>OY720177.1:15498904-17898904 GCA_963082885.1 Parascotia fuliginaria
AACATCGTGTGGAAACCTGGACTTTTGAGGAAGTCTGAAATGATCAATCCGCCTTGAGCAAGCGTGGTGATCAATGCTCATACCTTCTCTGTATGAGAAGAGGCCTTTCCCTGCAGTGAGATAGTAACGGGCCGTTAAGATGATCAAAGTAGTTTTGAAAACATTGTTTAATAACAAAATTGAAAACTTTTGGTTTAAAATCAAAGTGTTGGGAGATTTTCTATTAAAAAATGTAAAAGATTTCTCTCGGCTTTTTAATCTATAAATACCTATTCGCAGGTGTGATTAATGAACTGATTCCTTCGTTGAACATTGTACATTGTATTGTACTTACATTGAGCATTATACTGGTTTAATTCAAGATTAGTAGTGATATTAACGTGTTATGACACAGTTTGAGTCACAGTCACAGCTAGAATTTATAAATAGATTAGTTTATCAATAGTATTAAATACAGCACTGATTATAAATAATAATAATAATAATAATAATAATATTTCAACAACTACACACAACGCCATCATCAATCATCATCAACATCAAGTAAGCATATTATATGCTTGTGTTGTGGGATCTAGAATGCGGATATACATACTTAAATACTTTTTTTTTTGTAAATACATACATATTATACATAGAAACACCCAGACCAATGCAAATAAACATGTTCATGCACACAAATATTTGCACTGAGCGGGAATCGAACCCGCGACCTCTGCGTGGCAGCCCATACACAGTACCACCGAACCACAGAAGCAGTCAAACATCAACGTCATTATAAATAAACATATAGGTATTACATAGCAGCTTGTCTCTAAGATTGGCATTAGCGATGATGATTGACTGCACCGTTGGTCTAGTGGTTAGTGTAACTGACTGCGACGCTGCTGGGTTCGATTCCCGCGGAAGGCAAATTTTGATGTGATGAATTTGACTTCACTCTTTGTGTTTTCTATGTATTCTAAGTATGTATTTACAAAAAAAAAGTATGTATTATATTTCAGTTCTCCAGTAACCATAACATAAGCTCTGCTTAGATTGGGACTAGGTGACGGTGTGTGATAGTGTAGTAATAATAATAATATAATAATAAAATCTTTATTGGGTCATGAAAGTCATTTTAACAATATAGGTCTTAAATAATATCTTATAAATAGGTATACAGTGTTAGGATGCCTATACTAGGTAATAAAACCTGTGCCACAGGCGGTGTGAGTTCATGAAAACATGTGTAAAGTCTCAGTCTGACTTAGGTATAATATAGAAAATAAACAAATAATTAAACTAGGTACATTTAGAATAAATTAGTTATGACTTACTTAAGTACAATTAACATTTGTTCAGTTTGTTCATAGGACAAATTCTGTATATAATTATAAATTAACATCTTACATTTATGATAGTTGTGGTCATATATAGATAAGGCCTTATTTAACTTATTATAAAGAAATGGACCTAAAAATTGGTAGAACTTATTCGAAAACATAAATCTTGATTCTGAGTGATCTTTGCAAACAATATCTTTCCTTCTTTTGAGGTTAGTAATGTTAGGAGAGTACGGAAGTGCTGAGTGTTGTTTTAGGACCGTGGACATAATAAAGAGTTGACGGACTGTTAAAACCTTACATAGTTTACATAATTGGCGAGTAGGAGAGCGGAAAAGGAGAAAGTGTAGTAGTGTCCACATATTATTATTATTATTCAGTCATTTAAGGTAGTTAAGTGGATTAAGTAAACACTTGAATTAAATAGACTTGTCCTACTCTTTATAGATTCTTGAAAAACAGTCATCCATAATGTCTATCTGGTAAAAAGGCTATAGATTAAAAGCAAATAATAATATTTTGTAAACTGAAATCCAGCTAAGCTTACACGATGTTAAGCGTAAAATAGCATTTTTATAATAATTGTATGTTTTTCTATTCTTCTAGACGTTTAAGTTTCTCTCCTACTTCACGCTGGCATTCGTAGGATCATTTATAATCACAGTCTTGATTGATTCGCCGATTTCAGCTCTGTACAAGCAACTAATGATGTCATGTAAGTCACTTTTACTAACTTTTCTTTTAGTCTTTTCAACTTTTTTCTTCAAGCCTTATCTTAAACAATATAAGTACAAAATAAAAACTAGCTATGGAACAATCATTGTAATTATTAAGACAACCTCAGTTAAGTTTCGTTTTACTATTATCATTATTATTAAAGTTCATCTAACTACTGGAAAAAAAAATTACTAGTTCCATGAAATACGAATGAAATTACAAACGAAAATTATGCAATTTCGGTGAAACAGTGTGACCGAAAGAACCGTTTGCTTCAACAATCAACAATTTGGGATGAGAAGAAAGTAGTTATTGTCGCTAAACTACAAATTTTAAAATCTTTATACATACTAAATTTTATCGATTATTTAATAATTATTTATGATAGGTATTATGGGTTTAACTAATTTAATTTAATAATTTAATTTGATAATTCAATTTAATTTGATAGTTTAATTTAATAATTTAATTTGTAAATTAATTTCTATTAAAATGTTTCTATTCTGTTTAATGTTCAAATCCATTTTATTTTATTTTATTGGCTAACTAAACTGGACATAATAATATATTGTTCATATGCTAGAAAAACATTTGCAATAATAATTAGTAAGTGCATGATCTTCTTGAACTGAACACAACATTCATAAGAGAATTATATAAGTTGGGTACATCACAATCACACTATTACTAATTGGATTTAATTATCACTTGTTAAAATTTTTTGGAAAGGTGTAGTTTTAAAACTCGATCAGATACATTGAATGTAAGTTGTTGTTGAATAAATGACTATAAACTACTTAATTTTTCTGTTCCAGTACAACCAAAAAAGGAGCCAAAAGAAGACATTAAACCAGACAAATATTATAGTGAAAACACAATAGAAAATCTAAATGATGAATCAAAAAGTTCTAATGCATTAGATGAAGTACGACACAGAAATATTCCGGTTATAACGATCGAATAAAAATCTAATGAAAGAGAGGCGCAAGACGTTGTTGTGAAATATAACATGTGAATATGAAAACATAAGCTGGCAGTCTAACAATAAAGTAAATATCTAAAACAAGAAGAACTAACAAATTACGCATATGATTTCAATAATTGACTTCTCCAAATTCTAATAATACTATAATAATTTATTTAGTAGGTCTTAAAATATATTATTAAAAAGTTTTCTGCAACCATGCGTAATTATTTTTTTATTAGTATAAGAACCTGCTGCAAGCAGATTTAAGAGCACACAGTCGCTTCTTTAATAACAAGCCGCTAATCGTCTATGGATCAGATCAGCATCACGAGTTATGAGCTACCATATGACTTTTTGGGCTTCAGCCCAGGGCCTCGTGGATTCCCCAGCTATATAAGTCAAAGTCAAATATAGACGGTAATGCGAAAATATTCATTATTTATTTAATTGGGTAATTAGGTGGGCCCCTAAGTAGTAGGTAATAGCCCAGGGCCCCCTAAACTAATGGTGTATAAGCTGTATAAGCTCCTCACATTTCTTAGTGTATAGGTTTTCACTATGATATAAAACTTCAAAAGCTTCATCTTGATTTGCTGTCGAGTAGTCAATGATAAATAAACAAATAAATGATGTCTGCTGGACTTTGCGTCTGTACACGGTAGATGTTATTGATTGTATTTTTTATACTTTCGTGATTTTATAAATCACAATGATAGTAGTTTGTGAATCATAAGACACTAAGGAAGCTAATAATAGCTATCTGAGTTTGTTTTAAGCGCACGTGCCTCCGATAGATTTAAAGGCGTCGTAAATATGTAATGTATTAATTAACTGTTTTTCACCGGTTATTATGCAATGAGTCATAAAAACCGCCAAAGAATAATTAATTTTTTCATAATAGAAAACGATTCTATGAAATTTGATTACTATGTTTGAATAGAAACTTATAAATTGTTATTATACCAAGTTTGTTTATTCATTAATTTTGCTACAGAAACTATAATACTAGCAAAATATATTATATCGAACCTAATCAATAAATGACGCAATCTAACTATGATAGAAACTAAAAGGTAAATTATGAATACAGGACGGGAGGACAGCGTCCTGTAATAACACAGTTACCACCACGATGGCTCACCCACCTACTAAGCATGTTACGTCTAATACCTCCTGTGCTTGGAGAAAGCCTTGGGCGATGTTTTGTTCCTAAAGGTAACTTTTTGGGTAAGTGAACCTTTGAAATAAGCAGCAGTTTGTGTAAAATAGTTGTTTTGGTGGCCCAAATTCAAATACACAATATTATAGATGAAAAGCTTGTAGAGGACACGTAGCTTACGTAGCCGTCGTAGCAATGTAGCAGCGACGTAGCAAGCTGCACAAAAATACGTAGGTGTGGGTGTGTGTATATAAATTATACTATTATCTCGGTAAAAGTTGTTTGTGGCAGTGATGTTTTGCAGTCGATTAGTGGGACAGGCGCTCATTAAACCACGCCCAACTGCGATGTTCGTCTTCGCTTAATCACCGCATACGCATTTTAAATAAATGTACCTGTGTGTATTCATGGGCTAGCTGTGCAACAATACAGTTGTGTTTTTGACTTAATGCATTTCTAAAATGATAATCACACAAAGTTATGTACCTACTATAATTTTTTACAGTCGCTCGTAGACAAATAAATATGTCATAAACTCAAACAATAATGACTAATAGGAAAATGTTTCTTACAAAGTCACTGGCACTTATCTATCAATGGCACTATTCTTAACATTAATAACAGTAGATACATTTAATCTGATATAGTTAAGCCTGTTGCATGTTTAGAAGTAGAAAATTCTATAAGGAAAAACTGCCATAACACGATAATTATATATATCGCGATATTTAACAATAACATGAAAAATTTGGTATTTTGATTTTGCATTGATAATGCGATAAACGTTCCTATATTCGATGAATCATAAAACATCTGTGTTTCGAAGAATACCGAAGTAAATTGCAAATTAAACGCAAATTAAAATTTAAATTACAAAGCGTTTTTTCATAATTGGTAAACAGCTTAATACATTAATTTACATAAGTCGTTGTATACTCAAAGCAAAATCAGTAATTAAATAAATACAGATACAGTATCATTAGGATGACATGTCAATTAACAGTAGTTGAAGTTTTTGGAATCATTATCTGTAAATCACTATAAATCAATTACATATCTTATCCCTTTATTTCGTGACTCATTGAATGACTCTGACGACATTCCTAACCATGTCTACGGCACGCACTCTATATGTTATTTAGCTTAACTTTCACATGTTTAACAAATAAAGTTTGATAAATTATCTAATAAAAAACATTTTTAAAAGATATTTAGGAAACAAACTCATTGTATGATAATGGTTTAGCTTTTTTTTATTTTACCGAATAATAATATTTCTTTAGTCAAATGCGCAAATTACAAAACGTAGAAGACTTTATTACTTAATTATTTCTAAATAGAAAATAAATATCAACACTAATACACGATTCTAACTAATTAAATTGATAAAATTCGCCTCTGACACTCGCCGTCCGTTGGAGCAGCACGCCTCTATCGTTCGGTCAGGTACGAAAAGAACAAAGTTCGCTCTTTACCACAACCTTATTAAAACAGCAATCTTAATAAAACCTTACTTTGTCTTTAACCTTGTTTAAATGGCACAAAAGAAAAAGACAAAACACAATGTAAGATTAAAATAATACTGCTAAAGAGGAAGACTTCCAGTTCGTTCCTACGTACACATTACGTTGGCGTGGCCAACTTAAAACCCTTAAACTTCTTTATTTCTACGTCGACATTCTTTTTGGTTGTACCCTTCGATTTCGACAAATTCTGACAAAATATTGGTCAAAGTTTTTTCTGATTTGATAACTTGGCGGAGCAATTGTAACCGCACACAATTTTGTTTTGTAAGCATGTCAGCCACTTTGTACAATATTTATATGAAAAATAAGTTCTCAGAGTAAAATGCTAGTGGCGTTGAAATTTTCGCTGTCATTTGTAAAAAATTGCATAAAGATCATTAGAAAATCAAATATTTATTTTTTTAAAGTTATTTCTCGTACTTAGAATTAAGTCTATCGAAGAACTTTACACACATACAATTAGTGGGACATCCAGACAAAATTAATGACTCAGCGAATTTTTTTTTTCCGTGTTCAAACTTAAACTCAAAGCATTTATTTCATTTTGATCATAAACTATAAAGCTTATGAAAAGTCAACATTACATGAAGTCAGCCAATTGACCTACAGCCAGTTCGCTGACGAGGTAGAGCTGTGAGAAGAACTTGCAAGAAACTCACGCCACTCTTTTCAATCGCCAGATAATTACAGTTATTTGTATGAGTTACAATTTAAACACTCGACGCAACCAAAGAACCATACAAAGTAATTATTACAAATTAACCAATTAGTATAGTTACTAAGATTAAATAAAGAAAAGAGAGAATTTCAATTATTTAGTATCATTTAGTATAAATTAATTTGACAAAGTATTTTAATTAAACTGGTAAATGCACCTCCTGGTCACATTGCACGACAAGGTAATACTGGATTGAATATTAAATGTATGCCAAAATTGACCAGTCATCCTACAGCCTAGCACAGTCACTCTTAGTCCCACTACGCCGTCGAGACGGTTACATTATCAACATGCCATTCGACGCTTTTTGCACACATGCTAACTATATTTGCCAGACGCAGGTAATCTTGGCGGAAATACCACATAATCACGTATCACGTGCAAAAAGAACCCGGACATTATTTAATATTATATCTAATGTTCATATTTTGTGACGCAGAAGTTGATTAGGCGAGCTTGTTACGATTAACAGATTCGCATTTTAAAGTTAAGAAAGTTAAAATTGCTTATTTTATGTTGTTCTTTAAATACCTACAAAGCTTGGCTGGATTAGTGGCAATCACCGTAGGTCCAATATCACTAAAAAAGGCAAACTTAAACTCAAAGCGTTTATTTCATTTTGATCATAAAGTATGATGCTTATGAATGTCAAAATTACATAAAGTCAGTCATTTAACCTACAGCCAATTCTCTGACGAGGTACAGCCGTGAAACCGGCAAGAAACTCAGGCTATTCTTTACAATCGCCAGATAACTACAGTTTTTTGTAGGAGTTACAATGTGTGAGTGTTAACACTCAACGCAACCAAAGAACCATACAAAGTAATTATTACAAATCAACTAACTAATATAATTACCTAGATTAATAAAAAGAAAAGAAGAGAGGATTTCTATTATTTATTTAGTTTCATATAGTATGGTAATTTGACTACGAATTTAAATTAAGATGGTAAGTACACATCTCGGTCGTCTTGAACGACAAGGTAATACGGATTTAGTATTAGATGTATGCCATGCCGAGATTGACCAGTCATCCCAAGTAGCATTCGTTCACGAGCATGACGCACGGATCAGCCATTATCACCTTCGCCATATTAGAGAGATGGTGATGATGATGACCCGGCCTATACGACACCACAAGCAATGACATTTTAGTGAGCATGACAATGCAGGGCTTGGATGTTAAAAGAATCTAAAATGCATCGTAGGTCTTAGTCAGATTACGTAAGTGCATGCCAGAAATCTACCTATGTAATATTTGCCCAAATAAAGCTCTTATTAAATTAGAGGACTGTACCAATTAAAATTTTTCCACCTTCAACATAGAATTGCGCCTTTTCCCCAAAAGGTAGATAGAAGTGTAATAACACCCATGTTTCGACATCTACGTTGGTTTCCAAGAGACAAAGAGAGTTTGGTAACAAAGGAAGAGCCAGTTGCAATTGACTAAAATCTTAATCTAGGTTTTACGCGGAGGCTGAATCACTAAAATGATTTAAATTAAATACATTTCGTCCAAACAAAATTATGTTATTATCTAAGAAAATAGATAAGTATTACGTGCTACATGATCCAGTTATTGATACTGTTATATAAATATCAGATAATAGATACATCTCTAGATTAAATAAATAATTAATGAAGATTAGATAATAGGCGATTCATCTTTTAATAAATACTTCGAGAACATAATTTTACTTTAATTGTTAGGACAGACATGAAGAAATAACGGAGTAAAATAATTAGTTTATAATTAAAATAATATAAATATGTCTTCAATAATGTTACGAGCGGTTCTAGTGTATATTTTAGCAATATTAACGTTTGTACATTGTCAAAGATCGAATGAAGCTATCGATTCCAGTTATTTAGAATCTGTGTTAGATGCAGCAGAATGTGACCAGCAATTAGAATTTATTAGAAACAATGTGTTACTTGGGTTGCAGTGTAAGTAATTCATTTTGATTAATATTTATATATTTTAATTAGTTATAATCTTACGGAACAATCGTTTCACTCTGTAACGGATAGAGTAGGACATGCGGAATTCGTTGCGGGGTCCAAGATAGTAGGATTTACACTGTGGTGAAGGTGTTTTATAATTAAATAACATATCATAATATTAGAAATAAAAATTATTTAATTTAAGTAATCGATAAAACTCGTGAAAGACTTTAAAATAAACTTGCATAATAATTAAACCTCAAACTCTTAACTTAAACCCAGTAAGAAATAAAAATTGCAAATATGGGCTAGTAAACGTAAAGGATTCTTCGATTGGATCACTAGGCGAGGTGGTCCATCCAACATTAAAATAAAAGAGCAGTCACCGAAACTAAAAATAATTATATTTTCTACTCTTAAACTGTAATAAGATTTGTTTATTAGTTTGTAATGAGCTTTTAACAACAATGTTTTAAATAATAATTGCAGCGGTGTTGTGATAAGAATTACATTGAATTAGTAAAGTTGTTAGTAATTTTATGTTAGTTCATACTTAAAATGATTATTAGTCTTCGTATAGGAAAGTTTTATAGTGCGTAATTATTAAAGCAGGCTAGCCTGTGTGTTCTGGTTTGGACTGGTAGCGTACATGTCGCAGAGCGTTTACGCCTTATTAGTGGCAACGTCGCATGTTAGTATCATATTTCGTGGTTCTCAATTTTTATCATTTAATCTTAGCTAAATTTTAAAAACATGTTTTGATAATATGATAGAATCAGATGAAAGCTGTACAACAAGTAACCATAATGCTTACAGTTATTTTACTATGAAAATAACATAAATAAAATAAGTTTTAAATGTATTATTTGCATATAAATAGAACTGTAAACGAATTGGTTACTCACTGTTTATACAGCTTTCACCTAATTCTAGCTTGTTAACAGAACATATTTTTATAATATAGCTAAGATTAAATAGTTAAAATTTAAGACCACGAATATGACACTAAATTGCGACTTGTCACTTAGGACGCTTAAAGCCTCTTAGTCTTTGAAGTGAAGCGCTACTAATGCGTACACGCTCATTCTTATAATGAAAGAATAAAAGAAAGAAAATATTTATTTGATACAGACAAGACTTTCTTTTGTTTTCTGAGCGAATTTATAAGACAGCATTTTTTATTATACTATATTGCAGTATTAATAAAGTAATATAATGACTAATCTTATAATCAGTAGACATACTCGATAGTATGTCTACTGTTAATCTTTGGGTTTATAAAATTAAATCCTATGATTTATAATATTAAAGATGTGAATTAATAAATAAATCTGAAGTGAAATTTTAAATATGATAGTCTACATATTGATATCTATTTATTTTAACGTAATTTTAGAAAACAACTTCAATCAATTGCCGCTTTCTAGGCTTACATCTATTTGCAAAAACCCTCTTAAGTTTAGCATTTTTTTTAGTTGCCGATGCCGGTATACGCATTCCAAAAGGTATATTAGACGGAGGCCTCGTTGACTTCGGCAATTATCATCAATGTTTAGCAATAGAACATTTAACGAATAATATGAATATTGAAGGGAAATATTGTGCGATCGAAGTCCCAGTGGATCAGGAAATTACAATGCCTAGTTTTGATAACTCAGTTAATAACTGGAGATATAATTCATCGTATTTAGATAAAACATCTATGAACAAAATTGCAAGATTCAATTTATTGCAAGCGAAAATTCAAGCATTAACTGGAGATATGGATGTACTGAAGAAATTTTATGCAAGGTATTGTTAGGCCTAAATAAAAATATTAATTGGCAATAAAAAAATCAAATCAAATACGTTTAATACAAATCAATAGATAATGTTACAGACGCTGACTCATACTGAGTTGACAAGATTAAAGATTGAAATAATAATGCGTGGAAAAACACGGACACACACATGAAACTGCTAAAACGAATTACAAGCTGCGATGTTATTAGAGCACTATAACATGCCCTTCTTCAAATGCGGTTTAAAGACAGGGCAGCGACTTCGCAGAGTCCTTGTTCATGAGAGACAGTTACCACTTACACAATCAGAAATCATTTATTAAATCTGTTTTTAAATATGATTGAAACGAGCATTTTTTTTCAGAGCTGGTGGCGAGGACCCTTTTTCGGGAGCCGAGTTTATTTTCGGTTTATGTGTACCGAAGCCATGTACCGTAAAACAAGCGATCAATTCATTGGTTAATGATGTGACTGAACTCGATTTTAAATATACGGAAATGTACTGTCGGCTTCCAGGTGACAAGCCTTGGTCAGGTGCCGATATTGCTGCTGTGTAAGTCAAGTTCCTAACTAATTCCTTTAATACGAAAACTGATTTGTCATTTTTATTTATAGGTATAAAATTTCAAAATCAGCATTTTAAGATAATTTCTAATTTAAAATTGTTCATTTTTAAATGAAGAGTGCATAGTTTAATTAAACGCCTATCGGTTGCATAAATAAATAACATAAATTAGTTACGTTATTATAAACGTTAATATTTTTAAGAACAGTAAATCTAATCCGAGACAGCACACTTCAAACTTCTACTCCACACTCCAAAGCAAAAGAGACACTTTGAGGAGAGATAGTGATATTTTTGTTATATATCTATATCATTGCAAATTTGAATACCTATGGGCTTGAATCTAAGACTTTCACCCACTTTCTAAAAGGCTGATCAAGAAAAATTAACTAATCACCTGTTGAATCTCATGTGTAGTACCAATTGGGTTTCTACAACCATGAAAAATTTGTTTAATTTAATCTAGTTAGTAATTAATTAAAAATCATTAATTAAATCTGTTTTTAAATATGATTTTACTTCTACTACTACTTCACATAAGATTTAACAGGTTATTAGTAAATTTTTTGTTGACCAGCCTTTCAGACACTGGGTGACAGTGAGCGTAAGCGTACATAAGTTACAGACAGGCAAGTTTGAAATTGTAATCATATTTTTATTTATTTACAGGACTATTTTCTCTTTGATAGCACTTTTTACGTTACTGAGCACTGTTTACGATCTTTATCACAGACTTATATTAAAAAGCGGTAAGTTAAAATCAAAACCAAATTTTTGGTTAAAATTTTCGTCGTTAGTGTAAAGTTACATGTTTCATATAGACCATATATACCTACGTTTCAGATACTAAGGCAATAAATTCAGTTTGCACATCATTTTCTGTATACACAAACAGTAAACGTCTAACAACTTTCACTTCTGCACCTGGAACCTTGCAATGTATAGATGGGGTACGATCTCTAGCAATGATGTGGGTCATCTTTGGACATACTTTTGCATCTGAACCGTTTATGGCGAATCCTGTAGACTCATTTTCGGTAATTAGACTTTGTTATTTGAAATATAATCAGCGCAATCAAAGTTGTTAATAATTTATTTGGATTGATTTTGCAACGAATTGTATAAACTTTTCTTTACCTCTGCATAACTAAGCGTTGATAGAAAGATAATATATTACGCGTAAGTTTAACTATATAATTGTGCAACTAGCATCTACAGATAAAATCTCAATTATTAATATAAATTTTATTTTTCAGTGGTTAATGTCAGCTAATGGTTTATGGCTCAGTGTAGCACCTATGACTGTGGACACTTTCTTTACTTTAAGTGGTATACTCGTAGTTTATACGACAGCAGGCAAAATGAGCGGAAGTGAGTATTTAATATTTCAAAGCTTATAGGTAAACATTAAAATCCATCGCAAGTGTTATTGTTGCGTCAAAACACGGCAGCCGGTAGCGACCCTTTGTCTATTCATCGAATAATGCAGTTTTGTATATTAAAAAGCTGTTTTATTTCATCCTTCTTAAGCCATTAATATAAAAAAATATTTATGAGGGTATTTTTTAATTTATTAGAAGTATCCCGAAGCAAAATTTTAAAACTAAGTCAAAAAACGAAGAAGTCTCATACACTTAGGATCTGAATTTTAAAAAAACCCTTTCTTAGTACAACTCTAGACATTAAGACAAACACATTCTCCAAATTTCAAGTCGCTACGACCAGCGGTTTAGGCTGTGCGTTGCTGTCCGTCAGTCAGTCAGTCAAGACAAAGCCTTTTATATAAATGAAAACATAATAAAAAGATCTTATTTATTACAGCGAAGCTACTCAAAAATCTTCATTGGTTCTACTTGTCCCGTATGGTGCGCATAATGCCACTTCTTGCAGTTTTTATACTTTTACAATCATCGTTCTTTAACCATATGGCAGATGGACCGTTTTGGCAAAGCGTAGCAATTAATACAAACACCTGTAGAAACTATTGGTGGTATACTCTGTTGAGTATACATAATATTTTTGCAAAGGAAAATATGGTAAGCAATTTTCATTACTATTATCTATCTATAGTATTATATAAAACCTTCTTCATTAAGTATGATAGCCCAGTTCTCGAGGAAGGTTATGTAAAATCACGCTACAGGCGACGGGTGCAGAGCAGTAACTAAAGACGCGGGTAAAACCGCGCTGCGGAAAGCTAGTATACTGGCCTTCCGCAGCGTTCTCGTTGTAGTAGCGTGATGTTGCATAGCCTATAACCTTCCTCAAGAACTAGGCTATCATATGCAAAAAGAATTATTCAAATCCAACTGGTAGCTCCAGAAATTAGCGCGTTCAAACAAACAAACAAACAAACAAACAAACTCTTTCGCTGTTTATAATAGTATAGAAATATGTCATGCAGTTGTAGTAACTTTTTAATAATGTCACTAATAATAATTTTAGTGCGGCGGACACACTTGGTACATCGCTATAGACGTTCAGTTATACATTGTATCGCCATTGATACTGTTCTGGGTGTTAACAGGCAACAAACTTAAAGCATGGATATCTTTATTGAGTACTTTCAGTACAATTCTAGTAGCTGCTACAGTATACAATTATTTCAAAAATTTTCCAGCCGCTGTGATAGTGCCAACGTAAGTAAATTGTTTATGCCTAAAATTTTAATAAACTTCATTATGTCACATTACATACATCTTTGCTTACTGCTCTGTTCCCGTCGCTAGTAGCGTGATGTTATATACATGTACCTGCCTCGAAAACAAGGCTATTTAACGCAAAAAGATTTACTCAACTCCGACACATAGCGTTTAAACAAACAAACAAACTCTTTCGCTTTATATAGTATAAGATATATAGTATTGTTACGTGTCAGGATGGGGGTTCGATGTAAAATTCCAGTTACGCGATGATGAGTTTATTTAAGACTCACACAGTAAACTAACAGTAACAAATTAATGCAACAAACACTTATACTGCACTATCACGCTTCGTATATCGCTCTTCGTAAACTTCCGTATCGCTTCGATGTTCGCTCGAGATCGCTGTATTCACAACTGAACGAAGTGCCGACGTTCGAATCCTTTTTATAGTCATTTAATAGATTTCTAGAACCTTCCCGCTATTACCACAAAGATGCCGACAATTCTCGAAAACAGAACAATGAGTGTAGGTACTTAGCTGCGACGCGTAGGTATGCCTACCGCCGTTGATCTATTGTTATACGTGTAGGTAGGTACATGCAAACGTTCTAGCGTAGGTATTTGTTGTATACGTGTAGGTAGGTACTTGTGAATGTTCTAGAGCGTAGGTATTTGTCGTACACGAGTAGGTAGGTACTTGCGAACGTTCTAGAGCTTAGGTATTCGTCGTACACGAGTAGGTAAGTACTTGCGAACGTTCTAGCATAGGTATTCGTCGCAACATTGCCCCCCTCTTAATCATGCTCGTCCCGAGCAGCGTTAGAACCGTGATAGGGTGCTAGTCGATCGATGTGGACGATCTTCGGCTTCTTTCTATCGCCCTGTCTTATGCGATAGGTCACGTCATTGATCCTTGTGATCACTTTATAGGGACCCTCCCAGCGGGCCTGTAGCTTCGGTGACTTGCCGATTTTCCTGAGAGGATTATGTAACCACACGAGCGTACCTTCCTCGAAGCCATGATTACTTGCTTTCCTGTCATAGCGAGTTTTCATCTTCTCATTAGCCTTGAGGTTGTTATCTCGCACTAGATCATGTGTCTTATCCAGCTGTGCTTGCAAGTTTGCGACGTACTCTACTGTCGACTTTGGCGTATCAGGAGGTGTTCCGGTAATCAAGTCTACTGGTAGGCGTATCTCTCTTCCAAAGTTGACTTTGGCCGGCGTAAATCCTGTAGTGTCATGAACCGCGGACCGATATGATAACAGGAAGAGTGGAATGTAACGGTCCCAGTCTCGTTGATGGTCTTCGACAACCTTGGCCAGATGGTTTTCCAATGTCTGGTTAAACCGTTCTACCATGCCGTCAGACTGCGGGTGCGCTGGTGTTGTCCGTGTTTTGTGTATGCCGAGTAGATTACACATCTCTTGAAACAGGGCTGACTCGAAATTTCTTCCCTGGTCACTATGCAGTTCCAACGGCACACCAAATCGACACACTACTTCCTGGATCAACTTTTTGGCCACGGTCTGAGCCTCTTGGTTTGGTGTCGCAAACACTTCGGGCCATTTGGTAAAGTAATCTTGAACTACTACTATAAAGCGGTTGCCGTCTTCTGTCACGGGAAATGGTCCAGCTACGTCAATGGCAATTCTCTCCCATGGGGCTCCGACACTGTACAGCTGTAGCTTGCCTCTTGATCTAGTACGAGGTCCTTTTACCGAAGCACACGTAGAGCACTTTCTGCACCACTCCTCGATGTCTTCCCGACAGCGTACCCAGTAGAACCGTTCTCTCACCTTCACCAAAGTCTTCTTCACACCAAGATGACCACCTGATGCACCATCATGCACTAAGCGCAGAACAGGTGCAACTTTGTTTCTCGGGATCACCATTTGTAGAACTTGGTCCTTCCCGTCAGGTGATTCCCACTTTCTATATAGCACGCCTTGTTCCAAACTCAGACTGTCCCACTGAGCCCAGTAGGCCTTCGTAATTGGGCTTGCGGCTGATACGTCCTGCCATAATGGTTTCCGACCCTGAGCCTTCCAATCCATTATTAGTTTAAGATCTCTGTCTTCTTTCTGTACCTTACTGATTTCCTCTTTGTCCCAGGATTCATCGGTCCCCTGAGTCCTGACAATTTTCACTACCTCCTTGGACTCATGCTTCAAACAGTGTTTACAAACCTGGGAGCATGGACGTCGCGATAAGGCATCAGCATTGGAGTGAATCCTTCCACTGCGGTGTTCTATTACAAAGTTGTACTCCTGTAGTTGTTCGATCCATCTCGCGACTTGGCCTTCAGGATTCTTGAACTGGAGTAACCACTTCAGTGCTGCATGGTCTGTTCGTAGTGTGAACTCTCTTCCCAGCAAGTAGTTATTAAAGTGTTGTAAGGTCTTCACAACTGCTAGTAATTCACGCCGAGTTACACAGTAGTTTCTCTCAGGCTTCGATAGAGACTTGCTGAAGTAGGCGATGACCACTTGCTGTCCATTTTGCTCCTGAGATAACACACCTCCGATTCCAGTATTACTGGCGTCTGTGTCCACAATAAATCTGCCTTCTCTATTAGGGTAGCACAGGACTGGAGCTGAACACAGCAACTCTTTGAGTCGTGTAAATGCACGTTGACAATCCGAGTCCCAAACGAAGTTCCTCTTCTCTTCTGTCAAGTGGTGTAATGGCTTGGCTACTTCAGAGAAGTTCTTCACAAAACGCCGGTAGTAAGCACTGAGGCCTAGGAAAGCTCTTACTTCGGTTTTAGTTTTTGGTACAGGCCACTCTTGCACCGCTTTTATTTTGTCTGGGTCCGTTCGAACACCTCTATCCGAAATAATATGGCCTAAGAACGAAACTTCTTTCTTGAAAAAGGCGCACTTCTTCGGGTTAAGTTTCAAATTTGATTCACGAAATCTCTTAAAAACTTTCTCAAGATTCCTGCGATGTTCCGTGAAACTGCGTCCCATAACTATTACGTCATCTAAGTACACCAGACAGGCATCTCCCAAAAGACCCAATAGTACGCGTTCCATAAGCCTTTCGAACGTAGCTGGTGCATTACACAATCCAAATGGCATTACCCGGAACTGCCACAGGCCTTTGCCAGTACCGGTGGTAAATGCAGTCTTCTCCTTATCTTCTGGCCGGAGTTCCACTTGCCAGTAGCCACTTTTCAGATCTACCGTAGAGAACCACTTCATGCCTCCAAGCATGTCCAAAGTGTCGTCAATCCGGGGCAAAGGATAGCTGTCTTTCTTGGTCACGTTATTCAGCATCCTGTAGTCTACACAAAACCTGGTACTACCATCTTTCTTTTTCACGAGTACCACCGGTGAAGACCATGGGCTGGATGATGGCTCTATGATCTTGGTTCGTGCCATATTCCCAATCAGCTCGGCTACTTCTTGTTCTTTTGCTAGTGGCACTCGTCTAGGTCTTTGTTTAATAGGCTGTGTAGCACCTGTGTCGATCGGGTGTTTCACTAACCCCGTTCTTCCAAGGTCGTTTTCTTCTTTGGTGAAAATGTCCTTGTAGTCCAGCAGCAGCTTCTCTGCTTCCCGATATTCGTTGGGTGACAAACTTTTCTTCGTGGTCTCTAATAACGGGCCCATATGGTTTGCCGAAGAGGCAGTCTGGACGTTCTCTTGGATCTTCCTCAGACTGCTCACAGCCTCACATCGTCCAACGATCGCGTTCTTCCTTAATAACATCGCCGAATTGCTAAGGTTGGCAACTTTAACTTTTGCCCCACTTCTAGTCATAACTAAAGTTCTGGCTGTGATTCGACTGGTATGGTGCCCAGGATCTTCCACTATGACGCAGCGATCAGCAGTCACACCCTCAGGGAACCTTACGTCGACTAAGGTTTCTGACCTCGGTGCCAAGGTTACCGTTTTGGCACTGTAGACCGCTATCGAAGAACAGCCTTCCAGAAAGACTTCTTGATCTGGGAAGCTTAGAACACCTTTAGCAATATCGACAACGCACTGCTGCATTCGTAGGAAGTCTAAGCCGATAATGCAGTCATCCGTTATGCTCGCCACCAAAACAGTTTGATGATAAATCTTCTCTCCTAGTTTGATTTTCACATCTGTAGCTCCGAGGACGGTCACTGGCTGGCCAGTCGCTGTTTGCAATTTGCAAGATGGTCGTGCGTCTTCCCACTGAATTGTTCGCCGCAGAAGTTCTGGTCGTACGATGGTCTTCGACGCGCCCGTATCTATCGTAAAGCGAACAGGTTTACTATTGATTTCTCCAGCTGTTACCAGGCTATTACCGTCACATGCCTGTGATACTTGCACTGTGGGGGCTTGACGTAACGGATCTTGACTAGCATCAACCTGAGTAGTAGCTGACACCATTCTACTTCTTCTCTGGTCTGGACAGTTGGTTCGGATATGGCCCCGCTTGCCGCATCCGTAGCACATAGGCTCACCTCGTGGTCTAGCAGCTGCAACAACTTCCCGTACTTTATGCGACTTGTAGTCGTTTCGCACAGCTTCCACCTCAAGGGCATGTGCTAAGGCCGCTTCTAAAGATGTATGGTGTGCCAACCGAACAGTTGTTCTGACCTCAAACTCTCTTATGCCGTCCACGAAAGCTTGCACAACTATGTGGTCCACAGATGATGTACTGGAGGCATAGGCTCGTCGTACCAGGCGTTCAATTTCGGCAGCCCATTGTTGAAGTCCCTCACTCGCCTTCTGAGTTCGATCCTTCAGCTGAGCTCGATAAACATGCTCCAGGTGCTTATCGCCAAATCGAGCTTCCAATGCCTTCAGGAGTGCGTCTAAGTTTCGTCGGTCAGCAGGTAAGTTCTCTAGGATCAGCAGTGCATCCCCTCTAAGTGCCAAAGTAAGCGCCGTCAGTGCGTGATCATCTTCCCACCCATTTCCTTTGGCAACTACCTCGAACTGGTGTCGAAAGGCCGTCCAGGAAGACGAGCCGTCAAAGGAGGGCAGTTTGAACTTGGGACCTCCAGAAGTGACTGCCGCGGCCATAGGCGTAGTGCTTGAATATAGGACCTTGGTCTTCTGCAGCTCTTTAATCATCTTGTCATGATGGTTCATGGTGGTCTGGACATCTTCGAGTATTTTATCATGTTTGCTGGTGCGTTTTTTTACCACTTCAACGTCTTCTTGAAGAGTACTGATGACGGTGCTGAACCCTTCCAACTTAGAGTCCATCATTTCTCGAAGGTCCTCTCGGATAGCCTGGCGTTGTCTGTCTTCGGCTTGCAGTTGACCTTCCTTAAGGTCTAGAAGAGCTTGGCGTTGGCGCTCTTCAGCTTGGCGTTGACCCTCCTTCAACTCCTCCATGACTTGACGTTGCCGTTCTTCAGCTTGGCGTTGGCGCTCTTCAGCTTGGCGTTGGCGCTCTTCAGCTTGGCGTTGGCCCTCCTGTATAACGGCTAAAAGGGACGACATGTCGAAGCCAGAGCCCATACCCGTCGACGCCGCAGAAGTGCCGGGATCACTAACTACTGCTGCGCTAGACTCTTCAGTATCGGCCATAATCGATGGTTCACGAGTTTCGTCTACCGCCGCCTGTCGTCGAGTGCGTACTCCCTCGTCGCGTGGTGTGACTGGCATTCTCACTTCTGTCACCAATTGTTACGTGTCAGGATGGGGGTTCGATGTAAAATTCCAGTTACGCGATGATGAGTTTATTTAAGACTCACACAGTAAACTAACAGTAACAAATTAATGCAACAAACACTTATACTGCACTATCACGCTTCGTATATCGCTCATCGTAAACTTCCGTATCGCTTCGATGTTCGCTCGAGATCGCTGTATTCACAACTGAACGAAGTGCCGACGTTCGAATCCTTTTTATAGTCATTTAATAGATTTCTAGAACCTTCCCGCTATTACCACAAAGATGCCGACAATTCTCGAAAACAGAACAATGAGTGTAGGTACTTAGCTGCGACGCGTAGGTATGCCTACCGCCGTTGATCTATTGTTATACGTGTAGGTAGGTACATGCAAACGTTCTAGCGTAGGTATTTGTTGTATACGTGTAGGTAGGTACTTGTGAATGTTCTAGAGCGTAAGTATTTGTCGTACACGAGTAGGTAGGTACTTGCGAACGTTCTAGAGCTTAGGTATTCGTCGTACACGAGTAGGTAAGTACTTGCGAACGTTCTAGCATAGGTATTCGTCGCAACAGTATATATATAGATATAAGAACAAAGTTCTGTATTCCGTGCAACGTTTGCTTGTAGATAGAGTTCTCTTGTTATGAATGCAACTCGATCTATTTAAGAAAGTGTTTTTTGAATATCGACTTAAAAGTTAGCTACTTCTATTGAATTCACTTCATGATTGTCGTTATTGTCTCAAAGTAATGAAAATGTGAGGTATGTGTGGAAAAATAATGATGAAATTGTATTTCTATACAAAAGCTTGCACCAGTTTTGGTGTTAATTTCACTTTTAGTTTTTATATTTCAGTCGAGGATCAGACGCCTTTGATTATATGATGAATTATTACATCAACCCATTGACGCGAGCAGCTCCCTTTTTCGTTGGACTCATTTTTGGATATCTGCTTTATCTATACCGCGGGAAAAACGTTCTAATGTCTAGGGTAAGTTCTCTTAGGTCGCTAGCCAACGGCTACTTTATGTAGCGATATTGTCGCGAGTTCGCATCGATACAGTCGCGCTGTAGTCGCTGGCTGTTCCTTCGCCCAGATTATGGAATACACATACCAACATTACACAACATTATAAATAACATTACACATATACATTTATGGATTACACAAAGTTTTGTCTCGTGTGGGGATCGAACCTACAACCTCGTGCACAACAGTCGCTTGCGCTCCCATTGCGCCACGGAGACAGCCAGAATTATTTTTATTTAATTCAATTAACTAACTAGTCGTTTTGCTTTTTAGGTCTTAGCCATTCTGCTATGGATAGGGAGCTTTGGAATCGTGGCCTCAATTGTTTACTTCAACTACAGAATCATGCAAATGGACTGGGACAATCAGTTTATCGATAATTTCATGAACTCATTCATGAGGCCGGCTTGGGGCTGTGTCATTGGTTGGATTATATTTGCTTGTACGCATGGTTATGGAGGTAAGATATTATGGTATTTTTTATCGTTGACAATGATGATATTAAATGATATACGTATGTGGTTAAAACATTTGGTTTGTAATAATTGTCTGAGTATATGATTGACAATTTCTTTTTGGAAAGCACATACTCCATGTGCATACTACTTTCGTAGAAATTTGTAAAAATGAGTATAAGGCTTCTCATATCCACACACATAGAATCGGATATCTTTGTCATTACATCAAAATACTCATTATTATTGTTAAATAATACTTACTTAATAATCCACAGGTCCGATTAACTGGTTCCTGTCTCTTGATATGTGGCGTTTACCTTCTCGTCTATCGTATGGAATGTATCTCCTTCATTTTCCGTTTATGTACTCCATCAATGGTACGGCGATGACACCTATATTCTTCTCTCCTGGTGGATTCGTAAGTATATTTATTTTAAAAGTAGGTACCTTAATAAGAAAATATCTATTTCTTTTAAGATAAACTAGGTATCATAAAGTATTATTTTTCTTTTTTCAGCTAGTACTTGATAGAATTAGATAAATAATATTTGAATATTTAAAGTTAACTAAGTTGATCTCGTGCATATGTCATAACTGAAGTAAGTTAATAACTAAAGCTTGCTCAAGGTGGATAGGCACTTTCAGTTTTATACAGATAATAATAATTACTTTAAAATGACTATAATTTTACTGTAATCATGAAATTGTAATTTTATTGAATACGCTACTTACGATAAGATATCTGCGAATAAGATTTATCATGATTATATTAGGTACTTATGTGCCTAATATATATGTAAAACTTATTACCTACTTGGTAATAAGTTTTAGAGATACGTACCAGTACAGTGTAATAAAAATACCTTGTAAAGTGATTTTGTCCGTCTGTCTGTTACAGCCTGTAACAATTATAGTCAACAAAAATTAAAACCGTCGGAGAACATAAATAGGTATTACGTAAAAAGTAAATAATTTAATTGAGATAAATATAATCTATTTTAAATAAATACTAGGATTGAAATTCTTAAGTTTTCTAGTACAAAAGAAGAATTCAAAAGAAAGTTAAAGTAGAATTTATTCATAAAATGTTAACGCTTACATTAAGCAAATGTACATATAACAAAATGTGCATGTAACATAGTACTTATTGAAAAGTAGCACAGGTATAGTTGGCAATGTCTCTAAAGATCTAAAAAGTTAAATGAATAAATAAAAGAAATTATTTATATTTTCATTACAATTATTCTATAACGTTATATATATCTTTCGAGTGATTTGTCTTTAATTTTCAGACGTTCAAATTTCTCTCATACTTGACGCTGGCTTTTGTAGTAGCTTATGTGGTGACCATCTTGGTGGACTCCCCAGTTTCCACATTGTATAAGCAATTAACGATTGCAGGCAAGTCATTAGTTACTTATTTTAACAGTTCTTTAATGTTCCTTACTGGCAACCAACCAATGTTTTACTTATTCAGCCTGGTTCTTACTTGACTACAGATCATAATAATAATACAGTTATGACCCCAAGCAAAAGCCAAAGACCATTTCTCACGCAAAGTTTTTCTTAACTGTAATTCAGTAATGTAATAAACTAAGAAAGTGAAGAGATAAATGAACTCAATTTTGCTTTTACAGTACAACCGAAAAAAGAGCTTAGGGAAGAAATTAAACCTGAAAAATCTCACAATGGCAATGAAACCCGAGATTTAAATGCTGAATCGAAAGTAGCAGATGAAATTCGACATAGAAATATACCAGTCATAACGGTGGAATGAAAATGTACAGAACCTGGGATTGACATAAGCTAACGCTAACATTGTCGTTAACTTATGTCATTCCCATACATTTTTTAATCTATTCCATGAAAAGAATAGAAATTTATACTACTTGTCTAGGGCCTCTGTCATTATAGCCAGAGAAAAGATGACCAGACAACCTTTAAAAACTGATGGAGGAGGATCAGCAGTAGACATCTAAGAACAAGACGATGATGATATTGTATAAATAGGGTTAAAATTGAATTACTGATGTATGTTATAAGATGTAAAATATAAGATTAAAACATAAACGTCTATTTATTTAATATTATTATTTATTAGTATAAAAGACATGTATTCATTTAATAATATTAAGCACCTAACAGGTTCTTGACTATTCAAAATAACAAAATTTGTTAATCATAAATATGAAACTAGAAATATTTAGCTATGTTCGATGTGTGGTAAAAATATAAGTATAATAATGAGTAATTAAATTTGTGACGAGAAATAGGTAGTTATCACAGATAATGATTCTATGAACTGCGCTATTGTTTTTGTGTTAAAATGGATAACATCAGTCTGCCGAATCATGTTATTTGTGACACAAGGCACAAATAAATGCTGATGAATTTGTTGCAGTAGAGTTGCATAAGTTTTGCTCATTATCTGGCGAAGCATTATGGTAAAGATTTCATGGAAATTACATTATTGTAAGTATCATTTAGAAGAATTAAAATAATTTTTAACAAAAAGAAAACCGACTTCAAACAAGAATGTACGATTGGAAATATTCAGTATTTATTATTGTCTATTCTTTTTATAAAGTTACTATCGTAAACAGATAATAAATTAGAAAATAGCCAATAATCGTATAATGTTGTAATACAATATTAGCGATAACACACAACAACACAACCATATATGTTTATCGATATAATGAAGGGCAGTCGGCTAGATATCTAATAAGGATAATAATTAGAATAGATAAAATACTAATTAACTACGCAAATTTCTTGGTATCGCTAAAACGTTTTTGACAAAAACTGAAGTAGGTAAATTAACTCTGAAAGAAAACCAGTTCAATGATAAAGTTTAGCACTTTATCATTGAACTGGTTTTCTTTCTACATGCCAAGAGGACTTCTGGTACTCTGTAGCTCTGAAGTTAGCGCGAGTATTGGTATCTAGTCAATGTTATTTTGCTTACATCAATTGCCATAAAAAAAATATTTAAAATATAAATTAAGTAAATTTATAACTTTGAATTAACAATTAAATGATTCAATTTTACGATTTTCCTAAAAAGCCGAAAATATCCCCAACCAATTCTTTAAATAAAAAAAAATTAAAATGTGATTACCAATTTCAATTTAGTTTGTAAAAATTGAAATATGAAATTTGGTTGTCATAATAGCAATTAAATTAAATATTTTTGACATTGACTTAGTGTTGCTGGTACGTGTACTTTAGCTTTAATTTATTCTAATTTATTTAGTTTTAATATTATTTAAGTTGCAAATATTAACATCATCATATTTTAAGTAGTAAATATCAACATCAAATCACTTTCAGATATTGGAAAAGAATTTATAGAAGACAGTAGTCGTAGTAACTCTACTTGTATTGTGTGCATTTTTAATAGCGATACTAGCTTTATGAGTAGATTTTCAATAGGTAAATTACTGTATAAGACAATTACTAATAGATCTATTACAAAAATTACTTTGTTGACAGCAACAGAGATTTTGTATTGGTCTGACAACTTTTAAAAGGTGGCAGAGCAGTCGTAAGTTATGACTCCTAACTACAATGTCTTTGTCGCAGAGCTAAGGTTCAAATACCCAAATACAAAATTCTACTAAATAAAAAGACATCTTGCATAACTTGTAGGTACTATTCAGCAACTCAACGTATTTATGCTGTGAGTAACTTTGGAAAAGTCCACCAGATGGCACCGATATACATTTTCCGTTGTACTCTGAACTAATACACAAACAAGTCACTGACCTGTTATATACACACAATAGAGGTTAGTGAAACAAGTAAATACAACAAATGCATTATAAAACA
Source organism: Parascotia fuliginaria (assembly GCA_963082885.1). Lineage (NCBI taxonomy): Eukaryota > Metazoa > Arthropoda > Insecta > Lepidoptera > Erebidae > Parascotia > Parascotia fuliginaria. The sequence continues at coordinate 15,523,179 of OY720177.1, forward strand.
ATTATAAATAATATTCACCAAAGTTAAGAAAGGAACAAGGAATAATTTTGTTTTTAAGCTATTGCATAGCTTTTATCGCGGGCTTTGAGCGCGGCGACCGAATCGTAACGAAAATAAAACCTAACACCTCCCACTCCGCCTACTATAAAATTTATTTCTCAAGATAAACAGTAGTGGCGCTAATTTTTACCACACATAAACCAAATATTTTGTCACATTTGCGATAAATTTTATCTGGTAGAACTATAGAAATTAAACTAAGATTTTAATAACGTGTAATAATGCATCAATGTAATGTCCCAGTTTTATTCTTTTTCAGAGTAAAAATTCTTGAATAACCTACATATTTGTAAGATAATAAAAGTATTTTAAACGATATTAACTTCTCATTTATTCAATAAAAGAAAAAAAATCACTCAGGTCACCACGATCATTGTTATGCAGACTATCGTATTTCCTAGCCAAGAAAAAGCTGTAATGGTAATATTTACTTGACAAATATTTAAATTTGTAATGGGTGTTCATAGTGTTCATTATTTAAATGTTTGTAAATGCGTGATACGAGGATTTAGATGCATAATGGAGAAGTTATCTGTAAAAAATAAGTTGTAATGTTAAATTAAAGTTAAATTATTTTAAGAATATGAACATAATAGAGAAAAAGCTCAAAGCTATTTTGTCGCTACTATTTTAAACGATTAGTGTTTTTTTCTTTATCCCTAGTCGTCTTGTACGCTGATAGAAACAAAGGGTGGTGACAATTTTTATTTGTTTGTTAAAGTATTAATTTTTGTTTTATGTCTTTTACTTTTTATGTTTTTTTTTTTTACTTCAGACAGTAGCAACCGTATTGTTTAATTACTGTCTCTCTTCATTGTAGGCAGGATAGACGCTAAATATTAATGTTTGAAATAACATGTTTGTAATCGGCCTAGCTTATAAATTGTACGTTCCATTTGCATTTTATATTAAAGCCTTTGCTCCCGCTTCGTGCATGAACCAAATACATTTAAAATATACCTTTGCGAGGCTGAGATACGTAGCGATCGTATGCATTATGGCCCCTATTCTGGCGCACCCCATTCTTATACAAGAGGGAATGCATTACTCTTTGTAGGTTGACATCTGAAAGCATAAACGTTCTCTTGTTTGCATTCTCTTTTATGTTCCGTGAAAAAGTTCGCCGCCCATTATGTTGGATTTTTGACCATTTACTTTGTTTCGTTTTATGCAGGATTTATGTAAACGCTAGTTTTGGTATTCCATTTTGCTGTACTTGAAAACTTTATAGTCCACGTAACTAAAAATGAAATCAGTAAAATGTAAATAAGCATTACCATTCTTAGTAATAAATTAGCCCCATAATATTAAATTTACGTAACTTATATCAACATCGTTAAAAGTTTTCGAGAACTCAAAAGTATGGCTTTTACCGCGATAAGTAAAAGAACCCTATTCTACAAAAATGTCTATCTATAAAAATTTAAATAAATTATTAATGTTTAAGTTTAAAATAGTATATTAACACGAGATATTATAGTTTAAAGTCCTATGTTTAAAAATTAATAATTATATCATAAATATAAGCTTTTTTGCTAATAAACTTAGTTTGGTGGCAGTTTAGTGGCCAAATTATAGATATTCATATACATGTTTATGGCATTAGGTAGGTACCCTAAGGGTTAGGTAGGTAGGTAGGTTTCTAAGTATAATAAAGCGAATTTCGATACGAGGCGAACAAATTTAATCAAAGTTTTAGGCATAAAATTTAATATATAGCTCTCTGTCAACAAACTCATAAAATGAACTAGTGAAAGTTAAAGTTGGGAAAAGGTTTCGAGTCAATTTCAAGTAGCTCAATATTGAAAACCGATCGTACTTTGTTTCTTTTTGAGATTTGTTGACAACGACGACGGTGAATGATATTATGTGTAGTGTCGTTTATGACAGAGTTATTAAAATCAAGTTAGATTTAAATATTTTTTGAAATACGATTATTTATCGCTTTACGTATTCTAACGTCTGTTGTTTGTGATCATCAGTTTAGATAGGTAATACCACTAATAACTATACTACTCGTTCTAATACAACACGTAAGTAACTTTTGTAAGATGGACAACGCGAATGCTTTATAGCTTCTTTGTATGCAGGTCTCTTCTTTGTCTAAGAACCCAAAAAAAGACGAAAATAAATTTTAAAATATTAATACATACAAGAATCAGCCTGAAGATATTCTATATAACAAGGGTCTCTGATAAAAAAAAAAACTGCCACAATCACTACGTTGCCGCGCTGGCAGACAGGTGGATGACAAGACCGTTCATAAAGTTATAATGTTTGTTATAAAAGTATTATTTTGTTTTCCTGTATATAGGTTATTATGAAACAAGAACCTTTAGAGATTTTAAATAAATAAACTCGGATCGTGTGGGTGGAAGTTAAAGTTTGGTAAACTACGTCAACAAAGTTAGGTCAGTAAACAAGTAAGAATTCAATAAACGAGCTGTTGATCGATTACCAAAAAATATAGTATTTTATAGCTATAACAAACCAATAAATAAATACATAATGGAAGGTTGAATGCACATTATTGGTTTTAGTTAGAACTGTTATACTATACATAGTTACTAATATCGAAAAGTTCTTCGAAAATCTGTGACTAAGTAGTGTTTTCGTTCTTCATAAACTAATTATATTACAGGTTCACTGCAGGTATCTACTTTAAATCACTTAGCACTCTCTGTATTTTGAGAAATATTCCAAATGTGCTTCATTTCAATTTTATTGGTGATTGATATTCAGTCAGTAATCAAACTTTTGACTGAATTCGATTCCCACAAGCGAAAAACTTCTCGTGATCTATAAAGGTTTCTGTCTGGCTCTGAGTTTACTTTTTGTATACATGTGTTGTATAACTACAATATGACTTGTTGATTAAATGCGGTAATTTATTAAAAAAAAAATACCACGTTCTTTTTTGAAGTGAGAGAAACCTCTCTTCAAAGAAAGAACGCAGTCAGTCATAAACCAGATTGTATTCTATTTGAGCTCGGTTTTTCGCTTGGACCATGGCTTTGGAATAAGACTTTCACTTCTTTATCCTACTGAGTACTGAACATCAAGCAGAGTCACTTTGGTAGGCTAATATAAAAAACTCACTGATACGAAACATTTCTTTTACAATTTCGTCAATAATATGTAACCATCTTTATAAGGAAGGTTTACATATTGTGCTCCGGATGTATGCTAACGTCGGCTTATCAATATGAAATTATATAAATCCTTTAGGCTGAATCTCGCTTAACCTTTTCATAGACACGGAGGCGGCGCATAAATCAAATAACTTTTCAAGACACGTCCTTGTGAGTTCAGACCAAAGAGATGCGAATAAACTGATATGATTTAAATTAATAACTAGAATTGGTAATATTATTTTTGAATGATTATGAAAGAATAGAGAATATAAAATAGATCGGACGCTGGCATCCATCGGTTGCGAGCAACCGAGGGCGGCTCATGATCGGCCAAGTCGGCATAAACTGTAGTCCCGATGATGATGATTGATGTCCAGATATGATGATGAAGAACTGACATTGCTAAGGCGAGAAATATTCTTACGTGTTATTTAATCAAAAGTTCTAAAAAGAAAATGTTAAACTCTTTTATGATTTCAACTGACAAAATCTCAACACTTAAATCGTATAGAAGAAAAATCCATCATAAACTACACCTACTTGCTGATAAAAATAGCAATTCGAAAATGCAAAATACAAACGTTAAATTTAGACTTGTTTTATCACTTTTTTTTGTTCACGATTGCCAAACAATGTAAAGGTTATCTTCGAAATATATTATGCCACTATTTTACAAATATTAAGTAACATCCAAACAGTATTAGTAAATCTGTATCAGATCTTTAAACTGTGTTGAACTAACTGAATGTGTAATCATGTTAAGTAAATAACCCTTCACGAGTATCTAAAGATGACGCAACTCTATAAATTGCCATCTATTTAGGCACAGAACAGGACACAAAGACTTTTGCGGACATAAGTTACCCATTAGCCTTTCGATAGAAAATAACTTCATCAAATATATAAATAGAAAACATTTTATAGACATACAAGCTACGCCCCACGTCTTCGCCCGCGCGTAAAATATGTTTTGTTGTATTCCTCGGAAACCAGACCGATTATTGGGATAAATAGAAAGAGCCTGTATCCGTCTCCGGCACCGAATCTATTCTAATCTGTTCAGCCGTTTAGGCGCTGAGTGGTAACAAACACACACATACACACACAAACTTTCGCATTTATAATATTAATATTTACCTGTCTGCAGTAATTATCAGAATTGATGCTATGAAAGTTAAAATATAACTAGGCTAACCACGAAATGCTTTTGCTGTTTCTACGCTAAAGTTTCCTCCCTCAGATGTTTTCCACGGTTGGACGGTCGGAGCCGCAACAAAGCCAAAATTAGCCTGTGTAGCAAACCACGCCGCGTTCTTTAAATATTTTCTATAACAGCGGTTCCGCTGACCTATTTTTTTTTAATAATCGCCGGGCGTTTTAATCAATCTTCAATGAATGAAAGAAGTTTTAACAAAACGGGTAGATCGGAATCAGGCCTTTTACGAGATTGTTTCAATTCATGTAATCCCCAATTCATCGCAGCGCTGTGTTGATAAACTTTGAGTTTTAAATCGTAAATTAATTTATGGAAGAATTATTTTATCAAACAGGCTTTATGTAGTCAGTTTATTGTGAATTACGAGCCTCATAAAATAAGAACGTCAAAGCGATTGCTGATCTGCTTCCCAAGCGTGAGACTATGGCGAAATCCCTCCTACACTTGAGGAAAGCCAATGTTCAGTTCAATATGCGCAGCTGGGTAGAATGTGTAAATACACTTGCTCTCTCAAAAAATAACATACATAAACAACATAAATACGATTCCAAGGTTACGATTGATTTTGGAATTATGTCGGCCTTCTTTAGACTCCACTGACTGTTTACTTTCAGTCAAAATGGTGTCATTTTGGTAGGCAAATATAAAAAAAGAAAAAAACATCAAGTGGTACGTAACAATTCATAGTAAACTTTCTTAAATACTTTTGTAAAAACATGCAAAAAGCTACTTGTCTACGGGCCACAAACTGCCGCCAAGTGAGGCTAGAATGCCTAAGACCTTTGATGGAAGTGTGAGCGTAGATAGGCTTTTAAGGGTCTCGTGTAGACTGAAAGGATATTGTTAGAGCTTGCGGTCTATCCCGTTAAATTGTTTAAAGTTGGATCGATTGTTAGATAATATAATAGTATTATTATTGAGTGAATATTGGCTGGCATGCGTAATATGTACGGCAATTTATATGATGACAACTACCTTCATCTTTAATGTAAGATAATTAGTGTTTACGTAATGTTAAAACAGACTATTAGTTATTGGTTTGCATGAAAATATAATCTTTACATTATTATTTAAAAAAATCGACTTTCGATCGATAAAAAATGTCAATTTTACAGACGAACATAATTTTATATCTTATTTTTAATCTCGCCATTGTATTTCGATTAAAATATTAAATAATAATGCAGATGAAGCTTTGTGCACCAAATTATTAAAAAACCCAGAACCATTGTTAAAAAATCTCCTAAATGAGTATTCATTTAGGAGATTTTTTAACAATGGTTCTGGGTTTTTTTCAGACAGCCCAATACTGGGCTGTCTGATTTTAGGGGTTATGTTTTTCAGAACCAATTTTGTATATAAAATATTTTGTCTCTCGGTTCGATTTTAATACCTACGGATAGTCAACTAGTTTCCTCTTGAGAAATTAGATTATAACTCAGAGGCCCGAGGGAACGACCGTTTGCTGCCTTACCTGCCCATAACATTTCAATCTTGTTAATAATTGAGGAAATAGTTTCTCCAACTTATTTTTGGTGAGCCTACGTCGTAACATAAAGTTTGATTTAATAAAGCAAGATCAGGTTACTTCTTGTAAGTTTATTAATACGTTTTTTATTCTTAAATATAATCATCATTAGATGTTTAGGTTTAGTAGATTTATGTCAATTACTTAAAGGTTAAGTACTTCACAATTATGTCACGTAATTTAAACATGTATTGTATATGTTTTCAATTTTGATGCAGGGTATAAAAAATAATCTTGCAAAGCCGCCACCGTGGCGACTATTAGGCAAGCAGTTTGCGGCAATGGCACTTGATATATATGATCTCCACCAATTGGACGGCATTGATTGCTTACCACCAGACAGAGTCATTTTGGCATGCTACTATAAAAATCTGTCCACGCTCAAATAACAATCAAGTATATGGATAAAATAATTTACCAAGTTTCTTTGTTCATTTAGTACGTCACTATTTATACAAGTGTCTACGATCTGTGTACGAGCGTACGTCGTTGTTTCACAATACATAGCACTGATTGATACTCTAAAAGCTAAATTATTTGCAATTTAAGAAATGGAAACTAAATTCTCACACACTGTTATGACTTGAAGACAATCTCAACACAAGTAGTTATTTAGCTTAGTTTTAAGTACTAGACGCATGTATAGTTGCCTACAATTATAGTATGTAGGTAATCATTCTTGTACGTGTGTGTTAACAGACGTGTAAATACGTTTACCTACATATATGCTGAACAATTAGTAAGTATTAAGTTATGTAGTTGCTATGAATCGCTAAAGTTCGAATAACTAAACTACTCAAAAAGACTAATAATATAGACATTCGAAGTCATTTAAAGACAAGTTGTTTGTAGTTGTTTTCATTTATTTTAATTTATCACTATTAAAGTTTAATATGTGTACTATATTGATTCGATACTTTATGTACAGGGATCACTCTACGGCTGGGTTTTACCGAGGTAAACACCTTCATATTAATCGAAAGACTGCCACTGCTGGACAAAGGCTTTCCCCAATTTGAAAGAAAGTTCTTCAGACGGTGTAAGGCACGTAGGGTACCTGTAACTCTTTGACAGATGTAACATGAACTTGCCAATTGAGATAAGAGTCGATAAGTATCCCAAGATCTTTAGCTACTGGTCTAAATGACTCTGAAACCACTAATGAGTAGTGATAGTCAAGATTATTGCGTAGCAATTGGTATTCAATTAGCCGTTTATTGCTCTCTGGTATTTTATTTAAAAAACTTGTAGTGATAGGTGATAGTTAATCCTATCTACTGAGTTCTGCGATTTTGCAATTTTACTGAATCGCGGCGCAGAAATTAATTGAATGTTATTAAAAATTATAATACAAAAGATTTAAATGTTTTTGCAAGCGATTCTTTTGTGTTCAGTCGCCTGAAAATTTTGCAAAGGTTCATTGTTAATATAGTGTTTACATCTTTTGTAGTCTATTGAATATATTTATTCAGAGCGTGACTAATTTTTGGTTTTCTTAATTGATTAGGTATTGATGATTTTAATTTCAGTTATACTGTTGTTTATACATAATGCTCTACTGTTTATTAATATTAAAATGAAAATAGGTAAACATTAAATAAAACATATAAACTTTAAAAAAAGTAAGTTCACTTCTCGTACGCAAATCTTGAATATACGAGAAAATAAAATAATAAGCGTTCAGAGAAACTGCTGTTCACTAGCGTAATATACGATTCTAATAAAAAAAAAAACAAAAACCTGTGGCTCTCGGGGATTGCCGCGGTAAAGCTATTGCTTAATATTTTTTATCAACATATGCAATTATAATTATTTATTTATTTTTTATTTGCAGTATTTTTGATGTTAATTCAAATTTTTCTTTGATATTAATTCAAGTTACACTTTTTGAGCGTGGTGACCGATAAGAAAACAATGTTTTTTCTTTTATTGAATAAATGAGGAGTTAATATAGTTTAAAATATTTTTATTATCTTACAATATGACATGTTATTCAGGATTTTTATCATCCTACTGAGTATTTTAATTCCGAAGAAGAATAAAACTGGGACATTACATTACATTGATGCATTATTACACGTTATTAAAATCTTAGTTTCATATCTATAGTTCTACCAGATAAAATGTATCACAAATGTAACAAAATATTTGGTTTATGTGTTATAAAAATTAGCGCCACTAGTGTTTATCCTGAGAAATAAATTTTATGGTTGGCGGAGTGGGAGGTGTTAGGTTTTATTTTCGTTAGGTACGGAATTTCTTGATACGGTCGCCGCGCTTAAAGACCGCGATAAAAGCTATGCAATAGCTTAAAAACAAAATATGTGAATAGAAAAGAATTGGAAAATTCACGATACAAAGTTTAAACACATTTTGCTAGTCGTCAATATTTTTAATTATAACTTGCCAATATAAACTATGGACTTTAATTTGAAAGAAGGTGAAATTTCACGAATGTACGCGCCGGTCTATTTACCAAAACTTGTGCATAGTAGACTCAGTGCGCCTGAATATTATAAAATAATATACGCTATCATAACAGCATTTAGGAGAACTGAGTACCTATAAGTTTATTTGCTCGATACCCGGCTAATATTGAGCATTTCTCGATTGAAAAATTCAATATCACTTTACCTGGTCCGGAAATCAAACTCGCGACGACTGTGCGGTAGTCCTTAGGTACCTACATTGTAGCACTGCACCATCGGCGTAATATAATTATTTTAAACGGCACCACAACTACAATAATTATTATAATTTATGCTATTTAACCTTATATTTACTTTGTTCCTTTACGATTAAATATATAAATAAATATAAATCCTATTATCTAATATTATAAATGCGAAAGTCTGTGTGTGTGTGTGTGTTTGTACAAAAAAACCTATTTTACGCACGGGTGGTGCCGTAAGGCAACAGCTAGTATTTAATATAATAAAAAGGCCAACAAATCATTATAGCACTTGTGTGACTGTAACTGCCAAAGTATGTACATTTATGCACTTTGTCCGGCTGTTATCCCTAAACGTGACTACCGTTCAGTCATAAAAACTGTCTATAGATAATATATTCTATGATTTAGGAGAGATAAGATTATTATTGTTACTTAATAATTCCGTATCATGAAATTTATGTGTATGTTGATTGTGATATTAATAACAGTCTGTTTTATGTCCCACTACAGGGCAAAGACCTCTTCTCATAAGAAAAAGAAAGAAAAAAAATACATTTATTTGATACAGACAAAAGACACACAAATGCATGAACATGATAAGAGAACATAACAAGATTGCCACGCTTGCTCAAGGCGAATTGGCAAGTTCAGGTTTTTTCACCGTACGTCTGTAATGTCCAAGATAAAATAAGATATATAGTGATACTAGCTGTTGCCCGCAGCTTCGCCCGCGTTAATCTCTGATTATACATTAACGATTTTTCTTACAAACTTTCATTCCCTATTTCAAGCCCCTTTTTTGCGATAAAAGATAGCCTATGTTGTTCGCCGAGGTCTAATCTATCTCTATACCAAATTTTAAGAAAATCGGTTTGGTGCTTTAGGCGTAAAAGCGTATCAGTCAGACAGACGGACAGACAGACTAAGGTAATTTCGCATTTATAATATTAGTATGGATTAAGGAAGTATTGATAGTTTCTGTAAAACTAATTAATTGACAAGCTATCACTGTCAGTAGACGTGCAGGTGTTGTCTATATTACTTAATGATAAGATATAATACTGAGGTATCTGTATATCCATCTAAATCTAAAAAGAATCACGCGTTATCTACTTTAGAAATATTAGTGGGTTTCAGAAAAAAATACTTTTTTTGACAAGATTTCTACTTATTCTCAAAAAACTTAAGCCAAGAATCTTTTTTAGTAAAGTTTAAAAGGCTTCGTTCCAAAAATCAGACATAGATGTGGTATAAAAGGCATAAAGTTTAACAAGAGAACGTAATACGCAAATGGCAAAAATAAGTTATTGGCACTTAGGTAATTACAAGGTCACAAAGTAATTGTATTAAATTACTTGCGCGTTTGGCATTCGCATAGAATAAGCGATGGCACAAAGCTTTAATTTTACCTCCCAAGCTTTAGGTCCACATTAAGTCAATCCATAGGGTGGTATTGTGGCGTAAGTATTTTAAAAATATCACAGATTTCGCGCCTCATACGACTATCGAGCATAGAACATTGGAAATGAATCTACAGAATTCGAAAAGATATTGTCGCTGAGCTACGAGAAAGTCGGGATAGGGAAAAGATTACAAAATAAAACTACAACGTTGAATGATAGTTACTTTATTCTTAGATTACCATAAGTATTCTCAACATAAAGCCTATGAACAATTTAATTGCTAAATAATCACACGCGTATGAAAGTTTGATGTAAAAATGTCATTCTGACTTTTTGACTTTTTTCAAAAAGGTTTAGGCTACAGGGCAAACCCTTAGGCTTTTGTTTTTGGCTCTTAAATTAGCTGACTAGATTGTCCAGAGGATTTTTTTCAAAATTTTGATATCATACTTCGTTTCAAAAATACAAAGCGCCAAAATAAAAATAAACAATTGAATTCACTATTTCGCCCATAACAGTTTTCATTTTTTCATTTTCTAGAATAATTCTTGTTGCACCTTACAGCTCTCGTAATTACGCGTTTTTTGAGCCTTTTTTGAATATTATCTTCATATCTCGCTGAGATTTACGGGGATAGTACATTTTCGTGAAATCTTAGCCTACACTAGAGCGAACAAAATGACATTTTCAATGTCAATAAAATGTTGGAGTAAGATTATTATTTAATCTTTTCAAAGAACTCTCCGCTAGTATTGAAATTTTTCTTTACTCACTTCGCCTCAAATTGTTCTAGCAATTCATGCGACGGCGACGCGACGATGAAAACTGTTCAAGTGATATTTTACTACAAGGAAAAAAAAACAAATTGTACTTAATATCGACAATAAATTAACTTTGTAGCTGCCATCGCCAGCGTAAAGATGTCCATTGCTGGGTATAGGCGTTTCCCAAAGAAGTGTATTTCACTACTTACGGACGGGCGACTGACCTCAGTAATATTATATTTATTACGCAGTTAACCCTGCATGCTACCCAATTCCTGATATTCCCTTAGGCGCTATTTACTACACACACGGGACGAGCTTTAAATTTTAGAGTATATCAAATCATTTGCAACATTTGTCATCGTAAAAACTTATGTTATATTTCAATTTAGTTCGTAAAAAATGTAGATTGAAAAATTGGGACGTTGAAACTTTTTGTAAAAAAAAATATTTACTGGCGTAAATAATTCTATTTTAAAACAATAAATTGTAACTGGCCAGTATATATTTTATGTGAAGCTCAGTGCATCAGCATAGTACTACTAGTAAAATGCAATGCGGTGATTTGTAAACTTTATTTTTATTTTTTCTTTTAATAATTAGTTTTTACGGTAACAAATAGCGTGGTAACTGACTATAGTTAGTTATTGAAGGCATGTTATTGTCAACTTAGTTATGATTTAAGTATTCAGTAACCTTTATATAAATACACCTCTTTGGAAGAGGTCGATATCCTGAAGAGTACGTTGTCAGGCATATGATGTGAAATAGTTTTTATTATTTCTCTCCTTTCCTTTTTCCTCACTTCCCTCAATCCCTTCACCTACCCTTCCCTTCGCGGTAGACAGCGATTTCGCAGAGTCCATGGCATTGTCATTGTTATTATTTATTTATTTATTATATAATAAAGAGTACATAATGAACTTACAAGATAACACAAAGTCCCACAAAACTGTATAAACAGTTTGACTGTAGGATCAACTTATGTAAGTAGGTATAGGTAGGTTGTACTAAAATATATTGAAAATGTATATAAAATAAGTGCTGTTTTATATATATAGTAACAAATAAAGGTTCTTTATGGTAACGTGCTTATGAAGCATTTATTTAATTTAGTTTTATATTTATTTTTGACATTTTCGTACCATTAGGTGGGCTGTTTGCTCGTATGCCACAGTCAGGCCAAAACTTGTGACGTTGTAACTTAGACTATAGAAGTGCCTACTAATAGACAGTTTACTAGATATATTGGAGAAAAGAGTAACTATATCTGTTTGTGTCGGCAATAGATACGTTCATCTTCCTGAGATCTAATCTAAGCACGGAGAGCAGGTAAATGTTAGATCTTTGGAATCTAAATATATTTGTGCAGTGAAACACCTACAAGGTATTCGATATTAGTTTCCAATGGGTACATACTAGTTCTCTTTGTTAGCCTCTGAGGTGTATTTTGACTGTCTTTCGTCTTGCTTTGATACAAAAATTGAGATTTGTTACAAAAATAACTTATATTTATTTGTTTATAGTTAAGCTGTTTGCTGTCTAAAACTACTGTTTTTTTTGGATCTCTGGAATATTGAAAAATATTTTTAAAATTTAATGGGTAAATTTTTGAGGTAGTTTATAGGTTATTTAATTTAACATTACACTATGATTCACGTGAGCAAAGTAGTAAACAATGACGTAACTAAAAGTAAAGGAATTTGCTGTGTATAATATTTTTTTTATTTTTTTTTTTATACGACTTAGGTGACAAACAAGCATACGGCCCGCCTGATGGTAAGCAGTTACCGTAGCCTATGGACGCTTGCAACACCAGGAGCATCACTAGCGCGTTGTCGACACTGTTAAAAACCTTTTAACTCCTTTCTTGAAGAACTCCATGTTGTAGTCTCTCGGGAAAACCTCGACGGGGAGCTCATTCCACAACCTTATCGTACGAGGGAGAAAGTTTCTCTGAAACCTCACTGTACGGGACCTAAGAGGTTCTAAGGTGTGAGGATGAACTCCCAGCCGATGGCGGGAGGTGCGATGATAAAAAGTGGCCGTTGGCACCATCCTAAACAATTCCTCAGAACACAGCCCATTACATAGGCGATAGAATACACATAAGGAGGCAACGTCTCTCCTTAAGCCTAGTGATTCAATACCGCCTGTTAGCTTGGGATTGTCGACAACTCTTACAGCACGCCTTTGGACCGCGTCAAGCGGCCCAAGCTGGTATCCGGGTGCTCCCGCCCAAAGATGGCAGCAGTACTCCATGTGGGGACGAACTTGAGCTTTGTAAAGCAATAGTCTTTGCCCCGCACTGAAGTACCGCTTCGCCCTGTTGAGCACACCGAGCTTTTTGGAGGCCAACTTGGCTTTAGCCTCCAGATGACTGCGGAACTGGACGCTGCTGGAGATGTCGATTCCAAGGATCTCAAGGCTTTCAGATGTTGTAAGGGCTGTGTCTTGGAATTGCGGAGTATCTACAAATGGAGCTTTTTTAGCGGTGAACGCGCAGACTTGTGTCTTGGTGGGGTTAAATTGGACTAGATTTAGTCGTCCCCAATCAGAGACTCTGTTAAGAGTGCTCTCGATTTCAGACACAAGTCTTTTTCGACTTTCCTCCACAATGGAACGAGAGGTGTTCGCCCGGCCCGTGTAATACGTATCCCCAGTGCTGTCGTCTGCATAGCAATGAACATTGTCGATGGACAACATATCATTGATATGCAGCAAAAACAGCGTCGGGGATAGCACGGAGCCTTGCGGGACGCCAGCATTTATGACCAGACTATCCGAGCAACAACCGTCGACGACAGCTCTTATGCTTCTGCCGGTCAAAAAGCTGGCAACCCATTGGCACAACCCCTCGGGGAGTCCGTAAGATGGTAACTTCGACAGAAGGCTCCGGTGCCAGACCCTATCGAACGCCTTCGCTATATCCAGGCTAGTAGCCAGTGCCTCTCCTTGACTCTCGATGGCTAACGCCCAGCGGTGCGTGAGATACACTAGAAGATCACCAGTTGAGCGATTACGGCGAAAGCCGTACTGACGATCGCTAACCAGATCGTGATCCTCTAGGTATCCCAAAAGCCGCTTATTGATAATGCGCTCCATCACTTTTGAGAGAAGGGAGGTTATAGCAATAGGCCTGTAATTCGATGGGTCTGAACTATCGCCCTTTTTGGGCACCGGATGCACATTGGCAGACTTCCACGAAGACGGAACTCTCCTAGTGGAATATGAAAGTTCGAAAAGACGCGTCAATACCGGACATAGCTCAGGGGCACACTGCTTAAGCACCACTGCGGATATGCCGTCTGGCCCACTCGATTTATGGACGTCTAGAGAAAGCAATGCCCGCCGGACCTCTTTCTGTGTAAAACAGATTTCCGGCATTGTAACGCCACACCAGGGGATGGTAGGCGGTGTGGCCTCTCCGTCGTCCATAGTCGAGTTAGAGGCAAATAGAGCGCCCAAGGGATCGGCTTTCTCTTTTGCACTTTGGGCCAAGTTATTATCCGGCTTACGAAGTGGTGGTAAAGACGACTGACAAAAATTTCCCTCGGCAGCTTTAGCAAGCGACCAGAAGGCGCGAGTCCCAGAGGGAAGGCTCGCAAGTCGCTCGCCAATTCTGCCGACGAATTCGGATTTAGCCCTGGCAATTTCCTTTTTACTGGACCTCGAAGCAGCATTTAATTTGCGCTTCAAATCAGGCGCACAGAGATCCTCACGATTTCGAGCCGTAGTCCAAGCCCTGTAAGTAGCCTGCTTGAGAAGCCTAGCTTCCTTACAGGGCCGATTAAACCACGGTCGTTTCTTTACCCCTGCAACAGGCACCAGCGGGTTTGGAATGTAGCATTCCATGCCCGCTAGGATCGTGTCTGTCACAGCGGCCGTGCAAGTTTCAATGTCGCCTGACTTGAAACACAGCTGCTTCCATGGGTATGACGCGTAGAACTCACGCAGTCCATCCCAGTCTGCTGACTTATAAAGCCACATGCGTCGCCATGCGGTTGCCCGAGGTGTGTTAGGCAACACGCAGGGTACGTGGGCCCGGATAAGACAGTGGTCCGATGAGCCCAGAGGTGCTTCCACTGTGATGGTATATCCATCCGGGCGTGAAGTCAGCAGAAGGTCCAGTAAAGAGCTTGTATGATCCTCAACATCAGGTATTCTCGTTGGAGAATGTACCAGTTGTGAGAGACCATACGCCAGGGAGAATTCGTGAGCAGCCCTACCCGCGTAGTCGGTGGACCGAGAACTGAGCCACTCGACGTGGTGAGCGTTAAAGTCTCCTAAAATCACCAACTCTGCGGAAGGGTACTGCTCGATGACTTTGTCAGTCGTCACTTGCAGGTGTTCAAACAACCTGGCCGTGTCATGATCACCGCTATGAGACCTGTACAGGCACGCATAGATGTAGGTGTGGCCACCATAATCCATGCGTACCCAAATAATAGACAGGTCTCTGTCTTCAAGGCCTTGGAGACGACGATAACAAATATCCTCCCGGACGTACATGCATACCCCGGCACGACGCACAAATACGTGCTCGAGTTTGTACCCGGGGTAAAGAAGATAAGATGTATCGGCCGGGCAAGATATTTGCGTCTCCGTGAGAAATAGCAAGGTCGGCTGTGCAGTTTCAAGGTGTTGGTGAACTGCATTGATGTTGGAGTGGAGACCCCTGATGTTGCAAAAGTCCACTTCTAATGTGGATGGGGGAGCCGCTGTGTAAAATTTTACTTTACGTTTTCTGGCCATGATGGTAAAAGGGGTTTCAAGGTTGGGGAAGGTCGCTGGACTGACAGTATGAGGAACAATGCGCGATGTTTACCGCCCCGATAGTATAGGTTGTGTGGCTTGTAGGCACGGCGCACGGAAGGGCCCCCAGTCCCCTCCCAGCGCAGCAAACGGGTCCACCCCGGTCTCCTGCTCCGGCACGTCGACTGCGCTGAGCACTTTACACAGGCGGTGATTCAGCCTCCTGGGGTGGAGATTGAGTGATCCCCAGGTTCGGGAATCCTACAACCTGCGGGCGGCCAGCGGTAAGCCGTTTCACTGGGTCTCCCTGACCGCCGCGCCTACATGCCGCGCCTATATCGATCGGAGACGGCTCAAACACTCGCCGGTCCCCCCACTGTCAACCCAATAACCCTCCTATGAGCTCTGGACACCTTACTCACTCGCAGGAACACAACATAAAGTTATTATGACTGCGGTCTTCTATAAGGTGGAGGTACTTCCCCAGTCGGGCTGCTCAATTCGGTCGAGATCTGTTTAGATCACGGTATGCCCTACCTCTATAAAATATCAAAGGCAATACATATAATGGTTGTATAGCGTGTATAATTCAATAATAATTATAATTGTAGAGTATATTTGTATGTACACGTCTCATAGGAATGGTTAATTGTGTCATACTATAGAGGAGCGAGGCGCGAATTAATTGGATTCTAATTTATTTAAAATAAATATTATGTACGAACAAAGTAATGTGCAAACATAATTGCGTGTTAGGTAATAGACGAATAAATAAATTAAACTTTACACATTTGTTGCGGCGAGAATAGTCGCAATTTCTTCATAGAATTTCTCTGGCAGACTGTCTTTTATTAACCGACTTAAAAAAAGGAGGAGGTTTCTCAATTAGACCGGATAACTTTTGTTGTTTAAGAACCAATTTCGATTATTCTTTTTTTGTTGGAAAGGTGATAACTCAAGGGTAGTACCATGACCAGGATCTGATGATGGCATCCTAGAGAAATCGAGGGGAACTTTCGAAAATCGTACTGGCGACTAGTGCATTTGTTATTTTTATTATTAGGTATTTAAGGTACTACTATTTAGTTAAGGTTTGGAGTCGATCTGATGATGGAGCCGAAAGACAGTCGAGGGAACTCGACAACGATTGACAGCAATTACTTGGTGTTTAGACTTAATTCATTTACAATGATGAGAACTTTGCACCCATATGGATTATAAGTGCTATTACAGGTGACCGAGGTGAGTCCAGGGAATTCCTCAACAGCCGTCATGTCAAGCTTATTACGGTTCAACATGCCAAAATGTTTAGTTAAAAAAATAATACCTAAATAAGATTTAGGTCTACCCATCACTGAAAATTGTAAAATAAAATACTTTTTAACAAAAAGAAAACTGACTTTAATCAAAAAGGAAACTAAAAAGTAAAAATAAATTTACTTACCAAAAAGTAATTCGTATTTTGATTTAATTAATCAAAAATGATTAAATAGGTATTTTATGATTCTGAAGTTGGTCCCACGTAATAGGAAGAGAGCCTGATGCCATATTTCAAGCACAGTTTCAAAGGATTGACGTATTTCCTCAAATCTAATTATCGTTCTGTCTTGTACGATACCCCCAGGCTTATAGGGTTAAGGAAATTCTTACCTGCCTTAATATTAATGTATGCAAAAGGCGATCTTAACATAAAACTTAATAAAGAATAAGTAAAATCTCGTACATGCAACTCATAATAATTATGTTTGCAGTGTTTTCTATTGATTTTGAGTAACAGCGATAAGGATTAATTGATTATGGACAGAAGATCTCTCTGTAAGCTACACGGCGATTATTATTACATAACAATTTGCTACACTAAGCTTCCTGGCGGCGAGGCTTTTCAATCCCTTACTAAGTACTTAGATAATAGTTAATTGTACTTTTTCTAAGTACACTGACGGACTCATAAACTGCATCAAAGTAATAGACGACTTTGAAATAAATATTTTAACCAAGTATGCAAACTTTCTATACAGATTAAAATTGAAACCTTTAGATTGGTTCGTGAACTTTAAAACAGCGTAGGGTCATATCCTTAAGTTTAAGTTTGTGTACTGGAAAGGACCTTAAACCTTTTTGAAGAAAACTGAAATTTAAGAAAAATTGGTTTAATAAAAAAAATGGTTTTAACAATAGACACAAACTTTATGCTTATTATAGGTTTATTTATGTTTTAATAAGGTGTATTACCTCCACGTGCCCTTATTACGGATTCTAATCGGTTCCGCATAGATTTTATTAGGGTTATTAAAAGATCTTGCGGAATATTGTCCCATTCTTCTGAAAGTGCTGTTCTTAGTGCTGCCACTGTCGTGGGCACAGGATTTCTCGCATATACAGCTCTTTTTAAATTGTCCCAAACATGCTTAATGGGATTAAGATCCGGGCTGCGTGCTGGCCAATTCATTGTACGTATCCCAACCTCTTCGCAATATTGTCGAACTTGCGCAGCAGCGTTCGGCCGGGCATTATCCTGCATTAAAGTAAAATTTTCGCCTATGAATCCCATGTAAGGCACCACGTGATCTTCTAAGATCTCTGTTATGTAGCGATGTGCAGTCAAACCCCCTCTATTACCGTTTTGACGGACCATGTCTATGAACACAAGTTCTGTTCGCCCGTTCATCGATATGCCACCCCAGACTATGGTCTGGGGTCACGAACCGCCTCCAAAAGAAACTCGCTCCTCAATGCAACTTTGAGCATATCGCTCCCCACGTCGACGATAGACTCTTCTGCGACCATCTGCACCACATAAACATATCCTACACTCGTCCGTAAACAATACGGAGGCCCATTGCTCTTCTGTCCAATTTAGGTGATCACGCGCAAATCTTAAGCGAGCTTGTCTGTGAGCTACAGACAACTTTGGACCATTTGCTAAAAGGTCTAAAAGGGGTGATATCCGCTTCCTTTAACCTTCTTCTTAATGTTCGAGCACTCACATTTACTCCACGCACTTCATTAAGCTCTGTTTTGATGTTAACTGACGTGAGGAAACGATTTCGCAGGGAAGTTGTAACAATAAATCGGTCATCACGACCGGTGGTTGCTCGAGTCCTGCCTGTACCACGTCTCCTTCTGTAAGAACCTGTCTCCACAAACCTTCTGTATATTCTAGAAACCGTAGACTGGTTTAAATTTAAATTTCTACCAATCGTTCGTTGATCCAAGCCCTCCCGCACCAGTGCTACAATTTGAGCCGCTTGTTCGGACGAAGTATCCATATTATGGTTCAAAAATTCTCGATGAGTTAAAAAACTAACCCAACAATTCTGCTGGTAACAATAATTCAATTGACAAAGAATAAAAAATCAATCCGAATCAATTTAAAACTTTGCTCTAAATAACACGAAAATCTGATACTACGAGTAAATTTTCTTTTCCCGGCTATATTCATTTGTTTTACTGCAGTTCTATTTTTAAATTTTGCTTTTTTTTAAGATTAAGAGCCAGTCTCTCCATATTTATATATAATTTAATCTAAAAAGTTTGCATACATATTAAAAAAAATCATTTCAAAGTAATCGTGAACGTTGATGCAGCTTATGAGTCCATCAGCTTACAATTAACTATTACCTAAGCTAGAATTGAGATAGTGAAATAATATATAATAATATTTATGTAAAGAAAATAGGACTCTTAAGAAACAAAAACCATTTTAGGTGCGGGCGAAGCCGTGGGGCGCAACTAGGTAATACTATAAATGCGAAAGTTTGTGTGCGTGTGTGTATGTTTGTTACCACTCAGCGCCTAAACGGCTTAACAGATTTAGATGAAAATTGAGAAAAAAGAGCTGGAGACGGATATAGGATACTTATTATCCCAAAAACCGGTCTGGTTTCCGAGTTACATTAATTAAACATATGCCATTTTTCCCGCGGGCGAAGTTGCAGTTCGCAGCGTGTTTAAAATATAAATGTTTAAAATAATAGCTGTAGTCATAAAATTGAGTCTTAATGTCGTTATTGGACTTCCAAAGGCTGCAAGATAAACTGATTCGGAACTCTGTTCTCTGAAAGTTAGTTAAGTTTCGTTGTCTCTCAACATAGGTAACATTCTAAGTAAGAAGATTTAGCGATTTAAAATACACCTATGGTATCCAGAAGCAATTACTAATTTTTCCGGTAGTAGCCTTGCTGGTTCCAACATTATTGGTTTGGATCGATCGGAAAAGTACTGTCTCATGGAATATCGACGTAAAATATACTTATATTTTACCATACTAATCTATACTATTCGAATCGGCAGTGTTTGTTTGTTTTTTTGAACGCGCTAATCTCTGGAACTACCCGTCGGTTTTTAAAAAATCATTTTGCGTATGATAGTCCAGTTTTTGAGGAATGTTATAGGCTATATAACATTACGCTACTGGCGACGGGAGCAGAGCAGTAAGCAAAGACGCTGGTGAAACCGCGCCGCGGAAAGCTGGTACTTTATATTAGCATCAGCGTAGTTGTGTTTTCTTAGCATTGATTAGAGCACATAGGTTGTCCACAGTTTACATTAACCTAGTATGTTTTGTTACGGTAGTAGATCCACGCTGATTTCAGCATGAATGGGCCGGACCGTCCGGGGAAGTACTACCCTCTCATAGAAGATCGACTTAAGAGTAGTAGTATCCGTACTACTGCGTTTCGTTCGGTGAGTGAGAGCGCCGGAGGCCCAATTTCCCCCCTTTCCTCTTTCCTCACGTCCCTCATTTCCTTCCCCTAACCCCATTCCCAGCCGCCATAGTGGAGGCCACCATACCAGCAGTTTAAAACGATAGCTTTTGGTATAGTGGCCGCCACTTCTGGATTCCACTGACTGCTTACCATCAGGCGGGGTGGAGTCACTTTGGTATACTATAAAAGGTATAAAAGGTAGGCTATACTATAAAAAAAAAAAAAAAAAAAACTATATCGAACGAAAATCGCTTGTTGCTTATGATTTGTGACAATATATAGTTTAAAGTTTTGCTGTGTGGACGAAATTAGTTTCACGTCTCGGTTTAAACTATAAGGTTCTGGTAGTCAGTTTAAGATGCCAGCATATAAAGAAACAATATATTCTTTGATTAATGGTTAGACAATAAATGAGACTGGCACGAGAGTCTGAAGATTAAAAAAAGTAAATAAAGTAATTTATTTTAACGAATTTTTGTTGCCATATTGGCCTCGGATCACGTGAAATGAATTAACAATAATTCATTTCACTCTAAATTAAATATAAAATAATATTAATATAATTTAATATCACAGCAACTACACACAACGCCAAAGTAAGCATATTATTATGTTAAATCAACAACCAAACAAGAAATATTTTTTT
This sequence comes from Parascotia fuliginaria, assembly GCA_963082885.1. Lineage (NCBI taxonomy): Eukaryota > Metazoa > Arthropoda > Insecta > Lepidoptera > Erebidae > Parascotia > Parascotia fuliginaria. The sequence continues at coordinate 15,544,068 of OY720177.1, forward strand.
TAACAACAATCGAAAATAGAAAAAAAAATCGATGATTATATCAGACTAACCATAAAAAGCTATGACTTATATTAGTTACAAGCTATCTTTTAGTATTATCTCGTAACTGGCTATTCATGAAAGGGTAGATAAATATTGTCAACGTTCAAAATATTTGTACTGAAATGTATTCAATGTTTGTACGAGTAATTTTCATTTTGTAAACGTACATAATATCTATTTGTTGAAAGCAAATAGTGAATAGTATTTTGATACTGAATTGGCTTTGAATCTGCACCTCATCTGATAAAATATCTATGAATATTTCTCCCGAATATTGCTATTTCGTTCAATAACATAACTAATATTTTGTTTGATGAAGCTTAGGTTAACTCACGGTAATATTACATACGTCAATAAGATAAACTTGGAAAGTATTCAGGTCAATATTAGGACTTTGGTAAGTCACACTTGTCTTCTCTTACTCGATCTTAGACCAATACCTATAATAAGTAACTATTATATTACCTATTATAACTTTAATTAAATATTTTTACGCTACAAATAGCAGAATATGCTGTAAAACTACCAATAATTGTGACACCTGTAAACCACCATATTCTTGGAAATAAAGTTTACTTTACTTTACTTTACCGTGGTCATTAGACAATCTATCTAACTTTCAAGAAAATTGGTCGTCATAATATAATTGTGTTTAAAAAAAAATGTTTGTTATTATAAATGAAATTGGCAAAAGCAAGATAAAATTATTTAACGTATCAACATTAATAATATAAATTCTTATCCGGAACACAACTGCATATAATTTGTCGCCAACCCTAATTACGAATCCAAGTATTATTAAGTCTAGGCGACTTAATAATACTAAGAACAATAATACACACTAGTTGCTAAGCTTTCCACCCTCTGTATGCTCAATTACGAGTATTATTACTCTAGGGTCGAACCATAACTGTTATAACAAAGTATAACCAACTGTCTTTGCAAAATAATAGGGTTGATAACGTCCTGATGTTAGAAGGCGAGATTAGTGCTTACGATAAGTCTGTGAAGGTGGTTGAATCACAGTAGATAGGGTGAGCTTCAGAAGGTGACGGTTATACTTGCTTGTTTGTTGACATATCAGATAATCTTATTACATTATCCCGCGAAGGTTTGTCGTTTAATTAACTCTTGTCCCTGCGATATTAATAATAAAAGCAGGGAAAAGCTCGATATATTAATAAAGTATATTATATTTGTTACGACGACAATAGTAGCTCTCCTTCACATATACGCGAAGAGATATTATTTATTAACTGCTAGTTTATAGGTGGTTCATCTCGTTTTCACACAATGTAATACGCAATGTAATACGATCTGGTATAGCAGTTTTAGACGGTAGAAACAGTTGCGTACAGCTTCTAGTACATGAGTCTCAAACTGTAACATACCATCAAGAACCACCCCCAGTTGCGAGCCTCCAGTACCTGTTCTATTGGTGTACCCTTGATTCTAACATCAGGCTTGTTGCCTTGAATTTTCCCAATGATATCCCTCGAGCCCATTATCATAAACTTAGATTTACTGGTGTTAAGTACTAAAGAATTTCTGTGAGCCCACTCTGATATCTTGTCTAAATCATTGTTCATGTCATTTACAGACTCGAGACATTCACTGGGAGAAAAAGAGATATACAGCTGGAGATCATCAGCGTACAGATGATAGTTGCAGTTAGTCACAGAGCTAGTTATATCTGCTGTGTAGATGATAAACAACAAAGGCCCGAGGACCGAACCTTGTGGGACGCCGCGTGCTACAGGACTGAGAGAAGAGGTGATACAACTACCATCCCCACCACTCTGCAACTGCACAAATTGAGAGCGATTGCTCAAGTAGCTATCAAACCAACGCACTGTCTCCGTGTCACGGCCATAGTATGCAAATACTATTTACCTTTAATGTTACACTCAATTCATCCGACGTAAGTAGTTTTGGACATATTAAGTATGGATTATAACACGTAAGTGTATTCCTCACCTTCTTTGAAACTTTTAAGATTTAAGAGCTACCCTCGCGGCTTCAAGTTTCTAACAAGTGAAATAAATTTCAAAGAAAATACGTTTCTTTTTAAAATGAAAACATTCAGTGCGTGCGACTCCGTAAGGTGGAAGTTGAGATACTGTTTAGTGGCACCAACCTAAATGAGAAAATGTCGACAATTTACTGTTTATGTTATTGTCCTATTATAAACAATTGTGGGTTTATACTTTTCTTTCTTCTCGCTTTCTTATTGGTGAGAGTCGTAGCTTTTGAGATCGCACCAAAGTCTATGGTGACCACGTCTCATTGATTGCTCGTATGATAGTTTTCTACTAAGTTTTATAAAAATCGAGAAAAATAATAAAATGTATACATACTTTTCAGTAAAAAAAATTCGATTTTCAAAAAATATGGGTTGAAAAATGTGTTTTCTTTATAGGAGTTTCTTTGCATATTTTCCTGTCCTTCAATTTGTTTGTCCTTTTCTAAGCCCTTGCGATCTAGAGATATGATCAAATTGCCAAATAAATAGCGTGCCTACAAGACTTCAAAATATACTTTAATATACCTACAGAAAATAGGAAAATCTTAAATTAAACGGCACATCAACACGATTATGTATTTAGCAATAGTATAATCAACGATTCTTAATTAAATATAGCCAAAAGTATAAAAATACTGCATATAGCCAGTAGTGGTAGGCGAGCAAACAACCAAACTTAGGCTCAGACCCTTCTAAGCCTCAGTTTAGCTGAGAAAGGCTAGAGGAACAATTAGCTATGTGTCTGGTATATACGCTTATCGCTGATTGATGATCGTTGTAAGGTAGGTAATATTTATAACGCAAATGACGCAGCTGACTATTAGCATGTATTCCCATATATCGTATATCGTCGTCTCATATCCATAGCATAAGACGATTGCATGAATTGCATATTGACAATGGGTTGTGCCGTATTCATCATGCCGTATGGTCAATAATAAACAAAACAAGCTTACTTTAAATAGACGTCCTTTGTATTAAATTTGTTAGTGAGATTAAGTTCCAAAGTACAATCTAAACATTTATTTCGTTGAAAGATAAGTTCAAATTAGGACGACAAAGTTACTTGGCCGGAACACGAAGAGCGTCCGGAATGGCGTTCGCATTTGTTAAGTCCCCTCCGGATAAACCTACTGAACTGTATTTCTCAATAACCTATTTAAAAAAACTAAAACAATTTGTAGGATTTAAACAAAAATATCTATCTTTAGTTTTTATTTTTGTTGGAAAAGATTTCGGCGTCAATGGTGAAATATCATTTTGTTACAATATTTTATTTAATACAATTTATTTTTTAAAATATTTTTGTACTAGTGTATGTAATCTATGATCTAACATACAGGTACAGACATACATCACAAACTGCAAAAGCTGTAGTCATCGATTGAGTTGATTGATCGAGAGAAGATTTTTTGTATGTTTCTTTGTTTGTATGTTTGTTAGTAACGTTTTAACTAAAGATCTAAGTTACCGAATTGAAAGATCCTTTCACCTTTAGAAAGCTATAAATGTACGTAGCGAGTAACATAGGCTATATTCTATTATGTTTTAAATATTTTTAGCAATTTTCAGATTTTCATTATTTGTAAATTTGCAATACAGTAGACAAGAAAATTACAGGTAACTGAGACGAGCATTATATGCGTTACATTAACTGCAGTCAATATAAACTCCTTGCTTTCAATCTAGTACATGTGTGTCGTTACAACATTTTATATATCTTTCAGTTAATAACTGTTTGGAATATAAGGTTACGAGCGTCAGCCGGATTTGTTTTGACAGAATTTGTTTTCTTACTTCCAATTTAGCTCAATTTATACGACTTCACACTTCGGCTAACTTTATAGCAAATACAGATACGATAGGAGAATAGCTATGTTCACTCGATAACTGAGTAAAGTAAAAAATAATAAAACCTGTACAATATCTGGTCTGTTGGTATTAATTGGATCAGTATAAATCACAGATATTAAATAAAATAGTGTATAAAATGGTCTACTATTTTAGAGACGTGTTTTGTGTTTTTCTTTCTTTCTTTATTCTGTACTAGCTGTTATCCGCGACTTCGTTCGCGTGAAATTTCTGATATTGTTTGTCTATAAATTAATATTGCCTGCCTGATTTTACGGCAATCGTACATGTATCAGTAATAATCAGTGTAATCCGTCGCTATGGCGAATCCCATTTAAAATTTACCACTAAAATTTACGAAATTTTACATAAACTTGTGACTCTTATTTTCCCACTTAATAAGGGTTGTTTTTTTATATACAAATAAATACATAGGTATAAGGTACCTATTTTTTTTTTGTAATTTGGAAACATAGAGAACGAATTTCGCAAAAACCCGTTTAGTGAGTACCTACGTCCTAAAAGGAACCCCCATGCAAAAATTTATACTCCTAGCACTTGTAGTTTCTGAGATTTTGTGATGAGTGAGTGACCTTTCGCTTTTGTTTTATATAGATAGATATTTTATCAAAAGATAATTCAATATTTCTATCAAGTTGCTTTACTCAATATTATTGAGTTCTTTTACAGCAATCTCTAGCGACGCGGAGTATTGATTATTCCTAGCACTTTTTTAAATAATTAACGACATGCTCCATCTAAACTAATGCCACGTAAGAAATGCAAAAGTTAAGAAATGCCTAATAAATCGTTCACACAATGTTATATATTTTTTTTTAAATATATACATATATATAATTATATTAGCCTCCTAAAGTGACTCCACTCTGCCTGGTGGTAAGCAGACAGTGGAATCCAGAAGTGGTGGTCACCATTCCAAAAGCCATCTTCTAAACTGGTGGTATTATTACCAGTTAAACGTAGCCTATTTAATACTCTCATTAACAGAAAACTATTTTATTGTGCCAACATTCCCCTAAATACGTAAACATCGCCTGACAAAGTTAAAGTTTTCCTCATTACTCTTGTACTTATTACGCAAAGCTAATTTAAACAACATTGACTGTTCTTTCCCTAGAGTATTCGTAGTGTCGGCAAAATTGCGAGACAATCATAAACAAAATGTGATCGTACGAGTTTATTCATATTTGCTGTTTATTTGGATTTAAACTTGTGACAAGTTCTTTCTTCTGATATTGTTGGCGATCAAACCATCACATATAAAGGCGAAAAGAAAAATAACCTAATACAAGACTGGCAGCAGTGTTTTTTATTTAAAGCTAGCTGTTGTCCGCAGCTCGCGTGAAAGTCGGTTACATCTGTTTAAATCTAAATTGACGATTTTTCATACAAACTTTCATCCCCTGATTCAACCCCTTTAAGCCATTTTTTCGCAATAAAAATAGGCCTATGTTGTTTCTCGAGGTTAAATCTATCTATATACCAAATTTCATCAAAATCGGTTAAGTGGTTTAGGCGTGAAAGCGTAGCATACAGACAGACACAGTTACTTTCGCATTTATAATATTAATTTAGATTACTGACGCCACTGCGATTCCTAATGAGTGTCGAACTCATTAGGTATCACAGTGACGTCAGTAATATTGAATACGGCGAAAACAATCTTCTTTCACCATTGGATGGATCTACGTCTATCCAGTATTAGAGTGTATTTCGCTTAAATTGCTCTATCCAGCAATAGCCAATAGTTATAATTACCTATTATTTTTCCAAGTCTAAAACTAATTTCATTTAGTAAAATGACCATTAATTTATTTTTACTAATCTAAGTATTATGCATATATCTCACAAGAATATTGCTTAATTGTAATATCCTCCCCAGTGTGTTTAAAGCGATTTAAGTCGTTTAGAAGATAAAGCCAGATTACATTTTAACGACCACATTCTAAATTTTGTCTTAAACAAATAGAAAGAGGAGAAAATATTTTAATAACATGGCTTTCGAGTTTATCAGGCTTTATTATTTATTTATTCTAATTTTCATATCGATTATACGATAAATAAATGTTTAAAATTATAAAATTATCTGTTACTTTTAATAGGATTACACATTCTGAATTATTTATCCTTTGAGATGTAAATGAGCTGTGGTAAATAAAAAAGTTGTTGTAGGGCACTTAGCTTTAATGAGAATGAGAGCAAATATTATTACTGATTACTATACTCACTATACCAATAGTTTTAGACGATGGCTCTTGAAATGGTGGCCACCTCTTCAGGAATCAATCAAAATCAGGAATCCACTGACTGCTTAACAACAGGCAGAGTGAAGTCACTTCAGTAGGTTAATATAAAAGACTAGCTGTCCGCGGCGCGGATTCACCAGCGTCTTTGCTCACTGCTCTGCTCTCGTCGCCAGTAGCGTCATGTTACGTAGTCTTTAACCTTTCCCGAGAACTGGGCTTTCATACGCAAAAAGAATTTTTCAAATTCGCCTGGTAGTTAGCCATAGATTAGCGCGTTAAAAATCAAACAAACAAACAAACTCTTCCGCTTTATATAATAAAGTATAGTTAACCCTCATCTCAACAACATAGATATTAATATTTTTCATCGATTTCCAAAGATTGCGAATCAGCCAAAATAATTACTTCGTTTCTTCTTCTATTGCTTTTACATGTACGAGTAGGACGCTGGAAGCAAATAACGATGAGGTTTCTTCTACATTCTTATTTAATGTTCTTACTGCCATCTCATTTGACAGGGGTGGCTTTAGAAGGGTGAAATTGGGGATGAAACGTTGTATGGAAAGATCTTTGTTTTAGATGATAGCGACATGAAATTTGAAAGAAGTGTTTGTATTAATGAATAAAGGTGTACTAAAAAGAGTTTAAAAAAATCATACCCTTAGAGTGTGAAAAGGGATGAAAAGGATCGGATAAAACTTTTTTGTTTTGTAATTTTAAAATGTCTGTGAGAAAAACTATATCTACGAGAGCGAAGCCGTGTTGCTCCGGTTGGGTCATCTCTGTTCCGCCCTACACATAATATTACGGCTATACATTTCACGTGACAATTTTATAAGAAACGCCCGTAATATTACATAACATATCTGAGTTTTCCTAGAAATTCGGATCGGCTTCAGTAAATTATAGCTACATCGTAACGGTCCGAAATGGCCGGAGCAGTCCTTAGAGACCGTCTTGTCAAACTTACGTATAACTTGTTATTTGTTTTTATCTATTACCTTCATATAATGACATCACGCTTTTTTGCCGGAGGGGTTTTAGACAGAGATTTATAAACATATTTTATCAACTTTATTGCGTTTAATGTAAGGTGTAAATCTGTTGCTATTTATTGGGCATAATTCTAGACTTCGAATTTATACTGAGAATTTCTGAATAAAAAAACCAACATTTCCCAATTCAGGGATCGAACTCGTGATTTTATCGTGGCAGTCCAGACTACCAACGAACCACTAGGGCAGTCATTATATATAATATCCTCAAGTTGCCTGATATAAAAATGATTCGCAAATTTTAGGCGCTTTAAGTGCTCATGAATATAAACAACATTTAACGTTGTAATAGACAGTCAAGAAATTCGAACTTAGTAGCAAGGCATCGGATAACATAATTAGTAATGTGCTGCGCCATCATCCCAAGAGACGCGCGTTCGATTTTTATCCGAGTTTTTTGTTTTTTGAATATTTAATAATTATAGCTTAAATAGCAAAGCATTTTTTAAGAGGGGCACATTGTCACGTGTCTTAAAAAATCTCATTTGAATATAAGCAGCTCAGCGTAGGACGCCGAAAAAGAGAACATGGCTATACATAAAATGTCTGTACGGTTCTATATTCTGAAAAAAAAACATTATTTGTAAAAAAAACAATGTGGGGATCAGATACCGGAATATCTCATGTAAACATAATACCTACAACAGTTTCTGCTATAATAACTTCTATCATATTCATTGTAATTCAAATTCAAATTCCTCCAAGTTAAGAAGTACATAAAACAAGTCTCAACTTCAAATAATTAATTGTAGAACTGTTACGGATTCAAGAAAAGTGTCCAACGGCATCTCAAAGTTAAAAAGCTGAAAAAAATAAAACTACTCGTAATTCTACCGCTGTAAAATGAGAGTCTTGCGAAAACAATGCACTCGGCTCGCGTCTTTCAAACATTTCCTCTTTGAAATTTTGCATCAAAGCCTGCACTGGAAACCGGGTTTTTGAAATATTGTTCGCAGCTACTAATGGGACATGAATTTTTAACCTACTTCGATAAAAGCGACCCTCTATGACATCATGTAGAGTAAACATACTCGTAGGTCTCGTACTCATCTAAAAATACTTTTCGAACTCAAAGGGTTTTCAAGTCACTAATGGAAAAAGGTTGGGCAATACATTGCCTCAATTTATGATTGATATATCAAGATATTTAATATGTGTATTTTTAATATTCGATAAGAAAATATTTGATATAGACATATCTGTGTATCTAACATCGTAGTCTAAAAGAATTGATTATAATAATATTTATTTATTTATTTATTCTATTTTACAGAGAGGCTATGGACTATTATTAAAAACTAACATACAGAATAAATTTACTGATTGCCAATTAAAGACTCCCACATATGTTTAAGTATCGATTTTAACAACAAGAAATTCCAGAAAAATAAAATTATAATTAAGTATGTAAGATTAAAATTATACACAAACACACAAAAACTAAATCTATACATATAATAAAAATGTAACCGATCGATGTCTGTACATGGAAGATATATGAGAAAAAAATTTATTGGGGCCTTTATCAACGCAAATAGAACCCGAAACAATGATTGTTACAATTTTTGTCTGTTTGTCTGTGCGTTTGTTCACGCTAATCTCAGAAACGGCTCATCCGATTTAGATATGGTTTTCACTAATACATTGTGGTAAGCTTCACTTAACATTTAGTGTTTGTTTCATGTCAATCGGTTCATAAATAAAAAAGTTATGCCAATTTAAAGAATCACGTCGAACATTTGTTAATTTACTACGAAATCTGATAGAAACAGAGACTTTAACAGGTTACGGAATAGCTGATAGCGTTTTTATTTTTCGGATTCCTCTCATTCTAAACAATCTTCCGTTTAGTTTTAAATGAGTCCAGTTTCCAGTGAGCCTATGTTTCGCGATGACAATTTATTAATAAAGCCCAAGGTCAGACACAACTAAAAGTTGTGGGTGTGGATCTAAGTATTAGCTGTTTTTCGCACGGTCAGCTTTATGTAGCTCTATCACGTGTTAGCATTCTTAGCAGCCTGTATGCTTTGATCCCCGATGGCTATACGTCTAATCCATACATCCATACACCCATACATATTATACAAGGCTTTGTCCTGACTGACTGACTGACTAACAGACAACGCACAGCCTAAACTGCTGGTCGTAGCGACTTGAAATTTGGAGGGTGTGTTTGTCTAAATGTCTAGAGGTTGTACTAAAAAAGGGTTTTTTAAAATTTAATTACTAAGTGTGTGAAAAGGGATGAAATCGATTGTATGAATCTTCCTCATTTTTTAACTTACAGTTTTGAAATTTTTGTTTTTGAATACTTCTATTTAAATAAAAAATATCCTTATAATTTTATTTTAACAGGGGTGGATTTAGAAGGGTGAAATTAGGGATGAAATATTCTATACAAAGATCTTTAGCTTTTGAAGCTAGCGACTTGAAATTTACAGGGAGGGGGAGGGAGGGAAATGAGGGAGAAAAAGGTGGAACTGAGGAGAAGGAGGAAGGGAGGGAAAAATGAGAGAGAAGTGATGGGGAAGTGAGAGGAAAGTGATGGGGAAGTGAAGAGGAAGTGTGGGAGAAATGTGAGAGAAGTGAAGGGAAAGTCAGGGAGAAGTAAGGGGAAAGCCAGGGAGAAGTGAGGGAGAAGTGAGGGGAAAGTGAGGGAAAAGTGAGAGGAAAGTGACGGAGAAGTAACGGGGAAGTGAGGGGGAAGTGAGGGGAAATTGAGGAGGAAGTGAGGAGGAGTGAGGGGGCAGTGAGGGGGAAGTGAGAGGGAAGTGAGGGGAACTGACGGGAAGTGAAGGGGAGAGAGGCGGAAATGAGGGAGGGAGTGAGGGGAAGTGAGGGAGAGTGAGGGGGAAGTGAGGGGTGAATGAGGGGAAAATGAGAGGAAAGTGAGGATGAAGTGAGGGAGACGGTAGAGGAAGGTCAGGGGGAAGAAACGCGGGGAAAGAAAGGAGTTCTCGAATGGTGGAAAAAGGGAGGGAAAGGGATAGGAAGCGATAGGAAGGGAGAGAAAAGGAGGAAAAGGGAGGAGAAGGAAGGTGGAAGAGAGGGGAAAGCGAGGAGGCAAGGTAGAGGGAAGTGGAGGAAAGGGCAAGAGATGCTGGAGCAGGGGCAAGGGATGCTGAAGGAGGTGAAGAGGAGAAGGGGAGGGGAGGAGAGGAAGGAGAAACTGTGAAGAGTGGAGAAAAAGTGCAATAGGGAAGAAGGGGAAGGGGAAAGTTATTGTAGTGAAAATTTGCCTTTGTGTATTGTATATTGATTTACGAGGGATATCTTTAGGTAGGTAAAAGAGGATTTGTATGAATAGGAGATAAAAAATAGTATGAAAAACAGTATTTAAACAATATAAAAATGTCTATTGGAAAAAACGACATTCACGCGAGCGAAGCCCAAAAGGTCACTCACTCACTTATCACGAAATCTCAGAAACAACAAGTGCTAGGAATCTCAAACGTTGCATTGTCATTCCTATAAGAATATAGGTGCTCACTTAGACGTAATTTTGCGATATCCATCCCCTAAGGGGGTATAAAGGGGTGGCAAAGTTTGTATGAAACTTCTATAGTTTTTATAGTAGGATTACCAAATTACTAGAAAATACTCTTTTTTTAATATTCAGAAACCACCCTTATTAAATGGGCAAATAAGAGTCGCAAGTTTGTGTGAAAGTGGTTTGTCAGTTTTAGCGGTAGCGGGTTTAAACTGGATTCGCCATAGAGACTGATAATACTGATACAATGTACGATTGCCATAAAATCAGGCACGCAATATTCTCATAGAGGCACCCATCTGAATTTTCACGCGAACGAAGTCGCGGGCAACAGCTAGTTGTAAATATACGTAAAGTCTGGTTTAATCGGGATGTTCTGTGTATTTTAGCGGTAAAAACAATGTCATCTGTTTCTAACAACAGTAGCAGTAGCAGTGACGAATGCATACGAATGAATTCGTTCGTTCAATTAAAAATATACATTTCGATTCTATTCATTACTCATTATGAAGTAAAAATATTTTTGAAATAAAAACCACTTTTAAACAAGAAGAAAACTAAATGAATAAATGGGCCAAGTAAATAACCCGTACATAGGTACTACAAGAACCTTACTACAATAGCAAATTAAGATTGATAATACCTACACCTAGTTATTATTTTACTTGGCACCAACTTCAAAATTATAAAATACTAATAATAAAACATAAATAAAATACTAATCATTTCTGATTAACTAAATCAAAATACAAATTACTTTGTGCTAAGTAAATTTATTTTTAATTTTTAGTTTTCTTCCTATTTGAAAGGGGTTTTTTATTTAAAAATATTTATCACTTTTTAGTGGTTCACATGTCCTTATCCTTTCACAGCGTACCGGAGTGATGTTACATTATGAACTTGTGTAAACAATATACAGACATGAGATTTCGGCACTCCCAGTCCATTTGCTATCATTTGTTGAGAAATTCCGTTGCCTATCTTCGAAGTTTTCCATCAGATCTTCACCAAATTGAAATGGGACCACTCAGAGAAAGTATTTTTTAAAACTACCCAAATCGCTTCAAGTGTGCCTATAAAGTTTGAAGTATACCTTTTATAACAAAAAAAATAATCGGTCCAGCCATCTTCGAGTAATCGGGGGACATACGAAACGAATTAAGGACCGCCTCCTCTTGAAGTTGGTTAAAAAATGCCTAATATTCAATAGCAATAAAAAATAAACCAAAATAGCAATTACGGTAACAGCATAGTCACAGACAGAGGTGACAAAGATGTTACCATCCCCAGGCACAAGACAAGTTTTTGTGCCCACAACTCCACACCGTTAGATTGCTGTCCATTACAAAGTAATGTAAGCAAATTTCGCTTCGCATATGCTATGAATAGAACTAAATATTTGAAGCATACGTGAAGTTTCTTGCATTGAATTATATTGGTGTAACTTTGCTTAGGTTAACTCCAGGAAAGGCTATTGTTGGAGCCTTGTTATCTATGTAATACGTATGCAAATTTAAACGTTAAGTCTTTGTACCCTGCCTTAGAAAACCTTCTCGTGTTTCACTGGTCTTATTGTACCTACTTTTAGACGTGAGATATTTTTGTCATGAATTACAAAGTGGAGGTTAAAGTTCATCTACCCGACTCTATAAAATATTAAACATAATTTTGCAACATAATTTTTTAAGTTTCGTAACTCGAAGGAAAAACTAAACTTGTAAGATTCCTTCGCTGTCCTCCTGTTTTTTCATTAAGCTTCTTTGTCCTGAAAATCTGTGGAGGTATCAATCCGAAATTAATATCAAATACATAAGTCTGTGTCGTGGAAGGTATAGACAAACTTATGGCGAAACTGAAGGCGGTAGAAAAATAATACTAAATTATCCGTTTGCCAATTATGCAATTATGGCACTATTTCTCCAAATGCATTAATGAAAGAAAGAAAGAAAGAAAAAATATTTATTGTCAGCAATACAGTTGCGCAGTGGAATGACAATGACAAATACATTCTTAATCTAACTTAAAACACACACACTGCGCGGCCGCTTGCGACAACGAGGTCAGCACTCAGCTATGTGCTGGTCGTGGAACTAGCCACTACACAGCGCTGATCTTCCGTGCTGACCTCAAGTGACGCACGGAGCCAAAATAAAAAATAAAAAAATAATAACCACAAACTTTGGTTCAATGTATTGTTTTATTGAGCAACATCGCTCAATACAACAACACATTGTCTCATCGATGAATGTTGCGCATCGCAACTAGCAGTGTCTGGTGACACAACGAGAAAACAACTACTTATCGATAGGTAGCTAGACTAGTGTGTGCAGAGCATATGAGAAAAGGTAAGCTAATGTTTCTCAGTACATTAAAATCAGACATTAAAATGATAATACTATGGTGAATGATGTTATTATGTTGATGGTTTTAGGTTACCTACCTGTCTACCACCCACAATGCAGAAATGTAAGGGATACATAAAAACTGTCCTTTGCGCCGCTAGTATCTTGCGTCTGAATTCTCCTTTGCCTATAGGTAATAACAAAAGTAGCAGTTAATCATCCTTTTTCAAAAAAAAATCCCACCTTGATTTTATCCAGCAGTGGACTTTTTTGAACAATAAGTACTTGCGGGAAACTTTAGGCTTAAAAAGTGCTCTTCTTAAAATTTGAAAAATAAAACCTAATTTTAGCCTGAAATTAAAACTGCTTGGGAAAATAGAAATACTTTCTAAGTTGTTTATCTTGAAAACTTTGCAGTAACCAAAATTTAAATATACAGGTCGTATTTTTGTTTAAATATATTCTTGTTATACTCCAGTATCGCCGACGATCAGCGCAACGGAGTTCAAAAATTCAAATTTGCCACTGAAGTAAATCCTTACGTGGTTGGTATACATTAAGTATTCGGTGGGCATGACTTATTCATAGTTTATGTGCCTCTGGGTGCGTGGCAAGCTATGGTCAATGCTCAAGTATTGTGGTCGCGTTCTATTGTAATATCGGCTAATATTTTAACAGTAGCTTTGGCATACGGCTCGTATGAATAGGAAATTTTTGGAAAGTTAACAAGTTAAAAACTTTGAATTATTTTATTTAAAACACAAAATCAAAACTTTTATTAAATTATTATTAAACTTTTATTAGGGATATTTTTTGATTAAACTTAAACATACAAACTATATTGTGTTTTAGCAATGACAATGATTAGATAATTCTCAAATATATCTTTATATCCTTTCTTATAATATATCTTTCATCGCATAGCTTTCATTATGCCTATACAAAAAACAGTGGCACACGCACTCGCGTATGATTTAGTCACGGGAAAGTGTCTTACCGGGTGAAATGTTGCCCAAGTTGACGACACACCGAGAATACTAAACACCATGTAAATGTTGTTCTTGATATTTATATCAGCAACTTTGAGAGTTGGGTTCGGCAGTTCCCAAGCGATCGTGTCGGGAATTAGTACCATAAATCATGATCCGACTTTTTTTTTGTTCGGATAAATTACTGGAGTAAGTGATTAGGTACCTATCGATGTGGAAACGTAAGAGGATATATATCAGGATATTGTTCCTTTGTGGAGTCGAACTTGGATGAGATATGAATAATAAAACTACAGTTTAATTTACAAATGTTTTGATCTGATGGGTTAATAATATTTCAACAACTACACAAAGCAAGCATATATTATAGCTTGTGTTATGGGTTTTAGAATGCGGATATATATACTTAAATACTTTTTTTTTGTAATTGATACATATTATACATAGAAACACCCAGACCAATGCAAATAGACATGTTCATGCACACAAATATTTGCACTGAGAGGGTATCGAACCCGCGACCTCTGCGTGGTAGTCCAAACACAGTACCACTGAACCACAGAGGCAGTCGGTTCAAATGTTTCTTGACAAGAAATAAATTGGCGGTGCGTGTAGTTATTCTAAATAGCTGATCGTATCCAAGGGATTGAACATGCCGTACGTAACTGAGTTTAGTATTCTGTGGGTTGTAAATCTATGCAACGCCACTCGTGCATTTGAATCGTATGGAAATTCAACTTAGAAGGTAATGAAGTGTTCACAATATTATTAACAAATATATATTATATATTCGACGGTGTCATATATGCTTGCGATTGGCATGATACAGAGCTTGTTTGATTGAATGACTTTTAAAAACTGTTTTTTTTTAAAATTAATATATAAATACGAGTATTGCCACAAGACCAACTTCAACAAGTCGCAAGGTTAACTTTATTACATCGCCTGTAATAATCTTTAAGACTAAGGTCTAGCCAATTGAGGACTCGTGTTAGAAATTAGGCCCAACACGCACAGAAAGAGAATAATACATACCTACTTAAGAGTCGGGATTGCCGTCATCGAAATCGATACACTGAGGACTATAATTAAGATGCCTGAAATAAAGGATTTATTAATATTATCTCCTTTATCTAAAACATTTTTAAATTTAAATATAAAAAAAATCATAAAAATTGTTGATCCACCGGTATCGGGTAAAGGGACCAAGTTACCGGCGGTTAGGGCTCCAGAGATAGGAACCTCCGCACCCCCCCCAACGGGGTTCTCGCCTTGTCGCGGCGGGGGGGCTTAGTAGCCGTGGTTACCAAGGACCACGGTGAACCAAGAGGAACCCCAAGGAGGCGCCGCTCCTCTGGGCTTTGCCGTTAAGCCCACGATGGAGCGGCTCTGGTGGGCTGCAGTGTTGCTTCGGCGACACTGCGGCTGAGGAGTGGCGGGGCCGCGGCGGGAGAGGAGTGCCGGTATAACGGTGCGCCGCTCTCCCTACCTTCCGCGGCCTCGGCGGGGCCGCAACCGCCAGATTGCGGACGCGGTGGGGCCGCAGGGGAAGAGGAGTGTCGGTATTGCGATGCGCCGTTCTCCCTATCCTCTGCGGCCGAGTTGGCCTGCGGGCGGCGATCGGGCAGTCGCCGCCCGAACAGCACGGGCCCGAGACGGCAGTGCGCGTGTTCCGCACGCGCCTCTCGACGGAGGGGGGGCTAGGCCCCTAAATCGGACGGGGCCCGCTCGCGGTGAGCGGGCCATGGCCCGTCGGGGTCGCGGATGAATGCGCAAGCGACTCCCGTGACCCCGACACTCTGGCCGTCTGGAGGAACACCGTGGGTTTTAGTCGGTATGCTGGCCGCGCTTTGAGTGCGGTCGGAGAGTCCGACATAACCCCCGCCTTGCCCGGGCGGGTGCGTATGCGTAATGCATTTCCCACGTATGAAAAAAAAAAAAAAAAAAAAAAAAAAGGAACCTCCGCACAATATGTGCCATGTCGTTTATTATTATTGTTATTATTATGAATATTGCATGTGTAAGCAATATTCGACAAAAAAGGATACAAAAAATATGCGGCTTAAAATGTACTATGTTTTAACAAATACGTATTAATAGAGTTCAAACATAAGGGTTTATATTCCCACAATGGTTTCTTTGTGCTGCGTAAAAGTTTTACCTACCCATAAACACGTGCTTAGAGTTGACAAGAGAACGTTCGCATGAAAATTTAAACTTGAGGAAAGTTTTCATTAAGCGTAAATAAATATTAAACAATTACGAGTTTGTTCACGAAGACTGCAAACAATTTGCTTACTGAAGTAGGCTCAACTTCTTAATAGAAAATTCGATCGTGTTTTCAATGGGAAAACTTTGTAGACATTTAAAACATTTATTGTACCCACAAATATAATTCCACATGATTAGTAAATCGTACAGAAACTCACAATTACCTAATGTATTGTAAAACCTGACTTTCACATCGTAAATTCTATATCGCGATTACGTGCTTTGTGTGTGTAAGAAGTACATAAAATATTACTAAAGATTTTCTGATTTTCCGACTCGTAAGACCTTAAATTATCTTTGTAACGTTTTGGTAGCAGCTGGGAGACTGAAATTTAGAATTTTCAGACCAGTTTTAGAACTATATACGCTATAAATGGATAGCAATTGCACTGTTTTACTTCAAATGTTCGAATGAACATGATATTGGATGGGCACTAGTGATGGTCCCTAGTGATTTCTGTTATAGATCACATGAAATTCACAAAAGAACGAAATGTATCTAATGAGCAGAATTATAAATAATTACTTTCTGAACGTCTTTTTAAATTTCGAAAAAAGCAGGTGTTTGGCGTAACAAGACAATAGTATATAGGCAATTTCATTTGTCGAACTCACGTAGTAACAATCAAAAGATAAGTATAAAAAAAAAATTTAATGTCATTGTTTAATAATCCTTGTTTCAGCCAAAAGATGTCTGGAAACACATCGTAGAACTGCCTCCAGACCTAGCCAATCCAGAATTATTTGCCCCATCGGCCATCAGTTCACTTTAGTATTTGGTTTAGTTTTATATCAGACAGTCAACAGTCTTTGATAAAATAAATTGTAATGTAACATTTAGGCATCTTGATTAAAATCTGCGTCAGATGTTTCATGTCTAGTAAAAATATAGAAAGATGGATGCGTAAAAAGATTTTTAACAAAAGAGCTAAAGAGACAGCTTTTCAAACAGAATAATCACAGTAATTCGTGTTTGTCAAACTAGTGATGATAGATTGACTAGGCTTTTGTTACTGCTTTTATTCTAGAATATATTAGAGGTCCTTCAAAAATTACGACTTCAAATTTAGAAGAATATTAGATAACGCTTATCCATCTTTATGCAAATAATATTTTGCAACAAATGGGTTCGAAACGGAGAGTTCTTATTCTTGCGATAACTTGCGATAACTTAATAGTCAAGTTGGATATCAATTTAAAAACTGTTGCTTAAAACTGTCAAATAATTTTGTTATCTTCTCTCTCGAAGTTATCTTAAGTAATCTAAATTAATCAAATATGGCAAAACTATAAAATATAAAGATGGCTGTACGTAACGCATTTTCTTAGAAAACACAAAATATCTTCGACTGGCCTGTTGGCCCAGTGGTTAGTGACCCTGACTGCTAAGCCGGAGGTCGTGGGTATAATTCCCACCCAGGACAAATCTTTGTGTGATGAGCATGATTGTATGTTCAGTTTCTGGGTGTAATTTATCTATAACATGTACGTATTTACAAAAAGAAACGTATATAAGTAGTATATCAGTTGTTTAGTACCCATAAAACAAGCAAATATAATTGCTTAATTTGGGGCTAGATGGCGCTGTGTGAATGTGGTAGAAATTTATTATAATATCAGCCTATTTACTATCTCACTGCAGGGCAAAGGCCTCTTCTCTAGAGAAGGTATGAGCATTTATCACCACGCTTGCTCAAGGCGGATTGGCAATTTCAGACATTTAAGTCCAGGTTTCCTCACGTTGTTTTCCTTCACCGTCAGTCAGAAATGTCCATGATAAACTTAGAAAGTACATATGATTTGAAAAATCACATTGGTACTTGCCCGGATTCGAACCCACTACCTCGTGTTTACGAAGCGGGTGCCTAATCCACTGGACCATTTCGACTTAATTTTAGAAATTTATTATTATTATATTATTATTATTATCATAATGTGTAATTGTGTAAGGCTAATGCCAGTCACAGTAATTATTTATTATAATCCAACGCCTAGAAATAGAAAGAAAGAAAGAACAAAAGAAAAATAAATTTTATTCAGCACAGGGTAAAAGCACAAATTCGTAAAGGTAAAGATCAACATTAAGAGAAGCGTAATTGTAAAACAGTGCTACGCTAAATATACCCAGCACAGCAAATGTTCGACTGCTAGTGCCGAGTGGTTTTTAACTAGACCTAAATGGCGCCAATGCTTGTCTTTGCCACTACACTAGCGCTTGCACTTAATACTGTGGTCAATAGTATGACTAGTAGTTTGAATAGCTAAGCTTTGGTCGTACAGTCGCCTTTGTGCAAACGTAACAATACGATGTAAAGCGTAGTGTTGTAACTGTGTTTATTATGATAGCCCTACAGTTTGCTTTTGTAAACGTTTCTCACTGTGTATTGACTGTACATAAACACTAATTTGTGGAGTTTGTTAGGTGATTGTTTTGTATTGATCTTATGGATGGTGCATAGCCAAGACTTTTGCCCAGCAACGGGATAATACAGGCTAAGAACAAGTTAGTTTAAATTAAAAAATTAAAAAATCTCCGACACAACTTGGATTTGAAATTTATTATAGTGTGTAGTATTTTACTAGTCAAGCACTTTCATTTGATACCAATATTGAGGGAGTTGTGAAAAATAAGTAATTCGCCATTTCGTGGCAGCGGCCATCTTGGACCGATTTTCATCAAACATAGCTAAGAACTCTTTCGACTAACTCACCTATCCAGCAAAAATAAAAACCTGTGGCACTCGGGGACTGCTGCGGTAAAGCTATTGCATAGCATTATTTATCAACTTATGCAATTATGATTATTTATTTATGTTTTAATTTATGCAGTATTTTTTTCTTTGATATTAATTCAAGTTTTTTTCTTTGATATTAATTCAAGTTACACTTTTTGAGCGTGGTGACCGATAAGAAAACAATTTTTTTTCTTTTATTGAATAAATGAGAAGTTAATATCGTTTAAAATATTTTTATTATCTTACAATACATGTAGGTTATTCAGGAATTTTTATCATCCTACTAAGTATTTTTACTCCGAAAAAGAATAAAACTGGGACATTAAATTACATTGATGCATTATTACACGATATTAAAATCTTAGTTTTATTTCTATAGTTCTACCAGATAAAATTTATCGCAAATGTGACAAAATATTTGGTTTATGTGTGGTAAAAATAAGCGCCACTAGTGTTTATCCTGAAAAATAAATTTTATGGTAGGCGGAGTGGGAGGTGTTAGGTTTTATTTTCGTAACGGAATTTCTTGATTCGGTCGCCGCGCTCAAAGCCCGCGATAAAAGCTATGCAATAGCTTAAAAACAAAATCGAAATCCGTTCGTCCGTTCGGAAGCTACAATGCCACTGACACACACACACACATAATATTGGTCTAGTGGTTAAGAAAATAAATGACGCTTTGCAACAAGAAGAATGGTTGACATACTGGAACATTGCAGCAAGCCATTGAATTCGAATGCCAATACAAATAGTTTTGCTACCAGCAAACTACGCGTTACATTAAACAAAGCTAGAATAAGTTAATGTTATTTTAATAAATCAACGTTGTATTGAGTCGAATTGGAAAAGTCGAAATGGTCCAGTGGATAAGGCACCCGCTTCGTAAATACGAGGTAGTGGGTTCGAATCTGGGCAAGTACCGATGTGATTTTTCAAATCATATGTATTTTCTAAGTTTATCTTGGACATTTCTGACTAACGGTGAAGGAAAACATCGTGAGGAAACCTGGACTTAAATGTCTGAAATTGCCAATCCGCCTTGACCAAGCGTGGTGATTAATGCTCATACCTTCTCTATATGAGAAGAGTGAGAGAAACGTGGACTGGGAACAAATTGCAAAATCTGTTGCTATTAGTTACTATTGCTATCACATCTTCTAAATTTTGAGTAAATGTTTTTTAAGTACTTTCAATGATACCTTTGTCCTCTACATAGTTTCATGCCTGTTTCCCTAAAAGGTAGGCAGAGGTGTATTTTGGTATTTATGTTTGGTCCGATGTAACAGCCTGATGCCATTTACCAGACATAATTCCAGATTTTGGAATTTCACAACAGAAAATCTATATCACTTTATTCGACCTGGAAATAGCACTCGAGAACTTTGTGCCGCAGTCCGTATATAATAGGTACCACTGAATCATAGATACAATAGTAATTATTGCTCTCTATGGTTTGATAAAAAGACGTGAATTTTGGTAAAGCTTTAGTATTTTGTTTATGCGATAAATTACGTTTATGCCACCAAATATCAGATCAGGCAAAATATTCGTTAGGTCAAAACAAGGTTTATGACATCGTAGGGCTGTGTCATTTTGTATGCATGAATAAATACAAGTAAAACATACATATAATATGTATGTTAATCTAACAGCTCAGTGTTGCATGATAATTTCAATCTGAAATTGGTTAATATAATTGTGTCTCTTTACCGCACCAATAAAATGAAATAAATTTGGTTTCTCGAAAAATAATTTTGGCTATTGTAAAATGTAAAACATTGGTTGCCTCGGTGACGTATTTTGAAGTGTGTGTGATTACTGTGAAAGATCATATTTAAAATGCTAGAATTTAAGAGATATTTTTGAAAAATGAAATCAAATCTACAATGACTGTATAGTGTATGTTCGTATTCATTACTTTATTTGCAAATTGTTACCTACGCATCTCAGTAACAAAACCTCATAAACACGAAACAACGAGATAAGCTCACATAAAATCCATTTAAACGTTAACCTATTTTAAAAAGGGGTTTAAAGCATTTAAATGGTACTTTGATGAGTTGAAAGTAACTCGATTGCGGCAGTAAAAGGTTGGCACTTGCGCGTTGATCCTCGTGTAATAACTTAATAGAAAACAGTATTGTAAGCTAAATTGGATATTTTAATTGCTACCTTAACATTTTGTTGATATTTTATGCCTGCTTTTAGTCAGAGCTTAGTTTAACTTTTGTTTCTACCAAAAATGGTTTAACGTTTAATTCCATTGTCTACTGTAATCATTGACTGTCTTTCATTTCACGATACGATACGATGTGGGACCAAAATTAAATTATTGTGTTTTGACAATTTCTATAAAAGAATGCGTCGTGTGTTCAAAATGTTACTGAATGGAGCTGAGGTAATTATAATTAAATAAGATTATTCCATGTTGGTGGCAGAATGGAGACGATTACCAAAAGTTTTAGCAATTGTATTAACATACCCAAGCCTAATGTCAATGCAATATCATTAAAAAATCATAATCATAAAGGTTTCTTTACACTTGATAGATACTGGCAAAAATACCTAACATTTGTCGCCTCTGTTGTCATTAATAAATGAGGAAAAAGTAATTCTTTTCTCACACGCATGTCATAAATAGTATGTATTATCTATGCGCCAGTCGACGTTCGGTATCGAGGTCTTACTCCGAAAATCGAACGTCGAACTTTCGACTGACGGATCGTACACCTACCTACCACGAAATGTTTCGAATCCGAAGATCGAATCGAAGATCGCGAATTGACGTTTTGGCTTTCGTTGACGCTACTCCGAAATGATTTTTGACGTGTAACTATCGTTGTTTGACAATACTTTGATCGTGAATTTAACCTCTAATTTTACGATAACAACTTAGCTTTCGTTTCACTATCGTAAAAAGATTTTGCGTTTAATTTTATGAACGAAAATGGCACGTTTTGGCTCTATGACGAGGTTTTAGACGAAGAAAGACAAGAGCGCTGTCGGAGGCGTGAATTTAATTACCTACATATATGTGTTTGTTTCAGATAACTTATGCTGGTATTTTTTTTTTAAATTTTTTAATAATAAACACTTTTTTACAATTTATAAATAAGTTTATTTAAGGTTAATTTATGAAGCTGGCCGAAGATGATCACCAGCACTTCTTTCTTCTCCTCCTCGAGGCGAATCACTCGATTACGGAGGTTTCGTTGCGCAGCACGCAAACGTCGTCGAATTCGCCTCAAGGCTGTTAAATTAAAATAGAAAATTAGAGACACAAATTAGAAACACAATTAGAGACAGCACTTAATTATTATAGCCATCCTATATATTAATTATATGTTAATATATAAGCCTATGATGGTTGAGAGCCTACTGCACACCGACAGTCCGTGTAAGGTTGTGAAAGTCATCAGAGGCTAACAGCCCACACCACACAACAAAAAAATAAGCCTAGAACCATTGCTGTACAAAAGCCTGTTACAAATTAGGGTAAGACAGTGATTGGGATTAGATCAATATATTTTTGTAAATCCGCACTATATTTTTCAACAGAGATCTCTAAACTTTCTATATGTAGTTGGAATAATATAAGTACTTACGTGCTATACTATCTTGAAGTAAAAGGTGAACATTAGTTAAGGAATATTATGAAAAATCATTAGTATAACCATACATACCTTATTCGACTGTTGCACCGTTTTAACAGCACCCCCAATGCTGTTTAACTGCGCAGCCAAGGATTCCAACAGTCATTTTGCTGTTGCCTGCCCCTCTATGCTGTGTATGAGGCCACGGGCTAGGTCTGAATGCTCAGACATAAATTGTAATACAGCCTTCACTTATGTACCTGTGGCCGTCATTTTACTGTAAGAAAACGAAATTGCATTATTCAGAAAGTCGTAAAATTACAGATTGTTCATATCAAGAATACGAAACAAACTACAGAATAAATACATGACGAATATATTATACAAAAGATACAAGGGCTAATACAATAAAGATCTATATACTTACGAAATGAAATTATATCCTTTTTTGAAATTTCTAAGACTTTAAACTTGTTCGCGAGCCGCGAATCCACGATTTTGAAATACTGCCACAGAATAATAAGAAAGCAACGATGTAAGGTTTTTTTAATGTCATCAGTCATCACTTTAAAATAAGTCTCATTTTCAAGCAGATTAATTAGTTTTACGTATAAATTATTAGAATAATAACAAAACATTTAATTTAAGATACACCAATAGCTTTCTTATTAAGAAAACATAATATTATTGATTTGTCGGCTTTTTACCGGTTTTATATTTGCCTTTAATAAAAGACCCAATTTGACATTTAATAGTGTTTCAAACTATGTTCATTCAATTGGTTGTCTATAGATTCGAAACGACGGCCGAACGCAATAGTCGTATCCGAAGTAACTTGGTAGTAGGGTAATCGTTCGACGTTCGGCTTTACTACGTTTCGATTCGAAATTTCGACGTTCAATTTTCGGAGTAGGCCTCCTACTCCAAAAATCGAAACGTAGTAACGTCGAACGCTAACCCTACTACCAAGTTACTTCGAATACGACTATTGCGTTCGGCCGTCGTTTCGAATCCATAGACAACCAATTGAATGAACATAGTTTGATAAACTATTTAATGTCAAATTGGGTCTAAAAAACCGGTAAAAATTCGACAAATCAATAATATTATGTTTTTTTTTTAAAAAGCTGTTGTTGTATCTTAAATTAACTGTTTTGTTATTATTCTAATAATTTATACGTAAAACTAATTAATCTGCTTGAAAATGAGACTTATTTTGGAGTGATGACATTTAAGAAACCTTACATCGTGCTGTTGCTTTCATAATAATCTGTGGCAGTATTTTGAAATCGTGGATTCGCGGCTCGCGGTACAAGTTTAAAGTCTTAGAAATTTAAAAAAAGGATATAATTTCATTTTGTAAGTATAAAGATCTTTATTGTATTAGCCCTTGTATCTTTTGTATAATATATTCGTCATGTATTTATTCTGTAGTTTGTTTCGTATTCTTGATATGAACAATCTGTAATTTTACGACTCCTGAATAATGCAATTTCGTTTTCCCACAGTAAAATGACGGCCACAGGTACATAAGTGAAGACTATATTACAATTAATGTCTGAGTATTCAGACCTAGCCCGTGGCCTCATACACAGCATAGAGGGGCAGGCACAAGCGAAAAGGCTGTGAGAATCCCTGGCTGCGCAGTTAAACAGCATTGGGGGTTGCTGTTCAAACGGTGCAACAGTGGAAGAAGGTATGTACTATTAAACTAATGATTTCTCATAATATTCCTTAACTAATGTTCACCTTTTACTTGAAGATAGTATCGTAAGTTCTTATATTTTTCCAACTATAGAAAGTTTAGAGACATCTGTTGAAAAATATAGTGCGGATTTACAAAAATGTAATGATCTAATCCTAATCACTGTCTTACCCTAATTTGTAACAGGCTTTTGTACAGCAGAGGTTCTAGGCTTTTTTTATTTTTTTGTTGTGTGGTGTGGGTTGTTACCCTCTCATGGCTTTCACAGCCTTACGAGGACTGTCGGTGAGTAGAAGCTCTCAACCGTTGGTCATAGGCTTACTAGACCTATATAAAATTTTATTAACATATAATTATATATAGGTTGGCTGTAATAATTAAGTGCTGTCCCTAATTGTATTTCTAATTTGTGACACTAATTTTCTATTTTAATTTAACAGCCTTGAGGCGAACTCGACGACGTTTGCGTGCTGCGCAACTAAACCTCCGTAGTCGAGTGCTTCGCCTCGAGGAGGAGAAGAAAGAAGTGTTGGTAGGCATTCGGCAATTCTTGAAGGTGGTAGTTCGGCCACCTTCAAGAATTAATTAATACCTTAAATAAACTTTGGGATAAATTGTGAAAAAGTGTTTATTATTAAAAAAAAAAATCCCATCACAAGTTATCTGAAACAAATATAACGGGTGGCGCAAAAGTAAAGACCCTATTTGGTTCAGCTATAACATTTTTTCTAAATTAGAAAACTAGATTTAGATTTTTTTAAATGTATATTTGTGCCATTAAATTTCGTACCATTAGGATTTAAAGATGATATCTTTTAAATGGTGACCTCCAGAGTTGATACACATTTGAGCCCTATTTATGACATTTTGCATAACTTGTGGTTGGCACTGAAAATCAGTTCTGGGTTGGGTAAGTAATTGCTTAACCCAGTATTTGCTGAGTGTCCAACCAATTTGTGTTTAATCGCGGCGTACTCACTTATTTTGTAATTTCGCATTTCTATTTTCATTTCATTTTTTCATTCATTTCAATAAGTACAGTAGAAATCGATAACACAGGTAAAGTTTAAAAGCTTCTTATTTATGGAACGGGTAGCTACAAGTATGCACAGTTATATGCTAAGTAGTACTTTATACGAGTAAGCACACGGTTTAAAGCTCATGTTTCGTTTTTGTTAAAGGTTTACTTTTGTTCCTAGTAACCTATCACCTTGAAATTAGTAATAGCCTACATACCCTCGATACATGGTACACAAAGTATCATCAAATTGTTATTTATAAAGTCGTTATCTACAGCCCTCTAAATGGTTGTGCAATACCGCAAAAAGCCGTCAGCTAGCCGCTGTAATTCTGCTCAGTCCATTAGAAAATCATTTTCAAATAGTTTCGTAAAAGCAAATAAATTATGTGTTAGTAACTTCATTAGAGTAACATTAATGTTTGTGAGTAAATTGTAATAAAATTTACCAATACGCCCTCGGACTATTTAGTTTCAACCCGTGTACTCCCACACAGACCCATAGCACTGTGGTTTATTTATAGCTTAGTTAAGTGTAACTTATGAGCACTCGTATGCGAAGAAATCTCTACTATTCGTCTGATGTAAAATCTCAATGTGCTTAAAGAAGTATGTTAAGTATACTCGTACATCAATTTAAACTATATTAAATGGTGATACAAATAAATGAAAGGCTTGTGAATAAATCACATGTTCAAAACCTATATAACTCACTTTTCAAATGAGTATCGTGAAGGAAAATATTGCAGGGAACTTGAAAATTGCCTATCTATCTTGAATAGGTATTAAGCGTATAATATGATATATTATAAATGCTCTCTGTGACGCGTTTGCCCTACAGTAGTAGTTATATACTGGCATAACATAAAAACGTGTAGTGTATGCCCACGCTCTCTCTAAATTTAGAAAGAACATAATTTATTCATAGACCTTATCAAGGCACATATGAATGTCTAATAAATTATGATGGTCATCCAATATCATTGGGAGTAAGTGTAACAGGAACAGTCGAGAAATGAGACCCGAGATATTAAAACCAAAAGATGTAGATAATGTCGGAATGTTTTGTGAGATACATAAAAAGGTCTTTTTGTGATATATTGTTGTGTAACTTAGAAATATGTAGGTAAAGAAACACCTACCAGGTTTTATCGCTAAATATATATTACAGAAATATATATTTTTTATTGTTTAGATAACGATTGCGTTTTTTTATATAACTTGGGTGGCAAAGAAGTATACTGTAAGTTGTGGATATAATTGTGTGCTCTAAGCTCTATTGCTATTATAGCAAAAATGCTAGAAAGGCAACTAAACCATTGCCGACCATGATGGAAGAAGAAACGGAGGGGAGACGAAAAATTAAGAGGACCGAAGGTAATTGAATCTCAACCTTGTGCGCAAATAATTTCAGTTTTCTTTATTACTTGTTGTATTTTCTATATTTCTTTGGACATAGAATGTAACTTTGCCTTATTTCTATCATTTTATATGACAAAATACATTACCAAAATTGTATGTGTCATGTTTAGAAGTACTTCGATGCACTCTCGCTGTGTACATCTGTCGCGGTGTGTTCTCTGCCAAGAAGCACTGGTGTCTTGAATTACACACGGTGTATACATAGCAAAATGTGAGGCAGACATTACGTTCTAGTTTGTGTTTATATTAATTTAACTAGATTTCCTCAGAGCGGTTTCACCCGCGTTAAGTTACATCTTTGGTTACTGCTCTACTCTCGTCGCCAGTAGCGTGATGTTATACAGAGTATAACCTTGCTCAAGAACTGGGCTAACAAATGCAAAAAGATTTTTAAAATCTGACTGGTAGTTCCAGAGATTAGAGCGTTCAAACAAACAAACAAACTTTTCCGCTTTATATAATACTATAAATTAGAAACTATGCCTTATAATAATTTTAGCTGAAATATGTCCACTACTAGACTGCTTTTGCTAGTCTTATGTGGTTTTTAGGCATCTTTATTTTGACCGAGGTTCAACTATTCATTCATCGATTTATCAAGTCCACAATTCATCTTGTAAGAAGGCAGTCCATGCGGTCTTCGCCACGCTAAAGCAAATTAATAGCAACTACTAATGAAACACATAGGTTGCAGAAACAAAATACATATATTTTATGTATCCTAAACTAAATATCTACACTTCATAAAAAACATTACCTTCATTAATTTTCTTTACAGAAAGTTCCGCGTTTGACTGTGTAATCAACAAAGCAATGTGTAATTAAAGCAAATGTTATAATTATAAACCGACAATTAATGCTCTTTCCACGGTTAAAGCCTCACTTTATAAATCTCTTGGAAACACATTAAGTTAAATTTAATTATTATGGGATTTGCTTTATGCAATATTATGATAAAAGCTGTCCTCTGTTACTTGATTTGAATGAGTATTATAAAGGAAAAACATTATATTTTTGTATGTTTGTTTGTAAAGAATGAACTCAAAAACTACCATACTCTATTTAGTTATTTTTTCGCTATTATAAAACAACATTATCCAGAAGTACTTTTTGTCCCGATATCCTTACGGGATCGGCATCTACATTTTATATTTATGGTTTACGAGATTAATTAGCTTTCATATTTATACTATCCTATAGAATATTAGTCAGCCAGTATTAGCTACTAGAAATAGCATCCGTATTGGTATTTCAGTACCACCAGTAATAGAATTTAGTTAGACCGGACCACTAATAACAGCCTTGCGTATAAATCCATTCATTACTGGATGCCGTCCTGTTAGAACACCCGGGTTATATAGTTAAGCCGGTGACCAGATGGTCTGTTCTTTTTTCGATAATCAATTGATCTTTATTATTTTTTATGTGAATCCTCTGCAAAAGATATTACGGGAATCTTTTATTATTTTTATATAATATCACGAGAATGAACATGGACATAATCCAAAAAATATGACTAACAATATCTTGCTATAGTTTTGATAATATGCTGAAAGATCTGTCATTTCTAACAACTTTATTTTGTAATTATTTATTTCACAAATTATTTATTTTGAAACAAAACTATTCATATGGGTAATTTAGTATTTCATTTATTTTACCCGACAATAATTGCATTAATATCGTGTATTATTATTATTTAAAATGTTATTTACACATAACAGAAAAGAAGCTTAAATGCTTTACTAGCATGAAATTTTGAACAAGATTACCATTGACCTTTAAGTTCATAGAACTTTGTTTTGCATATTTACTTTCTCTTCTATTATTCTATTATATATGTTTGAAAACTTTTCGATTGGGGTTGATCAATATGCGGAAGCTTCCTGAACAGACTTTATTCATTTCGTTGGAAATTCGAGGCAAGGGATGAATCTGTATTTGACGGAAGTCGAAGTCGAAAACTGCGAGCGAACACGATCACGAACAAATAGGTATAGCTATCTGACTTCGTAAAAGAAAGATTGTAGGATCGAATTTCGGTGAAAGTTGTTACTTAAAATTAGGTAGGTACCTAGAGTACTTCAAAAAAAGTACTTATTACTAGATTTGCCAATCCACGGCGATCAAAGTTCATACTTTTTCCCTGCAATGTATGATGTTGATGACCCACGACAGGCCAAGAAAGCGAAAATTAGGGAAGGCTTATGTGCAACAGTAAACGTCTCTCGGCTTATATGATGATCATCATCATGATGACTATATTTGAAAGAATTGTTTAGCCATTGTAGTCACTAAATATATTTATAATTTTGCCTATTCTTTTTTACTTTACTATCCAAGTAATTAGTTGAAAGGTCGAGTAAAACATATGTTCAGTGAAGTATGTAGATATATAGGTTCGTATCCATATATCTACATTGTTTAATCTTTAAACGGAACAATAAAAATACTCTTATATTCTTTTTTTATGAAGCATATAAAAAGCTGGTATCAAAATCATGACTGTTAGTTTTAAGTTGTACTTGATGGACATAATATATGAAATACCGAATTGTTTGGTTCGAGAACCTTCAAACAATATTGGACACATCATGGTATTTCTACTGCCTTTTTCTCTTATATTAGTATTAATGGTTTATTAATACAATTGCTTATATTGGTCAATGTCAATTAGCTAACAAAATACCCTTACATTCTTTGGTTTTCGTCTGATCTGTTTTTCTTTTAACCTATATTCGTATATAAATCAGATTATTGTTCGCTCGTGACCTTTTTGCGAACGAATCAATGCCGGCTTACGAGCAATCAGTTATATGGGTAATCAGACGCTTCGGTACTAATACCCAGTCGTATATTGTGGGAAAACAATGTATATAAACTAGTTTTTATGTATTTGATTATGATGAAAGACTTCTGTTACTTACATTACGTGCAACAAAGAATCTTAACTTTTATATTCACACGTATATTATGTCGATTAACAAAAATTAATAGGTATTAATACTCTTTATCAGCGTTTGCATCTAATATTATAACGGATTTTTAAGCGTGGGCAACAATATCTCACAAGTCTACCGTAAAGGTAATAATTTGCCTACTGAGGTGGTTTCCATCACTCATGGCATCCAACGATTGTTTAACAATATAAAATTTTTAATAAATACAAATTGTATTTTGTATCAAGTTCGTAGTCAGTTAAAACTTTTAGACGATCAAAATATAATCTGTATCATATATTTTGCCAAATGTTCACACAATGTTTGTTAGATATTAGCCAACGTCATTACTAGTTCATGTACTAACGCCACAGCGATATAGATGCATGATTAATGGCTTCAAATTAATTAATTATCTCGCCAATGAATGTATCTCTATATTTAAGCAAGTATAAATGTTATTTTGTTTCATTGTTTAAGAGAGTGGCTCTCATAGGAGGATTTTAAATGGAGTTCTCTGTCAACTTTTTTAATCTCTTGATAAGACACTACTTCCACTCGTCTTAAAAAGTTTTCGTTTCCCCCTCATCTGTTGAAACGCCTCCTGGAGGTGTCTGTCAAAAAACCCGCAAGTGGAGCGACCTCCTAAAGGTCGATGCAAAATGGCGGCAAAAAAAAAAATTCTACCTTTTCTAAAATCGCTAATACTCGAACTGTGTAATTCGGTAGAACTCACCGATTTTTACGGTTATAGTCGACTAAATGCAGATAATAACGATACTAAACAGTATATAATTCTACCAATTTCAATGTCAAATAAAAATTGTCGAAAAGTTACTTGTCAGTTGTTGTTTACACGCGCGACCGACCTCCTTGGTTGGTTTTATATTGTTATAAATCGTTTATTTTATCATTTGCCAGTATTGTTTTTTGATAAAAACGTTATTTAGGTCATGTAATATATAATTATCACGTTTTATTTGTAAAAAAACATAATTTTGGTGAAGTTTGAAACACAAATGTGCAAGTACCTGTTTTTAACGGTTTTTTTCATAGTGTTTGGTGTATTTGTGTTATATATGTAAAAAAAGCAGTTAGAAGAGCTGCAATTTGTGTTTATGATAAGTTTATTAAATATACTACAGTGTAACAAAGCCAAAACTGTAAGTATTTTGATAATTTATAAAAATATGAAGCGATTGTTTACACTTACGCTCGGCCGCGCCCGGTTTTCGCTCCCGCCCGGCATTGTCATGGCTTAAAATATGATATTTTGTATGAAGAGGGTATATTGTTTTTTATTATATATAGTGTTTAATGTATATTAATGTATATTAACTATAACTTTTTTACAAATACGGGTATTTTATTAGATTTTTAACCATTTTTATAAATTTAGCCGTTAAAAAATTTTGACCTCTTTTGAAATGAGTAATTACAATATAAAAACTCTTTAATCGGACTTAATATATGTTCTGTAATGAAGTATATTAAATGACGATTCCAATTAGACATGGGCGTTTTTAAAATAACGTTGATGAGCAACGATGTCAGTATTCGTTGACGGCATCCGATGTCAAAACATCGAGCAACGGATGCTGGCAACAACGGCCATTCTGATATCGTAAAAGGCACACCGTCACCGGCAACGGTATCGACACCACCACAGTCTCAAAACTCAAAACTGGCAACGGAACGATAAGTATCACGAACGATGGCGAGTATCACCGGCACCGATTGGCCGCTTTGTGCGTTGATTCAATACAATATGGCGGCCGGTTGCTCAGCCACTTTTGTTAATCTATAATAAATCATTGTCTTCGGGAACCTTTCCTTTTAAATGGAAAATTTGTAAAGTTATTCCAATCTTCAAATCGGCAGATAAAAATATCGTATCAAATTATAGACCCATCTCAATTTTATCGGTATTTGCAAAGACCTTTGAATCCCTACTATGTCCATACATACAAAATCATTTAAGGTTATATTTAAGTGACCATCAGCACGGATTTGTTCAATTAAGATCTACCTGTTCCAACTTACTCCCATATACAGAGCTTTTGTCAAAGGCTATTGACTCTGGGCGACAAGCTGATGTAATATATACCGATTTTAGTAAGGCATTCGATAAAATATCTCATAGTAAATTAATTAACAAGTTGCGTGCATATGGAATCACTGGTTCCCTGTTAAAGTGGTTAACGGTATGCAATTAAATCACAAGAAATGCTATCATATAAAATTTTCCCGGAAACATAAGTTATTGAAATCTAATTATTACATAAATCTATATAAATTAGATGAAGTTGACACAATTCGAGACCTAGGCATATTGTACGATTCTAAATTATCATTCACGCCTCATATTAATGCAATAATCAAAAAGTCTTTAAAACTATTAGGATTTATTATAAGAAACTGCAAAACATTTCGAAATAGTAAGACAAAAATAATGCTATACAACAGCCTTGTCCGTAGTCATCTAGAATATTGCAGTGTGGTATGGCGGCTTCACTACGGTTCACGCGTTGCGTTTAGAGCGTGTACAAAAACGGTTTCTTTGGAATTTGGCGTATTCTAGTGGCATATGTAATCAGTTTCGTTCCTACAACAAAAACCTCGAATACTTCAAGATGCATTCTCTTGACAAACGCAGACAGCTACTGGACGCAATGTTTGCGATCAAAGTCTAACACAACAAAATCAACTCTCCTGCCTTGCTCGCCTTATTTAATTTTCGTGCCCCGGCCAGAATCCCACGAAAGCCAATTACTCCACTTTATCCACCCCCAAGGAGAACGGTGCTAGGCATCAATTCACCATATGCCAGGTTATGCAAAGTAATAAACAGCTGCAGTGATTGTATTGACGTGCATGTCGATCCTATGCTAAAGCAGAAGACTGTTCTTATTAATAACTTACCAGATTAAAACATTTAATACATTTTTAAACTCGATCATCTTCTACCTGTTCTCATTATTACACATGCAAACATACACGAACACACACACGCACGCACGCACGCACGCACACGTACACACGTACACACAAACACACAAACACACACCACATAAACACACAAACACACACACACACTCACACACACACACATACACACACACACACACACATACACACACACATACACACACACATACACACACACACATACACACACACAAACACACCCATACACACACACAAACACACACACACACACACACACACACACACACACACACACACACACACACACACATACACACACAGAGAGAGCTTATAGATATAGATCACACTATCATTAATAGTATTAATAAATTATTACCAATGTATCTGCTGTCAAATACATTTAAGTACTGCGTATTTTCCAATGTAAGTGTATATCTACATGGCAAAAAATGTTAATTGTTTTGTATTATATAACTTTTTCATAGATTATAAATATTAGATTGTTACATGTATGATTTTAGCATGTGGTGATTACCTCTAAGTATTTGTTACACTTTTGTTATTAGATAAATAGATGTATCACTATGGTAATGTTCAGTGTAAACAAATGTTGGTGATCCATAATAAACAAAATAAAAAAAAATAAAAAAAAATAATAACTAAATGTGAAATAAAAACTATACTATTTTCCAAAGACGGGTAGATATATATATTTTAAATGAACTCAGAACACGCCTTTCTACATCTAAATGAGAACAATGCATTTTCTTAAAATTAAATTGTTTTCATTGTATTAGATTAACCTTACAAAAAAATCTCGATGTTTATATATATCGTTCAACTAATAACGATGCGCATCGCGTCATCGATGTCAGCAACGCCGATCCAGTGCGCCGTAACAACCTAGAATACCACAACTCTATAGTCTATACCGGTGCCCGGCACCGGTGACAAAATCAACGGTGTCGGCAACGGATGCCGGTTGAACGACATCGGTGCGCATCGATGACAAAAAATAACGAAAACGCCCATAGCTAATTCCAATGACATAAGTTTTATATACACCTGCCATATAATAATTAAAAGATATCACGATATTAAAACTGCGCAGCCGCGAGATTTAAATTTTCGCAAATCGCGCCAAATAGCGCCACAGATGCGCACATTTGACGTTTAGAAGCGCCACATAAGATGGGACCAGTGTTTAATTTTACTTCTGCTATTTCTAGTTCTAATACTTCTATATTAGAAAGCTACTAATAAATCTTTAAGATATTCCGAAACTCCCGAGTAAATCTGATCCCGGGTCGGGTAAAGCGATATTGGGTTTTACTGTCAAAAAATTTAACAGTATTAACCCGAAGTCTGAGAATCGTGCCCGATAAATTGGCAGCAAGCTCGCCCCCTTTTACCTAGGACCTAAAATAAAAAAAAAGCGAAAAGTAGGTGATTAAACACCTCTGCCTACCCCTTCAGGGATAAAAGGCGTGAAGAATGTGATTGTAATCCAAAATATTCATTTACCTAGTAAAAGAAAATGATAAATTTCAAAAAGTACGGTTAATCCGTTCCACAAATTTATAACACAATTGGCGTTTTCATTATCTTTAGCTAAAAAACAGAGATTTTACTTGAAAATGTTTGTGCCTTACCCTCTTGGAGAAGCGTTTTTCTTTATTCAGAGTTTAATTTGATTTAGTGACTACAGTATGAATAAGTAGTACATTAAGCGCAAATGTTGCTTCTTTACCTCGTTTGCTGGATATTTTTGCGTTTGTATCTCACTTAGTTTTGTTTAAATTAGCGCTCAGCTGCTCAGTGTTGAGTTTAGGTGAAATAAAACTGTTGTTTATACTTAAAATGAAATTTAAATTTAACGTTTTGAATATTTTTGTGAGTATAGTCTGTTTATGTAGATATAATGTTGTAACAGCATTTGGGTGGCACCACGCATAATAATATACACCTAATGTGAATTTCCATGGCTGTATCCTCGTTTTTAACTATTACACGTTATAATCAATACATATAATAAAATTGGAGTGTCTGTTTATAATATTGAAATAACATTTTTTTCAATTTTTGTCTGTCTGTCTGTTTGTTGCGGCTAATCTCTAAAATGGCTGGACCGATTTTGACGGGACTTTTATTGGCAGGTAGGTATCTGATGAGGAGTAACTAAGGCTAAGTATCACAATAAAAAAAAAAAAAATTAAAGAATCGGCTGTTGGGCGGAACGAAGTTCGCCGGGTCATCTAGTATAGGTTTATATTCAATGCCTTCATTCTTATTTAATTTACATTTATAACGGGTGGCGCAAAAGTAAAGACCCTATTTGGTTCAGCTATAACATTTTTTCTAAATTAGAAAACTAGATTTAGATTTTTTTAAATGTATATTTGTGCCATTAAATTTCGTACCATTAGGATTTAAAGATGATGTCTTTTAAATGGTGACCTCCAGAGTTGATACACATTTGAGCCCTATTTATGACATTTTGCATAACTTGCCGTAACACTTCCTGCGATATGTTCGTTATTTCTTGACGAATGTTTTCTTTTAGAGCTGCGAGAGTCTGTGGCTTGTTCACATACACCCGAGATTTCAAAAAACCCCAAAGAAAGAAGTCTGGACTGGTCAGATTGGGTGATCTTGCAGGCCAAGGCAAATCGCCAAAACGAGAGATAACTCGGCCTGGAAAAGCGTCCCTCACTAAGTCCATAGTGTCGCGCGCTGTGTGTGCCGTAGCGCCGTCTTGTTGAAACCAGATGTGCTCCAGCCCCAATTCGTCCAAACTGGGTATCAAAAACTCACGTAACATGGTTCTGTAGCGTTCTCCAGTGACAGTAATCGCATTGCCTCCAGCGTCTTCGAAAAAATAGGGTCCGATCACTCTGTCAACACAGATGCCACACCATACAGTAACTTTTAGTGGGTGTAGAGGTGTTTCTTGAATAATGCGCGGATTATCAGTGCCCCAGAACCGAGTATTCTGCTTATTGACATGCCCTGAGAGATGGAAATGCGCTTCGTCACTCATAACCAATTTTGAAGGAAAATCATCCTCTTCAAGGTTGAGGTTTATGACGCGCTGGCAGTAATCTAGACGAGCTCGGTGGTCAGCAGGCAGCAGCTGATGAGTCATTTGAGTTTTATACGGGAACATCTTTAAGTCTTTCACCAAAATACGCTGCAGGGTCCGTCTGGAAATGCCCAATTGCGTGGCACGTCGCCTCGTTGATGTTTCTGGACACTCTTCCACATCTTCGCGCACAGCATCGATATTTTCAGCTGAACGGCCTGTTCTTGGTCTCCCAGACTTAGGTCTATCCAATGTTGAGCCAGTTGCTTCAAGGCGTGTGGCAAAGCGTCGAATTGTGCGACCAATCGGTGCCGGACGGTGGGGAAATCGTCGACGAAATTCACGTTGTGTTCTTATCACTGATGAATTATTCCGTAAGAACATTGACACAATTATTCCACGTTCTTGGGGAGTAAAACGGTCCATGTTTATTTTCAGTGTATTTTACATTTGTTCTCTACACAATTTTCAACAACAGAATGACAGAAAATGTCATATATAAAAAAAAAAAGTATTTTCTTTAGTGCCAGTACTTTTGCGCCACCCAATATAATATCTTTGGTATCTGAGGTAAGTAAATATATTAGTGGGCTATTCATTGTACTTATTTTGTCACTTCAATGGGCTTTTACATGCAAATGCTCCATTTTGAAAATATACGACTCTATTGTAGAGGGGGTTTTTGGTCCTCTATATTTCCACGTTAGATTGTGTTTATATCAAAAAAGATTGACTTGTGTAATAGTAAAAATAAATGCGATTGCCATACAGGTGATTGAGAGTTTGATGTTTTAGTCAAGTTTGTGTGATTTATAAATATTTGCACCTACTGTGTCTGGTTAAGCTTTTGTTGTAATCGTTGTTTGACAGCTCCCGTAATACAGAGTATGTTTTCCAGTGTCATGATAACTTAAAAAAAGAACATTGACTTTCTACCAATCTATTCTGTTGTATTTTGTGTTCTGTTGATATTGATTAAAGTCAAACCCAAAAATAAAAATGACACAATTTTTAAATTCTTTTGTCACCATAGAAGTGTATTTTTATGAATATGTCGGTTAATATTTAAAACGTGCGTCATTATCGTTGTTGCTGTCTGTAGATAAACTTATTTATGAAGTAAAAAATAAAAAAAATATATTACCAAAATATTTATATAACTTACACTTAGTTAACGTTTTATATTTCTGTTTAACTTTAATATAAATAAAATTAATGAAACTTAAGCTCTACTCCAACATAATTTGACGCGACCTTGTTAAATAATTACGTCTTGTTGTATTATTATTATATTGTCTGAAGATGCCAATTCGGAATTGTTATGTTAGTGTTAAAAACGTTTTATCTTACAAGTTTGACAGTTTTAAGCGAACTATCAGAAAAAAAGGCTCATGATTCAGTTGGTTCAACAGTATCTATTTCCAGTTTAACATAATTCTTCGCAATACTCTTCCCAGAGGTTGACAATACCAGGTAACTCGGTTACTTGCGTATCAAACCAAGCAAGATGACTATGGTGAGTGATGCACTGCAGGAGATAAAGTCCACAATGTCTGAGTTTACGATGTAAATACGCGTGTCTCGTCGTGTAATAATATAACATTAATATCGTTCATTTATTTGTTTATTCTCTTTACATGACCAGATTTGTAAAGTAAACCACTGATTTGTGAAGAAACTGAAGTTATAACGCTACTTAGATAATATAGCGTTTTTGCTTTACGCTAGTGTAGAGGTACGTAACACACATACAATATAATACGATACCATTGTGCCTTAACAACTGCACCTTGCAGGAAAAGATCTACGTTGTTGATAGCGCAACCTTTGTAGCTGACTGTTAGACATAATCTAAGCGCAATCGGCATTGCCGTCGATACGCTTAGAAAAAAAAAATGTTTATTAGAAATTTATTTAAAAATATGAATTAAATTCGAATAGCATTTTGTTTAAATACCTAATAATATAATTTATCTTTACCATTATTAACCTTTATTTTTATGTGGTATTGTGGAATTAATAAATCTATTCAAAAAAAAAAACTTTTAGAAATATACAATCACAGTAATATCATGACATTAAAGCCATTATATCAAAGAGGTTCATAACATGGTATTATGATGCGAATCTAAGGATGTATCTGTAGTCACATCGGCACTTCGTCTCGGAAGGAAGCAATTTAATGTCAGCCTTCTTGTCTTCTTTGTCGGTTTTCGCTTGTTAGGCGCTAGCTCGGATCGTGACTCTGATTGTTGTAAATGGTACTATGTTGCAGTGTAGGGTAGGACGATTTACATTTCAATAAACGTATGGTTTAAATTTTTACTGTGCTTATGATCCGTTTCACTTTTACTTAAATGTTGCAATGCTTTATAAAATTTTAAAATAAGTTAAGTGTACTATATTAATTATAACATAATAAATAAAAATAGGTTTTTACTAATTTGCCTCTACCGACCAAAGTCAAACCGTGTGAGTAGAAATGACAAGAAACTTAGGCCCCGAATTTTTAATCGATAGATATTCATTATTTTGAAAATCTCTGGAATGAACTGCTGTTTCCCGAGCGCTATGACATTTACTTCTTCAAAGAGGTTTAAAGCGAGCATTAATATCACGAAAGGCATCCTATGAATGTGGCTGTATTTATCCCTTTTATTTGTTATCAACCTGTAAGTACTAATTTATAATACAAAACAAGCTATAAGAACCTAAATTTAATATTTCATGTTACCAAAATTGTTTGCAAACTGAAAGTCTTGTATCGTTGGTGTTGTGTTATTAAATAAAATCGTAATTAAATATCAAAAGCGTTATTCCCAACCTTCATGACTTTATTAGATTATATGTTAATTAATTGAGTTTTATATGATTTACTCGTTAAATGTTAAAATTTACTTAGTGGGAAAACATGTGTAATTCGTACATCACGCTCGTCTATAAATAATTACATTTAATATGCTGTTGAAATCGTTTAAACTCTTTTTCATTTTGCAATTCACAAGACAAGTTGGCGCTAAATATGCCTACGATCAATTCGTTAACTATAATGTCATTGTTAACGAATTGATTGTAAGAAAATTGACCTACGGCCAATTGTCATAAGGAAAGCTGTCAAAAAATAGGTCATTCTGTTTTATCGCCAGAGGTAACAATTTTTTTTTCATAAATCGCAATTGAAATTTAATACTTATTTAAGTTCTAGTTTTGTTGGAGTTTAGTAAGGATAATAATTATAAAAGAAAATCTAAATCATATTCACGTAGTCATTTACATATAGACGTATCAAAAAAGTATACCATATTTATTTTTACTGTACACTGAGTTTGAAACTTCAGCTATACACAACTAATTCGCCAACGAAGCGTAATTCAATTAAAATTAATGATCATAGTTTTAAAGTAAGCGTACGTAAACATGCGTGTATGTGTGCATAATTACGTTAATTAACAATTATCGCCACCATGTATCATTCTGTATTGGCCTAAGTTTCTCCATCCGTGCATTAACTATAGACTCAACTTTTCTCGCATCTTTCAACAGATTACAAGCGTGTCCTTTCCACACTTTGTACAGTATAATCCAGTTTCTTCACTGTGTTCATAATTATGCGAAGCGAAGTAACTGAATTAGTAAACGAAGAGACATCGTCTTTGATTCACATTTGCCAAGAGTTTTCCTAGAACAAACTTTGTGACAGATTGTAGTTGCAAGCGTTTACAACGATATATGTAAATTAGGTTTCACAAAATGCTAGATGCGACATAGATTATTTCATATTTTTCCTGTCTAGGCCTTTTTAAAAAGAGGAGAGTTTTAATCTAATATTTAGTATTATAGACGACTCATTACATTTTTTTCCTGTTGCTTTTAAATGTGATGTGATGGCCACCATAGTTTTTGGTTATCTGATTGCGATAGTGAAAATAGCAGTTCCAACCAACATTTTGAGACATGTTAACACAAAGCAATTTAGTGCACGGTAAGCCGACATATTATAAAAAAAAAAACGTGGAGTTCCCCCGCGCGGAAGAAGTGAAACTTCGTGATGTGGAAATGAAAATAGAAAGGGGTAGAAATTGATTTTTAGTGAACTCGTATTGTTTCTTTAAGTTTATTAACTTTATTAACAATGCTTACAATTCACAATTCTCTTTCTCTCTCCTACTTTCTACCTTTGCGTATCTTCCTTTGTTTCCCCTCTTGCGTTGGAATATTAAACGCTACTCGTTGCTACGCAACAGTGCTTTCATACCCCCTCTATGGTAGCGTTAAACGTTTAACGCAACTTCGTGGGAAGTCGCATTAAAAGTTTCACTTCAAAAATAAATTTTATCGTTTAAAAGTTAATAAAAGTAGGTATTGCTTGAGTATAAATATAATAATACCATCCCTTTCACTAACAACAACGATGAAGGTATGAAACTAACACTCAATTTGTAACAATGGTTAACTTTGAGAAATAGCATTGGGTATCCAATCACATGTTTAATGGTATAACTTTATATTTGGTACAAAGTTTTCCTTTGTTATATTCTCAAGATTATTTAGACAACGAAATGTGACGCAATCAAAAGTTTGCGTTAAACAATAGGCGAGTTTTATTGGAGGCTTTATTCAAGTATCTATTTATTGGCGTTCTGACCGAGTGCAAAGGATTGTTTGAATTTGTATTGTTACTAAATTATATTTTGCCTCCGGTTAATATGTTGTTCACAAATTGTACAATCGCGAGAATCTACGATCGGCACTAACAATAATATACAAAAGGCTATGAGGCGCTCATAGCTCGTTGCACTCACTGATCGGTAATTGATCTGCGGGTTAAGCAACTAAGAGTGCGGCTGGCCTATGGATGGGTGACCGCATAGTGGAATTTGATCTGAGCATCTCCGTGCTTCGGAGGGCACGTTAAAAGTCGGTTCCGGTTGTTGCCAAGTTGATAACAGTCGTTAGGTCAAGTCGGATGCCTTTATAATAAATTACGGGCGACCTGAACAATTCCTGACACTACGTTGACCACTAACCACTCGATAATAAGAAGAAGAAGTAAATTAAAAATTAAAACTGCTTAAAATTAACACTGAAAAATATTTGTTTTGATAGAGCTGTCAAAATGAAAGACCTTTTACCAAAGTGACGCCAATATCGCATGCGATGCAACGCGCGTCGCCGTCCCTGCCTTGACAAGTGTCGATGCAGCGAATCGTGTAGGTACGAATACTTCGACCCCTACACCTGCCTACGCGAATATTGCTGCTACCAGCAAACCTACGCCACAACCAAGTCGCCGAGGAGTCATACTCTTACAGAAGGATCAGAAAAAATCGGCTCCAGAGAAGGACACGGACAAGGACGGCTTCATTAAGGTCGAAAAGAAGAAAAAGAAGCATACTTGTAAAAATCAGTGCGAAACCGCGCTGACAGGATCAAATATGCTTCTGCGTCCTGCAACACCATCAACGCAGTTGTACGTGTCCCGATTACATCACTCCACGAAGGTTGAGGAGGTCGTGGAGTACATTAGAATAAAAACCAACTTTATTTTGAGAGTCGAGAAGTTGGAAGCACGTCATACTACGCATTTTAATTCGTTTGTGGTGCGCGTGCCGACTAGCCATATGGAAACATTCCTTGAAGAAGAGTTTTGGCCGAAAGGTGTTGTGTATCGTCGTTTCCGTGGAACTTTATACAATACAGCTCAGCGTAACACGACGCCGATACAAAAATAGTGTATTATATTTTATATGTATTTTAGGTTAAGGTATTTATTGTATGGGCCTTGATGCCTGAAATAAATGAATTATTATTTCCTTTATTTAAATTAATTCTCAAAATTACATTTTTAAATATATGTATATAAAAAACACATACTTTTAAAAATATAAAAATTGAAGACCCACTGGCACCGGGTATAGGGACTAAGCTACCGGCGGTTAGGGCTCTAGAGATAGGAACCTCCTCACAATGCGGGCCGTGTCAAGCAACACCGCCTTCTGTATCTGGCCCTTGACCCAACCAGCCAACGCGAGCCTCTTAAGATGTTGATCGAGGCTCTTAGCAATAAGTCCATTCACTGTAACCACTATCGGAACAATGATCGCCGAATCCACATCCCACATGTCAACAACCTCGTGAGCTAAATCCAAATACTTGATCTGTTTGTCTTTTTCAGCTTTCACGAGATTATCATCATATATATAGTATATATAGTCCTCCTTGACGTGTCCGTCAACGGCGAACCTGGCAAGACTTATTGTCTATTGTGGTAACGGACATGGCTTGCAAAACCAAACTTGGTTTTGAAGGTCCGGTTGCAAGGCGCACAGTACAACTGACCATCAACATTATAAGTATAGATATAGGAAGGCTTCGGTCGGGTCTTCTTGATAAGGCGTTTAGTGTCTAGGTCTTGAAGACGCTTTTGTTCGAAAGCCATGCAAGCCTTATGAACAGAGTTGCGCCATTTTGGTCTCTGGTTTGCGAGCTCTTCCCAATCATCGCAAGAGATCTTGCATGCGGTGAGATGGCGCTTCAGGACGTCCTTGTAGCGCAGGTACTGACCACCAGGTTTGCGCTTTCCCTCCTTCAGCTGTGAATAGAAGACAGCTTTAGGCAACCTAGAGTCATCCATACGCACCAGGTGTCCGCACCATCTCAGTTGCCCCCTTATAAGCAGGGATTCAATACCACATAAGTTTGATCTGCGTAACACTTCTGAGTTTGGGACTCGATAATGCCACTTGATACGCAGTATAGCTCTTAGACACCTTAGGTGGAAACTATCAAGGCGCCTAATGTCGTTCTTGTAGAGACACCAAGTCTCGGTGGCATACAGCAGTATCGGTAGAACAATAGCTTTGTATACAGAGATTTTAGTTTGTAACCGAAGATCATGCGAATCCCAAACTCTTCTACGAAGCATACCGAAGGATGCTGCAGCCTTTGCAATCCGTGAGGAGATTTCAGTTTCAAGGCGATTGTCATTGCGGACTACACTACCAAGGTATCGAAACGATGTTACTTCCTCTAATGCCTTTCCATCTAATGATATCGGCGTCGGATCCGGTATAGTGCCACGTGCATGTTGCTTGAGCACTTGGGTCTTTGAGATATTTATTACAAGACCAAACCTTCGACACGACTCATTTAGGCTATTCAGGAAGGTTTGCAGAGTGCAGATATTACTCGCCATCAAACAGACGTCGTCAGCGTAAAGCGCGTCAATAATCGACAGATCTTGTACCGATTTTCTTGCCTTGAAGCGACTCAAATCAAAGATACTCTTGTCAGTTCTCACGCTTAAACAGATCTGACCAGCGCTGATGTCGTTGTAGGAGTCGCTCAGCACGTAGGCAAAGTAGATGGCAAAAAGTGTTGGAGCCATCACGCACCCTTGTTTGACACCGCTTGTGACTGGGAACTGATCTGTGAAGTCATTTTCGTAATGCACCCTGGCCATCATACCATCGTGAAATTGGCGTACTATATTAATAAACTTCTCAGAACAGCCAGCCTTTGCGAGAACAATCCAAAGAGCAGACCTCGGCACACGGTCGAATTCTTTCTCTAAGTCGACAAAACACATGTTAAATGGTCGGTGTTGCTCAAGTGATTTCTCTTGCAACTGTTTGACGACAAAAATAGCATCAACCGTGCCTCTGCCCGGACGGAATCCACTTTGGCTTTCTGGTAAAATACGTTCAGCTAGCTGTCCTAGCCTACGATTTATGATGTGGCCCAAGACTTTGCCCGCCGTACTGAGTAAAGCAATACCCCTGTACGACCCACAATCGGAGGTATCACCTTTGCCTTTATATAGTCTGGAGATAGTGGCGTCCTTCCACTCCTGAGGGATTTCACCACTATCCCAAACACGCAACACTAGCTCAAACAGCCCGTTTTGAACATTTATTCCACCATACTTGTACAGTTCAGCTGGCAGGCAATCAGAACCAGTGGCTTTCCCATTTTTGAGACGATTTACAGCAAATCTAAACTCGTCAAAAGATGGAGGATCATCAAGCTCTCGGGCAGGAGAGAATGTTGGAAGGGAACTAATATAGGTGAGATCCGCGCCATGACCTGCTGGGTTCAGCACCTCACTGAAGTGTTCAGCCCAGCGGCTCAGCACTTCACCATGATCAGTTAGCCGTCTTGATCTGTCACGGGAGTAAATGGGAGAATTTTTTTTTGTAGCGGGGGCCAAAAATTTCTTTAAGACCCTGAAAGAAAAGGCCCGTTTGTTTTATATTAGCCAGATGCTCTAGCTCGAGCGCCTTCATCGTCCACCAACGGTTTTTAAGTTCACGGACCTTAGATTTGAGCTGATTTTGGACGGATTTTCGCTGGGGATTACAGCTAGGAACTTGCATTAAACGCCGTGATTCTTCAACGAGTGCCATGATCTCAGTATCAGAGTCGTCGAACCAGTCTTG
Organism: Parascotia fuliginaria; assembly: GCA_963082885.1. Taxonomy (NCBI): domain Eukaryota; kingdom Metazoa; phylum Arthropoda; class Insecta; order Lepidoptera; family Erebidae; genus Parascotia; species Parascotia fuliginaria. The sequence continues at coordinate 15,588,279 of OY720177.1, forward strand.
GTTTTTCTTCTTTGGTTTTCCGACGACTCGTTGGGCTACATTATGAAGTGATTGCGCAAGTGTGCGCCAATGTTCATCAATGGAAGCCGAAGTGTTCACACGTGTAGAATCAAACTCATCATTCAGTTTTTCCTGAAGTGTTGACGAAGTAACAAGTTTTGAGAAAGCCAGTCTTGTTGGGATTTTGTGTTTTGCTCGGCGAGGAGGTTTATAGCAGAGCCGGACCTTCGACCTTATTAACCTGTGATCAGAAAAGCCGTCAGCACCCCGCATAGCTCTGGTAATGAGCACATCCCTTATGGCAGCCCTGCGAACAATGACATAGTCGATGAGATGCCAATGTTTTGACCGTGGGTGCATCCAAGATGTTTTGTACTTATCAGCCAGTCGAAAGAAGGTATTTGTAATACACAGGTTAAATTCTGCGCACAAAGATAAAAGCAGTTCTCCATTCGTATTACATTTACCAACTCCGTGACATCCAAGGATATTCTTCCAGACGTGGTGATCTGAGCCAACGCGAGCATTAAAATCACCAAGTAAGATGATTTTATCGCTGGTAGGAATATTTTTCAAAACGTTTCTCAAGTCGACGTAGAATTGAAGCTTGACTTCTTCACTATACGTCATGGTGGGAGCATAAACACTTATCAGGTGAAGGAACGTTTTCTCACTAAGGTGTAAGCGGAGAGTCATGAGTCTATCGTTAATGCCTTTAGGTTTCTCTACGAGAGTTTCAACGAAATTATTTTTAATAGCGAAGCCTACTCCACTACTCGCTCGCTCTTGTGAAGGTTTACCTATCCAGTAATAAGTGTACCCACCGCGATCTTCACATAGTTCACCGCTGTCTAAAAGATGGGTCTCACTCAAAGCAGCTATATCAATGTTGTATCTATGTAACTCTCTTGCAATAAGAGCAGTCTTGCGTTCAGGACATAGACTATTCGGACTATCTAAGAGAGTACGGACATTCCATGCTGCAAACTTAAAAGTTTGCGTAGACGTAATTTTATTTTTTCTTTTTGTTTTTCGACCGCGATGACATCGGTGCCCGATGACCGCGGTTTGCCATCGGGTAAAGAGGGCGGAGCGGACTATGTTTAGGCCACCTTTTCTAGGCCCCTCCCCTATGCAGGGGTAAGCAGAGCGACCCTAAATAGGACTGCTTAGTCGTCAGATGTGCTGCCGAACCCAAATTTCCGCTCCAATCAAATCCGGGAGCAACCACTCTCGTTTGACCGCCTTATGTGCAGAGAGACAACTAGGAATCGGACACACCGTAGTCAGAATTCCTGCCGCCATCTCTCCATCGCCATAGGTCTTTTGCTCGTTATCCAAAATCTTGCCGAGGTTCGTCTGCGCGTGAAGTGTTTTAAGTGGGTAAGCAGTTGCGCTGGTGCAAACCCACTCTCTCGTCCCGAACTACTAGTGCCCGATGGACCAGTTACCTGGCACGACCGGTGGTAGAAGGGATGCAGTGATTTGGCCAATAGTCATTAAAAGATCCTGACTTTTGCCCTTTAAGGTGCATCACGTCACCCTGATACATCGCCGCGGTCGCCGGAAGCGGTTGCCTATCGACGGTGCCCGCCTTCCGCACCGATGTATACTTTGTGTACATTTCGAGGGATCACTCGAACTAGCTGAACATTATATAATAATATTACAGCCCCCTTCACTAGGTTTTGCCCGCGGATCGACGTGGTTACCGGGATGTGGCCGCTGCGTACACTACAGCTGCGTGGAGCCACTAGTGAAGAGATTATGGGTGGCAAGTGGTGTTGTCAGAAGTTGTATTCTCACAGTGAGACGATCAACAACCTAATGACAATTAGAGGCACACACGAGACCTCCCATTACATCCCAAATCATCATCATGAGGGATGGTGACGTCGATGATCATTACAAGGCGCTCTAATCGATCTATCACCACTATGTCAGGCTTATTGGCAACAACGGTCCTATCAGTGATGATAGATCGATCCCAGTACAATGTCGCAGGACCATTCTCGAGAACTGGCTCAGGATTATACCTGTAGTAAGGCACTTCGGCGTCCACAAGTTTGTACAGCAGAGCAAGTTGCTGGTGGATGATCCTGGCCACTTGGTTATATCTATGCAAGTACTCTCCGTTAGCAAGACGCGAACAGCCGGAAACAATATGCCTGAGAAACTCACCTGGGCGATGACATGCACGACATATGTCGATAGTGCCGTCTCTCAAGATATATTTCCGGTAGTTGTTCGTTTTGATAACTTCATCAGCAATTGCACAAACAAACCCTTCGGTTTCTCCGAAAAGATCACCGAAGCGTAGCCAGGCGACGGAAGCAATTCGGTCCACATCTGGACCGTGTAAAGCTCGGTAGAACCTGCCGTGGAGCTCCTTGCTCTGCCATACCACCCGACGGTCATCGACGCTAAGCACTACAGGCTTGTGCCAGTTCTCCTTAGCCAAGGCAAGCGGGGTCAGTCCATTGTCCACTGCGACAACATCACGATGCAGAGCCCCGTTCGCTTTAAGAAAATAATCTCTAAGGTTGCATATCTCGCGATTATGAAGGGTTTTGGCATTTAAAAGACCGCGACCACCACACTTTCGCGGGATATACAACCTCATGACAGACGAACGTGGATGATGCATTCGGTATGAAGTCAGCAATGTACGGACTCTCCTGTCCAAGGCATCTAACTCAGTCTGAGTCCACTTAAGTATGCCGAAAGAGTACATAAGGAGTGGCATGACCCAACCATTACAGGCCCGTATTTTGTTGCCGCCAGATAATAAACTATTTAGTACTTTTTTAAGGCGGCCTATAAAACGTTCCTGTAATGATTGTTTCATTGCCTCTTCCTTTATACCTAAAGCTTGCGACATACCTAGGTACTTATAGGTATCAGTTATTAGAAGCGATCTAAGCTGAATAGAATCAGAGAGTTGAATGTCCTCAGATTCTACTATCCCACCACGCTTTACATGCATGACTGCATATTTGTCTACACCGAACTCCATTCTGATCGAGTTACTAAAGTTTTCTGTTACCTTTAGTAAACCTTTCAGCTGGATATCAGTAGGCGCAATTAGTTTCAGATCATCCATGTACAGCAGGTGGGATATGACTTGACCACCTCTACGTAACCTGTAGCCTAATTCTGAACCCTCTAGCAATGTACTGAGAGGATTCAGAGCCAGGCAAAACCATAGAGGACTCAGGCTGTCATCCTAGAATATGCCCCGCTTAATCCATATTGGTTCACCGTTACCCCGGACATGTCGGCACCCTGGATAGGTAAGAACTGTTCCCCATTGCCGCATACATGCCTCCAAAAAGGTGCGTACAGTAGCATCTACTTTATAGAGTTCTAGCACCCTTAGGAGCCATGAATGCGGCACGGAATCGAATGCCTTTTTATAATCTATCCAGCATGCCGACAAGCTCTTTCGGTTTCAGCGTACCTGTTGGCTAATGGCCGTATCGATTAGGAGGTGCTCCTTAGTACCACGGGCTCCTCCCTTACATCCATTCTGAGAGATAGACATTATCGAATTTTGTTCAACGTGGTTATTAATTTTGACTCTCAGGATAGACGTAAGCAATTTGTAGACCGATGGTAAGCATGTGATCGGTCTATAATTACTGGGATCCGTGGTGGTACCGGTCTTATGGAGCACGTGAGTAATTCCAGTTGCTAGAAACTCGGGTAGCGTTCCAGATTCTAAAGCGGACTGAAACTGAGATGCCAAACGAACATGTGAGCTTCGTAGCCATCTCAACCAGAAATTATGCAGTCCGTCAGGTCCTGGAGATTTCCAATTAGTCATGGAACGGACTGCATTTGTCACATCATCGGCTGTGATGACTACGTGAGCCATGTCTGTAATTTTCTCACATGCTCGATTAACATCCCGCATCCAGTCCCCCTCGACATGATCAACGGGCACCGACCAGATGCTACTCCAGAATTCTTTTGTGGCAGTAGTGTCCGGCAGTTGGCTGTTAGACCCGTCGTTGATCGGTCGCTCCCAGTTTCTGTATACCCACCTTTGATCGTTCTGGAACATATATATATTTACAATATATCGATTTACAAATATGGATTTACAATATATCGGTCCACGCGTTTTCGATATCTGCTGATTCGGTTTGCCCATGCACAGATCTTCTGCTTTAGGAAGTCAATGCGCTCTGTGACCCTAGACAAATAATCACTACGATTAATACCCAACCCAGAGAATGCCTGGTTCACAAAGAGCATCACTTTCGGGCGAGTATTGCCCGTCCTAAAGCAGATTAGCTTGCCGATAAGCACCCTTGCCTCAGCGATGCGCCGCTCAATCCTGATCTGCCAAGCCGGTGTACTTGCCTTTTGCTGCACACGGTCAGCTATTGGGAATTTTACGCCTGCTAGCCGACATGCCGCGGCAGCTGCACAATACGGGATTGAATGGGTATCGCCGAGATTTTCACTTCCATCAAAATATTTTACTAATAGTGAATCAAGGGTACTTACCAGCACCATATTTTTTCTGTGCATAGGTAAACGAGGCAGACGTGGCCTAAATTGTAAAGGTGTATACCGATAGTCCGCAATCGCCCGTTCCAGAGCATCATTAACCTCCTCATTGCACTGTGTGTTCACTATAAGAGTCCGGTCACCCTTCTCAACATTTATGTCATCCAGTAATTGAGGCTGTGGTATTGTTATGACAGTTGGTAAATTTCGTACGTCATTGGGGGTGACAGGACTAATGTGCACACACTCTGAGCGAAGCCTTTCAAGTACGGTGTTATCCAGCATCCTACAGCGCTGGATAGCCCGCACCTGATCCGATAGTCGTTGAGCTGAAACGTTAACGGTTGGTTCAAGTCCCTGAAGAAGAGCAAGCATGTGACTACAGTACGCAGTGAGGTTAATTCCCCCCTCTGTCGCCGCAAAATATGCGCGCATGACGTTCTCATTCATTGTCGACGTCCACCGCATGCGCTGCACATTACTAAAAAAAATAATTAATTAAATTAATTAATTATTATTATTATTCTCTTTATTTAACTATATACACACAAAATTACATTTTTAAATATATATAAAAAATAATAGAAATATACATTTAAAAATATAAAAATATGGAGACCCACCGATATCGGGTACAGGGACCAAGCTACCGGTGGTTAGGGCTCCAGAGATAGGAACCGCCTCACAATGCGGGCCGTATCAAGGAGCACAGCCTTTTGCATCAGGCCCACGATCCAGCTACCTAACGCGAGCCTCGCGAGATGTTGATGGAGGCTCTTAGGAATCAGTCCATTTACTGATATGACTATCGGAAACAATGATCGCCGAATCCACATCCCACATGTCGACAACCTCGCGAGCCAAATCCAAATACTTTATCTGTTTATCTTTTTCTGCTTTCACGAGATTGTCATCATGTGGAATGGTGATATCGATGATCATTGCAAGGCGCTCTAATCGATCGATCACCACTATATCAGGTTTATTGGCAACAACAGTCCTATCAGTGGTGATAGATCGATCCCAGTATATTGTGGCACGACCATTTGCGAGAACTGGGTCGGGCACATCTGTAGTACGGTACCTCAGAGACTACAAGGTTGTACTTCAGAGCAAGTTGCTGGTGGACGATCCTAGCTACTTGGTTATGTCTATGCAAATACTCGCAGTTCGCAAGACGAGAACAACCAGAGACAATATGTCTTATGGATTCTCCGGGGTAGTGACATGCCCGACAAATGTCTACCGTCCCATCCTTTAAGATAAACCTCCGGTAGTTGTTCGTCATTAGAACCTCGTCCATAATTGCACAGACAAAACCTTCGGTTTCTCCAAAGAGATCACCGAATCGTAGCCAGGATACAGATGTTAATGAGTCGACATCGGGCCCGTTTAAGGCCCGATAAAAGCGTCCATGTAATTCCTTGCTTTTCCATACTTCCTTGCGCTCCGCTATACTAAGCACAACAGGTTTGCGCCAGTTCTCTTTAGCCAGACCCAGCGGGGTGAGGGCGTTATCTACAACGACAACATTCCGATGCATAATATGAATTTGATTTTATAAAATATTCTCTGAGGTTGCACACCTCACGGTTGTGGAGAGTCTTGACAGATAGAAAGCCACGACCTCCACACTTCCGTGGGATGTTCAACCTCATCACCGATGATCGTGGATGATGCATACGGAATGTCGTCAACTGTGTACGGACTCTCCTATCAAGAGCGTCCAGTTCAGTCTGAATCCATCTGACTATGCCAAAAGAATAGGTTAGAACGGGCATGACCCAGCTGTTAAAGGCCCGCACCCTGTTACCACCCGATAAAAGACTTTTAAGAACTTTTTTCGAGCGGCCAAAGAAACGTTCCTGTAACACCTGTTTCATGTCTCTGTCAAATATACCCAACGCCTGTGACATACCCAGATATTTATATGTTTCGGTTGCAGATAGAGGTCTAAGTCGTGTAGAATCAGACAGTTGTATCCCATCAGATTCCACAATCCCACCCCGCTTTACATGCATGACTGCATATTTATCTATACCAAACTCCATCTTAATAGAATTACTAAAGGTTTCAGTGACCCTAAGTAACCCTATTAATTGGCGATCAGTAGAAGCAAACAATTTTAAATCATCCATGTAAAGCAGATGGGACAAGACCTGACCTTCTCTCCTCAACCGATAGCCTAGCCCTGAACTCTCCAGTATAGTACTGAGAGGGTTCAGTGCCAGACAAAACCATAAAGGACTCAGGCTGTCACCCTGAAATATGCCCCGCTTGATCGTTACCGGTAGACCGTTGCCCAAAAACTGTCGACACCCAGGATAGCGGAGGACGGTCTTCCATTGCCGCATACATGTCTTCAAGAAGGTGCATAGAGTTGCATCAATTTTATACAACTCCAGCACTCTCAAGAGCCATGTATGCGGCACCGAGTCATACGCCTTCTTATAGTCTATCCAGCATGTCGACAAATCCTTTCGGTTACGGTGCACCTGTTGGTTAATGGTCATGTCAATGATCAGGAGCTCTTTCGTACCACGGGCCCCATTCCTACATCCATTTTGAGAGATAGATATGATGTTGTTTTCAGTAATGTGTTTTGAAATTTTTGCTCTCAAAATAGATGTAAGAAGTTTATAGACCGTAGGTAGGCAAGTTATCGGTCTATAATTCTTGAGATCCGCGGTGCTGCCAGACTTGTAGAGAAGGTGGGTAACATCGGTTGTCATAAACTCGGGAATAGAGCCTGACTCCAAAGACGCCTGGATCTGCGACGCCAAGCGAGCATGTGAGCTGTGGAACCATTTTAGCCAGAAATTGTGCAATCCATCCGGACCGGCTGACTTCCAATTTGGTAACGAACGGACTGCATTGGCTACGTCTTCTGTTGATATAGACAATGGCTCCATGTTGTTAATTGGCTCACATTATCGCTCGACGCCATCAATCCACTCATCCTCTGTGTGATTGACGGGCACCGACCAAAGGTTGCGCCAGAACTCAATAGTTGCATCTTCATCCGGACGGTGCCCATCACCCACGTCGGTATCAGGTCGATCCCATCGCCGATACACCCACCTCTCATCTCTTTGAAAAGTTACATTCTGATGGTATCGATCCACCCTTCGTTTGTAGCGACGAATACGGCTTGCCCATGCACACACTTTCTGCTTCAGGAAGTCGATGCGCTCTGTGACTCGTGTAGCATAGTCATGGGGACTAACATCCGTCCCCGAAAAGGCCCGATTCACAAAGCGCATCACTCGAGGGCGGGTATTACCCGACCTGAAGCAGAGCAGCTTACCAATGAGTGCCCTAGCCTCCGTGATACGACGCTCAATCCTACACTGCCAGGCAGGCTCAGTTAATTTGGGACGAGTAACTGTGTTATTGTTAAAAAACTTTACACCAGCTACTCGACACACTGCAACTGCCCCACAGTACAGGACTGAATGTGTATCAGCTATGTTTTCACTGCTGTTTTTTATTAAATTATTATTATTATTATTAACTGTGTTTACGATAGCTACAACGTCAATTTAATAGTTTACTCAAAAAGTTTGTAGGTACGTTATTTTTAAAAGTGATACTTTGGAACTGTTTTGTATGAATAAGTAAGTTGGTGAAATTATGAGTATGTTTTGTCTTGTAATTTATAGGTGTTCTGAAAATAAAAACTTCACATTCTGTGGTACTTAATTGGCTACTGATTTATCGCTATTTAAAATAAGAAAACTGCCTGTGTGTGCTTTCTCTATCATTTTAATATGAACTTTAGTGACAGAAATACTTTACGTCTAACTTAAAGTCAAGTGTATGGGCATTTGACCTTTACTTGGCTTGTGCACATTAAACTGGCTTTGGTAGTAGATTCCAAATTACTAAGTAATATTTGGCGGCTGAAAAGTATAATTGGCGATAATATTTTTTCAAGGACACATTGACATGCTGTTTAATAAAAATTTTAGCAAATGTAAAATAAAATACCTTATACTCGTATGTCGCTTTTAGGAATTTTATAAAGTATTAACAATGTCACCAGTCATTAACGTAGTTTTGTTAAGTTGGATGACTTGCAAGCACCGTCAGTCAAGTTAATAAAATTATTTTTAGAAAAAAATGAAAACCGACTTCAAACAACACCTACATGTTCAATCCTTAACTAAAAAGTAGAAAATAATATTTTAATTACTTCATAGCAAAGAACATTAAAGGGGAATCAACGCAATCCTTGATACCTTATAATACTTTACTATTTATAGTTTTTAATCAGTTATTTTGGAGTCGGTGCCAGCCAAGAAGGATCTTTAATTCTGTCTTTGCAACCAACTTTTGTAGTGCACGGGGCGGTAATTGCACGCGTGGGGGATATGCCTGAGTGCACTACCCGAACGCGGTCATACTCGTGAACGCAGACGTCATTGATAGTTGTGTTCAGATATACATAAAAAATTTGACGCGCACTTATCAGATTCCGTTCGATTTCTTGTATTAAATCTATATTTTTCATTCATGTATTAATAGATTAATCAAGAAGGTTTTTTTTGCTAGTAGGTAGGTTATTTTTATGAAGGTCATTATGAACCTTCTTGGCTGGCACCGACTCCAAAATAACTGATTAAAAACTATAAATAGTAAAGTATTATAAGGTATCAAGGATTGCGTTGATTCCCCTTTAATGTTCTTTGCTATGAAGTAATTAAAATATTATTTTCTACTTTTTAGTTAAGGATTGAACATGTAGGTGTTGTTTGAAGTCGGTTTTCATTTTTTTCTAAAAATAATTTTATTTTTAAACTTTTAGTGGGAATTAATTGTGTATAAATATATTCAATATGGGTAGACCTACTAAACGTGCTGCGCAAATGAGACAGCGCCGCGCCGTTTGAAAGAAAGTAGAGACGAGAGGTAAGATTGTAAATAGAAATATAAGGTCCTTGTCAACACTTTCTCGATCGCTAAACCCTGAATCCCAGAAACCACAAATCAAAACAAAAAAGTGATGATCTACCAACAATAAAGAATCATCAAAAATCATAATTTAACTGACCGAGCAATCGCTCAAATATACAAAAAATGCATATGGTCACTCATCCAGGGCTACTTCGTTTCTAACAAAAAATGAATTTTGAAAATCACTTCGCACTTGTAGCATGGACATGTCAATGTCAGATAATTCGTCGCAAAAGACATCGACGTGTTGCTTTACACGTCTTCACTTCTTGCAAACGATTTGTTACAAAATATTAAATTATTCTTTATAAAAAAACATGGGACCCCATTTCGGAGTATACCCTTTCAAATAAAAGAAGAATTTTCCAAATTGGTTTATAAATGACGGAGTTAAGTTGTAACAAACATACAACCACTGAACCATTTCTGATAATAAAAAAATGGGACCAATTTTAGAGTATACCCTCTCAAATAAAAAAAAAAATTTTCAAATCGGTTCATAAATGACCGAGATATGAGGTAACAAACATACAAAAAAAAAAAAAAAAACATACGACCCGAATTGATAACCTCCTCCTTTTTGAAGTCGGTTAATAATTAATACTGTACAAGCATGTACAGCACTATGATGACAAAGAGCATTTTTTTTTTATTACGCAACTAGGGGTTCACCCTTGCTTCGCTTCGGTATGAAAGTTTTATTTGATCTCACAACAAACTACTCCGGAAAATATCATAGCAATAGTGTCGTATCATTCATTTAAATTTACGAAAGCTCCTTAAATATTGAAATTCTGAAAATGACTGAAAATAATGTTATACATAATAAAATATAGTCTATGTTACCAGCTGAATTGATTGATTTCTAATAGTAAAAAAAATGAATCAACAGACCAGCAAATCAGCGATTGCCGAACATATTCTGCAAACGGACACCAATCACTGGATTGAATTTCATCATACACAAGGCCTTTCCACTGATCGTACCTACTACTCTCGGGTGGTACGAGAAGCTATTGAAATTAAGAAACATACAAACTTCAATAAGGAAAACGGCTTCAAGCTCTCGGCTACGTGGAATCCAGTGACTCAAATCACACAACCTCGCTTTGCGCAGTCGGTTAACGCTCGGAATACGGACGGCATACAGAATAAGAATACTGTGAGTGTGTTTTGTGATAGTACGTGGAAAGACAAAATAGTGAGGTTAGATCTAGAATCTACTTCGCATACGGAGCCGCGACATCGCCACATCAGTCTGCTTGTGACCACGGCCGGTGTAACCTGGTCAAAACGTCAAGAAAAATAAGGTATGTATATACCTAATGCATGATCGCGTGAAATCCCGTATATTTAGTTTTACTATATCATGCAACGCGAAAGTTTAAAAGTTAAATGAAGACTTTGGTAAGTGACCATTCTACCACCAACTATAATTATGTACTACCTATCGGTGGTACAAATTTAAATAGCGTAATCAGTCAGTCAACCGAATGATACCGTGCCATACTGACACATGAGAAGGCTGCTGCCTTTTCCTGTTGTAACCCTCATCATCATAAATCAACCAGTGCAAGGCAGCGGCATCCTGATATCTTCCAGATCCAAGATAAAGCTATCAAAAATTGTGGCAATTTGGGTAATTGAACTGTTGTAACAACTGTTAAACCTAATAATTTTATTTTCTGGAAAAGGACATTATTCCATTCCTAAGACATTACCAATGGCCTATGGCCCAATTTCCCCCCTTTCCTCTTTCCTCACCTCCCTCATTCCTTTCCCCTAACCCCATTCCCAGCCGCCATAGTGGAGGCCACCATACCAGCAGTTTAAGACGATGGCTTTTGGTATAGTGGCCGCCACTTCTGGATTTCACTGACTGCTTACCATTAGGCGGGGTGGAGTCACTTTGGTAAGCTATAATATAAAAAAAAATTACAGCTACTAACTGCGGATAATAAATAGAATAACGAGAACTGTATATTTGAAAACTTAACTATGCATTACTCATTATTGTTTAATAATGCATTGTCGCAACGGCTGTTGTAATAACGACCGTTACTACATGTAACTCTTTCACATTTCTTACCTATATTTTCTTACAAAATGTCATGCTAAGTAGTTTTATCAATCTCAGTCAGTCTGCAACCTCGTTACTAAGCTGCATACACGTTAACATGAAGTGTCCATCGCAAGCTTGGATAATTTGACTAGTAGTTACACTTCTTAGAGCTCGTTAGTCGCACTCTCGTATTTTATGACCAGCGAATATGACGGCTTTACGTGCTCTTTGAAAGCATCAATCATACAATGTTGTTTCTAAATAGATTAGGATTTTGCTAAAAAGTACTAGAAGAACTTTGTTTGTTTGTTAGCCGTGTTAGTGAAAATTAATCATACTTTTTAATTCTATTGAGATGTTTCTTAACTTATTATTACTTTCAGTAAAATTTATTAGCATTTAAATAAGTTTAATCATAAAACGATTGACCTTATTTAAAGACTTTAAATTTATTTGAATTCATTTCCACATGCTGGTGTGCGTGACTGTACCCACTAAAGCACAAGTGCATTACTTGGTAGCGTTAAGATAACAAATTTTCTTGACCTCCGTTCCATTCGAGATAAGTGTTTCAGTTTAAAAAGTTTAACTGTAAAGCGTAACTGTTGAAAGGAAACATTTAAGAATAGTTCTTGTTTATAACTTACGTTTTTGATTTAATAGCAACTTGCTTGGCTTTGCACGTAGGTACCTACTATTATGTTACAAAACTTAGAAAATTGCCGCTTTTTTGTACTATGGTTAAGCATTATCGTGTTAAACATAAACTACGTAAATTCTATAAATGATAGTTAAAGGCGTATCAAAATCCGTCGCGTGATATACAAGAGTATGTAACTTTATACTATGTCTTTACAAATATTTAAAACGTGGTTAGATATTACAATATGGAAGAATAGAACACATCACGGCTAACCTATAGAAAAATCATATGACGAATATCATATTAAAACTTTTTGAGTATCACTCTGTTCATTAACTTGTCAATGCTGAGGCCCTAGACAAGTGGCATAAATATCTATCCTATTCATAGAATGATAAAAAAAAATATGGGATTGACATAAGCTATCGCCAACATTGTCGTTAGCTTATGTCAATCCCATACATTTTTGGGGCTCTAAATTGTGCAATTTTAAAAGACCAATACTTTTAAGTTTATATACATACCTAAGTACGTCACAAAACGTAAACAGTCTCGAAATATTTGCCAAGAAAATTTCAAAGGTAAATACGTCGGTATACTTGAAACCGCCAGTAACAAGTAATCTGTTGAACGTGACTGCAACTGCTACCGTAAAGAGTCTTATAAATCTTTGCGAGAAAACCACCGGAGTAAACATACTCGTACAAATTTAACACACTTTTTGTTTCTTTCTACGTTACATGGTCACAGCTGCTGATTTAAGCTTAGCCGTAAAATGCGCACCCCGAAAATATGTAAGTAAAATTTCAAAAAGTTTTTCTCTTAAAATAAATTCTAGGAAGAAAAAGTACATAAAACAGGACAGAATAGAACTATTATTGGCTAATACCATAATAAGGAAATGATTAGCGTCAAAAACGTAAAATGTACACATTTTGATTGTTTGAACACGACCTCATTAAAACTTTTACTAAAAACAGAGAACTCTAAATTGGCAACTGGCCAAATTAAATGTTGATAAAAAATAAGCTCCTATTTGCGTTGCCCCATGCAATTATATAGACGATAAGATTAAACCCATTTTAGACAACGCCAAGTCTCATTTGCATGAATTAATTTCAGTCGACATGACGAAAAAGTAGCAAAAGCACACGACCGACGTGACAGGCAAACGAATTGCGAATCACGGTAGGTACCTTTGGCGTAAATTAAAAACGTTTAATGATTTTAAATAAAGTCGTGGAAGCAAATCTTTGTAATTATACGATTGAGGAAGGAAGTTTTCTGCTTTTACCGAAGTTTATAAGCTGCTACAGTTGGGGAGGATGGACAATTTTGGCTCATTATTCGACAGTCGGAATTTTATTAAAGAGAATTTGTGTTTAAGACTTCTTAAAAAAAAAATCGCTCTGCGTTATTAAAGATTATTTAGCGAAAATAATTTATTATCAAGATAATCTAGATATTTGAAATATTAACAAAAAATTAAGAAAACCTTAAGACAAAGTAAACTAACGTATTTTAGTCCACTCAAGGAATGGGGTGTAGAGTGCGTGAGCGAGTAACTTAGCAATTTCATCAGAAACGTGTTTAGGATGATCAAGGACTGAACATATTAAAAGTCCCCTCTCCAAGAAGGTGAGCTAGGGGGGAAATTAAAAAGTCATTCTGATGAATGTATTAGTGTTGTAGATGAATATTTAAAAAAATAAAAAATTATTTGGGTTAATATTTTATCTTTTTTCCGCCATTCCGCGAATTTAAAAGTACCCCTGTATAATCTTGTACCACAAGTGGTGTTTTTAATCGTTTCTATTTTTTGAGAGCGTGTAGCTCAAAAACTATTAGAAATTGGAAAATGTGTTTAAAGTAACAGTTGTAGAGAATTTAATAAGATTTCATTCGGTAGAAGAACATTTTTCTCTAGGACGTACCAATTCTGAGATATTAGCAAAAAACCGAAAAATGGGTACTTTAAACCCTTTCCTCTCCTCCAGCTCACTTCCTAGGAGAGAGGACTTTTAGTACGTTCACTCTCTGATCATCCTAAACACGTTTCAGAAGAAATTGCTAAGTTATTCGCTCACGCACTCTATAATTCTTTATTGACTGTAGTATTTGGGTTATAATGATGTTGTGTGTTGACGATTTTCAATTAATTTTACCTTTATTTTCTTCATTTTTACAAGAAATTGTAATAACCTTTTCTTGAAGTCAGCATATAATATAGCAGTCTTGTGCCATGTGATGTTCTCAAAGTTAAGACAAAAAACAGTCACTAGTTTTTTGTTTATTTTGTGTAACTGATTTATGATGTTTAACAAGAAACTGACTTTAATATCAACGCCAATACATATCTAGTTTTATTAGTTGGATTAACATATAAAGATAAAATATACTGAAGAAAAATAAAGATATCATTGAAAAATTGCTAATATATCCAAATATGAAGAATTTAGTGACGATTGTATATATACTTGGTTGTTTATTGTTAAAAAATTGTTTATCATGAGACAAAGACGACGCGACGGCAGCATATCAAACAATTCACCAGAGGCGTCCATAATATGAACAAACAGAATTGAAGTCTCTTTACTGCTTTGACATCAATGTAATCGAGATTGAAATCGCAGAGCGTTTGAACATCGTGTTAGTATTATAAAAAACCTAAATGACCCGAGGGAATATTTTTGCAATGCTAGTAGTAGTCACTTGAGCTCAATAATTTTGGTAGATCCTCATACATATTCATATATATACATGGCTTCACGCCTGTTATGGGTGTTATCCCCAAAGCGGTAGGCAGAGGTGTTTAACCACCTACTTTTCGCCATGCCCTATTTTGTAGATCAATCACTGTAAAATAGGTGTAAGGACGTAGACTTGCATTAGCCCCACGGTTTACATGCAGTGTTGTTATTAATAAATTATTTGACAACCTCTGTGGTTCGGTGGTACTGTGTATGGACTGCCACGCAGAGGTCGCGGGTTCGATTCCCGCTGAGTGCAAATATTTGTGTGCATGAACATGGTCATTTGCTTTGGTCTGGGTGTTTCTATGTATAATATATGTATTTACCAAAAACGTGTATAAATATGTTTACCCGCATTCTAGAACCCATATCACGAGTTAATAATATGCTTACTTTGGGTCTAGATGTGTGGTTATATATATTGTGTGGTTGTGGTATTGTTATTATTAATAGACTTTCCAGGTACCTATTTTTTATATGGCATGTTTGTTTGTATAGTTTCACGGAACATGCAGTATTCACGCACCACTTACGTCACATTTCAATGCTTCATTATTTCTATAGATTCTACTTTTTTTTTTTATAGTATAGCCTACTAAAGTGACTCCACCCCGTCTGACGGTAAGCAGTCAGTGGAATCCAGAAGTGGCGGCCACTATACCAAAAGCTATCGTCTCAAACTGCCGGTATGGTTGCCTCCACTATGGCGGCTGGGAATGGGGTTAGGGGATGGGAATGTGGGAGGTGAGGAAAGAGGAAAGGGGGGAAAATGGGCCTCCGGCGCTCTCCTTAACCGAACGAAACGCAGTAGTACGGATACTACTACTCTTAAGTCGATCTTCTATGAGAGGGTAGTACTTCCCCGGACGATCCGGCCCATTCATGCTGAAATCAGCGTGGATCTACTACCGTATTATCATTAGTCCTTATTATTTTAACCGAAAGACGCGCATAAATTTTAATTATATCTGCTATAATTATTACTAAAAGCGTATTTAATAAACATAATTAACTAAACGATCCCTTGCTGATGTAAATAAGGAATTCTCTGTTATTTAACGTTTTAATGTTGTTTTATGCAAAGCCTTCGTGAGTACATTTGTTATGCATAACTTATAACAAGATGAACTCCACAAACCTATTACTGATTCTTGTACTCGTATTATCTCGTGTTTTAATGCGGAGAGCTTTTGTAATAATCTTGAATGACCGAGATTTTATTATACTACGTTATAATAAATTTATTTATTCAATGAAAAATTTACATTTTAGCGTTATATTTTTCCACTAAGATGTTAAACAAGCACTCGAACGAGGTGTCAACGCGCAAATGATGCTCGGACGTTTGAAGCATCTATAGAAGAAACTCAAGGTAAATAAAGTCGCTCATTTGTTTTTCAACCTTGTTATTTACCGTTCGCCTAACATGACATAATTATGCTGTAAGCAGTATAGCACGTTTTCAAGGACCTCTGAAAAAAATGCTTTAATTATATTTATTTAGGTATAAACCTAAAATAAGAACTTTGTCTAGAATAATGTCTCATATAATAAACCACTCTATTATAACAAGGTCACACTTAATTTAGACGAAGCGAGTTCTAAACGTGACTTACATTCAAGATTCGAATTACAATTCTATTCGAATTACTATTTGAATAATCGATTAATTTCTCGAGTACGCGGGCGCTCTATCATCGCAACATTTAACAACTCGGTTGTACTTATTACTCTTATTTATTTTCATTAGGAATGTTCATTAAATACATAGTGCTATTTTAACTCAACTTGTTTATATTTAGTTAATTAATTCAGGTTTAATTAGTCTGTTTTCCAAAATTATTTCCCCTTAAATTATCTTGCGCAAGACAAACGAGGTTTTAGGGCCTTATACGAGTAATTTGTGAACCGTCGTCGGCAGGTCAAAATAAAATATGCGCGTGCCTAATGAAAACTGTCTACATTATTAATCTAGATAAGGTTACTTAGCAACCATCTGGCCTAAATGCTCTTTTAGTTAAGGGTTTTGAATACATACGTTTGTTACGGTTTTCGTATAAATGTAAAATTTACGCCACCATTAATGTTGTGATAAGGAGTAATGTAGTCATGTCGTTTTGGGACACATTAGGGAAAATATCATATCTTTGTCACGTGACCTACATAGTAATTAGTAAAGTAATAAGCTTAAGCGATTATATATTATTGCGTTCGATTAGTCCTATGTGAATTATTGAATGAGTGTGTTAACTTATTTCTCTAACAAGGTGGACCGACCTAGTAAAGTTGACGGGCAACCGATGGATGAAGGCGGCTCACAATCGGACGGTGGCGTTATTTGCAGGTCTATGTCCAGCAGTAGACGTCTTTTAGCTGATATATGATAATGATGAACATAATGTTAATATAATTGTACTAGCTTCCGGCGGCGAAGTTTCACCCGCGTCTTTGCTTACTGCTCTACTCCTGTCGCCAGTAGCGTGATGTTACATAGCCTATAACCTTCCTCAAGAACTGGGCTATCATACGTAAAAATAATGATTCAAATGCGTCTGGTAGTTTTAGAGATTAGCGCGTTTTAACAAACAAATTCTACCTCTTTATATAATAGTAATTGTATAAAACTAATCCGTTGGCACATTTCCCGTAAATTGTATTGTGTGAAAATAGCGTAGTTGCATGTTCTCTGCGGCACAGTTTCAATATAGTTGCTACTTGTCGCCTATTTGGGTAAATAGTTTGTCCGACTGTAGACTGTAAATAAAAATTTTACGGTTTGTTTTTACAATACAATGTTCGCTTTTCTATTGTTGTCTACTTAATCTCGTTTTTTCAGTTCGATTTATTTGCAGCGTTTCTAAACTCTTATTTAAAAGAACTCAATCATAGCGTTGATGCTGTTTTATTTATTTGTTTGCTACTTGTTTTCTATGTAATAAAAAAAAAATTGTGGTAGGTATCATGTACCTATAGATTTTTACAGATTTAATACTTTTAAAGGTTTCAAGTATAATAAAGTACCAGGGAAAACAGGTTAATTGTCTTAATTAATGTGTCAGTAATTAATAGCAATGTTACTTGTAGGTTAATATAGCCGTCGACCCCTGTCATGCGTAAGCTTACCGTGCTCTTGATGGGTTCCCGTTATCCTTTTGCGCAAATCCAGTAATTAAGTAGATAGTGCACTCATAATTAGTTAATTTGTATTATTCTTGCTTCAAAAGAATATGGAATAAAAATGTTTGTAAGTAATAATCGTAAAACAACATATTCCAACGTTCACGCTGCTTTTTGTAAACAAATCTATTCCAGGGTATACAGTTTCTTGTTAACCACAACGAGAGTGGAATCGTAATCAAACCTTACTAAATTATTTTGTTTTTGTTTTCAAAAAGACCGTTACTAGTACAATTTAGTTTTGAACTCTGCCATACAGCCGTAAATCACGAGCTTTTAACTTTTTAGGTTTTTGACCAAACTCAGGCTAGTATTGTTTTCGATCTAAATAAAATAATAAATTTTGTAAACTGCTTTTAAGGGCCTTGAATATAGAGCCGGGCAAGTTGAAAGTGAAAAATAAATTATAGGAGTCTGTCTGAGGAATGCGAGTGATATAAGCTTGGGATAGCAATAATGGCGTTGGCCGAGATCTCAAATTATGATCGCATCAGCTAGACCTCCACATGTAATAATAATTTTGATAGTTGTCTCTTTTAAGATATTTTTTTTTTGTAAAATAAAAAAGGCAGTGATGTTATTAAATGAATATATGATCCGGGTCAGTGTGAGAGGATGTCAAAGCATGACAGATTGGCATGATGGATCGTGGCACAACGTAAGCCGTATGTTTCTCTCGCAAAAACTTAGAGTGTATTTACTTTAGAAGTGTAAGATGTTGAAATTAATTGATTAATTTAATAAAGTGATTTTTTGACTGGCCTGTTGGTCTAGTGGTTAGTGACCCTGACTGCTAAGCCGGAGGTCGTGGGTTCGATTCCCACCCAGGACAAATCTTTGTGTGATGAGCATGATTGTTTGTTCTGTGTCTGGGTGTAATTTATCTATAATATGTATGTATTTACAAAAAAAAAATGTATATATGTAGTATATCAGTTGTTTAGTACCCATAACACAAGCAAATATAATTGCTTAATTTGGGGCTAGATGGCGCTGTGTGAATGTGGTAGAATATTATTATTATTATTATATTATTATTATTATTATTAGTGATATAAAAATGTCGCGTGAGCTAATTTAGGATGTCTAGATCTACCGTGATTGGTTGCAATTTTCACACGTGCTGTTATAATAATAATAACTAAAATGATTTATAATGAGTGATTGGAGTTTTATCTGTCCCCCTGCTTACAACGGGGGCACCGATGAAAGATTTTCCCCCATCTGACACCCTAGGAAGACAAACCAGAGGGACAGATGGGAATAATCCTTATACCTAATGTTGTAATGGATTTATAATTATGCTATTAATTGTTTGTCATTATTTATAGTGATTAAAAATATAAGTAAGCATAATGGATATTTATTTATATGTATTGATATACAAAAATATATTATGTTTTAAGTCAAACTGTTACGGTACGGGAATAATATCCAAATTTAATATAAGATAATGTTACGCATATAATTTATTTTTAAATATGCCACCATTTAATGCGATATTATAAAAATAAAAATGTCTCCATATCGGGTAGGCTATATATTAAAATCAAGTTAGGACGAAAATATGGTCTGGTCCGTGTGGAATATGGTGATTGAAGATAATCAGGGCTTTTCCCGCGTCGATGGGTTATGTGCGTCCACATAATAATGTAAAAGGTTAAATTGTTAGGTTAGCAAATATTTGTTGTAAATATTTTCAAGGTACAGAATTTCTTTTGGTGTCAAGGGCTAATGCTGAGAAATATTTCTCTGCATTTAAAATCATATTATATCGAGTTGGTCAGTATTTGTTCAGGTCGCCTATAGAGGCATTAGACTTGACCTAACGACTGTTATTAAATTGGTAACAACTGGGACAGACTTTCAACGTGCCCTCCGAAGCATGGAGGTGCTCAGATCAAATACCATTATGCGGTCACCCATCCATGGACCAGTCGCACTCTATGTTGCTTAACCCGATCAATGAGCGCAGCGAGTTATGATAATAAATTAAATAATTTCTGATCAGTTCAAAATCAGTGCAATACACATAATTAATATTGAGTCTGCTACTTGTGTGTTTACGTAAAGACTTCTAGACCTGTCGCCGACAGAAACGGCACCTTGCCGAGGAAACTTGTTATAATTGTTTCTGACATGTTACAGGGGTTAGATTATTACAAGCCTTCAACTTATAATACAAATATATATTATAGAATTACCAAAAAAAAATACCAACAATATAATTTTTTTTTTTAATTTAATTTTTATTTAATGCAGGTTAAAATATTTAAACGTATATACCTAATAGTGACGTAGACGAAGACACTACATCTGTATTATTTGTGACTGAGTTCTTAACGTTCTTTTCCGCTTTCATTTGTTCCTGTCCTAGAATAACAGCTGAGAATCGCACCAAGTAATCCTATCATAACGGAAAATAAAGAAAGAGGTAATTTTTGTCTACCTAGAACTATCTCGTTACAGTTAGTTTTTGTTCGACTTCAGCCAGATTTATCGCGCTCAGACACTAGGATCCCACGATCCGCTCCCATGGGGTCTACGGACAATTTTTTCTCCTCTTGACTCCCATGGGATCCTCAAATAATTTTGTACTCCTCTTAGCACCCATGGAATCCTCTTGGCTCCCATAAAATTCGTTTATCATGAATATCGGTAGACAGTATTTTAAATAATATTTTTACAGTATTCATTTCTTGATCAACTTTTCCTAAAAATACTTTGGCTCGAGAATTAGAACTTTATCGCGGCATTTTAAAAGCGACAATGAATACCCAGACTTAATTTATATCGCGTTAGAGGTATTGTATATGTTTTTGCTTGATATTTTGATCAGCTGGTTTAGTTAGGCAAGTTTAGTTGGTCGCCAGTAATGGACAAGAGCTAACTCACCCAGACTATATTTGTACTTACCAAATAATTACTCCGTTATGGAAATACTTGAGTCAGCCTTTATCAAGCAGTAGGTACATGGCTTTCAATAATCAATAAAGGACGTTCTTCACTGTGAGTAATAGTCGTATGTGATTAATATGTATAGATGTTGGTGTACCATTACCTTAACTAATATTATAACGAAAAAAGATTTGATTTTTTGTATGTTTGTTTATTGTGATTTACCTCAAGATCTACGTAACCGATTTCAAATCAGACTTAGGCTATATTTTATTATGTTTAACATATTTTCCTGTCATTTTCAAAATTTTAATATTTTAAGCGCATTTTAATGCAATGCGACACTATTGCAATGATATTTTCCGTGGGCGTTTGTTGTGAGACCGAATGAAATTTTTGATACCGAAGCGAAGCAAGGGCGAACGTCTAGTGAAATATATAAATAAAAGACCTTCATTAATTTCATGCATAAATCTATTACATTTTTATTAAATCATTGCTTTTTAAGAATTTTATGATATTTTATTAAATTCTTTTGCGAACATTGCTTGAATAAAATAGATACTTCAAAGTCATATAGCTCAGTAGCGGTTTTATGAACACATTACATCATATTTTGAGAATAAAGTACCTGGCTATCACTTAAATAATAAAGTACTGGTACAAAAACGCGAATATAACATTATAGAAATAATGCTTTGCGTGTTTAAGATGAATTTGTTGTACCTACAGACTTTATACTAAAGACTGTACCTACACTATTATATTATATCGTACCGACAGTCTTTTAATAGTACTATGCGTACTGACAATTAATTTATTTTTGGTTATATATTATCGCTACTACTTGGCTACTTTAAGTCAATGTATTATTTACTAAATCATTTAATGAAAAACGCACAATGTAACAGTGAAAACTGCATCCAAATCCATTATGGCGAATTTACACTTTGATTAGTGCGAGTGCAGGTGATTAGAGCGGGTAGTGTCCAATTTTGTTTAGTTGTAGCGCCTAGTTAGCGCATACAACAAGCAAGCCTCCTGCAACGCGCTAACACTAAATAATAAACAAACATGTCCACGCGTGATTACTAAAAGTACGCTGTGTGTGAAGGGGAAGGACAGGCGTGCGGATCGTGGCTACTCGCAAAAAATAGAACATGCTTCTATAACCTTTACTTAGCTGAATACTAATCATTTCCACTAATCAAAGGCTAGTTGCCTTTAGTTAGTTTTCGAGATTAGCGAGTTAAAACGAACAGACGCTTTCTCGCGATTTTGTCTTTTTCTACTATGTCAGACAGGCAGACAACGGTCATTGTTGAAAGAGTGATAAGATAAACATTCAACTAATAAAAACTAGGTACCATTTGTACCATAAAATGAGCCGCGCTCTTGTTTGCAAACTTTGTTGATTAAAAAATATGCATTCTGTACATTTTAGTGAATAGATAAAAAATGGTGATAGTCATAAATCTGTTTGTGACTTTCACCGATTCCTTTAAAGCGTTTTTTTTTTAATATTTTACATGCTCGTTTGTAGGTTTTTTATACAATTCCGTTTGTAACCTTTTCTTCTCATCTATTTGTGGGTTTTATGGCAATTTTCAGGTTACAGAAATATAACAGATTTGTATAATTATCTATATTTAAGTATGTATGCTGTTATTTTATTTTATGTAGTTTTTAACACAGTTTTATTTAAACAATAGTATACTTACAATTGTACAGATGCTAAATACCAGTACAAATTGCGATATCGTTTTACTGACCTACATAAAACTTTAAGTCATGTAAGTATACATAAGCCTTTTCATTAACCCAACAAATAATTTTATAGGCATTAAAATATTCTATCAAAGTTATATCCTCTTATGGGCTTTGATAGCCTCTGTACACCAATAACCCGAAACAAGTTTGTTCCGATAACCATATACAAATACCTATCTATATATTTCCTCGTGCTACATCTTTACCTTAATTTGGCCCTAGAGAACAATCGTTGGACATTGTTTATAACGTAATCAGTCTTGAGTTAAACACTTAAGTAACAACTAAAGCTCGCAATGCCGAGGATAATTTTCTCGCAAATTGTGAATAACAATGCAAATTATCGCCCATAACATCGTAGAAAGAATTTACGAGTTCTCACTGAAATGTAATGGCCAATAAACAATGTCGTTAAGTATTCGTAAAATATATTTGTTTATTTTGTGGAAAATTGACGTTGTGTTTTTTAAGAGTTTCAGGTATTTAATCCATACACGCTTATACTACGAGATAAATAAAGAAGAACACACACATGTCCTTAACTGTCATCTCATACAAACTTTTGAGACACGTTTAGAAATTTAATAACAATCTTTATTTTTTTTGAGTTGAGACAATTTTTGTCTCTAACCTAATTTTGCTAACTTGTTGTTATGTTGTTTTATTGTTGTTTGAGAAAAATAAATGTATATATTTCTTTCTTTCTCTTCACACAAAATTAAATAAAGTTAATGCTTAAATTAATTATTTGCATATGTTTTTGCTTGTATTTGTTTTTATTTTGGATTTTTAGTGACACTTAATACTAGTTTCACCGTTAGGCGTTGCTCAATTTCTGCTCAATTTTGTATACTTACACGTAATGTTAAAGAAAAACAAAGATAAATAATGATATTATTAATGAGGTCATTAGCATCTTTACTTAAGAATTTATAAGAAACTCGCATACGACTACAAAACTTCACATAGCAAAAACCTAAATACATGAACTCGTACATACTTAAGACGTTTGTGGTACGAGTTTGGAAGTGCTGTCTGCACCTCGTTATTTAGACGAACTTTGACCGCAGCGTGTGGTATTCCTTTTGCGGACAAGTCGCTCGGGGAAAGCAGAAACCAAGTATAAGTGAAATATAACTAATATAGCTTTAAGGTTTATTTACTACGACATGCTAATAATTTGGTTCAGGAATTTATGGCACAAGTAACTAACAATTAAATATTTTTATATATTAGTTAGTTTGTCCTTGCTTATTTAACTCAAAAGGCTTCAAACCAAACTAATCTTAGTTGTTGTTACTATTACGAACAATCCTAAAACGAAAATGTGAACACTGCTACAGACTTCATCATTAAAACCATCACATGGTGAATTTAGGGCGTAAGTTATATTTTAGTTACTTATATTTTTGTATATTTTTTTAACATATATTTTTATAGTTTTTTTTTTACATTTTACGTTATTATCCTTTATGTTGTAATGTACTTTGTAAGAAACATTGGCTTATTTTATACTTTGTTTAGAGGGGTACTAAGGGGTCCCTAAGATGCAGGAAAAACCCTAGTTTATAGAGATCAGAGTTTCAATGTTCTGTTTCTATCATTTTTCTCTTAGCACATATGAAATATGTCACCATTGTATTTATATAAAGCTTTGTTTCAATAAAGATTATTATTATTTTTAATTTAAACTGTTTTTGGCATAAGATGAAAATTCAGGTTAATGGTCTTGCTATATTTTTAATGGACTTGAATTGATATTCAAAAACATTATTTTAAAAACAATATAGATGGCAATAAAGCTGTTTTATAATCTGAAGTTTGTTTTATCATGACGTCGCGTCGCTGCAGCGATGCAGAACGCGACCGTAATATATCAACGTCACACCTAGCTATCCTGCCGGCTTAGTAAATGTTACCGTATACATTTTATTTAAATTTATACAACAATAGAAGTGAGTCTTGTTTAATAACGGTTTTCATTTATTTTTAGTAAGATTAACCCCTAAAAAATAAATGAAAACTGATAACAATATAGTTTGACTGCGTTTCTGAAGCAGCGGATCAAATCCGATACAAGACAAAAATTTATTTTATTTTTTGATTTTGACTCATTAATTTTAAATTGGTTAGGAGTTTAGGTGTAATTTGTGTCCATTAGTTGTATGCAATCTACTGTGCGACACAGGACTAGTCCTCTAACGCGAGTGTTTTCTTTTTAGACATAGATCATTATTTAAGGCAACATATAAATAAATCGAGAATAAGTACTTGATACAAGACAAAAATTTATTTTATTTTTTGATTTTGACTCATTAATTTTAAATTGGTTAGGAGTTTAGGTGTAATTTGTGTCCATTAGTTGTATGCAATCTACTGTGCGACACAGGACTAGTCCTCTAACGCGAGTGTTTTCTTTTTAGACATAGATCATTATTTAAGGCAACATATAAATAAATCGAGAATAAGTACTTGATACGGTAAAAATTAAAAACATTTGTTTAAGCTACACAATTTCGTATTGCACACACAAGGTTTAAAACCAGGTTAGTTTGAATTGTATGTGTAACACAAATACATGCAGATTCGTCAGTCGTACGAATTCAGTTTGTAATTAAAATATTGTATTATAATTATTATACATCTCCAGATCTCAAAATCAAAACAAAATAATTTCGTGTAAATTGAAGCAGTCAATACATCTTCTTTAATAATTACTTTACTAACAAACTTTAAAACATTAATATTAAACCAGTCACCAAAGATTCTTTGACATTCTTATTTTTATAAAATTAATTCTTGGCTCGCAAAACGCTAATTCATTTTGATTAGCCACTCAGTGTGATCGACTTTGTAAACTACGTCATAACTTTTGTTTTCAAAGATACGACCTCACTTAGCAAAGTGATTGTGGCTTATTGTATTCTTGATAATCTAAAAATCAACAACAAAATCCAACTCAATCAACTAAAAAGAAAAATATATTAGTAAAAGATTTAATGAGTCACGTGACCTCCGTTAGTAACTAGATTGCTGCGTGATCTTAATGCTGCCTTTAAACCTTATTCGCATTATTTCATAGCCCAAAGTTGAGTTAGACAACTATATATAACAAGCTGCTTAGCTTGGCGAGGGTAATATTAATGTTGTACTGTTATTTATCTGTCAATAAATAAAAAAAAAATATATTTTTGCTCCACTGCCGAAGTCAAGGAGGTTAATATTTTCCGAGCGTATGTATGTACGTATGTATGTGAGTATGCTATTGGCACGCTCTACAGCCAAAATGGCTTGATGAATTTTAAGTAATACAAAATTTTAACGTAGCATCGGCAATGAGTTTCTTCTTTTTGCGTTTCAGGTAGGCGGGTATTTTGTTTTTTATTAAAATATCTTGTTTTAATATTCAATTATACACAACACCAGCTCACAATTGGTACAAATAGTCCTTTGCAAGGTACAGTATCGTACTGGAACCTAATAAATTTATTGAACACAAACTCGTAAACGAAAAGGGATTAGCACAGACCCATTACAACATAAGCGCGTTCTGTACTTGCAGCGATTTATTTGTCATTGATTTTAAGCACTTTAAACTCTAATCATTCTGCTAAGAATATTTAAAAAATACGGCTACTTTGAATGTTATGACGTAATAAAAAATCACATATTATATAACTCAGAAGATATTACAGAGAATCCCAATTCGGTTTGGTGGTTCAAAAATAATTGTTTAATTAGCAACTCTTATTATCTCACAAATATTATTATAAACTCATGAAAGTTTATATAGATGTATATAAGTTTGTTACTTTTTCCCGTAGAAACTTGTAAATAGATTTAATTAAATTTTACAATGGTATAGCCCATCAGCATATATTATTCATAAAGATATTGCGTAATTTTTCTCATTACGTAAGTGATGCTGCGGGCGGCACCTAGTAATTATATAAAAACAAACAAGACCAGGGGGCTTACAACTACCTCTTATAGCAGTATTATTATATTGTTTCTTTGTGTTTATATTTCTTTTGTACCATTTAAAACAAGGATAGAGACAAAGTAAGGTTATAATAAAATTGCCCAGGACTAAAAACAAGCAATGAACTAATTAAATCTAAAAGATAAGAGAAATAAGAAATTTCATAAAATATTTCATTATTTTCGAGTCGTTACGAAAATAATGAAAATAACTTAAGAAAATAAAGCTAAACCGAATCTAGCAATCTCTTTTATTAGTTTTCTCACACCTGCTAATCGGTAAAAATTTAATAAAACTTTTTATAACACGCTTATTGTCAAATACCTTTACAAATTGAATCAGCAACACATAGTTTGCTTTCTTAAAACTAGTCTTAGCTGTTAAAGGTTCAAACGACCTTAAAATAACCGTTTTGATACTTTTAATTTAGGTTAAAAATAATTCATTAATGTCCTTTCATTATTCTCTTGAGGTTTTAAAATCACTAATCTTCATTTTTATGAAATACAAAAGTATTATTTTAAATTTATCACATGTCATGTTACGAAAGAACTAAGTAAAGAGCCTGAGACTGTATTGAATTTATTTGAATAGGTAATAATGTATCTCTCTATCTAGGTAGTAATTACAACTACAGTATCGTTAAAATATAATTATGAGTAAATCTATAATATCTTAACACATGTGCTATGATATTAAAAGACAAGTTTAACTTGAAGATTTTTTTTAGAATTTATTTTGACCAATTTTATGTAAAAAATCTATTTATACACTTGTGTCTAATTTATTTTTAACATAATTACGAGTCTATAGGTTATTATAAAATGAAAGAGACTAAAAAAAAACAAGACACATACAAGTATTTCAGAAGAATCAAACTTCTATTTCTAGAAATTACATTTGTATCTAACTTTTATGAGCTAACATCTGTTTACAATGTGTTGTCTATCATACGTAATAAGAGCTTTGTACACAATAACGTTACGGCAATAAAATAGGCTACATTTACGATCTATTAGGGAAAGCTAACAGATTGACTGGTCATTTAATGGCGGGTAATAATATATTACACAACAAATCGAAAACAGCATCACAGTAGAATAGACTCACTACCCAGTTTCTTACAGTCAGATCAACAACAATTAACTAATCACCTGTTAAACCTCATGTGAAGTACCAGTTGGATTGCTAAAAGCATGAAAAATGTGTTTAGTAACTAATTAGATCAAATTAAACTAACTATGCATGCTTTTAGCATGCTTTGAGGTATTTCACATGAGATTTAACATGTGATTAGTTAATTTTTCGTTGATCAGTCTTTCAGAAACTGGGGGACAGACTCAGATTATCTATAGTAAAACTACATTTAAAGAAGAAATATTAGTTTGTTTTGTAATTAATAAACTCTTAACCTATTGCACCGATTTAAATAATTATTTAACTATTAGAAAGCTACATTTAGCTGAAGTAACATATTTTTAGTTTTGTATCCCTTGGCAACTAGACCGATTTTCGGGATTAAAAAAAAGTAGCCATCGATACCAAATCTATCTACCAATTTTCACCGAAATCAGTTCAGCCGTAAGCGGTGAGTGGTAACAAACACACACACAAACTTTCACTAGGATTTCTTACAAATTATCATTTCTATAATTGTATCTAAAGCTAAAGTTAAATATAAATTATTTGTTTTGCCCAAAGTAAAAGGCAAGTGAGACACTGCGTACTGTTTAATAGAGATTAGACTTTTTTGTTACTAAGACATCTCTGCTGTATGAGTGGCAGAACAAATTGTTGCTAGTCTGCGAATATTTGTTTGCACACTAAGAGCGGTATTACATTATCATATAAATATGATTTCATATCTGTCAAATTCTATGATCATAGTTCGACGACCCTCAAACTATGATCATAGATAATCACATGTAGTTATTATACCGTCATATGTTCTTCATTTAAAAATGACTTACACATCTTTGATCATATTTCTATGATAGTCTAATAGCGGCCTTAGCAATCTCGAGTTACATTATAATTTACAGTGTAATGGTTACAACCATAGTTAGTTGCTTTATAAATCCTAGTAATCGCAACACATACTGTATTGAAAGTAACAACAGTTTGTTACTGTATAGTGCTCTGCTGACTAAATAAAGTTAAATGAAATCCAATATGTCGGTATAACTGGTCCACTGAAATTTATTCAATAAATATTTGAATATTGAATATTGTGTTGAAAATAAATCGGTTTTAGTACTTTTTAGATTTAAAATGTTTAAAACAGTGTAATCTATCATTATTATTATTTCACTAGAGACAATCTATATAAAGCTAAAGTGTTTTTTTGTTTGAACGCGCTAATCTCTGGAACACCCGATACAGATTTAGCTCAATTCTTGAAGAAGGTTATAGGCTATGTAAACATCACGCTATGACCCACGGGAGCGGAGCAGTAACCATAGATGTAACGAATCATGAGTGAAACTACGCCGCAGACAGCTCGTGCTCAATAACTATGTAAATAAAATTCATTAT
Organism: Parascotia fuliginaria; assembly: GCA_963082885.1. NCBI lineage: Eukaryota > Metazoa > Arthropoda > Insecta > Lepidoptera > Erebidae > Parascotia > Parascotia fuliginaria. The sequence goes on from OY720177.1 coordinate 15,617,573, forward strand.
TATTTGTCCTACCATAATCCATTTAAGCCGTTTGTTCATAATTTAAATAAAACCATGGTATTCGTAAAATTCAACTAATTGCTTTGGTTTGAGACAGAAATATTATAGTTTACAGTAGTTTTCTGCGGTGCGGTTTCAACCGCGCCTTTGCTTACTGCTATGCTCCTGTCGCCAGTAGCTTGATGTTACCTTTTTAGAAACCGGTGAGTATTAATGTGAGATTTGCAAATTTATATATACTTACTTTCTAAGTTTAGCTTAGTCATTAGTTATACTGATATATGGTGTAAGAAAAATATCGTAAGGAAACCTGAATTGAAAAGTCTGAAATTGCCAATTTGCCTTGGGCAATCGTGGTTATCAATGCTAATGGCCATCATTTTGTATGAGAACGAGCATTTGCCCTAAAGTTTGACAGTAACAGATTGTTATTATTATTATTTTCAGAATAATTCCGTATCGCGTCTACATACAATATTGAGAAGTATTATTATGTGTTTCTAACAAAATATAATATTTAAATTCCTTGTTAGTGAAATAACAGTCATTCCTTTTTATACCTATCTTTAATTTTGACTAGGTAATGAAACAGATGATTAATTTATTTTCACATTTAGTGTAAATATGTTATGTATTTTTTTAAGAATTGTGGCTATTATTTACCAAGTTTTTCACAAGCATAATTGTGGTTGGATATTTTGCTTACTTTATTGCATGAAAAAAATTCGCTGACAATATCGATGTATGAAATTAGAATCTTAGTTTTCATAGTTTCCACTACCTTTAACGCTTAGTATACTAGAACTAATTGGTATACATAAACTGAAATTAGATTTGTATCATAGACTTCACTTTAAACTCACGTAGAATAATCTTTTGCATTCTCTGAATAAATTTTAAATCTTTTAAAACTTATGAAATGTAAATTCGAATTTAAAAACTAGCAAAGTTATTAAAATGAGCTAACTAGTTAAAATTAAAGATGATGAATCTATGAACAGTTCATAGATAGACTTGGTAACATCTATAACTATTATGAAAGCGGAAAAGTTTGTTTATTTGTTTGAACACACTAATCTCTAGAACTACCGGTCAGATTTGAATAATTCGTTTTGCGTATGATAGCCCAGTTCTTGAGAAAGGTTATATGCTTTGTAACATCTTGCTACTGACGATGGGAGTAGAGCAGTAAGCCGCGGGTTAAATAATAATAATAAAACAACACATACACAGCGCTATCTAGACTAAGCACATAATAATGTTATAGCTTGTGTCATAGTTTCTAGAATGCGGATAAACATACTTTGAGACTTCTTTTGTAAATACATACCATACAATCCATACATTATTCATACATAGTGATACTTATAAAAATGTATGGGATTGACATAAGCTAACGCCAACATTGTCGTTAGCTTATGTCAATCCCATACATTATTTTAATCTATTCTATGAATAGAATAGAAAACTATGCCACTTGTCTCGTTAATTAGAATTGCATCACTTGAATAGCCTTCGCACACGTTTGTATTTTGCAAATAGGCTGCACATAATACAAATCGGTACAGCCTAATGGTAATTAATTTGAATATGCGGTGTATAACTGATTTATACCGTTGGTATTCGTAATCGGTAAATGAGCTCGTGAAACCAATATTAGCTGTAATAATTCCATGACTGATTGACTAATGCGCAATGTGCAATCTAAACCAATGGACTTAAAACACAGGTTTACAGGAATGTAGCATAAGCAGTGAGATAGAAGATTTTTCTTTGCGAAAACTTACCGATTTAAATACTTTACAGTTTGAAAGTCCAATTTATGCATATTTAAATTGCTCAGTCAAAAAGTATTATAAAATAAAGTACCTATGTACATATTTGTTAATTTTTAACTTTATCATCATAGAAATTATATTTCCGAAGAGAAGTATTACGTCTTAATACTTTCCGGGACGGTAAACGTATATGGCCGTGATGACAATAAAACATCTATTGTGTCTACAGAGTACTATCCATGAAAGGGTTAAACCAGTTTTCCACTGAAACGATTTATATCGGCTTAAAATATTTTTTTTATTATATAAAGTTTTAACTATTACAAAACGACTACAAAATTTGGTAGCAATAGGCTACCAAATATTGTAGTCGTTGCTACGTAATGCCGTAGTCAATGCTACGAAATATCGTAGACGCTGCTACAAATATAGCTACAATTTTCAATAAGTGGCCCTTTCTGTCCGTCAGTTTATTTAATAAGCTCTCTGGATAGAAAGTAAGTTTGTAGGATTTCTACTTCGATTTTTGTATTTTATCTTTATGTTATTTATGCTTTATTGTATCTTGTGAAGTCTAGCAATTTTAATTCTATTAATATTTAATCATAATTCACACTACTGAGGAGCAAGCTCTATATCGCAAAGGTTCACACAATACTACAACAAGTACACAAAGCACATCCAGTCTTAGTACAAATATTTATAGATCACACAACATTTTTCAAAACGTCTTGTACAGCAGTCGGTTGCACTCGCGTCATGAGCGCGATAAGAGTTTGCAAGTTTACATTTCTCTTCGCAGATATTGATGTCATCGATATTGAAATACGATAAGACAGCTTTCCGCCTTTTCCTACTGAAAGGGTAGGCAGTAGTAACCGTGTTTCGATAGCTCGTTAGGTCCCATGTAATAAGGTGTGACCCCGTTGCCATTTTAGAATTCGAAAGAGGAATCTCATATTGCTTAACTCAACCCGGGGATCGAACCTGAGACTACCAAAACACTCATCAATATGTTGTGATATTCGTTTAAATTTTTATTTTATAATAATAATGATTTTTAAATAATGTAGTTCGTTTATTACAATACTTCGAACAAATAGTTTCTGTCAGGTACGCTTGTATGAAAAATAACATAATGAAAAGCAAAAAACAGAATGTGTTGTTAAAATTACATTCAAAATTTACTGTTGTTCCACGGGATTGGATTACAGGGATAAAAACGCTTATATCTGTCCCATATTTTTAATTTAAAAGTAGACAGTGAAGCTTATCTCATTGTTGCAGTCTATGCATTATTATGCCTGAAAGTATTTAGTACGATCCAAAAGAGTATAACAAAGTTACGTAAAAAGCTGTTAGCACTACTAATACGTACAGTATCTCTATCTGCAGATAATGATAGATAAACGTTCATCTTACCGATAAAATATTTCTGTGAAAATGAACAGCGCTTCTAGTGTTTACTCGGAGAAATAAATTTTCTCGAGTGTTAAAGTTGTCTTTAGTAAGACAAGAGTAATTAAAACCGGTAAACAATTAGCGGGTTAAGCAACCTAAAGTGCGGCTGGCCCATGGATGGGTGACCGCATAGTGGTATTTGATCTGAACGATTCCGTGGTTCGGAGGGCACATTAAAGTCGGTTCCGGTTACCAAGTTAATAACAGTTGTTAGGTCAACTTGGATGCACAAGGTTGACAACTAAACACTCGACATTTGATTTGATTAGTGAGACAAATTTAAAAGCTACAAGTTATCTATTTCATACTACGAAACAAATCATTTCCGATAAGTGCTTAAACTATCACTTCGCTCACCGGAATGCTTATATGATAGGTCAATATTGTATTAAACTGCGGGCAATATGATATCACCTTCGACTCTATATGGAGTAATAACTATTAAACGCTTCATCGAAATAGTTTTACAATTTGATGGCAATTGATTCGGTCTGATAATAAATTAATGGGAAGAAAATTCACTTGGTTATAGTTTGGATATCTACTATATACTCGTACTCGTAAATTAGTAGTTGAGTATCAAATGATACTCAACTACCAGTTGTACTTTTAATAATTTTGAAAACTCTGCCTTGCATAAACAGTATATTATTATAATTAAAATCAGCCTCAAAGAAATAGTAGTAGTAGTTACTAGGGAAAAGACAATTGTTAAGAAATATTGTTAATAGAAGAGGAAAGTTGATTGGCCACTTGACACGAAACGATAACTTTTATAAGACTAGTTTAGAGGGAAATATGGAAGGTAAACGAGGACGAGGAAGACTAAGAGGGTGTTTTGTACAACAAATTAATAAAAAGCTTGAAGACGAGTCGTATCAAGAGGTTAAAAACAAAGCAAAGGACAAAGAACAATGGCGGATGCTCCACTGACAAGAGCTGAGCTCTTAAATCAAGAAGAAGAAGAAATATTTACAAGAAAGAGATTTTTTAACAAATATCAGGTCTGTCGAATCTTTTTTTAGAAAACACTTAAAATATATAACTCTGAATCTCAAGTTGAACGGTGCTTGAGCAAAATAAAATCAATAAATGAGACTGTTATACCAATACGTTTGTAATTGATTTGCTATTGTATATTTAATTGCAAATAACTTGTGAAAATTGGAAAAATAGTATGCAAACTTTTTTAGTAATGATTTTTTATTGATATTGAAATTCGGCTTTCTTCTCTACTTGATAACGTGTAAACCAGATATTGATAGATTTATATCTATGTAGCTGTTGCCCGCAGCTCCACCCGTATAAATGTCGGTTATATCTGTCTTTATACATTGACGATTTTGCATACAAACTTTCATCCCCTATTGCAACCCCATTAAGCCATTTTTAGCAAAAAAAAAAGTAGTTTAGGCGTGAAAGCGTAACAGAAAGACAGCCAGAGTTACTTTCGCATTTATAATATTAGTATGTCTTTTGTTTGGATTTTTTAATCTATTTAATAGGTTCTTTAATCTCTCATAGTCATATTCAAGTTATATTATCGACATACTTATCTGTAAGTAAATAACGAAATTTATTTGTTACTTAAGCGATAGAGTACAATATGTTGATATAAACGGAAGTAGGTCTACCGGATTACCTGTAGCTATTGGCGTGCCACAAGGTTCCATTTTAGGCCCTTTTCTTTTTCTGGTTTATATTAATGATTTGCCATTCCATGTTCAGAATTTTTGCGATATTGTACTATTTGCTGATGATACGTCACTTTTATTTAAAGTTGATCGTAAGAATCCGAATATTGACAACGTGAATAATTCACTAGTGAAGGTTCTGGACTGGTTTAGTGCGAATAACCTATTGCTTAATTCCAAAAAAACAAAATGCGTTAAGTTTACTATGCCCAATACTAAAAGTCTAGCTATAAGCATAAGTTTAAATAATGAAACTTTAAGCTTTGTTCAATCTACAGTTTTTTTGGGTTTAACTTTGGATAACAAGCTTCAGTGGGGTACCCAAATATCGTGTCTTGCTGGTAAACTTAGTTCAGCAGCCTTTGCAATACGAAAAGTAAGACTGTTTACCGACATTGAAACAGCCAGACTTGTTTATTTTAGCTATTTCCATAGCGTGATGTCATACGGTATACTGCTGTGGGGCAGGGCTGCGGATATTGAGTCAATTTTTATACTTCAAAAACGAGCGGTGCGATCTATTTACAATTTGGGCCCTAGAGTTTCATTAAGAGATAAGTTTAAAGAGATAGGTATTTTGACAGTGGCGTCTCAATATATCTTTGCTAACATTATGTTTATCAAGAAAAATATTCACTTGTATTCAAGAAACTGTGACATGCATTCTGTGAATACTCGAGGTAAACATAAGTTAGTTGGTACATACCATCGCCTACATAAAGTAAACAACACATTTGCGGGTCTTGGTGTACGCTTTTATAATAAACTACCCATTGACGTTTCGAATCTACCCTTAGAGAAATTCAAACAAACTGTTAAAAACCGTCTTATTCAAAAGGGTTATTATAATATTAATGATTATTTAAATGATAAAAGAGCATGGGTATAGTTGCTCGTTTAATGCAAGATTAATGTTATATTGATTAACATTATATAATTATAGGAAAATTAAAAAAAAAAAATTATTGACTATTGCAGTAAAAGTTTGATGTGAAGTGAATGCATATCATGATCATTATGAACTCATAAGACATAACATTTTATTATGGTTCTTTTTACCACCCATGCCTTGCATTGTCATGCTCACTAAAATGTCATGGCTTGTGGTGTCGTATTGGCCGGGTCATCACCTTCCCTCTAATATGGCGAAAGTGATGATGGCTGGTCTGTGCGTCATGCTCGTGAACGGGTGCTACCTGGGATGACTGGTCAATCTTGGCATGGCATACATTTAATACTTAATTCAATATTACCTTGTAGTTCAATATGACTGAGAAATGCATTTACTATTTTTTAATTTTAATTAAAATACGTAGTCAAATTACCATACTAGATGAAACTAAATAATTGTAATCCTCTATTTTCGTTTCTTATCTTTTCTTTTTTCAAAAATGTTATTAAATAATTAGTTATTTTGTAATAATTACTTTGTATGGTTCTTTGGTTGCGTTGATGTGTTAAAATTGTTAACTCATACAAAATATTGTAATTATCTGGCGATTGAAAAGAGTGGCGTGAGTTTCTTGCCAGTTCTTCTCACAGCTCTACCTCGTCAGCGAACTGGCTGTAGGTTAATTAGCTGACTTCATGTAATTTGCATTTTTCATAAGTATCATTCTGTGATCAAAATGAAATAAACACTTTGACTTTGACTTTGACTTTAAATACATTCAAAGGTAGTTTAAAGAGATTGCCTACTTTTAATTATAGAATCACCCATTTTCACTATTTATAGTTACGCATTTCTCGTTGTTTAACTTAATTTATACGTAGTGCACAATAGTATTATACTATTCTAAAGTAGATTTATTGTATACTTTCCTATTATTTAACATCTGAAAAGTCTGTCACTGTAAAGAGCTTCCTATCCTTTTACGAAGCAGTCCTATTTCAGATAAGTCCGTTGGACGGCGTCGCCATCGGTTGGACCGCAACAAAGTAAAAGGCGAAGCTCGTTTAAAGCCTGACTTAAATGCTAAACTGAAACCTCACATCAGCTTCGTTTAGCTATCTTAAATGCATTCCCATACATTTTAATGGCGACAGTCTGGCAGTGAATAATAGGTATGTGATGTAGTTTCAATTATGAAGCTAATAAAAATGAAGTTAAAATTGGATACCTGAGTTTTTGTAATCAACGATTTTGGTGTGTCCGCTTTAAGCTGTTGTGACCAGATAAACTATAATAATAATATCATCATAATTAGTCAACCATTTTCAAAGATGTTATTTAAAATGACGATAAACTGTGTGCAATAAGTACAGCGTACAAACAGTGTCTTTGAATGAAACCAATGTTTCGCATTTATTCATAACAAATAGATGGTGAAGAGGCGTACAATCCGCTTCATGGAAGGCTTTTATACTAGCTTAACAATACATGCAGTTTCAAAAGCATTGCTTGCATGTTGACCTGTTAAATGCCTTTTAATTCTTTAAATAACTGCAAACTTACTTGTATGCTGTACTCACCCTGATAGAATTCGAGTAGTAATAAACGGTAAGTCGGCAAATTCGCAACCAAAACTATTTGCATAATCTATTTAGAGAAAGCTAAAGTTTCAATGATCATTAATAATAACAAAACAACTACTCAGCACTCTACGAGTAGGTAGTGCTGAGTAGCTGTGTTATTATTATTTATTTAATATTCGAATTCTGTCGAAAATATTACAGTACTCTTTTTTTTTTTATTGCCTACAGTGGCGGCGAGCCAACAGCCCACCTGATGGTAAGTGGCAACTGTCGCTCATAGACTTCTGCAATGCCAGGCTTTGCGAAGCCGCTGCCTACCGTGATATTAATACTCTCTTTAAACCTCGTTTGAAGAAGGACATGTCATAGCGCTCGGGAAACACCGCAGCTGGTAGTTCGTTCCAGAGCCTGCACGTACGTGGGAGAAATGAACGCTGAAAACGAACCGTGCTAGACGAGATCGTGTCCAGGTAGTATGGATGGATTACTCGTGTACAGTTATTCAAACTAAGCATGTTATAGGTGTTTTTGAACAGCTACTAATCTTCAAAACATCAGACATACACCCAGTTTCTGAAAGGCTGATTAATGAAAAATCAACTAATCACCTGTTCAGCCTTTGAGAAACTGGGGGTGGTGTTAAACATAAATTGCTATTACTAACAAAAAGGACGTCATTCAAAAGAATTTTTCCTTATTTTTCATAGCGCATATGTAATGTTGCTAAACATTGTAGAAGAAAACAAAAATACAGCTCATTGTTCATGTTTGTTTTGAGGAAGTAGAAATATTTAATGAATTGTCAGTGTGTTTGCAGAGTACTTGGCAGGTGATGGTTCCAAATATACATTTCTTGAACGGGCATTGGTATGCATTATGGCAACAAGTTGAAAATTAATTATTTGATGGAAGCGTGCCTTGAAAATTATTATTATACGCCTGTCTGTAGGATGATTAGTGTTTTTGGATTTTAAACCTTATACCAGGACACATCCGTCACACAATAAATAGTGTATTTTTTTTTGACTGGCCTGTTGGTCTAGTGGTTAGTGACCCTGACTGCTAAGCCGGAGGTCGTGGGTTCGATTCCCACCCAGAACAAATCTTTGTGTGATTAGCATGATTGTTTATTCTGTGTCTGGGTTTAATTTATCTATTATATGTTTGTATATCAGTTGTTTAGTACCCATAACGCAAGCAAATATAATTGCTTAATTTGGGATGATTTGAAATGGCGCTGTGTGAATGTGGTAGAATATTATTAATATTTTTTGTGTAATCATCATACAATATACATTTATGTATGAGTCATTGTCATTGACTGCCTCTGTGGTTCGATAGTACTGTGTATGGACTGCGACGCAGAGGTCGCGGGTTCGATTTACGCTTAGTGCAAATATTTGTGTTCATGAACAAGTCTTTTTGCATTAGTCTGGGTGTTTCTATGTATAATATGTATGTATTTACAAAAAAAAAGTATTTAAGTATGTATATATATACTTCGTTCATCTCTGCATCACCTTGGTTGACTGGTAGAAAATGCCTACGGCATTAAGTCCGCCTGTGTACGCATGTGCATTAAGTTTTTTAAATAAATAGATAAATAAATAAATAAATATATCCGCATTCTAGAACCCATAATACAAGCATATAATATGCTTGGTCTAGATGGCGTTGTGTGTAGTTGTTAAAATATTATTATTATTATTATTATTGTATAAAGTTCGAAGGTAGTTGGCAAAGAAAGCATAAGTAAGGCTCAGAAAGAAGGAGGTCTATGTTTTGTCATTAGTAGCTGGTAATGACTTCGCGTAAATTAATTTAACATCTTTTTTTTTTATTGCTAACAGTGGCAGACGATCAAACACTTCACCTGATGGTAAGTGGTAACTGTCGCTCATGGACGACTGGTCCCTGGCTTGCTATAAAATTCCAGGGACTCTGCGAAACCGCTGCCTACCGTGAAGTAAGTGGGGTAGGTGAAGGGATTGAAGGAGGTGAGGAAAAAGGAAAGGATAAAATGGGATTATAAACCAGAATATTTCGACTCTTGAGCTGTATTTTACTATAACTCGGATCTTCTCATGATGTTTCCTTTGCCATACATCAGTTAATGTCCACGATAAATTTCTTCACCATACACTCTGCATAGTGAAGGTCTCATAAACAAACAAACCATGAGCATTGATCAGGGCTTGTTATAGGTAAATTGATGATTTCACGCAAAGTAAACATGAAAAGTATATATGACAGAAAAACTCACATTAGTATATATATTCATTATAACCAAATTCCTTTATTTATTGTATTAGATTTCCGAACTCAACACGCATAAACTTAACGGCACTTTGACAGAAAACAGGTAAACACATTAAACGTGAATAGGTGGCACGTTTTCCTTTTCTCCCTTACGCACGAAAACATAATGATGTATAGAACAAAAGACATTAAATGTTTTAATACGTTTACGAGAGTTTGAATACACATTAGCAACAATTATTTGTTTTAATTAATATACAAAGTGATTTAAATACATTTTGTAAAGTTTTCAGGTAATTATTGGCAGTTCCGTCATTGTTACATGTTTTAAAGTCATCGTCAAGACAGATATGTCTTGTACTAGGGCCCACACTCTGTGTCACGGGCTACTTTGAAATATAGAAATAACAAGCATAGAGTCTCTCTTCAAAAGAGTTCACTCACACAAAGTTTTTGCCTCGTGTGGAATTAAACCTTGCACAACAGTCGCATGTATTCCCATAAAAAAGAAAGTTAGAAAAATGATCTATTTTCAACAATATAGCGTCTTTTAAACAGGCTACTTTTAATCCCAAAATAAGATTCTACTTTTTGATCATTTCTTATCCAGTTGTTTCATTTTTTTAAAAATTGTCTTTGAACAAAAAGAATCTTATAATACCAATATCAGTTCAATGAAACTTTTGATATTAAAATGAATTTCTTTCATCTCCAAACAATTGCCTTCACTGGACAGTATCGTATTCATTGATTGCAATATTGCACAACGAAGAAGCTTGTTATCCTATTGCCCGCAGCACTATTGTAATTTTCGTCGTCTTTGTTAATGCGAATTCTTTAACAAAAGGTTTTTGTACTGATTTTATTTTTGTTCTCATTTCGTTGCTAGTAAAAGTTAATGGAGTATATATATTCTAATGTTAAATTAAAAATAATGTAATTTTTTAAAACTTAACATTTTTGTAACAAGCTATTTTATTTATTGCCTTAAAATAAAATTACAATTAATCAAAATAAATAACAATGAAAAAAGAGTGTGTGTACTCATGTACGCACGTAAGAAGTTATACTTCTTTGGCGTAACAATTCAAAAATACCAAATAATAACACAACGCATACATACATAAATATACATAAATAGCATGCAGCAATAATGAAAAATCATAAAATTTAATTAAAATAAAAGAAAACAAAAAAAAAATTATTAGATAATAATGTAATAATTTATAATTTGCAATATAAATAAATTATAAATACCGACAGTTAACCTCAAATCTATAAATGCACTTAAAACAGTATATTAAAACCACTTTTACCACTAATATTCAAAATAAATATTTCTACTGATAAATGATCAATAAAAAATATCTATCACCGTCATAAATATAATTAAATTGATATAAACGCCAATATATTTTTTATTTTTCACACTGATTATTTGTACTGATACGACACACAAAGGTTCGCAACTAACTTCAGGGTGTTGCTTTTTTCTGTCGGTGTGCGCGCGCATCGTAAAAATTTACTCTCATCATTTTTCCCAATCGCGCCAAAAGAAGTATAACTTCAAAAATATTACAAAATGGTGCATATTCAATCAAATTATAAATACTATAATTAATCCTAACTATTTTATAATATTATAAGCGGTACGCTTGTTTGCCATCGAAGTTGTCATAAATAAACTAAAGATTTTATTGTAAAAAAGCTGACCCGGCGAACTTCGTTCCACATAACAGTCGATCAACATTACTTTATTTTTTTTAATAATGGAATTTTTCTAAAATAAACGTAGCCTAAGTTACTCCTTATTATATCAGCTACCTGCCAATAAAAGTCCCGTCAAAATCGGTCCAGCCATATCAGAGATTAGCCGGAACAAACAGACAGACAGACAAAAATTGTAAAAAATGTTATTTTGGTGTATGTACCGTATATATATTCATATACCTACATGTACTAAAAAACGGTTATTTCAATATTACAAACAGACACTCCAATTTTATTATATGTATAGTGTATACATGTAGTAAAAAACGGTTATTTCAATATTACAAACAGACACTCCAATTTTATTATATGTATAGATGCACAGATTTTAACAAGTATTGTCGTACACAACACTCATTGTTTGAAACCATAAATGTACTTTTGGCCCCTGCGGGTGAAATTAAAAAAAAAACAGGATAAAAATTTGTTTGAAAAACCGTCAATGTAAACAGAGATTTTCCATATTCTTTACCAACATTCACGCAGGTGGGGCTGCGGGCAACAACCTAGTTTCCTTATAGTCTTAAAGACATCATTTTAAACAAACAGACTTGTAGATATTCTATGAAAGGTTTCAAGTAAAACATGGTATAAAGCGAGCAACGTATATTAGCGGACGACACAGAAGTAATATAATATGCAAGAAAGAGGCACTCGTGAAATATTTAAGTCACTGTCATCTCACATGGGAAATTGCGTCTAGTGACGGTACACGTCAACATCAAACATATCAAAATAGTCGCAAAATAAAAATGTGAAGAGTTTGATAGTGCAACTTGTTCGTATGAAACATGCTTCGAAACTTGGCCACAGGATTATTTTCAACACGTAGGAAACTCAGGTTATTTTTGTATTAGTATTTCTGTGGGATATTTTTAAACAAATTAAAAGTTTTTCAGTCGATGTCTTTATAATGTTGATATATTAAAATAAACTTGATACGAGATTATTAATGGCGCCATAGTATTATAGCAACTTCGTTAAAATTGATATTAGGTTTTCAATCCCTTAACAATATTAATTTGTTTATTCTTTTCATTTATAATTATCAAATACATTGTATGATTGTTGATACATAAAAGACAGTGACTATTTCCTTTTTTGCTAGAGAGTCGAAATTTTTCTATGCATCAGCCTAAAGAATTCTCTTGCTGGACTTATGTTGCTAGTAGATATTAAAATTTTCTTAGTTGCCCCTTTGACGGCCATGGAAAGAGATAGATTCCACACTTTAAACAGTCATACATCTATATACATCATAAACTGTTAATTTGAAAAGGAGCAAGTATATACGGACAGGTTTTGCTTCACGCGTCAGTTGTCTGATTCCACTAATTTTCCGCTGTAATAATTCTAAATTATTCCGCTGGTTGCTTTTCAAGGAATAGCATAATATTATTATAACCACATCGGTTAACCTTGTTTATTGGTGTAGATGTACAAGACAAGATATTTTTATGTTAAATACACGTAAATGATGATTGAAATCACAATTAAGTACATACTTACATTTGATTTGTTGCTTTTATTTTATGTTGAGCTGGTATTGATTTATTTATAACTAGTTGACCCGGTGAACTTCGTTCCGCCTAACAGTCGATTTATTTTTCTAAAATAAAAGATTTTTTCTAAAATAATCGTCAAAATCGGTCCAACCATTTCAAAGATTAGCCGGAACAAACAGACAGACAGACAGACAAAAATTGTAAAAGATAAGATATTTTATGTTAAATACACGTAAATGATGATTGAAATCACAATTAAGTATATACTTACATTTGATTTGTTGCTTTTATTTTATGTTGAGCTGGTATTGATTTATTTATAACTAGCTGACCCGGTGAACTTCGTTCCGCCTAACAGTCGATTTATTTTTCTAAAATAAAAGATTTTTTCTAAAATAATCGTCAAAATCGGTCCAACCATTTCAAAGATTAGCCGGAACAAACAGACAGACAGACAGACAAAAATTGTAAAAAATTTTATTTTGGTGTATGTACCGTATATATATTCATATACATGTAGTAAAAAACGGTTATTTCAATATTACAAACAGACGCTCCAATTTTATTATATTTATAGATAAACTGGCGTCCCGGTCGGTCACATGGGTAGTAAAATGATTTAAAAAAAGGATTACAAACCTTTCTAAAATTTCTGTATTTATTTTCTAGTGTAATTTATGCATCTATACTATTATATAAAACGAAAGAGTTTGTTTGTTTCTTTTTAATCTCATAAACTACCAGTTGGATTTGAATAATTCTTTTTTCGTATGATAGCCCAGTTTTTGAGAAAGGTTATAGGCTATGTAACATCACGCTACTGGCGACGCGAGCAGAGCAGTAACCAAAGAAACGAGTGATCTATATATATAAAATGCTTTGTCCTGAATGACTGACTGACGGATCAACGCACAGCCTAAACCGCTGATCATAAAGACCTTAAACTTGGAGGATGTGTTCTTTGTATGACATAGGCATCCGATAAGAAAGGATTTTTTGAAATTCGACCTCTAAGGGGGTGAAAAAGGGGGCAAAGTTTGTATGGGACAATGTGATTCCGTGGTCCAATCTACTTCAAATTTTGCATAAACATTCTTTAACGATGTGTTTCGTATTTTATTAAAATTCATTGCCTAAGGGGTTAAAAAGGGGTACAAAGTTTTATTAGAGATGATTTGCTTTGAAGTTGATATTAATACTCCTTATTGCTTCTATTTTTGTTTATATTTTTAAAAACATTTTATTATGATACATGTCATGTTTGGAAACTCAATCAAAATAAGTCAAGTAGCTGGGAGTCCATCTTTTGTTTTCACGGAAGATGGTTGTCATTTAATTTCATCCACATTTTTCTATTTTTTATCATTGTAATATACCATTAATATCATCAACAAGAATATTATTCTAAACTTGACGCTGGCAGAAATAGCTGACACAATCGTCGGCTCTGTTGCTAAAAAAAAAAAGGAGAAGAAGAAGAAGTCAAGTAGCTCAGTGCCTGTGCTCAGTGCTGTAGTTATTATTGGACGTAAATTTTTTAAGTAGGATATCGTAGTATCGATTAAGTGAAATGAAAGAAAGAAAGAAAGAAAGAAAAAACATTTATTTGTTCTCAACAAGTTAGTTTACAGAACATATCAACAATACATTGTAATAAATAAAAATAAAAGTAACAAACATATTGAGATACAAAATGGCCCTAACTCAGCTTTGTGCCACTTTGCGAACACAAAGCAGCGCTGTTATTCTGTTAGAGCCAAGATGGATGGTATTCTGGTATGACAATATCACGGATTGATCAAAGAATACCCTGACATTAATAACAATCGTAGATACAATTTGTGTAGATTGAAACAAAATACTTAAAATCCATCGCTCATACGATGCATTACAGTAGGCACTTTTGTTTTGCTACGGCGAGGATGGATACTTCATTTCTACACCCCAATGCGATCCTAAGACCAAACAACCGCTTTAAAACCGTACAATGATTAGAAAAGAAGACGATAATCACCTGCTATATTTTCATTCGTTGTTTAGACAGTTTTCAGTCGCCGTGTTTGCGAAAGAAAATCGAGACGGAAAGTTTGAATTACATTAGGAACGATCAGGCGCAGCTTAGAGCAAACAGTTATAGGTATATAGGTACAATTGCAAGATGCGATGGGGACACAGGACGTTGATGCTGATCAGCTGGGTCAAAAGGTGGTGCTGTCTTCTTCTTGGGAGGGAGGAAGCACGCTACACTGGTGTGACTGAACGGGAATAAAGGGAATAAGCGGACATAAGTCATTACAAATTGAGACTTGGCGCGCAATAACAAAATACAATATTGGGTAAGGGCCCGTGGTTCTAGCAATTTGTCCTACAGGTAATTTGTTTGATGGCACTAAGTAAGTATAACACTACATAGTGGTACGGGTACGGGTACATACTCGTGGTCGTACAGGGGGGGGAGGGGCAGATTAATATATCGATATTTAACATTTAAATCCCGACACTATAATAAAGATTGTTATGTAATAAGTATTCAAACATTCAAACATAATAATTTATATGTTACAAGCTGCGCCCCACGGCTTCGCCCGTGCATAAAATATGTTTTATTGTATCCCTCGAGAACCAAACCGATTTTCGGGATAAAAGTAGCCTATCTATCCTGTAGTCATATCTATAGTCCGTCTTCGCCATCGAATCTGTCTACATAGGTTTAAAATTGGTTCATTGAAATCGGTTCCGCCGTTTAGGCGCTGAGTGGTAACAAACACACACACACACACACACACAAACTTTCGCATTTATAATATTACTAGGATGATAGGATAGTAACAAAAAATAATAACGTAGGTAAAACAGTTAAAAATCATATTAGAACCATTTTGGACTTCTACGCGGACGAAGTCGCGGCCAAAAGCTAGTTTATTATAAATGCAAACCTGGCGGCAGAAATTTTACAACTAAGTTTTTTTTTTGTTTTATATAATATATATTAGCCTACCAAAGTAACTCCACCCCGCCTGATGGTAAGCAGTCAGTGGAATCCAGAAGTGGTGGCCACCATACCAAAAGCTATCGTCTTAAACTGCTGGTATGGTGGCCTCCACTATGGCGGCTGGGAATGGGGTTAGGGGAAGGGAATGAGGGAGGTTTCAGCGTACTGTTTGGTAGGTGAAAGATCGGTCTTTGTCCCACAAGTCAATTAAACAACGTTATCTAACGTACGAGTACGTACTTTGTTTTTCCCGACTGCCACAGTCAAGGAGGGTAATGTTTTTCGAGCGTATGTATGTATGTATGTATGTATGCGTGTATGTATGTCTTATTTCTTTAGCACGCTCTATAGCCTAAATGGTTTAATGGATTTTAACGTATGAGGTGTCATTAGATTTGTATTGATTGTGGGAGTGACATAGTGTATATAAAAATTCAATGTAGCGTCAGCAAGAAAAAAAAATGGGTTTCTTTCTCTTCACTCTGTTTTAGGCAGGCGGGTTTTTTGTTTTTTAATAATATATATTGCTTGTTGCTTTGATAGCTAAATAAATTCTAGGTTTATGATAATATTTAAGTAGTTTGTACTATCTTTTTACGGCTTTTCGATTTTCACTTCAAATAATAAGCAATGTACGTGTATTAAGAGTGTTTACTCGTAACTCTGAGATTATTTTAATATTGTACAGCTGATCAATTATACGAAATGGATTCTCAAGCTAAGTTTTAAATAACAAGTTTGGAGTACTGTAATCCTTATACTTTTGGATACACGAAAAACAGCTCTATATTATTAAGCCTCTAAGAAAAAAACGTTTAGTAAAAGCACACTCGTCTTTGTGAAGTTGAAATTAACTGAATAATACTTTTATTGAAGACCTGCCGCTGCAGACACAAATTGCGCGTATCCTTCTGCACTGTATTTCTCTTCACTATTTAGTTGTGTATTATGCATTCGCAATGTCTATTGACATGCACGATATTAAAAATATGACGGATATTAAGAACATGGGCATTGAGATACGCCGCCTTTGACACATTTGATGTCGAAGCAGGTGATATCAACGAGGACTTCAATATCTTAATCAATCAGGGAAGACTGTATTTATGCATGGAACACAATCCATCAAAACTACTATTGTTATAAAAATGCTACTGTTTTTGAAAGTTGTTAATCAGTAAGAATTTTAAATTTTATCAACCATTATTTCATTTTATCCAGAGCTTACTACTCCATGTTAGCATTCTAGTAGTTTGTTATTAAATAAAAACATGTTCCTCACTGTTTCGACGACGCGAACGGTCGCCTAAACAAATTGTTTTAAACTGTTTTTTGTTAAATTTTAATTAAGTTACTGTCCGGCTCATTTTTTATTAATAAGTTATATTTAATTTTCTCTGTAAGTAAATCCTGTTATAATTCTTTTGAGAGAATAAAGTTCTTAAAACAAATTATTCCTAGGAGTGCCTTTGAAAACATTGACAGTGTATGTACACAATGAGAGTATTCCAATAAGCGTTTAAAATTAAAAAAGTATGAATATTATGTAACAATCTATTGATGTAGTTAATAAATACATTTATCGATTTCCAAACTACTGTGAACAATTTAACTTTCAGTCCAAAAATTATATCGAACCGAAACTGTCCACGCTCTCAGTATCAACATTGTCCTTAAGGTTATCGATGTAGGTGCCCCAGATATTGGTATTGATAAACTCTTTTTATGGTAAAACCTTTTGGATAAATAGTTGTATTTTGGTCTATTTATTCTTTGTTATTTATTTAAGGTGGGCAGTAAAACCCAGTGTAACTAATTTTATAGAGATAAAAATACAGTTTTTGTATACAATCGATGACGAACAAGGATACGGCCTACGTTAAAGTTGTAACTAAAAGAATAATAAGAAAACACAGCCAAGCCGTTGCCGACTGAGGGAATGAGAATGCGAAAAAAGGAAGGAGATCCAAGGACTGATTGGGCCTTCAAAACGCATTAGTATGGAAATTATGCCGATTGAGAGGGTAAGTAGTACTTCCTCAACCTATCCGGTCTATTTATCCAGAAACCAGCAAGGATCTACTACCGTGCTGCTGTCCATGCTTTCAATATTTCAGTCTTAATCAGCTTTTTTTTTTTTTTATTGCCTACAGTGGCAGACGAGCCAACAGCCCACCTGATGGTTAGTGGAAACTGTCGCTCATAGACTTCTGCAATGCCAGGCGCTCTGCGAAGCCGCTGCCTACCGTGATATTAATGCTCTCTTTAAACCTCGTTTGAAGAAGGACATGTCATAGCGCTCGGGAAACACCGCAGCTGGTAGTTCGTTCCAGAGCCTGCACGTACGTGGGAGAAATGAACGCTGAAAACGAACCGTGCTAGACGAGATCGTGTCCAGGTAGTATGGATGAACTTTGCTGCGATGTCGAGTGGTGCGATGATAGAAAGGAGACGATGGCACCAAGTCAAACAGTTCCTCAGAGCACTCCCCGTTGAACATACGATAGAGCACGCATAGAGAGCCAAAGTCCCTCCGCTGCTCCAGTGTTTCCAATTTGTCTGTGAGATTGGGATCATCGACGATTCGAACAGCTCGCCGTTGGAGGGAGTCAAGTGGGTCGAGCTGGTATTTGGGGGCTCCTGCCCAGTAGAGAACAGTACTCCACGTGCGGTCGGACTTGTGCTTTGTATAGCACAAGCCGTTGAGATGACGTAAAGTACCGTCTGGCTCTGTTCAGGACGCCCAGCTTTTTGCTCGCCAGTTTGGCTTTGTCTTCCAAATGACTCCCAAATTGGACCTTGCTGGATATTTGAACGCCGGGGATCCCAATGTCATCGGAGATACGGAGAGAAACTCCTTGAAACTGAGGCGCGATAACAAAAGGGTCCTTCTTCGCAGTGAACGCGCATACTTGTGTCTTCGTGGGGTTGAAATGAACTAAGTTCTTCTCACCCCATTCGAGAGCCCGCCCGAGAGAGCCCTCAACTTCAGACACAAGTTGTAACCGTCTCCCATGCACGGAGCTCCGAGGGACATTCTGTTGGCTAGTGTACCGCGCGTCACCCGCGCTGTCATCTGCATAGCAATGCATGTCCTCAATGGTTAACATGTCATTGATATGCAGAATAAACAGCGTTGGGGAGAGCACTGAGCCTTGTGGTACGCCAGCATTAACCATCATGGTATCGGAGCAAGCACCATCAACAACGACCCTAATGCTCCGACCATCCAGGAAGCTGGCGATCCATCTGCAGAGTCCCTCGGGGATTCCATAGGATGGTAGCTTCGATAGAAGTGCTTTGTGCCAGACCCTGTCAAACGCCTTGGCAATATCAAGGCTGACAGCCAGAGCTTCACCCTTGCCCTCCAAGGCTTCTGCCCAACGGTGTGTGAGGTACACGAGAAGATCACCAGCTGACCGACCGTTACGGAAACCATACTGGCGGTCGCTTATCAGCTGGTGCTCCTGAAGGTACCTCAGGAGTTGGGAGTTGATAACTCGTTCCAGAACCTTGGACAGCAAGGATGTTATCGCTATCGGTCTGTAGTTTGACGGGTCCGACCGGTTACCCTTTTTAGGGATCGGGTGGACGTTAGCTACCTTCCACGAAGATGGAACCCTATTAGCGGTATATGAGAGACGATAAAGGCGCGTTAAAACGGGAGTCAACTCAGGGGCGTACGTCTTCAGAACCACTGCGGGGACGCCATCTGGTCCACTCGACTTGTTGACATCTAGGAGCCTGAGCTCTCGCCTGACCGCGCGTTGAGTGATGCGGATTTCCGGCATTGAGCTTTCACACCGCGAGATGTTGGGTGGTGTGACTCCCCCGTCGTCTAGAGTCGAGTTCGAGGCAAAGAATTGGCCTAAAGTGTCAGCCTTTTCCTTTGCACTATGGACCAGTATGTCGTCTTGTTTGCGCAGTGGCGGGAGATTGGACGAGCAGAAGTTGCCTTGGCGAGAGACCAGAATGCACGGCTCTCTGAAAGATAGCTTTCTAGCCTCTCGCCAATTCTTGCAACGTGTTCTGCTTTGGCCTCAGCGATAACCTTCTTGTTGAATCTGGAAGCGGCATTGAACTTACGCTTCTCTTCCCTGACCCGCGGGTCCTGGCGTTGCCTAGCACTGTTCCAGGCCCTATATGTGGACTGCTTAAGGTGCGTCGCCTGCCTTTTTTTTTTTTTTTTTATTTTTTTATTGTATAGCCTACCAAAGTGACTCCACCCCGCCTGATGGTAAGCAGTCAGTGGAATCCAGAAGTGGCGGCCACCATACCAAAAGCTATCGTTTTAAACTGCTGGTATGGTGACCTCCACTATGGCGGCTGGGAATGGGGTTAGAGGAAGGAAATGAGGGACGTGAGGAAAGAGGAAAGGAGGGAAATTGGGCCTCCAGCGCTCTCACTCACCGAACGAAACGCAGTAGTACGGATACTACTACTCTTAAGTCGATCTTCTATGAGAGGGTAGTACTTCCCCGGACGATCCGGCCCATTCATGCTGAAATCAGCGTGGATCTACTACCGTAATAACAATAATCTGGTTTAACAAAACCTGCCTGCAGGTTTTGTTAAACCAGGGGCGACTGCGACCGCCGACCGGGATTTTTGCGTTGGGGATGAATAATTCCATCCCCTGAAGTACCGTATCGGTAATGCAGTCCGCACATGTGTCGGGATTTCCGGAGGAGAAGTAAAGCCGCTTCCATGGGTAGGACGCGAAAAATTCACGAAGCCCATCCCAATCTGCTGAGCTATATCGCCAGACTCTGCGAGACCCGGTTGCCGAAGAGCGATCGGGTCTCACAACAGGGGCTTTACTACGGATAAGGCAGTGGTCAGTTGATCCGAGTGGAGCATCGACCACTACCCCATAGCCGTTTGGGTGAGTAGTCAGCAGAAGATCCAACAAAGAAGGTTCATGATCCTCTACGTCTGGAATGCGGGTGGGCTGCATTACCAGTTGAGAGAGGCCATAGGCCGAGGCCATAGGCCGAGGCCATATTGAAGACAGTTCTGCCCGGGAGGTCAGTGGTCCGGGACCCCAGACATTCTTTATGGTGAACGTTGAAATCACCTAGGACCACCACCTCCGCAGACGGATGCTGTTCCAATATTTGGTCAATCCCCTCTTGGACGTTCTCGGTTATTTGGGTGACTTCCATATCACTGGCCGGAGACCTGTAAAGGCACGAGTAGATTCGGGTAAGACCGCCATGGTCTACCCGCAGCCATAATATTGATAGGTCCCGGCGTTCGAGGGCCCGAAGGCGGCGACAGCAGATATCACCCCGTACGAAAACGCACACCCCAGCCTTCCGGTGGAAAGCATGTTCCAGCTCGTAGCCGGGGTATTTAAGGTACGATATATCGTCCGGGGTACATATCTGCGTCTCCGTTAAAAAGAGCAAGGCAGGCCGCGCTGACTCAAGGTGTTGATGGACGGCGTCGAGATTACTGTGAAGACCCCTGATATTGCAGAAATCCATTGTAAATGTGGATTTGGTGTCCGCCGTAGATACGTTGCTCTTTCTCTTTCTTGTGGCCATGGTTTGTAGAGAGAGTGGGGGTGAGGTGTAATTTGGGAGGCGAAGTCAAGGTGATACCCAAAGAAAGAGCGGTGTGTTGGACCCGACCAATCCGGGAGTTGAGTGAAAAGCTGACGCTGTTGGTTTAATGCAGTTGAACTCAACAGTTGATTCTGTAGCCACACTGACCAACGAAAAATAACATTTATTTGATCCAGCTACTCGTTTTATTATTCAGCTAAACAAAATGAATGAAAAATGTAAATTCGGTATCAGGCTAAAGTTAAAACAATTTCTGGTTAATATGCCATGTGAGAGGTATGTACGTATTAAATAGTTACGTCCGAGTTGAGAGAACTTGACCGTTGCACTGCATTCTGATTTTAATACGTGAATTGAATTAAAATTCGGATTAGAATTCTCGGCAAGCCAAAACTGTTTTAGAAATTGAATTCATAATTTTATCATATTGAAATTCTAGCGGTCTATTATTAGTTTAAATAATTATTCACTTTATTTAATTTAGTTTATTTAAATGTATTTTGCAAAAGTTTAATTTATTTTAATTTTGTATATTTTATAATTTAATGTACATTTGGAGAGATAGTACTATTGAATTGTAGTCTTTCAGATTTCAATAATAATTTTAAAAATTTAAGTACATAAAAACATTAGATGTTTTGCTTACTATTGTATGCATTCAAGCAATCCTGGATTTAATTAAAATCTAATTTAGACATTTCTATGAATTGTCTATGTTATCATTTCAATTTTATTAATGTAAACTCATCAGTCAGATTTCTGTGATTTGCCTGTTTACTGTAATAACTTTGCACTTTCATAATTCAATATAACTAATTTATAATTTCACGTAGAAGGTATTCTCCAAAAACATGTTTTCGTTCCCCATTAGAACTAAATGCACCTTTCAAATTAACGAACGGTGTTATTTACTGAAACAAATAACAAATTAGATGTATGGGTACATTTACGTACAAAAGTTTTGTATTCTAATCATGCTCATATTTTTGTCGCTAGTTTAGAAAAACAACAAATTCAATCTGAAGTGACTAAACCTAAATCAAAATATAGAAAATTTCATTCGTGTTACAACATAAAATTGACAAACTTTTGCAAAATCGAGAATGAAATATTCGAAATCCGGGTAAATTTATGGCGAGAGTTACCATTGGAGTTAGTCAATGAGGTGTGTAGATAGCCTGGACGTTTCGCTCCGGAACGGCAAATCTATTGCTAAAAGGATTCGAATCGGATTCGACCATTGAGAAATCTAGCAGCCGAAAAATATTGTTGTAGTGATTAAGAAGTTAGTTTTAGGACCAATTATTAGCTTCTTTGTTAGATATATTTTTAAATAAGCTGTAAATGAAGTCAGCGCTGTCGATATTTTGACATTTATCAGTACCTATTGTTGCAGAGAGTTTTTGTAACTTTAAATGACAGCTGTATGTGTTCAAAAGTACCTTACACAAATATAATTTTGTACTTTTTATATTGTACCTAAATGAAACAGAAAATCTTTAATAATTTAAAATTGAATGAATGTCACTTTAGTTTGCAAGTGTACGCGCGTGTTTCTACTTTCCTTTTCATTAATTGGAAATAGAGCAACACCACTCTTTTAAATTAATGTGGTGGACATTTTTCACGGTAATACATGGACGTAAAATATAGCATTAAATTACAGAGGCAAATGTAAAGTTGAACAAAAGCAAACAAACTTGAGGGAGCGAGTGAAGAGATTGATTTTAGGATCCAGGTGGTTATACATTTTGTTTTGTTTCGGCATTGAGGTTATAATAACAATAAATTGTGCCAGTATATTTCCTTCGCGTCGCCATTAAACATTTTGTGTGAGATAAATTTTAAACAAAATAAAGAGTTTGTTGTCTAAGTTGAATTTGAACGAAAGGATAGTTATTTTATTATGAACATAAATATAAAAAGTAAACATTACTATTGTTACCGAACCGCTGTTTCATAGTAATTAAGTTGTGGTAACAAAGGCACGTAACAAGAAAATATCCCTGTTGAATGAATACGTGGGTTTTTTTAAATACAAAACAAACTAATTAATGCACACAATGCACACGTCACGTTCATAATGAGAGTTCATATGTCGAAACAAGATAAAGAAATATTTTAGACAGGAAAAAATACGAGAAAGTTTATAAACTACTCTGGTATTATCTGTTGTTAACCAAATATCATATTTTTGCATAATAGTATTGAGAGGTAATATCTAATATTTTTAAACTCTACTTGTTACATTTATTTGTAAATACTTTTATTGCTTCTCTTCTTATAAATGCTTAAAAATAACACATTTTTTTTGTAAAATGCTCATTTTAATCTCCTTTTAACTCGGCATTATAATATTGTAATTGATTAGCCATAATTTATAAGCTTTTGAACTTTGTCTGTGCTCCTATATTCGATTTTCATCATAGATTCGGAGTAATAAATACTAAGTGACAGTACCTAATGATTTTGCGACGAATTTACATCTTAAATTATCTTCATACATATGGTCCCTCAGACAACACTGATTTCCTTTGTAATTTACAATTAAGTATACAATTTTCGGCACTCATTGTTTAGAACTTTAGCATAAGAAAACAACTTTGTAACTTCTTTTTAATTACTGTATGTGCCAAAAAAAAAAAAAGGAAATTCGAAACACTTCTTCGTTATTTCATAGAAAGACGATCAACTGATGAAGTGTCACTAAAATGTAAACCATAGAATACTTCAAATCATTAATATAATTAGTATAATAAATTTACTACAAAATCTAAATAAATGCGAATTAAATTTTACCTTCCATTTTAAAGTTTCAATCGTTTTAAATAAGCCTCGTTAAATGTTAAATTATAAAATTAAACGTTAGTATATTTTGTGCCCTTAAACGTAGGAAACAAGAAAAAAAATATAGATAATCGTGATGGTCCGAATAAAGCCGTTGTCGCAAGTGAGGGCGGATGTCTTGTTTAATATAAACTGTAACTATAGTTAGTTTTTAATATTAGACTTATTCAGAAAATTTATTATACCTAATAGAGATCAAAAATAATGAGTTAAGTACTTCACAATATTCATAATAATTAACAATATATTGCTATTTAGTGATCTAAATAAAATAAAAGTAATTATTAATTTGTATAACCCATTTATTCCAACACTACAGATTTCAAATCATCGAGATCTGTTAAAACCACTTCCAAGTCAATTTTACATTTGACAACTTTCAATGTCGGTTGTTTGAGGCAAAAAATGTTCAGCATTTGTAAACTGTACGATTTACCGGTGTCTAACGAGGTTCGTATAGCCGAGTCGCATGAATTATATCTGCACTTCACGTACTTTATTTCTATGTACAGAGCTACAGTGCAGTGTAGTAGATACCGCCGTCTGATATGAGCAATCTCTGTAACTGTTTTGAGCATGTTATAGTTAGATCATAACGTGTGCTTCATTTCTTTAAGCGATCATGAACGCTTCTAGGAACGAAGATTCTTGACCTAGTCACCACCTTTGATAAGCGGATTACTCATTGTAATAATTATGATATTATTATAGTAGGTAGTAGCGTTCAAAAATGGACTAGTTTTGCCAAAGAGCAATGAAACACAGCATATTAAAAGTAGGTAAAACTGCTAAAGCGAGTGCAAAACGCGTCGTGCCAAGACAGGTAGTAGTTGCTGTCTATATCAGGCAGCAATTCACCCTAGCCTAAATAGCAGTGGACTGACGAATTTGTAGGATGCACCCTGACAGATGGGCACAGATCGCTATGCAGAAGGTGAAAATATTACGAATAGTAGTACCTAACATCTATCACTAGTTGTGTAAGCCATTCTCTTTGTATACAGTGCTGATATATTATAACAACACCCTATTTAAAAAAGATTTTGTTCATCTAGACACGTACATATTTGTTTTGAATTAATTTTTTTTGTTAAATGTACTTACTTTTTAGTACTTAAGTAAAATAAAGCATAAGGTACTTTATAAAAGGGGTGAGACGCATCGAGATTTTCACGCAACTTGAGCAGCAAAAAACCTGTGTAGTGTTATCTTCCTGGAGAGTAGGGTTTCCACTGTTTGTTAGAACCTCTCGTGTAGATTGAAAATCATTTATTTCTGCAAGAGATTTAAATTCTAAACGTATTTTTAATTTTTATGTTTGGCTATTTAATACGCTTACCGTCGTAGACAAACTATGAACGAATGGCTATTTAATATTAGGCAAGGCTTGACGCTTTTTCAGCATCATCTTTTTAGTTGAAAGAAGTCTACTGCTAAAAAAAACTCCCTACTTTACATTAAGAGATTTTTGCTATGATCGTTACCTTCAGTTGTATGTTAGAAGATTACCCATCACCTACTGATGTAATGGTTTTACTTCTATCATTCTGAGATATTTATATATATATGTATATGATTGTGCTGGTAAAATATATGCCATAGCTAGATAACCTAGTCTGGATTGTATTTATGTAATTCACAAGTGACCGACGTATTCGACTACACCTCCACTTAAGTCGTAAAAATATTTTCTGTAAACAGCTGTAATCTAAAAATACTATGAACCGTTTAAAAGCTCTATCAGTAAAATCTAATTCTGTTTTATCAAACTTTATACTTACAAAGAATATTAGGTACATATTACGGCGTGTTGGCAATATTGGAATCCTACCGTTTAAAATGTAAAAGTTCGTCATAAAACTTTTTAAGTTACGCACTTTCTGTTATTTATGTTTAAGTTAAGAATACTCGAAAGTACTTTATTACGTTTATTTGTATCAATAAATATAACACACATTGTTCGATTATTTCCGTCATACTTGAAATATTTATACCTATTGTTTATTAATGTTTAGAACTTTGAAAATAAGAACTTGCTGTTTATTGGATATATATTGTAAACAAGAAGCCAGAGAGAATCAAGTCAATAAAATAGCTTTAACGAAATCATTATTTTGTGTAATTGAAGGACCAACTTAACTTACTTACCCACTGTACAAGTGTGTACTGTGCTGTGTAGTTATCTACTGTTCATCATATCAGCCAAAAGATGTCCACTGCTGGACATAGGCCTACCCCAAATTTTACCACCATGGTAACAAATGGGCCATTTGTTATCGTGCCCTGCGTGCCCGATCAACTGCACGCAGGAAGATTTAATGAACGCTGCTGACAATGCAGTAGCCTTAGCTAAGTTTTGGGCTGATATAATATAAAAAGATTTGCTGTCGACTCGAAAAGAAGAAGAACCACCATGGTCCGTCTTTTGCTGCATTCATTCATCGGTTGCCCGCCACCCTTTTAAAGTCGTCGTTCAACCTACTGTTATGCTAGTCTATAATTCCAAAAAAAAATTTTTCTTTGCGAATTAAGAAACTACGGCTTTTGATTATTTACTTTGCGAGTACCAAATTATGTAGCTTTTTAGTATTTTTTATTTATTTGGCATATGCATATTTACTCTACAAATTAAAAAAAAACTATTAAGTTAAGTTTAACACTTAACAACCCATTTAATATTTTTATCTAATTTTTTAAATAATGTCCGTAAAAACTGGTAATATATTTTAAGCTGTAATACGGTGTTTTTATAGTAGTACTGGTAGTCCTATTCATGTCAGGGTTTCCACAAGCACGTTTCACATCTTGTAGGGTTGTACACGTAATTACGGCGACTGATGATGATGGCACTCAGAACACTCTCGCTCCAGATAAACAACGGCGTAGTGAACTGTATCCTTTTAGATAAAAATATGTTAAGCTTCATTTAATTAGCGGGGAATTGGTAAGCTTTTTGGGAGTTGTTGTAATTGGACAGAGTGCGTTTACTATTAAATTACGAGTTTTTGACAGAATAGTGACATACATAAAAACCGCTTTATTTGTAAAACTTGTAATAAAAAAAAAAAAAACAAGCAATAAACCTTGCCTGTCAAACCGACCAACATACAGGGGCCTAAGTCTGCTATCACAATAGTGTCAGAATGGTCGATCATGGATCTCTTATTGGTTGAAACTTGTCAAAATCAACCATTATGAGATCAATGATCGACCATTCTGACACTATTGTGATAGCAGACTTAAGCCCCAGGACACGTACAGCCTTTTTGGACTTGGAACACGTATACTCAGAACGAGAAAACTTCAGGCACATGTTCATCAAATAAATACAATTAGAGCACAAAACTAAACAGTCTCAATCTTTGTATATGGTAATATTTTTCTTCAATTAAAAAAAACCGCTTTATCATGACTTACTGAGCTATCAAGAATTAAGCTGTTGAACTTAACATCCGACGTGAGGATTAAGGGTTTGAATCATTAACTAGCGAATGAGAAAGCAGTAACACTGCGAAAAAACGATCACGACTTGAATTTAATGGCTTGTTTTAGATTGTATACTATTAATTAATTGAATTGCTCTGAGGCAAGGTTGGTTTAAGTGAATGAAGTTTTTATTGCTCGTTTTATGGAATCATTATTTATAAAATCACTATTATTCAGGTTTTATTAATCTATAAGTACTGATATTATAAAGAGAAATTATTTTATTTTTTGTATGTTTCTTTGTTTGCAACGGTTTAATTAAAATTCTATATTACCGATTTGAAAAAATCAAGAAATTGAGCGGGTTGCATAGACTAGGTATATTTTATTAAATTTAACAAATTTTGCAGTCATTTTCAGAATTTCAATATTTTAAGCATCTTCGTAAATCTGAATGATGCAATACGATACTATTGCTATGATATTTTTCGTAGGAGTTTGTTGAATGCGAAGTGAGGACGGACCTCTATTTGTCAATAAATTTAAAAACGGAAGACGCAGTAAGAGCAGTTCCCTGTGAGGGAACTGCTCTTACTGCGTTAGGTGGACTGACGACTTTTTAAGGGTGACGCAGCTGAATTCGTTAAGGCGGCTGACGACCGATCAAGGTGCCAAAAATTGGGGAAGTCCCATGTCAAACGTCTAGGCTAATATGTGTTTCAAAAACCAAGGAGGGGATCATATGATCTAAACTCATCCAATATAAAATGGGGAAAATCTGCGTAAATAGCGATCATGGAAAACCGAGCACTTGGCCTATAAGTTTCCTTTGAGCTAAAACCTATAAAAGTGCAGAATGAATTATACATACAACACTCAGTAATAAAGATTACCGTAACATTCACGCCAAGTAGCTCATTTTATATTCATTTTCATCAAGTTTTTAATGTTATAGTTTTACTCGTTCAACCATTACTTCGTCATTATTTTGTTATTTAAATTAACGTAACAGTGATGCTGACATTTATTATTTGTTATAAGTCCGTCGTTAATATTTTTTACGCGTAACGTAATTTTAGCGAAACGATATAAATATTATTGTTTGATAAAACCTTTTTTATAATAATTATATTCATATATTTTAGCAAGAAATAATAGAAATTTAGATTTTTATTGTAGATGCGAATAAATTTAAATGAAGTTGTTTATGAGATTCGGTGTTTACGATACTAAAGAAATTCGACTTTAGGCTGTGACGTCACCATTTATTTGTCTATCAGTCACGACAAAAATAGATCTGTTCAAGTCTGAACGTTGTCTCCATTTAGTACCGCAGTGACTGATTGGCGATTTGATTGATGAGTGGTAATGAACTTTATTCTTGAATCGATCGGCAGAACGACAGGGTATTCATCCGATTTCGTACTGCGTTTGTTATTTATTATCCACTGAAATCTTCATTTGTTATGCCTTACTCTTCGTTTACACCTAATCCATCATCGGCTGAAGTCTGCTCGGGCGACGACGGCCGAACTCGGACGATTGAATCAAACACTTGGACTCTTTGAGTGAGCGCGTACACAAATACGAACGTCATTGAATGACGATGACGTCCGAGTTTGTGTACAAGCGTCATGCGATGATGTGTTACATCAACATACAGTATTCTAATATATTGATTTTTCATGTAACATATGTAGCATACGTATTACATAGTTATAAGTTGAAACAAGAGTAGCAAACGTGACGTATCACAATCGGAAGCTTCCCTTTGCAACATTTTTCAATACACTACACTCCCGTTTATCTGAAAGGGAGGTAAAGTTCCAACTCATTTCAAGGACCATTAGACCCTTTTCAGTTGGTTCACTAGAGAGCCGAATGCTGTTTAGTGTGATACTTATTATTAGATTTGATTTTCGATTCGCTAGGTGTTAGAGTTTGGCTACTATTATATGAGTTGAACAAACATTGAAGTCATTAAATTTGTTATTCAGTTTCAGAAAAACTGACAGGAGGTCCTGTTTGATATTATTATATATAATAACTAGCTGATGCCCGCAGCTCCGCCCGCGTAAATGTCGGTTACATCACATATTATTATTATTTATAAAATATTTTTTCTAAAATATATGTAGCCTAAGTTACTTCTTATTACATCAGCTACCTGCCAATAAAAGTCCCGTCAAAATCGGTGGAGCCATTTCAGAGATCAGCAGGAACAAACAGACAGACAGACAGACAGACAGACAAAAATTGTAAAAAATGTTATTTTGGTGTATGTACCGTATATACATATATTCATAATATGCATGTAGTAAAAAACGGTTATATCAATATTACAAAAAGACACACCAATTTTATTATAAGTATAGATTATTTGAATATGAAACCACTACACCATCTGTGTAATATGTAGGTTTGCGTCATTAGAGTATTTATTTAAAAAGTAATTTTAATATTAGTTATTAAAATATCATCAATGTTATTTTTTGACAACAATACCAACCAATGAAATTCCATATTTAATTTTAGACAAAGAATAGATAAAATTAAAACTTCTCGAAATCCATTTCATTATTGTTGTACAGTAAATAAAACCTAAAACAAAAGTAATAAAACAAAATAGTAAAAATGTATTTTTGTCTTGTTTTTAGAAGAATTCGGCTAAGGCTTTAGGGTAGGTCTACCTCCTATATTGATCGTCTTTAGGTTGATGATTTGATGATGGTGATAATGACATCTAATAATATTTTTGAAGTTATACTTCTTTTGGCGCGATTGGGAAAAACGATGATAGTAAATTTTTACGATGCGCGCGCACACCGACAGAAAAAAGCAACACCCTGAAGTTAGTTGCGAACCAACCAGTTAGTTTGTGTGTCGTATCAGTACAAATAATCAGTGTGAATAAATAAAAAATATATTGGCGTTTATATCAATTCAATTTAATCAATTTTGTCGCTCAATTAAAGCCTGGAACTCTTTGCCAGCGCATGTGTTCCCATCTAATTTTGATCCTGGGTCTTTTAAGCGGGGCGTGAAAAAGCATCTCACTAAGCCGCCATACCAGTAGTTTGGCTTTTGGAATGGTGTCCGCCACTTCTGGATTCCACTTACTGCTTACCATCAGGCAAAGTGGAGTCACTTTGGTGGGCTAATATAAAAAAAAAAAAAAAAATATTATATTTATGACGGTGATAGATATTTTTTATTGATCATTTATCAGTAAAAATATTTATTTTGAATATTAGTGGTAAAAGTGGTTTTAAAATACTGTTTTAAGTGCATTTATAGATTTGAGGTTAACTGTTATGTATGTATGCGTTGTGTTATTATTTGGTATTTTTGGATTGTTACGCTAAAGAAGTATAACTTACGTGCATACATGAGTACACACACTCTTTTTTTTTTAATCTTACATAAACAACTTTATTATAAATTTTTTCTAAAAGTAGATATAAAACACAATAACTTTTTGTTACGGTATAACCCACGATATAACCATAACAGAATCGCCACACCGTGTCGACCGTCGTGAATTTTGATAAACACTGTTACGACTTCCCGTTACGATATACATGGACCAACAACGCAAATATATCGATGCAATCGTGGAATATAGAGTACCGAATATAGCGACTGAAATACGTGATTGCATTGGTTGACATTAAAAAAGAAGGGAAAAGCATTCTACGGCTAATATTTGATCAAAGAAAATTGTATGTTTTTTTTTTCGCGCTTTGAAAAAGACATAAATGAGGACGTGATGTAATAGCCAAAGTCATTTAGATCATATGAACGTCATGCAAACCACAATAAGGTAAATTTGCTATAGTCAATCGCTGATTAAAATGAGAAACTGACAAGAAACTCACGCCTTTATTTTTATTTGCCAAATTTAAATATAATAAAAGAATAATATGTAGAATTAAATGTTCCCAACTAGACCACCTGGAACACGTGGACGAGTTTTTCTTGGTCAAATTGACATAGGTCCTATACAAAGAGTTCAATTTGTCAAAAAAAAAAGAACGCTGCAAATACTTACACTGAACAATATAACACGAAATAAAATGTATATTTTCATTATTTACGTAACTATCGACACTTTGGTAATATGGCAGCAATGGGAAATGTAAGTTCTTGAAAATACAGATGCTGTGTTCGTATAAAATACAACCTTTATTAATATAACCACAACAGCTGACTACAAAACATTTAATCACTAAAGCCCCAGTTAATGTATTAACTATTTACCTCATTTAACAGAGTAAACCGACTAATTTCCTAAGAGTGTGCACGGCTTATTGGTCTCCTGTGTCCGAGATAAAGAAAAGTCTATTAGATCTACAAACGTTTGTTAGAAAGAAAGTTGAAACGGTTGGTACACACATTCGTAAAACTTTATACCTACGTATCGAAGATCAGTGTAAAGCTGTAAGTAGCCTTCTACGTGTAAGTAGTGTTTGTTCGTGTCGGCATTGTAATCGCTGATTTTCTTGTTCGAATAAGTTGTATAATAACCATACTAATAGGCTACGTTGTTTGGCGTAGTTTTGCATCAGGTTGGGTTTGAAGGGATTAAAGTTTATTGAAACGAGTATGATTAGATAAAAGATTTTCTGTTATACGAGTGTTAAAAAGAATTTAAAATATATGTATTTTATTTATTTTCTCATATTTCTATATTTATGCAAATTTTCACTCTATTAAGTACCTATTTGTGCAATGTTTCAAGCCGAAATTTATTATTTGTTTAAATCAAATCAGTAAAAGAAAAGTCAGCCAATTTACCTACAACCTGTTCGTTGACTGTTTGATAAAGTATTGAGCTTATCCATATCACTCTAAACTTAACTTGGGGTTCTGACATTCATATTGTACTAAGTACCTCTATGGAAAATCGAATGCGGCATTCAGATTTACCAATAAATAAAGCATGAAATGATATTACCATTTATTTAATAATTATAATAAATTAATGAAATCAAATGAGAGAAGACTTAATAATGATTACGGTAATTATAACCGGTTTCCAGTCTAACAGGTTACGATTAACCCAATTATTACGGATATATGAATGTTTTAACGGTCGATAATTATGATTTTTGTATACCTAAAGAGAATTTATACTTACTTTGATACCTAATATAACAACATCACAACAACTACACACAGCTCCATCTAGACTTATAGTAAGCATATATTATAGCTTGTGTTATGGGTTCTAGAATGCGGATATACATACTTAAGTACCTACTTTTTTTTGTAAATACATAGGTAAATAATCGACATAGAAACACCCAGACCAATGCAAATAGACATGTATATGCACACAAATATTCCCGACCGGGAATCGAACCCGGTACCTCTGCGTGGCAGTTCGTACAAGTACCACAGTTCAGTAATAAAAATAATGTTTTTTTACAAAGACTTTAGTAAAACGTACCATAAAAATACACAAAATATATTACAGAACTTATGTTGTAATAACCATCCACCGTTGGACAAAGTCTGTAGATTTATGAAGAAGAAACACTAGGTACTGTACATAATCTGATTGATATCATCTTCAAATGTGAACCATATTGTACGGCCACCATTACGCCTTCACAAAAACTAGTAATAAGCTTGCAAATTATAACTGACCGAGCGTTGATGTTCCGGGCGCATTTTTTCATCGCTCAAAGAAAATGTTATTCAGCAAGCATATACCGAGTCGACATGATAAATTATGC
This sequence comes from Parascotia fuliginaria, assembly GCA_963082885.1. NCBI lineage: Eukaryota > Metazoa > Arthropoda > Insecta > Lepidoptera > Erebidae > Parascotia > Parascotia fuliginaria. Next base: position 15,651,091 of record OY720177.1, read on the forward strand.
AATTTGCAACCGACTGTTGCCTGAGGCAGCCGCAAAAACGCGCTCCTAAATGGAGTGCCACCCGTACCGGCGATATTGGAAAATATACGTGTATCGCTTTCGCTTTTATCAGATCTGTTATCTGGTATACAGGTTTAATATAGTATATTTTAAAAGTTTTTATTTATATTAAGTTTAGATTTTTTTTAAACAAAATATGCTTCAGATTACAACAAATTAAGCGCGTTCAAACAAACAAACAAATGAACATACAAACATACAAACAAACAAACTCTTCCGCTTTATATAATAGTGTTGATAGTACAAAATTAAATATATCAATATTTAGTATGATCAACAGCTACAGCTAGCTGAGAGAATAGGTATTCTCTTTGTATTAAAGAGAGTACCTATCCTCTCTTTATATTGTAACTGTTGATTGCGGATTTTAATTATTTTTGCGCACGATAGTCCTCTTCTTGAAGAAGGTAATAGGCTATGTAACATCACGCTACTGGCGACGGGAGCTGAGCAGTAGGCAAAGACACGGGTGAAACCGCGCTGTGGCAAGCTAATAGCTACCTATGTAATAATCTTAAATCCCACATACCTACCTACTGCCATAATTAGCACACAAATTTTATGAGTTATTCCGGTCGTACACCTTGTATTTGATTCCCTCAGTTATTTTGACCGTAAAATGACATTTAAATTTGATTAAATAAAATAAAAAAATATATGTACACAGAGAGATGACAGCTAAACTTATAGTGTTTAATTTTTCTTTGTTGCTTACCTATCTTTATCTCTGGGTTGCCTAATATAGACATCAGCAACTCATAAAGGAATGCGAGTTGCTATCCCCATACTTACGGATTACCATTCTTCTCATGTACACAATCTAGCATAACCTTCTGACAATGTTTATCGTCTCTTTTCAATATATTCATGAAGATTTTCTATCGAGGAGTAGCTGGCAGTAATTCAAACATCAACATTTGTTCTTATGTCTCGAGCCCCCACGAAGTGCGTGCTATAACGTGTTTTGTTTAAAGATCAGATTTTGTTTACCAATTTTCTAAGGAAAAGCCATCTCTGATATGTAAATCGTACCTTTTTGCATACCTTCCATAATGTATACACAATCGTTAGAATATATCTATGTGAAAGACATTTTGGTAGCACAAAGCGTGTTAGCTTAAAAGAACATTGCCATGCTGGCGGTGAAAGGTTTGTTTTGTATGATATTATCTTGGTATTCAGTAGGTTAAGTAAATATTACAGTTTGAAACAGGATTAAATAAAGCAAATGTTTAGTAGTATCATAATATATGTTAAATATTTGACTAGTTGACCTAATGGTTAGTGACCCTGACTGCTAAGCCGGAGGACAGGACAAATCTTTGTGTGATGAGCATGATTGTTTGTTCTGTGTCTGGGTGTAATTTATCTATAATATGTATGTATTTACAAAAAAAATATGCATTTAAGTAGTTTAACAGTTGTTTAGTACCCATAACACAAGCTAATATAACTGCTTAATTTGGGACTAGATGGCGCTGTGTAAATGTGGTAGAATATTATTATTATACTTAATATATTTATTTTATGTTGTTATTATGTATTTTCTTGGATAAATCTAAATAAACATTTTTTGTTTGTATCTACAATAAAATTAGTATTGTTATATTTTTAAGGAAAAAAGTCTAATCGATCACAAATAAATGACGAAATATCGTCAATATTCAACTCAGTTTTGATTTATTTTCTCCATCCATCTATGTAGTGACATGAAACAACCATCTATCATGTAAAATTGTAACTCAACCATACCTTTTAGGTAGTAAGTCTACATAGTAAAAGGAAAACACTCTCAGAAAGATTATTTTTAATAGTTGATAGGGCACAAAAAGTTTTCAAATACAACTTACAATATATAATTAGGTATAATATTATGTATGTATGTTTACCACAGTTCACATGTTGCCTTTACCTTTTGTAGCAATATGCAAATTGAGCAGCCTGTAAAGCACACATTTTACTTTACTTTACAACATAGAAAGCTGTAAGTAAATAATTAAGTGTATTGCCTGTGTCACTTTGCATGCTACTTGAAATTGTAAAATCCTGGCGATAAAAAAGAGTGGCCTGAGTTTCTTGCCAGTTCTTCTCATGGCTCTACTTCGTTAACGAACTGGCTGTAGGGTAATTTGCTGACATTTTGTAAACTTTGACGTTCATAAATGTTAATTTAATTAACCTATATGAATAAACATATTTTATTTTTTTTATTTTTTTGTACATTACTTGTTTTAAGCCACTTAAAGCAAGGGTAACGATCAATGCTTATGCCTTTTCGTATTAGCTGAGCGTTTACAACTCATAAGATCTAAACTTTACTCTTATGAATTGCAACGTTACAATTTAGTGTCATATTTCGTGGGTTTTTATAATTTATCATTTAATCGGAGCTATATTTTAAAAATATATTCTGTTAACATTTTAGAATTAGGTGAAAGCTGTTAAAAAAGTAAGAAATCATTGCTTTACAGTTGTATTTATATGTAAATAATACATTGGGAACTTGCGTTGCTTTATTTTCATAGTAAAATGGTGGACTACGTCGTGTAAGCGCTCCTAATGCACCAAGAATCGTTTAAAAGAAGTTTAGAATATAGAACCGTCGAAAACCTTCTTGACGGATTGTAGACTTCTATTTGGGATGAGCTTTTGACCTGTAGTAGATGTCTTAAGACTAATAATGATGGTATAATGTACCACTGTATCAGGCAACTAACTAACATTACCACCAGGTTTAATTTCGAGAGCGTGTCCTTCCACATATTATAATTGTAATTTATGCATCAGAATAATTTCACGAGTCTTCGTAACCTACTGCGTTGGAACTTGTCTCGTATAAGAATTTAAAAAGAATGTTTTATAAAAGGAAAACTGAGCGTAAGATTATTTGTGATTGCAATAAATTTCTCAAAGCCTAACGTTCAAGTCTGTTTGAAGCGAAACGCGCCGCTCTTCTCGAATTCTCCTTTTAAATTGCCTTTTTGCTTTTCCAGACAATTAAATCAAAAGCTATTTTAACTGAATGAAATGTTCGTGTACCTATTTGTTTACATTATAAAGTGGGTATTTTTAGAATGCGTGGCGTAACTTGGTTCGTTAACACTACTTTGTTACCTGAATGTTTTGTACTGAAATAATAAGCTATCTCAATTAGCTGTCACAGTTAGGTAACTAGGATTTTATAAAATATAGTTTGGTTTTACAATATAGCTAATAAAGTGTTTGTTAATAGTTCGTGTCCGTAATTCATCATTAGTATTTCTTTTATTTAATCGCACTTTCTGTTTGGTTCTGTTAGTCCTCAGATAGCCAGTAACAGTTAATTGTTCTAATTTTGTTCTTGCATATTAGCAGCAAGATTGTTAACATGACATAAATTCATAAATACTTATTTATTCTTTCTATTCTTCACTATATAGCTGCTTAACCCTATCAAGCCACTATTATTTCAGTTAACCGTATTTCACTTACCTTTACGACACTTGATCCAGTTGGTATCCATAGATAGATTGGAAGGATTTAGAAAATACCTTTGTCCACAATAGGTCAGCATAGGTTAAGTTTATATAAGCCCCTTTATCGAATGAAAGATGTTTGTTCATGTGTTAGCAAAAAGTGTTTTCTTGTACATCTCTAGTGTCTAAATGAATAAAGTTATTGTTTTTTCTGATATATCTTCACTAATTTATGCAACGGGTTTCACCATCATTTACAGCATTTATTGTGAAAGATTTATAATAAATCATACATGCAAATATAATAGAGAACAGCTGCGAATTTCACCGATATAGAACTATATCGTAAAAAACGTAAAAGTTCCCACGTGCAAAGCAGGAGCAGGCCACTATTACACGTATATTACATGGAACTTAAGTTGAGGGTCATACATATATTTTGATATAATGAGCTGTTAGGACATTATGTGCCTAAACTGCTCTGTCAACGAAGAAGTTTGTATGCCTAATGGAAAAATATTGCCAGACTATTGGGCAAAGTGCCATCACTAAAGGCCTGTCGAGAGAAATATGTGTCGTTATCATAATAATTATTAGAATTTAGTGTAAGAATATTATTCGACGCCACGGTCTTTATATATTCTTGCAAATTAGTCCTTTCTTAGTAGGTAATTGGTTTTAGATCGTTAGGTACACTTGCCAATATTTAATTGTAATAATATTTATATTATAGTATATATGCTTATCCAAAAAGTTTCAAGGTTGTATTTTCTAATGTTTTGTTTGAAAATGGCTATTTGATCTTCGATTTTTATTCTAAAACCATACCAGGTGTCATACCGGGTTATACTATTACTTGCGTACTATGTTTCACCTTACTATGACGTCAACTCGTTTGCCGAGCGTGGTGACTGTTACAAACTCTTTATTTTTTAGATGCTTATGCCAAGCAGCCTAGACTAGCTACTTATAGTTAAGTCTTAAGGAGTCTGCCCACTACACCGTGCCATACCATGACCGTGCTATGAACGTATCAGGACCGGCAAGCAACACGATACGCTCTATTATGCCCACTAGACCGTATAATTATTGACGGTCCGTGCATGGCACCCGACGGTGTTGACATAGAAACACCCAGACCAATGCAAATAGACATGTATATGCACACAAATATTCCCGACCGGGAATCGAACCCGGTACCTCTGCGTGGCAGTTCGTACAAGTACCACAGTTCAGTAATAAAAATAATGTTTTTTTAAAAAGACTTTAGTAAAACGTACCATAAAAATACACAAAATATATTACAGAACTTATGTTGTAATAACCATCCACCGTTGAACAAAGTCTGTAGATTTATGAAGAAGAAACACTAGGTACTGTACATAATCTGATTGATATCATCTTCAAATGTGAACCATATTGTACGGCCACCATTACGCCTTCACAAAAACTAGTAATAAGCTTGCAAATCATAACTGACCGAGCGTTGATGTTCCGGGCGCATTTTTTCATCGCTCAAAGAAAATGTTATTCAGCAAGCATATACCGAGTCGACATGATAAATTATGCAATTTGCAACCGACTGTTGCCTGAGGCAGCCGCAAAAACGCGCTCCTAAATGGAGTGCCACCCGTACCGGCGATATTGGAAAATATACGTGTATCGCTTTCGCTTTTATCAGATCTGTTATCTGGTATACAGGTTTAATATAGTATATTTTAAAAGTTTTTATTTATATTAAGTTTAGATTTTTTTGAGCAAAATATGCTTCAGATTACAACAAATTAAGCGCGTTCAAACAAACAAACAAATGAACATACAAACATACAAACAAACAAGCTTTATATAATAGTGTTGATAGTACAAAATTAAATATATCAATATTTAGTATGATCAACAGCTACAGCTAGCTGAGAGAATAGGTATTCTCTTTGTATTAAAGAGAGTACCTATCCTCTCTTTATATTGTAACTGTTGATTGCGGATTTTAATTATTTTTGCGCACGATAGTCCTCTTCTTGAAGAAGGTAATAGGCTATGTAACATCACGCTACTGGCGACGGGAGCTGAGCAGTAGGCAAAGACGCGGGTGAAACCGCGCTGTGGCATGCTAGTGGCTACCTATGTAATAATCTTAAATCCCAAATACCTACCTACTGCCATAATTAGCACACAAATTTTATGAGTTATTCCGGTCGTACACCTTGTATTTGATTCCCTCAGTTATTTTGACCGTAAAATGACATTTAAATTTGATTAAATAAAATAAAAAAATATATGTACACAGAGAGATGACAGCTAAACTTATAGTGTTTAATTTTTCTTTGTTGCTTACCTATCTTTATCTCTGGGTTGCCTAATATAGACATCAGCAACTCATAAAGGAATGCGAGTTGCTATCCCCATACTTACGGATTACCATTCTTCTCATGTACACAATCTAGCATAACCTTCTGACAATGTTTATCGTCTCTTTTCAATATATTCATGAAGATTTTCTATCGAGGAGTAGCTGGCAGTAATTCAAACATCAACATTTGTTCTTATGTCTCGAGCCCCCACGAAGTGCGTGCTATAACGTGTTTTGTTTAAAGATCAGATTTTGTTTACCAATTTTCTAAGGAAAAGCCATCTCTGATATGTAAATCGTACCTTTTTGCATACCTTCCATAATGTATACACAATCGTTAGAATATATCTATGTGAAAGACATTTTGGTAGCACAAAGCGTGTTAGCTTAAAAGAACATTGCCATGCTGGCGGTGAAAGGTTTGTTTCGTAAGATATTATCTTGGTATTCAGTAGGTTAAGTAAATATTACAGTTTGAAACAGGATTAAATAAAGCAAATGTTTAGTAGTATCATAATATATGTTAAATATTTGACTAGCCTGTTGACCTAATGGTTAGTGACCCTGACTGCTAAGCCGGAGGACAGGACAAATCTTTGTGTGATGAGCATGATTGTTTGTTCTGTGTCTGGGTGTAATTTATCTATAATATGTATGTATTTACAAAAAAAATATGCATTTAAGTAGTTTAACAGTTGTTTAGTACCCATAACACAAGCAAATATAACTGCTTAATTTGGGACTAGATGGCGCTGTGTAAATGTGGTAGAATATTATTATTATACTTAATACATTTATTTTATGTTGTTATTATGTATTTTCTTGGATAAATCTAAATAAACATTTTTTGTTTGTATCTACAATAAAATTAGTATTGTTATATTTTTAAGGAAAAAAGTCTAATCGATCACAAATAAATGACGAAATATCGTCAATATTCAACTCAGTTTTGATTTATTTTCTCCATCCATCTATGTAGTGACATGAAACAACCATCTATCATGTAAAATTGTAACTCAACCATACCTTTTAGGTAGTAAGTCTACATAGTAAAAGGAAAACACTCTCAGAAAGATTATTTTTAATAGTTGATAGGGCACAAAAAGTTTTCAAATACAACTTACAATATATAATTAGGTATAATATTATGTATGTATGTTTACCACAGTTCACATGTTGCCTTTACCTTTTGTAGCAATATGCAAATTGAGCAGCCTGTAAAGCACACATTTCACTTTACTTTACAACATAGAAAGCTGTAAGTAAATAATTAAGTGTATTGCCTGTGTCACTTTGCATGCTACTTGAAATTGTAAAATCCTGGCGATAAAAAAGAGTGGCCTGAGTTTCTTGCCAGTTCTTCTCATGGCTCTACTTCGTTAACGAACTGGCTGTAGGGTAATTTGCTGACATTTTGTAAACTTTGACGTTCATAAATGTTAATTTAATTAACCTATATGAATAAACATATTTTATTTTTTTTATTTTTTTGTTCATTACTTGTTTCAAGCCACTTAAAGCAAGGGTAACGATCAATACTTATGCTTATCTAAACTATTATCTAAACTTTACTCTTATGAATTGCAACGTTACAATTTAGTGTCATATTTCGTGGGTTTTTATAATTTATCATTTAATCGGAGCTATATTTTAAAAATATATTCTGTTAACATTTTAGAATTAGGTGAAAGCTGTTAAAAAAGTAAGAAATCATTGCTTTACAGTTGTATTTATATGTAAATAATACATTGGGAACTTGCGTTGCTTTATTTTCATAGTAAAATGGTGGACTACGTCGTGTAAGCGCTCCTAATGCACCAAGAATCGTGAATTAATTATAAATATCTACGTCATTTATTGGGTTATAGTGCCATTTTGTAGTTTAGAAGAAGTTTAGAATATAGAACCATCGGATAACTTCTTGACGAATTGTAGACCTCCATTTGGGATAAGCTTTTGACCTGTAGTAGATGTCTTAAGACTAATAATTATGGTATAATGTACCACTGTATCAGGCAACTAACTAACATTACCACCAGGTTTAATTTCGAGAGCGTGTCCTTCCACAATTTATAATTGTAATTTATGCATCAGAATAATTTCACGAGTCTTCGTAACCTACTGCGTTAGAACTTGTCTCGTATAAGAATTTAAAAAGAATGTTTTATAAAAGGAAAACTGAGCGTAAGATTATTTGTGATTGCAATAAATTTCTCAAAGCCTAACGTTCAAGTCTGTTTGAAGCGAAACGCGCCGTTTTTCTCGAATTCTCCTTTTAAATTGCCTTTTTGCTTTTCCAGACAATTAAATCAAAAGCTATTTTAACTGAATGAAATGTTCGTGTACCTATTTGTTTACATTATAAAGTGGGTATTTTTAGAATGCGTGGCGTAGCTTGGTTCGTTAACACTACTTTGTTACCTGAATGTTTTGTACTGAAATAATAATAATAATAATCTCAATTCGCTGTCACAGTTAGGTAACTAGGATTTTATAAAATATAGTTTGGTTTTACAATATAGCCAATAAAGTGTGTGTTAATAGTTCGTGTCCGTAATTCATCATTAGTATTTCTTTTATTTAATCGCACTTTCTGTTTGGTTCTGTTAGTCCTCAGATAGCCAGTAACAGTTAATTGTTCTACAAGATTGTTAACATAGCATAAATTCATAAATATATTTTTTCTTTCTATTCTTCACTATATAGCTGCTTAACCCTATCAAGCCACTATTATTTCAGTTCAAACCGTATTTCACTTACCTTCACGACACTTGATCCAGTTGGTATCCATAGATAGATTGGAAGGATTTAGAAAATACCTTTGTCCACAATAGGTCAGCATAGGTTAAGTTTATATAAGCCCCTTTATCGAATGAAAGATGTTTGTTCATGTGTTAGCAAAGAGTGTTTTCTTGTACATCTCTAGTGTCTAAATGAATAAAGTTATTGTTTTTCCTGATATATCTTCGCTAATTTATGCAACGGGTTTCACCATCATTTACAGCATTTATTGTGAAAGATTTATAAGTATCATACATGCAAATATAATAGAGAACAGCTGAGAATTTCACGGATATAGAACTATATCGTAAAAAACGTTAAAGTTCCCACGTGCAAAGCAGGAGCAGGCCGCTATTACACGTATATTGCATGGAACTTAAGTTTATACTACATATATTTGGATATAATGAGCTGTTAGGACATTATGTGCCTAAACTGCTTTGTCAACGAAGAAGCTTGTATGCCTAATGGAAAAATATTGCCAGACTATTGGGCAAAGTGCCATCACTAAAGGCCTGTCGAGAGAAATATGTGTCGTTATCATAATAATTATTAGAATTTAGTGTAAGAATATTATTCGACACCACGGTCTTTATATATTCTTGCAAATTAGTCCTTTCTTAGTAGGTAATTAGTTTTAGATCGTTAGGTACACTTGCCTATATTTAATTGTAATAATATTTTAGTATATATGCTTATCCAAACAGTTTCAAGGTTGTATTTTCTAATGTTTTGTTTGAAAATGGCTATTTGATCTTCGACTTTTATTCTAAAACCATACCAGGTGTCATACCGGGTTATACTATTACTTGCGTACTATGTTTCACCTTACTATGACGTCAACTCGTTTGCCGAGCGTGGTGACTGTTACAAACTCTTTATTTTTTAGATGCTTATGCCCACTAGACCGTATAATTATTGACGGTCCGTGCATGGCACCCGACGGTGTTGATCGGTGACGGACCGGTCTAGTGCACATAATCTCATACTTTTTAACACAAAGATTTTTTTTTGCCTCATACGTTCATACCACGGTCATAGTATGGCACTGTGTAGTGGGTAGACTCTTTTAACGTTAATCGAATTTGAATATGCAAAAATAAAATACACTCATTAAATAAGTTTAATAAGAACTTATAAAGACTAAGAATAGTCTAGATAAATAATTCTTCTTTAAATAACATCTTAATACATACGTATATTCAAACATGCAATTCACTATTCCATTACTATATAGTGAAAGGCTTCACGATCAAATGCGTTCGGTTCCTAATCTAATATCAACGCCCTACGGATCTTGTGAACAGAAATCGACAACACCCCTCATTATGCTCATATGAGAAACAACGAACACTGCAAGCAAATTGTTTACCAAGCGTGACTCAGGCAATTTCCTTACAGGATATTTCTGGTTTTGTTTATGTAAACTGTACGGTTTATACGTACGTACTTATATTACTACTGTATTTTATGAATATTTGGTTTAACGTTAAGAATAAGTGAGTTTTATACATGTACCGTATATTCTACGATAGCAATAATATCTAATACTAGACGTCTGTTCTCGCTTCGCTTCGGTATTAAAAAGATTCATTCGGTCTCACAAAAAACGCCTACGGAAAATATCATAGTAATAGTGACGTATTGCATCGTTCAGATTTATCGCATAAAATAATGAAATTTTAAAAATGATTCAAATTTTAGGTTTTATTTGCAGCTTTCTAAAGGTGACAGAATTTTATTAATCGTTTACGTACTTACGAGAGACTTACTTACTTACTTACTCGTAGATCTTGAATTAAATCGGTACAAACGAACAAAAATACAAAAAAGCAAATCTTTTCTCTTTACATTATTAGTTTAGATACCTATACATGCGTTTTGAAAGGAATAATATCACACTTTTGTTCATACTTGCGATCGATAGTTATTTTAAACATTATTGTTTTGTTAGTGTTTCACGTTATCACAAACTTCATTAAAATTAAATTACGTATTTTTTTCAGTCAACTCCGAATTATAATACCTATAATTATAATAGATATAAAAGACCACGTGTCTAGCTTAGGCACCAGTCTTTCACAATATTGTAATAAATAAGTATACAACCAAAAAATGTATAAAACAAACTATTGTGGTGAAAAAATAAATAAATTATTATTATACAGTTGTTCAGTAGACGAACAAATCGGCACAGGATTAAGATCACACATTGGCCTATTAGTTGTTCCTATCCGTAAGGTAAAACAAAACTGCCTCATTCAAAACAACTGTGTTTTATATTAATAAATTATTTAAATACTTGAAAGTGTTGCAATAAACAAAAACTAATAAATGTCGCCTGTGACCACAATAAAAAAGCGCCTTGAAAGTATTTTAATTTTTAATACAATTCATTCATTTTCTATTCAGAACTTTAAGTGAGTCGGAATGGAATAAGTTACGATTTGAATTTGAAGTATGTTTTGTGAATAATGCTATTCGGAAAGGAAGCAAGACTTGATATATTTATGCCCTTGAAAGTTTCAAAGAAAGAATGATAGCTCTATCTATACTGCACTATTCTTCGGTATTGAGTTAGTTCAGAACTATTTATGATGTTCAAAAACTTTCCTTTGGCAAAGTTATGAGCGCCGAAGAATGTGTTAAATAAAATTTCTTGCAATCTTTTTAATATATTTTTTCTTAACGTTAATAACATGTACATAAGGATTGTAGATTACTTGGCGATTTAGTTGAAGGAAAATGCAGACTTCGAGTCCTTCGAGTTTGTTGTGTGGCACTTTAGTAGTGACGCTAATTCATGAAGTCACTGCCTTTGCCGTCCATGTGATTAACTTACAAAACAAAATCAAATAAAAGAAAACTATAATTGACGTCATGGACATTCATCACCAGCATTTAAACCGATAAACGTGGTAGGTGAAGCGTTAGTAAATCAAACGAAATCGCATAAATATTTTAGCAAACAAAATATGATTTTGTAACAAGATGATCATTGATGCTTTACAAAAAAAGAAAGCATAAAAGGTTCTTTTTAATTAACTAGCCGACTTTGGTAATAACGTGGGCCTCTAATTAAATAATTAAAAGCAAGCCAAGGTCTCTAAATATTGAACTGTACTGTACAAATGGCAAAGTTCAAGGATACAATCTGTAGTCTTTAATTTAGCGGTGGCTAGCATATAAGCTTTGTACTTGCTAAATAGTGCCCATATTAGAAGTTCAGATTTTATTAGTTGCTAATTAGGAGTACCACAACTATCTAGGTAATGTTTGTTCTGTCTGTTACAACCGGGCTACAATTCGATCTAATTTGCACGCAATATCTCCGATGAATGTCTCTGTACCCTATATATCTTAAAAGATATGAACTAGATCCAAAGTCTATCTTCTTCTCAGTCGTTTACTCTTGACAGAGTAGTCGTGGTCACGCGTGTTTCCCGGTGGTGTCTCACTACCGTTCTCCATCTGTCTCTGGTGGTAGCTTGTCTTGCGCATTCATTGAGAGGTTTTTGGGTTACACCCTTGATTTGATCGGTCTAACGCAAAAGAGATGGTCCTCTGGATCCACAGCCATCGACTTGGCCCTGTACCACTAGGCGCTCTACAGAATCACTTCCTCATCGCGTCACATGCCCAAAGAACTGTAGTATACGGGATCGAACAAGGGTTGACAGTCGTTCCTTGATGTGGAAAGTCTATACATAACTTCAAATTATAGTATACTTCACAAGCCCGTTCGCAGATTGCCAAGTTTAAGGCGTACTCACTCACTTAATTATACACAGTGCATGTCCCACTTTTCCAGAGTTACATATAAGTTTTTTACAAGCAAGTAGTATATGCCTCAAATCTTTAATTCCTAAAAACCCTTACACTCCATTTGAACTTATGTCTCCAAGACAGCACAGCACTATCATAGATTTCGAATCGTACCTAAATTGCATTCCAAGAGAATAACCACAACTTTCATTCCAACGAAAAATGTATTTCCACGTAAATAGGATGCCTTCGGTCATTGTAACTCACGTGGAAATTGTCGTTTTCGTATTCAATACCGAAAATCGCATTTCCGTACGGTCGAAAGGGGAAGCCAGGGTAGTATAGAGCCGCTATTAGTCGCTACGATAAATTCACCGTTGGACGGTTGAGAATTGTGATTCAGTTGCCTCTAACTAACTTCCTAAACCGTTGTTGTGGTCATAGATGGACAGAAGTTTAATGAGCAGAGGTAAACTCGGGTAAGGTTTATGCCTCCCAACTTGTGGTTTGCGGTAGCCGTATAAATAATATCGGTGAGAAAGGGATTCAATTTCTCAATAATAATAATTAAGTTTATATACTAGTTTTAACTTTAAATGCTGCTTGAAATAAATGGCGTTTAATTAACTATAGTAAAAATAATTGGTTAATTAAAAGTGATTTACTTTGTAAATTAAATCAACAGCTGCCATTATTACAAACGAAACCTTTAATAATACCTAGTACTTTTGTTAGAGTAATCATGGTTTAATGTCTAAACAAAATCTTTTGTCATTCCAAAAATATTTCATAAATAAATTTTCTAATTTACGGTTCAATTAATATAATTAGAGAGCTTTGTATATTTAAAACAACGTTAAAATTAATGGTTGTTCTCAGAACATTTTGCAGTAGTATTTTGTTCGCCTCAGCAATCACAGTTTTAATCATTTAGTGCTACAACAAACTATGTTCATAACGACCCTTTTCAAACAATTCGAGTGTAATATAAATCACCTTTGCTGTAGACTGGCTAGTTTATTCCTCTCGACCGTTGTCCCCAAAACGGGAGTGCTCAATTTATCTGACTCGCCAGTACAAATTACCATCGGGTTGGGTATATAGATCTGGGTTGGAACACTGAGAAATGTCGTCATAGGAACATTTTCCAAAGCCTCTGTTTGACATCGCGCTTATTCTCATTACACAGAAAATATAGTTTTCTTTGCCTTTGGAATGCTTGACTTAGTTTTTATTGAATAACAACAATTCCTTCGTGATAGTGATTCCATTGCTATCGAACTTAAGAATTATCTTGAAGTAAACATTTTTAACAAGAATGTCGAGTGCACACAAATCAATTTATTGAATAGAAAGTACCTGTAGAAAGGAAACATTTTCTAGTGAATTTCAAAAAGTAAATGAATACAATTTTAAAAAGAAATGATGTTCTCTTACGTACCGGCCAAGACAAACTATTGTTATAAGATCAATTTACTAAGTATCTATACATAAACAGAAGACATTTTCCCAAAAATGTTCTCAAACTACACATTATTATTTATTACAGCTATAACATTATTAAGAAGCCAATTTTGACATTGTCTCCGAACAATATTTCATCCCACGCATTGGATGTTTTAACGACCTTTGCCCCCTCTTCTAGTGATGTTCTTTGGGCTTTATTTATAGCAAGTCGTTTTGCGGTTGTGAGGATTAATTTGGGTTTAAACCTTCATTTACTTCGATTGTCGGTCAAGTGCTTTCTTGTGTCCGTTTTAGAGATAATTGTTTCGAAACTCATAATCATGTTAAACAATTACAGTTTGTTTAGGATAATAGAATTAAGTATTGATGTATCTATTTTGATACGATATAACTCTAACTACCAAATTTAATAATCAATATTATGAAATTACTTCACAGACAGAAAGTTAATATAATGTTAATATTGGAAATGAATCCTAATAAATGTAATGAGCAGACTGTCCTTGATTGGAACACTGACAACTCAGAGAATAAACTAACTTAAACGAAAATAGTTTGCACATGAAGTTACCATGACCCGTAAGAAGTTAGGCGACACAGTGATCTTCTTCCAGCCATGTTCTTTTCAACCTATATTATTATGCTATTATGGCAGCAATACTTAGGCATAATTATAATATTTTCTATATAAATAGCACCATAAAACAATAAATAAGATAAAACCAAACTTGCTTAATTTATTATAAAGGTAAATGTCGTATCTTATATCAGAAAAGTATTAACACATAATCTTCCATTATGGCTTATAGTATATAATGTAATAAATAGTCACAAGGGTCTTATTAACTGAGATACTTTACCACCGCATTCGCAATTTTAATTAACCCTACAATGAAACTCACTAAGAAACGGATACTACAAAAAGATGTATTTACAAATACTTACTTTAGTATTGTATTCCTTATCCTCAAACAAAAAGGTCTATTGTTACACAATATCCTTCCCAGATTACATTCCAGTTTTGACCTAAATGTCTTTAGAACAAAGAACAGATCAATAAAAAGTTGTTAATAGCTATTATCGTCTAAAACAGATTTAAACTTCACTTAGGGTGCAAACGTTCGCAATACTTTATTAAATGTGCTTGTACCGAAATTAGTTCCAAAGTGTGTACCGGTTGTATCAGAGTATGCTGTGGTTGTACCTATATTATCCGCGACGGTTTATTATTAATACTAATATTTCGTACCTTATCCTATCCTCTTTCAATAAAATTTAAATTTGGGTAATTTACTGATTTATTATGTGTTAAATTGAACATAATTACTTGTGGTGTCATCGATGAATAGGTATAGGTTGTCACTTCGTCTGTGTATTACTGAAATATTATATTGAGATGAGCTGAAAGAACCAAACTAGGTGACAATCTCCACTACGTAATACACCTAACACTGTTCTAAAACAAACTTTTTAAAAATCAAATATGTGTAAATCTAAAACAATGTTTACGTTATCGATTTTATACAAAACTTTGTGTAGATCTATATGTATAACATCAAAAACTTAAACTTTCAGCTCAGATATTTTACAAGTATTCTCAGTACAAATATTAATCTTGACCCTTGCTACATAAGGAGCGCAAGCAACACATACATATCATTATCATTCAGGTCATTTATCATAAGGTTTGTTCACTGCAAGCAAAAAGATAACACTCGAAATAG
Source organism: Parascotia fuliginaria (assembly GCA_963082885.1). Taxonomy (NCBI): domain Eukaryota; kingdom Metazoa; phylum Arthropoda; class Insecta; order Lepidoptera; family Erebidae; genus Parascotia; species Parascotia fuliginaria. Next base: position 15,666,693 of record OY720177.1, read on the forward strand.
ACATAATTGATGCCCATAAATCCGTATTTGCAGGATAGTTAGTTGATAGACGCGCTCGAATGGTTTTCAGGGTCTGTCGCGTTGGAGCACTACGATTAGAGCCGCCTGGCTGCCCGTGAGGTGACGCCTAAATTTACTATAGGCGTTGTGAAATATAGCTAAGCTAATTTATTGAATATGCTTTGTTCTTTATTGATACACGAATAAAAGTGTGTGAATTGACACAGTTTGGTAAATTATAATAGCGGTTTTTCATACTTGGTAGCAGTTAAAAATTTATGATTTGAACAAATATACATGTCATAGTATTAGGTAGGACTAATAAAATATGACAGTAAATTATTACTTCAAGAGAATGAATTCTAAATTTTCACCAATAAACGATGTTTTTTTGCTAACGTACTATCTATCTAATAAGTCGATATAAGGTCATCCAGGGTGACCAATGCCAATTTCTATTTTCCTAGTATTTAAACCTTACCACATTAACTTACTCATTTTAGTAGCCCAAAGTATAAGGGCTTTATACAGCAGAACGGCTGCAGTCCGACGTGAAATATTTGATCGTTTAAGGGATTCTTGATGGAAAAAATATTGACAAGAGGTGTTTGTTTACATTATAGGCATTCTAATATAAATTACAATATAAAAAATATAAATTACAATTAATCACCGCATTACAACTAACTCAGGTCACGAAATTTGCGACCTTGTCGCCCTTCTGTCGTGCGTGTGCGGCACCGGTGCCGTATTTCGGGCGAGTACGACACCCGCACTGCTAAACGCCTAAATTGAAAGAGTCCTAAAACAAATAACTACACACCGCACTACTATTTAAACAAGAAAAGAAACATCCACAACCAGTCGTATAGTTAAACACCCGTTCAATAGTACAAATACACAATAGTTAGCCAATACAATCGCTTCACTAGTTTACGACCTCTATCGTAATGCGCGCGAAAGCTTGAGATTAGATCAGCTCAAGCGTATTCCCTCGGCTCTCGCTTATGGCCCCTCTGGAGATTACCGCGTTTAGTTTATAATAGATGTAGGTCAATATACCATAGTATGTATAGCTGAGGACTTCATTTGATAGAAGTAATGGTAATGCACGGTTTGTTTATTGTAGGAGTTGTGATCTTAATTAATCAGTACCTTTGATTTATAAAATCTAGGTGTATGTACATATCTAATTAAATACTTGTTAGCTTATGCTGTCTAGTATAGTCTGATTATAAGTAACCACGGTTTAGAATCAAACTATGTAAATGCTCACTTAGTAGTGAAATTCTTTCATCTGGAATAATCATTATTGTCACTTTATATCTAAAGCAGTAATGTGTAAATTCAAACAGTAAACTGTTTGTTTAATGTATACCACTAATTCGTGTGTTTCTCTTTGTTATATTCTCCCAAGCGACTGCAACATAGTTGAGACTAGAACGTCTGCGACATATCTATCTTTGTATATTCTTATTTTTGTAGTCTTATTTACATTCAGAGAAGAAGTTTGTTAGCCAAAATATTGAGTAATAAACTATTCTAGTTTATTATGTGCGGTATTTGTTGTCACTACTTTTTAGCTATCTTACTAGTAGATTACGAATGGGTAAGATAGGCAAATGGTTTTAATTGTTTAGAGAAAAAAAACTCCTCGCTAAATGCCAGAAAACAGCGTGACCTATGTAGGTATTTAATATATTATAATCTCGTTGCTGTCACAGCCCTAAAAATGCTGACTGTCAGTGGTTTTCTACACACAAACTTTAATCCAAGAATCTTGAAAAGCTCGATTTTTCGTTCGGTGCTGAAGCGCTGTCAGTAATAGACATACTGACATATTGTAAAAGCGATTCAGAGCTGAACGATTCATTGCATAATATCGCGTTTTTAAATAAATATAAACTCCTTCCAGAAGTTCAACAGTAAATGTCTGCGGACTAAACTTTGTATGTTATGACGTATTACTTGCTATATCAAGACTTACAACGCAGTGGGCTATATCGATGCTCTAGGTACGACGAGATTGAAATATAAATAAAGGTAAAAATTGTTGTTTCTCTCGTTGAAAATATCAACATATAATTTGTGATACAAAGAACTACAAAAAAACCTGGCTCCTAATTATTTCTGATGTTTATTTCTGATCAAGTTGTATTAAAGAACAAAAAGCTTTATAAACTGGCGAACATAATATTTTAGACACAAAATTTGCGAACATGTGAAGTTGTACTTACAAAACTTTTTATCTTTGATATAGGAACCGAAAAAGACAAAGTTTTGATTGTAATATGTTTTGAAAAACTTCCAGAATGGTTGGAAGTTAACCAACTAGGAATAAGGTCGTTAAGTGCTCCCTAAATAGTAAGTCTATTGTTTGTATTTCTTTTGTTCTACTGGAACCAGTAGCTGAAAGGATAAAGTTCTACTAAGTGTTAATGGATGTCGTTTGAATTCGATTATGTGTTTTTGTTTAAAGTTTATAATTATTGTCATAGAATAAAAAAATTAATGAAAATATTTAATGATATTACTAGGCCTGCCCCAATTTTCGTCACCTTGGCCGGTGGAGAGTGGGGGACTCTCCACCGGCCATCATTCATCAAAAAAAAATGGAAGAGGAAGATTTGATTATTGTAATACATAAATAAAATAGATAATTCACAAGGTACATCGACAACTTGATTGATACGTCAAGCAATAGATAAAAGCAGCTCACGAGCGATTTAAGTGGAAATGCGAAAGCCATATCCAGCAATGTACTTATGCCTTTTGGCTGAAACAAATGAACATAACTTTTAAAAGAATATCAACAGTTCAAAAGCATCTGTTTGTATTCAAAACATTACTTACTTTTACAAAATAACACATCAAACCTTTTCAAACAATAGTGCTACGTGAAGACGACTCGTTCTGTTATCATGTCGCATACAGTATTCAGGCTAAGCGTATGCGAAGATCGCATGGTAACGGTTCCTGTTTTGTAATGTATGACATAGTGTCAGTCTATATATATATTTTTACATACATTTGCGATACGAATTACTTTTGTAATTTTTTATATAAGCCTACCAAAGTGACTCCACCCTGCCTGATGGTAAGCCGTCAGTAAAATCCAGAAGTGGTGGTCATAGTTTCAAATGCCATAGTCCGAAAGTGCTCGTATGGCGGCCTCCACTATGGCTGTTTAGTGAGATGCTTTTAACGCGACGCTTAAAAGACTCAGGATTAAAGTTAGATGGTAATACATGCGCTGGTAAACAGTTTCAGGCTGACAACTAGGGTGGCAATTAAGCATATTATACGGTTCATCTGGTGATAAGCAGTTACCCCCAAAAACCTTTAAGCTTTCTTTTCAAGAACCCCATATTGTCTCGGAAATACTTCACTATTTTTTCAGGGACAAACGATACTGCACGTACTGCAGTGCATCGAACATCATACATTAATAGTCTTTTACTTACTTAAATAAGAACTCGCTGATCTACGAATACAGACTTTATTATACTCATCATTAGGTTGCATTTCAACACAAATGTCCTAAAAGCTTATGGTAAAATACAAATATTCACTTGACCGTTCACTTATTCTCTTCCAAGGTCATATTTCGAAGAAAATTATAAAACTTTTCTTGTTGTTTAGTTTTGAAATGGGCTTTTATTTTATTAATTACGGAACTCTGCAATGAAAACACCCATTTCCCTCGAAATTTTGACTTAACATGACTGCAGACGTTGATAAGGTTTTAATTAAAGGCAAATAATTTTAATGACGGGTATTTTATATCTTACGATGTTTAAGGTATTTAATTATGAAGAAGTATACGTGATGAGTCACTAATAAAGAAGCGATATCGGAGTACATTTTAATAGGTTTTTACGTTATTTTAGACGTAAATTTACAATGTGTAGCACACATTAAATTGAAAATTTTAAGATTATAAAATATTTATTGAAGTTTACTGATGTGATGGTTTACCTACGACTTTCTAATTTTCTGATTACTTATAGTGATTCGTATAGAATCACTCAAAATTGCTAGCGCAGAATTGTGTGCACTGTTCAATAAAATCATTTCCATCTAATATGCCATAGCCAATGTTTGCTAGTACAACCAAAAGATCGGTTAACTTTCCAAGTTAAGTTTTAACGAGATTTTTGAGGCCGACGTGCGGGCGCGTTGGAAGACGTGAAATTTTGCTCGTAAATTGACTTAGCAAAGTTACTTCAGTCTGTCTTGTTCCAGGTAATCGTCTTGAAGGCTACAATTTACCCCTGGGATGACATTTCATGAAGACTGTCTATCGAGATATTCGAATAATGCTAGTCAGATTACTTTTACCAGCTCGTTTTATTTTATTTCGAAGCGAGAAACGGCCGTTGGATTTAATACGATCAAAGATTAAACATTTATTTAAATATTTCCTTTAAGACATTCGAATTCATCACTTCTATTATCTTTTAAATGGATTCGCGTAAGACAAGCAATTTTATTTAAAGAGATTTTTATTTCGTATTTAGTTTACTTCTCATCAAAAATTTGGAGTGATTTATTATTCCCTCAAACCCATCAAAATGACTTCCTAATTTATTCGTTAACAAGTCAAACTTTAATAAATAAAAAGAAATTACCTATACCTTTAACGAAATCGAAAATAAGTTTATCTGGTTTTCGATTACGGGAATTAATTTCTGCTAGCCAAGAAAAAAATGTTGCGAATTTGGGATCGACGTGACCGTGGACTTAAATGAACCTTCTCGTAAAAATGGAAAAAATAATTATTCGTTCCTTCTTCCCGCCATTATTGCAAATATCTTGCGCAAAGTAGTGTGCTCTTTATTTGAACAAGTTAATTTTCACTGTTGTTCTGTTCGGGATTATTTCTTTCTTTCTGCTCACATATATAACATTTATACTTATTTCTACTGTTTTTTCATTGTCTTGAATTAAGTCGTCATGTTTAAGAATCTTCGTTATTTTTGCCGGTGTTTTAATTATCGGCACTCAATTTGTACAGAATTCAATTAAGTCGTGCCAATTATCTGGTACAATCTATAATATTGCCTTGTCAAATCACACAAATGGAACTTTGAAAGTCGTTCTCAACTCGAAGATTCAAATATTCAAGAGTATAATTAAATTGTAAAGGTTTCGAGACAAATTGCTGCAGCCGAAATAGAATTGCTGATAGTATTAATTTAAGTCAGGTTTTTAGTACAATTAATGAGAGGTTCTGAGGTTCTAAACGGGGTTTACTACCGGTCACAATGAATTGGCTATAGGCACTGTTGTTACTTTTCATTGCCTCTGTTTCATTTAATTTATCGCGTGTCTTGAGATTTTATTTTTATTGAGTGTTTATTGGCTTTTATTAATTATTAATTTTGAAGAAAGATTCTAGGAACATTATTTAAAGCTATATCACACTCCTATTTTTATAGTGGTGTGAACCAAATTAACTCACTGCTGGATAAAGTTCTCTCTTAGTATGTAGCAATTTTATTATCATCCGTGTTCTAATTAATAACGTACTATATAGACAGTTGCAAATTAATTTCATTTATAACCAACTGTCGTAATGACCGAGTGAGGAAGCACCCGCTTCGTAAACACGAGGTTAGGATTTCGAAGCCGAGCAAGCACCAATGTGATATTTCAAGTCATATGTATTGTATTTTTCACATACACACACTGCGTACGTGAACTGAACCCGTGTTAATTTAAATTAGTTTTTATTCACAATTTGTATGTACAAATATTGGGAGAGAGCACTGACATCTGTAACACAGGTTTTTATTAGCCTAGCTCAGAAGTCAGGGACTTCATATGAATCATGTAAAAAAGTTTTGTGAATAAACAATTAAACAATTATACTTTCTAAGTTTATCTAGACATTACTGACTAACGGTGAATGAAAAAATTGTGAGCAAGCCTGGACTTCTCAGAAAGTCTGAAATCGCGAATCCGCTTTGTGCAAGCGTGGCAATTAATGCTCATAACTTCTCTGTATGAGAAGAAGCCTTTCCCTGCAGTGGAATAATAAAATGGGCCGATATTTATTTATTTATTTATTTATTTAAAGTCAGCCAACGACTACTGATGACTATGATGAATACCAACGGTGGCAGACTATCTAGCAGTATTTGAAGATAAGTGGTAATACAAGAGGCAGTTATTTGTATTGCTTGTTTAAGAATAACAATCCTTATCCAATATGAGGGTGTATAATACATTTTCTTCAAGATTAGGATGAATCTAGCCCATGTCTTTATTAGATAGTATAATATATTTTATTGCATAGCACACAATACAACGCAAAATTGAAAATCAACCTTAGCACTTATCTTAGGGATTTACTAGGAATAAAGCTAAATAATAAGTTAAAGATAAATTTTAATGTACTTCGAAATTAATCATAAAATATAAGAATTTATGCATTTAACATAAAATTCAGTCAAAGAACTTAAGTTTTCATTATTAGAAACAGTCGACATTTTGATTACAATGACCTTATATTTACCTGTTTTTTTTGTTAAATATAAGTTAAGCAAATAATGTACCATCTTCCACTGCTTAGATCAAAAGAACAACCGGAACCGGCACCGACTTGTGAACTAATTAACTTAATAAATCAAACTTTGCTAATCCAACTTGATTCGGACCAAGTTCCAAACAATTCGTTTTTTAATTTAACTTCAGGACTTATTGGTGTTTTCTTCAGAGTTTGATAGGGTTCCGTTTTTAAATGATTCACCAATGCTGTCTGTTAAATTACAAAATAATTGAAAATCGGCCAATGACCGATCGAAGTGTCGACACTTGGGAAGACATATATCTAACAGTGATCTTTCGGTTAAATTATGATGTTGATGATTACTTGATGTTTCGGTTTAACTCGTTTATTTCTCAAAACAGAATACAATTCACTTACAATGAGAAACACAATTTTATAGTATGCAGCAGGTACATTAGTAATCGTTAAGGTACATTAGTAAGGAACCAGCAATGGCACGACAGTTCTAGTTAAAAATAGATACTTATAATTCAATACAAAGTACATTTTTTGTTAGTTGAGAACTTGAAGTTATATTAGTATTTCTTTAGTAATTTAAATATTGACTCTGAATTTTCTTCGTTTCTCTGAACTGCATGCGGTTTAAAAATACGCTCCCTAAAAGACAAAATTGGCAACGAATTTTATAGACCTTTACAATTTTTTTTGGTAATTTATAGTAATTAGGTTCATTGTCACAGTATTCACAGTATTTGCTATGAATTTGTATTGAATATTGTAACATCAACAGTATCAAAAGCTCAAAAATGTCTAAAAACAGACAGTATTATTATTGATCTATCATTGAATGATGTAAACGGTAGCTTCAATAAATAAACACCCAAAATATTAGAATTATTGTAGAATAATTCGTACTTGTACGATGTGTAATACAAATAAATTGCTTTTTAAAGGTGAGTCCAGACTATACAACATGTTATAAAACAAAGTTGTGTTGATGTTTTTTCACTGTAAACTATAATAAGTATGTGTTAATAACATAAGTTAAGTAACATGTCATTAATAAATGTATCCTTTCGTGACGACATGAAAGGTGAGAACATTGTTATATAGCATAAATAATGTGGACTTGTTATATAGCATAAGGAATACAACATTTTACTTAATCTGGACGCACCTTAATATAGTGAACACGGAGACCTCATTATTAAAACCTTCACAGCTAAAACTGCCAGTAATTAATTACATTAAATATTTAAATGGAGTCTATTACTTTGACATAGCATTTGAGCTCAAAGTATCCAAGGACGCTTAATGTCGTACTTAGGTTTTACTATTGCGTGATAAGTATAAAACAAATTTTAATTGACCAAATTTAAACAGTACACTTTTATAGATGATTTTAAAGATATTATTGACGAAAAATAAGATTAAATACTTATTTTTGTAACACAAATTAAGTATTAATCGCCTGAATTGACAGCTACAATGACAGTCAATAATGGTAATCTAATTTGTTGGTTGTCAATCTTTATTTTGTTCTTTAAGTATTGAAAATTTAAGATCAGAAATACATTTAATATAAAATTATGATCATATTCAGTACGCAGGTAATCTTTTATTGCCTTTGTCGTCTCTCATAATATTTACGGGCAGAGTATACATTGAATCGGAGATCACAGATCGTTATCTCTAAACTCAAACGCGTTAGTATATTATTATCAAGTTATCAAAAGGTACAGAGCTTACACAAGATTAAAACCAATGCACTGTGTTTTATACTAGTACATACTATCTATATCTATATTATTATATAAAGCGGAAAAATTTGCTTGTTTGTTTGTTTGAACGTGCTAATCTCTGGAACTACCAGTCGGATGTGAAAAAATATTTTTGCGTATGATAGCCTAGTTCTCGAGGTAGGTTATAAGTTATGTAACATCACGCTACTGGCGACGGGAGCTAAGCAAAGATGCAGGTGAAACTGCGCCGCGGAAAGCTAGTTCATAAATGTTTATAGTGGCTAGAGCGATTTGATTACGGCTTTGTAGACGTCATTCACGGGTAGTTGAGTTGGTTATGTGCGGCGTAGTTAGGGCGGGATGTCATTTGCACGCCGACTATAAACTTTATATATAGAGGCTGACATTTGTATCAACGAGCATACAACTTGAAGTACTAATTGAACGATTTAATACTAAACAGGACTGTCAAAGGTTGCAGCTGCGAGACACATGCTACAAAACTGTTTAAAGTTTAGTATTTGTCCCTGTTTTGTAGCTTATAAGTACTTGTGTTGTTGTTTAGTATATGCGAATGTATGTCTTTTGTCTGAGCTAAATAAATGTATTTTCATTTTTTTTCTTTCTATTTTATATGGTTTCGGCTGTAACAGTTTATTTCATGGAGTTATACTCGTTACTACATAATTTTACGTACATTTAAGTGAAATTTAATTGCGCGCTGTTCTTATATTGAGACTTGATAAAGATGGCCGGCAATTGCTGGATCTTAGATATCTCGACGAAAAAAGGCCAATAACGTTTACTAATTTAAAAACAGGAAATGATTAATCCAACGACGGGATACTGGTCTACAACACAGATGTGGTAGTAGTAGTTTCCAAATAAATTAATCCACAGGAAAATTACGAAAAATATAAATGTAATTAAAAAAAGTCCACAGATGACACCAGTTTTCTCTTATAAATTTTCACCACGGTCTCTATTCATGACTTTTTAGTTTATTTCTGTAATTAGGACAGACCATATATAGTACTCAAGTTTTAATTTTTAAAAGTTCTTGCTACACATAAAAAGCGAAGACTATCTACGTAACGAGTTCACCCACTTTTTACTTTTAGTGTATGAGGTGAAATATTTGAAGCCGCAAGCCTTTTGAATCTACTGCACTACTAATAAGTGCTCTTTGAAATTTTCTATTAAAGTTTAACCGTTGTAGGACAGCTTTATGAGCTTGCAGTTGATAACTTTACTTGGAAAAAGTTGTATCGTATTTTGTTCAATTTATGTCTGCTCTAGCTATTATAGAAAAAATGTCGATTTATATTTTAGTAAGAATAATTATTGTCTATTTTATTTTTAAAACGTACCGACTCAACTTATATTTAGTATTAATAAATAATATTAAATCAAATGCTACTAGTATCGATATTTTCTGAAACCTACGAACACGTATCACGCAGAGTGCTTATACTACCTACTCTGCCCCGAAAGAACAACGCAATCATTATGAAAGAAATTGCAGAAGTTGAATCTAAAAATTTATGCATAAAGGCGTTTTTTTTCATGTCTCACAGTGACAGTACTTACTTTATCAAACAATGGATGTGATATGAAAATATTCAGTTATTGATATGAAATTTTTTAAATACACAATAATTCGATGCCTATGAAAATAAAAAAGCCATTTTCTTATTACATTTCCACTTTTCTGATATCGCCACCAAAAGCCTTAACTACAGAAATTCCCAACATTCTCGTATCTGCTGCAATAACAAATCCTTTCTGTGCTGAGTATGATATGAATAACAATAGAATACATGAATTTGATATCACGATTATTTTACAAAATGATAGAATGCCATTGGCTGTAACAATGCTCATATTCAATGATTTATTACGTCTTAAAGAGGGCAAACAGGAAAATATTATAAGTATATTGTTGTTGTAGGCTAAAAAAAAGGATGTGTATAAAATACCAGTATTAAGTATATCGAAGTAGGTATACAAAATCATGACGTACATGCTTACCAATTTTTTGCTGCTTACAAAAAATAACTCCACGCTTGTAAACTTTGACTTCAAGTTAAACATTCTGTTCACTAACAATAAAAAAATAAATAAAAAGCTAAGGTGTTGTCGTCCGTTAAGTAAGAGTGGAGTGAGGGAGAAGAAGGAAGAGAAAGAATAATAATACTCGCTAACCTAAACGCAATAATGTGAAAGTTATGTTTTCCATTCTGTAAAAGGGTATTATTTCTTTGCATTAGATTATTGTCATTTACTCTTACTAATCTAAGTGAAATATTTAGAAAGTACTCTTAGTGCTTTCTTATTACTTTTCTGGTCGGTTCAGTGTATTCATCTTAAAACCAGCAAGAATCTACTACTAAAACTCATTACGGAAATCCCCTTGAAGAAAAGAGCTTCAAACAGTCTTATTTATAAATAAGTTGCTGCTTTTTTCTTCTTAGTTCATAGAAATAGTTGAGAAAACAGTGTGCTTCTAGAGAATTCACAAAGAATATTAGATTTTTCTAACTCGCTCAAGCTGTTTCCAATGTACTGTGTAACTTCATTGAAGTGCATGTGCCATTCGATTATATCAAGTATTTAAGTAATATAAAACTGCTTTTAATTTGTAATATTTTTCGCTACAAGATTAGTTAAAATATTTGAAGATTGACAGCTCAAAAAGCGTTTATAAGAGATGGTTGTAATTTAATTCATGTACAAACATGTATACGGCCAACCTGATGGCAAGTAGCAATCGTTATAAACATGACTTGTATTCTGTAAACATTTCTATATGTTAAGAAAATATAACTAATCTGTTGTCGAACGTGTACAGAAGGAGGAATGAGGAGTATTGAGTAGATTCAGCAAAAGCCTTTCCCTAATATCGCTACTTTGTCGTGAGTCGCCGGCATCCATAATATTTAAATTAAAATAAATTCATAAGGTAAGTATAATCTTTATTATTTATAATTAATTACGCTTACCTGAATGTTATTTAGGTAAGTATATTTAATTATTTTGCAGTGGTACTAAAACAAAAGATAATTTTCGAAATATTTAATAGTAAAGTCGTTTTAAACTTTATTTTACGATGAAGCTTTAATATTAATGTGTTATTACGGGCAGAAAGCTGAGAAGCGTAAATAAGCAAATATATCGAAATTATGTACTTAATAGTAAATAATTTTTACAAGAGATATTAATTTGTCAAGAACTTTTGTATGAATGCAAAGTTTATGACTGATACAATATTTATCGTTAACCTGAAAACCTCCTTTACTTGACAAAGGCTACGACATATATATATATATATATATATATATATATATATATATATATATATATATATATATATATATATATACCAAATTTTATAGTCGGCATTGTCTCTGCAGCAAGGAGATAATTATTTGTAATCATGTCGTAAAAAGCAAAAAGTCGCTCAAGGTCGCTGCCAGGATTACTTTCATCATCGGACTTCCAGGGGGTGCATCCAATTTCCAGGAGAGTGCATCTAAATTTCAATAGGCAAACTGTGCATGCTTATTGCTTTTAAAACAATATATAGCAGAACAATTAAACAAATTGACAAGGTTAGACAACGAAGTGAACAGTGACCTATAGACGATTTAACTGAAAGACTTAAATTATTATTTTTTTTCGATAGGGAGATACAAGCGCTCCACTTGAACAATGCTGCCGGTGCCTACGAAGTCGCTAGTAAATATAATAAGTAATATTATTCGATTAATGATTTGTGCGTGACACTGCAGAGTAGCGGTTAAGAGCCAATAAAGTATTAATTTTGTTCTGCAAACTAACTCCTGTTATGGGTCCTGACAGCTATATTTTATTTAACTTTTTGAAGTTTTATAAATTTCCCTTAAAGTACTGTAAAGGTTCAACATAAAGTTGACTGGTAGAGAATGCATACAGATACATAGGCAGATTTAATGCTATAGGCATTAAGTCTGCCTATGTATCTGTATGCATTAAGTTTAAATCAATAAATAAAGGTAAAAACAAATAACTTAAAAAAGCATTTTTAAGTATAGAATATACATACTCAAACACGTGCATATTTGTTCTTGTTAAGGTTGTTTTCAACAAGTCAGAGCACCTTAACCTCTGGGATTGAAATAGCGACAAGGGTAGAAATAGCTTTTCTATTTGAATATAATACAGATAAATATTATCTCAACGTCAATGTCCCAGAAATTGCATGCCCAATTTTATCTACGAGTAGACATAATGGTAAATGCAATTTTGTATAGTAAATAGATTACTAAATGCAAGGTAACCGGTTTCTAGATTTTTAATAGATTTTTGGCGTATTTTTGCACTGTAGTAGATCCTTGCTGGTTTCAGTATAAATGGGCCTGATCGACCGGAAAAGTACCCGCTTATAGAAGATCAACGCTCGTATACATACTATTACATATCGTTCGTTGAGTCAGAGCGCCGGAGGCCCAATTTTTCCTTTTCTTTTTAACCCTCTCCCCGCCTGATAGACAGCGTCTTCGCACAGACTCTGGCATTGAAGAAGTCCATAAGCGACAGTTACCACTTACCATTAGGTGGGCTGTTGGTTCATCCGCCACTCTCGCCAATAAAAAAAGATTTCTATCAACATAAAAGTTATAAGTACAACAGTTTTTCAAACAGAATTCATCTACACTAGGGCCCTATTATGTTTTTAAGACTCCACTGTTTGGTTAAATGTAAAATGTTGAGACCACCTGTGCGGAGCAAACCGTAGTCAAAACACAACGAGAAATAATTCTCGGCATCTCGAGGTTACTTCTCATATTTTATGAAAATTACGAAACTTCTGCGCCGCTGTATTGAGATTAGCTCGTTGCAATAATCAAATAAAAATCCAAACACGTGATTTGTCAAATAAATGACCTCGGTGGTATCAACAAGTAAACCATTATTTACTCGTAGGAGTCCATTCGGACACTGAATCTAGCAAAATGTAATCTCGTGCCGCTCTAATCAAGTATCGCCCTAGATAGCTATTTGATAAAAAATCTATTTATGTTGTTGTTCATACCATACAACAAATCAATGAACTTTTAGAATAATAGATTAATCTAAAAGTGTAATATAAGTACATTCCGTGTATGCAATTGTTTAGTGGATAAACAAGGCGGATACTGATTTAAATGAACGAGATCGCGATCCCAACATTAGCTTAATGTTTACTAAAATTGGTCGTCATTGTCTTAAGCCGTCCTATTAGCAATAGCATAATTTGGTCATTAAGGAATAAGTGGCTTGCAATTTACAGATATTACTGTTTTATTCATGACGAAATATGTAAACTTTTTATTTTCGCAAATTGTATTTTTGCGCGAATGTTTTTTCCTGTTCTATCTTAAGGTAAACTTATGGGACACAATAATGTACCATTTTTAATATGGGCCTTTTAAATTCAATATTATTATAATTTTTTTTGAGTTTTTGCAATAGTAAACAGGTATTATGTATTGATTCCTTTAGAAACAAAGAAAACTGCATGTAAGTGCTTATGCTTGAAGTAGGTGACTTCACTAGTAAAATCTTAATTTTTATATTATTAAGCGTATGTGTAAATTTCATTTAGGTATGTATATAATTCTCATTAAATTTTTACTATATGAAACCTTTTCTTAAAGTGCAATATAAGTGTATTAGTCAGCAGCGTTTTTTTGTTTGCCCTATATCACTAGTCAGCTTCACTGTAAACTGTGTCGATCTATTCAGTTTAAATACCACAAAACTAAATACCAATGGTATTTGTTTATGGCTCTAACAATTCTAATAATCTATTCCTAACGAATACCACGCATAAACGAATCCCAAAACGAGGTAATGTTTTGACGTACAGTCAGTAATAAAAACGCTTTTAAATGAGATTTTAAGTGGTAGTGTTTATTTAATTAAAATATTAGTCTTCATGCTAGTGTTTACCTCAATGAGTATAAGCATCGGAAGCCTTATTACCCACGCTCCTCTCCTCCTTTTTCCTTTTCTTTCCCTACCCCCACCTCCCTATATAGTCGGCAACGACTTCGTTGTGTTTTCTAAAGGTTATTTTTAACCTCTAGAATAACCAAGGTTAAGATTACCATTTACCATCGTGTGGTCCGTATGTTTGTTTGCTACCAAAGTTGTATAAAAAAAATTGGAATAGTATATTATTGTATTACGATAAAATATTAAATTATTAGAAATAATATGAATTGTGTATGTTACTGTACCTAAACTAATGTTTTGGTATTCGTTGGGAATAGAAAATGTGTTACACAATAAACGAATACCAATGGTATTGTTTTAGTGGTATTAGAATTAGGACACTGCGTACAATACACTGCTTACTAAAAAAATACATAAAAAAATGTTTTTTAGAAGAAAGAGGGGTATTTTTAATACTCACCAACATCGCAATAAAACAAAAACATTTGTTTATAACAATTTTATTCGTTGACGTTTATTATTTACATTAATCGTACTATAATTTAAAATTGGACATAATTTTGGGTAGAAATATTTACAATTAATTCACTATTCGCTCCCTGTACACTGCCATCTAATTAAACGTCGAAATAATTGGATCAACTGAACTAAAATAAAGACCTGTCACGAAATTTGTACCAAATTAGTACTTTATTGTGAATTACTTGTCAGGAACAGTATTTTGCTGGTTTGTTATGCGAAAACTCATTAGAGTTAAGCTCGCCTTTGTATTTAACTATTCATCTGCTTTGGTGAAGTTACTTTTCAAATATTTATTTTGAAGAAGTGTCCCTTGTATTGATTTGAATTGAATGTTTTTTGTTATTTACTGTACAGTGCCAATACAATTCACAAATCGTATAGAATGAAAAATATCTAGGAGATTTACGAATAGCGCCAAGCTATGATTTTAATAATTATCTGAATGAAATGAAAAACTTTATCCACTGGCAATTTCTGAGCAAAGGCTTTGAGTATATGTACAATAAAACCAATATGGTTTACTTATTATTATGTACTGCTTAAACGACTGCTTTCGTTTGACTTTCTTCGTATTATAGTCATGAGACTGCCTTGTTTCTAAGTTAAAATACGTACATCTCTATAGAGATAATATGGCAGTATCTTATGAAAGACATAAATAAATCAAAACCAGACTGTTATTTGAGAAAAAATATTTCTTTCAGATTACGGCCTTATACCCGAAAAATAAATTTCATAATCCTCGTTTACGGGAACCATAACGATTGATGGATAGAAGCCAGAATCTCTTCATTAAACTACGCAATATAGTTACAAACCCTTAAGCACCCGCGACCTCTATTAACGCAGAATTACCATGGACTATTGTGATTACTTACTATTATGCAACCCTATGCTCGTGTCTTATCTTTATGTAAAAACTTATACCCGCAAATCTGCCACATCCCGTTCAGACAACATCTCATTTTGTCACCCAAACAAAATACTTATTTATAAAGTCACTTTTTCTCTTTGGTAAACTTTGGGTTACGAAACGAGATGTTGTTCAAGCGGGATGTAGCCCTCAAATCATTGGATGTGACTGCGTAATAGTACTCATATTCGTTTCATATTTTATGACAATAAAAGTCTAAAGCTACAGTTTAATTATAAGATGAGCTTAACTTTCTATACGTGATAACGATATCCATATTCAAATTGATTCAATCAAATGAAATCTTTTAAATCAGATGTCCTAACGAACAGGTTAAAAGTACATTAATAGCTTGCATTAAATACTTCATAAGTATATACAGACATAATATTTACAAAATAAACATTACAGAAGTAATTTCAGGATTTAATTTCGTCCACTTCGCCTAACGTTGTTCACAACGATGTTACCACAAACTGATATTAGGTAAGGTCTACCTTATGTTTAACGATACAAAGAAAATCACTTTTGCTAACAACATGAAAGAAAATAACGAGTATCTAATGTTAACTTTAAAAGAGTCTTTTAGGCACGAAAAGTATTTTCTTATTCATTCTTTCAATGAGACAAACCTTTAATGACAGCGCACTAAGTTTATGTTAATTATATTCAAGTTCCAAATTGTAGGTTGCTGAATGAAGGTTTTCTCAGCACGTAGATAGTTAATACACAGCATATTAACGATGTTGTTTTATCTAGTGTTGATTTTGCACATCCTTGTTGCATCGCCGCTGGATGTTCTCCTGGAATAGGGAGCTAGTATTAATATACGTTAGTTTAATGTTCATGAATTTGCTAGTAAAACAAATTAATGTTGATTTTGTACAGTGGCTAATGTACCTACATTAAACGTGGACGAACAAAAATGTCTGTAAAATTTTGTAACAACATAAGGTGTAAGAATTAAATACTAAATGTATACATACGAGCGGGTTTTGGTATTTTCCTTGATTAAAATTAATTTATATAATTAAAATTACCAAATCCTTTTGGTTGTTGACATTAGCAAAGCGATTGTGAAGTTTTCTGCCAAAAATGCATATCCAGTTATGATCGCAATAAGAAATATGAAAAATCTTCATAAACTCTTACCAGATAACACGTGAACTCTCGTAGCTGCAGATGGAGCGTTGTTAGGTCCGCAAGTGTATAACCCTGCATCAGCGCCCATAGCCCGCTGAACCAGAAGTCGGCTCGTACTCTTCAAACCTTTCTCCGTGACTAAAGATATGCCGCCACGTGCTGAATCGAAATTGATTGCCTGAACACAGAATAGAGTACTCTTTATTGTACACCACATGTAACAAAAATAAATAATAGAACAGCACAACATTACGTTGTGACAATGGATCGTCTTATAATTAAAGCGATCTTTTCCAGACGACCTTTAAAATATTTCATCAAAACTCATAAAGAATACGATAAAAAGTTGATGAGATATCAAATATCAAACAGAAATAGATTGTTGAATTCATAGGTCAATTTTTCGCATGTAATACGAATAATTTGCAAAAACATTTACTTATTAATAAATTACATAACATTATTTATAAGGCAGTCCTAAGCCTCTGTAGGTGACGTTTATATAGTGGTTGAAACAACAGTCGGTGATTATGAGTACTTCGCTGTTATATAACTGTGTAATGCCGACTTTTAAAGCAACGCAATGGTCCACGCAAAACTTCTAAAGGTTGATTAGGAAAACAAGCTTGTGATTAGTAGCTTTGATATTCTTCTATTTATTTATTTCTATTAAGTTTGTCCGCACTACGACACAGCCTTGTGTTTATTTACAAACATCGTAACGAACACAGTCTTCATTAGGTACTAAAGATTGCGTCAGTTTTGATAGATTTCCAGCCGCTTCTTAATGATTGCCATGTGTTTCTGTATTCAGTTGTGTATAGTAACCACCGGACCAATAAGCAATTTTATTTGGTTACGCCTCTGTCATCCGCCCGCAGTGACACTTACCAACTCACAAATTTTAAAAGTACATAGGATTAAACACATAGTACTTTTGAAACGAATGTTTGTGGTCAGCATATTATCCTAAGCTTTAACAACTAGCCCACAAGGTGTTGTTGAAATTACTATTATCTACCAAGTCATTGCACTACACTGACTAGTTTTAGATATGTCTTTTTGGTGTTTAGGTACATATTTGATTTGTTTTACTTAAAATGTCAGACCTTCAGAAGTAAAGTAAAACTAATATTAATTGTTTAAGAAACTTCAATAACTCGACATCATTAAACAATCAAAGTTTCAAACTGAAAACTAACTCCGTTGCCGACATAATTACAAATGAAATTTGTTCAACAGGCAATTCATTATGCGATCACTTCGAAACCGGCGAATCGATTGACTTAAAATCCAGTTTCAAATTCCGTACATCGACAATTTAATCCGTTTAATCCTTACTGGCTTACTGATTTGTCGCTAAATTTTTTTATTAGCCGAATTCACACTTTACAACGAAAGCTTTTTTGTAATGACAGTTTTTTACGTAGCTTGAAGGTCACTATAAAAAGAAATGCTCTAAAAGTGTTAAAGTCTTAGATAAAGATTTGTTTTTTTTATATACTAAACTTCGAGCCGCTTTGTTCTTATTTTCCCTGCTAGCTTAATTATTTTTGTATCTATTTTCACGATATTTTAATTATTTATATCATAATTAAATAAAGTAGATTTAATTTTATTTTTACCTGTTCTCCATGAGTCCATGTTATGGAGCTCGGTGGTTCTGGCGTGTGTCGCACCGTGCATGTTAAGTTGATTGTAGAGCCGGCTTGAATAAATAGTTCTGGTCCACTGGATATTATTGTTTCTGGTTCTATAGCGAAAAAAGGTATAAATTTATAGCGTTATTTTAGTGTATTTTACGTAATTGGAATTGCTCTACTCTACAGTATGTCAAAAACTTTGTCTCGTTTCATGTTTGGCAAAAGTACTAATTAAAATATTATGTTGGTAACGAATTTGAAGCTTATATATGTGTGTAAAATAATGATATGGACACGGTTTACGGATTACGTTCCAACATATTCTTACAGTTTATTACCAGAAATAGAATATTTAACAGCATTCAACAACAATTCGTATTTGAAAATCAGATTCACCATTAGCTTGTTTGAGTTACATGAAACAAAGTAATGCAAGTAATTCTCCAAGGTATCAACAAACCCGGTTAGGCCAATCGTTTATGTTATAAAAATATACTAAAAATATTAAAACAAAGATTCGCATAGGTACTAAAACATATACTTTGAGAATAAATATGTATTTTGAAATAACAACTTGCTGGTTTTTAAATTGTATTAAAGTAAAGTTAGGATCGAAGATAAACATGCAAAATAAGGTAACACAACCGATATTATGAGTATAAAAAGTTTTCAACAAATATTATTCGTTTAAAGGTCAGACTTTCATAATATCAACTTATATAGATCGGGGTGTTTTTGTGGATAATATGTGGAGATTAGAATGATTAAGACAATATTAATTTTGTTTCCTTACATCGATCATGATGGTCATGATCGTCATCAAGTTACCTAACTTAATATTGTGGCAACTGTTGTTTAGATTTTTGACGAAATTAATGCTAAAGGTGGTATAAATCTGCTCTGTTCTTAATATTAAGGTATTAGGTATAGCTGAAGCTATTTTTAAGTCACACTTGCCTACAATATTTAGGAAGACCGCATGTCCAATAGGCGGCGTGGTAGATATCTGGCACTCGTATTGTCCGGAATCGCGACGTTGTGGACTGCGTATGCGAAGTGCCCATTCTTCAGAGCGAGGCTTGTGTTGCGCTTCAAATCGCTGGTCTGATGTGTAGGTGTACCGTCCAACCGTCAGCAGGTGGATATCACGGTGGCGTACCCATGAAACCTGGACAAAGATTTCATATTATTACTATGCATGCGGTTTCACGCCTTTTATTCTCCGAAGGAGTAGGTAGAGGCATATAACGCTTACTTTTCGTCAGTTATGTTGGGTTTACGTAACAGATTGAGCTTGTTGCTATTTACCGGGCATAATTTCAGAATTTTTCGGCTATAAAATATAATTATTTAACTGTAACCTGGAGATCAAACTTCAGACCTTTGCGTGGAAGTAAGTACACAGAACCACATTATTCTTATAAATCTATTTTGTATTTCACTCTATTCATCTTTTACTCCACTCTTGCTCCCCGTATCACCGTACGCCGGCACCGGTAAGCTGTGGAACGTTGTGTTTGCGAATTTAAATTACAATAACCCGGCTACAAATTGGTTTCTCGCCTCATGTGCTGTTATTGGGTGTGTACAGTATAATATTATTTGGGTGTGTATAATGTAATATTTATTAACTGTACTATAGAGTCGGGCAAAGTAACGGCAGCTTTATATATATATTTGACTAAAATGAAACGTCTTTAAGTATTTGTAAGTTTACAGCGTAGAGAATTAATGATATTATTGAATTATTGATAGTGCTTCTAGCAACTCAAATAACTATAGAAATGGTATAAAATTAAATATAAAACATATGTTTTTTAGGTTTTTAAAGTACTCTGAATCACAATCTAGGGTACTGTTTTAGGGTACTTTGAGGGAGTTTAGAAATTAACTAAACCTTAAAAAAAGGTGCAATTTTTTATACACAATCAAGCCGTTTAATATATCATTGAGTCTGACTAAAATGTTAAAAAAAATTGATGGCAGACATAAAAACGTGTAGAGGCAGCTGTTATAAATGGATATCGTAAAGGTTGATTGATCTACATGGCTAAGCAAAGTGGGGTTAAAGCTCCGTGCCTTTGAGATCGCTCGGTAAAAGACTGGTTGGCTTACGAGCATCCATTACATCTTGAGATATCAACATACAAAGAATTTGGATTACGGAATAAGATAATAATCAAAAGTGTGTGTATTTTGTGCAACGAAGAGATTCAACAATGTATGTAAAAAGTTATAAGAAAAGTAGAGCACGAATGTAAAAAATTATATAAATAGCTGGGTTGGTGTTATTCCTATCTAGAATTTCAATTGTTCTGATATAAAACTTATTTTAATATTGTGTTATTTTAATTTTATCTTATAACCGTAGTTTCTGGCCAGCCCTTCTCACAGTTTTACCTTAGTTAAGAAATTTGATGTAGGCAAATTGACAAGCATCTTTTTGGTTATGATTTTTTATATGTAAAGGCTAACATCACTTTGTTTATAACGTTTATAAGTATCATGCATATTATTTTAACAAGTATCTCAGTTTAACATAATGTTTAAAAGTGAGTTATTTTTTAGTGCTCAGTACTAAAAGGGTAAAACGTGACCCTATTAACAAGACTCTGCTGTTTGTCCGTCTGTCACCAGGCTGTATCTCATGAACTGTAAAGTTTGACAGTTGAAATTTTCACACATGCCATGATGTATTTCTGTTGCCGCTATAACAACAAATACTAAAAAAAACAAAATAAAATTTTAAGGAGGCTCACAATCGACAAACGTGATTTTTTTGCTCGTTTTTATAGCTACGACACCCTTCGTACGCAAGTTCGACTCGTACTTGGCAGGTTTTGTTATTTTTACTATAGCCGCGCATGGATGTAGTTTCAAAGTCAGCTAACAAATCTGATAACGACATTGGTAACTTTGATTGACAGTCTGCTGGAACAAACAAGTGAATGGGGGGCACATGTGAACTACAAATCTAGTTTTACAAATTTATTACAAATTATGCGAGAGAATGATTCGAATGTTCATTGTGGTTAAATATGGTAATATTGCAATTCAAATTTCTACTCTAAATTGCCTGTTTCGGTCACTGGCTGTGAAACTATTGTAAGTACATTTCAAAATATAAAGCTACACATTTGAGGACATTTGTAAATGCATGCCAATCATTAATCAGTATTAATTAATTCTGATTCTTATTCTAATTATATTTATGAAACTAAATCTTTTACATGATACAAGTTAAAAAAGCTTACAGACATTTTTAAAAGTAAATAACTACTAAAGCGGTATTTTCATTAAAATTTACTATTATTAATAATATTATTGTTCCATACCATTAAAAGTTTTCTCTAGACAGTTACTTTATTAATTCATCTCCCCAATTTAACTTGTATAACTTTTATAACTACACAATTTTATCCCGAGATCAGTTTGAATACAACGTACCTACTACTAAGGAATAAAACGAACGTGTCTATAAATGTCTATTTTGTTCAGCCTTATCTTTTATGCTTATATACCAATGAAAAAATAGATACGACTCAAAGCGACCGAATTCTACCCGATTTAAACACATAAAGTTCAGGAATAGAACTAAACATTTTGTTTTATCTGCTCGCGGTGAAAATGTGTTGAGATAACTAAAGGAAAGGAAGGTGGAAGAAAGAAAAATATGTCTTTGTTGTAGTCGGCTATTGTGCGGTTCTTATTTGTGACGCCAAATTGAGGCTTTTAAATTAATATTGTTTTTAACAATTGATTACAGTTATTAGCACTACGTTTTAAAGTTATTTTTAGGCTATGCTTAAAAAGAATAATAAAAGTACTATTAGCATATAATTCAGTGATGCATATAAGTTTTTGATAGAAAATTAAAATTTATACTTTTAATGCTCCGCTTAAGCTCTGAGATCGAAAACACATGCGCTTGTAAGGCAAACGAAAACTCGCAAAACAGAATGTGAAACAGCATCTCACGAAGTAATAATAGTAGAGGACACCATGCTCCCGTATTACTATAATAACAATTGACGTAGTGTTAATCATTGACTCCACTAACAGCTAAGCATTAAGCAAAATAGGGTATTTACGAACGCAAATATGAAAAAATGCTTCTTTCTTCTCTCATAAAGGGAAAATTGCTATGTCCTCTCCCCCTCTTAGAACAGCAGAAAATCAAATTTATAGAATTTAATGTGTATTTAATAAAATAATAGCTTTGTACGAAATATAAACATTGTCTCTAAAAATGTCATATAGCCTCTGAGTATACACCTTTCATTCATTAGCATAGCAAGGCTGGATTTTTATTATTTAAACTTAAGTAAAAGCGAGCGTTTTTCTGTATTAATAAAAACTTCGTTCATTAACTATGGAAACGACTGTCGACCGTTGGACATGGTAATGACGATTTTATACTGTGTATTAATCTTACAATAAAAATAACAGGAGAAACTCAAGAAAGCGTTGGGACAGAAATGAACTGACTTAACATTTCAAAGAAGCCGTCGTCTTTATAGCACTGTTTTCAGTCTCAAAGGGAAAATTATTAATAACGGTATTGATTTCTGAGCACAAACGACAAATTGATACCTGTTTGTTAATGGAACTATCTGTGAAAGGGAAGCTGTGAGTAATGATGCTACTTAACACAGTCAAAGATGCCGGGGAATATTAAAAGGATTATAAATTGCGAGGTATTTGAATAAGTACATCCTATTATTTTCACTTAAATATCGCAGTTTTGATTTATTTATGCGATTTTTGATATAAATACAATGGTATTTCTATTACTAAGTTTTGATTTGAAATTCATCAGCTAAAAGAGATATCTCTCAATAGATATTTCCTGTGTCGCTGGGATTTTACAAACATACAATTAAGGACACAGTGTACACCTAGCCTAACATTTTTTATAGATCACAATCTCTAGCACAATAGTCGGATATACTCTTATATACGCCACTAAGCGAGGCAGTCACAGATAAAGTAATTTAGTTTTGTAAAAAACATATAAAAACCTGTCTACAGTACATTTTTTAAACTTAAAGACTAGGCATAAATGTTATAAGAACCTTTAAAAACAGTTAAATATTCTACGGAGAGTTAAACAGCCGCGTGTAATAAAAAGTTCCAAGTGTTACTTCAGCCTGTGTTTTATAACTTACTATAAAAATATTTAATTTTTAATGTTGTTTACCAACAGCAATTTTGCGAGAGTGTGATGTCGAGCCACTTAACGGCCGTAAGAAACCAAGATGGGCTCCCGAGTACTAAAGAAAAAAAAAACGAGTTCAATTTACCTTTAGGCTTTTAGAATTCACTGTAATGGATCGTCTTAAAGCGTTTTTACTGGATGGGTGTTATCAATGGCGGTTAAGTGCGAGGTAAAATGGCCGATACCTAAAGGTAATCATAAATATAAAACGGCTTATACTTAAGAATTTTATGACTTAGTACACAGGGGGATCGACGTTGTTGCGATGATGGTGTTAATCTTAGAGAACGTGTTCGCTCAGATAATAGGAACATTTACGGTCTCGCTTAAACTGTACTTGGGTATTGCGTCTACACGAACAAGGTAGAAGTTTGTGTAATATTGAACATTTGTAGCAACGGTATACTCATGGTTGTATATGTGGCAAAAGTATCTATAGTATATTTATCTTCTTTTTTTTTATATAAGCCTACCAAAATGACTCCACCCCGCCTGATGGTAAGCAGTCAGTGGAAATCAGAAGTGGTGGTCACCATACCAAAAGCCATAGTTTTAAACTGCTGGTATGGTGGTCTCCACTATGGCGGCTGGGAATGGGGTTAGGGGAAGGGAATGAGGGAGGTAAGGAAAGGGGAAAGGGGGGAATTTGGGCCTCCGGCGCCCTCATTCACTGAACGAAACGCAGTAGTACGGATACTACTACTCTTACGTCGATCTTTTATGAGAGGGTAGTACTTCCCCGGACGATCCGGCCCATTCACGCTGAAACCAGCGTGGATCTACCACCGTAGTATTTATATAGGTATATTATCTATAGATATATTTAATATATTTTATAATGGAAGAGCAATATACCTAGCTTATCTAATTTAAACAACAAAACTAAAATGGCGTTATTACGATAATCTAAACTAACATTATAAAGAGAAAAGATTAGATTTTTGTATGTTTGTTTGTTTGCAACGATTGAACTAAAAATCTAGTCGCTTAACATAAGCTATATTTAATTAAGTTCAACATATTATTTCAGTCATTTTTAAAATTTGAATATTATAAGCGCCTTTGTAAATCTGAATATTACAATACGACACTTTTGCAATGATATTTTCCGTAGGCGTTTGTTGTGAGACCGAATGAAACTTTTGATACCGAAGTGTAGCGAGGGCGGGCATCTAGTTAAATATAATTCTAGAATGTGCCTCGGTGGTTCAATGGTATTGATTACAGACTTGTAATGACGGGGTCGCCAGTCGGAAAAGTAATATTGGGTTCTTTCTGTCAAGAATTTCTCTTTATTAGCATAGGAGTCCGGAGTATGGGAACATGCTAGGTTACAGCGACGCAACATAACTGGCGGCACGTCTCTTGCTACTCTTTTATGTTATTTATGTTATTTCAAAAATGTAATAAGCGTTGCCACTGTTTCTGTCTCTGACTCTGTACGTGAGTGCGTGCCATAAAATATAATATACAAAATTCCTATGAAGGCCTATTAATATTATGAATGCGAAAGTTTGTGTGTGTATGTGATGTGTGTGGGTGTGTGTTTGTTATCACTCAGCGCTTAAACGCCTGAACCGATTTCGAGGAAAATTGGTATGTAGATAGATTCAGTGCCGGAGACGGACATAGGCTACTTTACATTTCGAAAATCGTTCTGGTTCCCGAGTGATATAACAAAACATATTTTACGTATAGGCTAGCTAGTATTGTATAATTTGATGCTTGCGGTATGTGTTCGTGTGACTAATACACATTGATCATGAGGATTGTGTGAGAAATGAAGTATTTATTTGAGATATTTTTTGAACGTGATTTCAGGACGATATGTATTCAGAGCAAAAGAGCAAATGTACTACGACTGACACTGCTAAGAAGTAAAGAAAAGTAAAGCTGGAAGACGAAAACACATTCATTGTAATGTCAATATTCTCCAGTAACAATACCTACAACACTTCAGAGTGACAGTGTAGCTGTAACTGTGGTATTCTCCAGGGTAAAGATACTTTCCCAGCCAAGCATAATTGATAGATTTCTCCATAGAGAAATGTCACAGTGTACTATTTCTTGAGTTTAAATAAAGAAGACGCCAAGTAGATCGATGGAATACTTTATCAAAACTGTTCTTAAACTTAGTAATCTTTGATGCATGCTGCTGCAAAGGTATTTAGATTGCATTATGTATAACCTATACCTACTTATACTACCACTAGTTGCAATTTTTGAGAGCAATTCCATTTTAGTTTATCAATACTAATGAATGGATCTTTATAACTGTTTATTATTGATGTTATAAACAAAAGATGAAATCATAAGAATAATGTCATTAATATTCTTATTGTTTTCCTATCCAGAAAAAACTATAAACCGTACGTTTACGTAATTATGCCAATCATAAACAAGAAACTATGTCTTCAAAAAAAATTAAATTTAAATGCTTTGAACAGCTATAATTTAAATCACGATTATTCAGAGATACAAAATAATAACGAATAAAACATTTTGAAGAATTAATATCAAACAATTTCTTCCATTTGTTGCTGGTAAAAAAATTGATACAATTTTATAAATGTTGTATTTAATGAACACGGTTGTGGAAACAATCTTCTTTCAACAAAAGAAATGACTATCTGTGGTTGAAATGTTTTATAGCTAACTTAATGCTTACTTGTGAGTTGTGATGTTTTATTTTATTTGTGTAGATAATATACAGTTTACGACAAAGTATAAAAAGTAATTATACTCATTAAAATTATATGCACCAAATGAAATGCCACTTTATATGGCATGTTAATAGAGCTTGGTAATTATATTCTTTGCTGCTTAAAATGCAGAAACATGTTTAAGAAATTTAATATATTACTAGATGAGGAGAAAGAAAATGGCGATGCAGAAATAAAATAGTTACAGCACTCCGCGTCCCTACCACCAAGGTGTAATTCTTCTGGATTTATGTATATTATCTATACTATTATATGAAGAGGAGTTTGTTTGTTTAAACGCGTTTAATTTCTGGAACTACCAGTCGAATTTAAAAAGCTTATAGGCTATGTAACATCACGCTACTGGCGACGGGAGCAGAGCAGTAAGCAAAGAAGCGGGTGAAACCGCGTCGCGGAAAACTAGTGTAAGGAAAAAAACAACATATTTATAATTATATTTACTTACTGTTCTATTTTGCAAGTTTTTGACTCGACACAGCAACCGGACTGGATGTCCAACCAATCCAGTAATATTCCTCGGAGTGCTAGGATCAAAATATGGCGCATCAGGTGATCCCTGCCACTCCTGGAGAAACTCGGCTCTGAAGTGTCTTGAGGAAATGTCTATCGTTGTTGAGTCCAGAGGCGATTCGGTACCGGAGTCGGCTGGTAACAAAAATGTATTTTGTTAAAATTTCAGAACGTAATAGAGTCGCTAATTTTCACTTGATAGATACTATATAAGATAGGAGCTGGTGACTACACATCTGTCTAGGATTTAAAAAAAAATACCTTATTAGCTGCACCCCACGGCTTTTAAAATATGTTTATATCCCTCGGAAACCAGACCAATTTTCGGGATAAAAAGTGGCCTCCGTCTTCGGCACCGAAGCTATCTACATACCAATTTTCATTGAAATCGGCACTGAGTGGTAACAAATACACACACACGCACACATGCACACACACAAACTTTCGCGTTTATAATATTAGTAGGATTATGTCTAGCTGACTGTACTGTTTTTTTTTTTTTTTATATTGTAGCCTACCAAAGTGACTCCACCCCGCCTGATAGTAAGCAGTCAGTGGAATCCAGAAGTGGCGGCCACTATACCAAAAGCCATCGTCTTAAACTGCTGGTATAGTGGCTTCCACTATGGCGGCTGGGAATGGGGTTAGGGGAAGGTAATGAGGGAGGTGAGGAAAGAGGAAAGGGGGAAATCGGGCCTCCGGCGCTCTCACTCACCGAACGAAACGCAGTAGCCGTACTACTGCGTTACTACTACTCTTAAGTCGATCTTCTATGAGAGGGTAGTACTTCCCCGGACGATCCGGCCCATTCATGTTGAAATCAGCGTGGATCTACTACCGTACAAGTACTAGTAGTGTTGGTGTACTGTTCAAGAAAGCTGCATTAGTGGCCAACATTGGATATGTCATCGTAGTCGTAGCGAAGTTTGGACTGATGCAGTTTAAAAAGATTTACTGTCGACACGAAAAGAAGTGAATCTTCTTTTTAAGATCTACGCGCTAAATAGAGCACGTACCCTACCCTTTTTATAATCTCTCGTAGACATTTTTAAAAGCATGAACTTTGAAATAACTCTGATATTTATAGCAAAATATACGGTAGTTTAATTTTTACTCAACTTACATATTAAGTGACAAGAATTTTAGTAAGCTCTACGGTAAAAGGTTTAAGCAGTTTGCATATTGTTTTTGACTAAAAACAGCGAGTTCAGGCTACGGTGTAGTTGCAAATTTAAAAAGTTCCACTTTAAGTACTTTGCAATTTTAAACTGAAACTGTGCCAGACGATATACTGATCTTTAGCTTTTAAAGCGTGTGTACATAATATATTCGTAGAGTTAGTTTCTTTGAAAATTTAGGAAAATATACTGCATAAGCAACGGACTTTTACTGACAAAAGAGTGAAAAAGGAAAGTTTTTGAACCAGCTGATACTCATATCTTTTGAAAACGTTACCAGAGCGCTCAGATTGCCCTCTATCCTACTACTACGGCGAAGCCGGTGGTGTTTTTTTTAAGATGTCTTTTATCACTAAAACATGTTTATCGATAACTTCAAGGATAAAATAAGAAAAATATGATAAAATACAACAAACATTTTTGAAATAAATAAAGGATATTTGGGACTTTTCTTTTCTTTACATACATCGTTTTATATGTATGTCAAAATTAAAAAGAGACCAACATAATAATAATAATAATACCAGGCTGTTTTATTGTCCCACTGCAGGGCAAAGGCCTCTTCTCATATAGAGAAGGCATGAGCATTAATCACCACGTGCGCTCAAGGCGGATTGCCAATTTCAGACTTTCAAAATACTTCAAGTAAATTATTTATACTAATAATAAAATATTTTAAAGATACTAGATTTATTTTTTTGTATGTTTGTATATTTTTTAGGGATAAACTCAAAATCTATGTAACCAATTTGAAAAATTCTTTCACATATATATGGCCACAATATTAGCGAGTAACATCTAAAGTAGCATTATAAAGATATGTTTTATTTGTTTGTATGTTTGTTTGTTCGTTTGTATGTTTGTTTGTAATGATTTAACTAAAAATCTTCGTTACTGATTTAAAAATTCTTGCATCTTTAAAAAGCAATAAGTGTAATGGGTAACACTATATTTAACTTAACATATATTTTAGCAATTTTAAGAATTTAAGTACCTATTTGTAAATTTGCAATACAAAAGACAGCAAAAGTAAGTTTTCAGTACAGGAATATTTCACAGAAGTATTGCAGCCATATTTAATGTACACAAATACATTAGTACATTTTACACAAACTACATTTGTGTAAAATGTACTTTTGATTCAAAAGCGAAGCGAGGGGGGAAATCTAGTTATTGATAGATATAACAATCGTGGTGGCATAAAAAGATGTTATGTTTTAAGTGGTAACAAATTTTGCTCCAGATTTTTTTATAAACATGTTAAAATGTTCAGAGTACACTGTTAAGTGTGGTAGAACATTTATGGTTCATGTTAAACAGCATGAACTGTACTACGTATTATGTCAGTAATTTACTCCCTGAACATTGTTGTGCTGCTAACACGTAGAAGTTCACTTTTACGGTGTTCTTTACTATACTGGGAGCAAAGAAGTTGTCTCATTGACCCATTATATTCCTACTGAAGAGAAGGGAGAGCGAAGAGAGTTTAGCAATTAGAGAAGACATGATCACGACGCTGCGCTACACATGGATTCGCGATTTTATACTTGCATATTTTTCTAACGGGCCTAGGTTTCGTCAAGACACTTTCGTTCTTCACAAGTTAATGAAGTTCTAAATAGTATGTGTAATAAGTTACTTTCGTAGTGAACATGACAAAATAAATCAATGTGTATTTTAAATTAATAAAGAAAAGTTTTGTTGTAGCACTTCTTACATAAAGCCTAGTAAATGCCACTTACTTAGCTTATTGACAATTTTATTACCTCTACTTTTATTTGAGTAAAAGAACTTCAATAATTAATAATAATATAATAATAATAATAATATGTGGACACTATCACACACTTTCGTCTAGTCCCAAGCTAAGCAGAGGTTGTGTTATGGGTACTAGATAACTGAAATATAATACACATACTTTTGTTTTGTAAATACATACTTATAATACATAGGAAACATCCAGACTAAAGACAAATACAAATGTTCATCACACAAATATTTGCCTTCCGCAGGAATCGAACCCACGACACCCGGCGTCGCAGTTAGTTACACTAACCACTAGACCAACGGTGCAGATTTCACAGTAAATGCCGTCCTCAAGCAGAAATATGCTTATTTCAGACTAATTAATGCTACAAGTTGCATGCTTTCTTACAGCACAGCAGAAGCATGTATGTATACAATAATCTATACCAAAGAAGCGAAAGAACTACTATTCGGATTGAGAAATTTTGAGTATGATAGCCTAAATTTCGAGAAGGTTATAGGCTATGTAACATCACGCTACTGGCGACGGGAGCAGAGCAGTAAGCAACACGGGTGAAACCGCGCTGCGGAATGCTAGTAATTTATACCTAGTCATAAGCGTCTGGTTGCTACGATAAGAAATATTTATAGGTTCATTTAATTGCGTGTGAAGTTAACACTACATTTTCGTAATGAGACAAGTAAGCAGTTATATGCAATTAATGTTAAATTTATTGTTATTGACTTTATACATTATGACAGCGGTAATGAATTTATAAACCTTATTTCAACGTACGATAAGCTGTAATTTAATGTGTATGTGATTAAGTAACTATAGTTTTACTTAATATATATTGTGTTAATAAGTTCAGTGTGTTTTTAGTCGCTATATTATGAATAATCCCCAAAATAAGCTTTGAATTAACGTATAAAATCGTAAAAGTATTCTCTTTTATGTATATGTACTGTTGTTAGCATAAAAACTTATTAAACATGTTAAAAATATTATAAGAGTGTTAGTCATATTAACAAGTCTATTGCAACACTACCTTAATTTTCCATTAGATTTTTTTATTTTCTTATCTTATTTTCCATTAAAAGATATCGTCGCCATTATTTATTTTTGTTTACAATTGCAGCAATGGTTTTGTACTACTCTGGTGACAGTTCATCTCCACAATAGCTGTAGGCATTAGTTTTATGTATAAGGCGATCCACACACTTGGAACATCTACACCGTGAACACATTTTTAGTGTGTTGCACCAAGCGTAATTTGTATATGTTACCGTATAATTGTAAATACCGTTAGATTATAATCTATCTCGCAAAATTGTGAACTGTCGAAACACTGTAAACCGTTACGTACTGCTTACAATTTATATATTATTAGATAGATTACAATCTAATGATAAATAATGCGTTAAATTGAAAGCAGTATGTTATGGTATCTTTCGACAGTTAATAATCTCGCGAGATAGTTATAAACTTACGGTATTTAAAATTTTAAAATAAAGCAAGAACACACACGCCCGCACTACGCTCCGTGATGCGGGGCAGTGTGTGAATCGTCTAACCCTTTCATATTCGAGAGCCGGACATACAATATTAAACGTTATACTCTGTTATGTTACCTATGTAAATTAAAAGTTAACTTAGTGTTTGCATTTCAAATACAGATAGTACTTTTACAAAAGAAGTAGTCGTCGTATCGTCATTTTACATACATTTAATTTAAGAAAATGTAAATTTTTAAATTGTTTCTTTCTTTTTATTAGCAATTTTTCTTTGCTTTCAAAATAATTTTCGTCAACTGCATTGATACTGGCGTGCCACAAGGGTCGATGTTCTGCCCAACGACAAGCTCAATCTTTTATACTACATGTCATGGATGTTGGGTTTTAGACGGAGACGACTGATACTAACCATCAGTAGTACATAGTATACAGTGGTGTGCACAGAGGTTTTTGAAAGGGTAGGTATTAAGCTTTTTGACAGCGTATTCATTATTTAATTATGTTGCTAAAATTGTGATTTCAGGCAATTATTAAGGTAGGCAGTGCGTTTCAAAACATTTTGTTTCTAAATGGATTACTGAGATGAGTTTTGTTCTCTCTCTTTCTCATAAAACTTCTAGTTTTATGACATGAAATAAACTGACGGACTCATAAACTGCATCAAAGTTCACGATTACTTTGAAATGATTTATTTTAATAAGTATGCAAACTTTTTAGATTAAATTATATAAATATGGACAGACTGGCTCTTAATCTTAAAAAAAAGCAAAATTTAAAAATAGAACTGCAGTAAAACAAATGAATATAGCCGGGAAAAGAAAATTTACTCGTAGTATCAGATTTGCGTGTTATTTAAAGCAAAGTTTTAAATTGATTCGCATTGATTTTTTATTCTTTTGTCAATTAAATTATTGTTACCAGCAGAATTGTTGGGTTAGTTTTTTAACTCATCTAGAGTTTTTAAACCATAATATGGATACTTCGTCCGAACAAGCGGCTCAAATTGTAGCACTGGTGCGGGAGGGCTTGGATCAACGATCGGTTGTTAGAAATTTAAATTTAAACCAGTCTACGGTTTCTAGAATATACAGAAGGTTTGTGGAGACAGGTTTTACAGAAGGAGACGTGGTACAGGCAGGACTCGAGCAACCACCGGTCGTGATGACCGATTTATTGTTACAACTTCCCTGCGAAATCGTTTTCTCACGTCAGTTAACATCAAAACAGAGCTTAATGAAGTGCGTGGAGTAAATGTGAGTGCACGAACAATAAGAAGAAGATTAAAGGAAGCGGATATCACCCCTTTTGTCCAAATGGTCCAAAGTTGTCTGTAGCTCACAGACAAGATCGCTTAAGATTTGCGTGTGATCACCTAAATTGGACAGAAGAGCAATGGGCCTCCGTATTGTTCACGGACGAGTGTGGGACATGTTTATATGGTGCAGATGGTCGCAGATAAGTTTATCGTCGACGTGGGGAGCGATATGCTCAAAGTTGCATTGAGGAGCGTGTTCCTTTTGGAGGCGGTTCGTGTATGGTCTGGGGTGGCATATCGATGAACGGGCGAACATAACTTGTGTTCATAGACATGAGCCGTCAAAACGGTAATAGAGGGGGTTTGACTGCACATCGCTACATAACAGAGATCTTAGAAGATCACGTAGTGCCTTACATGGGATTCATAGGCGAAAATTTTACTTTAATGCAGGATAATGCCCGGCCGCACGCTGCTGCACAAGTTCGACAATATTGCGAAGAGGTTGGGATACGTACAATGAATTGGCCAGCACGCAGCCCGGATCTTAATCCCATTGAGCATGTTTGGGACAATTTAAAAAGAGTATATGCGAGAAATCCTGTGCCCACGACAGTGGCAGCACTAAGAACAGCACTTTCAGAAGAATGGGACAATATTCCGCAAGATCTTTTAATAACCCTAATAAAATCTATGCGGAACCGATTAGAATTCGTAATAAGGGCACGTGGAGGTAATACACCTTATTAAAACATAAATAAACCCTTGCATAAAGTTTGTGTCTATTGTTAAAACCATTTTTATTATTAAACCAATTTTCCTTAAATTTCTGTTTTTTCTTCAAAAAAGTCTTAAGGTCTTTTCCAGTACACAAATTTAAACTTAAGCATATGACCCTACGCTGTTTTAAAGTTCACGAACCAATCTAGAGGTTTCAATTTTAATCTGTATAGAAAGTTTGCATACTTGGTTAAAATATTTTTCAAAGTCGTCTATTACTTTGATGCAGTTTATGAGTCCGTCAGTGTAGTATTCAAAGGACTCGTTTATTATTGTCATACTGGCTGACAAAAGAAATAAAATATAGCTTAGCCTTATGCAAACATTAAACTTAAATCAGGACAGTACAATTAAGGCTTAGTGACTTGCAAGTTATGATAAATGAACAGTCACTTAGCTAATCTGTTAAGAAGTAGGTTAAAGTAATTTTATATTACATTACCCCATTCGCTACCAATATCTTTAGTATGTAAAGTAAACACGTATCTCTGATAGCTTAACGTAATTATTTCTCTATACTTAGCCAAGGTTATCAAATAGTCTAAGAGCTGGTGAACCATCTGAATAAACCGTGTTTCACAAGGCTAGAAACTCTTTAAATTATGTTTTAGTATTAGTCGATTAAAAAAATACCGTTCTTACAGGCATTTCGTGATTGCGTCTGCATCCCTTCAACCTTTGGAAAAGCAAAAAATAAATTTTTTTAAGCCTTCTCTCACGAAGCTATAATTCAAATATGTTTTAATTAACCTAATTAAGTGTAAACAAAACTTACAACTCATTTTGAGAGTTGCAAGTGTGAAGTACCTAATACTAGAAGTACCTAGTAGATTCAGAGATATTGCTCAAGCTTGTTGGAGAGTTTTAGAATAAAGCTCATAAAAGATCGTTGTTTTTGAACAGCGAGGAACTCAAGATAAACACTTTTTGATGGATTTAAAATGCAAAGAGTAAGCTCCTTGGTCTGAATGATTCAGTTCGTTTTAGCTGATGTCTCTGTAACTATTTTAAATCTGTGAAAACTGCTTTCATTTGTTTTTTATACATTTGTGTTCTAAAATACAATTCAAATTCTAGAAACAAAAACTAAACTGTTATCAGTTTGTTAATGGGTGCATGCGGGATGTATAAAAAAGTAATTAACTAAATTTCAATTTCTTAAATAGTAATGAGTATTTTTTTGTAATTTGGAAAGCCTACTATTAAAACTATTGAAGTTTCATACAAATTTTGCCACCGCTTTTTAACCTCTTAAGAAATGAATTTCGCGAAATCCCGCCTTAGTGAGCACCTATTTCCTAAAAGAAAACCACCCAATACTTAATATTATGTATGACATACCATATTTGATCCCTTTTTAAATAATCAAAATGTGATTTGTACTTCAATTTACCCAATGAAAACGAAATTTTATTAGTTAATTCAGAAAAGTATTGACTTCTTTGTTTTAATTTATGATAATTCATGAATTTTAATGTATCACTATTTTAGAAACGCAGTGTGTTTAAAAAACCATACAAGTTTTATCTAACTTTGTAATTATCACGAGTGGCAGATTCAATTTTGTTTTTGTTTTAACATCTTAGAATTTAAGTCGACTCTGTATGCTATGTACAAATTACTTATTATTGAATAAAAATTATTATTATTATTATTATTTATAATTTGTGTATCTTTGCATTATAAGAAATAAATTGAATTTCAAGAGATAAAGACTAAAACATGCTATATTGAAACTGGACCCTAGGCTCTCCACGGACATAAATGCATGTACTTACACTTCTCTTCATCATTCAAATTCTATTCAAAGCCAGCCAACCGAAATGGAATAAATACACGAGAAGACATACAAAAGAGGCTCATTCTATGATTTACGACTAAATATCATTCAGTCGAGAATTGTATCCGAGTATTTGGCAAGCCCTTTGGGTTCTTTATTGCTCCAGTTAATAGTTAATAATCCCTGTTTTTTATTGTCGACATCTGTTATACAGATATACGAACGACCCAGATTATGTGATAGTTATTTTGTTGCTCGTAAAATGTTTGTATAGTAAAATATGTACGGTTCAATAAGAAATGAGTGTATTGTGGTTTGCGTTAATAAAACGTTAAATAAAACGCAAAAATACATAATACATAAAAGAGCAAAGAATACATCCAAAAGAAGCATCTAATCTAGTAATCTAGTAAGATTAGATGCTACTTTCGAATGTATACTTGACACTTTATCATTGCAAAATATCAACGCAAGTAGTAACAAAACCTAACTATTTATTACATAGATTTAGTATAATGTTCTGGATTTATTATTTTAGTAGTAAATTCTTGCTGGCTCCACCTTAAATATAATGAATAGGCCGAGTTATTATCAAGTGGTCTAATACTTGCTTACTACTTACGTAGCACCAGAATAGTTTCCTAATAAGTTTTTGAATACCAATAAAGAAATTTAAAACCGTACGTACACGCTAAATAAGTTTCGTTTATTTAGCTTACACGCATAATGACACAGATAGTAGTCAAACGCACAATGAGTACAATGACACATGGTGTCTACGCAAAATGACATACACGAATTGACACGTATTCTCACACGCTAAATGACACATCGTGAAGTCTACGCAAAATGGCATAGGTACGCGAATTGACAAATATTCTTATATTCAGTCAGTATAATTCCGATTTCAAAATTTAAATTTGTATACTGTAAATGCTTGGATTATATTAAAGTCAAAAATGTTTCGTTTTTATTTTAAACTTAGGTACTTGGAACTTTGATATAGCATAAATTGGTACAAAGGTCGGTACCAGGTGTGGTAGCCTTGCTATAACCTTACCGATTAACATAACTGGTAGGATAAGCCCGGATTATAAGGATGTCATAACACCTTTGGAGAATCCAATTTTAGAGAGCCTACGCAAGCGCATGCTTACTAACTTAAAGTATACCAATCTGACCTTATAAATCTGAGTGGGAAAAGCCCGGCTTATAAAGAAACTCTTGGATTTTCCGGCAAGTTTTAGAATTTATTCATAAGTTTGTTAGCTTTACATTATCGCGGAAGATAACAATACAATAGAAATGAATTTTGATTAGTTATTTTAGAATAGATTAGTTAATAAGATTATATTTTCAATTTTCTTATGGTAAAGAGAGCTGCGGCGTACAACGTACTGATGGTGAAAGTGGTAACAAATAACATTAGACATAAAGACTCCTACTATCATTACAAATGCGAAAGTTCTAAATGGATGTTTGTTACTACTTCACGCATAAATTTCTGAATAAATTTTAATTTAACTTTACAGTAATATAGTTTTTACATCACAATAATAAATAGGGTAATTCGTAAAGATATTAAGTTAATTGGTCAAAATATGCATCAAATCCTAATTTAACGCGGACGAAGTCGCGTGTTAGTTCTACTTTATTAAATAAAGTTTAGTAACAATATCGACGACCAAAATATGAGCACCGATAGACAAGAGCGGCATGGCACAGTTTAAAGTGGATATCCATTATCGTTACCATAATTAGTGATATTGGGAGGCTTAGAGAGGGCTTGTGTTCTGCAGCAGACCAGACGTTTTCTGACCTATTTTATGCTAATAATGTAACAATAAAATGTAAATGCTCTAGAATTTTAAAAACCCTAAATAAACTGTATTTAAACAAACCAGTTCAAAATGTAATTATCTCTAAGAGTTAAGTAAAATTAAATTATGTGCACTTCTTTATTATTCTGACCCTGACTGCTAAGCCGGAGGTCGTGGGTTCGATTCCCACCCAGGACAAACCTTTGTGTGATGAGCATGATTGTTTGTTCTGTGTCTGGGTGTAATTTATCTATAATATGTATGTATTTACAAAAAAAAAAGAAGTATTTAAGTATGTATATCCGTATTCTAGAACCCATAATACAAGCATATAATATGCTTACTTTGGGTCTAGATGGCGTTGTGTGTAGTTGTTGAAATATAAATATTATATATATTCCTTCCTAAAACTTTAAATTGCAAGGTTTTTTAAAATAGGAGAGCTTAATGTTTATATTTGAACTGAGTTAACTTAGTTAAGAATACGCTATCTTGAATAATGTTTACACAAGCTATGCATAACTTTCCTTTCTCAAAATATGAATTTGTCTGGGAAGTATTCCTCATAAATGCAATTCAATCATGTAACATTAATTCCTACTATTTTATTGTAGCATAGCATAGCAATCTATACTATTATATATAGCGAAAGAGTTTGTTTGTTTGTTTGAACGCCCTAATCTCTGGAACCAAAATCTACCAGTCGAATTTGAAAATTATTTTTGCGTATGATAGCCCAGTTCTCGAAAAAGGTTATAGGCTATGTAAAGTCACGCTACTGGTGGCGGGAGCAGAACAGAAAGCAAAGACGCGGGTAAAACCGCGCCGCGAAAAGCCAAACAATAATGATTAAATGATGATAAGGCACCCGCTTCGTAAACAATAAGTTCGAATCCGGGCAAGTACCAATGTGATGTAGAGTATCTTGGACATTTCTCGACTGACGGTGAAAGAAAAACATCGTGAGGAAACCTGGACTTAAAAGTCTGAAATTGCCAATACGCCGTGAGCTAGCGTACTGATTAATGTTCATACCATCTCTATATAAGAAGAGGCCATTGCCCTGCAGTGAGACATTAACATGCTAGTATTATTATTATAATGATTACTAAAAGAAACGCGTTATATACCAATAAATACAGTAGGCAATACATAAAATAATATTACCTAATATGACGTGAACGTGTAACGATAATCATTCGACCATGAGAACACGTAATAACGTCTAAGACAATATGACGGATAGTACCTACACAAACAAGAGTACTTACCGATGAGGAAAAGGAAGCCATGTAGAAGAGATAGCCATAATGCGGATTTTACTCCGCTCACTGCAAGGTCCATTACGATCACCTCATGGAAACAGGTTTACTGAAACAAAAGTATAAGTTTAAAATAGAATGTTCCTTATTGCACATTACATATTTTATATAACTGAATAATAAAACACAATAATATCAGGTAGTGTAATAGTCTTATCGCTATTGATCTCTGCCAGACAACCTTATAGACATTTCATAAATAAATTAAAGATATTGAGGCACCATTATATTTTATATTTCTGGTTTTATTTGTTGGAATATTATTTGTAAGGTTAGCCACTAGTTTTTATTCTAGATCAGCTATCCGGTTCACCCGCGTCTTTGCTTAATGTTCTGCTCCCGTTGCCAGTAGCGTGATGTTACATAGCTGATAACCTTTTCAAATCCGTCTGGTAGTTTCAGAGATTAGGGCGTTCAAACAAACAAACTCTACTGCTTTATAGAATTATAAAGCAGTAGAGTTTGTTTTTTTTTGAACGCGCTATAAATCTATACTAGTAAGTAAAGATTTAAATACATTATACATAAAATATTCAACAGAGTTAGCTCTGTTTTAACGATAATAAGAGTTCTAACAAAATTAATCTGTATGTATAAAATGTTAAAAAAACCGATCATGACTCAGGTTCCAAACCAAAATACGAAAACTTATGATCTTACGCAAGTTTTTCGGACACCGAACATATTTGGACAATTTTAATTGGTTTGATATTATTTCATCAGTTGAATATTACAAGCTCGAAAATGAAGAAATAATTGCAACACACATACATTTTAATATTGAAACGTCACCTATCAAAAAAAAAAAAAAGAAAATCGTAATGGATAAGTCGTCGTTAAGAGCTGAATTCGTAAATAAGGAAAAAGAAGTACAAAGGAAAAAGGAAAATTTCAATTTGCAAAATTATGTATTTATTTATTTATCAACTTATATATATATATATAACTTATCTTACGGTTATTTTATGAGTTAATTCAATTGTCTATAACATGTATGATGAAGGTTAGGACGAACCCTTTCTTGTTTTTTTGTTTTTATTAATAACGTTGTTTGACTTGAGACTGTGTATATTTAGGTATGTGTGCTTCTATTATGTATCACAAACATATCCGTTAAATTTTGCTTATATGTGGGGTTTTGTGTGAAGAAAAATAAAATTAGATGTGTCTTTTTTATATCTAAGTAAAAATTATTATACTAATTTTATAAATAAGTAAAAATTTGTGCATTAGTGGTATGAATATTATGTACTTGAATTCTGTTATTTTATTTAACTCTGTTTAAAACTTGATCTGTATAATATGTTGATAAAGTTGGAAGAATTTTATAAATGTACCTAGAACAGAAAGTCTTTGTTTTGAAATATGTTATCTTATCATGAAACAGAATAGATTAGGATGGCATTAACTAAATAATCTTCATAGAACTTCATTTGTATTTCTACAGTTGCTAACATAGTCAGAGCGATGAATAGCTATTTAAGAATTAATATATAAAGCTGAGTGAAAGAGTTTGTTTGTTTGTTTGAACGCGCTAATATCTTAAACTACCAGTCGGAATTCAAAAATCTTTTTGCGTATGATAGCCTAGTTCTCGAGGAAAGTTATAGGCTATGTAACATCACGCTATTGGCAACGGGCGCAGAGCAGTAAGCCGAGACGCGTATAAAACTGCGTCACAGAAAGCTAGTTAATTATATTAACACTCCTGTTAGCGACGCGAACACGCATTCATACAGACAGCGCCATCTAGCCCATAATTGTGTAACTTGTTAGTATGTTCATATAATTTAACGGTGTTTTTTATAAATATATTTATTATATATTACATGTAATACATAATTATATGTACCTATACCACGTAGCTACCTAATTTGTAAAAAGATAGTTTTATAAATTAATAAATGGTACTGGCAGTGTCCGAGAGTGTATCTGAAAAGATGTCAAAATTTAAAGTGCTTCTGCTCGCACTCTTGTTTTTTATTCTGCTTCACGGATGCACGCTCGCCGGCGAGCACAGACAAAACATTCACAGATTTTCATTGGAATATTTCCCCTGTAGTCTACAACTCCGTTCTGCCTAAACGAAATATAGTTGCATTTATCCGAGAACGAGCGAACTGGCACAGCTTTACATATAGGTAGGTACTAATATATCTTTACGTTAAAATATTTTCTATTCAAACATACATGTGTAGTAATTATAAACCTTCCAGAAGAAATGTTCTAAACAATAGTAAAACCATAATTATCCAAATCTGTTTCGTCGCGTAAAAGAAATTGCACTATAAAGATGATTGTGAAAGAGTAAGTACTCTTTAATTGTATAAATACGCTTTATAAAAAGCAAATATTATGATACTAGCTTTCCGCGGCACAATTCACTCGCGCCTTTGCTTACCGCTCTGCTGCCGTCGTCAGTAGCGTGATGTTACATAGCCTATAACGTTCCTCGAGAATTGGGCTATGGTACGCAAAAGATTTTTTTAAATCCTACTGGTAGTTTTAGAGATTAGCGTGTTCAAACAAACTTTTTCGCTTTATATAATAGTATATATAGATAAATACGCTTCTAAAGCAAATATTATAATATTACATCGTACTAATTAAACGCGCATATTATAAGGTTACGGTAAATTAATTCGCAGATCAAATAGCTATACAAGTGTACAACGTAGTCGAAGGAATTTCAATATTCATGACAACCTTAGATTTGAATCTTCATGCTACGTGAGTTGTGAATTGTACGAAAGGGTTGTCGTTGATTATTTTGATATTCTTAGTAATCGCTAACCATATATATAATGTATATGACAAGTATGAGCTAATCGTTTTTAATTATTCTTCTTCTTACCGAGTGGTTAGTGGTCAAACTAGTGTCAGGAATTGTTCAGGTCGCCTATATTTTGTTATAGAGGCATACGATTTGACCTAACAACTGTTATGATATGTTAACAACCGGGACTTTGTAGATCAAATATTGTCATTATTATTTTTAATTATGGATAGAGATTACCTACTCTCTCGTTTCAAATATATTAGCCGCGCTATGCGACTAAATAACATTATGTAAAATATAGGATATAACATAAATCTTATTAAGAACATGGTAATATACAAGGTGGGTAGGTTCCTGACATAGTTGACCGGCGATCTGATAAAGGCATCGGATGAGGGACGAGGGTAGCGTGGTTCACGATCGGTCAAAGTAGAGCCTATGTATGCCTAAGAGTAAGGCATAAGGTCCAGCAGTCTAGCTAAAATTAAGATATTGTAATATATCTACTTATTTAAATATACCTATGAGACGCCATGTCATAGCGGCCTATTAATTATCCCACTGCAGGAAAAGGACTGTTCTTAAACAGAGAAGGTATGAGCAGTTTTCCTTTCATGATTTAAAAAATCGCATTGTTATTTGTCCAGATTTGAACTCTCGACCTTGTGTTTAAGAAGCTATGGACCATTACGACTATCTAGATGCCTAGAATTTTCGCTTATTGAGCTGAAAAATCCATTTGATTATCTGGAATATAATCTTTTTAGCAATAAGACAAGACAGCTTGTTGTATAGTACAGTTCATTGCATGAACTTTATAAAAGAGATTTATATTCTATTTAAGATAATACTTTTACTCTTTTCATTATCACTATTCTGTTTTTTATTGAAACCAAATATAATAGTAGTAAGTGTACATTTTATATCTGATACAAATGTAGACATCTCAAAGTATAAAATCAGAATATGTCACAAGTAAGTTTTATTGTTACAATATAAGTTTTATATCTATAATGGTTGTCAATTTAGATGAAACTGGTGGGTCGGTTGGGAATAACGAAACGCTTTACTACATTCATACAATCACACTGTGTGTGTGCATTATTATTATTGCGTATATAAGGGTCGGTGATAAAAACACATTCTTTTATAGCGGTTGTAAACAAAACAGCTATGTAATGTCCCACTGTCATGATTCTGAGCGAGTTCCTTCCATGAATAAAACAAAATATTAGACTATTACAAAAGTTTTTGTTATTTAGGGACCACTTATTGCTCAAGATAAGGTTACTTTGAAATATATTCTTTAATGTAATGTGTTGGTAATATGACTACAAATTGTATAAGATACTAAGACAAGCGGTCGTTGAAGCTTGAGTATTAATATACTCTACAAAGTATTTTAATCGCAACCTTATAATTAAGAAACACTCGGATATTATGTCTTCTCTTTAACATTCGTTTCACTCCTAATTATCCTGACTACCTGCGCAAGCGTTTTTTTTTTGCTTGCCCTTCTGATGCTCCTTGTAGATCTCACCTTAGAACTATTCTTAATATTCCATCCCATAAAACTGATTTCTACTCCTTCTCATTTTCTGTTCATGCAGTTCGGTTGTGGAATTCACTTCCGCCTAATATACGAAAGTCCAAAACCATCTCTGTTTTTAAAAAACGTGTTAAAGACAACTATCTCTCAACATTATTATGATTGTCTATTATATATATATATATATATATATATATACATATATATATTTAAATATATTTATAAATATTTAAATGTGTTTTATGTATCCATGTATGTATGTATGTATATTCTTATCTACTATAAGTATGTGTAATTTGTGTATTTTTTTTTGTTTTAGTTCTAATCTATAAATAATTAGTTTACACACTGTGTCTATGTCTCTCATCTAATTTTCCTGTCGCAGGTCTGCTGGCAGAGATTTCTTTTGAAATAAGCAGTACCTTTGTGCTCTTCTTACTGTTCGTTTTCTATAATTGTCATGTGTGTACATAAATAATAAATAAATAAATAAATAAGGTTGCATTTAAAATACTTTTTTAGAGCATCTAATATATTTTTTTGTAGATATGTGCACTGTGGAATAAGCTCTGTATCGCCGTAGACTTAACATTTTATATTTAACGGGTCATAATGTAGCTAGCTATACCTAAGAATAAATTTATGTTTCTTGTGGAAATTTAAGTTTGTAGCGCGCATCTTGTGATTATATTATCTGTGCAAGTTGTGTACCTGGCGCCACCTACAACTAAACGCGCAACCAATCACAGCGCTCTGCGCTTGGCGCCAACGCTTCTTTCGCGCGCGCGCCGTTTGCTCAAGCCGCCAAGTGTCGTTGTGAAAAGTTCTAGACGGGCACGGCGTCTACGCCACGCCATTTTGTCATTGTAAAAGTTGTTTCTTCATGAATAGTGCTTAGATTAAATGTCAGTAATTAATAATTATATACTGTGTAACTGTTTTATATAAATAAAATGAGTCTCACGCTATAAGTAACAATTGTTGACCGAACTCACAGCCTCGTGCAGAAGTCGCATCTAGGTACTGTGTAACAAAGGCGGTAATCATAACGGCACTAAAATTTTTTTACAAGCATTATGTGTTTTATGTATCATATATATGTTCAACTTATTATTTTTCGTCCATTTCCAAGGCTGTCCAACCAGGCTCCTTATTCATCAGTCGACTTTGTTATGAGTGAATTATCTTTACAGGCAATTCATTAATAGTGGCTAACCCTCTCGGATACCTGTTGGATGTTTCTAAAAAAGAAATGTGAGATTTTTTTTCAGAGTTAAATTTTATTTTAATTGTTACTAGCGTTTCCTGAGATTAGCGATTTCAAACTGCGACATCCAGCGACTTCCTTTTAAACTATGTATAGATAGAAATTACATCTATTAACACAGCAATAAACAAAATCATCACCACAAAATACTGCGCAGCAAAATTTTGTTAACTCAACTTCGAACAAAACTTCATACAGTTCAGTCGTCAAAGATATAAATAAAGTTTTGAAGCCAGTATTAATAATGTTGTTAAAGTCAATTTTGAAGTTAATAACCAAAACTCTGTTTTATTGTTCCGACTACATTGTCTGTTTATGGTTTTGTTGTATTTCACTTAATATCAATGTTTAATTAGTTTTATTGTTATGTATATTATCTGAAAATAGAGATCAATCTCTTTCTGCGCAAGCCCTAATTCCGATCTCTGAAAGTCTGGATCGTCTTCGTGAAGTCTAGGTTATGGTAACTAATTATTATCGGTTAGACCGTTGAATTTTTAGAATATAATAGAATAGATGGTTGTTTAGATACGTACATGGCACAATTTGCTATATTTAAATAGCATCATCGTTGGGTAAGTCTTAAATACTAGGTAATTACTCACTAATCTCTAATG
Organism: Parascotia fuliginaria; assembly: GCA_963082885.1. Lineage (NCBI taxonomy): Eukaryota > Metazoa > Arthropoda > Insecta > Lepidoptera > Erebidae > Parascotia > Parascotia fuliginaria. The sequence goes on from OY720177.1 coordinate 15,711,208, forward strand.
TTTACATAGACACCTAAGTTGTAAATATAAAATAACGAAGAAAGTTGTTACTTTATACTCCTGTGTAAGTTGGTATAGAAAACATCTCTATGCAATATGCGTCGCTTTTTGGAATTATGAACAGACATAAGTTCATAATTATATTGTAGACAAAATTTTCAAACTTTTAATATAAAGCCTCTAGTTTGAAAATTGTTCTAAAGGACACCTTTGTGTTAGTCTTAAATTAGTTTCGAAAAGATAGGTATTTTGTGGAAAAAAAAAGACAGAGCGTCAGCATAGGTTATGTAAGTTACATAATGCGTAATAGCAAACAGCTGCTTCCAGCAAAACAAAGTAAATAGCTGTACAAGTTTCCTGTTTTGCGGGTTACTTAGTACACATTAACCTATTTGTACAAATATTAGGTACACATTGCTCTCTGTTTCCTCAGACAACTTCGTAAGTTTCTAAGATAAGGCAATGTATGTTCAGGTTTGTTTAAATATTTACACTAGTAATAGTATTCGGCAATGTCAAGACGCACGATAGCCTGAATCTCTGGAGGCTGCGGTCTGTTTGATATTCAACCCAATATGCTTACGTGCTAAAATTTCGTAAATGCAGAGCTATATGTTGATTAGCCTCGTACATGTATCGTTGATTGCATAATGTCGTGCTGCAATTAAGTAATTAATAGACTTAACGCGCTGTTGAGTTATGTACACCGGTTGTTAGTAGTGATCAGGTAATCAAATTTTAAATAATTGATACTGTAAAAGGAAGGACAAGACCTTATCACCATGTTTTCAACAAATTCAAAGAAAAAAAAATCATCTGTTGTAAAGTAATCAAGATAGACAAAGCATTTTTGACTGCACCGTTGGTCTAGTGGTTAGTGTAACTGACTGCGACGCCGGGTGTCGTGGGTTCGATTCCCGCGGAAGGCAAATATTTGTGTGATGAACATTTGTATTTGTCTTCAGTTTGGGTGTTTTCTATATATTCTAAGTATGTATTTACAAAAAAAAAAAAAGTATGTATATGTATTATATTTTAATTATCTAGTACCCATAATACAAGCTCTGCTTAGCTTGGGACTAGATGACGATGTGTGATAGTGTCCACATATTATTATTATTATTATTATTTACTCGTGTTTCATGTGTTTAGTCGTAAAACTCTTTGTTGCAAGTCCAACTTTTATGATCAGCCATTATAATTTATTATAATTATACATAGTTTAATTTTGTTTCGCATCTATCTATAATACTATCTATTATTTAAAGCGGAAGAAATATTTTGTTTGTTTAAACTCTCTGGAGCTACTAATTGGATTTAAAAAATTCTTTTCGCGTATAATAGCCCAGTTCTTGAAGAAGGTGATAGGCTATGTAACATCACGCTACTGGCGACGGGAGCAGAGCAATAACCAAAAACGCGGATAAAACCGCGCCGCGAGCAGCTAAGTAATGTATTGCTCTATAGCCTTGGCCTAACTTGGTCTTAACTTGTTACATTTGTACATACTTTTATTATAATGAAATGAAAATATATTTGGCATGATATAGCACACTTAATAAAACCATATTAGTAGTGTTAAGCTCACAATAAATTGGATATTCTTATCGTAACTTAAATCAAAATCAAAATCAAAATAATTTATTTGCGTTAAACATGTGTGGTCATACAATCTCGGATAGTATTCTTGGTGTTGTGCATAGTTTAAGTGCAGCAAGTTTTACCTTATGAGGTGTACAAATGAGTAATCTCCATTAAATAATCTATTTTTGAATTGTTAAATACATAATAAATGTCAGAAAGGAATTAATTATACAGAAAAATTCAAAAAATAAAATACAACAGCGAACAGATAATGGAACATACATTATAAGTCTAGAATGAGTCATTTAAAAAGTCTTTTATATTATAATAACATTTACCAATTAGTATTCGTTTTAGTTGTTTCTTAAATAAAATTATATTTGATGTTTTGATTTCTGCAGGTATTTTATTAAAAATCTTAGGATCCATGCAAAATACACTTTTATTCATAAGTGTAGTCCTGGCCGTATGTATCCTTAATCTACTGTTGTCTCGACGGTTCCGATTTACTGTATCGGCCAGTTGTGGAAACAGATGACTATTAGTTTTCACAAATAGCGATAATTCTAGTATGTAAACGGACGGAAGTGTTAGGATCCCATATTGAGGGAAATATGGTTTACAGCTGTCTGTTATGCGAAATCCGAACATAGATCTTAGACATCGTTTTTGTGCTTTGAAGACTTGTTCAAAGTCAGGTGAGTTAGCCCAAAATATGATTCCGTATCTTAGAACCGATCCTACCATACCATGGTATGCTGTAATAAGTGCATCAATATTGAGGACTGGAGTTAGTTTATATAGTGCATACGCCAAGCTGCTTATTCTTTTAGTTAAGTCCTGAACATGTGGCCTCCAGTTAAGTTTTTGGTCAATCACTAATCCTAAAAATTTTACTGCGTCAGTTTCAGATATTAATTGATCTTGGTGAAATAAATTAATGTCAAGTGAATTATTAGGTCTTTGAGAGAAGTGTATAACATTTGTCTTGTGAAGATTAATTTTAAGATTATTGTTATTGAACCATTGAATAATTAAGTTTAGAGTATCATTTATGTCAATATTGTATAGTTCCTTGTCTTTACAAGCTACAGCAACTGTACTATCATCCGTGAAGAGTGACATTGGGTGGGCTCTAAGTAACCATTACTTACGAATCGACTTGCGAACAATTTGTATTATACCGCTTAATGGGCATCCTTTACACCCTTGAGTACCTACACACCATTAAAGAAATAGTATAAGATTGCTAGTGTGTTGCCATCTGGCAAACATTATTAACTAATAAAAAGTCATAGTTTGGAAACAGACATGTAGAAGTTTAATATTGAAAGTAATACACAAAATAACAAGCGTTATGCTAAGTAGGCTTCACTTTACCTCTTTAGTTTTGGAATAAATACTTAATAACATGAAAGGTAAACCTATTTTGTCGTCTAAGTAGATAAAATAATGGTTCAGGTACCACATCCTCTTATAGCAATCTTATAATAACCTTACCGTGTCTCTACCCTTGTTTTTAATGGTACAAAAGAAAAAGACGTAACACAAAGTAATATTAAAATAATACTGCTCTATGAAATGGTGGTAGGCCTCCAGTTTTTGACATATTTTTGAAAGCCTTTTGTGAAAACTTACGTTAGTACGTTTTATTTTATGAAATGTAGTCATAGCTGTTTTGACGCTGTAAGTAAAGCCGATTGCAAAGCTCGCTTTTATATACATTATTTTCTTATATAAGTGAGATATCCAAGAAAATTCAAGGTTTTGAAAGAGACAAAACATTTAATAATTTCAGCGCACCTCTATTGAAAAGCCACTTTGTTTCAAATACATTTGCTACATAGTGACAATATTAAGGTGCCGGTTCGACACTTTGGAAAACGTAACGTAAAATTTTACTGCGTTAAACCTTCGAAGAATACTTTTGGGACCTGTTAATCTTCCGAATTGTCTTTTATAGTGTCAGATTCTTGGTTCTAACGAGTCTAAAGGCACATTTGAGTTTTAACTTTTGGCATAGTCAGAGAAACTGATTTCTTTTTGTGATAATGCATTGTTCGTGATAAACTTGACTATGTTCTTGTTAGACTAAGGGTCGGTGCATATTTATGGAAAATGCGTAAAGAATTTTTGGTAGCGTAATGCACATCAAAAACACTCAACCTTACACACTCAGGCAATGGTGCATTGATGCGTCGGTCTTACAATCAGGCTATGCATCTTCCGTCAGATGTGCACCGATTCTAAAGGTTTCTCACTCTATAACCATCGAAACGTGAAACGTGTGTTGTATACCTGAATACGTAAAGCAAAGCAAATGTTTCATAGTGTATCGCGGTTTAAATGCTAAAGCTTTGAAGCACGTAGCCTATAGCCACGGAACAATAAACAACTCTTATACTATTTATGTATGAAAGTGAGCAGCTCAACTCCAGGGAGAAAATATAAGAGGGAACTGTCTAGGTTTCGAGATAAAGCTCTCATGATTTATGATATTCTTTATTGTCCAATGTTTGTCGCGACGAATGAAAGATGGGACGCTTATGATTGAATAGGAGTAAAAGAAATAGAGTGTCTTTTAATTCTTTGAAACTGGATTCAAGAAGCATCTTTGTTTTACAGTTGTAATTATCGAAACGTGAAGTAAGCAATATGGTTGAAATCATTCGTAAATGAGTGTATTTAAATTGAATTTGAAAACTTTAGGGACAGGGACTCTTACAAGGCCAGATCGACTGATAAAAATTGTAGGTAACCGATGGACGCGTCTTGCTCACGAACGATCAAAGTGAATATATTTGGGGATGCCTATGTTCAGCTGAGGGCGTATTTTGGCTAAAATAATGATGAGCGAGAGTGAAATGAAAGTTTATACCTTTTCTGTATGAGAAGAGACCTTATGGGTTGGTATTGACGGGCCTGTTGGTCTAGTGGTTAGTGAACCTGACTGCTAAGCCGGAGGTCGTGGGTTCAATTCCCACCCAGGACAAACCTTTGTGTGATGAGCATGATTGTTTGTTCTGTGTCTGTGTGTAATTTATCTATAATATGTATGTATTTACAAAAAAAATGTATATATGTAGTATATCAGTCCTTTAGTACCCATAACACAAGCAAATATAATTGCTTAATTTGGGGCTAAATGACGCTGTGTACATACCTATGTGGTAGAATATTATTATTATTATTATTATTATTGTATATATGTATATGATATAACTATTTCATCCGCGTTTTTGCTTACTGTTCTGCTCCCGTCATCCTTTCTCAAGACCTAGGCTTTCATACGCAGAAAATTTTCAAATCTGACTGGTAGTCAGAGTTCAGAGATTAGCGCGTTCAAAAAAACAAAACAAACTAACTCTTCCGCTTTAATATAATAGTAAGTACAAATTAGAGTAATATTTACTGAAAATATTTTTTTTTCTTCTTTTTTGCCTTCAACTACCATAATTCAAAATCTTGTTCCTTTTAATTAATTAATTATATTATAAATGCAAAAGTTTGTGTGTTACCAGTCAGCGCCCAGTTGGCTGAACCAATTTCAATGATAACTTGTATGTAGATACATTCGGTGGCGGAGACGGACATACGCTACTTTAAATCCTTAATATCGTCCTGGTTTGAGAAGAAAACAAAAGCCATAGCGAAGGCATGGGGCACAGCTAGTATTTTATATTTTAATCATAAGTGCCAAAATACTTTTCTATAGTGTTTATTAATATTAAATATCATTACAAGTAACAGTATCAGTAAACAATATTTTTATTCATAGTTATTACATCATTATACAAGAAAATTATGTTTGTGATTAAGTTATGATAATACCTAATTACGTCGAAAGATCGTAAAAGTCTGTATAATGGACGAAACTTACGAAATAAACACCTTATTTTGAAGGATCATTACCTTAATAATGTTATAAAAGGTCAGTGAAAGGATCAACATCAATATTTAGCTATTTTTGTTGAATAAAGATTACTTACTTTGAGCAAAGATTAACATTGTCTATTGTCGCTTATTTAAATAATTTTGTGCGATGATGACGATATTTTAAAAGATTTATATTTGACAATTTTACATTATAATATCATTCCTATTAGCATATAATATAGCAGCCATTTTGGAGCTAATTAATAGATAAAGCTATACTTTTTAAGCTTCACACTTATTGCACAGGGTCATAATTAGAAGTGAACTCATACTTATGCTTTATGTAAATATTTGAAGTAGTACAAAAACTGCAAGTATTTAAATTAATTTTCCTTGCATATTTAGATTTAAATACGTTAAAAATAATTTAGAAATATAAATATACTGCTATACTCATGTATGTGTATTGTTACATACTTACTTAAGTGTGCTGTTTTTGGTTTAGGTATGTATGTAAGGCCATAACAGAATTGTAACATCTCACTTATGTTTTTATCTTAACGGGCTATCTCCACCGAACACAAATCGTTCGATTTTTTGTACTAATATCAACATCTTATTTACAAAATGTTATTGAACTCCGCAAAAAGTCGTCAAATATAAATTTTCAATTTGTTTTATAACGTTATTTGGTTCAATTGAAAGCAAAGTAAACAGCCAATAAAGAATCTTTGATGAAAGGGTTAAGCTATCGTAGCCCAGTACTCGTGTTTGCATTATTGGAGTAAACAATTTTTACTTTTTTATACGACGTTTATAGAATTCATGTTGATTTAATAAAGTACATAAAATATGATGGACGCTAGTTTATCTTACACTTAATGAAGCTTGTATAAACATAATTATATTATTTTGACGATATCTAGCAGAATCTACCAATTTTTTTAACATGTCAATGTCCATCACGTGAGTCACCGGGGGGAACCGCTAAACCTACTGTCTTCAACCCCGCAAGAAATTTAATTAAAAAGAAAAAAACCTATACAAAGCGATCGCTTTCACCATACCACTGGTCTATAGTAGACTAGTGACTAGATTAGACAAAAAAATATTATATTAAAATAATACAATTCATTTTCAAATTACTTGTTACAATTTTTATTGTTTTACAGTTGTTGTAGATAAGTAACTAATCGTCTAACAATAGATCATAAAAATATATTAAAAAACAAAAAGCCTGTCTGCCTAGAAAAAACTGAATAGAAAGTAAGCCATTTTTCCCGTGCCGACGACGCTACATTGATATTTTATATACTCTAAATCACTCCCATAGTCAATACGAATCTAACGACACTTCATAATGATAAAATCCAAACCTCCTTGACTTCGGCAGTCAGGCAAATATAGGCTGCGACTGTGTTTGTAGATTATGCGTTTATTTGAAAGCCTGTATCTTAAAAAACATGATAAATAGCTTTTAAAGTTTAAAGCCATCACTCAGTCCGTAGTTAGTAAAATATTTCAGGTACAATTTTGAAGCTAGCGTGAGTTATTAGGTTATATTATCACTAAGCCAAACTTTGTAGACGGTCATAGATCAATATAATTATTTAATATCTAACATAATGCTGAAGTAGTACACTACGTTGTGAGTTTTAAACTAATGTAAAATTTTCTAATTTGTAGGTAATATCTGAGTTACGGGAAATGCAAACATATGCGTAAACTTGGACTTATAGAGGAATCTAAAATTGTCAATTAGCTTAGAGCTAACGTGATTATTAACGCTCCTGCCTAGGTTGGTAGACTTCGAAGGCAACAGGCAACCGTAGGGCAAGGATGGCAGGAAACATTGTATCGCCAGGCATTCGCTTAGTCGCCTATGTCCATTAATTTATAATTGTTAAGCAACAAAGCAATCTAATTCAATATAAACTTTCAGCAAATTGTCATTTCACTCGTATGACCTAGGAGGCAACAAGGGTACAATCGTATCCCTAGGCTTATTGGCTTATTAATAGGAACCCAATAAGCATTCCGTAGTAAACGTTGAGTTCGTATAAACAAAAAAGCTATAAAACTGTCTCACTGCCTATATCAATTTCGCTAAGAAAATCATACAAAACCCCGTACGGGTCGAAGCTCATTTTTATTCAAACCAATTCTCATGCAGCGTTTATAGGAGCAAGTTTCTGAACCCCTGCGTACACGCCGGCTGGCAATAATTGCTTGTTGTAACTTTTTTGTTTAGTGGCTCATATCTTTAGGTTTTTGGGTCGCCGATGTTACCCCAAATTGAAATGTTATGCTAACGTATTAAATAGGAGATATGTTTTCTTTTGGTTACAGAGTTAAAAAAGTTTTATTTGTGAGTATAAAGTCTGATATCCGTATGAATCGATCGCGGATGTATTAGTTTGCATAGAATATTATAGGCGTGAAATAATAGTTTCCATACTAAATGCGTTTCGTTTGGTAAGTGAGAGTGCAGAAGACTTCGTAGTATTTCTCCCTCATCCCTTTCTATATGGTCGACAAAAGTTTCTTTTTAAACAACTTTGGTAGCAAACTAGTATACGGCTCACTTAAGGATAAGTGGCAACTGTAATCTTTAAACATGGTTATGTTCTCTACGCATGGCAGAAACTGCCTCTCTAGTTTGGTGGTATTGTGTACGTACTGCCACGCAAAGGTCGCATTTGCATTAATCTGGATGTTTATATGTATAATATGTAAGAATTTACAAAAAACAAAATTATGTATGTATATCAACTTTCTAGAACCTGTAACTCAAGCTATATTAAATGCTTACTTTGGACATGGTTATGTTCTCTACGCATGGCAGAAACTGCCTCTCTAGTTTGGTGGTATTGTGTACATACTGCCACGCAAAGGTCGCATTTGCATTAATCTGGATGTTTATATGTATAATATGTAAGAATTTACAAAAAAAAAATTATGTATGTATATCAACTTTCTAGAACCTGTAACTCAAGCTATATTAAATGCTTACTTTGGACATGGTTATGTTCTCTACGCATGGCAGAAACTGCCTCTCTAGTTTGGTGGTATTGTGTACGTACTGCCACGCAAAGGTCGCATTTGCATTAATCTGGATGTTTATATGTATAATATGTAAGTATTTACAAAAAAAAAAATTAAGTATGTATATCAACATTCTAGAACCTGTAACTCGAGCTATAATATATGCTTACTTTGGGTCTAGATGGCGTTTTGTGTAGTTGTTGAGATATATGAGATATATCAACCCTTTCATGGACACTGCTGTAGACGCAATAGATGTTTTATTGTCATCACGGCGATATCCGATTGCTGTCCCGGAAAGTCAGTGTTAATGCTAAGAAAATACAATCACACCGTACTCACTCACTGAATGAAATGCATTAGTATGGAAACGAATACTTCACATTGATTATTCTATAAAAGGGACCCTTTCATAAAATACTAGGTCAGTACTAACTGACCCGTTCGATCCGGCCCATTCACGCTGAAACCAGCAAGGACTCTACTATCGTACAATATGTGGTCCTTTTATGTAATTAGTTGGATAGAGAAAACATTATAACATTTACGCAATCCGTTTAAGCCTTAATGTCTTAGTCCTTTCCATACAGTTTAAGCCTTTGAGCGCTACCTTGGTCAACATTTGAATAACAGGCAATTAGTCTACAAGACAAACACTATATGGGTATTATTTTGTATCTGCTAGCGAGGCGTTCAAAGTATTAAAACAAAAGTTTCCAATGTTTAAAAGAACATGTCCAAGATAGCAGGACAATAATATATTAGCTAACCTTCCCAAAATAAATACTACTCTACTAAAAATCTTATTACTTATTTACTGAATCAGATTCAAAGTAATAGCTAGAAAAAAAAATTCGTTTAACAAGTGTTATTTTAAGACTTTCTTAAAAGTTTTTCAAAGAGGTTCAACCACTCTTTGAAGTAATTTTCGGGCACGCAAAACGCCATCATAAATATTGAAGTTGAAATTCTTCAATCTACAATCTTTTAAACTTCCCTCAAAACAGGAAAACCGAGACTTAGAGATATGCGATCAAGGTCTCATAATTCCATAATTGAATAAAAGGCTTTGTTTGGTAGCGGTTTTAAATATATTTACGTACTTACGGTTCTTCACACCCTTTAATTTTTAAATATATATTTACCTACGTTCTTAATTTTTGCCTGTTGTAGGTACATATATGATTAGGACATAATTGTCGTGAAAAATTCAAACGTTACGAGCTTCTTTCTTTATATAATCATTGCTGGTTATTAAGCGCCAAAAAAAATTTGGCACGAAATTTTACTTCAAATTATAATAGACTTCGTAATTTTTATGATGAATAAACTCTAGTGCGATTTGTAGCGGGCATTAATTTAGATTTAAATTGGGTTACGACCTTCTAAGGTTGTCGATCTGTTAATGTACCTACTGGATGAATTCAAGCGGGTTCTACCCCACTCGAGCGGTTAACCAGGCAAATTAGATCCACCTCACCTCATTCAGACTGAATTATGGAGTTATTAAAAGGAGCGTATGATGCTTTGTTTTGATGTTTACGTATTCATAGGGTTGGTATTTGCTTTTGATGGCATTTAATGTTTTAAGAAGTTGGACTCAAAGAACGATTAATATTTATTTTTGGTTGGCGGTATCTGTCAAATGCTTTAATAATGTCGCATAATGCTTCTCTTGTTTTGCATAGAATAGTTTGGCACAAACAGAGTGAGATATATCTAGCAGTAGATTCGGGCTGTGAATGATGAAGATGATGATGCATACGCACTACGTTGAACATAATTATCTTTGCAAGCTCGTTGAGAATGAATCCAAAAGCGTATTACGGTGCAGATGCTTTGTGCAGTGCAATGTACGCAATAAATTATGTAGTGCTTTGTTTAGAGTGAACGGATAATGCGATTTGTGTGTGTGCTAGCTTCAAATTAGCTAATGTTTTTTACTCATTTAATGTAAAATTTATTTGCATGTCTTAAAGTAAGCTCGGCCCAGCCGTAGAGATTTATATAAATTATTCTACAGTAACTTTTACATTACTTACTTGAATAAAATGTTAAAAAACGAACTAAGCTATGATTAAGATTTATTTTATTTTTATTTATTTAAGCTGTTTTACTTAAATTTCAAGTAGATATCTTTCGTTTAGTGTCGAATATGACATTTTATTTTTATTTTATTTTATTTATTATGGCCAATAATATACATAAGCCTTTTTAGATCTTCTATATTAAAAAAAATGTTAAATATTCAATATCCTTATTTTTTTGTTTGTATACTGCACCACTTATGATAAGTCTGCACTCGTCACTGCCTGCACATAGACCTTTGTATAAGGAAGAAGTTTGCAATAGTGATCACATTTCTTAGGCAAATTGGTGACCGTAATCAGGTGTGGTATCGCCTTAGTCACCTCCTGTACACCCACGGGAAGAAATAAGATATTATTCTAGACTAGCCTCACATTATAAATGAAACTATAAATTCATTTCATATCAACAGTAGACATCAGAAAGGGTACCTAAGTTACGGCCGCGCGAATTGCCATGTCCACAAGATGGAGCTGCGTTTACCACTGTCAGACAGACTAATTTATCTTCTAAATATCAGTTAGTGCCCGTTACATTATGAATGTCAGTTGCTGTGTAAAATAATAACATTCAGCAATAACTAATTTGCTCAAAGATCGACCCAGTCGAGTGTTAGGCCGCTATATTTAACGTTCTTGGAATAGCGGCGCAATAATTTTAAATTATATATTATACGTTTAGTAGCAATTAGGTTAAAATTTCGTAATTAGTGAAATAAATAGTGGTTGTTTTTAAAGCTACTGAGGTATTTATATAGAATGCTTTTATTCTATTTTTTTATTATTATTTTTTTTTTTTTATTTATTTCTGAAGGAGTGGCAGACGAGCCAACAGTTCACCTGATGGTAAGTGGTAACTGTCGCTTATGGACTTCTGCAATGCCAGGGGCTCCGCGAAGCCGCTGCCTACCGTGATTTGAATAAGGACATTTCATAGCGCTCGCGGAAGTCACAGAAGCTGGTAGTTCGTTCCAGATATTCTTTTTGAATTTTATTAAGTCAGTATAATAATAATAATATATTTTAACTCACTTTCCTCTTTTAATATTATCGTTATTTTAACTGCCAGCAGCCTCTCCCAAAAAATTATCAAACTATTATCAATACTTTCTGAACCGTCGTAATAGTAAACTAATTAGTAGGTATACTTAAGATCTTTAAATTCAAATATATTTTTTTCACTTTATAGTACAGAAAAACAGGACTGCCCGTGTGGTTCGGTGGTACTGTGTAAGGATTACCACGCAGTGGTCTCGGGTTCAATCCCCGGATCTAGGCTCGCTCCCTGTTACATGGGACCAAAAATTAAAAAATGGCGAAAAGTGGGTGGTTGAGCACTTCTGCTTATCCCTTTGGGGATAAAAGGCGTGAAGCTATATATGTATGCATACAATCAAACAAGTTACATAACCAATAACATACATACTATGCTACTAGTAAATAAAATACAAGGAAAGGTATCACAGTTGTAATGTTACATTTATACGTACATACGTACATGTTGATACAGAAGTACAATATCGGTAAATGGAGCTCAGGTATTGAAAGCACCCGTATCAATAATGTATCGAGTAATTTACATTTAATGTACGAACGATTTAAAATGTATTGCAAGGAACGTGTGCAATAACAATCTTGTTTGTCACACCTTGAATGAGTATATTTTTTCCACATGTCGACACGTACGAAGTACGAATGATTTATGCTTTAGTTAATACTAGCGATCTTCTTAAGCTTCTTACGTGGATTTCAATACATTATTATGATACTTGATAACCCGGTGAATTTCGTATAACCTACACCTATCAATCTATGTACTTATTTTTAGTATACTCCTCTCAATTTTCACCGTATTTTCTTTTCTCGCCGTTAGAATCATTCCGGACTTCTACAAATATGTCAATAACAAAATTAGCCAAAAATGATTACAATCTTTTTTTATTTATGGCTTTTTTCTGTAATACAATAAGTATGCATGTATGTCTAAAGAAATGCTTTAAGCTTTATTTACTAAAAACCGTATTAAAATTGGTTGTAAAGTTTATAAGAGGTTGCGTAGAAACAGAACACGTTATATAGTATTTTGTAATTATATTTACTCTAACCTAAAATACTTATACTGTTTTCGCAACGCTGTTACACCCGCGCCTTTGCTTACTGCTCTGCCCCCGTCACCAGTATCGTGATGTTACATAGCACATAACCTTCCTCGAGAACTGGGCTATCATACGCAAAAATATTTTTTCAAATCTGACTGGTAATTTCAGAGATTCAAACAAACAAACAAATAAACTTTTCCGCTTTATAATAGTGTATAGATTTTAAAACATCACTCGTATTTTTGCCTAATTTATGTAACTTGTCTTTGCAAGATAAATTTATTTTTTTTATTTCGAAGAACATTGAGACTCATATTTAATATTAATATACCTACACAAAGCTGTGTCCCTTGTGGAAATCAAATCCACAACCTCTCAAATAACAGTCACACACATTCGTCTACAAAAGAAAAAGAGTTACCGCAACACGACATTACAACTGTATAAGCCTATTCCGCGACGTCGACAAACTGTAAGCAAAAATATTGATTGATAGAGTTAGAAAGGGAACTGAGTTGCTTTTTTCACATTATTTAGTACGTATTTGGCGAGAAATCAGAAAGTTTATTTTACAAACATCAGTCTAGAAGGGGCTTATGGGAGTATTCAATTGGTAGTTACCTTATCTCATCGTTCAAAGGGGAATTGAACGTCTTCGAAATTATGATAATGTTAATGATGAGGAATAAATTAATAATTATGTCTTTGACAGTATTAATACTTGCGTCATCGCGTCATAACAAACGTAATTCACAATTTTGAGATCGATAATGATATTTTAACTTTACCGCTGAAGGTGTAGGCAGAGGCGTATTCTAAATTTGCTAGCTAAATTAAGTAGGATTGATTGTCATATTCCGGGCACAGCTCCATAGGATTGATATGTCTTTTCATTTAATATACTTATTCTTAGATAACTTAAACGACACTTACAAATTTATAGAAATGGGGAATTTCCAACCTGGACACCAGGCGAGATATAAATAGTCTTAAAGACTAGTCCCATTAAAGACGAACATTACTTTAAGTTAGGTGTAGCAAGAGAAAATTAAAACTTTCTGTCAAATATGTGACTGGACTAGGCATCTTATAATATATACTGTTATAAAAGTAGAAGTTTGTTTGAACGCGCTTATCTCTAGAACTATCAGTCAAATTTGACTAATTCTTTTGCATATGATAGCTCAGTTCCTGAGGAAGGTTAGAGGCTATGTAACATTACGCTATTGGCGACGGGAGCATAGCAGTAACTTAGGATGCGGGTGAAACCGCGCTGCGTTAAGCTAGTAATCTATAAAGGCACTTATAATAATTAGTCAAAACATAACACCGCTCCGCTCCGTAACTGATACAAAACGAACAATGTCCACGTTTATTACCATTTTCTTTCCTTACCGTAATAAGTACTTGCTCGAGACATAATATTTTTTTGTTATTTGGAAGTATTTCTTCAATGTATTGTTACTGTATTCTTATTTCTTTTGGAAAAGTACGTAATTCTTTCAAATACTTCATGTTTTAAGAAATAGAAAATTTGTTTGTATAAAAGTTAAAATTTAGTCATCCGCGCTATAAATAAAATAGAATAGGTAGGTACATATATCTAATATGGAGCAATATGTATATATTTATAATGACATAATTATTATGAATCGATAAAATGTACACAAAACTTAAAAAAAGATTCAGGTTTAAGTGTCATCCAGGTAACCGTTACTTAAAGAGCTTATAGGCATCAGGGGCTTGGCTAGCTTTAACTAATAGACTTGCAGTCTATCTACCACGATCTCCATATGAAAATAAAGGTGAAACTCTGTAGTAACAATTCATAATAAATAATTTCGCCATCACTATTTCTATAACAAAACAGCACCCGCAAAAGTACATACAACAAACATATACTTATTATTAAAATCAAGGATCCCGCCTGAACTAAAAAGAAAGAAACCAATGTTTTTCTCGTCCTGATGCTACATTGAAATATTATGTACCCTATGTCACTCCAATAATCAATACGAATCTAATGACACCTCATATGTTAAAATCCATTAAGACATTTAGGCTGTAGAGCGTGGCAAAGAAATAGACATACATACTCACATACATACATAATACATACATAGGTACATACGCTCGAAAAACAGTACCCTCTTTGACTGCGGCAGTCGAGCGAAAATTCAACTCATAAACAACATTGCATCGTATTAAAATTTACATAATTCCTCTTAAGACGGCTCCTGCAACCACAGCAATAATTAGAAACGTATTTGTACAATTTGTTTAAAATATAACTGATCGTATTACTTTGGAAGTAATTCCTTACCTGATGTAACAGTATAATAATATTGTGTAGCTTTTTATGACATGTTAATAGCCATCAAATTTACATATTAATGGCTTATTGTACAATACTACTACTTATTTTACAATACTTACGATCAATTTTTAAATTGACTTTATTGTGTTTCATCAGACAGAGTGCTGCCATTTTCGTAGATATACAAAAAGATCAGTTGCCGATTGCCGATCATTGCCGATTAATGAAGTTTTGCTTACGTGAATCAGTAACTATACTGTACTAGCTGCGCTCCATGACTTCGCCCAATTTTTGGGATAAAGAGTAAGAGTGCCGTCTCCGGCACTAAATCTATCAACATAAAAATGTTCATAGAAATCGGTTCAGCCATTTATTTGAGTGGTAACAAACACACACACATAATAATATTAGTAAGATTATAAAAATTCTGTACTGCTGTACATAAACGTAAAGGTTTATTTAAAATTTCTGCAATTTAAGTGGCTCCTTAAAGCCGATGCCTCTGTGATATTAATGCTCTCTGTAGCCTCGTTTAAAGAAGGACATTGTCTTAGCGCTCGGGACACCACAGCTGGCATTTCGTTCCAGAGCCTACACATATGTGGCAGAAATGAACGTTGGAAACTAATCGTGCTACACGAGATCGTATCCAGGTAAATTGAATACACTATGTAACTGTAATTAAATAAAATAACCCAATTCAACTTTACAAAATAAATTAAACGAATATTTTGCTGGCGTCAAAAACCCTATAGAGTATGAACCATAATTTTTGTTTATAAACTATGTAAACTATTTCAAAGCACAAAACAAATAAAATAAAACTGTAGAATATGTATTTCTAAAGCAATTAAGCTTGAAACGAGACCAGCCCCACGTCCATTATAGTAAGAATACCAGCCCATTATGACACTGCAAGGTGATCTCTTAACAAAAAAGTTATAAGCATAGATCTCGCTTGTTCAAGACGGATTGACAATTTCAGACTTTGTTGTAAATCTAGATTTTTTTTACGATATTTTCTTTTACTGTAAGTAAATAGTAAATAATTTTCAAGGTAAATTTGAAAGTAAGTACAATATAAAATTAAAAAATCACATTAATTCTTGCTCGGTTTCGAACCCACAACCTAGTGTATACTATTGTGTATACTCGTGTATACGAATGTGACGTCTACCGTTAAACCATAATTCCAAGGTAATTTATTGAAATCTTAGTTAATTTGCTTATTG
The DNA here is from genome assembly GCA_963082885.1 of Parascotia fuliginaria. NCBI lineage: Eukaryota > Metazoa > Arthropoda > Insecta > Lepidoptera > Erebidae > Parascotia > Parascotia fuliginaria. Next base: position 15,727,448 of record OY720177.1, read on the forward strand.
GTAGGTATATTTCCTGACTGAACAGACCGGGTTGGCACCTAACACTGCCATTACTTACAAAGGTCAAACAGAGTTCTGAGCTAGTTGTAGTATGTTATTGACAACTTTACACTGCTGTAGCTGATGGAGGACATACCTGTAATCGAGGTATTGTATAATTAAGTATGTACAGTAAAAAAAAGTCCATATATCGTCTCCACAGGAATAATATTTCAACCTTACTCGACAAAAAACATTTTCATTTCGATGAACAAAGAAAACCTACTTAAACGAAACGTGATTTTTCAACGTAATTTTTAGCCTTTCCTATTATTCCTATATTATACCTGAAGTGGCTACATTTACAAAAAGTACGATTTGACCTTAGAATATGCCATTCACCTGAGATCCGACTCAAATCACCTCATTCAGCACAATCGAGCCTATTGTTAGTCATTTACGGGACGATTTTGGGTTAACAACGAATGTCCGCGTCTGCCTTTTATTCAATTTACTACACTGAACATAATGATACCAGAGGGGCTTGAGCTCCTTTGTCGTGAGATAAGGAAAGTTATGTGATATGTGTTGGTTCCGTACATTGTTGATATTATTGTTATGTTGACGGCTTCCGTCAATATTCTGGAACACTGAACTAGGTATACAACAGCTGCTTACCTATTTTGGAAGTTTACGTACCTAACGTATATGACTGGTGGCATGAAGTTAACATATTTTTAATGTTAAAATACGCCTTGAGCAACAGTAGCGTTCAATGTCTATATCTTCACTATAATGCGAATAGTGCAGTCAGTGGGAATACAAGCTGGGATGACAAACAAACAATGTTTTCAATCACAATATTTATACGAGTTTAATTTAAGCTTACAATATTTACAAACATTATTATTATTTGACATGGAATAAACGAAAATAAATAATATTCTGCGTGTGATATTTTGTTTGTCCTACGTCTAGACACGAACAGCTACGTTCAAAGGTTTCGTACAAAATTGTGTTACGTTAGTAAATGTGGGCACGATGTTTTATCTCAAAGCTCAATATTTTCAAGGTAAGAGTTAGTTATAATTGTGACTGCAGGGATTTTACTGTTACGTGGTATATAAGGCCAGTATATACATATATGTATATCGTATTAAATTATGTAATTTCCTTGTGATTTAATAAGGTTTCCTCAAATTAGTTTCCATTAAGGCACGAAACCTTGTCCCGATCATTCTTCTAATTCTAGGTCACACAAATAGGTAGAAAATAATATAGCTAAATATATATAAAATATTATAGCTTGTGTTATGGATTTTAGAATCCGTTGATACATACATTTTTTTTTAATTGACATGTTCATGCCTACAAATATTTGCACTGAACGGGAATCGAACCCGCGATCTCTGTGTGGTAATCCGTACACAGTACCACCGAGCCACAGAGGTAGCCGTAAGCGCGTTCTTCTTATCGCGGAACTGTTGGCCATAGGTTTGAGTGACTTATAAGTTATAGCGATCCCTCGTGACCTTAAATATCATTGGTCCATCTAACTGGCCATTGCGCAGTCTCAAGCTACGTTTGTCGGTTCATGGCAGCTACGTGAGACCTACTTCACAAATTGACCATTGGTCCAATAGTTGACAGCAATGTGCTAAGGTCCTCAAACGACTGGAGCAGTAATATTATTGTAGGTCAAAAATTATGTTGTATTTTGTCTGTATCAGCCCAAATGTTTAAAAACATACATAAGTTCTGCTAATTATTTTGGAATTTTCGGAGATTTTTTACAATAAGGCAAGGTTTATTAGACTGTTCGGTAAATTTTCTAATAAACCTTGTTTCTTTCTCTATATAGTACTCTCTCTCAATTTCCAAAGCAAAGTCTGATTCAGCGTTAACATTCACAAACAGCGTTAACAACACAAATCATTCACAGTACAAGCAGTGGGGCACGATGGACACGACAACAGATGTACCACACTTTGCTCAGGAGCACCACACTCACACTGAATGCTAATTTGCTGACATTTTGAAAACTTTGAGGTTCACAAGTGTTAATTTAATTAACCTATATGAATAAACATATATTTCATTTCATTTCAATGATTAAATCACCAGTAAAGCCCAGCCCACCATATTGTATTTGCATCGGCCAACCTGGGTACGTAGTAGGCTTAAAGCTTTCCAAGTTGGCCATATCTCTTATGCGGTGATCTCAATATATATGTATGACCCTGGTTCATTAGCATCGTCAAAAACCTAAGTGGTACTAAATATAAACACGGCTTAACTACGTAATGCGGCGTATCACACACTAGCTTGCCGCAGCGCGGTTTCACCGGCGTCTTTGCTTACTGCTCTGCTCCCGTCGCCACTAGCATGATGTTACATAGCCTATAACCTTCTAGGAACTGGGCTATCATACGCAAAAATAATTATTGAAATCCAACTGGTAGTTCCAGAGATTAGTGCGTTCAAACAAACAAACCAACAAAGAAACTTTTCCGCTTTATATAATGGCATAGATTTCTTGTATGGTTCTAATTATTAAAGATTTCCTAAATAGATATGCTGATATCTTAAAATAGTCGCCTAACCAGCAGCAGCATATTTTATAATCTTGTTAATCATATAATCTTAGCTGTCGCCAATCCGTCATGATCTCCCCAGTGACTCGTGAAAGATGTACATGAATTTGTGTCGTATGGCATTGGCCTATTGTCGCACCCAGTTGTGCTATTACTCATTGTCAAATATGACAGGTCAAGGTTGATAGAAGAACGTTTCCGAATTAATAATATTTGTAAAAGAATTGAATGTAGATTTTATTTATCTAACTTTTGCTATACTTGTCGTAGATGAAAGATTCAAACGGGTTAAGAAAGAAAATCAAATAAAAAAAAATTGTTTTGACAAAACAAGCATACGGCAAAATGATGTTAAATACTTAGCGTAACTTGTAACTTGTGTTCTCCAAACAGCATATAAATAATGCGTGAAATAAATTAGGAAATAATAATGTGAGAAATATATTAGGAAAAAAAAAAAAGAAAGATAGGGAATTACCGTAACTAGCTCTATATTCTTACATGATCCATTTAGGTATATACTAGTTTAGTACTTATTTCTTTGCTATAGGTATTTTTTTTGCATAATAATCTTGTGGGTATTTTCTGCTTAACAATCTTGTGCCTTACTAAGTTTCATTTAACGAGCACTGTAGATATTAGCTGGCTGGCTTACTTTTATTAGACCTTTTTTTTATTACCTATGAGCTAGCGAAATTTATCGGCGCGTGAGATTTAAAAGCAAAGGTTTGGGTTGTACTAACAGATGTTTGCTAAATTTACTGATATAAAAAGAAAATTACCTCTATGGGTCTAATGGTTAACAAGGCCGCTATGCCACGACTGTTAGTGTCTTGGCAGAATGTCGTGGGTTCGATTTTCATTAAAAGCATTTCTATGTTTGTTTCAAAAGTTTTTTTTTTGAGTGTCCCTGACGATACTTTGGTTCCAGTGCATATGCAAATGATGTATTTGGTTACATCATTGGTTATGAGTTGAGTTTTTCATCGTAGTGCTACAAATTAATATACAAAAATCGCTTTTGCACGTAATAAACAAAAAATAAACGTATACGAAATAAAAGTTAAAATTGTTAAAGTGATTCAGTATGGCTTAAATTTTATTTACGTAACATTCACATATTTTATTCATACCTGAAGTGTATATGACAAGGTGGTCGACCCCATCTATCAATCAAAACTGAATGTAACGTTTCTTCGTATCGATTTTATAACCTAGTACAGTAAGCGAGGAAGGTTATTATGATAATCACAGATTTGACAATTACGTACATAACCGATTGGAAAAACAAAACTTTTGAGTTACATGGTATGATTTGTAATGTATCTTATCTGAACAGCTTAAGACACTTATTTTTCCCCAGACTTGAGTTACTGTGTTGTTCTAAAACGAGCCTAAGTTCTTTGGTTGTGAGAGGACAGGATAATATCGTCAGCAAAATGCAGGTTAGATAGGGCTCAACGTTTTTAGTAAGAGGCTGCTACATATAGGGAAATACGATATGTAGCATTGAATATTCTGTATCGGTTCTATTTAGAGAATTGTTTTCAAAGCTTATGATCAGGAACTCTCTTTAACGATTTTCGTTTAATTTGGTGTGATAAGTGAAACCACCTCTATGAAATCGCAAATCCACCTTAAACAAGCGTGGAGATTAATATCTTTCTCTATATTTAAAAGCTTGGCTGAAAAATGGTGTTTCATTTGTTTAGTTTTACTCTGTGCTTTGGTTATAAATAAAATGGATAAGGCTTACATAATTCGAGTCGGTTCTATTTGCTGATTTAACAAGTATCTAAGTATGTTACCTATAATAACAAAGCGTTATTTGCACAGTGTATGTTTTCCAAGGCATCCCTTCTAATGTTTTACTTGTACGAAAACAGGAAACTTTATCGTAATGTTCGTAGTTTGAAGTTGAATTCTATTAACGAGATTAACTTAGATTAAGACACATGCTTACAAATGGAACCACAATTAATTAATGATTACAGTTAATTTGGCATTTTTATTAAAAATTTCATAATCTGTTTTAAATTCAGTTCATAATATCATCATCGTTATCGTAACCGAATCCCATATCGATTTTCAAAAATGCGTGTTAGATTGTCCTAACATTTAGTTTTAAGAATCTGTGGTTTAGCGGGTATGCTATTTTTTTATATTTGTAACTGTGACGTTGGTGTTCGTTTCCGGTTCCCTTTTTTATTTCCTTCTTGGTTCGTTGCAATAAACGTGTGTGTATAGCCTCTCGAGTTTTAATTATAATACAGTCCACTAAGAACTCTTTCAATGCGTCTAAATAATAGTCGCCAATTCATATATGCAAGACAAACATTTTAAAATGTTAAAATGTGTTTATATAAATACAGATAGATACAACCTAAAACCTATAATATCAATCTGCCGTTACACGCAAGACAATAAAGCTAGTCTTCAGAATATATGCGAAGCCTAATATCATAGCTATGTGATTTCCGACAATGTTGCACGCTGTTGGATGTCAGTAAAGCTTCGACTTTACCACCGGGGGAAATACATTTTGTAAAAATATACGGTTAATATTTTATCAACTAGGGTCAATAAACTTTAGTTTGTGAAACTAGCCCCAGAAGAATACCGGCTTACGCCTGCTTTTAAATTTGTTTGGCCTATAATGTTACGTTTGTGGTTTTAAACAGGTATTGAAATTAATTAATTTGACATCAACAAACTTACTGCATTATTAATTCCCGACTGAATTATAATACTTGGTAGGTATGGCAATCAAAGTAAAATATGCCAAAATGTAACTCTTGATGAGGTTTTTATCCAGCAAGACGTTCGACAGATCAAAAAAAAAAAATCGTCTATCAAGTGTTCTGATTGAACAAATAATTATAAGCTTGAATAACTTTGAGTATAAAAATAACGTAAAAGGAATTAAGTTTTAATTATCTTCTAAAACCTCTTTACTTTTAAATAATTACTTTGGGTCGTTGTACTACTTAATTGTTTATCTGTCAGTACAAGACTTTGTTTGCTGTCAGATCCTACATAAAATTGAGTCCATGGAAACTTTATAAGTTTATCTTTAACAAAACCTAAGTCTTTTGCTCTGAGTAAAGTTCTGGAACAAATAGCGCATAGTTAATAGAGTGGTATCTCGACCTCTTTAACAAATATAGATTAAATTGCGGCCCTAGGGACAAACAAACCCAGACAAGAATCGGATTTACCAATGGGTTATGTGGGTAAAGAAAAAAACGGAAATGTACCCTTTTTTTCCATTTAATCCAAAATCATGGTCTCAGGAGTCCTCTTTGTATCGCGGTTTACTGACCGTTGATACTATACTAAAATTAGTCGATACTTACTTTCCTGAATTTGTAATATTGTCGCATTTGTTTACTTGTCTTAAATAGGGTTGATGGTCACAACGTAAGTAACGTTATATATATTATGTTTTATTAATACGTAATTTTAAATATACTGAAACCATGCTAGCATTGGAGTCTGTTTATTTACTACCAAAACCTTGGTAAATAGGAAGAAAATAATCAGTTCTTAATGGAGACGAAACGAATAGACGTCATCAATTAGGTCTTCTAGACTTCTAAATAAAATTTTCTAAACTCTACATAATTATTTAGTTTCATCATTTCGTTAATTCTTACATCTAAACTAATATTAGTTATAAAGAGAAAATATTTGATTTGTTTACAACGATTTAACTAAAAATCTACGTTGCCGATTTGAAAATTCTTTCATCTTTAAATATCAATAAATTATGTGATGATGTGTGTTTCAGTCATTTTTAGAATCTCAATATTTAAAGCGCCTCTGAAAATCTAAATGATGCGTTTGTTATGAGACCGAATGTAGATTTGATACTGAAGCGAAGCGTGGGCAGACATCCAGTAGTATATATATATATATATAAAAGTATAAGTCATGTATGTCCAACTAAAAAGGAAGAATATTATAAGCGACAGCTATACTTAAATCCACTAAAATAACCGTCGGACATATGAACATAAGTAGTACGCATATACCTACCAGCATTTTCATTCATAATGCGGGCAGCTAGCGAGTGGAATCTACTTCAGATGTTACTTCAAACTCTCAAGTAGAAGGGTACATACTTGAGACGAAATTTTCGGCGATTTTCCCTGTGAATGAGACTTGAAGTGCATGTGGGTTTTGGCAAAAATAAACTTACGGACTTTTTTCTCACCAAAGTGATTACGCGCAGCGAGGACATAAATTGAACCCTTATTGTATTATACACCCTGGATTTTTATTGGTCAAGTAGCAAGAAAATAGAGACAGTAATATTAAAAAAAAAGGTTTTAACAATTGAAGAGATCAGAGAATAATTTGAAGCCAATTGGATTTAAGATATAGGCATCTACTGGTTCAAACTTATGTAAATCAATTCAACACGCGACGATTTTCTATTATATTCAAACTAGCTGTTGCCTGGAGCTCCCCTTGTGTGAATGTCAGGTAATGTATTTTTCATACAAACTTTCATCCCCTATTTCAAGCCATTTCTCGCGGTGAAAGATATCTATATTGTTCCCCAAGGTCTATTTTATCTCTTTATCAAACTTTATCAAAATCTGTTAAGTGGCTTAGGTATGAAAGCATGACAGACAGAAAGACAGACAGAGTTACTTTTGCATTTATAATATTAGTATGGAGTATGGGTTACTATAGCCTAAAGTTTAATACAGTTTACTTGTGTAGGTAGGTAGTAAAAGGTTGCATTTTTTAGCTTGTTTTTCTTCTCATTTTGTGCCCATAGTGTGGACACCTCACCCTATAATTTTAGGTAAAGACAATAGCAGATTAATAGATTATAATTAATTAATTTAAGGGTAGCTATCAACACCTGTGGTTAGTAGTAACCATTCCGTCCTTAAACTTATATACTGCTAAGGGTTAACCCAAGCCAATGTAAATAACGAGAAACTATAATATTATCTACCAAAATAGACTAAAGGCAAATTGGGTCAATACGAATTAGCAATGCTTAGGAAGCTAAAATAGATTAATAATACTATAACAACATTAACTACACAGGGTTATATAAGCCAAAAGTAAATAAATGTTATAGCTTGTGACATGGATTCTGTGAACGTGAAATACTTTTTTTGAATTGAAATACAATAATAAAAAACGAATTCGGCTCGTAACCCATAGGTGTGTCGCTGAACACCATTAAGGTTAATTAAAAGATTTTACGCCGACGAAACAATTTTTGTTTAGGGGTGTAATGAAAGTCCATTTGTTTGATTTTGATTGGCACTGAAATGTGTTTGTTGTGAATTTAAATACGGGCTTTTGTTGAAATAAGGATATATCAATCATGCGAAATAAGTGTGAGTTTATAAATATTCTTCCAAAGTTTGCTAATTTTGGTATAAAGTCATTTAAATCAAACGCAAATACCTGTTCATAAAATTTAGTAGAACGTTTACCTGTCAAACACAAAATATTATGTGAATTCCAAAATAGAGTATATTTTGAAATTGGCTTGGGTAGCTCATCCTCACAACAAAATTACACTGGTTACATGGAATGTTATTTGGTTTTGTTTTTTTCTTTTCGTATTATTATACTAGCTGTTGACCACAGCTCTGCCCGCGTGAATGTCGGGTGTATCGCATTTTTTATAAAAACTTTCATTCTCTATTTTTTTAAAGCCTATGTTGTTTTCCAAGGTCTATTCTATCTTTATACCAAATTTAATCCAAATCGGTTCAGTGTTAGCGTGAAAGCGTAACAGACAAACAGACAGACAGACAGAGTTACTTTCGCATTTATTATATTAGTATGGATTACTTCTTGTAGTTGTTACTTAACAAACATAATGTTAGTACGAAACTAGACTGATTAGCAAATATGTATTGTATAGGCTATTAAATAAAAGCGAGTATAAAATTCATCTCATCATCATCCAAAAGTACTGCTAAGATCTTGTTATTTCGTTACAGCTATTTTTTTTGTAACCTCTCGTATGCTTTAATAACAGACGCAATAGAAATAACATTGTGTTTCGTGCAAACCTGCTTCTAAGAACACGATTAATTAAACATACATCATTATCACATCTCTTAACGAGCAGAATATATTACTAAAAAACAAAGAGCGCGCCTTTTTTCTCCTGCTTACATTGCAATATTATATACCCTATGTCGCTCCCACAATTAATAGGTAGGAATCTAATGACACCTCATATGTTGAAATCCATTAAGTTATTTAGGCTATAGAGCGTGCCAAGGAAATAGCCATACATACGCTCAAAAAACATGATCCACCCTGACTTCGGCAGTCGGACAAGAACACGTTGACACGTTGTCACGACACGTCATCTTACTGTTATTTTGTTCTAAGCATATTTTCGTCAACTTCTTTTTAAAATGTTAGATCATGACAAAAGCGTGAAATGCATTTAATATTAACATATGGAAGATGTCTTTGTGATGTTCTTTCTGACGACAGTGATAAATGTGATCTTCGACGAGAAAATAGAATTAACATGAGCAGGTAAGAATAAAGTACAGCTTATTTGGTACCCGCTTTTATTCCAAATGCGATTTCCTGAATTGAGTACAAAGAGGAAGTAAGGTAAATGCATTATCGAAATGTAATAAGACTACCGTAGAAAACAATAAATATACTTACAGGTAATAAGTAAATACCTAATAAAGAATGCATTACCTGAAATTATCCATACAATAATATTCAAAATTTGTAATAACCTGGCGATTTAAAAGAGTGGCCTGAGTTTCTTGCCAGTTCTTCTCATGGCTCTACTTCGTCAGCGAACTGCCTGTAGGTTAATTGGCTGACATTTTGTAAATTTTTACGTTCGTAGGTGTTAATTTAATTAACCTATATGAATGAAAAATAAAATATTAGTATTATTAATATTATTATTATTTTGTGAATGAACTACATAGGTGGTTCCGTTACAGTACATAGTACTGTTTTTCTTATTGTAGTTAGAACCAATAGTTCCCGCTATTTTTTAACCTACACAGTTCCTACTCCTAAGTGATATTTCCACAACTCTCTATATGGCAACCTTATCAGTTATAATAGCTGTTTTAGGTGCATAATAAGTAAGGTAAGTGCGTCGTATGTGTGTTTGTCTTTAAGTATTATTAAATATGGACTGCCTCTGTTCGGTGGTACTGACTGCCACGCAGAGGTTGCAAGTTCGATTACCGCTCAGTGCAAATATTTGTGTGCATAAACATGTCTATTTGCATTGGTATGGGTGTTCCTATGTATAATATGTATTTACAAAATGAAAAAAAAAAGTATTTTAGTATGTATATCCGCATTCTAGAACCCATAACACAAGCTATAATAATATGCTTACTTTGGGTCTAAATGGCGTTGTGTGTTGTTGTTGTCATCACTACATAGTATAAAACAAAGTCGCTTCTCGCTGTCTATCCCTATGTATACTTAGATCTTTAAAACCATGCAACGGATTTCGGTACGGTTATTTCTTTTCGATAGAGTGATTCATGAGGAAGGTTTATATGTATAATACGTGCAAAATATAGTAGAGAAATACTAGTAATTTTAGAGGTTTCTAATGACATGGAGGGACATAGCGGTTGCGGCGGTATATGCCGGCTGGGAGCCGCCGGCCTCTAAATAAAACATGTTTGTATTGTCTAATGACAAATGTGCGAAGCCGTGGCGGGTTACTAGTAATATTATAATTAACTTTTAGTATAAACAGAGAATTGAGTTGGTTAAGGATATGTTTTCTCAATGTAAAATATACAAATCAGCCTAATAAGCATCCTAAGATATAGATCAGAGTTATGTGCTCAAATTATTCTCAACGTGTCCCCTTGTTATTTTCTAATAGTTACCGTAATTAATTAATCTAATGGTGCTGCTTTCTATGATCCCTATAGAAAAGTTAAAAGATGTTTTAAAATTAATAACTCTGTGTGTGTTATGTCGTTGGAACTCATTGCAATTTCAGAGGCATTATCATATATTGAACAAATTTCATCAAAAAAAGTTGTCATTTTTACTGACTGTAAAAGTGCCTTACTTCACTTAGTTAAATGTTCAATACTACAAAGAGGTTTACCCATAGCTTGTGAAGTGTTAGAAAAAATTAATAATTTAGTTAAGAAAAACATTTCTCTGAAATTACAATGGGTTCCTTCGCATGTTGGATTAAGGGGCAACGAGGAAGCTGACAAATTAGCAAAGTTAGGGTCTAGACAGGGTGTTTTAATTCAAATTTTACCACATTATTCGGAAATTTTAAACGTATTCAAAAATTATTGTTATAACATTTGGAAAGAATATTTCGATAAAAAATCAAAAGAGAAAGGCATTTGGTATAAAGTTTTACAAAATCAACCTCCTCGATGTCCTTGGTTTACTGAGTCTAAACTAAATAGGAGTATTGTTGTCACAGCGTTGAGGTTGCGTTCCGGTCATATTCTATCAAGAAAGTTTGGACATATGATGAAGAAGTTTGACTCGCCCAATTGTTTAAATTGTGGTACAATCGACGATGTCCATCATCTCTTGTTAGAGTGTGACCGGAATCGCAGAGCCAGAGATAAACTGTTTTTGGATTTTAATACTGTTAAGGCGAACTTGGGATCAGTTAATAGTATATTAGCTGAACCTAGTTCTGACGCAGCAAGAAGAGTTTATGAAATGGTCGTGTGAAGCGTGAACTACGTTTCATATACTATTTTATAAAATCTTCTATGTTTATTTTTATTAGAATTATAGCAATATTTTGAAGATAGTTATGTTTTTGATACTATAGGACTGACATGTTTTTTAACAAAAGTCCTTAAATAAAGAGAAAAAAAAAAAAAAAAAAAAAATTAATCTATAATAACTCATACATTAACTTTACATTAATTCAAGGAAGAAATTCTGTCCTAATTAAATAGACTTTCCCGAAATGTACTCTGAAGGTGGCACCACGTTCTCGCTAATTTCTAAATGAGCGAAATCGACCAATAAAGTAAACCTTAATGAAAAAATTTTGACATAAAATTTTTGTATTACGTTTCGATCAGTGTGTGAGAGCACCAAGCCCAATTACTACCTAGGACTTTTTTGAGTTGCTTTTCCTCCATTTTTCTTTTCTAACCAATTTAATTTGGTAACTGCTCGGTTGTATTACCTTAGCATTGAACATTATTCATCTATAAATAGTAAACACTGAATCAGTGAAGTGTTCTTGTTTATTCCTGAACTTTTACTTACAAAATAAAAATATTTTTCTTTGGTTTCATCAAACATTATCCCATGATTAGAAATATCGGTTGAGTTAACTAGATGTCTCTGATTGGGTTGATACTGTAATACCTTAGCTCGTACAGTATCGACCAAATCCATTTTCGGACAATGTAAACAAACAGTTTTTTCAATATTTTTCTATCAAAAGCTCCATACACGATGACACATGGGTTTATACACATTCTGTTCACTTTAAACTTCATTTTGCAACTATTTCTACTAATGATTAATAATCAAATCTAGTTTATTTAATAAAATTACGAATTACTTTTTGCGGTCGAATTAAGACGTCAAAATGATTGACAGTTTTATTTTTTCTGTACTCTATATTCTCTTTGAAAACCAATGTTGTTATTTATCAGAAGAAATAAGTTTAACCAATACATATCATAGGTACATAATATTTTGTCATTTGCCCTCGCAAGTCTGAGTTCATTTGTTTTATTGTAATATAGTATAATAAAATCGTAACTTATATACAAATTCCATTTAATCAATATTTCACAATTTTTTATCAGGCGGGAAAATATTCAAAAGTATCCCAGTATTCCATTTCAGTCCGTGGTCAAATAGTTGTAATTAGAGGTCAATGCTTAATTTAAATTACATTTATTTATACATTAGGTAAATTGTTTGTCTTATTATCTTATAGTTTATAAGTCAACGGTTACAATAAAATACAATACCATATTTAACATAAATACAAGTATTTGGAGTAATAAAAATAACAAATCAAATAGAATTAATCGATTACGCAAATAGAGTATTAGTAAACGTAATATTATTTAAAAATGTTAGAAAAAAAGAATGAGAAATTATTATTTAATTATGTATGATGACATTAATTTTATTTTTATCATCCTTTTCCCCATCACTAGTAAATTCATGAAACCATAGACAATGGCAATATGGAAGATTGTTTACATTGTCCGAAATTAGAGTTGGAATGGACTGTAACTATTACGGCGCCGGCCATTTTTAGCCTCTATAGAATCTTTTGTCCTTTTATCGTTTTATGCGAGTGTTGTTGTTTTTCGTCGAAGATTGTTGGTAAATGTTATGTATTTGTTTTGGCTTGAATTCGTTGGGATTTCAGTCATGTTATTTTTATTCTACAACCGATTTTAACGCGTGGATACACGATAGCATAATGCACGATTTTTTACTGCTTGATAGGTAGGTAGATATCAAACAGCCGTAAGACTACTCAGCTGTTGAGCATAGACTTTTTCATTGATTTAAAAAAATATCCGTTTAGAAGCAGTGCTCAGCGCCTCTCACTGCCTACGTCATTGTCAGGTCGTTTGTCTATGTGTTAAAAACCAATGCTTATAAGAAAATTATAAGACCCTTTCTACGCCATACTGATAATTCTACGCAATACTAATAGATACTAATCCGTATGTCTACTAATAATATTAATAATTGTATACCGTGTTGAAATTCCCAACAGTGTTGTCTACGTTAAGAACGTATGAATAGGTCGTGCAAAGAATTTATTAATATTCTTGGTAGGTATTTTATTTTAATATTTTTTCATAAAGAACTTTTTCGTTTATCTTCTGAACGGCTGGGGTAGAATACTAACATATCTCATGGGAAGTGGATCAGTAGTGATGTGATGTAATTTAGCGATTTAGCTTTATTTCATTGTTTTCTTTGGATTCGATAAAGTATATGGGGCATGATAATCGAATGTGTGATAGAATAATTAAATTATGACTTCGTTTGTCTGTGGTTCGTTTATCACACGATAATATTTGTTCGATGTATAGTAATTTACTTAGAGAATTTGATGTAGGTACCTATGTTTTCATTATTTAGAGATTTGCCTTTTTGGATATGTATTTTAGAAACATTTAACTTGTACACAAAACCCACGTGATTTTTTATTTGTTATATGTACATGGAGTTTTTAAGCTGACTAATCTTATCCGTCTCCATCGAGCCTTATAATAGGGCCGCATAAACATTGAAAGGGTTAAATAATATTTCAGCTTCGTTGGTTATTTGAAAAGCATGCACAACTAAGCGTTACGGATTGTAAAGGGCCAAGGTCGTCTGGATCCAACACTCAATGACCCTTGTCAGATGGCAGCCCGATGAAAGCTGTCAAATGTAAATTTATGGCGTATTGTTAGCACTTCAGTACCTTTCTTTACAGTATTGCGTCAGTCAAAATTTGCATTTTTTTTTGAATAGCTAAGCAGAATTTATCTATTTCTAATGAAACTTAACACTTTCCGGGACAGTAAACGAATATGGCCGTGATGACAATAAAACATCTATTGTGTCTACAGTAGTATCCATGAAAGGGTTAAACTTAAACTTTTAGATATGAACATTGCTTCGTAAGGTCAAATCACGACCAGATAAAGTGGGGGTTCTTGCAAGAAGCCTAGGTATTTCTAGCAGTCAACGTCTTTTGACCTAAACGAGAATGATGTTGGACTGATCAAAAATATGGAACTAGTGTTAATGCCGGCATATTATCATAAGAAATACATCACATGGACATGGCTGTGTTTTCTAAGCATTGCAGAAATAATAGTGGATGAGGAAGGAAAAGGGAAAACGACGAGAACCTAAGGGGTAATTGGGCACTCTCCTTCACCTAACGAAACATATTAATATAAAAATTTATATTTTACTTCGATATTTTAAGAGAGGTACTTATCCGGTTGATTCGTCCCATTTATACTGAAACTAGGAAGGATTTACTACTGCAAATACATGAGGCGTGGTGTGGTAAGGCAAGTATTGAAGTCTGATCATGTTTCGTGGTTTTCTATTTCGTTTTAGCGCTTCTGTCTCACTACAGTTATAACAAATGAAGAGCTTTGTATCAAGTATCTCTGACGTGAATAAAATACCTATTCAATTTTCCCATGAGTGTATCCTCGGTTGGCAAAATATTTGTCTTTACATTAAGCTTATTAAGTACTGTACACCCACAATATCTTTCTTAGTATAATATTCTATGTTTTCCTGTTTAAAATTTGTTATTATAATTTTATCGTTAATATTTTTTTACATTATATAATGTTTTCATTTGTAATTGATATAGATACTTAGCGACTTTCAATGACTTCACGCTGATGTACAATGTATGTTATATTATGCATTTAAACCTTCAGGAAGATTTTCTCTGTACAGTAGTATTAAAATGGTTTCGTGGTTTAGAAGAAACTAATAAAGAAACAGACAAAAGAAAAAGCGTTTTTGTATTATATTGTTTAGTTGTACCTTTAATGAATAATTGTGTCTACATCTGAGGCCGTAAAAAAGTGACATAGATTTCTATTCTATTCATAGAATAGATAAAAAAAATATATGGGATTGACATAAGCTTGTCAAGGCGCTCTGTTTATGTAAGTCACGTAATAGACGAGCGTCACGGTCCATCTTTTGTTTTCACGGAAGATGGTTGTCATTTAATTTCATCCACATTTTTTCTATTTTTTATCATTGTATTATACCAGTAATATCATCAACAAGAATATTATTCTAAACTTGACGCTGGCAGAAATAGCTGACACAATCGTCGGCTCTGTTGCCAAAAAAAAAAAGAGAAGAAGAAGAAGACGAGCGTCACAATATGACGTAAAACCAACGATGAGTAAATTACATACATAATACGTCATAAACGGATAATAATAACTATGCTATAATAACAGTTTTACGATCGGGAGCTTTACCATGAGTATCGTGAATTTATCTCGTTGGTGACACCCTAAAATGTTTGTATGAGAAAATAAACAGCGTCCGCATCGGGTATTTAAACGGATAACTAAAATCGGCTATGTACCATCTTAGTTGTGCTGCGGGTCCGGAAAGTACTTATATCTTGATGGCGCCACGAGACCTGTAAAGTTCTTCTTCCACTTATACACAAAACACTCTGTCTTGTCATGTGCTACTATAACCTCGCCTCGTGTTTAAAGTAAACTTCGCTTTTTCATTTATCCGCGCCAATAGTAATTAATTCGTTAATTTTAGTTTTACATAACTATGGTGTCAGTCTTTCTCCTTCTATCTATCCCTCTATCATTTATTCTATTATATTTCTAAAGAATGCATTATAACGTATATTACATATTACATTTACTTAAACAAAATGTAAAAATGTGTTAGTAGACATAACATATGCACGTATGTCCTTGCTGGTCTAAATCAGACAAAACCATGTGAAATCTACATTCACTTATCGTGAGATAATTTATTACCTCACCTTACTCTAAGAGTTAAGTTGATTTATTAATACCCTCTTCTAATTTAGGAGCATACGAAATTCGGACCTTTCGAGAAATGAGTTTAAAATATATTTAGAGTTTTGTAGAAAGGATTGCCGGGCATCAGGGATTCTTTACATTTTTTGACGCTGCGAAACAATCTTTTGTTCGAGAATATTCTTTGTGTCGCGTGTGTGGATGTTATTTACTCTTCATTGAAAGCAAAGCGTGTTACTTTTCTTATTAAACAACCTTGTTGGCTGACAAGCTCACCATTATTGCAATTTTGTTGTATGACAAAAACCGCTGTTACTTTGCTAACAACAATGAGTCACTTAAGGACAGGTACGAGTAGTACTCAAAATTATTACATCGCGAAAAATATAAGGTAATATATAAGGCAATAGGCCACCATACCCACGATAGCTATTAGAATGGGGTCAACAGTCCTGGACTCCACTGACTTCGTACCTTCATGGTACTGTGGTGTCACCATATTGCTAGTAAAAAACTCTAGATATAATGTGTATGATGGCCGAGTAGCAAATGTTTAAACCCTTTCAGACTCTGTCGAATAAAACATCAATTTAAACTACTAATGGTGAAGGAAAAGTTAAGTAAATATTGACACAAAGCCTCATTTACTAAGTCCCAATGCCCCCAATAAAAAAGACAACATAAAACAAAGTAGAACTTAATCGTTTCTTTAAGTTTCTTCTATTCCGAACAGTTAAAATACTTCTACATGTTTCTCTTTTACTGTCAAGTACTTTTCCAGTTAATTGTAAAGTATTACATGGTCCGTAAACTGTCAGAAACAAATTAATAATTAATTGTAGTCACAGTGTTATGAGGTATACTTACTTAGAGCAACTTACTACCCTAAGTATCCGGTCGTTAACCTCAATGAGAGACCTTTGGATGACTTGCACGTGGACGTTAGTTTAGTTAAATTTTATGGACATAATAAAAGTATAAACGTCGAGGGAAGTTTATACTCCTACTCGTATCTAATACTAGATGTGTATATTAAGACGGGGAATAGACCAAACAAATACACCCTTAAAGTTTATACTATTATATAAACCGGAAGAATTTGTTTACCAGTTTTTCGGAGCTCAGTTTTTGAAGAAGGTTATAGGCTATGTAACATCACGCTACTGGCGAGAGAAGCAGAGCTGTAAACAAAGTCACGGGTTAAACCGTGCCGCGGCAAGTGTCTACTCACAAATTTTTCTACATTTGTGTCTCAACATTAACCTCATACCGTCATCTGAATATTATTTCTTTCTTGTTGGCAGCTTGATTAATGTACTAGTATAGTTCTATACCACTTCTATATCGTTTAATGTTACAAGAGTTGAATCAATTATCTCAGTAGAGTGAGCGATTAGCTTCACAGCCTTTTATTTTTGCGGCATTTGAGAGACGCTCATGTGGAAACATGCTGGAATAGTTTCATTATAGTTGCATAACGGATAAACGTTAGCAAATCCATACTAATAATAAAAATGCGAAAGTACTTCCGTCTGTCTGTCTTTTACGCTTTCACGCTAAGCCACTGAACCGATTTTGATGTAATTTGGTATAAAGATAAACTATACCTCGGGAAACAACATAGGCTATCTATTATTGCGAAAAAATGGCTTAAAAGGATTGAAATAGGGGATGAAAATTTGTATAAAAAATCGTCAATGTAAATAGAGATATAACCGACATTCACGCGGGCGAGCTACGGGCAACAGCTAGTAAGTTATAAATATGCAGAGTAAAACTTGAATAAAATATTGAAAGTTATAAGAATGGTAAGCAAGCTTTCCGTTAGAACGATTGTGCTTAAAACAATATTAAAATTGTTAAGTTGTTCTTTGAAACAATTTATTAACAATAATTTAAGTTAAAAAACTTATGTATAACTCAACTTACTAACAACTAAAAGACAAAGCAAACTAGACTAAGACTAACAAGAACACATCAGGCTTTACTTTAGTTACGATAAGGGTGCGTTTCCATTGACGCGGAGCTGGGGGAAGTGGACAGGAACGGACCGTGAATTGGCCAATCACAGTGCTCAAAATCTCAACTCCGTATCAGTGGAAATGCTGTCTTGTGCCAATTCACGGTCCACTTCTGTCCATTCCAACCAGTTCCGCGTTAATGGAAACGCACCCATAAACTCAACTTTAGCTTCAACTTCGTTATTTGAGCTTCAAACATTGTAGCTAACTAAAAATATTTGAAATATATAAATTAACTTCATACCAGCAATATAAACTTCATATACATCATAAACTTGAACAATTATAGGTAAGTAACCCAAAAATGAGCAAGCAAACAAATTTAAAAAACGCAAGGGGAACTATAAAAGCATTAGAACAGGTAAAATAATTATTGGCCTTTTTGGCTTAAACTTAAGTATAATATTTTATATACACCCACACGGCATATTTGATACAAGTTAATGGACTTCATAATTGTCTAGTTTTAATTCAAATACATTCGGACACTTTTGCCTTATTCCGTTATAGCCGTATGGAATATTGGTGATAAGGTAAAATGAGATTCTGAATCCCAAATTGGGCATCTTTTCTTTTATTGGCGAAGACATTGATAGATTTTACTAGTAATTGGTTATGAGGAAGGTGAGAATAATATTTTACTCCATATCATATTACTAGCTTGTCGCGGGGCGGTTCCACCCGCGTTTTTGCTTACTACTCTGCTCCCATCGCCAGTAGCGTATCTATCTAAATTAACTAACTAAACTAGGATATCCAACACAAAAAGATGTTTTTAAAGCCGACCGGTAGTTCCAGAGATTAGTACGTTCAAACAAACAAACTCTTCCGCTTTATATAATAGTATAGATAATATAGATTATTACTAAATTGTAGCCTTATATTCTTGTTACTTACTAAAATACTGATAACAAATGTAAAGGTCAAAAGGTTTGCTCATTTGCAAAACACTTAGGATAAAATAAATTAGTTCAGTAATTTTCATTTTATAACACCTAATAAGGATAAGGTTTTAAGTATTGTGCAATTGCCGATCTCGACTTACGCTCTTTTTCATTGAAGGTGCTATGTATTTGAGGTAAACTAATAAAACTATTTTATCAAATTTCACAAAAGAAAGAGACGTTACCAATACACAGCTTATCTCTCTAACTTCAAAAAACTTTTCGTGTGTGTCCAATATTAAACATCATACAAACATAGCTAAGCCATATTTTGATAAGATACATTGAATAAAATATTAAAATTAATTTTACTCAAATAGTATCTTAATAACAATAGGCTGTGATATGAATTTAAGTTGCAGTAAACATTTCAGTTGCAAATACGTATACATCGTTAACTGGTGTCGCCCCAACAATAGATTTACCAATGTGTTGCTAGAGCGTTCAGAGTGTTAAATTAAAAACTATGCTAAGACAAATAAAGAAGCGGCTGCCGGTGGTGTCACGGGGAAAGAACTGAAGAAGAATTGAATGAAGAACTAGAAGAAAAACGAAGGACCAAAGGCAAAGGAGGCTGTGGGTATAACTCACAGTTTCTCACAAGAAAAATTTCTTTCTTACGATAAAATCTTTGATTGATTCACAAATATTTGTTAGGCACTTAGTTGTATTTTGTGTTGCTTGCTTGCCCCGCGACATAAAGTCTTTGTAATAGTGCAGTAGGAAAAGAAAAGTTTGTATCAGTGTTTTAGAGGTAATTTTATTTACAATAAACTCGTAGGTAATAATAATTTCAAAATGTACACAGAAATAGAAAAATATTTTTATGAAGTTATTTGGCTAGTAGCCAAAATTTGATTAATCTACAATGTAACATAATATTTATATATTATTATAGTAGGTACCTATATTATCATGTATCTGAAACTCAAACAATAAAGAATAAAGACATAACTATACAAAAAGTTTGAAGTAAAAGACAAATAACAGTAAACTAACGATGATTAATGGTCATAGGTGTGAAAGGAGTCTGACCTAGAAGTTCAAGGTTCTCTCCAAGTCAAAGGTACTTATGGCAGTCCCCTTCAAGTCTAAATTGATAATATTGTTATGAATATGAGACACACTGACACACTCATTGAAAGGCTCACTCATATGTTTAGTGTTGATCAGAGTAGGTACCTACGTCCTGTTACATTTTCCATCTATATTTTGATCGTAGCAATGTTCCTCAACTTTACTGTTTTGCTGTAGAATTGATATATATTTATGTGCTAATAATATCATTTATTTCTTCGTTTATCAGAAAAAAAGTACTTTTACGGGTATTTGCGATGGTACGAATGAACGGAAAAAGGAAACGTCCTAATGATCCACTTGATTGCTTAATAATTACCCATGAAAACGTTAGTATTGAGCGATTAAGGAAATGTTTATACCGTTATTTTATCAATAGGTAATTTCGTGTGCTAATGAAATGAAACGTTTTATAATTTATTTCTTATTCATCTGAAACAAAATTTTCGTGTAAATTTATTTCAAAGATACTGTTCAAAATCTCACCTAAATAAAACATAACAGAGTTGATTAAGTCTGTTAAATATTCCAACGTCCGTAAACGTAAAATTAAATCGCTCTGTCAAAACGTGACATTAGTTACGCAGTTAATATGCGAAATTGCTATATTTTATGAAGACGAATAGCTGATTACTCTAATTAGTGATTCATTTATTCATACAAATTGTGACGGAACATAAATCATCAGACCGTTTAAAATTCAGATTTTATTATTGTTAAATACATTTAGCCCGTTTATATCATTGTGACTCAACATTTTAGTACAAATATAAATCGTTATATTTACTATCATTCATCAACTGTCTTCCACAGACGTAAATACATAAAACAACAAAATAAAGTTTCATGACATACCTAAAAACACTTGAAAGTCATAATAATGCGGTTTATTATTTAAAAGTTCACGACACTGATAGTTGTGGGTCACATAAAGTTGGTGGAAGTTGTCATTAATCAATTAGTTAGTTTGAGGTGCGAGCGGGGGTGCGCGGGAGAGGCACGTATGTCGCGGTAGGGCACGAGGCGTATACCGGCGCAGACTAGTCGTTTCACGCCGCGCCGCTGACTGCGGGACTGCCGCGGCCGTCTCGCCGCGCCGCGCCGTTTCGCGCGCAGGCGCCCCGCTTACCCATCACCGCAAATTTTTCTCTTCTGCGCCCGTTCCAACTAAATTGTAAAACCGCCGACCGCCCGTTCAAGGTACGAGAAACGTGCCGAGGGGATTCGCCGGCAATGTAATCACCCGAAGAACAACAAGGCGGAATAACGAGCCGGTCTTTTTCTTATACGACAGTAATTCACACTCAAGTTAATCTTATAATCGGCTAAACAATTAGCATAAAGTGAAGTCAGCGTAATTTAATTTTATACTGGTTCCGTAGGTACATACAATAATAATACTGTACATGTACTTATTAGAAGTAATAACAAATTGTAAAAAGTGTTTCTCATCCAAGAAAAATAAGCTTTATTTTGTTATCGAAGTAAAGCATGAGTTTTAATTATATCGTTCTGGCATTGGCTTGTTTCTTTTTAGGTACCTTTATAGGTATTCGTTTTTGTCACAAAGGTATCCATATTTCTACCTAGGATATTTTTGTAGTCTGAAAGAGACGTATATTTTTTAAATTAATAATAATTAATTAAGTACCGGGTCTATGGTTTTTAACTTTATAGGTTGCTATAAACTTGGTATTCAAAATTTCGTTGTGCCTTTTATCCAGATTAAAAATTCTAGGGCGGTAAGCTCTAACTTTTTGGTACAAAGTTTGCCGACATCAGTTTAATATTAATCAGAATTTATAAAAAGCATTTCTCTTCTTTGCGGTTACGTGGTTTTACGTTGGTGTTGAAATGAAAGAAAACTGAGTGATTACAGTTTTTATGAAAGGCTGATAGAATAAAAGTTTACTGAGTTTACTTCATCTTGATAAGCGCGTTAAGGCACGGTAGTAATTCTTAATTGATCGTAGTTTGATCGATCTGCCAAAGAATATTAACCCTTTGAATTTTATTGTAAAGTGATAGTGTCTGTACTTTTACGTTTTGTTAAATAAGTGAGAGGTTCCAAGCGCGGAGACCTAATTATCGCATTAGCGTTTTTCTTTTTTATTCTCTTTACTCATTTTTCTCTGAGCTTTTGGGACATCACAACGACTTAGATTCAACGCTTTCAGCAACTCTGCGCAGATTAGTTCCGTGGCACGTTGGAGCCCGTCGAAAAAGCTCTCCGAGACGCTGAACTAGATAATCCACGACGTGGTGTTAGTCGGAGGCTCCACACGTATACCTAAGACACAGATCATGCTGCAGGACTTCTTCAACGGCTAGCAACTGAACCAGTCCATAAACCCTGATGGAGCTATGGCGTATGGAGCCGCCGTGCAAGCGGCTATCTTGAGTGGAGAACAACACTTAAAGATCCAAAGATTCTCAAAGCATAGATATATAGGTTTCTATAGGTCCCGCAAATATGTCTCATACTTTTTTAATATGTTATACTGAAGATGCTGTTAGAACCTTCTAGAATAGAATATTCTACAACAAATAATGTTTTAGGATTAGTTCTAGCTTCTCTAAGAAGTAAAACCGCGATGAGACATAAATGTCGTACTTGCTTGATTGATTAATATCGTGTTGGCTTTGTCTACTGAAATTATTATTATAAAACTAGCTTTTGCCCGCGGCTTCGCTCGCGTGAATATCTTTTTTCTAATACACATTTTTTGTATTATATTATTCTGTTTTTCATACTGTTTCTAAACTCCCATTTTACAAACCCTCTTTCACCTACCTAAAGATAACCCCCGTAAAAGAAATATACAGTTCACAAAAGCAAATTTTTACTACAATAACTTTCCCCTTCTACCCCACTCCTACCATGCCGCTTCTCCTTTCCCTCCCCCCTCCCTCCACTCTCCCTTCTCCCTCATTTCCCCCTCGCTTCCCCCTCACTTCCCACTTACCTCCCCATCCTTCCTTCTCACCTTCCCCTCACTTTCTCTCAATACCCCTAATCCCCACCTCACTTCCCCCTCCCTTCACCCTCAATTCCACCTCACCTTCCCCTCACTACCTCCGCACTTCCCCTATCTTCCCCCTCCCTTCCCCCACAATTCTCTCTCGCCACCCTCTCCCTTTCCCCTCTTTTCACTTTAGAAGTTGCTAATTTAAAAAGCAAAGATCTTTCCATATATTATTTTATCCCTAATTTCATCCCTCTAAATCCAACCCAATTAAAAAAAATTATGAGGCTTTTTTAATTTTAATAGATGTATTCCAAAACAAAATTTCAAAACTGTAAGTTAAAAAATGAAGAAGTTTCATACAATCGATTTTCATCGTCGTCATCTCTTTTCATACACTTAGGGGTGATAAATAAAAAATAGGGGTTGATCGTAGAGGTGTGAAAATTTAGGGTTGTATGTATTTTTGTATGCTGTATCATAAAAAAATAAAAACAAAAAATTTGGTTAAAAAAAATAAAAATTAAGGGTGCACCACCCTTAACATTTAGGGGTATGAAAAATAGATGTTGTCCGATTCTCCACCCTAGCCGATATGCCCACAAAATTTCACGAAAATCGGTCTAGCCGTTCCGGAGTAGTTCAATTACGCACACCGAATATATTAGATACTAGCTGTTGCCCGCGACTTCGTTCGCGCGAAAATTCAGATGGGTGCCTCTATGAGAGTATTGCGTGCCTGATTTTATGGCAATCGTACATTGTATCAGTATTATCCGTCTCTATGGCGAATCCAGTTTAAACCCGCTAACGCAAAAACTGACAAACCACGTTCACACAAACTTGCGACTCTTATTTGCCCATTTAATAAGTAAGGGTGGTATCTGAATATTAAAAAAAGAGTATTTTCTAGTAGTTTGGTAATCCTACCTTAAAAACTATAGAAATTTCATACAAACTTTGCCACTCCTTTATACCCCCTTAGGGGCTGGATTACGCAAAATTCCGTCTAAGTGAGCACCTATATCCTAATAGGAACTCCGGATTCGAGAACTCCTTTCCTTCCGCGTTCCTTCTTCCTCCCTTCCTCTACTGTCTCCCTAACTTCCTCTCAGTTTCCCCTCACTCATCCCTCACTTAACCCTCACTTCCCCTCACTCCCCCCTTACTTCCCTCTCACTTCCCCCTCACTGCCCCCTCACCCACCTCACTTCCCTCTCAATTTCCCCTCACTTCCCCCTCACTTCCCCCTCACTTCCCCGTTACTTCTCCGTCACTTTCCCCTCACTTTCCCACACTTTCCTCTTACTTTCCTCTAACATTCCCCTCACTTTCCCCTCACTTCTTCCTCACTTATCCCTCACTTCCCTCTGACTTTCCCCTCACTTCTCCCGCATTTCCCCCACACTTCCTCTTCACTTTCCCCTCACTTCCCCATCATTTTCCTCTCACTCTCCCATCACTTCCCTCTCACTTTCCCCTCCCTTCCTCCTTCTCCTCAATTCCTCCTTTTCTTCCCTCCTTTCCCTCCCTCCCCCTCCCTTAAATTTTAAGTCGCTAGCTTCAAAAGCTAAAGATCTTTGTATAGAATATTTCATCCCTAATTTCACCCCTATTAAAATAAAATTATAAGGATATTTTTTATTTAAATAGAAGTATTTCAAAACAAAATTTTAAGACTGTAAGTTAAAAAATGAAGAAGGTTCATACAATCGATTTCATCCTTTTTCACACAGTTAAGAATTAAATTTTAAAAAACCCTTTTTTTAGTACAACCTCTAGAGATTTAGACAAACACACCCTCCAAATTTCAAGTCACTACGACCAGCAGTTTAGGCTGTGCGTTGTCTGTTAGTCAGTCAGTCAGGACAAAGCCTTATATAATATGTATGGGTGTATGGATGTATGGATTAGACGTATAGCCACCGGGGATCAAAGCATACAGGCTGCTAGGAATGCTAACACGTGATAGAGCCACATAAAGCTGACCGTGCGAAAAACAGCTAATAGTTAGATCCACGCCCACAACTTTTAGTTGTGTCTGACCTTGGGTTTTATTAATTGTCATCGCAAAACATAGGCTCACTGGAAACTGGACTCATTTAAAACTAAACGCAAGATTGTTTAGAATGAGAGGATTGTTTAGAGAACGCTATCAGCTATTCCGTAACCTGTTTCTATCAGAAAATGTTCGACGTGATTCTTTAAATTGGCATAACTTTTTTATTTATGAACCGATTGACATGAAACAAACACTAAATGTTAAGTGAAGCTTACCACAATATATTACTGAAAACCATATTTAAATCGGATCTGCCGTTTCTGAGATTAGCGTGAACAAACGCACAGACAAACAGACAAACAGACAAAAATTGTAACAATCATTGTTTTGGGTTGTATTTGCGTTGATATAGGTCCTAATAGTATTTTTTCTCATATATCTTCCATGTACAGACAGCGATCGGTTACATTTTTATTATATGTATAGATTCTTTAGTAGTCTTACAATTAATTAAGATCAAACTCCTTGTACGTATTTTGTGATTTTATGTTAAAACTGAACATCTTAATTGAGAAGTAGCTAATGTCACCAGACACTTTTCTATCTTTATTCAGTTTTCAGAATTTTGTAGATGCCGTATTTGTAGCAGATGTGTACTGTACTGCATGATGGCAATAGAGTAACAGACAAGACAAAAGAGTTTCTTTGAGATCTATATCATTATATCGGTGGTAACTAATTACCGATCTCTTATACCTAACCATTACGTCTTTAAGACGTATATCGTTCCATATATCCCATGACAGACCACTGGTAGAGGTAATGAAATAAAATCAAGAAATTAATTAATGTCCTGTTCCTGTAACATTAACCACCATTTTCCAAGAAGGATTGTCACTTCAGAGGCCCTAGACAAGTGTCAAAAATTTCTATTCTATTCATAGAATAGATAATAAAATGTATGAGATTGACATAAACGCTGGCGTTAGCTTATGTCAATCCAATACATTTTCTAATCTATTCTATGAATAGAATAGAAATCTTTGCCACTTGTCTAGGGCTTCAGATTGGTTACGCGGTTTCCCTGCGTCTTTGCTTACTACTCTGCTCGCGTCGCCAGTAGCGTCATGTAACATAGCCTATAAATCTTTCAAGAGAACTTGGCTATCACACGCAAAAATAGTTTTCCAACTTTTAGTTTTAGAAATACAGAGAACAAAGTCTTCTGTTTTATAAAAAGTGCATGGTACATCTATTATGCAAAGATCTATTCACACTGGAAGAAGAGGCGTTGTTGTATCAGTCGCGCTAGTTACAAAACTTTACTGCGTGACGTCAGTAAACAATTGTCTTGTAATTATTGTTTTTCCGATATTGTACAGCGCAAAGTTTTGTTGCTTTGTAACTGGGCGAAGATGTAAACGTAGAAAATACAATTATAATATAATACTGCGATGAGTATTGGCGCTCGAAAGATATAAAGAGCTTTCGAACTAAACATTTCGAAGCCGGACTGTTAAAATTTGACACCTTTTACCAGCTCATCAACATATCGGCCCATTATTATCCCACTGCATAGCAAGGCCTCTTCTCATACTGTGAAGGTATGAGCATTGATCGCCACGCTTGCATCACTTAAATACTTGCTTTAAAACACGAGGTCGGGGATTCGAATCCCCGACCTCGTGTTTACTTTACCACTAGGTCATTACGACTATACCAGCGCATATTAATATATTTTATCTTGGGTCCAGCGAAGCGTAAAAAAAACGTGTCACTAAACTGCCTACCATGTTAATTTAACCATGATGGTAATTGTTGTAATCATTCTTTCTTGTAATGTTTTCTTAGCATAGTTTATACATACACATCCATAGATAATAATAATAATAGCAATGTGTATCGGCTACATTAAGCGCTTACCAGAAGGCCTTGATTGAGGGTACTAACACGGGCCATCCGATTGATAGTTTGCTTGTAAATTTCATAAAAGCACCTTTAAGGATATTACAGGGCCCTATGACTTTGAGCGTTTGACCTCTAAACTAGTATTTTGTGAATTTTGTTTTTAAGACGCCACCTACCGACAAAAAAACTATACTACTGTAAAAGGAACTTCAGATTACGCCAAAACAGAAGATATGTCATCGTGTTGAATGTTGATGACAACACAAGGTTTATGCCTATTTTATTTAATAACTAAGTAACCTACTCGTTATAAAAGTTTTCAATAACCTAGAGCGACTATTAGAACATAATTTATTTTTGTTTTGAAATAAATGTTGTACTTTGTCTAAGCTTGCTATGATTTTAGCATTGAAAATACATATTATGTAGATACTATTATCCAGCTTTTATTATTTATTTATTTTAGCGCTTAAATAACTGCATGATACATTCTGAAGATAACCACGTCAATTTGTTTTGGTTCTTAGTAAATAAAAGTCATCTTGGTGTAATATGCTCTTAAAATATTTGGTGTAATATGCATACACAGACTATACAACATACACATAAATACAGACTGCTTCTGTATTTCGGTGGTACTGTGTGAGGATGGTCTCGGGTTCTATTCCTCTTTCTTTTCGGGAAAAAGGCGTAAATCTATGTAGGTATTGTAATACAACATTAAAATCACACACATAATACAAAATAACATAATACAAAAAAACTTCTTGTGTACTGACTTAAATACTGTAACTCAATAATCTTATTTTTTTATACCAATATATGATTATATCAGAATAGAATAACGGTGAAAGAGACATGGCACGCATACTGACATTTATTTACACATAGAATAAAATGTAGACGTTTCTCAAGAAAATTAGAAAGATTTCTTCATGATGATTTGCTTCACCGTAAGTCAGTAATGTCCAAGGTGAACTAAGAAAGTTAACTTTTTATATGAATTTAAAAACATCACATTGATACTTTTCTGGTTTCGAACCCACGACCTCATGCTTCTAAAGCAGATAGCGCCTAACTATTGTATAAAAGCCTGAATTTCTATTAGTACAGTGTCAAATGCATCCCGACGCGCTCCGTCATCGTACGCTTGGTGAAAAACGTACATTACAGTCAATTACAGTCGTAATACAATGAGGTACTTTATTTTTCAATGTTACTAATATTCTTCTTCTTTTTAGGGTGCCTCTCCAACTAGTGGAGGTTGGCAGTCTACTTACCAATAATTTTAAAAGGCTTGACGACACTTCCCTTTTTATTTATTTAGCTACTACACTGTAGCTTTATTTATTATTTTTATACCAGACACCCGCCCTCTTGCTTCACTTCGGTATCAAAAAGTTCTATCTTTTATTAGCGGACGCCTACATTAAATGTCTTTGCAGTACTGTCTGCGAACTATTATTGCAGTGCTGTATTTAAAATTTACAAGTATTGAAATTCGGAAAATTAGTGATAAAAACACATAATAACATAATAAAATACAGACCATATCTGTAGTAAACGGTGTGGATGTCACAATTAATTAAACTGTTTAGTGTAATATTTTATGTTCATGTAATATTGTTATTGTTTTGTTTGTTTACCTAATAAACTATATATATAGTCTATGTTATTCACTACTATTAAAGCTTTCTAAAGATAACTTAATTTTTAAACCAGTTACGTAGATTTTGAATTAAATCGTAACAAACAAATATACAAATATACAAAAAATCGGGTAAGGAAGGGCCCGTGGTCCTACCAATTTGTCCAACTGGTGGGATTACGATACTACTATGTATCCGTAGTTCTTTTGCGCTAGGGGCGGAATAATATATATATATATATATATATATATATATATATATATATATATATATATATAGTCCTCCTCACCGCTTTCGATGACGGCGACCCTAACATTTACGGATTGGTTCTCTCATGAGCTCTAAAGTGACTTGCTAAACCGAACTTGGTTTTAAATACCCTATGACACGTGTGACAGTAAAGCTGGCCTGCGGAGTTGAACGTGTAAGTGTAGGAAGACTTAGGTCTCTGTTTACGTTGTTGACGTTTGGCGTCCAGTAATTGGAGGCGATTCTCTTCAAATGCCTTGACACTATTAGAGGCGATAGATCGCCAAGTTGGCCTTTGGAAAGCGAGGTCTTCCCAACAATCAGGATCGATGGCACATGCGTTGAGGTGTCTTTTAAAAGCGTCCTTATATCGAAAATACTGACCGCCATGTTTCCTCTTACCTTCTGCCATCTCCGAGTAGAGGACTGCTTTTGGTAAACGGCTGTCATCCATACGAAGGACATGCCCGCACCATCTGAGTTGGCGTTGCATGAGGAATGCTTCCATGCCGTACATTCTGGAGCGACGCAGGACCTCAGAGTTAGGCACACGATCTTGCCACTTGATGTTCATAATCGATCTTAGACACCTGAGGTGGTACGTGTCTAACTTCTTTATGTCTTTTTTGTATAAGCACCATGTCTCAGCACCATACAAAAGAACAGGTATAATTAGAGCCTTATAGACACTAATTTTTGTCTCCAGTTTTATATCATGGGACTTCCAGACACTATCAGTGAGTCTCCCGAAATTGGCAGCAGCGTTAGCAATGCGGGATGGTATCTCTGAAGCTAAAGTATTGTCATGCCGGATATTGCTTCCTAAATATTTAAAGTGTGACACCTCCTCCAGTGGTTTCCCATTCATATATATCGCTGTTTGGTCAGTTGTACTACCTCTTGGTGGTTGCTTAAGGACTTGGGTTTTTGAAGTGTTTATTACCAGGCCAAATCGCTGACATGACACATGCAGTGCATCAACATAACTTTGGAGCTATCGGCCATGAGGCACACGTCGTCAGCATAAAGTATTTCGAGTACAGAGATCCTGTTAATTTTAGACTTGGCCCTAAACCTTGAGATGTTAAATAGGCCTTTTTCAGTTCTGACATTAAGTTGAATTTGGTTGCCGCAACTCCTTAGAGCGTCTTTTATTACAGCTGAAAAATAAATAGCAAAAAGTGTGGGTGCCAAGACACAACCTTGTTTTACTCCGCTAGTAATTGGAATTTCCTCAGAAAATTCGTTCTCGTGTTGAACCTGCGCCTTCATGCCAACATGAAATTGGCGAATGAGGTTAACAAACTTCTTTGGATACCCAAATTTTTGAAGAACAAGCCACAGGGCCTCACGTGGTACTCTATCAAATGCTTTCTCTAAATCGACAAAGCACATATAGAGAGGTCTTTGATGTTCAAGGCTCTTCTCCTGGAGTTGCCTTATGATAGCGATGGCGTCAATAGTACCCCTGCTAGGCCGAAAACCGCATTGGCTCTCGTTCTGCTATTGCACTAAGGGGGGATTTGAAGATGTGTGCAAGAATTTTGCCAGCACTAGAGAGTAGCGATATGCCGCGGTAGGAGCTGCAATCGGAGACATCTCCTTTTCCTTTATACAGCTTGCATATGATCGCGTCTCTCCAGCCCTGCGGCACATTTTCACTTTCCCACACTTTCAAGACAAGGTGATAAAGTCTACCTGTAATGCCATCTCCGCTGTATTTGTATACTTCGGCTGGAAGTTGATCCATTCCTGTGGCCTTCGAGTTTTGGAGACGCTTCACTGCTTTCAGGAGTTCATCATAAGTTGGTGGGTTATCCAAACGCTGACATACTGATAGTTGATCAAGCGTGTTTATATAAGACAAGTTAACACTGAGCGTATTAGGGTTCATAACCTCAGTAAAATGTTCTGCCCAACGCTCTACTACGTCATTTTTATTCGTAACTCGATATTGCCTGTCTTTAGACTACATTGGAGCTGTTTTTCTGACTCGTGGACCAAAAATCGCTTTTATGCTTTCGAAGAACTTGCCAGATTGGTTTGTCTCAGCGTAGTGTTGCATTTCAGCAGCTTTCTTCATCCACCACTTGTCTTTCAGTTCACGAATCTTAGATCTTAATTTAAGATGAGCTTCCTTTTTTCTTAGTACATTCGTTGATTTTAAGTTTAGTTCATGCCTGTACCTATCACACAAGTATTCTGATAGTGTCATCTGAATCGTCAAACCAGTCCTGGCTCCTTTTTTGTGGCTTACCAACTACATTTAAGGCACATGCGTGAAGGTTTTTAGCGAATAGTTGCCACTCATCAGCTGTTGTATCAGACTCTTTCTGCGGAGCACAAGCCGCAAACTTGATGTCTAATTTGTTACCTAGCTCCGGTGAGGTAATGAGTTTTGAAATGGCTAATTTTGTAGGTATTTTGTGGGGTGCACGTCGTGGAGCTTTCAGCATTAGGCACAGCTTCGATATTATAAGCCGATGGTCAGTCCAGCCCAGAGCACCACGCATAGCTCTCGTTACAAGAACATCACGTAAGTCTTTACGACGCACTATGACATAGTGCAGAAGATGCCAGTGCTTGGATCGTGGGTGCATCCACGAAGTCTTATATTTATCAGCTAATCGAAAAAATGTATTTGTTATGCCAAGATCAAATTCGACACACAACGACAAAAGACGTGTTCCATTGTCGTTACACTTGCCAACACCATGTCTGCCGAGGACACCGTTCCAAAGATCATAATCGGTACGGCGAGCGTTAAAATCCCCCAACAAAATTATTTTATCGTGTTTAGGAACTCCTTCAAGGATTTGGCGAAGCCGTTCGTAAAATGCTTCGTTATCCTCATCTTGGGAGGGTAGGGTAGGGGCATAAGCACTTACAAGATGGATATATTTATGGTGTGCGATTGGTAGGCGTAGCGTCATAAGGCGGTCATTGACACCCTTGGGTAAGTCACTCAGATTTCTCGCCAAGGCATTACGAATAGCAAAACCTACGCCATTAGCCGCTCTCTCACCGGCAGGCCGTCCGCTCCAGTAGTATGTATAGCCGCCGAGTTGTTCGCAAAGCTCACCGCACTCACTAAGATGGGTTTGGCTTATTGCAGCTATGTCAATTTTATACCGAGCTAACTCTCTTGCTATGAGAGCAGTTCTCCTCTCTGGACTTAAATTACGATCATTGTCCAGTAGAGTTCGTACATTCCATGTGGCTACGCAAAGTTTTTTCAATTTTATCTCAGATTGTTTTCTTTGTACCTTTCGACCGCGATTTGTCGATGTCCAGGTGCCCGCGGTTTGACACCAAGATGAAGGGGTGAAACGGACTATGTTTGGGCCACCTTTTCTAGACCCCTCCCCTGTGCAGAGGAAAGCAGAGCGATCCTAAATAGGGCTGCTTTGTCACCAGTCGTGCTGCCGAACCCAGAATCCCGCCCCAGTCGACTCCGGGAGCGACCACTCTCTCCTGGCCGCCTACGTGCAGGGTATCAGCTAAAGCCTCGGCACATCGATACTTCAGCCCCACCGCCTTTACCCCATCGCCGCAGGACTTTTTAAATTCAGATCCGATAAGAATAGCTAGGGTCATCTGCGCGTGAATTTATTTAAAGTGGATAAGCGGTTGCGCGGGTGCAAAGCCACTTCACTCGTCCCTTCCTCTGTGGCCCAATGGACCGGAAAACCGGTACGATCGGCAAAGGTTGGGGTGCAGCGAAAAGGCCGTAAGTCACTACATGGATCCTGACAAACGCCCTTAAGGTTTTTCGCGTTAAGGTAACGCGAAAAACCTTAAGGGCGTTTGTCATTGCTACATCGATTGATAGAGGAAAAGATCAATATAGACTTTTTACTTTCGGGAATCATCCGATAACTAAGCTACAGATGTTCGTAGGCTAGTCCCCTTCTCCAGGTTCAGCCTACTGACGTGGTTGCCCAGGGTGTGGCCGCTGTGACTACAGCTTCTTGGAGCCACTGGAGAAGAGACTGCAGAGGTTAAAATCAACTGAACACTCCACTACACCCTAATATATCGATGTGTCGGTATTTTAATTCAATAAATTATTGAAATTTGCATTTTTATTTTTCAAAAACAAATGAATATCGTGGAAAACAAAAGACTATGTTAAATTAAACCTTTGTAATATAAAAATGAATGAATTAAATTGCCTCTTTGACATTAGGTATGCTGCATGCATTTAAGATTCCATGTAACAGGAGGCGAGCTTGTTGCCATTTATCGGGCACAATTCCAGACTCCGGGCTAATACTAAGAATTTATCAAAAGAAAAAGCCAATATCACTTTACCTGACCCGCGGTTCTTTACCAGCCGGACAAATTGGTAGGACGACGGATTACCCAAAATTTTATTTTTCTCTTTTAGGCATAATAGTCAAGATATAATTGTCACGTTACTCTATAACATGATCAAAATACGAAACTAAATTGCGAACAAATTTTTATACATATATGAACTGAATTTCTGTTTTTATTTTACGTTATATTTATATTTGTACTACTTATAATATGTTTTCATTGAACAATTATTTCAAATTAATATTATTTGCTTTTTATTTGCATAAAAAATTGACGTATAGTCCTCCTTTCACACGAGTCGCTGAGACTCGACTAAAGTCAAATTAGACAGTTTTACAGGTCTACAGGGGGTGCCTCTTGAGGGGCGCTACTCTCCTCCAGGGGTTTTCTGTTTTATTTAAGAATTATGAATGAAACATAAAAATTTATTGACACAAATTGTTTAATACTTTATTACCTTCCTTTCATATAAAATGTATGCATTACTATTAGGTAC
Source organism: Parascotia fuliginaria (assembly GCA_963082885.1). Taxonomy (NCBI): domain Eukaryota; kingdom Metazoa; phylum Arthropoda; class Insecta; order Lepidoptera; family Erebidae; genus Parascotia; species Parascotia fuliginaria. The sequence goes on from OY720177.1 coordinate 15,761,176, forward strand.
TTATTAAGAACATTTTCAATTTAGGTTGAAGTAGAGTCTATTCATTTCTTGTTTTATCAAAATTTGGTCAAATTTATTAAAATTTTAATTGTCATGATTTGTTTGTAATGATCTTAAGTATTAGATTATAGTTTGTATATGATAAATACACAAAAGGTTCGGTCTAGAATATGTATCTTACCTAGGGTGTTTTTGACATTTGAGCCATGTTATTCCCTTATGATATCTTTACAAGTAATCAAAATAAATGTCAAAACGGCAATGTTATCAACATAGCCGCTATAAGATTATCTTTTCGATTAACCTTTACTGTCAAATTTACAAAGCTTTTTCTTCGAAACTTAAAGCTTGTCAAAGTGATACTTAAAGGTTTTTATTTTTCAAATACTGATATAATGATAATATGACCTTTAAATGGAGATAAAAGCTTATTGTCGTTCAGAAGTCAACTTGTGTTTGCAGTCAATGAAGCATCTGCATAAAAAAAAGTATGTACCTAGTTAATATTGGGTAACAATAACTGTCACTACTGTTAATCATTTTTTTAGGTCCATACTTATTAACTTATTAAGTTATTGAAACAAATTTTATAAAGAGAAAAGATATGATTTTCTGTATGTTTGTTTGTTTGTTCCGATTTAACTCAAGATCTACATAACCGATTTAAAAAATTCTTTCACTTTTAAAAAGCTACAAATAGAACGTGTAACATAGGCTATATTTTATTATGTTTAATTATTTCAGTCATTTTCAAAATTTCAATATTTTAAACGCCTTTGTAAATCTGAACGATGCAATACTTCACTATTGCTATGATATTTTCCGTAGGCTTTTGTTGTGAGACCGAATGAAACTTTTGATACCGAAGCAAGGACTGACGTCTAGGATGATATAGAGAACGTGACCTTACGTACGGTGCGACCACCATTCAGGTAGACAGACTTCTTCAAAAAGATTACTTCAAAAAGATAGTTACCTGGTGTAGACTTCATATGTAAGACGGAGCATTATGTCTATAAGTGGAAGAAGCCTATTTCCAACATTAGACTGCCCTAAGCTGATTGATGATATTTTCTACATAACAAAGTCTTTATTTCAATAAATAAGTATTTTTGTTCTGGTTGTTGAGTTTAAGTTATAGTGACAACATTTTCTTTCAGTAAAGTGCGATTTCATTTGTATAGTCAATATGACAGTGACAACTGTCACTGTACTGAGGTAACTTGCAAGCAAAAATAAACATTATTCTTTTGTGTCATGCAAACGCCGTTTACTGTAAGGGTGGTAAAGCAGTATTATGATTTACTAAATTATCCCAGAACTTTGCAACAAATGTTGCTATTAGCAACGTTCATGAGTTTCTGCGAGGTGCAGAAATTTATCTCAACTTGCTCCTACAATTTTACCACTTAGCACTTGGCTAGTGTGGCTGAAGTTCAATTTACATATAGCACTAATATGAGATGTTGATAACAATATCATACCGCAGAATTTCGGTTGCAGAACAAAGTTTAACCAGTTAGAATATACGCAATTTCCTTAAATCAACTGTCCGATATACCATGTTAGATTTTCGTCTATCTGTTTCTTAGGTAGTTATTATTTCTTAGAAATTCTGTTACATCTAACTGACATGTACAAGAATAGAAAGAGTTACAGTAGGATTTGATGTATCAAGGTAGGTGTCTCTTTCGATTATGCTAGTATTATAAATGTTCGGTTTAATCAATGAAGTTTTGACATCGGACTTCTACAGTTGATGTATGTGAATCATCTAAGCACAGGCTTCAGGTTATATGACACTAGAAATCTGCCCTCGCTTAGCTTCGATATTAAAAGTCTCATTCAGTCTTTGTGAAAACAAATGCCTACGGAAAATATCCATTACAATAGTGTCGTATTGCATCATTCAGATTTTCAAAGACGCTTAAAATATCGAAATTTCGAAAATGGCTGAAAAATACGTTAATCATAATTAAATATATCCTATGTTACCCGCTTCATTTATTGATTTCTAAAGGTGAAATAATGTTTCAAATCAGTAACGAAGATTTTTAGTTAAATCGTTGCAAACAAACAAACATACAACAAAATCAATTCTTTTCTCTTTATAATACTAGTTTAGATAAGTTATATTATCAGTCCATATAAATCGAGCTCTTTTTAATATATTTTTATGCAAGAAATACCATTGCCGAAATCAAATATAGTTTACAGAATAAAATAAACGATGAGGACTCGTCATAAAACTAAGGCCATGACACCAAAAATACTTATTCCTTACGCCACGCAACATCATATCATAAAAACGAAACAAAATCACTATAACACTAAAACAAAACATAACCCAACGAACGGCTACGTCACGGATTCGAGTCCACGCTTCATAAGTAGGTAGACACAGTATCATAAAAAATAAAGTGTGATAAAAAGGGAGGGCGAATAGCGAACATTTTAATACTCGTGGCGATGAATAGTACAAATATTTTAGGAGTGAAAGCTCGTCACGTAGCCTTCCCCGGAGGTTCGGGAAATGCCGACGCGTTCCAGACTCCGATATGAAATGCTCGGTACATGGATAAGAATTCATGGAAGTGGTACAAAAATAAAACTTCTTACAAATAGTACAGTCAGACATTGTCTGTATCACCTAAGTCTCTTTCGAACCGAACGTAAAATAGAATTTCATAATAATAAGTACATACTTGCAACTAAACAGTTTTTTAGTAGTAAGTACCAAAATTCAATAAATTTGGACGGTTGTAGGTTCAACTCTTTATTGTAATAATTATTTCAGGAATCATAATACAAATCCGATTTACGCCTCGTAAGTTATTTTTTTTTTATAGTGGCAGGCGAGCAAACAGCTCATGTGATGAGAAGTGGCAACTGTCGCTGATGGATGGGTCACAGTCTCTAGTATTTGTAACTTTATTTCAGAGTCTACAGTATTTACTGTAAGAATAGAAAATCAGAACTCTTAGAGTCTGACAAAATCGCTATTTTGATTATACCTTCTAAGTTCTTAAGTGACTGTATTAAGGCGATAACTACTACGAAGGTAATGCTGCCGCTTATTGTACATACTATATTCGCTTAGCCGCCTCTTAAGACACCTTAAGAAAAAGGATGCTTTATTTTTTATTTTTATTAAAAAAACTTCAAATACATACAGTATATAGGCGGACTTAATGCCAAAGGCATTCTCTGCCAGTCAACCTTTTGAGGTGGTGCAGAGAAATAAAGTAGGTGCACAAGAAGTTACACTGTTTTAATAAAAAATTAGAGTAATAATTCTAATAAAACATATTAATTATATATTTATATCTAATACTTAAACATACATACATGTAATAGTCTGTATACACATAAATAAACATACTTATAAAATAATAAAATAAATACATATTTATACATACATATACTCGATTATCGAGATGATTCTGCCAATGTTTTGATATTCTAGACTAGAGACACAGCAGCAAAATTATTTGTTGGCTGTCATCATCATCATATCAGCCAAAAGAGGTCCACTGTTGGACATAGGCCACCCTCAATTTTCGCCACCTTAGCCGGCCGTGAAACTTTTATCTCATCTATTCATCGGTTGCTCACCACCCTTATAAGATCGTCGGTCCACCTTGTAAGACATTGGCAACTAATCCCCATTATTTCCAAAACCTTGTAATATAAACAACTATAATTTTTAACGTACTTTTTATATCCATTGACACTTTAATATTAACACCTTCCAGCAACTTTAATTCAATAGATATTCAGGTACGTATTACCTCTCACTGTCACGAAATACATCCAGGCGTGCGATTTTAACGGCAATGGCGTCGCCCAACTCTCTGAAGGCAATAGTCTGTTAGCCTCGATCAAAATAACCGTTATTATTTTAGGACACCATTAAAAATATACATTTTGTTGAAGTAGGACAACTAGCGGTTTAGAGTGGGAGTAAATTATGCGTACCGATAAGAGGAAAAGTAGAATATATTACACGAATATAAACACAATTCTAAATGTTAAAAGATTCGTTTATTCTGGCAAATAGTTTAATGTAATTTTAGTAAAAAAGATTTTCTGACTAGAGCATAGTTTTTGTATCTAATCATAAATACAAGGCGGTCAATGTATACTTGTAAGATGTAGCGCTGAGTTCAGTAGTGCCTAACTGACACAAATTATAAATATTCTTCTAGCTTTCCGCGGCGCGGTTTCACTCGCGTTTTTGCTTACTAATCTGCTCTTGTCGCCAGTAGCGTAATGTTACATAATCCATAACCTACCTCGAGAATTGGGCTATCATACGCAAAAAGAATATTTCAAATCCGACTGATAGTTACAGAGATTAGCGCGTTCAAACAAATAAACTTTTTATTATATGTCTTCTAAAGTGATGAACTAATTTTTAGATCAATATGCAATCACATAGCTGCGCTCGTAAAAAATCCTATTCGTACAAACTCATAACAATCATTTATCATACAAATGGTCACATAACGTTTTGTTTTGTGTGTGGATGACATACACATATTGCACAACACGTCACGTAGAATCATCAATGCAGTCAAACATAGGTAATATTTAACATAAAGGTTTGTTTCGTAGTGAACCCGATTAGTATTAAATGTACGACATTCCTAACAATACATCAATGATAATAATATTTACGGGAGTCTACAGAACAACTTACAGCTCTATCGTAATCAGATGAATTGTATCAAAAATCGTAGAACGCGAATATTTATAACTAGCTGTTGTCAGCGGCTTTGCTCGCGTGTGTAGGCATATCTACCACAAAAAATATAGCCTATGTTACTTGCTGGTGTTGTAACTTTATATACGTGAAAGATTCGATTTCGTAATCTCGTAAATGTTAAGTTTATCCATAACAAATAAATAAACATACAAAAAATCAAATCTTTTCTCTTTATAATATTAGTTTAGATTACAAGTTGTCGGCACCGGCGCGTCGATTCACGGCTGGCCAAGCTGACGAAATTTGGGGTAGGTCTATGTCCAGTAGACGTCTTTTGGCTGATATTATGACAATGATAATGACAAAGAAGTATTGGATACATCAGTCAGATTTCAAAAATATTTTTGTGTATGATAGCCCAGTTCTCGAGGAAGGTTATAGGCTATGTAAGTTCACGCTACTGGAGACGGGAGCAGAACAGTAAGCGAAGATGCGGGTGAAACCGCGCCGCGGAAAGCTAGTATAAAAATATATTTTCTTATTGACGACAGATGGGCAAACAGCCAACGTGATGGTAAGTGGTATCCGTCGCTTATGGACGACTCAGAGTCCCTAGCATTGTTCCTGCAATTCCAGGGACTCTGCTAAGCTACTGCTTACTATGAAAGGAATGGGGTAGGTGAAATGATTGAGGGAGGTGGTAATTGAGCCTTCGACACTCTCACTTTCCGAACGAAACGCAATCTATATTATTTTATAAGGCGGAAGAGTTTTTTTCTTTGTTTGTTGAAACTACCAGTCGTATTTGAAAAATATTTTTGCGTATTTGCGTTTTCAAGGAAGGTTACGGCTATGTAACATCATGCTACTGGCGATGGGAGCAAAGCAGTAAGCAAAGACGCGGGTGAAACCTCACCGCGGAAAACTAGCAGATTATAAAGAACTCTCTAAGGTACTACAATTGTGTTCTTAAAAACATAGTAAACGAATAAACGACCATATTGTCCATAACAGCTGTTAAGTTAACAGGCAACATTGTCGTTCATACTGGAACGAAAGACTGAATTATTTATGTTAAATCTTGATTGTTTGTTTGACGGCGTCTGTGGTTCGGTGGTACTGTATACGGACTGCCACGCAGAGGTCGCGAGCTCGTTTCGCGTTCAGTGCCAAATATTTGTGTGCATGAACATTGGTATTTGCATTGGTCTGGGTGTTTCTATGTATATTAAGTATGTATTTACAAAAAAAAAGTCTACTGGTATGTTTATCTGCATTCTAGAACCCATTCTACAAGGTATAATATATGCTTACTTTGGGTCTAGATATCGTTGTGTACTTGTTATGATATTATTTATTATTATTGTTTTTATGAGTGTAGTATAATGTTATTAAATCTGAAAAATACTTTGTGTTTAGCATCAAAGATTCGTCTTGTATCGTACCTAATACAAAAAGGCCGAAAGTAACTAACATACACGAATGACATTTCATTGAAGTAAAAATTAAGAGGAATATTGTCACAAAATCTCCAAGAATTGTTTGTAATAAATTTTATTGTAGTATATCAATACTTGAAAGATCTATGTTTAACACTAAAGAATGATAATCTCGTATAATATTAAAAAAGAAAATGTCGGTATAATGTTTAACCATTGAAACATATACCACGTTTTCAATATAAAGTGTGACTATTTTCTGAATAAACTTAATAGTTAATAACTTAAGATTTAATAATCTAATGAACTGAATAATAAGGCTCAACATTATAGATACCAGATTTTAAGGATATTTGCACAAGGGAAGAAAATATTAACAAAATAATCAGTTCCTAAGATTGACAAACATCCGTTTAGTAAAGCAGTTTCTGGAACGCGATAAATGAATCTTGCCCTCATATTTTACCGGATATATCACCTACCCTTGAAAACATTCCCAAAACGAGTACCAAATTATAAGATAATGAATATTACATCGGTACTCTAGCTAGTACAAACGAGGGTCTTATTTATGAAGGTCTACGTTCAATAAAGTACCCGCAATCTGTAAATACTTTGCGACGCAAAATTTTAACAAACGTTTATAAAGTCGGGTTAAATGTTTGTTTTAAAAGATGTGTTGTACATATTGTAGTTAAAATACAAACATCTAGGGTAATAACAATTATTTGTAGAGGCTTTGTTACTTTATTCTACACAGGACTTTATTAAAAATACGTTTTGTATAGGTATATTTATTTATTTTGGGTACAACATTAGTCTATTGGATCAGAGTTTTAGTGAACCAATTTGTTTACTACTGGTTTAAACGTGCATCCACACCATAGCTACTTTTTGTTAATGTTAATCAAGGTTTTAAGTGTTACAGAGAAACATCCGATAACAAAAAGTTATTTATTGTTAGTATATGTTGCCGTGTTAGTATATGTTTTAAAACATTGCTTGACTTTTGAAAACAGTAAATTCTTCACGTTATTTTGGTAATTTATGTTATTGGTGGTATGGAAGGGATAAGTAACAATTAATGATTAGTTACAAAACTTAACTGCGATGTGAATGCACGATTAGACAGAATTATCAGAGAGATTAAATTTAGCTTAGTTAATTGGCAGTGGTAGCTTAAAAGTCGCTGGATGTAGTACAATTATTTCAAATTTAGTTATTAATATTTATTTAATGTGGGATGTAAGTACATCATCACAGTCATTACCATCAGACTGAAGTCGTCCTGTTGGACATAGGCTTCTCATAAAGGGAGCAGTTTTTAACTAATACTAAGGTAACGATGCTGACCGTTACCTTGGATTATTTTAGCCGCTTTCTACCACACTATTTCCACAAATATGTTCTAAGGTATGGGTTGTTAATAAAATTTTAATAAGAAATCAAAAATGTATCATTGTAATTTAATACTTAAAAAAGTTTGTTTCTAGTCACACTATTTATTTAAATATCCACTTACTTTTCTTCACTAATAAAAAAGTATGAATAAATACCTCACTTTGGTCATCAACATAGCCTTTAAACAATCTATGCAGTTAAATTTCCACACAAATTCCTTGATGCTTGCAAATTCTACAATATCTCAACACCATAGAGAGAGTTACTATGCATAGTTTCAGTAGCACCCGTTGTTATATCACGCATAAACCTTCAGGTTTATAGTGCCACCATGACTTACGATATGGTAATTGAGGCCCATGGAGACTGAAATTCTAATATGACTTGTTAATAGTGTATTGTTAGCTGGATGGTATTATTTGGTATTTACTTAGGCAATTTATATGCATAACGTGACATAGTATATTTTTTAGTACGTGGATAGTATTTATCTGCCAAAAGTTAGTTAAATTTTTCAGATTGGTAGTTTACTACCAGTAATCAGATATCAAAGAACGGCGTGCTGAACAAGGAGGAACTAATAATATACGCAAACGAAGCTGAAAAAGGACAGCTACTAATTTACGTTGATATCTCATTATCAACTCATTATTTTTTAGCTGCCAACATGAAGAATATACCACTGCCAAATAATAATTAAAAAAAAATGCCGTTGATGTTACGTTTATAAAGTTTTAAATAGCGTTTGACTATAGCCATGTAATTACTTGGTTTTGGTTTCACTTCTGTAGGCTATACTCTCATTTTTGTTTGTTGTTGCTAAAGGTGTGCTATTTAATATCCGGTAAAAACTTTGTTGTTTGTGCGTCACTTTGCATGCTACTTGAAAATGTAACTTACAAAAATTGTAATAACCTGGCGATCAAAACAAGTGGCCTGAGTTTCTTGTCAGTTCTTCTCATGGCCCTACCCTAACGTCAGCAAACTGGCTGTATATTAATTGGCTGAAATTTTGTAATTTTTAACGTTCATAAGTGTAAATTTAATTAACCTAAGTGAATAAATATATTTTGATTTGATTTGATTTGATCTCTAATCTTATTATGTAGTACAAATGTAATGTTAATATGTAAGTCACGGTTTATTAGTATTGTGTTAATCTGGTGTGTATTGTATTGTGTCAATGCAAAGTGTCGTCTACGACTGGCTCCTTAAGTACAAAGTTTGCTAATAAACAAGCGCTTGCAATGTCCTTTCGGCTTCCTTTGTACCCACACAAATCAAATGCATAAACACGGCTTTAGTACTAATGTTTGCGAGCCTAGACTAGTTTTGTGTCAGTTTATAGTACTTGCTGTGTTTGAAAGCGGTTACGAGTATTTCGAGTAGTATTTTAGTAGCATTTTCTTTATTGTCGACAATGGCAGAAGAGTCAACAGCCCGCCTGATGGTAAGTGGTAACTGTCGCTCATGGATTTTTGCAATGCCAGGTCCTTGGATAAGCCAGTGCCTATTGTCAAGGAAGTGAGATAGATGAAGAGAATAGTGAGGTGAGGAAAAGAAAAGGGGGATAATTGAACCTACGGCGCTCTCTTATGATTCCAGATAGTCACCTTAGATGGACTTACATGTGATACTTTACTATCACGCAGAGGTCTCGTAATGTGATATTTGGTTGTTTTATCTAATAAATTATACCTAGTAAAAGGAAAAAGGCTCACTGTATGTTTTATGGGACCTTTTTGTTAAAATCGATGTTATACACTTCTATAAACCCCTTGCAAGAAAAAAGCATGATGTTATATGCTCCAAGAAGTAACTATATTCGTAGTAGAATTTGTGGTATAGCTACAGTAGGTACAATATAGGAAATGAGTAACGAAGCCGTTGACATAAATAGCAGAGAAAATGATGCAATGAATATTAAAGATGTTTCACTTTAATTGGGGCCACAAAACAAGAACTTGTTCCGTCACTCTAGCTTTGATGTTTAGTTAAAGTTTTTATTACTAAATTGACTGAGGTGATGTATTCGATTTCTTACCTCTTATCAATTTTACATAATTTTGCACCATAATGAACTAAAAACTAGTAAACCTTTGATGGTAAGTAGACAAGGAATTATTATATGAGTAGCATCGATTTCTTCTATTCTTTGTTACCAATGTTTGCTTGGCTTGGTTGTGTTTTTAGTTACGCTTATACACCAAAAAAAGTATAAAAAATTGGCGTTGTAATAAAAGTATTTCTTTCTTTCTTTCAAAACTACTAACTTGTAAGCCTTGCTTGCCTTGAACTACGTTTTAAGTTCTAAGTCGTTTAAAAAGGTATTATTTTTTTAAAAGCTACATTATTTTAGTTATTTCTAAGTTTGATTATAGCGATGAGCGAAACATTACATTCCTTAAAAAAAGTCAAACACAAGGAATTATACTAAAACAGTGCACTCTCTATATTAAAGACCTGCGGCGATATAGGGGACGAGCCTGTTGTGTGGCTATTTCGAAGGATTAATGTATTTTTCGCAACATAAATATCCTTGGTCGCCTGGTACGACCGTACGAATCACAAATTGAAATAGTTGAGGCGATTCTTAGCCGTCACACGGGGAAAGAATATAGTTTTATAAAGAGTACACAAACTACTCAATTAAACCTTTTTAATGTTTTCACTGGTAAAATAATTATCGTGACTGTGTTTCACTCCCTGCTACTTTTACTAAATTTCAACTAATAAAACTGAAATAATAGCGAGTTAGTATGCTATTTTGTTTACTCTGTAAAAATAACTATCGCTGTTTTCGTGACCCAGACAATGGTATGCCTACACAAGCAAAATAAAATAGGAAAGTTTTATACAAAAGTTGCTTGAAATTTTTGCTTATGTATAAATACTTAATTAAAACAATAACTCTTGTGGGTAATTCTATTGCCTACGTACTGCTACGAGTGCTACGCGGTCTACGCCGTAGACGTTTATTTTCGCCAATACTAGTTTTTTTGCCCGACTTGAATTCTAGGCGTGTAATGTTTTCTTTGTATGTATCATGTATGTATGAATGTCTATTTCTTTGGCACGCTGTACAGCTTAAATGACCTAATAGATTTTAACATATGAGGTGTCATTAGATGCGTATTAATTATGGAAGTGACATAGGGTAATTTATCTGCTTGAGAGCTTCGCCGATATTGCAATGTAGCGTCTGACGGCATGAATAAAAATGGGTTTTATTCTTTTTAGATTGATTTAGGCAGGCGGGCTTTTGTGTTCATTAATATATTTTGCTTGTTAGATTTGAATAAGGATCGGTTCCTTTGCAATTAGGGATTATAAACAGGTGTTAACTGCAAATATGTTGCTTAATTGAATAATTAGATTCTTTTATTAAGCAGCCTTAGGAATGATCCAAGCAGTGATGCTGCGTGCGTGAGGTTGTTATACAAAACGTTACTGTGGATTCCATAACAACATGGGACAAAAACTTTATGTTGGTCATAAAAATATATCAGACTCTGGGTGTACTTTTTGTCATGTCTGAGCAAAATTTACAGGTCTTTCATTTCAAAGCACTTTAGATGCACAAATTCAGTAAAACTAAATCATAAAGTATCAAATTTATAAACTCAAAACTTTTTAAATAATTTACTATCTATTGACTTTTTCTTCTGACGCTACAAACTCGATCGTAAAATATTTACACTACGTTGCATCGCCGATTCTTGTATTGAGATGGACTCAGTCCATTTTAAAGCGTTTGTAATACTTTATGAAGCTATCTCAAATGGAAAGCCATTTTCATCAAAATACATAATAGAAAGCAACGTTCGGAATGTTTTTTGTTGTTCACGTTTGGATCGCTATGTAAAAACTTATTAGTAAAAGCTAGCACTTTGAGATTTTGTTTCATAGAATGTTGCATGTAGGTGCAGCGTGGGCAGACCCTTTACAAGGTGGACTGATGACCTGATACTGATGCAACCAATGGATGAAGGCAGCTCAAAACTGGCCAAGGTTGCGAAAATTGGGAGATGCCTATGTGCAGTAGTAGAAGTTTTTTGGCTGATATGATGCTGATGATGTTGTATAGCAAAAATAAATATAGTTCTTGTTCTTAAAATAGCTATAGTTCTTGTTCTTCCTTTCAAGGAACAGTGGGCCTAGACAAGTGGCATAGAATTCTATTCGATTCATAGAATAGATTGCTAAATGTATGGGACTGACATAAGCTAACGCCAACATTGTCGTTAGCCTATGTCAATCCTAGTTTTTAAACTATGCTATGAATAGAATAAAAATTTATACCACTTGTCTAGGCTCTCAGACCGCCTATGTATTTTCGTTTTATTTAACGCAGATACCAACACATGGTAAATCTGTTAGTCCGAAAAGCATTATTAAAAGTGCCTTTATCGTATCGTCGGGATTAATACCTATGTAAGCCACTTCATTAACGGCCTGTCACGGGATCCCATTGATATGGGTAGACCAAAGGGATCGACCAAATTTGCTGTAACAATCTTGTACCGATTTCGCATTGTGGGAGCTCCCAGCTACACAGGTAGGCTTTTTACTCATGTATCAGTATAACAAAGTCAGCTGAGCGAGCTATAAATAATGATGCAGCTACTGTAAGCTGTTTTTATTTTATTGACCAATTCAATACGAGGATTTAGGTAAAATAAGATTTTTTCCTATTATTGTCTATACTGTCTTATAACGAAGGTTCTAGAATGGTATATTACATTTTTAAGTGAGTAAATTGCTATATTAAATATGTACCTACTTTGCAAGTTTATTTTAAACATCAACAATATACCGAGAACGAAAACATCTTGCTAAACTTGAAAAATATCACAAGATACTCTAAAGATCGAAGCGATCTGAACTATTAAGACGAACTCGAACCAGCAAATGAAAGCTATTATTTATCGTGCGATGCAAAAAATAAAGATAACTTAATGACATCATGACGAAAACTTTGATAACAACTTAAAGTAGCTTTCAACAGAAAACAAAATATTCTTTTTATTTTCTTAGCCAAGTAAATACGATAATTTCTTTTCGCTGGATCTTATTCAAGAGACGTAAACATGCAATTTCAAGTCATAATAGATATCTTAATGCTGGTACACAATAGCTTTTCAAAATTTAGCGAGGAAATATTTCATTTTCCAAATGCAACATTTGACTCGAGGCCAAGGAAAACAGGCGTTGGACGACGAGTGCCTGCCCTGCCTTATTGTCTATCTGACCTTAATCTGACATTTTTTGCTGTTTGCTTGCAGCGATGAGAGATCATACGGGCGGGCGTTTTGTGCTTTGCAGTTAATACGAGTTTGGTCGATAGCAATAATCCTTAAGTATATTAAATAACTGGCTTTCCACAGCGCGATTTTACACGCGTCTTTGCTTACTGTTCTGCTCCCGTCGCCAGTAGCGTGATGTTTTATAGCTTATTACCTATAAGCTCGAGAACTGGGCTGTCATACGCAAAAAGAATTATTCAAATCCGACTGGTAGTTCTAGAGATTAGCGCGTTCAAACAAACAAATAAAAAAATAGAATAAAATAAATATTTAAAGCGGCTCCAACATGAGGAGACTCATACAACAAACGTGATTTTTTACTTGTTTTTGCTCGATATTGATAACGGCAACATGTAGACGCTTGAAATATTCACAGAATATTAAATTATATATTCACGTAAAAAATAAATATTTAAATTAAAATAAAACTAATATTTAAAGGGGGCTCCCATACAACAGACATGATTTTTTGCTGTTTTTATAGATAAGGGCACGAAACCCTCCATGCGCGAGTCCGACTTGCTCGTAGCTGATTTTTTTGATGTATTGACAGTATTTGCATTAAAATTGGGCGTTCTTAATGACGATTGCGTTAAAGTTGTACAAAGCGCTACCCCGACCGTAAATGAAAAATGATACTCTTCTAAGCAAGCACAACCCACTTCACTCCTTTCTTCTGCAAGGTTTATAGACCTATTATAATTTGGACCAGTACCTTTCCACTAAACTGGTTGTGTTATATCTACATCAACACCAGATTCTGTAAATTAACCTAGCGGGCCTGAACAGTTTGGATGGTCGTATATTTTCAATTCAGTACGTGACAATAGAGCACCGTGGCTCCGCTTGACACCTGACGGGTGTCGCGTGACGACAGATTATTGGTCCTGTAAATCAACCAGATTGGACACGTTCGCTAACCAATATATCACTTTCAAACTAAATTTCGATAGGTAGGCCATTTTGTTGGCCATTGAAGCTGTTGCGCAACAATTTTTTGTACAATGCCCTCTGAAAAGAAATATAGCAACTTTAGAAGCAAAAGGTCACAAGACGAAATATGCCTTTTACAAATGTTTGTCTTCTGTACATTGCAACAAAGTATAAAATTGTTAAATCACAATTCTGATTCTACTGCGTGTTGATATGTCCTTCAGAGAATTTTTCGAGTATATTTTCTTTAGCGGTATCAGTTTTCTGAAACATTTACCTCTAAAGGAATATTTTGTTTCAGCTTAAAGTATTAAATATCAGAAATGTTTTGCTAAATAGCTTTATAAGATTTGACAGTTTGTCATCTGCAAAGTTTGTGAATAAGTTCAAGTTAATATGTTTGGAGGATTCCAAAGTCATTTTCTGAGAACGTGTAAATGATTTAAGAAATATAAATATTTAAATGTTTTGAATCTACTTCTAAGAACTGAAAACATTAATGATTGAAATATTTATGTTTCTGAGATAATAGGTATATCTCGTAAAAATAACCTTAAATAAATTAGATTTCATAAGTAATGCGTGGGCAGGCAGATAACCTTTATCAATTGAATCGTCATCTTAAAAAAAGTGGCGGGTAACCGATGGATGAGGGCAACTAACGACCGGTCAATGTGTCGATACTTGGTAGGATAAACCGGTTGACCCTTTAAAGAATTAATTTTTGAATTTAATTACCTCTGGGTGGAAGTATATTTCCACATGATTCAAAACTTTGTGTGATTTATAAATATTTGTTTCAAGTCTCTTGCGACTAAGGACTCTAAATTTATACATGCCCGAATTAACATACGCATGAATTATAAACTACATAGAGGGTAATTGCATGTCGATAAATAAAAATATTACCTTACCTTTATCTTGCCGTATATGAATTGGGTTAAAATTGTGAAAAAGGCACTTTCGAATGTTTACATTATAAATATAAAATATAATAAGTGGGTAAGGACCTATTGATTTGTAACATTTGATGTTGTATTTTTTTAAAATGAATGCTTTTTCGATATACCTACCTAGTTACTACGCTATTTTATAAACTTTATTATATTTTTATCAAAGTGACTCATATAGCTCACACAGACCTTTTACTGAAGTAGCAATAGGAAGGACACGTAGCTTGCAGAATAGGCCATTAATAAAAGACCTTAAATTATAACCTTTTTACATAGTTAATTGACGCCTGTAAGTACATATTATAATTTTTAGAACCTTTAGGCCCTGTTTCACCACTTGCTGATAAAGTGCGTGATAACCTATTCGAAAAATAAATTCTTTCAAAACATTAGACAGAGATGTTTTATCTGTTAGATATATCAGACACTTTAGCAGCTGGTGGTGAAACAGGCCCTTAGCAGCTTAAACATCGTTTTTTTTTTTCAAAAAAGGAATTAATGCAGTCACTTTGATACATATCAAAGTGCGGCTTTGGCTTTGGCTGTATGTATCAAAACCATTTGATACATACAGCCAAAGTGTATTAAAACACTATTGTAAGATGTCTTGTAATTATACTTAAATCTGATTGATACGCAGCAAAATTTTCAACAAACAATGTATATAAGTTCAACTTCTATATTAATTCCGATATAATATTTGTACAACTTCTAATCATAACAAAGAAATAGAAACAAACTAAGACACATTTCTACTCTTTCAATTCTGAAATTATACATTTGATTACTTCTCAAATGAACGCAGCTCTCTGAAATTTAACAGATAATTCAATTTATACAAGATTGAATCAAATCGTTCAAATAAAATGTTTAGTTATTGTCAATCCTACTTAATATTATAAATGCGAAAGTATGTATGTATGGATATTTATTAGTCTTTCACACTAAAACTACTGAATAAATTAAAATGAAACGTTACAGTAATACAGCTTATAATTCAGAATAAGACTTAAACTATCATTTATAAAGATATATTATATTATGTTAATTCGCAAAAATATGTAGGTACCACATTCTAATTTAACGCGAATGAAGTCGCAGGTACCTAGAATATTAAAAAAAGAAGCAATTAAATATTTTATCGGTATATTAAAACGTGTGAAGGTCGGGCTCTCTTTTACGCCATTTTGGGACCTTTACAGTGTAAATATTCACTTTTCAGCATTTTTCACACTTTCCTGAGATACTGCATAAATTTTCTGTACAAGGGTGAGTTTCAATTACTTGTGGCGAGACCTTGTTAATTAAAATAAATTTACTTGCAGATTTTGGGTAGGTATTATATTTTCGGCTTCTCATATTTTTATGGAGTGAAAATGTTGACGTTAGTGAATTTATTAAGGCGCTATAAACCGATAACGTGTTTTTTTATAGAAAGATAAAAAAGTGAAAATGAAGTGAACAAAAAATATTACAAGATAACGGCACGAAGCCGAAGGAAAATGTGACAGAAGAAAGAACAGGAGGGAGATTAAGAGTTATGTCATATACGTCACTGTTGGCACGTGGATGGGCGATAGCAATGTCGGTAGTCTTACTACAGGGCTCTTTATGTGTGGGATCATTATCTGTCGTTTTCATAAAATGATAACCTGACCACTATCGGTTGACTGAATAAGTTAAGGAAGCATACACGTCTATTAGGTTATAGGTCGTCACTTAGCGAAGCAAGTAAGACGCCGTGAATAAATTGCATCGCTCATACACCTCATTTAATTTCTGAATAAAGCAGTAGTCAGCCCTATTTGCATAAATTTATTATTTTATTCATCATAAACAATAATAGGCAAATAAACACATTTTTATATATCACTAACATATCATTTTATATATAATATCACTAACATTATACAAAATTATAACATGTTGTTATATTTTGTCATTTTCCACAAGCATATTGTGGATTATATGTATGTAAATATGGTAATCAGAGTTATGTACAAATAATGACACTTTAGCAAAAGCGTTTGTATAACGTGCGTGCCCTCTCTCAAATTTATTGCAACATTAAAGCTATTTCTTATTGTGAACGGTGGCAAATATATAAGTGACCTAATGATGAGTGGCGAACCGTTTTTGCACTAAAGAAGCTTCAGCACAACTGATTGAACCGTTTTCATTAGTCTACAGCCAATTAAACATTACCCACACACACATAAAGCAATCTATACATATAATAAAATTGGAGTGTCTGTTTGTAATATTGAAATAACCGTTTTTTACTACATGTATAATATGAATATATATACGGTACATACACAAAAATATCATTTTTTACAATTTTTGTCTGTCTGTCTGTTTGTTCCGGCTAATCTCTGAAATAGGTGGACCAATTTTGACGGGACTTTTATTGGCAGTTAGCTGATATAATAAGGAAAAACTTAGGCTACGTTTATTTTAGAAAATATCTTTTATTTTAGAAAAACAAAGTAATGTTGATCGACTGTTAGGCGGAACGAAGTTCGCCGGGTCAGCTAGTCTACACATATAATAAAATTGGAGTGTCTGTTTGTAATATTGAAATAACCGTTTTTTACTACATGTATATGAATATATATACGGTATATACACCAAAATAACATTTTTTACAATTTTTGTCTGTCTGTCTGTTGGTCTGTTTGTTCCTAATCTCTGAAATAGATGGACCGATTTTGACGGGACTTTTATTAGCAGGTAGCTGATGTAATAAGGAGTTACTTATGCTACGTTTATGTTAGGAAAATTCTTTTATTTTAGAAAAATAAAGTAATGTTGATACGGAGACGGAACGAAGTTCGCCCGGTCAGCTAGTTATAAATACGAACAGTAAGAAATGAACTTTTATTTATTTATTAATATATAATTATGCACAAAATTAACGTAGTTGGATTTCATATAATAAGGTTCTCTTCCAGTGAAATCTAACTGTAATTTGAGAAAATATTATTCTAGTTTTAATTTTATATATCCACATGCTGCGCCCTGCGATGCCCTCGCGAAAAATGATATGTGTTTAATTACTGTGGCTCGACAACGTCTCCGGCATTGAATCTATGTACAAACCAATTATCTTCAACCGGTTTAGCCGTTTAGGCGCTGAGTGGTAACAAACACACACATACATATACACACACACACACACACAAACTTTCGCATTTATATTAGTTAGTAGGATTTTACTCTACCTTAAATTCACTGCTCTTGAATTTCAGCCAAACTCATTACTAAGCTGCTAGAACTAATATATGCCTACTGTGGTGTTAAAGTATACAGACTGCCATGATATAGGTTGTAGGTTAGCTCTAAGTGACAGCTAGCAGTTTCTCATTAAACGCAGGAAGCGGGCAATGCTTTCCCCGTCTCTGAATAAAGTACTGAGCGAAATTTAAAAATGAAATACGCAAATTATTTTGTATAATTTATTACGAGTCCGTTTGTGTGGACTTGTTATGTTATGTTATGTTTAGTATAGAGTTAGGTAGTTAAACTATAAACTGATAAAGATGACTAAAGTAAAAAGCAGCACTGTAGAAAACAGCAACCACTAAGTAGCCCCTGTTACTTAGTGGTTGCTATTTTCTGAGATCCGATAGAGTTTATTTTCCTACAAATTCGAGTCTAAAAATGTCGTCACATATAGTGACAATGGTCCTGTCAACTACTACATTGTAGGAACATTATGATTGTCTTCACTTTATGATAAAAATGTCTGAGGCCCTAGACAAGTGGCAAAGATTTCTATTCTATTCATAAAATAGATTAAAAAATGTATGGGATTGACCTAAGCTTACGTCAATGTTACATACATTTTGTAGAATTGAAATCTGTGCCACTTGTCTAGGGCCTCTAATGCTATGTTTTATTATAAAATAAACCTACATAGTATCATATAATTTTAATGACTACCCATTTTAACAAATATTTTGTCATTATAACAAAATCAGAGTTAATTTTGGACATAGGTAACAAAATTAAATTTGTAGAAGTTTCACTTTTCTCGACAAATTACCTATGTATAAGATGTCGGTGTATTATTGGCAAGACAGTTAACACAAAGTTTTGTCCCGTGTGGGGATTGAACTCACAACCTCGTGCATGGCAGTCGCTTGCGCTCCCATTGCACCACAGAGGCAGTCAAATTTTAATTATGCAGTAAAATTTGTAATTATGTTTTCAAAATATTAGTATCCTCATGCGAATTCTTTTGCTAACTCTTCACAAAAATAATATATTAGGTACGTTAATTTAAATTGTTTTGACGATGGTACTCTTGCTGTATTGCGGTGAAGAAGGGATTACAGCTTGATGAATGAATTGAAGCTGTTTTGATATTACCGAAATTAATTCTGAACTAATGAGCTATGTCATTTCTTACGCTTGATATATCACGAGTAAGTCACAGATTACAGGGTACAAGGTAGAAGGGTACAAGGTTAATAAAGGCGTCTTTGTACAAGGTTAATACTAAGATTTAAACTAGTGTATGTGGTTAAAGTTTATGTAATCTATTTTATAAACTAGCTTCCCGCAGGGCAGTTTCAGCCGCGCTAAGTTATATATTTGGTTACTGCTCTGCTCCCGTCGCCAGTAGTGTGATGTTTTATAGCCTTTAACTTTCCTCAAGAACTGGGCTATCAAACACAAAAACAAATATTCAAATCAGATTGGTAGTTTCAGAGATTAGAGCGTACAAACATACTTCCACTTTATATTATAGTATAGATTGTAGAAATGACAGGAATTCTCCTGTAGCCTGTATCAAAAGTTTACCATAGGATCAGGGTCATTAATATTTTTTTTTAGTAGTTCATTAGTTCAAATTAACATATATTTAAAAAAGATCTGGACTCAGAAATCTGGCTCTAAATGTTTTAGTTTTAGTTTGGAAAATTTATTCCCACTGTAGAAGTTGTTAGTTATGTGTAGTTAGTATTGCAGGTAATTTAAAGCCATTTAGTTAAGTGTGTTAGAAATGTCATTTTCTATACAAATAGATCAAAAAATCTGTATATGTTGAGGTTCCAGAAAATGCCAAAAATATAGCCAAATAAGTTAAAAAGTTCTCACTAAATTGGGTTTAAATTAAGGAACTAAAACTGCAAAAATTTGTCAATTTCAGTCCGCACGATCGCCTTAACATTATTTAACACTATCCAAACATTTTACGTCACTGTTTGCAGTGATGTTTGTCCAAAAGTTGTTCGTAAGAGCTCTTACTCGTATCACCCGAACTTTTAGTTTCAAAGAGATGCATTGTTTTCTTTGCGACTTTTAACTGTACTTGTTCTACTATGAAGGGTAGAAGTGATTTTTAATTTTATGCAATTTGCAAGGTTACTGTCTTTAAAATTATAACCAAGCTATATGAATTCATATTTTGACCTTAAGAGGTTTGAATATACCATTCATTTCGAAAATATTTCTAAGCAAAGAACAATTACAACACTTACTACTTGCAAGATCGGCAATACATACCTACCTTATATGAGTACATAATCAATGAGGGTGTTTAGGAAAATGTTCGCCACCAGTTGGTGCCACTTTGGTAAAAGGTCTTCCATTTTGACAGCGCTATCAGAACAAATATTTTTTAGTATTCATTTCGGAAATATAAATGTTTAATTTACAAAACGGATAATTCACGTCCTTATGGACAAAAGACAGCTGAGAAGGTTTTCCAAAATGGTGCCCACGAGGTGGCAGCACCGACTAATTAGGTCTAGCTGTCAAGCGCTTTTTTGAAAGTCAATCCTCGATTGGCCCAATGTGATAGTTGAAGTGGCGCTAACTGTAAAAATCTTTATTTGCGATGTTTGCCACCTTTGTTTATACAAAAACTAGAACACATAAATCTCAAAATTATCAAATCTACTTCAATTCTTTTAGCAAACGTATTAGAACAAAGTTCCAATGCAATTTTTCATCGACTTACGTCCAACACACTAACGATCACAGACCCTGCTGTAGAAAGATGACTTGATACTCTAGGAGACGAATGATGATAGGCACGAGTAAGCCTGACAAACGACATTAGACTTACGTGGGCGCAACAATGACGAATTTTGACCCTACTTCTATGGAATAATAAGTAGTGATATTTTGTTCAATGTCTTCTATTGGTCGTCTATATAATATGACTAGCGGAGTTCAAGTGGTTTCCCCCGCGTTTTCACGTTCGCGTATAAAGTACGAGGATAAAATATAGCCTATGTTACTCAGTGATAATGTAGCTTTCTAATGGTAAAAGAATTTTTGAAATCGGTCCAGTAGTTTTTGCATAGAAAAATACAAATCTTTCCTCTTTATAATATTATTGAATAATCTATCTTGAGGGGTAGGTACACACGAGTTGAAAAACATGTTCTGGCAAGTCGCTACGAATCCAGTTTTCTTAATACACCTTTCCTCCTTAATACGTTTAAGGAGGAAAGGTGTAATTAAAACACATGATACATCAAAAAGGTTCTTATGTATTATGCTCACACATTTTTCTGTAACTTTAATATATCTAGTTGCGTTTTTAGTAGCAGATTAATAGTGGACTTTCCTAATTAGTTTTTAATTTGATAGACAAGTCTCTTGTTATACAAGAAGTAAGCGGAAAAAACAAACAGGGAAAAACAGACTTTAATACTATTAATTAAAGATGTTACTTATTTTAAAATGCAATGTATTGGCTATTGTTCTTTGTGATTGAATAACACAGTGTGTGCACAGGCAATCAATTAATCTTTTATTAACAACTTCACAAGAGGACGTCATGACGTCATATGTGTACAATCAATTATTTCTGGCGTGTTTCTATCTGTCATCGATGTCTGCAGTTTAATTAATATTTCAAACGAATATTGTTAACCAATTGAATAAATGAATAAGTAAGTCTAGGTAGTGATACTGTTGAAATTGAATAGCATTATGTGCTATCTCGTGGTGAGTCCATTTAATTAGTCTGATTTAATTATTCGAAGTCAAGGAGGGTACTGATTTTCGAGCGTATGTATGTCTATTTCTTTGGCACGCTTTATTGCCTAAATGGCTTGATGGATTTTAGCGTAAAATATGACATGTCATTAGATTCGTATTGATTGTGTGAGTGATATATGATATATAAAATTTATACGTAACATCGACACGGACAAAAAATAGGTTTCTTTCTTTTAGGTTCGTTTTAGGCAAACGGGCTTTTTGTAAAAAAATATTTTGCTTGTTCTATGTATTATTAAAAAGTTTTAGTTTTTCTATTAAAAAGTCAACTTTTTTTTTCTTGACACATTTGTTTTACTATACCTAAACCACTTGTTATTCACGATAAAAATTATAAATTTTTACAGACCATTTTTATTATTATTGATAGTAGCAGATGAGCATGCGGTTCAACTGTTAATTACTACTCATGAAATTCAAAAGCACTAGAAGCAGCTTTCAATAAAGGTACCAGCACCGCAAAAAAAATTTTTTTTAGCAATTTCGTACCTACCATACTATTATATAAAGCGGAAGAGTTTGTTTGTTTGAACGCGCTAATCTCTGGAACCACCAGTCGGATTTGAAAAATTCTTTTTCGTTATGATAGCCCAGTTCTTGAGGAAGTTTTAACGCTATGTAACATCACGCTACTGGCGACGAGAGCAGAGTAGTAAGCAAAGACGCGGGTGAAACTGCGCCGCGTGAGTCTAGTTTTTATAGGACCTTTATTCATAGATAAAAATATCTTTACTTGACTACATTTACTTTACAAAATTATTAGGTTACATACATTTTCAGATTTATAAAACTTGTAAGTCTTATCATAGTTCAGCCATTTTACAATTATTTAAAACCGAAATACCCGGCCACAAATTATGTCAACAAAAACATGTAAAAAATTATGGTCATGTTTTTTCTTTCGTTATTTTTTCATTCGTCACTCATTTAAAGATGACTTGTTATTACCGACGTAATTTTTAATTTCGTGTGATGTTATTTTGTTTGAAGAATTTTTAATAAAGACTATATTTCACAGGACCGAGCAGAATAAATTAATTTAAGTGGCACATGATTTTTCTATCAAAATTGTCGCGTGGAAATTATTTTATTGAAATTTTTGTACATAAAACGTGAAATAGTAGTTGGATAAAAAATTATTATTTACATGAAAGTCTCTCTAAAAGTTCCAACGAAATAACTTGTAAAAGTGAACAAAAGCAGGTTAACTATTTCTGCTCAATTTCGTTATTGAAAAGAAAATTGGTGTGTACTAACAAAAGGGTACTTAGCCAGATATTTGTATATGGTAGTTTTAGTCATATTTAGTTTTATCAAAGAAATATTTTTCTTTCTTTCTAAAACTCTAAAAAATTTGTCACCAATTTATACTTTAAATTTTTTAATTCCTATTAACATTATAAATGGTGTGTGTGTATTACTACTCAGCGTCTAAACGGCTGAACAGATTTCAATTAAAATTGGTATGTAGATAGATTTAGTGCCGAAGACGGTCATAGGCTACTTTCTATTCCGAAAAATCAGTATGGTTCCCGAGGGAGACAAATTTACCTCTTAGAGCATAAAGTTGATGAGAGGAGATGTCTTATACTAACGGGAAGAAATTTTCTTGCGTACAAAGACACGTGGACATGCGGGTCAGGTACGTGGATATAGCCCACGACCATAAAGTACTATAAACACAAAATATCGTGTCGTCGTCACATGCACACTTAACTAAAATTATCTCACGAACATAAAATCATTCACACTAACAAGCAAAATATATTATTAAAAAACAAAATCCCGTTTGCCTAAAATAAACTGAAAAGAAAGAAAAGCAATTTTTTCGCGCTGACGCTTCATTGAAATAAAATTTTATATACCGTATGTCACTCCTACAATTAATAAGAACCTAATGAAACCTCTTAAAAGCCAATAAGCTATTAGACTGTAGAGCGTTTCAAAGAAATAGACATACATATCCACATACATACATATAACACACATACGCTTATAAACATTACTCCTACTTGACTTCGGCAGTCGGGTAAAAAGAACGTATGACACATTATCGAGAGAGATTTCCCTACGTGCTCCTTAGTTTAAATCTCGAAGGTTTACTTAATGGTAATTATCACACTCATAAAATTTTTAAACGCCATAGCCATTGTAGACTTTGGTGCTTGCGTTTTTACCTGCGGTTATCACAGTGTAAAGGAAAGGAAAACCTTTCTATCCAAGACAAAGTTAAAAAAAATACTGGATGGCAGTTCTAAATTAGCAAGAATTTTTTTTGATATTTTCATGATTGTTATAGTTCAAATATCCTTGTGTAATTTAATATATCTATGTATACTATTATATAAACGAGAAGAGTTTGTTTAAACGCGTTAATCGCTGGAACTACCAGTCGGATTTGAATAGTTCTTTTTGCGTATGATAGCCCAGTTCTTGAGGAAGATTATAGGCTATGTAACATCACGTTACTGGCAACGGGAGCAGAGCAGTAAGTAAAGATGCGGGTGAAACCGCGCCGCGAAAAACTAGTCTAAGATAAACTTAAAATAAGATATGATTTTGAAGTCTTTGTGCCCAAGTATCAAGGAGGCTTATTTTTCCGATAATTGTAATAACCAAGGTTGGACAGAAAGTATCGTCACTATTCCAAAATACAATAACACTTCAAAAATATCTGACATATTTAGGTATTTTGACTGCACCGTTGGTCTAGTGGTTAGTGTAACTGACTGCGACGCCGGGTGTCGTGGGTTCGATTCCCGCGGCAGGCAAATATTTGTGTGATGAACATTTGTATTTGTCTTTAGTCTGGGTGTTTCCTATGTATTATAAGTATGTATTTACAAAAAAAAAAGTATGTATATGTATTATATTTCAGTTATCTAGTACCCATAACACAAGCTCTGCTTAGCTTGGGACTAGATGACGGTGTGTGATAGTGTGTTATTATATTTTATGCTAAAACTAAATATACTCCAAGATACACATTCATTGACTATTTTAATTTCTAATCTACCAACGAGTCGCTTGCAGGTCCCAATGATTTAATTCCTCTCAAATCAAGTTGAGGTTCAAAGATCGTTAAATCAACCGATCACCTACTTTGCTCGGATTCAATTCATTATTTATTGACTGTTCAGAGACTTTCTTTTTAATCGGTTTGTATGTTTAATATATTTATTTGAGTCTTTGTTATAAAATATTGATGAACATCCGATTATTATTTACATTTTATTTATATCGCCATGTTTAATTATGTCGTTTCGTATTGCTACTAATTATTGAACTTGTAAAATAAACAGGTAGGTAGCTATATAATTCTACTAATATTATAAGTGAGAAAATTTATGTGTATATGTGTATGTTTGTTACCACTCAGCACCTAAACGGCTAAACCGATTTTGATGAAAATTGGTATGTAGATAGATTTTTTGGTAAATAGGATACTTTTTATCCCGGAAAGGTTTCCGAGTAACATTATTTAAACACCATTTTTCGTGCGAGCGCATCCGTAAGTCGCAGCTAGTGTAATTACCTATATATCAAATAGTCAATCCGCTTTGAGTAAGTGAGGTCATCAATGTTCTTAAAGTGGGAATATAATACTGCTGGCACAACATGTCTAGTTATACCGCCGTTTTAATAATAATTATTGGTTTAAAAGTAAAAATTTCAAAACTTTATTTAGTTAATTCATTTATAAACAACGAAAACTGGTTAGATGGATCACGGGTAATGCTCCAGTTATTCACATATTACTCGTATATTGGTTACATAATGACTGCGGCTACTCGGCACGAAAATAAATTGAGCATTAAAAAGTGATCTACGCTCTTTCGACGTCGTCTTTAACCTTACGTCATCAATAAGGGTCAGGGTCACTTAATTTCCAATACAGCAAAACCATCTTTTTACTTGTAAAATTTATCATTCTATTATGAAAATACATTCTAAACAAGATGTATAATCATAAGATCAGAAATACATGTAGCAGTAGATCAACGCTCAGCGCATGAATGGGCCGGATCAACTGTGCGTCGGCAAAAATCCAAAAGGTAATTATCATAAACCCGAAATCTAAAACTTTTGACAGCTCTATCCGATACGCAAATCTTATGAGTTTTCGATATCTAAGAATGTGTTTTTAAATCTGTCAGATCGTCAATCGGCATCTTTACGAACGGTTGAAAATAAGGCAGCATGTGAAAAGTTATAACGAATGGGTCGGTATAGATTACGCTTTCCCCATAGCTCTAATTGTTCGATGTTAAAAGCTTATTCTTTTGTCATACTAATCCCAATGAAATAAATGTATTAATATGTTAATTTATCAATCACATTGAATACTTATTGACATTCGAATAACAGTCTACCAATAATTGTATTGGCTGGCGTTTCCACATCCGTAACTGTGTTGCAGTGTGTAATAAATGTCTATGTATTGCAGTGACGTATCCAGCCGAGATTCACATACGATTTTGTTGGAAAACAAGCAACAACAAGCGTAGTAGTTTTTAAATACGTGATTATGTATCATTATTCATTGTTTATTTGTTCTAACAAAGTATGTTTTCAATTTTGTACTATCACTTTACCTGTGCTATTATAAGTAACAATCTTTCTCTTTATTTCAACTGAAAGACGGCTAGTGCTGGACATAAGCGTTGTTTACACTAGTGTTTGAAAACTATACTTAATTTTAAACATTATTTGTTAGTCTAAGAAAAAAAAGAAGAATATAACTATATTATATATACTATTGAAGTTAAAAGCAAAACTGTTGACAATTACCGCTCACAGGTTGAAATACTCAGTCTAGGTGCTACGTCGAAACACAAGAACTTAATTCTGGCGTTTAGGCTGGATTCTCTTAGTACCTAATCATAAAAATACATAAAGAATAACAATTGAGTAAAATTGTAACAATTTATCTTATACAGATTTTTGGAATTGATTTAATCGCCAATACATGGTTATTTTTACAGAGAACGTTTCAAACGTAAAATTATTGCAATTTGAAATCAATTTGTAGGTATAATATTAAATTTTTGCTTGTTTGTATTTTATTTTTGTAATGTTAGTATAATTAAATTGGCCCGAGTTTCTTGCCAGTTTTCTCATGGCTCTTCCATTGTTAGCAAATTGGCTTGAGGCAAATTCCTGACATCTTCTTTTGATGATTTAAACAATTGAGTTTGACTTTGATAACCGTTTAATATTCAATTTATAAGTTGTTAAGATATTGCACTTTCTTTGATTGTCACAATATTCAGTTTTATTTGCTAAATTGATAGGCACTGTAAAAGTAAAGGTAAAGGTGTCGTTGAGATAGGCGCGGCGCATTGATGAATCTTAAGTTACTTGCTATTTCACTAGCTATATTTACTTTCCCAAGAATTCCAGCAATTATATGACTGTTTAACCGTATTACCCGTATGTCACATAAGTACATAGTGAAATAGTCAACGAGCGGGTATACGGGCTGACAAATGACGTCCGAATATGAGGCCAGTGGCGGACAATGATAATGTCGGCAGTAACAAATGGTAGGCTGCAGCGAATAGCGGTGCCGACGTGATTCGAGGATTACGATATATTATTACCCAACGACACTATCGTCGTGTACTGATGACACGCGATGTAGCATGTTCCGACGTTAGTCTCGAGGTTTATTGCTTTGAATTTCGTTGAATTCTCGTCCTTATGAAACTTTTGAGCGGCGCAATATTAAGAAATTTTTTGTTGGAATAATTCTTATTATCGAAAGTATTCAGTTTCGTAATAATAAGTTAAAACTTGAGGTGAATGGACCATTACTTTGTAGACTACAATTCAATTTCAATGGTACTTATACGTCATAAATATCAAACAACAATTACAGTATTTTATTAAAATAAAAATAACGAGCTGCCTTCATCCATCGGTTGTCTGTCACGATTGGTCAAGGTACTTAACGTTGGGGAAATAAAATGTACAGTAGTCTTTCGGCTGATCTGATAATGATTAAAATATTAAAACGCCATAAAAAAATCATACGTATATCTGGTCGCAAATGGTAAACTGACGCCCCTAATATCTGGGTACAGCATTGAGCAATAATAGGAAGACCTTGTACTTGAACTTCAAAATAGGATCCATTCAGCTGTTAATGTTTTACTCATATGAGCAGTAGAACTGCACAGTAATCTAGAAAACACAAAGTAATCCTTGTAACTTTGCTTTCCTAGTGCCTTGTCTGTATTAAACGAGGTCTTCACCATTCACATGGAATATGATTCTGTGATGAACTGTGTTCTTCTTTAAAAAAATGATCGTTTTTTTTATATATTAGAACGATTAAAGAAACTCTAACTATACACAATGTTACAACTTTTTTTAACTGTTTAAGATTCACGGGTAAAATCTATGTAAATGTTGAGCAAAGTTTAATGAAACGAATTGTCAGCAGTGGTAAGCAAGTTTATTACGTCAGTCAGAATTAAACTGCATAAATCTGTTATTTTAGAGATCCTTTATAGTTTGAGTGTTTTAGCTTCTACAAGTATTTTGGTTCCTATAAACTGTAACGTTTTGTTAGCGTTTTATTTTTATGTAAAAATTGAAGTGGAAGCAGTCTTAGAGACAAAATCTTGCTTAGAGAACAGCGATTTTAAGACATTCTGGATACCGTATCCATAACATAACAAAAACATAACATTGCCCAAGAAGGTTGGTTGTGCTCTGTTAATTTGCCTCCCCATTATTACCTTCTAGAAATATTGCTTAGGGTGCAAACAAACTTCTGTTGCCGCCACTAACATAGTGGGCTATGCCTTGGGTGCCTCTGTATACGCTACCAAATTGTGAGAAAATAGCTTCTCCATTGTTGCCAATGTTACCTTTAATTCTATATTTCAAGAAAAAAATGCATTAATATACTATACAGTCTGGAGTGACGCGAACTACGTATATTTATTAGGCAATTTTTATTTTTCTCTGCGTGGCAGTCCATACATAGTACCACCGAACTACAGAAGTCGTCAGGTTTCTTCCATGACATAGATATATTCGTGATGGTCAAAAAGCCGTTAATTTCGATTTGCACTAGATTGTTCAACGTTGAATCACTTTAATAATTTGTTAATTGACATTAGCGCTACAGCGTCGAATTTATATTTTAATTTTATTTAAAGTAATATTTATTTTAAGGAATCTTGGATTAAAGTTTATGTATAAGAAGCCACTGTTAGAAAATATCAAGTTACGGACAGTAATGCTACCTATGTACTGAACCCCCACCAACGCCTACGCCCAAGCGTAGTGAAAATGGCATCTAATTTCTTTAATTCTAAATTAACACTATGTAAGTACGTCAAACGGTCACTGACTTAAGTCATAGTCCACGTCGAAGGATAAACGTTGCCGTTCATTACAGTTCAGTGAACTTGTCATAATAAAATAGTGTATTACTTCGTTACTATTAAAATATTATTTAATTTGTTAGAAAATTTCAAATTTTTGTTTTTCGTCAAATTACTTTTGTGATTAATTAGAAATCATTATATGGGCTAGTAACACCTGCCTTTTCATTTAATGTCAAACCGTCGTATACACTCTGTATAAACTCAATTATAAGTTATATTAGTGGTTAAGAACTCATCAAGAAAACTTTAGTTAGCACACACTTTAGATAAAGCTATGAAGTTAACTACAAATTCATTTAATGCCATCATATGAATACTCTTCGCCACCAGGTTTAAAGATTCGCCACTCGCAAATAGAGAGATTATGAAGACAACATATATTAAATCATTATAATGTATTCAATAATTTCATAAATAATATGTATGAAATTATTGAATGTATTATTTGACATATACCTTCCTCAGCACAATTAAATTCTAAATATTCTTTCCTCCCTTCCATTCCTCCTTTCTTTCTTTAAACCCAATAAAAACAGCATGCCCAAATTATAAGATTTCTAAATCTGTATGAATAATATAAACCTATGGCTTCAAATGATTGTAGCAATAACAAAATCGCATTTTCCTGTTTTTGTCGTAAAATCGTGAGTTCATTATACCGAAATGATATATTTTCTATTCTTTCTCTATTCGTAAATATATTGATGCAGGTTCTTTTCAACTGTCTACCAATTTTATCCTGGGTCTTTTAAGAGGGTAGAAAAAGAGCATCTTACAAAACTGTCTTAGTGGGAGTAAAGTACCATACGAACCGGTTTACCGAAGGTTGCTGTATGGTGTCCACTACTGACTGCTTACCCTCAGGTAGTGAAGTAAATTTTAAAATATATGATAATACTAGCTACGCCCTGCGGCTTCGCCTACGTGAAAAATGGTTTAGTTAATATAACTCGGGAATCAGACCAATTTTCGGAATAAAAAGTATCCTATGTCCGTTTCCGGCACCAAATTTTGTACATACCAATTTTCATCGAAATCGCGAAAGTTTTGTCACTTCAAGCGCTGAGTGGTAACAAACACATACACACACACACACACGTACACACACACATACACACACACACATACACACACATACATACACACATACAAACTTTCGAATTTATAATATTAATTAGATTAGGTATTATATTATACTAGCTGTTGCCCGCGACTTCGTTCGCGTGAAAATTCAGATGGGTGCCTCTATGAGAATATTGCGGGCCTGATTTTATGGCAATCGTACATTGTATCAGTATTATCCGTCTCTATGGCGAATCCAGTTTAAACCCGCTACCGCTAAAACTGACAAACCACTTTCACACAAACTTGCGACTCTTATTTGCCCATTTAATAAGAGGGGTTGCAGAATAATAAAAAATAATCCTACTATAAAAACTATAGAAATTTTATACAAACTTTGCCACCCCTTTATACCCCCTTAGGGGATGGATTTCTCAAAATTCCGTCTAAGTGAGCACCTATATCCTAATAGGAACGACAATGCAAAGTTTGAGATTCCTAGCACTTGTTGTTTCTGAGATTTCGTGATAAGTGAGTGAGTGACCTTTTGCTTTTATGTATGTAGATAGCATTTTTATATTGTTTAAATACTGTTTTTCATACTATTTTTAATCTCCCATTCATACAAATCCTCTTTCACCTACCTAAAGATATCCCTCGTAAAAACAATATACAATACACAAAGGCAAATTTTCACTACAATAACTTTCCCCTTCCCCTTCTTCCCTATTGCACTTTTTCTCCATTCTCCACAGTTTCCTCCTTCCTCTCCTCCCCTCCCCCTTCTCCTCCTTCAGCATCCCTTGCCCCTCCTCCAGCATCTCTTGTCCTTTCCTCCACTTTCCTCTACCTTGCCTCCTCGTTTTCCCCTCTCTTCTCCCTTTCTTCTCCTTCCTTTTCCACCTTTCCTCTCCCTTCCTATCGCTTCCTATCCCTTCCCCTCCCTTTTCCACTATTCGAGAACTCCTTTTTTCCGCGTTCCTTCCCCCTCCCTTCCCCCACCCTTCCTCTACTGTCTCCCTCACTTCCCCTCACTCCCCTCTCACTTCCCTCTCACTTCCCCCTCACTGCCCTCTCACCCACCTCACTTCCCCCTCAATTCCCCCTCACTTCCCCCTCAATTCCCCCTCAGTTCCCCCTCACTTCCCCGTTTCTTCTCCGTCACTTTCCTCTCACTTCCCCTCACTTTCCTCGTACTTTCCTCTAACATTCCCCTCACTTTCCCATCACTTCTCCCTCACTTCCCCGTTTCTTCTCCGTCACTTTCCTCTCACTTCCCCTCACTTTCCTCTAGCATTTTCCACACTTTCCCCTTACTTCTCCCTCACTTCTCCCTGGCTTTCCCCTGACTTCCCCCTGACTTCCCTCTGACTTCTTCCTGACTTTCCCCTCACTTCTCCCGCATTTCCCCCACACTTCCTCTTCACTTCCCCCTCACTTCCCCCTTACTTCCCCCTCAATTCCCTATCACTTTCCTCTCACTCCCCATCACTTTCCCCTCCCTTCTCCTCAATTCCTCCTTTTCCTCCCTCCTTTTCTGCCCTCCTTTACCTCCCTCCCCCTCCCTGTAAATTTCAAGTCGCTAGCTTCAAAAGCTAAAGATCTTTGTATAGAATATTTTATCCCTAATTTCACCCCTCTAAATCCACCCTTGTTAAAATAAAATTATAAGGATATTTTTTATTTAAATAGAAGTATTCCAAAACAAAATTACAAACTGTAAGTTAAAAAATGAAGAAGATTCATACAATCGATTTCATCCCTTTTCACACACTTAGGAATTAAATTTTAAAAAAACCCTTTTTTGGTAGGTACAACCTCTAGACATTTAGACAAACACACCCTTCAAATTTCAAGTCACTACGACCAGCAGTTTAGGCTGTGCGTTGTCTGTTAGTCAGTCAGTCAGTCAGGACAAAGCCTTGTATAATATGTATGGGTGTATGGATGTATGGATTAGACGTACAGCCATCGGGGATCAAAGCATACAGGCTGCTAGGAATGCTAACACGTGATAGAGCCACATAAAGCTGACGGTGCGAAACACAGTTAATACTTAGATCCACGCCCACAACTTTTAGTTGTGTCTGACCTTGGGCTTTATTAATTGTCACTGGAAACTGGACTCATTTAAAACTAAACGGAAGATTGTTTAGAATAAGAGGAATCCGAAAAATAAAAACGCTATCAGCTATTCCGTAACCTGTTAGTCTCTGTTTCTATCAGAAAATGTTCGACGTGATTCTTTAAATTGGCATAACTTTTTTATTTATCAACCGATTGACATGAAACAAACATTAAATGTTAAGTGAAGCTTATCACAATGTATTAGTGAAAACTACATCTAAATCGGATAAGCCGTTTCTGAGATTAGCGTGAACAAACGCACAGACAAACAGACAAACAGACAAACAGATAAACAGACAAACAGACAAACAGACAAAAATTGTAACAATCATTGTTTTGGGTTCTATTTGCGTTGATAAAGGCCCCAGTAATTTTTTTTCTCATATATCTTCTATGTACAGACAGCGATCGGTGACATTTTTATTATATGTATAGAATAGATTATATTTATTATTTAAATAAACATTTTGTAAGTTTTTCTGTATACCATTATTCTCCAATGTTATGTAAGGTCTAATAATATCAATGAGGTTCACCCGACCCGTATCTTTAGCAACAGGGTAATATACATAATTATGTCTACAAGAATTAAGTGTCGAAATAAATTATTCAAAATTGAACTTGAAATATACTTTATAATTCGATGACAATCTAAATTGTGTAAACGCAGAGTCTACGTACGTGACTTTATCAGCCACATTCATAAAGTACACCTTATCGGAGGTCATCGAAATATACGCTTTTAGGTAAACATGGTGTGCAAGTGCATGACCTTGATAGTTCGATGACAACCTTGACTAATCAAATCAAACCAACTGAATCAAGTTTCAGTCAGCTCAACCATCTTTTGTTTTCACGTTTGTTTTGGTTGTCATTTAATTTCATCTACATTTTTCTATTTTATCATTGTAATATACCATTAAAATCCTCAACAAGAATATAATTCTACACTTGACGCTGGCAGAAATAGCTGACACAATCGTCGGCTCTGTTGCTAAAAAAAAAGGAGAAGAAGAAGAAGAACTGAATCAAGCCCATTTTGCTGACAGTTCCCTTAAAACTGTCAAACTTGTAATATCTATTATGTATAATACACATAAGACGTTTTTTATACTAACATAACAACAATGTACTCAGTAAAATTTTAGTGTCTAATAAAATGATAACAAGCTCGTTGTCAAAGAAATTTATCTTCAGACGAATTTCGTCCTACTTGCATTTAGATCAATTGGCAAAATGACCTTAAGGTGGGTCATGATTCACTTGGTTCGATAGTACGTAGATGTTTTTGTTCAATTCTTTTCGACTTACGCTTGTCTAATATTTTATTTAATTATCTTAAAAGAATATGTATAGGGGAGTGTAATACTCTGAAATGGCAATAGCGGTTAGTTATAGGTTATTTTGTACGTAATTTGTTTATTGTAAGCAGTTTACTTATTTTTATCTTTAATTAAATGTTTGTCGATGTGAGTATTAGAGAGTGTAGTCAATATTTTTATATTTGAACTGTATTGTAGGACAGATTCTATTTTGTAGTAAAATTTGTGACATACAAATGTGTCCATGAGTACGAGAAGAAAACTCGGCAAGGGATGACTGGACAGACAGGATCATTACCCTGCTAGTGGTCAAAGGAGCACCTCTAACAAGACCCACGACACTATTGGACAAGACGCTCTCTTACTCGCTCTCGAAAGCTATTAAGACCACCTCTTTATTTAACTACAATTGAATATTAGATACGACAATCCACTTATTTATAGTGGATAATAAGACATCATGTTCAATTGTTTACGCTTCCATATGACTTAACAGCTTACGTACGTGACAATGGGGTACTGATACTGTAGTACTGAGTACGGATACTGATAAACATAACTAACTAACTGTGAATAAGTTTTGTAAACAAAATGCAACGTGTCAGCCGTTATTTCACTCGATTTATTTACAAATTTAACAAAAATACTACCAAATTCTTTTAGAACACAATTTTTTACATCAGTTTGTCATCCTGCCTAATCATGTTGTCTCTATAGGTATCTTGTTACCGTGAAGGTCATAAGAAATGCTGCGTCAATGCGACACCGAGTTCCAAGAAATCTAATATAACAAATTAAATAGAATCTAACCAAATTACATCACACTAACACTTTGTAGGTTCATTTGAACCAAAAACTTTTACACTTATTTTATAATTAAATAAAAATACCTACGCAAATTTATCCAAAACTTAGCGCGGATGAAACTACGCCGCGGAAAGCTATTCCGCGACATAGTTTCATCCGCGCTAAGTTACATCTTTGAGTACTGTTCTGCTCCTGTTGCCAGTAGCGTGATGTCACATAATTCACCTATAACCTTTTTAAAAAACTAGGCTGTAAAACACAAAAATAATTATTTAAGCCTGGCTGGTAGTTCCAGAAATTAGCAAGTTCAAGCAAACACACAAACATTCAAACAAACAAACTCGTCTGCTTTATATAATAGTACTAGCTATTGCCCGCGACTTCGTTCGCGTGAAAATTCAGATGGGTGCCTGTATGAGAATATTGCATGCCTGCTTTTATGGCAATCGTACATTGTATCAGTAATAAATATCAGTATTATCCGTCTCTATGGCGAATCCAGTTAAAACCTGCTACCGCTAAAACTGACAAACCACTTTCACACAAACTTGTGACTCTTATTTGCCCACTTAATAAGGGTGGTTTCTGAATATTAAAAAAAGAGTATTTTCTAGTAATTTGGTAATCCTACTATAAAAACTATAGAAGTTTCATACAAACTTTGCCACCCCTTTATACCCCCTTAGGGGATGGATTTCGCAAAATTCCGTCTAAGTGAGCACCTATATCCTAATAGGAACGACCATCCAAAGTTTGAGATTCCTAGCACTTGCTGTTTCTGAGATTTCGTGATGAGTGAGTGAGTGAACTTTTGCTTTTATGTATGTAGATGTAGATAGCTTTTGCCCGCGGCTTCGCCCGCGTGAATATCGTTTTTTCCAATAGACATTTTTATATTGTTTAAATACTGTTTTTCATACTATTTTTAATGTCCCATTCATACAAATCCTCTTTCACCTATCTAAAGATATCCCTCGTAAAAACAATATACAATACACAAAAGAAAATTTTCACTACAATAACTTTCCCCTTCCCCTTCTTCCCTATCGCCCTTTTTCTCCACTCCCCACAGTTTCCTCCTTTTTCTCCTCCCTTCCCCCGTCTCCTCTTCACCTCATTCAGCATCCCTTGCCCCTCCTTCAGCATCTCTTGCCCTTTCCTACACTTCCCTCTACCTTGCCTCCTCGCTTTCTCCTCTCTTCCCCCTTCCTTCTCCTTCCTTTTTCTCCTTTCCTCTCCCTTCCTGTTGCTTCCTATTCCTTCCCCTCCCTTTTTCCACCATTCGAGAACTCCTTTCTTTTCTCGTCCCTTCCCCCTTACTTCCTCTCCCGTCTCCCTCACTTTCCTCTCACTTTCCCCTCATTCACCCCTCACTTCCCTCTCACTCCCCCTCACTTTTTCTTACTCCCCCTCACTTCCCTCTCACTTCCCTCTCACTACCCTCTCACTCTCCCTTCACTTCCCCCTCACTTCCCTCTCACTTCCCCCTCACTACCCTCTCACTTCCCTGTCACTTCTTCGTCACTTTCTCCTCACTTTCTATCATTTCCTCTCACTTTCCTCTAACATTCCCCTCACTTTCCCATCACTTCTCCCTCACTTCTCACTGGCTTTCCCCTGACTTCCCCCCGACTTCTCCCTGACTTTCCCCTCACTTCTCCCGCATCTTCCCCACAATTCCTCTTCACTTCCCCCTCACTTTCCTTTCACTTCCCATCCCTCCCCTATCACTTTCCCCTCCCTTCCACCTTTCCCTCAATTCCTCCTTTTCCTCCTTCCCCCTCCCTGCAAATTTCAAGTCGCTAGCTTCAAAAGCTAAAGATCTTTGTATAGAATATTTCATCCCTAATTTTACCCCTTTAAATCCACCCCTGTTAAAATAAAATTATAAGGATATTTTTTATTTAAATTGATAATTCTAAAAAAAATTTTAAAACTAAGTTAAAAAATGAAGAAGATTCATACAATCATTTTCATCCCTTTTCACACACTTAGGAATTAAATTTTAAAAAACCCTTTCTTAGTACAACCTCTAGACATTTAGATAAACACACCCTCAAAATTTCAAGTCACTACGATCAGCAGTTTAGGCTGTGCGTTGTCTGTTAGTCAGTCAGTCAGGACAAAGCCTTGTATAATATGTATGGTTGTATGGATGTATGGATTAGACGTATAGCCATCGGGGATCAAAGCATACAGGCTGCTAAGAATGCTAACACGTGATAGAGCTACATAAAGCTGACCGTGCGAAAAACAGCTAATACTTAGATCCACACCCACAACTTTTAGTTGTGTCTGACCTTGGGCTTTATTAATTGTCATCGCGAAACATAGGCTCACTGGAAACTGGACTCTTTAAAACTAAACGGAAGATTCCTCTCATTCTAAACAAGAATGAGAGGAATCCGAAAAATAAAAACGCTATCAGCTATTCCGTAACCTGTTAAAGTCTCTGTTTCTATCAGGTTTCGTAGTAAAATAACAAATGTTCGACGTGATTCTTTAAATTGACATAACTTTTTCATTTATGAACCGATTGACATGAAACAAACACTAAATGTTAAGTGAAGCTTACCACAATGTATTAGTGAAAACCATATCTAAATCGGATAAGCCGTTTCTGAGATTAGCGTGAACAAACGCACAGACAAACAGACAAACAGACGAACAGACAAAAATTGTAAGAATCATTGTTTTGGGTTCTATTTGCGTTGATAAAGGTCCCAATATTTTTTTTTTCATAATATATCTTCCATGTACAGACAGCGATCGGTTACATTTTTATTATATGTATAGATAGATAGTACGGACAATAGCGTCTTATGATAAGATTGCCACTATCGCAATTACGAACCTGCCTGTCAATTAAGTGCGGCGGTTATAGTAATAGGTTAATGACACTAAAACTTTATAGGTTCGCCCTGCACTGCTATAGGCAAGCGAATGCTGGACAGGTAAGTAGACTCACGAACAAAAAGTAGTAGGTACATACTAATGAAATGAAATTGCTGAGATGGGCCGGGGGCTGAGGTGGGTCGCAATACATACTTACGGGATAACTTTAAATTAGCGCCAATTACAGACAAAATGACCGAATGACGCCCTAAAGATCATGTGGTCCAGGTTGTCTTAAATCTGCCCGAACAAGGAAGAGGCAGAGGCTTCCCCCCTTCAACTTGGTGGTCAAACATCAGAAGAGACTTCAGGTAAACCCAATTGCCAGAATCGACAGCCCAAGACAGATTGTCTTGATGCACGAAAGTGAGAAGACACGGGTCTTGGGGACGGCCCTAAATGGTGGGAAAAGGGAAAAACAAAGAACAAAAGTAATAGGTCAATGACATTACATATGGTCCATCTTTTGTTTTCACTGAAGATGGTTGTCATTTAATTTCATCCACATTTTTCTATTTTTATCATTGTAATATACCATTATTATCATCAACAAGAATATTAATCTACACTTGACACTGGCAGAAATAGCTGACACAATCGTCGGCTCTGTTGCCAAAAAAAAGGAGAAGAAGAAGAAGACATTACATATAAATATAACATCATTTAACATCATCTTCATTGTCTTTAACATCTATTAAAATCTATTAAAACCTTTCACAAAGATTTTTCATGTGAGAAATCGTTATACCGCATTCAAGATCTAAACTGTAGAGATAAACGAAGGTCTTATGGCTGAGATTCCAACAATATTAATACGGTCTCATTTTCCACATTCAAATGCAAAGTGTAGCCTTGTTCACACATGTCACACGGTAGCAGCGCTAATGCGCTAAATAAATTCATGCTAGACACGTCACAAGTTCGCAGGTGTGCATGCAGCTTTAGATATTATGCATATGAGGTGAATTAATTTATGTTATTGTAATTCTCTTAAATCTTTATTAACATGCACTACGGATTTAAAAGGAAATAATGTCGTTGGTATTTAAACTTACAGGAAAGTTTATTCCCATAAAAGCAAAAAATGTACCTACCTAGTACATTTTTTGCTTTTATGGGAATAAACTTTATGTTGCGCTGTCCTGTTATTTGTGTTAAATATCTGGTGTGCAAGTGTGTTGTAAAAAATAACGAAATTCGCCACTTTGTGGCGCCGGGCGTCTTAGACCGATTTACATCAAACGTAGCTAAGAACACTACTATTTCACTTTTCAAAAAAAAACAATTAAAATCGGTGTATTCATTCGGAAGCTACGATGCCACAGACTGACACACACAGAGGAACGTCAAACTTATAACACTTCGTAGTTTTTACGTCGGGGGTCAAAACACAACGGCAAATAGTGGCATTTCCTAAGAACACAACACAAACTGTTAACAGCATGAAAAACAGCATTTTAAAAATAAACTTTGAAATAAAAGGAACAAAGTTGCACTTGCTGCGTAGTTGTATCTACACAAGAGTTCATCTTTGAAATCTTTTGGGAAAATTGTGTACACACTCGATCTTCTATAGAACTAACTTCAAAGAACTTCCCGAGTTCTGTTTAAAGTAAGAGCTTAAAGTATTCTGAATAGTTCGTACAAGGTAACTGTTTATATACTGATGGGTATGTAACATTGTTAACTAAACTTTTGCACTGACTGCAGTACAAATAACTAGTACAGTGCTATGGTAAAAAGTGAGAACATAGCCGAGTTCGCACATCTGCGATATCAACTGTGGCGGCTTCAGTTAGAATTGCATCTAAAAATTTCTGTATACATTACTGCCTCAATGGTCCTTTAGGTTATTATCTGATATTTTAAGTATTTACATTGATGGTAAAGCCATAAAAAACAACTACGATACTAGACCATGGACGATACATTTTTAAAAAAATAAAAAAAACATCATAAATTTTTTACAAAATAATACCGTAAGATTTATAATAATAAAGCTTGTATTGTTATAACAAACTTTAATAATAGGTTCCTATATCAACACAATGAAAATTAATCTATATTATGTTACGGTAGTAGATCCACGCTGGTTTCAGCATGAATGGGCCGGATCGTCCGGGGAAGTACTACCCTCTCATAGAAGATCGACTTAAGAGTAGTAGTATCCGTACTACTGCGTTTCGTTCGGTGAGTGAGAGCGCCGGAGGCCCAATTTCCCCCCTATCCTCTTTCCTCACCTCCCTCATTCCCTTCCCCTAACCCTATTCCCAGCCGCCATAGTGGAGGCCACTATACCAGCAGTTTAAGACGATGGCTTTTGGTATAGTGGCCGCCACTTCTGGATTCCACTGACTGCTTACCATCAGGCGGGGTGGAGTCACTTTGGTAGGCTATAATATAAAAAAAAAAAAAAAAAAAAATGTTGCCATTGTTCATAAATGGCAACCATGCCAGGCGTTTGTCGATGTTGGTAGTTTTGGCTGTCTCTACTACTTGTATAACCGTGAGTTCCTTTGTTACAAGCAATCTTTATAACTTGTACTTCGTGCTTACATATTTTAGCTAATAATATTTACTCGGCTGCAGTGTGATTATGTGAACGAAAATATTCTGAAAAATTTAAAAGTAACGGTAATTCTAGTTTCGTGTAAATAATAAAAAAACCGATTAATTGCAAACTGCCAAATGAAATATTACTGTTTCTGTGTTTTCATTGCAACCCTAAAATGTATTTTGATAGAATGCAATCATATTTGGTATTTCTAGCTAAATCAATCTATAATTTCTATAATTATACGAGTTTGAACGATCTTAAAAGGTAAGTGTTAAAATATCGTAAATTCACTGTAGATTATATTTCCATCTCTACGTGGGCGTTATAATTTTACCGAGTAGAAGCTTTCCTTCAGGCCATCACTTAAATATAAATCTTAAGTAAATATAAACATTTTGTAACAATAAAATGACCTGCACTGCGGCGCTAAAAAAGAAAGGTTTAACGAGTTAAGACACGCTAGCTTGCCGCGGCGCGGTTTCACCCGCGTCTTTGCTTACTGCTTTGCTGCCATCGCCAGTAGCGTGATGTTACATAGCCTATAACCTTCCTCGAGAAATAGGCTATCATACGCAACATAATTTTTCAAATACGACTGGTAGTTCCGGAGATTAAAGCGTTTAAACAAACAAACTCTTCCGCTTTATATAATGGTATAGATTGTAAAATCATTTCTATGTTAGTATTCTTTACACTAATATTCCTGCAACTTTTACTTTAAACTTAAGCTGTCCTTTCTTAGCATAATAATAATAATAATAATAATAATAGCATGCTAGTGT
Source organism: Parascotia fuliginaria (assembly GCA_963082885.1). Classification (NCBI taxonomy): domain Eukaryota; kingdom Metazoa; phylum Arthropoda; class Insecta; order Lepidoptera; family Erebidae; genus Parascotia; species Parascotia fuliginaria. Next base: position 15,801,894 of record OY720177.1, read on the forward strand.
AGTCAATATAATTACAGTGTATAATACTACGATAGTTAAATTTGTTTGAATATACGTTATACAACCCTTTCCGAATGCAAACAGCACCATAATTATACAAATATATCGACAGTGCTGTACTTGTCTACTAAAAAAATAATAATATAAGTTGTTAACGTTACAAAAAAAAAACCTTCGAGCAATTTAAATTAAAACTCAATTTTCTAAACTTGTACGATGCATTTACGTACACCCGTAATAGTGAGCGAAATTCGCTTCGGTCTGAAATGCCGCAAGCGTTATTAAATTTAATCAATTGATTTAATTCTATAGCACCTAAAATATACTTTGTAGGTTGTATATCACACTGAAATGCATACCGGTGTAAGTTTCTAAATTTGTATTAAAACAAGCTTTATGTAATACACTGACAAAGGACGACATAATTGCAAAGCACGGTGGTCCGTCAAACGTAGACTAGAATATGAGTTTTCTATATTTTCCATTTTTGTACCATCCATTTACATTACACTGTGTTTGCATTCTTATAGATCATCCTTAAATATTTTTGGACCAGATATTAAGAAGCTAACGCAGACATTTATAAAAACTTGTAGTTATACAGATTGTAAGTCTGGCTAACTTTTAATACTTGACCTGAGCCTTCCGCGCTTTCACCCGCGTTAAGTTACATCGTTGATTACTGCTCCACTCCTGACGCCGATAGCGTGATATTAAATATAGCCTATTATCTTTCTCAAGAACTGAACTATTAAACGCAAAAAGAATTATTTAATTCTGACTGGTAGTTCCAGAGTTTAGCGTGTACAAACAAACAAACAAACAAACTCTTCCGCTTTACATAATATGCAGACATAATAGCTTAGTCAAACACGTCAGTTAAACACAAGTTCCCAAAGACTTTGATAGGTCTGTGCCTATAGCTAGTAATTTGCGAGGTATGACTTCGTTTGGAATAACTAAAAAAAAGAGTAGCAATAATACAGTCTTGCACAGCGCGTAGAGTAATGACGTAAGAATTACTAATAGTATCTATATAATGGAATAGAAGCGAAGAAATCCGCAGGCAAACCAAGGTAATTGACGAGGCTCGCAGAGTTGTTTCCTCTAAAAGAGCAATTGGCAGGACACATAGCTTACAGAACTAACGGCCGTTGGGGCAGAAAGATTCTGGAGTGGCAACCACAAACCGGAAGATGCAGCGTAGGCTGGCCTCACAAGGTGGGCCGACGACATTATTAGGGTGGCGGGGAACCAATGGATAAGGGCGGCAAACTACCGGCCAAGGTGGCGAAAATTGGGGGAGGCCTACGTCCAGCGTAAGTCTTGCCTCTTCAGGTCAACACACTTTCATTACATAAAAAAATATTTTGACAGAATTTTGAAAGGTATGCTAACAAACAAATAAATATAAAAATTCTATTTAAAACAAAAAATAAATACTATCTTTTACCTTTGTAAACAACAATTCAAGTAATTTATACGCACCTGTTTCTTTACAACATTTACGAAAGATTGGTCTTTACACCCACGTGTAGTCGTGTTGTTGCTCACGGAGTATTTTTATGAGGCGTATAGGACATTTATTCTTATTTTTCGGTCGTAAAGCACTTGCTGTCTCAGTAAACATGAAATCAGGGAAGTATAAGGATAAGTATAGTTTAAGGAATGCTTGTGTATTCTTATCGAACGCATTTTGTGCATAGGTAGGTAAATACCGATGGATGGGACTAATATACCTAAGTAAATATTTTTAGAGTATAACCTCCTCTAAAAATATTAACTTAGGTATATCTAGCTGCTAAAAATGCTATAAATATTATGTTTTTAAATTTTATTCAGGCTGAATATCTTCATATTGATATTGACAGCTTTCTCTATTTGTACCTAGTTGTTTGTAGCGACATCGGTCTGCTTTAAACGAAGAAATGTCAAGCGTTCAATTTGAAACTGGCAAGATGCCAGGACCCGAAATAATTGCCAAAAAAATTGCGCTTAAAACCAATTTTAGAAATAATAGTACCATCTTTATACACTTTAAAGCTTCTATTAAGTAATTTTAAAATTTCTAATAACTGTTAAACCGTAATACTCTTAGTTCTAACTTTTTGTAACAAAGACTGTGTAACATTTCAATTTTGTTTAATATTAAGATTGACATGTTTGAAGTTGACCTAACTTTGAGCTTTGATGACTTTTTGAAAGTTCTTTTCAAGTTTCACTACTAATGGCATAACTCTTGATTTTTTACTGAACTTTTTGACATCGTTGTGTTTAGGCATAATTTTAAACGGTGTTCCCGTAATAAATAAACTGACATAAAGTAAAATATAATATTATATTTTTAAAATGTGTCGTATTTAAGTAGGAATTCATTGACAATTTAGAAATATCTGCGTTACTTGCGGCACAAATAAGCAAGCTGCTGCATCTTGCTCTAATCCTACGTATACTAGACAGATCCACACACTTTATATTAAACTGGATTAAATAGAATAGAAATGAATATAAAATTTAGTACTTGCCGTAGTTAATAATTTCTTCGTCTAGTTATCTGGTGATATAATAGGCCATAAAAAACATTAAACGCCCAAAGACTATAATTATATGGCTATTAGATATTTTTCTTTTAAGCATCCAATATCAAATTTAGGAAGATATTAATTAACTTAAAAATCGGAAGTCGGGAAGACGGAATCAAATATTAATAGTCTTTTTTTTATATTAGTCTACCAAAATGACTCCACCCCGCCTGATGGTAAGCAGTCAGTGGAATCCAGAAGTGGTGGCCACTATACCAAAAGCCATCGTCTTAAACTGCTGGTATGGTGGCCTCCACTATTGCGGCTGGGAATGGGGTTAGGGGAAGGGAATGAGGGAGGTGAGGAAAGAGGACAGGAGGGAAATTGGGCCTCCGGCGCTCTCACTCACCGAACGAAACGCAATAGTACGGATACTACTACTCTTACGTCGATCTTCTATGAGAGGGTAGTACTTCCCTGGACGATCCGGCCCATTCATGCTGAAACCAGCGTGGATCTACTACCAAAATTTATGTGGTAGAAAAACAATCTTTTATTGATTTTTGTCCCATGATATAATATAGTTGATGAGATCACCTGAATTCCAGTTAAATTCGGATATATCCACATCACTCTTAACAACACGGGGTGTCCGTTTTTCGTGCAATAAAATTGAAATAACGGCGACAATATGAGTCGGTTATTATTTTCAATGGGGAAAATAATCCTTTACGATCAAAATGGGTGTAATAAATGTGATGTTGTCTTCCCGTAAGAATTTTTATATACCTTCGAAAGTTTGATAATGTAAACTTCATATTTTGTATTATGAACAAAATATAATAATAAAAAAGTAATAAAAACATACCTACAAGGAATAGATACTATTCTTGAAAGCCTGTTATGCCTCACTACCGTAACTTTCTCAAGGTCTCTCTATTCGAGCTAGTTTGGTCTATCCTATTGATAGTAGTCCGATTCGAGATCACCATCTTGTGAAAAAGTACACATATACAAGACATGAATAATTATCTCTTTTTTATGTAACATTGCCATTACTTGTATCATTACTAGTAGGTACGCTTATAGACACTTCTAATATTTAACACACATTACAATACTTACACTACTATTTCCTTAAAAATACTCCGCTACCTCTGTGGTTCGGTGGTACTGTGTACGGATTACCACGCAGAAGTCTCGGGTTCAATCCCCCGGCCGGATAAAGTGATATTAGGTTTTTCTGTCGAGAAATTCTCAGTACGTATTAGCCCAGAGTCTGGAATTGTGTCCGGTAAATGGTAACAGGCTTGCCTTCTGTTACATGAGGCTCAAAATAAAATGGCGAAACGTGGGTGGTTAAACACCTCTGCCTACTCCTTCGGGAATAAAAGGCGTGAAGCTATTAGTATGTGTGTAAAAATACTCTAAAGAAAGAATAGCGTAAGTGTAAAAGAAGTAAAAATCTTTAGGGCTGTAAGTTGAAACTACTTGTAAAAAAACTTGGGCGCGTGCGGTAAGCACGTTAAAACTACTTGTAAGTTACAGACCGTAGTTTAAAGAACTTAACTTTCAAACTTTAAATTCTCGAAGTAGCAGTATTTTTAAAATTCCTTGCAAAATTTTTTAACGTAAACGTAAAGAAGTAGTGTGTTGGAGATGATAATTTAGATATTAACAACCAATTGTTATGGTCCCAATCATTACAACGGACTTTTTCAAAGACATATTATTATGTACTTCATAAGTTTGTTTTGGACATTATTGTCTTACGTCGAATAAAAACTCAACAGAGTTATAGATGTATCACCTCTACTTTACGACTGCTATTCTTAAACGCATGTAGGATATACCGATCGAAGTATAGCTGATGGGCAATGTAAAACGCAGACTTGACACACAGCTTCTTGAAAGATAACCACTTCGTTCCAAAATATACTCAACTTTTATAAATCCTTATGTACCCGAACTTCATAAGAACACGACCATTACTCACTTAGAATCTATAACCCAAACTTGTAACACAAGCTTTATATTATATCTGACAAAATATATTGAGCACAACATCGAAATAATGTGAGAAAAATCTCGAAGTTGCCTACGATACAAAACAGTGACATATCAAATTATGTGGCTCAACCCTATCGACACGAGTAATGTGGTGCCATCTATGGAACCTTTCAGGTATTACGAACACGTACAGATCATCTGTTACTCTTGTAAGTGTGTTGTAGTAGAATAGGACGATTATGTGAAAGTGGGGAGATGTTTGGAAATATGAATATAGGTAAGTATATCATTGGTATCTATTTTATCTTTGATATTGTATAAATGAGTGAATCAATGGCTGAAGTGGTATAGATAAATGGATGGTCTTTTTCTCGCTTCATTGATGTAAGGAGGTAGCTAAAGCTAAGCTAAGTGATTGTTTTAAGGGAGATGTGAACTATGTAGTTACCACATATTTGGCTGCCGGTCTGCAGCAACGTTTGCATGATGCTTTGAGATTAGTTTGCTCACGCATTATAAGAAATAACTTACGTTATTCACGTTGCATCAGTATTGGTATTTATTCATTAGTATGCATATATACATGAATATTAGACACGAATTAGTAATGTAAGTTCTAGATGACTAAATAGTTCAATGTATAGCTTTTTCAATTACCTACCAATTAAACATTCATTGTGCAATAAAACTACATGTAGGTATGTCACAATAAACGAGTAGAAGAAGCCTTGACGTATAAATAAACAAATGATGTTTATCAATGAAATGAATAAATAGTCTCGTATTTTCTTACCGAATTGCTTGCACGGGGACATCTGACCAAACAAAAAGGTGTTTACGAAACGTAATAAGTTTCTTACGTACAAGTTATTAAGAGGAAAGGATTCTGTTTCCGAGAAAACTCGGTACCTATAAGGTTATTGTGTGCGTTAGAAAGTACTATGGTGGTAAATTTAAATATAGAACTAGTTATTATTAATAAGTAATGCATTTAAAGTTATAATGAGAATAACTAAGCGCATCGAGAGATTTGTAACAAATTTTATATTTTTAAGGCGCTTTCACACACGGTTTATAAAAGCAAAATACGGCTAAATTATAATTCAGCATTTTTATAATTTAATTGACCCTTGGCCGCTCAGCAAACATTAGCATGAATTAAAAAAGTAAAAACGTCCCACGGGCGGTAAAAAGCATTTAATTTCACATAAAAAATCTTTATGCATTTTCACAAGTATTCACACACTGTGTCTATCGCAAACCAACACACACGGACAGATATCTACATGCTACGTCGCATCACCACCCTCGTCACTTGCAGTCCGTTACGACTTCATTAAAGAACAGAGCCTACGATCTGTGTGACCCTGAGCATTTAGAACAAGAACTCGATCATGTTCAGGAGGTACTTAGTCGAAATGGATATAAAGTGAACAGGCGACGGAAGCAACCAACAAAAAGGGATAAACGTCCAGAGGTCAACCGGCAACCTGCCTTTTTGCCCTACATTAAAGGTGTGACTGATAATATAGGAGACCTGCTTAAACAATACAGCATCAGCACAGTCTTTACGCCTGGGGCCAAAGTAAACAGCATGGTAGGCACGCCAATTGATGTTTTGCCCCTACAAACTCCGGGCGTTTATAAGATCAGCTGCAGCTGCGGTAGTTCGTACATAGGCCAGACTAAGCGGACTATTGCTGAAAGGGTCAAAGAACATATCGCCGCTGTGAAGAATCGACAGACCAGCAAATCAGCGATTGTCGAACATATTCTGCAAACGGACACCAATCACTGGATTAAATTTCATCATACGCAAGTCCTCTCCACTGATCGTACCTACTACTCTCGGGTGGTACGAGAAGCTATTGAAATTAAAAAACATTCAAATTTCAATAGAGAAGACGGCTTCAAGCTCTCGGCTACGTGGAATCCAGTGATTCAAATTACACAACCTCGCTTTGCGCAGTCGGTTAACGCTCGGAATACGGACGGCACACAGAATAAGGACACTGTCAGTGTGTTTTGTGATAGTACGTGGAAAGACAAAAATGTGAGGGTAGATCTAGAATCTACTTCGCATACGGAGCCGTGACATCGCCACATCAGTCTGCTTGTGACCACGGCCGGTGTCACCTGGTCGAAACGTCAAACAAAATAAGGTATGTAAATACATATCATATAACGCATGATCGCGATTAGTTCTACTATATCATGCAACGTGAAAGTTTAAAAGTAAAGAAATTACTATTCTTAAGTTAAACCAATATTTGCATGATAACAAGGGCCCTCACTGGTCACTGCAAACTTAACAAACATATGGCCAATCTAGGCCTAAACTTAACAAGGTTGTGCAGATTTTGCCATGAAGAAGAGGAAACGCCACAACTTCTCTGTGGTAGTAGCCCACTCATCCAAAAACAAAACATCTCCTTTGGATAATACACTATTTATCCCGAGGAAATAAAGAATATCGCTGCCAGGGACATCTTAAAATTCCTGTCTCTGACAGGCATTGGCAGTAAACTTTAGAACCGGGCGAGCACAATAGATCTTTTAGGTCTCAGTGCTACAGGTCTATTCAAGCCTGCAATAGCCCTATATATAAATAAAGAAATAAATAAAATAATAAGTTACACGTATGAAAACTAAAATACTAATTTTATGCCCAATTTAAATATTAAGCAAACCATTTTTTTAATGCATAATAATTACTTATAGACTTATTATAGCAACATGCACTTGTTCACTTAGAAAAGCAATTTAGAGGGCGGTTGTTTTTTAATGCTTAAAACCGAGTAAGTTACTTACAAAGCTTCAGCACACCTTTAGCTAGATGTAATCTAATGGAAGCATGCACGCGAAGATTTCATAAGGAGTATTTATACTATACCGTATCATAAAAGTCAAAATGACCCAGTTGACAAGGCACCCAATTCGTAAACTCGAGTAGTGGGTTCGAATCCGTGTAATTACCAATATGATTTTTCAAATCATATATTATTATGTACTTTCTAAGTTTTTCTTGGACATTTCTGACTGACGGTGAAGGAAAACAAAAGTCTAAAATTGCCAATCCGTCTAAGCAAGCGTGGTGATTAATGGTCATGCCTTCTCTATATGAGAAGAGACTTTTGTCCTGCAGTGGGACAATAAAACAGACTGTTATTATTTTATCAAAAAATATATCAAAGATTAACCCAATCATTTTTAATAGAGTTTATGTGGGCTTAGTTAGTACACAATAAATACACTTTATATACGACTCTATTTTAAATGTTTTTCATGTTATATTTTAAAGTACATATTAAATAGTAAACTGAACTCTTTTATAGTACTCTTTTATAATTACAGACACTGCGAGAAGCCCTTGTTGATCATGAGTGAGAACAAAGAAATGATACTGCAGAGATGATTGGACCGCACACCGTACACTCAACAACGGCATTCTGTGAGAGGATAGATACTTTCACGGTCGATCCGGCTCGTTCACGCTGAAACCAGTAAGCATATATTGCCGTAAAAATATATTTAAAAAAGCCTACCTACATGTTGCAGACTACTTGTATAAAAAAAATATATTTCTAATTTTTAACCGAATTCAAAAAAAGGATGAGGTTTCTCTCTCTTTTTTTACGTTACAAAATTCAACGTTTTGAAAACATTTGAATGAGTACTTGTACCATTTTTCAAGTAAATAAATTCGTTTTTTTTTTAATTTAGACAGCACATATCAAGCAATAAACATTTCTAATGATGGCTAAAAAATAATAATCAAAAATGCAACTTATTTTAGTAACTAAAATTTGTAACCTGCTTAAATAATAAGCATCTTTATGTAATCTGTAATTTTAACAAGAGTATAAGTAACATTAAATTATGCAAAAGAAAAGACCAGTGCAATACGCTTATCATAGTGTGTAACCACCTTTTGTTGTTAAAAAACTAAATCTATTTTAGTAACATACCAACGTAGTGCATTAAAAAATTACCAGTCATGAATTAAGTAACGAGTTTATGATAATTATGGTGTTACAAATTTTAAAATTATATTTATAGAATTTTTGCACCCAGCTAATTAGTTTGCATGCCTTGCACTTATAAAACTGTTATGGAATGTTGTTCCTTGTTTTAATAATATAGCGAATACTGGCGTTATCGCATTATTAAGGATAATCTTTAGTTACCGATAACTAAAGATTATCTTAAATAATGCACACGATGAAGCTGTTCATGCTACTCCTAACCCGAGTTAAGAGTAGCATGAACAGCTTCATCGTGTCATTTTTAACCAAAATAAGTACCTATAACGTTCCTGTCATGAAATATAAGTCTACCTTTAGCTAGCAGTGATATTATTTTTTAAATATATAAATACTTTTATATTTTCTATTACGCACAGACAAATTTGCACTTAAATATATTTTTTAAATGAGAGTTATTTTTTAACTAAAAGCTAAAATTTTGCTTAGTAAATTCGTTTAAATACACTATAATTAGATTTCTGTTAATATTAAAAAATAGTAAGTAGATTTAATTATCTATGTCTCTATCTTCTATAACTACATGCGCACACAGTTTCAAACCAATCCAAGTAAACAAACCTGCATCAGAACAATATCAGATTATAATACAGCACTACTAACGCCATCTATTGAGGTACCCAACACCTACTTATCAAACGTAGGAAGCTCGCGCGATCTTTGTGTATCTTTGTATCTCAGACGTTTACGTAACTGACACGTTATTACGTCTCTCTGCTTATCCCGAGACTTATAGCTTGATGGCTTCGCTTGAACGAAGATATTCTTGAATCATTAATTATGAGATGATTGGAAACTTGGTTTGTGTCGTATTGTCTTCGATTTAAAGCTTATATAACGCTGCAGTGCTTTTTTTTCCTGTGAATGAATAAACAGAATAAATCCTGAATGTTAACGATGAAATAATGTTTATAGAGACTTTGTTTACATAGGAAAACTTGTTAATTGATAAGTTAGGCTAACGTTTATGGCTTACCTTACTCGTAAGTAACTTCGTTACACTTAATCCCCATAGTGGATAGCGAGGAGCTTAAAAATAAACTATATTGTATTTTTGTAGTTGAGTCCAAAATCGGTCAAACTCGATTAAATCATATTGTATTATTTATTCTTAAACAAATAATAATATATTATGTTGATATTCTGTTATTACATAACGACAAATACGAGTTCAACACAAGTACATATGCCTGTATTACACCCACGTATGATAAGTTATTTTTGGACCAATACAATAGACAGCGAGCCTATTGTCTTACTGAACATGATTTCTAAAGGGTGATGAACGTGATTGCGTTTTTATAATCATTAGGCTTCTTATACCGCAGACTGGGAAACATTAAGCATTGATTGATATGATTTGATATTAATATTGTTTTGATATTTTTTCGAAACAATCTCCAAAATAGAATAACAAAACCAAAATAACGAGATAATCGTACAATAATCGCCTAAGTTGGCAGTCTTACCTTAATTTAAAAGAGATTTAAATTTTTTAAAGTCCAAACTAATTAAACCTTCGTAAATATCAAATTAGTACTGAACTAATGGTACATTTACTTCAACATTCTTTTGTTTTTCTCTAAAAGAATGCTTGCGTAATATAACTACACTGTAAAAGAGAATTGAATTTCTTTTCTTCTTTAAAAGTAATTCTAATTTCAGGTAAATTATTTTTTTACATTTTGACCTGCATGCCATTTTTCCAGTAGGATATAAAATACTTATTTTTTTAGTATTTTACACAGGGTGACATTGGGGTCGTGTAGCACCAAAGTAAAACAAGACTTGCTACTCAATTAGGAATACATAATAACTTCGGGTCCTGGTCACCCTACGCACTGGGGTATGGAAACTGTTGATTATTTGATTAATAGCTGCATTTAATTAAAAACTAGCATTATACATAAACTCTCAGTTTTTTACTGAGTTAGGAAGAATAGCTTTGAATCACGACCCTGATTTCAAACTGGATGATGATGAGTCAAAACAATTTATTCTGAGGTAAAAATCTCAAAAAATGTAGATACTGTGGAAGACGATTTTTGCTTTCTTTTCTTTCTTTCTATTACTTCAAACTAGCCATTTAACCTTCTAGAATTTAGCAAACATTACAAATTTTAGTTTATAAATTTAAAAACGATAACCTGTTCGAAAGTCTAAAAATTAGAGCTGCAAAGTCACTCGCAAGCGGTTGCATAGTGACAAATTACTGTACGGCATGAGACGACAATGTCGCTTGTAACTTATTGCCTTTCATAGATGCCAGCAAAAACTGCAGCGAAAAATGACCTACGTATTCCTTTTTCGAATACTGTAGTTTTTATATTAGTCAGCTGTCACAACTGGTGCTAACTACGGGCTACGAGGCTTTTGGGGATGTTTTATTTTTTGTAGATGAAAATTTTCATTTCTTAAAAGTAGAGCAATGGTATTTTAGTTGGTTGGTGATCGTATTTTAGTTAGTTATCGTAATAATCTAGTGGTTGTTACTCGTTGCCGATTACAGGTTGTGGATTGGAAACCAGGCAAGTCATACAAAATAAGTTAAGTCTAAGTTGAACATTAATAACTTATAGTTAAACATTGGGAGACATTAAGGAAGATATTAGATGTTCAAAGTCGCCAATCCGTTTTGAACATGCGTGCTGATCTTTGCTTATAAATTCTCTGTATGTGTAAAGATGTCTTCACCTTGCACTGGAAATAAAATACGCTGTGACGATGACGACGAACGTGTATATTAAATAAACTTAAAGTCCCTTTCCTTTACAAGTAAGTTGTGAATTTCGAGTACATTCTACGAGAATTATCTTCAACGGTCCCTTGACATCCTTTGTTGTTATTGACACGTACGAGCTCTCACAAAAGCGTAGTTACGTTGTCAATCACGTTGATAGCATTCGGAAAAAGAATATAGCATGTTTATCGAAAATCCAATGAGACGCGACAGTCTCAGAAGGTAAGACGTTTTTCGTTTCAGTACAAAGAATAAATAGGAGGAGTCCATGAGTCATAATAGCAGTCGTGTTTATTGGTTAAGCAGGCACTGTTATACAAGCTTTGTGTTCTACACAATTTATATATATATAAATCAATGTTTGGGTGTTTGTTCTCGATGCGTGCCGAAATCAATGATCGGATTGTAATGAATCTTTGCGAGCAACGCATGCCGGGTGCGGCTAGTATGTGATAAAAAATATAATGAACATTTTACTCATACCTACATAATTATCTGTATGAGGCAAAAAAAAAGGTTCTCCAGAAGTGAAAAACAGAAATGTAACCTATGATTACCTATTTTTTATACTGTCTTCAGTTGCAGACGAATCACCCAAATGATATGTAGTAAGAGTCACTCGTAGACTTTTGTAATGACACTTATCGATGCTACTACTTACCGCGACTTTAATCCTCTCTTTATACAGCGTTCAAAGATAAATAGCGCTACGGAAACACCGCAGCTAGTAATGCAACTAAATCTATGGCGCTTTTTCACTGTTATCCTGTCACACTATGACTCCAATTTTACGTAATCGTTTCATTGTTGAGACTATCTTTTAACACTGAGAGTTCCTTTTGTACTTAGTAAAGGTTAAAACGAGCAACACGTGAAACTGCACTGAATTTGGAAATTCGAACGGCTTTCGAATACCGAGTTGAATTTCGTATGTATTTCGTATTTTGAAAGGTAGTGAATTTATTGTTGGAAAAATAGAGGACAGCAGGTTTAGTCATAGCATAGAGCAGGATTCCAAGAATAAAGCAAATATTGGATAACTGCGTTACAATTTTGTAGGAACTGTAGATACTGTGTTAGCCTAAAAATGTTCCCTGCTGAACATAAGCCGCTATGGAAAAGAAGAGTTTGTCAATGACTTCATACTCAGCTGATATATTTATGTATATTTTATACACAGGATACTATCCATTGTCTGCTACTGTCCATTATCTGGTTTCCTTTTTTTTTACAACAACCTAAAAGAGATGGTGCATTTTAATGTTCTAGACTAGAATTAAAACGACTGGAAACTAGTGAATTATCTTTTATTCTTTATATATCTTACGTATCATATCCCTTTATAAATTATCTCTTAACTTCGGCAAGTATTAATCCTACTTATATTATAAATGCGAAAGTTTGTTTGTGTGTATGTGTGTGTGTGTTTGTTATTGTTACCACTCAGCGCCTAAACAGCTAAAAATTGGTGGTATGTAGTATATTCGGTGCTGAAGACGAACATAGGCTACTTTTTATCCCGAAAATCGGTCGGGTTCCCAAGGTAGATAAAACAGATTTTAGTTGCGGGCGCAACTAGTGTTTTATAAATTCAATTAACCATCACACAACTGTCGAAATAAAAACAAATACCTATTTAAAAACTGCCACTTTCGAATATTGAACTCACTTTAACAAAATAAGATTAAAGGCTATAGTTTCAATAAAAATATAACGTGATACAGTGTCTAAAGTGAAAGATTTATCTCTTTGGCCCAAGGCGTGTACAACACATAAATATATTCATATACTCCATTGAAAGTCGAGTCCCAAACCGGCTTTGAGTGTTTTTAAAAGAAACCTCTTTGACATGCATGTCAAATGCTTGGAAGTACTCAATGTTTATACAAATAGATAGAAGCCAAGGTCGGGCGATAAGCTGGCTTTGAATCATCATTTTTCCTTGAAAGGTATCGGAAAGTTCCGTTTCGTTACTGTATTAAAATAGTATGCTTCTGCGTAGAGAAGTTCAGTGTTTACTTTCTACTCATAGTAAAGAGGATTAAAAGTATCTAAGAATTTAAGTGTTTACAATATAATCTGCTAAAAATTAAGCAATAATACACGTTAAACTTAAGCAAAGTTTTTTTTCTGAGAAGGAGGGTCTATCATCTATTTAATGCTTATGTTATTTATAGATAGCTAAAGCTTTTATATAAAATTTTACAGTTATCATTATTAGAAAGATAATTTTAATTGGTTTTGGCAAGCTTTAGAGTTAACAACCACTAGCCTCAATTATGATTTCTTAGTCGGTTTTTGAATCTATTTTAAAGTAACTTTGTACTTAACTCACAAACAAATTGTTGACTGGAGGCCGTCCTACCTTACGCTTGCGATAATGTATTATCCACAATTATTTGTTTTGGAAGTATCTACGTTGTATGGATGTACTTTGTGTTCTTTACACAACACAAGACTTGTTTTCTAGTGTGAGGTTTGTATAAGATAGTTGTAACCAAATTATATACCTGTACAAATAAGGGTATCAAAGAAAATGACAAAAGCATTAATTATATCAAGACCCTTGCTTGCAGTATTTAAAGCTATGGTCTTATATGTACTTCATTTCATAATGCTTCACAATTATAATTAAATTATCCTTAATTTATCCGCCACTACCTTCTGGCAGTAGTGGATAAAGGGCTTTGACTGAATGTCCCTTTGTTTAATTCCAACTGTCGGCTCTAAAGTGGTTCACAAGCTCATATTCTTTGTACTGTACTTTATTAATAAAATCTGGGGTTTAAGTTATGAGAAGCAAATTTAATTTTTGTCTTGATGTACAAATACATGCATAATTATGTTGATTAAATACTAGTTGCTTATAAGAATGCTCGTTTGCCTTTTATAGAAAAGAACTAGGTATTTAGTAGTACTTTTAATAGATTATCATAAATAGTTGTAGCTTCCCGAACGCATCATTTTTTACATCATATCTTCTCGTCCGCACTACCGCAGTGTCTCAAGACCAAGGTTTAAGACCAGTCTTTGTTGCCAGTGATGACATACGGAGCAGAGACGTGATCGCTTACTGTGGGTCTTATCCGAAGGCTCAAAGTTGCTCAGAGGGCGATGGAGCGGGCTATGTTAAGCGTCTTCCTGCGCGATCGTTTGAGAATAGAAGAAATCCGCAGGCGAACCATAGTAACTGACGTAGCTCGCAGAGTTGTTTCTCTGAAGTGGCAAGCTCGCTGAACTGACGGCCGCTGGAGCAGAAAGGTTCTAGAGTGGCGACCACGAACCGGAAGATGCAGCGTGGGCTGACCCCTTTCAAGGTGGACTGACGACATTATAAGGGTGGCGGGCAACCGATGGATGAGAGCGGCGAACGACCGGCCACGGTGGTGAAAATTGGGAGAAGCCTATGTCCAGCAATGGACGTCTTTTGGCTAATAAAATGATGTATGATATATGTACAGTGTCATAAAAATAAGTGAAACTGACGGTAGTAGATCCACGCTGGTTTCAGCATGAATGGGCCGAATCGTCCGGGGAAGTAATACCCTCACATAGAAGATCGACTTAAGAGTAGTAGTATCCTTACTACTGCGTTTCGTTTGGAGAGTGAGAATGCCGGAGGCCCAATTTCCCCCCTTTCCTCTTTCCTCACCTCCCTCATTCCCTTCCTCTAACCTCATTCCCAGTGGAGGCCACCATACCAGCAGTTTAAGACGATAGCTTTTAGTATGGTAGCCACCACTTCTGGATTCCACTGACTGCTTACCATCAGGCAGGGTGGAGTTTGGTAGGCTAATATATATAAAAAAAAAACTAAACAATATACATTTTTTATATTCATTTACTTCTTTGTTGGATTGCTGCCATTTGCGCTTAGCAAAATCCTTTTCATGGCTCCGAGAGCACGTTGAGCTCTGTGAGTTGAATACTATTCAGCATAATATAAATAGTTGTAACTAAATAGATCTAAAAAGTAGCTTAAAAATATTTAATAGTTTTTATTAAGTAAGTATTTATTAAGCTACAGCCTTTAATAAATATGTATGGATCACTGGGTGAGAGTAATATTCAGTAAATAATTTCTTGAGAGAGGAATGCCTAAAGGGTATCAATCCTACCTTTTCGACTCTTGGATAACTGTATATGACTACTTATTTTTATCTTAGACTAATTTCAATAACAGCAGTGAACTACATAGTGCAGTAACTACAACAAAACGAAAGCAAGTGGCGAAGTGAGACTTTGTGTCATTAACCCCCAGTTTCTGAAGGGCTGATAAATCGCGTGTGAAGTACCAATTGGGTTGCTAAAATCATGAATAATTAGTATATTTTGATCTAATTAGTAACTAATTACATCAAATTAAAGTAATTATCCCTGCTTCTAGCATGCTTTTAGGTACCTACCTCATATGAGATTTAACAGGTGATTAGTAAATTTTTCGTTAATCAGCCATTCAGAAACTGGGGGTATATATTATGGTATCATTAAGTATATAGTTATGTTAAATGATGGATCTTAAAGTTATTGTCCTATTCACACACGGCAAATTTAAGTGCACAAAACAGTACTGCAAGCTGAAAAATTAAATTACGGGTCGTTAAAATTAAATCCGTCCATAAATCGTTTCTTTATTATCTCAATAGCTTTCATCTTTACACTTAATTTTAAATAGTTATTTTTCATCAATATTCGTCCATTGAAAAACTCTTCTTTTGTCTGCAAGCCGTTTTCAATCATTATTATTGTGTTTGACTAGCAATGCTAAAGTATGTAAATAATAATAATAATATAATAATATTCTACCACATTCACACAGCGCTATCTAGCCCCAGATTAAGCAATTATATTTGCTTGTGTTATAGGTACTACACAACTGATAAACTACTTATATACATTTTTTTTTTGTAAATACATACATATTATAGATAAATTACACCCAGACACAGAACAAATAATCATGCTTATCACATAAAGGTTTGTCCTGGGTAGGAATCGAACCCACGATCTCCGGCTTAACAGTCAGGGTCACTAACCACTAGACCAACAGGCCAGTCAAATAAACAATAACAACAAAATAATAAAATAAATAACAACCTCAAAGATCCAGTAGTTCTATAGTTTAGACACGGTCATAAGGACAGCTATATATTTTTTCTGACGTCTTGAAAAGTGTGATATACATATACCTATCAGTATTAATCATCATTATCATCATTTATATGCATCCGACAAAAAGACGTCCGCTACTGGAGAAGTAATTCTCATAATTTACTGCATATTTTTCTATATACTAACACGAAAGCTAATAGTTATCGCCGACGTCCTCCTAATCGTGTACGTCGACCGGTATTACACTGTCACAGTTGAGTATCTCGTGACAAACGGATCTGACGTGGGCTTCGTAGATAATGTCTAGTGAACGAATGAGCATCCTGAATACACTGTCGCGATAAACGTTCACGATTTATACATGGAGAATGTAATGCTTGAATTTAATCATCGTATTGTTTTATAAAGTTCTTGGTTGAGTTTTAAGTCAAAGTTTGGTTTGTGAATTAAGACGTGTTAACACCAGTTAACACATGTAACTGGCACTGTCATTTTGTCGTATTTTTGAGTAAATATGTATGTAAATAACCCGCTTTGTAAACACGAGGTAGTAGGTGCGAATCCGGGCAAATACCAATGTGATTTTTCAAATCGTATGTACTTTCTAAGTTTATCTTGGACATTTCTGACTGACGGTGAAGGAAAACATCGTGAGGAAATCTGGACTTAAATGTCAGAAATTTCCAATCCGCCTTGAGCAAGCGTGGTTATTTCTCTTTATGCGAAGAGGCTTTTACTCTACCAAGGAATAATAAAGGGCAGATATTACAAGCGTCATTCAAGGAACCAACATTATTAGTTGTAAATAGACAGATTTACTTCTGCATTTGACTCTAGTACAAATTCTCGAAGCCTGAAGTTATTAATACGTTTGCTAGAACATAAGGTTAAACTTACGTAACTCCAGTAGCTCTGATATAAATAGAAGGGATCCAGTCAAAATTGACATGCAACACGATGCATTGTTCAAGTTATGTCAGATAACGTATGCAAGAGATTTGCTTCACTGATAAACACTGATTAATTAATCGTTTGCTTGATGTAATATTAAGTAAATGTAGTTACATGTTTTACTTATGATCACAGTACGTCATGGGATATTTAAAATTAGCTTATAGCAAGTTTAATATTACTATAATACAATTGATGATGTTAATTTAAATGATTGATTAATTATAATCTTGCACGAAGTAATTTGCTTTACACAATTTACTTCATCGCATCATCATTCAAAATTTGTATAAGTAACATTTTTTTTAACTTATTACATTGTAGTTTATTCTATCAAAATGCCATTAGATGAAACTACACTTTATGCCAACTTTATAAAACGTATATCCAAGTATCAAGATGTTGAAGCGTCTACGAGTTTGCCAGCGACACGGTCCGCAAAAGGAAATCTAAAAGCTCTTTATAGGGACGATGTGCCAAACTGAAGGAATTTGCAGTAGCTTTCAAACGAGCTACCAATGGGTACATGTCCTCTTTAGAGCATACCTTTACCTTGATATACGTACAGGTATTTTATTATTGAAATGTTTAGGAAACGTTTCCTGTCTAAATATAGGATTTTGTTTTATAGAGAGGTTTTTATTATAAAAATCTGCTTCTCCTTTCAACAAACAACTTTTATTAATTTTCAATGCTTGAAGTAATAAAAAAAGGATTATGAGTAAACAAAACCGTGTTTATGTATTGCTGACAAAATAGTCACAGGATATTTATTGCAGTGTCAAAATATTTCGTATCATTCGTAGAAAGAGGACACAAGTAAATTAAATATCAATATACAGTACCTTATGCATTCCCATATCGAGAAGACCTTTTCCTAGCAGTGTCGAATAAAATAGAATATTAAACTTCTAAGTTTACATACTTTTTATAGCCGCATGACGAAATAACATGGCGACTACCATTTAATCGTATTGAATGGTGTTATGAAAGAGAATTAAAAAGCTAAAACCTTATAATTCAATTTTAAAATGAGTTTGCTATTTTATGAGCTAAAGCTAAAGTTTTCCGACTGCTTTTTGCCTGAGCTATCTAAATAATATATTTTATGTTTTTTCTCATGTAGAGCAAAATACCCTATCAATATTAAAATTGCCAAACGGAACTGTTTCGTTTTAGCCATCTTTACCAGTGTGCGACACACCGAGAAGCTAAAACGATAATCGATTCAGTCAACAAGTGAACAAAAAATATACTCCATCACGTTCCAAATAATTAACGGGAAACCCTTAATCTTAGGTAAAATATAATAAAATCGCCAAACAAACACTTTTAGGGATCGAGTGAAGATTTACGATCGAAAAGATAGGACAGCACCTTTTGAGCCTTGGAAATGGGTTGTCGGAAGTGCTTTAGCTAAACGATCACCTTGTAATAAAGAAAGAAAGCGATTTCTGGAGTTCTACTTACACTGTTGCAATGTAAAAAACTATGTTTCTTCAAGTTAACTTAATAGTAAAATTTTAAATAAGCTTACTGCCTAAATTACAAATTTACAGAAAAATTTTAATATCAATCTACTCTGCCTTGCAAGATATAATTTTACCGTATGTTTTTAGTATTAATATGGTATATGGATGCCTTGATCTATTATTATAAAATTATGTAGAAGTCTCACAATACTTTGTAGCTAGTCTATAAAATTTCGATTGTTTTCTTCTGTATTGTATGTCTATTATTTAAACTTAGACTTAAAGTGGTGGTGAATCTTTGTGTGATTGATTTAGTGTTCTTTCTTTAATCTTATAAGAGTTTTGTGTTTGACAGTATTCGATCAGGCACCGAGGTCAAACAACTTTGCTCGAGTTCAATCATTTGGTAAATGACTGCCCTTTGTTTTAGTTAACCTTTAAGATCTTTGGATAAGTTTTGTTAAGGTTTGAACGCTAATCGGAAAAAAAATGTCAATTAAGTAAAAGTATTTAAATTGAAAATAGTCTCAGGTAGCTTAAACAATTTAGTTAAACTGTGAGATTTCTCGCTGGAATTGAAAGAATCAATTGTGTAAATAGCTGCAAGTTACTTAAAAATACAGGTACCTAATAGTAACTAAATACCCAACAGTGTTGTGCTTATGGGTTTAGGTAATATAATCTTTAAAGCTTCTTGAGATAGCATTGTTCTACTCTACCGTTAAATACTGTCTACGTTATTTTACAAGCTATCTAGCCAGCGTTACCAGCGTTCATTTTTCAGGCTCTGGAACGAACTGCCAGCTGCGGTATTTCCCGAGTGCTATGACGTTCAAACGAGATTTAAATACTAGTGGTCCCCAAACAATACCTATAAATTAATCAAGCCTGTATTTTTCTATAGGGTTAAAGGGCGATGGATTGAAGATAATTGAATGTTAAGCATCGTTATCGTGCAAATATATTGTTAGGCGCACTTTATGGCAGACCAACAGTGAGACCTCGTTTTAAAATTATTTAACTAAAATTATCCTGTGTCGCTCTCTTTCGCTCTTTCTACTTGCTTTTACTCACGTTGATATTTTGATACTATCCCATGGAAAACAGGTACAGTTCATAGCCAAACAAACAATTGCGAGTGCGTTGTCATTTACATTTAAACTGCGCCTTGCAAACTACCGCTAAATTTCTGAAAAAATATTATGACCATCCAAAGGTTCCCTGGAAGAAATTGCTTTTAGCGATAAGGCCGTCCATTGTACTATCTACTGAATGTTTCTTTTTTATTTTGCTTATATTATTTAAGGCAATGGTAACATAGCCTGCAGAACTAATGGCCATTGTGAACATTTTTGTATTGGCGACTATTAATCAGAAAACGCAGCGTCTGCAGACCTCTTTATGATGTAGATCATAGTTACACAAATATCGCCAACAGTGGACTTTTGTTTGAAATTTTGTTTTCAAAATGATGATACTTTTATAGACATGAAGCTCATCAGAAGGTATAAACCATTTTTAAAACCACTTTTGGCAGAAAATTAATTAACTCGACGAAGCTGAATATGGGCTACTAGTACCTGCCAATATTAAAAAAATGATTAGATAGGATAAAATAACAAATTTTTGTACGCTGATTTTAAATATAGACCTCTAATAACCTATTTTTTTCTTATTTTTTTAATAATACCTACAGTAAACTTTCAGCAATCATTTTCATACAATAACTCATTTATTCAAGTAGAAGTCAAATCACCTCACTAATGAACTGCAGGCCGCGCTTAGATACATTATTCATCTCTTCCCGGGTCGAGGATTAAGTAAACAAGGCACCCTCTTTTTTGCCCCTCGAATCGGGATGTGACAAAAACAGCTGTCATCACAATAGTTAGATGTGAAAATGGACATTCTATTTTTTCTCGTGATACGATTGAAATGTTTTTCATAGAGACTGTGGCATTCATTAATGTGTCTTTAGTAATTTTGTATAAAATATATTGAAATCATTGTATACAAAATTATTTATTTTATTAAATATCATCCTTAGAAATTGTAGGTATTTACGAATAATTAACTAATTTTGACGAACTTAACTCATATATTTTTTATAAGTTTTCACTAAGCTTACGCAGATGTTGAGAATCTGCCTGGACTCACATTACCGCGTTGTTTACACTTTGTACGAATACAAGACGCAGCATGTTCTGAACAGAATATTCTGTAGTGATCATGTGTGATTATAACTGGTACAAGAGCGTCAACCCTCAAAGTCAAAATCACTTGTATTAATCTAATAACGGCATGATCACTTACTAAGAGTAACAATGTCCTTAAAGGCTTACAATCACGGAGGTGTCACGTCACAGTCTGCTGCTGCCTCTAATAGACAAGCGTCAATGTTACGTAGGCATGAAATTGTGTGATATACAGCACGTTGCAATTATTGCTGCATTTAGTATTTATGTAAATTAATTTGTAAAGAAATTTTTTGTAATTAGGTATTAAATAAATGTCATAAAATTAAATATTTTAAATCGAACAAAATTGATTAAACAACTACTTATTTTTTTGCATCTATAATCAAATCACAAAGATTTCTTTAATAGATCGCTAACGATTCAAAGTCTTGACGAAATATCTAATATGGCTGGCAGGTATTTCATAAATTCGTCTAATGAATTCATATTTATTAGATGAATTATCACATCATTCATCTGTGCTAATAGCGTATTAAAAATTGTTATTTTTTTATATTTATCCCTACTTCAACATTAATAAAACTCATTTAATCTAGATGTACAAGTTTCAAAACAAAACACTATCTATAAATATGCTCACAACAGGTTTATGAGATCAATTACCTACTGCAGTTTAAACTTTTATACATTATTTAAATTAACTTTAAAAGTATAGCGATAAATAATAAGCATAGTAATGACTTTAGAAACTCATAAAAGCAAAATTCAAGAAACTTCTAAATTAGGTCACTGCAAAGCTCTTTTAGTATCCAGGTGCCGTAACTTGAGGAAAATACCTAGTAGCAACACAGTGCATTGTTATTTAGCCTTTTGTATGATAATATCAAACTGCTTTGAAACGAAGGTAATATTCATATCCATATTATGCTCTATAATTATGTAGTCTCATTTCAGTAGGTATAATACAAGAGTAAATTGCAAAGTTCATGATTTTGACTCCTAAACACGCAAAATATTTTTAAGTTTCATTTAGCTTTTTTTTTTTGTTTATTATATAAATGCCAACTATTAGTTATCGTAGCTATGATCTGATAAACCAAACCCGCAGTATTTTCTTACTATTTCTTAGTTAACTCTTCTTAAGCCACGCAACGATTGTACTAAAAGATTAACAAAGAATTCTAAAGAGTAGTAATCAAGTCATAAGAAACATATAAATACACGCGTGTAAAGCCGGGGTAGGTTACTAGTAAATAAGACGTTGGTATAATTATATTATATATTTTGAAGAACTTTCGAGACATACTGTAGCTGTAACGCCTGTCCGAGTCAAAGACATGAGTTCGTTAGCGATACTCCACATAGTGACATATAGATTGTTGAACATAACTATGTACATACTTAAACGTAAGCGATAGTGTAGTGCTTTAGGTTTACTACATTACGTGAACTTGTTATTTAAATTTCATAATTAGATGAAAAATGTACTGCATACTTAATTTTGTAACCCAGTTTAAATAATGACATACCCACTTTTATTCAATCTGATTTTTTTTATAATTTAGTCTCACAAAACATTTTACGAAACTAAAAAAATAAAAAGTTTGTAACATTTTTCAAACAGGTCTATTTGTCATGGCTTGCAAATTACCTTGGCAGCCAAACACAGCCGAAATTTACTCATTCACTCGCCGGTAATAATTCATAATCGCGTTAGACGTCGGCAACAAAATGTTCGGGTGTGGACTCAGTTGTTTACATTACTATAATTTATTTTTGTTACGTGCTTAAACGCCTTCATTTATTTGGTAGTGAAACATAAAAATGATAATAATATTTTTGTCATATTGCTTGTTATACAATAGAATAGCCTCCGTGGCGCAGTAGGAGAGCAAGCGACTGCTCTGCCAGAGATTGTGAGTTCGATCCTCACACGGGAAAAACTTTCATATTGTCCATAAATATTTGTTGCTAGTCTTGGTGTACTTTGTGTCTGTTGATTAATTGATTGTAAAGTTCCCCACGACACAGAGCTTGTTCAGAGAAATTTAAAACAATAATGATTTAATTTTACCTAAAAGATTGCATACAATATTAGAAATACTACAATGACAATTTGGCCGTAACAAATATGGCTTCATATTGCAAAACAAGAGTTCAAAATAAATTTTGACATGCTATCGAAAAATATTTTTGGTAACTTACGCCATTTTTCATCTTTCTATGATCCAAAAATATCCCTTTTACAATATTAACCTATCACTTTAGCTGTCAACTAGTTTGAACATCAATATCTAAAAAGTACTTCTAAAATCGCTACACGCTCTTCTTTACGTGCCACGTTCCCACTATCATGCAGTACGTGAAATATCGATCAGTATTTGAGAGGTTTCCTACTGAATGCGGTTCGTTAGGTGTGTTAGTGTTCAGTGAGGGGCGTGCGTGCCTCTTGTTTCTTCCAACTACACCCTTTGCTAGAGGTAATATTGAATCAAATAATATTTGATTAGGTATACAGGTGGTGTTCCACGCTAGTGTTTTGTTTAACATGAGGATTTCTAGTGTTGTATCTTTGTTAATTCGACACTTAGGAATAGTTAGTTTTACTGCTATTAATGTAATAATGTAATAGTGTTTGCGCTAAAATATTTGCTAGTGACTTGGCAGTTTCTATGTATTCTAGTATGTAGTATATCATTGTAGTTGTTAACTGTAAATAGTATGATGAAGATGATATTATTCTTAAAAAAAGGTTTCAATAAATTACTTTTTTTGTAGACATGATCACATTTCTTGTTTGATTCAGAGTTTAGGTATAGTAGACAAAACATGTTATAAATATTTGTAAAATTTTATTGTACATTTTCTAATTGGAAAGAAATCTTTTAAAAGCAGCAGTGAAAATATGCATCTTCCTATTGATACCAACACGATATTTAAACTTCATCTATGACAAGCCAAAATAAGTAACATGCATTAAATTAGCATCACACACGCGGTATGGAAACAAAAGAAGTGCCCAAATTGGGTCGATACCATTAATTAATAAATGCTGACAAAAGTAACACAATTTTAATTAGCGAGAATCAAACAATATCTTTGTTTGCTACTCGTAGATGCATATATTGCCCATTTTGCAAGCAAATTCTTTGTTTAAATTTACTGATAAATGTCACCAGTGTCAAAATTCTGTCATCATTTCGGCGTTCATTCGTAAATTAATTATGTTCTTTTTCGGTATTACAAAACTGTTGTATAAAGGAAACTAATCATGTATAAACTGTCACTTTTATTCATAGCATTGCGACATCGTCCAAAAATTTTGTCAATAGAATCCGGTTTCGCGTATGCAAAAAATCTGTCAAATCTATTCGCTTATTCAAAAGTTGCGCCTGGATAAACTTTTTGAAATATTCAGTGTACGCACTATGGACAGCTTTGTGGCAGCGACAAATTGCTTTTAAAATGGTTTTGTTCGTTTAAATTTGCCGTTACTATGTGTAAATGGTACATTTTAGAACTTTTTAACTAAAATGTTGCGGATGAAGAAACTTTCTAAATCGGTGAACAATAGCGTAATTACTTTTTTGAAATATTAATTGTTTTACTTGATTGATGGTAACTTTGTATAACGTTCGTTCGAGGTATTATAAATTGAATGTCGGTAATAATACATTGTCAAAACATATGAACCAAAATTTTATAACAAAAAATAAATAAAATAGAATAGTGATTGTGATAAAACGTGTCTTACAATAACGTATTCTTCTCGATTCTCGATTTCTTCTTTTTCTTTATAACTAAACAATTGAACTGACGAATGTCGACTACATTTGCTAGCCGTTACTGTGATTAAGCAATATTTATTTTCAGATTATGAAGAAAAATAGACATAACAACGGCCCTGCTAAAAAGAAGACTGTAAAAGTAGTAGACGAAAAAGAAACGAACAATTCTGAACAGGTGTCGGTGGAAGTAAATACATTTGACGATGAAGAACAGGGTTTTGGGGGATGGTTAAGGTAAGCCTACAACTGCAAAGCATTGCAAGACAGATAGATACCGATAATTGAATAACGAACATCTACAAATATTGTGAGTGAAAGTTCTTAAAATAGCATAATTTAAAATTCTCTTCAGTCTTTCGTATCGGTAACGGCTTGGTTATGTCCATAACATATACAATGTTTTAAGAACATAGTGGTTATCATAGGTCGTGGTACCTTAAGACCAGGTAAACTTGGTTTGAAGCTACAGTACTAATATTACTTAGACATAAACATACTAAATCATCTCATTAACCAAATTACGATCAAAAAATTTACTGACTTAAAAATCTTTTGCTTCTAAAGACCCCTAATTGCTTAATTCAGTAAATTTTCGAATGTCATTAATTTAGTTCATCAAGAGATATTAATTATAATGAAGTTTATTAATTCTTTCAATAATTTATTCTGAATAATTCTCACTACAATTCTGTTGAATTCTAAAAATCCGAAATTGATTTCGAATCAAGTGAGATAGATTTATGTTTTCGTCGTCGAATCCAACTCGGCTGGGCAGCGTTCGGGAAGCTACAATATATCTTCTCGTCCGCACTACCGCAGTGTCTCAAGACCAAGGTCTTTGACCAGTGTGTGTTGCCAGTGATGACATACGGAGCAGAGACGTAGTCGCTAACTATGGGTCTTATCCGAAGGCTTAAAGTCGCTCAGAAGGCGATGGAGCGGGCTATGTTAGGTGTCTCCCAGCGCGATCGTTTGAGATACGAAGAAATCCGCAGGTGAACCAAAGTAACTGACGTAGCTCGCAAAGTTGCTTCTCTGAAGTGGCAATGGGCAGGACACAGATCGCAGAACTGACGGCCGCTGGGGCAGAAAGGTTCTAGAGTGGCGACTACGAACCGGAAGACGCAGCGTGGGCAGACCCCGCACAAGGTAGACCGACGACCTTATATGGGTGGCGGGCAACCGATGGATGAGGGCGGCGAACGACCAGCCGTAAAAATTGGGGGAGGCCTATGTCCAACAGTGGACGTCTTTTAGCTGATATAATGATGATGATGATGAGATTCATGTTTTAAAATAAGTTATTCAAAGATTATTGCTTTGAAAGACACAATTATCATTTAACCTTCCACGATATCAAACCAGTGTGTGAAATACGGTACTGAAACGTGATTGTTGTCGTTGCTCTAATGCAAAAGTTAAAAGTCGAACAAACAACTATGAGAGCTGTGCTTAGTTTCAATTCAAATGTAGAATACCCATATTATAGTAGTGACAAAGAGACCAAATGGCTCTTAAAAACGATAATCAATGGGTAGAGAAGTATTTTAAATAACAACAATGCTAGTAGACACAGTACCGAAAAGCGCTTTGAAAGTATTTTGTGGAAGTCATTTGTATTTACAAATGACACAACACCGACAACACAAACACCTTCTGACGGATAATGATGAAGAAGAATATTCAAAGGTACATAATATGTATATATAGGTAGAAAATAAACCTCAAGATCAAATGTTTTTGTCTCTTTATAACACCATCATTTAGTTCAACCGTAGTTCTTCTTACGGAACCAGTTACCTGCGTTAGCCTATGAAACCAACGCTACGTAACCAGTTTCCTGCCCTGAGAAAAAAAACACTTAAAAATCAATTAGTTTACGTATTACGTTAAAATATTAATAAAGTCTATACTCAGTTAAAAAACATCTCTGTTAATGTGTATTAAAATTGGAGCCATCTTCAATCAGATAGATCCTACCGATGCTTTAATGTTTTGACACTTCGAGTAACTTCAGACGCATTCATGCGAATACTAATGCTTTTGAATAAACGCGTTCATTTGAGATTATCAAAAATCGAAAGCGAAAAAGTTGTTTCTTTTAAATGATATCAAAAAAGTGTTCACAAAGAGCACGGTCTTTGTATATCTAAAGTAATATTTAATAATCCAACTGTCATTATCAAGAAGATGATAAAGTGCTTGGCTTCAATGTCTAAGCAACTGATTAAAATTAGTTAATGAAACCACACAATAAGCCTTCAGACAGACTAATACTCCCACAACAGATTCCCTCACCGCTAACATTCACCCGTAATGTA
Source organism: Parascotia fuliginaria (assembly GCA_963082885.1). Lineage (NCBI taxonomy): Eukaryota > Metazoa > Arthropoda > Insecta > Lepidoptera > Erebidae > Parascotia > Parascotia fuliginaria. Next base: position 15,829,051 of record OY720177.1, read on the forward strand.
ACTTTTTTGTAACATTTGGCTCGATTCGAGTGTTCATTTAATTCATTCAAATTCAAATTCGTATTGTATACTACTTTGCATTTGTAATCTTACATTACAAGAGAATGCTCGCTAGGTGAGAGAATACCATTGTTGATGTGCTGCTTGTTGTAATTGCTTGAGTCAGAAACATCTAAGACACAAAGTAGGTAGGTCCTCACGAAGTATACTGGTGGCCTGGTACAGTTAGCGGGCAGCTGATATATGAAGCTTATTCACGATTGGTCAATCTCAAATATAAGGAAAATAACATTCAATGCAAAACCAAATGCTAATAAAGCCACGTTCAAGAAAATAAATAAAATGGAGTAAAAATCCAGCCGTAACTTATCTAAAGTTGCAATAATACTGTTCAAGTTATTGAAAATTTTGTAAAAACTTATCATCTGACATAGAAAAGTTTAACTTTATACCTACTGCTACTTTTCAATTTTTTTTATTGAAAGCTTGTTCAATTTTATTTACATAAAATATTTATATTTATACCTCTCTGTAAAGAGCACAAGAAGGAAAATATCACTATGCAATGTACATCTTAAATTTATCGATACAAGATCCAAACCAGCAAACAGCTGATGTATTATTTATGTGTGCTATAATAATACTTATCAATCTATTTTCAGATCATCAGACGGGCTGGAGACTATGAAACTGTTTGTAATAGCAAACAGTATTGTGATGCTAACAACGCTCGTGTACCCACACATTCAAATCGTCTTCGAGATCGTTTCCGATATGATTTATGGTACAGACATTCCGTACGACGACTGAATTGATTTGACTAACATATTTACAAGTTTGTGTTTGTAACTCGCTTCTACTGAAACGGGTTGGATGAGAAGCTATAGCTTATAAGTAAAGTTCTGAGATATCATCGTAGATTGAACTTAAATTTAAAGTCTCTTAGTTTTGAATATTAATCATGTATTACATTCTGATACTAGTTTTGTTACCGAGATTTTATCTTTTACCTGTTTTATAAAGTTATAATATCTATTTAAATACTACTTATGTTTTTAAGAATAATTACGATTTTTTTTAAATGTTGTCTAATGTTTGCTTAAAACTTTCCTCTACTGTTTCTTTCATTGCATTTAAACTTGAAAGGCCTTTAAGTTTCGACTTTAACACTTACGTAGAAGTTTCAAATTGTAAGTGTAATAATATAATAATATAATTCGTGTAAAAACTTAAAAGACAAATATAGTAATTGTGTAAATAACGTTTATTTGTAATCTAAATCGATAATAATATTTTACGTCACTTGTTGATTATTTACTAATATCAACATCTTATCAGAAAGACGTTCTAACATAGGTCTCGACTAAAGTATACGCTTTGACCGGTCGCGAGCCACCCTCATCCATTGGTTGCTCGCTATCTTTATAGGTCATCGTTACACCTTGTAAGACCACCTTGCACCTTACGTTCAATGTGTTTGTTTTTTATAGGACTAAAGTGACAAAAGCATACGACCCGCCAGATTGTAAGCGTTTACCGTAGCCTATGGACGCTTGCAACACCAGGAAAATCATTGCGTGTTGCCGTCCCAATTTATTTACTAATATTCACAAACAAATTCGTAATACTTAAAAAAACAAAAGAAAGGAATATTTGTATCAAAATGTTGGGTTTATTCTTTAGAATGATATTTTCACTTAGTGCTATAGTGTGGTATTCGGTTAATGTTTGGAGTATGATAACCGATTATTTTAACAAAGAATTTCATAAATTAATGATAAATAATACTGAATATGTAGATCATGATGAATATGACGAACATGATGAATTATGAACAATATTTATAATGAGTGGTAATTGTAATAAAATGTAATCTCAGCTCTTGTGTTTATGTTATTTACTATTGTTACTCTCTGCAGATGAAACAAAGATATAAAATTATATATCTACTAGCCTCACGCGGCGCGGTTTCGCTCGCGTCTTTGCTTACTACTCTCCTCCCATCGCCAGTAGCGTGATGTTACATAACCTTCCTCAAGAACGCAAAAATGATTCAGTGTTCAATTTACGACTGGTAGTTTCAGAGATTAGCGCGTTCAAACAAACAAACAAACAAATTCTCTACGTGAAATAAGCCCTGTCTTTTTCAAGCATGTTTATGAGTGATAGAGTATGTGATATTTTGAATATTCGGTCAAGCTACTATTTCTTTACATCCACCTGGTAATGGTAACTGTGACCTGACATAATGACCTCTTATAATAACGACGGCCACCTTGGTCATAATTTCTGAGTAACCTTAAACTTAAAATGAAAATAAATTTAGGATATTAATTCCCTTTAATTTAAATCGTTATCAACTTAAAATATGTTATCTATATGACCAAATGACATGCATAAATTCGGCTTGCGTGATAAATCACACTTGACTGTTTACGTTTATTTACATTGCTTCTAAAAACAAATGTAAATAACACATAAATAATAATTATCAGCAGACCTCCTGTATCTGAATAAATTTATGAGCTCCGGTCATGCGAAATTACTATTTTAGGCACGGAATGGCGAGTAGTTTAAACGGTAGTTAGTTCAAGAATTTATGAATTAATCAACTAGTATTATATATAACGATAGATTTGAATTGAAAACAATTAACATTGAACCTTTTTTTTGAAAAGGTAGGCAAAGACGAAAAACACGTTACGCAAGTTATGTTAAGTTCTAATGTCTTATTATCAAGGTGTAGGTATAGCTTATTATTGCAGAATTAGTATTATTCCAGATGTAAGAAAAGTGAAGAACCAGGTGAAGTATGGACTCTTAATTTAAAATGTACGGTATTTATATTGTTAATTGGCATTGTACTATTAAATTTTGTAAAGATCCTCGAGACGCAGAGCCTGTTAGCAAAAGACATTCAATTTAAAAAAAATCGGGATAGTCTTTGGCGATATTAATACTATAGATCATAAGATTAAAATAAGTCTATTATCCATATAAGTTATTAGCGATATACCCCATATGTTACGCACCATATACGATATCCAAGAACGACATTCAACTCTAAACAGTAAATAACACAAATTGTTTATGCTTGCCAAATGTTTAGCCTTTAGGTGAATGTGCATCTCGCTTCCAAATCGATACGTACAGGTTTTCTTGCAAGCTCTGGCTCAAAGCCAAATGCAGTCGCATTTCGTACCAACTTTGGCTTGCCTCGCAACAATTTATTAAGATAGCTAACTGTTACCTAATTATTTCACTAAAGGCAGCAATTATACCGTGTTGACTTCTGATGTTTGTAAAGGAATCGGGTGTCAAGTAGCGTTTCGTTTAATTAAATGAGTTTTATTTTGTACAATAGTTGTAGTTGTTACTTTGTTGGTTTAGACTATTTTGGTTGTAACGTTATAATCTTGAGGCTTTTTAAACGTGCAACAGTATCATAGTGGAGGCTACCATGATAACAGTTTGTCACAATGGCAATTGACTTTATGTTCACTCTTGGATGCTATTGACTGCTTACCATGAGTTAGAGTAAAATAATTTTGTTGAAATTAGAGGCGCTTAGAGTTCGTTGCGCTCTCTGTTCGGTTAACGATTAGCTGTTTAAGCAACATAGAATGCGCCTGGCTCAAGAATGGGTGACTATAGTGGTATTTAATCTAAGCGATTTCGTGCTTCGGAGGGTACGGAGAGTCGGTTTCGGTTGTTACCATGCTGATACAAGTCGTCAGGTTAAGTCGGATGCCTCTATGAGCGACCTGAACAAATCCTGATACTAGGTGCACTACTAACCACTCGAACAGTCTATTAGATTTTTTATTAGAAAAATATAAAGAAAATTGAAAATATATGGATACCTTCTTACAGATGTTACTTAGGTACATAATATAAAATAGAAGCAATAAGCTTTTTGCATCGTTTTAAATTCCGGAGAGATGTCTAAAATTTTAAAAGGAAATAATTTATTTCTAGGCAGTTTGATTCTTACTTTTAAATGCTGAAACGTTATTCAATTTAAAATGCATCATAAGTCTCAAGTTATCCATGTCACTCTGATATGAATTATAGTGACCATGATCTTATAATATAAAAATGAATCGCTGGATGTGTTGCTAAGCTCAAATCTCGAGAGCAGCTGAACCGATTTCGCTAATTCTTTTTTATAATATGCCTTGAAGTACGAGGATGGTTCTTACGAAGAGAAAAATTTTAAAAATTGTCTGATCAAAAAAAATCTATTCTTTATTCCTATGTAACATCACGCTACTGGCGACGGGAGCAGAGCAGTAAGCAAAGACGCGGGTAGCTAGTTTCATATATTATTATGTATTTGCCACTTTCCCTGTTATAAGTTACCACCATACAGAAGCCCGGTGTTTCCGTATCCATTGTTTACGTAGACTTTCAGCAAAAAAAGGTACTACAAAATATAGCAATTATATCACTATGTCGCATTTTTTTAAACGTCGTTTCAACGGGTCGCTAGCTGTGTACCCACTGGCTCCTCCCACCGGTGGGTGGATGGGTAATTCCAACATGTATCTAGAAGGTTATACTTTCGCACGAAGCTTATGGTGTATGCTGATATGTGAGGATGTATAAGATTTAATTTTAAAATTCATAGCGCCTGAAGCGATGCGAGTATATGCATAAATTTAAAGGTATTTTTAGCGTATATTTTTAATCTCTCCTAAATAATAACAGCCTACTTGAAGGTAATAAATACATATACATATTACCTACGTACACGAACAGCATAACTCTTGTAATTCAATGCTAAAATCATTACTTGCATTAACCTTAAAATAATGAAAATGTAAAATTATTACCCAATTAACGATTATACTTCAAACTTAAATGAATACGGTATCACATAATTACTTAGTGATGATAACTTGTCTTTTGTAAGATCGGTCTGCTCAAGTCTGGCAAATAAACAATAGACTAACACATGAATTCATTCACTAATTCAAAGCTGTAATTACTGTGTGCAATTATTGTGCGCACTACCAAATTATGGAGGAGTAATCTAAAGTTGTTCTCAACTCACTGTTAATCTGAATACAAAATTAAGATTGTCCATTTTTCCCTATGTTTACATTGTACATGATGCAACTTAGTGTGCTAACATGCGACTATTATCATTTACGACATTGTTACCCGTACTAATTAATCTGACGCGTCGTACTTACTAAGCATCACAACAGCAAACAAAATCAATAGGTACTAAAGTTGCATGCGCTGGCTATACGCCAAAATCTGTTTTCCATCAACAAACACCGAGAAATACGTGTTCTATATTGGATTACTGTCCCTGAGGGTGATATTCAGTGTTCGTACACAGTGCATCATCGTGTCAGCCACCAAAACTTGTAATGGCACAGTCCTATCGCCGCAGCTGTCTTGCTAATATGCTAAATAGCAAAGTCGGATGTGTGAGGTAATTGTCACCACACACTAGCCAATTACTTTGACAAATTGCTTTATGGCGATGTGCACGGACACGATTTTGCACGAAAATATATTTAGCGTAGTGTTTTGGGTAGATAAATGAGATTTTGGCTTTTGTGTTAATTCTAATATAGAATATATGTTAATTCTAATATAGATATACACCTACTGATTTTCAAGAGTCTATGTTATATTTAATTTTACCATGTTGCAAAATACAAATAATAATACAATATACCGACATCAGTATTGCGTTGATGTTGATTTTATTATACACTGCGTGCATTGCATAAAATAGCATTGTATGTTATATAATTTTACTCTATTAGATTTGTATAAAATGACGGGACGAGCTAAATAGTTTTTAGGAGTGGAACAGAAAAGTTTACCAATAATATCAATCTAAAGAAATATTATAACGGGTTGCGATTTAACTCAAGATTTACGTAACCGAATTAAAAAAATCTTTCAACTTTAGAAATTATTAAATTGAGCCGGTGGAATTTCAATATTTGAAGCGCCTTTGTAAATCTGAATGAAGCAATACGACGAGTTAGTCCGTAGAGTTAGTTGTGAGATCGAAGAAACTTTTCATACCAAGACGACACTTAATTATATATGTAGAATGTTAATTCTGTTGTATATTTGTATGGCAATATTATTTGTCTATATGTGTATAGTATAATATTATGACGCTCTAACATAAAACAAAGTACCATTATATCGCACATATTGGACATAACATAAATTTTAGAATGCTTTTACGTTAAGACATGCAGGTGCATCCAATGATCCGAACCGAATGGACTACAATGTAGATGCAGTGAATTGAATTAGATATTAGGAGTTCGATGGGCACAATGTGGGCGTGGACGTGACTGCAACGGACAGTAGAATATAATTTAGCATTTCTATGAAACTCTTAAGACAAATCTTAAACATATTTTTAACACTTCAAACTCAGATTTATGAACGTCTCTCTAAACACAATAAAATTTCAGCCATTTTATTAGAATAGCTTAAACTTAGATCACTTTTTGAAACAACAATATGTTGTATGTATTTATCGCAGTGTGACTTTTAAAATATTGATGTTTGTAACTATTTTCAGAGATAAATTTCTCATAAACCAAAAGGCTCTCCATTTACCAAAAGACCTACTAGCTTTTGGTAAATGGAAAGTACAGTTCGTTTTTAAATTAATATTGCAAAAGTTATAACGCTGTAAAATATTATAGCAAACAAGTCTTGTGGTTTTTAAATGAGTAAAAGGAAGGAACCTCTGAGAATGAAGGAATTTTCTTACTTTTCTGTCAAAAAAGTAGCAGAATATTTGAGCTGTCCAATAAAATTTGCGATCTAAAGAAAATTTAAAAAAACTCTTGACTTAACACTGTGAGTCACCAAACAACCTTTTAATAAAATACTCAATTTTGATCAGAACATTTTGTTTATTTTGACATTTTTTAATATCCGCTTCACAAAAAGAGAAGGAAAATAAACACAAAAATTATAAAATGATTTTATTAAGTTTGAAGCCAGAAAGTAATAGGAGCAAGCGTTTTGATGGTTTAGCTATTAAAGTTGAACTTTACATCACTTTTATGAGATAGAACGTGTACAAGCGTACCGACGCCAGTACTAACATTAATGAAGATTACGTTTAGTACGGAAACTGACTTTCGTAATTATAGTTTCTCCTGAAATAATGATCTTATCATCGTTATCATCATCCAGCAGCTGACGGAGAAAGTTTATAAACGCGTTCGACAGCAAACTTCGCTTTAACCACCAATAGTTGCTTACCACCTTTAACAGATTGCAATTTGAACCTTTATCTTCTAGCTCGTGATCCTGAACTTCTCTGCTTCAACGGCCATTATTTCTGCGAGCTATGTGCCCATTGCCACTTTAGTAAGGCGCTATATAAACCTTGGTTCAGTCGCGGAATCACTTATTTTTGAAAGAACTCGCAGGGAGACACCTATAACCTAGTACTACCTAACCATTTCTAAAGTTTTCTTGAATGGCACATTGTAAATGTCATAATATTATTATTACTAAATTATTAAGCATTGCCACAACGTGAAATGTACATTTAATCATTCTAATGTAATACTTAGGTCATTTTATTATTTTCTAAATTAAACATTTAAAATCAATGCAATGTTATTGTTGTCTTTAGGTACTTAGCGGTGAGAACCATAATATTGCCATACAACAAACTATTATACAAAATTTCTCATATCACGTATCTTAGACTGGCAAAATTTTGACAATTGTTTTCATCTGCTTGTAATGTTTATTTTGCAAACAATAATGAAAATTATGCACTGTATAAATCAGAAGAAAAATAATCTAACGTAATAGTTCACCAATCATAGACACAAACGGGCATTAGCTATGTTCTTACGAGTATGTGCTAATATGGCATTACTTATGCTCCAATTGTGTTTATGAATTGCAAAACTGTAAAAAAATAATCATAATTAGCCAAAATACGTCTATTGCTGGACTTAGGCCTTTTCTACCTTCGCCACCTTGGTCAATCGTGAGCCACTCTCATCCATCGCGTCGGTTAGATTTAATATAATAATATAATAACTGATCGTTAATATAATGCAGTTTTGATCAAATTCCTATAAATATTACAAATGTCAAAGTTTGTATATATGTGTGTGTGTTTGTTATCACTCAGCACCTATACGGTTAAGCCGATTTCGATGAAAATTGTTATGTAGATAGATTCGACGTGATCTTGTGAGTAAGTCGAAATGATACAGTGGATAAGGCACCCACTTCGTAAGCACGAGGTAATGGGTTCGAATCCGGGCAAGTACCTATGTGATTTTTCAAATCATATGTACTTTCTAAGTTTATCTTGGACATTTCTGACTGACGGTGAAGGAAAAACATCATGAGGAAACCTGGACTTAAATGTCTGAAATTGCCAATCCGCCTTGAGCAAGCGTGGTGATTAATGCTCATACCTTCTCTATATGAGAAGAGGCCTTTGCCCTGCAGTGGGACAGTAAATAGGCTGGTATTATTATTTATTATTATTAGATAGATTCGGTGCCGGAGAAAGACATAGACTACTTTTTATCGCAAAAATCGGTCTGGTTCCCCAAGGAGACTAATCACATTTCAGGCGCGGACGGCGCCGTGGGGTGCTAGTAATTACTAAATTATTACAGGATTTAATCGCATTATAAAACAAACTATATCTGTAACTATCACTGTATATGAAAGCGGCTTACTGCGTCACATGAATAAGCTCTTACACAATGACCGATCTGACAATATGTTACCGCAAATTCACTGCTGCGGTGTTTCAATTCAATACTGGTACATGTATGTAATATATGATTTGTGGTTTTGAAGGTATAGGTGATAAACATTTACATCTTGACTTTAGATTTTCTACGGCTTGCCTTTAAATTCAAAGCCAGCATGTTGATAAATAATAAGTAACTTAGTACAATGGTCACTGTTCAAAAACCTTTAATTACTTAATAGAAAACGAAATAAATATAGAGAAAGTAAATATAGAGTAGTTGAAATTTTCCTTGACACAGTATTGAATATACAGACGAACCGTGCCTATTATTAAATCCTTGTTATTTTCCATGTTTATTTTTAGACTCACTTGTAAAGAGGCTTGACTAAGGCCATCGAATATTCGAATATATTTCATTCTAAACCTTTATTTAAAGTTTATAATTACACTCAAAACTTTTTAATCTTAAAACAGCAGTAAGCTATAATTGACTGCAACTTTAATCAAAGATAATACGTCTAGAAAAACAAAAGTTATTTATAATAGGTGAAATCGAGGAGTAAATACTGAAAGTAACAAAAAATAACAATTAAAGCGGATTACGTACACGTACGTCCACTAGTATGCACACATAGAACCGCAGGAAATTGCTTTTAACAAGTTTAATTGGACTCTCACAAGAAAAAACTTTTCCAATCTGCCTTTGTAAGTAGCAAAGCTTTAAAAGCCGAGATTAAAACGGTTATTAAGCACAGTTTGTTTATGGAAGATACACCTATATATTAATATGTACATTGGTAGTAAGTAATTAGGGTTTGTTATTCGAAAAAACGTACAGTTAACCTCTTTCAGTCTCAAGGTAGAGGAAAATACTGTAAATTAAGCAATTATATTTGCTTGTGTTATGGGTACTAAACAACTGATATACTACTTATATACTTTTTTTTTTGTAAATACATACATATTATAGATAAATTACACCCAGACAGAACAAACATTCATGCTCATCACACAAAGATTTGTCCTGGGTGGGAATCGAACCCACGACCTCCGGCTTAGCAGTCAGGGTCACTAACCACTAGACCAACAGGCCAGTCGAAATTATCTAGATAAAATTTGTTTTACTACTATTAGTTGATTTTACTACTATTATTACTAGCCAATAAGCACGAGTACCAATTGTAATACAAATACAAATTATACATTAGTCTAAACTAATATTATAAAGAGAAGGGCTTTGATTTTTCTTTTTTGCTTTTTTGTTTGTAACGATTTAACTCAAGATTTACGTAAAAATTAAAAAAAAAATTTTCATCTTTCGAAAGCTACTAATAAGACAGGTAACATAGGCTATATTTTATTATGTTTATCATATATTTTTAGTCATTTTTAAAATTACAATGTTTTAAGGACCTTGTAAATCTAAATGATGCAATACGTCACTATTGCTTTAATTTTTTTTTGTAGACGTTTGTTGTGAGGCCGAATGAAACTTTTGATACCGAAGCGAAGCGGCCCTCGCTTAGCTCCGGTATTCAAAGAATGTCTAGTATATAATAAAACTTAATTACCTAACGAAACCTACAGCTTTTCAATTAGGTATCACAATGAAAAAATCGGTGGCTATGTTGCGCCGGCGTAAAATACGTATGTATATAGTGGCCAGTGTGAATAGAAACTATTTCGCCAAGATATGGTTTTACTTTGCCTATCTTCAGACGAACGGCAGTGGTTTCCATACTAGTGTACCGGTTCTATAAAAAAGTCTACCACGCGATAGCCTCAAGGAACCCTTTGTGATACTGATAACATAATATTGCAGTAACTTGTATGCTTTTTATTACATTTTCCTGTTACGTGTTCAAAGGAATTTTATAGGCATGTTAGACTCATCTTTGAAAAGGGTTATCGTAATTGATCAATGAAAAATGTGTTAAATTTTGTTATAGTACTAGCGGATTATTGTTCTACTGTAGAACAAAGATATTTTGGTCTATGGGAATGTGGCACTTAATCATTCGTAAGTTTGAAATAGGTTTGATTTAGCTTGTTTTTAAAAATTACACATACTTTATGTACGTTAAAATTTAATGACATTTAACTACTGTTAAACAATCACTTGTCCACACCTAAATTTTATGGTGTATCTAAATATAATTATACCTACAATTGAACGACTTAAATGTCATCAAAGAAACAATAGTAGATTAGTAGCCAAGGGCTGTAAGGCATCAATTGCAGCCCGAGTTATTTAGGCGCACGAGCGCAGCGAGGGCGCCTATAGTTCGAGTTACACTCTGCTTTACATCTCAATTGTGAGGTAAGTAGAAAAAAACCGGCATTACAAGAATAAAACATTTTATTAGTTAAAATTTATAGTGAAATGAGAACAATTTTCAAACTTCGCCGTTCGATATTTAAAATTGATGACTATTATACTCATACGAAGACAAGGCTGAATAGCGAAGCGACCTCTTTTGTCATTGGGCTGAATGCATGTTGTCTATTGTCAGTATGATGGTTAGATGTACGCCAACTTTTTGAAAGAGTGAAGTATTTTTTTTTTATTTCTTACCGCCCTAGGGTTTTTCATGCTACATTATTACCCTAGAGCGCTAATTGTTCACCTACAAGCCCCATTTGGGGGTAATAAGGACCTACTTACCGAATATGAGAGATGTAAATGCCGTTTATTACTACTTCGTTTTTAACACCTACTAATTTGTAACTGAAGAGAGGAATGTAAATTTAAATTACGAGTCGAAGACTTAAAATTTAAAATTTAGAAACGTCATTTGTTTCTTTGATGACATTGTAAGTGAAATGAGTGAATATTCTTTACAAAAAGTTGTTATATTTTATTTGCTTTGTTATTACTTTATTAGACTACAATTAATTTTTTAAAAGCTTTTAAAAGGAACACAAAACATAACTTATTTTCTTAACTAGCACCTAATAAGTCGTTCCAGTTCTTAAGAGGCACTTAGTACAAAAAAAACACGAATTACTAAAACAAAAGGGTACAATGAACTGACGAAATTCTGTTGGTAATCTAGCCGGGGTAGCTAAGAACAGGAAACGTACTCGCGTGTTTTGTCCATACTTATTTTCACCTCGTTTACCCAAAACATAATAGTTAATTTAGTGGTACGCCGTTCACGCTGTTAGTTATACCTGGCTTTATTACACTTCAAGCAATGCTAATGCTCTTTTTTTCTTTTTTTAAACTTGGTAATTATATTAGTTGGTTGATTTGTAATTAGTACTTTGTATGGTACTTTGGTTGCGTTGAGTGTTGACATTGTAACTCATACAAAAAACTGTAATTATTCGGGAATTAAAGAGTGGTCTGAGTTTCTTGCCAGTTCTTCTCACGGCTGTACCTTGTCAGCGAACTGGCTGTAGATTAATTGGATGACTTTATGTAATTTTGACGTTCATAAGTAGGTATCATATTTTATGATTAAAATGAAATAAACGCTTTGAGTTTTGAGTTTGAGTAACTTGAATGTCTTATGGATAAAATGGAATTTCAACTTATATATATTATAATTATATTATAATTTATATCCTTGAAATGATCACACCAAACAACTAGTTTTGTCTAACATGAGAGTTTAAAATACAACGTATGTACACAAAATCCTTAAATCTGAATTCTAAATAAATATTTATGGGTTACATATTTTGTCCTGTGCGGGAATTGAGTTCACACTGCACCACTGTTGTTTCATCAATAATTGGATACAGAATTTTTCAATGTAGGTATGCTGTTTCTATTCTCTAAATAGTGTATATAATAGTCATAACTATATATTTATTTTCATGTGTTTGAATAAAACTACTGAGAAATCTATGCTATTATATAATGCGGAAGTTTGTTTATATGTTTGAACGCGCTAATCTATAGCACTACTAGTCGGATTTGAATAATTATTTTTGCGTATGATAGCCCAGTTCTTGAGGAAGGTTATAGGCTATATAATATCACGCTATTGGCAACGGTAGCAAAGCAGTAAGCAAAGATGCGGGTGAAACCGCGTCCCGGGAAGCTAGTATCCTATACAATTCGTGAAATATATTTTTAAAATTAAAGAATATAATGATTTCTGATTGATTTATTATTTATAATCCCTGCCCAATTTTGAAAGCGCTAATGCAAAGAGGATGCATATCTGGCAGGGGAAGGCTAAAACTTAAATAACAATATTAGACTACCTGTGGTTCGGTGGTACTGTGTGCGGATTGACACGAAGAGGTCGCGGGTTCGATTCCCTCTCAGTGCAAATATTTGTGTGCATGAACATATCTATTTGGTTGGTGTTTAGGTGTTTCAATGTATATTATGTATGTATTTTAGGTATGTATAACCGCATTCTCGAACTCATAACACAAGCTATATATATTATGCTTACGTAGGGTCTAGATTGCGTTGTGTGTAGTTGTTGTAAAAAAAAATAGTATAAAGAATCATATGCTGTACAAACGTATAGAAAGAGCCAATTTAAATGTAAAAATGCAGGCAATGCAATCATTCCAGTTCTTTGATAAGAATTTGTAATGAATGAAGCTTCTATTAGGTACATCTATCAGCATCAACTTCAAATAGTTTTTTTTTTAAATAGCCGGTATTCATAAAAAAGAATAAAATTTCTCAATACCATATAGGACAAAAAGAGACCCAGTAAAAACCGTTCTTTAGATAACATTTATCTACAGTACGGCTTTACAACTTTTTATCGCTTACAGTAGATATCTCGGTTTTAAAAACGAGTTCATTGTTTTAGTAGCTCGTTATGTCAAACATTGAGCACGCAAAACCCCGATTCATAAAACTGAGTGACTACGTCGGCTGGTTGAGATACGAAGATGAATTCCATTTCAGTAATAGAGTAATACGTTTATTGTGTTATTGTCGACCTTCTTGAACGCTGTCTGTAGAAATTTTAATACAGAATTTTAAAGATTTGGTAATGGAATCTAAAATTTAATGATGACATTTTTGTTTTGCATAATAAGATAGTTGCAACCGTGACTTTGATAAAGATATACAAAATGAGAGTCAGTCGAATTCAGATGATACAATGCAAAACAGAAAAAGCTTACTTTACAAACTTTGGATGAAAGTGAAAGACATAATTTTATCAAATAGTTCTTTTGAGGAAAAGATTATTTCAGGATCAAATGTATTTTGGAAGAGTTGAAGAATTTTGCAATAAGTTTTATAACAAAAGGAGGTCTGTTATAATGTTTTTTCAATACTAATAATGGCTAGGTTAGTTACAAACAGCTTTCTTAATATTTTACAATGGAATGCTCAAAGTCTTAGACCTAAACTAGTAGCCTTTGAGACGCTATTAAGCCGTGAAACAATTCATATTGCAATTATTAGTGAATCCTGGTTAGATTCAGAATGCAATCTCAACATAAGTCAGTATAATGTATTTCGAAAAGATAGGTTTGACTCGTATGGTGGTGTAGCCATTTTAGTGCATAAATCTATTAAAGTTAGACAATGCCCCATATATTTAAGTAATGCTGGAATAGAAATTATACACGTAAAATTATTGAATTGTAACAAATTAGAAAATGTTATTAGCATATACTGTCCATTATCAATTCATACAAATCAACGAGATTGGGATCAATTATTTTCTTCCTTTTCAAATAAGACTGTTATTGCCGGTGACTTTAATGCTCATCACACTAATTGGTCATACAAATCGGATCAAAGAGGTTTGCATTTGTTAGATTCTATATTTGATAATAATTTTATTTCGCTAAATAATAGCGACTATACTCGAATTAAATTAGTAAATAGTAAGTTACAAAAATCATCTCCGGATGTTACCTTTGTATCATCTGATATTGCAACAGATTTTTTTTGGAAGGTACTCAATGATAATTTGGGTAGCGACCACTTAGTTATTAAATATAGTATGAATTACAGCGATAGTCCTCAATTCATTTTAAGGCGTAACTATAAAAAAGCTAATTGGATGGCCTACCAAAAATCATTAATAGAATCATTTACGCACTATTCAAATAAAAGTTTAAATGTGCAGCAAAAATATTTTTTTTTTACTGAACAAATTCAAAAGTCAGCTGATAAATATATTCCATATACAAAAATTTGTAACAATCCAAAGTCTCATTTTAAACCTAAACAGTATTGGAGTTCTGATCTTTCTAAAGCAGTGGCTGAGCGCAGACTTGCATTAAGTAAGTTTCGAAGGAACCCTACTCCTCAAAATTATGATACTTTACAACAGAAGGTTAATAATGCAATTGTACTTATAAGAAAAGCTAAATATGACCATTGGAAAAAAATTTGTTCTGAAATAAAAGAGACTGTATCTGTTTCTGAAATGTGGAATCGTATGAGGTGGTTTAAAGGTTATAGGAAAAACAAATATTATCCTTCAGAAGAACAGCAGGAAGACTTATTATGTTCACTTGCACCAGACACAGTTTTGGAAAGAAAACCGGATTTTACATCTGTTAACCAATTGCTTGAATCAAGTTTTACCTTTCAGGAACTTTGTAATTCTCTTAAAAAGAAAGATACTGCACCTGGTCAAGATGGCATAACATATTCTATGTTATTTCATCTACCAAGAATTGCCAAAGAATATTTAGTGAATATATTTCACTTGATACTTATATCGGGTTCTATTCCAAAGCCGTGGCGAATCATTACTGTGATCCCTATACCTAAACTTGCAAACGAACCCGGAGCTATACCTAAACTTAGGCCTATATCACTTATTTCATGTATTTGTAAAACTTTTCATAATTTATTGGCTAAACGTATTGAATGGTTTGTAGAGCATAATAAGATATTATCCACATTCACAACTGGCTTTAGAAAAGGACAATCGTGTTTGGACTGCCTAGTGCGTTTAGTCACCAGCATACAAATTGGTTTTTTAAATAATTTACCAACTGTATCATGCTTTTTAGATATTGAAAATGCGTACAATAAAGTGTCCGTGTTCCAGACTTGTAAAATATTAGACGAACTAAACGTCGGAAAGAGTATTTGTCAATATTTTTGGTTATATCTTAGTGAACGAAGGTTGTCAATTAGAACAGAGGGTAGTGTTCAAAGTGTTTGTACTATGAGATATACTAGTAAGGGATTGGCTCAAGGTGATCCAATATCTCCGTTATTTTTTAATATAGTCACCAGTAAAATTTTTCAAATGATACAAAACGTGTATGTAGCTCAATATGCTGATGACTTTGTATTGTATATAAATAATATTAGTTTACAATATTGGGAATATAATTTACAATGCGCCCTAAACGTTATGACTGAAGTCTTGGCTGATTTAGGGTTATCTTTGTCAGCAGATAAATCCAAAATGTGTATTTTCAATAGAGGACGCAAAAAACATAGTAATAAACTTATAATAGGTCATTCTGTTAAATATTTGGGTGTTTGGTTAGACCAATCTTTGTCTTGGCGCAAACATTTAAACGAAATTATAGGAAAAACAGTCAAATATTTAAATCTTTTTAAAGTTTTATATAATAATAAATCATTTATTTAATAATAAATCATTTATTTCAGGCATCTAAGGCCCATAACGTGCCAATACATACATAAGAAAAATTATAAACTAATACATATTTTATATAAACTAAAACTAAATAACATGAATTATTTCGGCGTCATATTTCGCTGCGCGGTGTTGTGTAGCCTACCACGAAAACGTCGATATACAACACCTTTCGGCCAAAACTCTTGTTGAAGACAAGTTTCGAGATATTGCGTCGGCACTCGAACCACGAACGATTTAAAATTCGTGTTGTGACGCGACTCCAACCTCTCGACTCTTAGAGTGCAATTGGTCTTAGTTCGCACGTACTGTACGATCTCCTCTTCCTTCGTACTGTGGTGTAGCCGGGACAAGTACAGCAACGTTGTTGGGACTGCGGGACGTAGTAACATATTAGGTCCTGCTAGTCCGGTACCGCACTGGTTACGACAAGTGGGCTTCCTCTTCTTCTTCTCCACCTTTATGAAGCCGTCCTTGTCGCACTTGCCCTTCTCTTGAGCCCTCTGTTGTATGATTTTAGTGGGCTCACAGTTTCGCTGATTCGTAGTTTGCCGCTTTGTATTAGCGGCAATATCGGCGTAGGCACGTTTCGGGGTCGACGTACCTACACGATTCACCTTGATTGGTGACGACACAGGGACAGCGGCGACACTCGCTGCCTCACTTGCAGTGTCAGCTACTGATGACGCACTCACCGACTGAAAACTGCCGATGGATGCGTTTTGTGCCCCGCGTCGCATGTTCACGTTCGAGGCGTCGGGTGACTTATTTGTCGAAATAACACTGCTTAACAACACTACTTCGGCACGTAACTCATTTATAGTGGTATTTGACGCCTCTAGCTTGGACTGTACTTCAGCCAGGCTTGCTTTCAGGGATGTTATATCTTTAAGCAGCCTGGTGACGTCGACGTGGTCGAACGTGACTGGAGGTAGCTTGTGCAGCTCCTTTGCTACGAAAGCTGGCACGTCGTCCAGGTCAGTCACCTTCAAGAGGGTGACGATGTCCTGGATACTCTTCTCGGTGCCATCCCTACGACGAGACGGCATCTGGTCGAGCTTACCCAACACCTGATACAGCAACTTCTTGCTGCTGCAGACATCTTCTTCCTTAAAGTTGGACTTGCAGATCTGCAGAATGCTGACCTCGTCCATAGTATCGATGGCATGTTGAATGAATGCCAACAATTCGTTAGCTATGAGTTGTTGTGAACTCATAGCGAGTATCGGGTAGCGGCGTCAGCCGCACGACACGTGAACTGAACTTTAGCCGGCGGATCTTGGGGTATTCATCAAAAACATCTAAGAAAACTATATTTATCTGTAATAAGGTCTAAGCTTGATTTCGGAAGTTTTCTATATGATAATAGTGCTAAATGTAATTTATATAAGTTAGAAAAAGTGCAAAATCAAGCTCTGAGAATCATAGGCGGCTTTATTAAAAGTACTCCAATCCATGTCATGGAATGTGAACTTTGTATTCCTCCACTAGAAGTCAGAAGGAAGTATCTGGCTTTTAGATATTGTTTAAAAAGCAAATCCTGGGCAAATAACGAAACTATTACTTTATTAGGTAGGCTTCATAGTTTAACATTTAATAAATATTGGGAAAAAATTAAGAAACCTTTGTTAGTCTCATGTTATAAAAAAATCCAAGATGAATGCATCATTAGCTCGTCCTATCCTTTAGAAATATTTAAATTAGATGTTTGGATTAGTTATATAGATGTTAGTAATATGTGTATATGTTCTTTAAGTTCGGTTGTTCATGCCAAACGAACATATAATGTAAATATTTTAAAGTATGATATACTTAGAGAATTAGATAACAAATATAACGATTGGCATAAGTTTAACGGTTCCAAAGATAAGGACAGTTTAGGTGCTGCTTTCTATGATCCCAATAGAAAAGTTAAAAGATGTTTTAAATTTAATAACTCTGTGTGTGTTATTTCGTTGGAACTCATTGCAATTTCAGAGGCATTATCATATATTGAACGAATTTTATCACCAAAAGTTGTCATTTTTACTGACTGTAAAAGTGCCTTACTTCACTTAGTTAAATGTTCAACAGTACAAAGAGGTTTACCCATAGCTTGTGAAGTGTTAGAAGAAATTAATAATTTAGTTCAGAAAAACATTTCTCTGAAATTACAATGGGTTCCTTCGCATGTTGGATTAAGAGGCAACGAGGAAGCTGACAAATTAGTAAAGTTAGGGTCTAGACAGGCTGTTTTAATTCAAATTTTACCACATTATTCGGAAATTTTAAACGTATACAAAAATTATTGTTATAACATTTGGAAAGAATATTTCGATAAAAAATCAAAAGAGAAATACATTTGGTATAAAGTTTTACAAAATCAACCTCCGCGATGTCCTTGGTTTACTGAGTCTAAACTAAATAGGAGTATTGTTGTCACAGCGTTGAGGTTGCGTTCCGGTCATATTCTATCAAGAAAGTTTGGACATAATATGATGAAGAAGTTTGACTCGCCCAATTGTTTAACTTGTGGTACAATCGACGATGTCCATCATCTCTTGTTAGAGTGTGACCGGAATCGCAGAGCCAGAGATAAACTGTTTTTGGATTTTAATATTGTTAAGGCGAACTTGGGATCAGTTAATAGTATATTAGCTGAACCTAGTTCTGACGCAGCAAGAAGAGTTTATGAAATGGTCGTGTGAAGCGTGAACTACGTTTCATATACTATTATATAAAATCTTCTATGTTTATTTTTATTAGAATTATAGTTATATTTTGAAGATAGTTATGTTTTTGATACTATAGGACTGACATGTTTTTTAACAAAAGTTCTTAAATAAAGAGAAAAAAAAAAAAAAAAAAAAAATAGTTGCGACTATGGTATACATGTGGTATGGATTGCGATTTTTTAACTGCAACGGTACTAATAAGTACTCAGTTTTCATGAAAAAAATTATATTTTTGTAAAAAAAATATTTGTAATTTTATTTAAAAAAAATTATAGTGATATAAAAATATAATAGTAGTGTTATAAAATAAATTAAAGGTTTTTAACATAATACACTAAAATAACTACTATAACGGATAGCTGGCAACACCAGCTGTGTAAACAGCTACACAAGTCTTCTGTGATAATAAAAACTATTTCAATTAGACAAGCGATAATATTGTACTGATTTACTGAGGAAAGTAATAACATAACCTCAACAAGTGTTTTTGACAAAGTGTTACGTTAGCTGGAAGAGTTCTGTGAGTAAATACACACCTTACTATATTTACATCTTATGTTACTGTGTTTTGAAATTCACTCACACAAGCATGTTCAGCTGATTCACAGCTGTTTTTCTTCAAATACATGATCTAAACACCCACACCACCGCAACACCAACAAATTCAAAACTACGGACTTTGACAGTTGACGGCAAAGTGACATAAACGTGACATATATCCTAGTGTTGCCTACGTAAATTAGTATAATAATTGTTGCCATGCTGGTATACGTTTAGTCACTGCAAAGTGTAACATATATTGCATCCTATCGTATAATTAGAACGTATTTTGGAATTATTCTCATCAATACAATGTCTTCTAAAACAATGTATTGCGCCGGATGCCTTAACAAAATTACAAATAAAGAAAGCTTGTGCTGTAGCATTTGTAAAGATGCTTATGATATATTATGTGCCGGCGTGCCGCGCCAGCGCTTTACTTCGATGGATAAAGATAAAAAAGAAAAATGGATGTGCCCTGGTTGTCGCAACAAAAAGAAAAAAAGGGGATAACACAAATACTCCTATACAACCTAAGTTGATAACTCAACGGGATCAGGATTATTTACAAAACAGAGACGAAGCATACTCCTTAGACATGAACGTAACACAAAGGAAAAAAGAAATACAAACCGTGCCTAGTCCTGATTCACCACTGATTGACCCTATAATTGTGTCAACAATTAGATCAGAGATCAACTATTCAATTACTAGCTCAATGCAAAATATTATCAAGGCAACACTTAGGAAAGAATTAGCGCCAATTAAGGAGGAGTTAACTGCTCTGCAAGATTTAAAAAATGCTATGGAGTTCTTAAGTTCAGAATATGACCGCATGTAAAATGAGTTTAAAGAAACTCAAGAGAAAGTAACGTCTTTATCCAAACAAAATATAACACTAAATAACAAAGTAGACGAACTTACTAACAGGCTTAACCTACTTGAACAACACTTGAGAATAGAATAGAATAGAATAGAATAGAATAGAATAGGTCTTTATTTACTTAGAATGTAGGTACATAAAAATGGGATGGTAAATTACATAATAAGATCCAAGTACATTCTGCCTTATTGGCATGCAAATATAAAACAAAGTTGATAAATGACAAATAAGTAGGTTACAAGAATTTATCATCTAAGAAATCTTGCACGGAGTAGTAACACTTATCTACAAGTAATTCTGTAAAACATTTCTTGAACTTTAACAATGGTAAGTTTTTAATTTGATTAGGAATTTTATTAAAGATTACAGGAGCCATACAGATTACACTCTTTTTTAGTAAGTTAGTTTTAAATACGCCTGTGCATAGTAAATTCTGATACTGTGGTCTTAAAGCTGTACTACGTTTTCTTGTTTCTGTTAGTGTTGCAAATAAATTTCGGTTTGTTATTACAAATATGGCTAATTCAAGGATATAAAGGCATGGAAAAGTTGTTTTTGAGACTTAAATATAGGTACACAACTATCAATTACTTTGAGACCAAATATGGCTCTCAAACAGCGCTTTTGAGCTTTAAAAATGCCTTCTCGTTCACTACAATAACCCCAAAATATTACACCAAATCTCAGGATTGAAATTACAAGAGCATGATAGGCTAATAATGTTGTTGGTAAATTAACTTTTTTGGACAGATTATGTAGCATAAAGGCAACTGTACTAAGACGTTTACATATATCTTCCGCTTGCGGCTTCCAAGTTAATTGGCTATCAATTATGATTCCTAAAAATTTTGTATGATTCACTTTGTCTATAGATTGACCGTTGTGGTTGAGAGACACCAACATTGAAATTAATGGAATACCTGAAAGTAAATCAGAGAATCTTATGTCGGTTGTAAAACAGTTATGCTCTACTATCTCAAAACTTATACAAGATGCAGATATTGTTTCTTGTACAAGAGTAAGGAAAATGAACGATACAAACAGCAGACCGCGAGCCGTTATAGTCAAACTGTCAACGACCAGACCGAGAGACGATATTTTAGCAGCAGTGACAAAATTTAATAAGAATAACAACTCAAACAAGCTCAATTCAGCTCACCTAGGATATGGAGTTACCAAAACACCGATATTTGTATCTGAACACCTTACTCCTTTCTACAAAGCTCTTCATGCTCGTACCAGACAAGTTGCTCGTGAGAAAGAATATAAGTACATCTGGATCTGAAATGGCCGCATCTTTGTAAACGATGAATCACCAGCAAAGCAGATCAAAAGTTTCGATTCGCTCAATAACTTGTAAACTCACGAAGGCCCTCCCAAGTTTTAGTCCGAATCCATTGCTTCAAAATTCAAGGTTTATTATCAGAACTTTAGAGGTCTTAAGACAAAGACGAAAGAGTTAAAGATGTCGATGCTGACTACTGACTATGATGTAATCGTAGGTACTGAAACCTGGCTTGACAACGGCATTTATGATAACGAATTGTTTGGAGATAGATATGTTATTCATCGAAGAGATCGAGAAACCAGTTCACTGTCTGGAAAGTCTGACGGCGGTGTCATCATAGCAGTGTCCAAAAACTTAATCTCGAGAAGATTCCAGCACTTCGAAAGCTCCCACGAAGACCTATGGGTATCTGTGAAAGCGCATACTTGCGGTAATGTAAAAAAAGAAATATTGTTTTGTGTCGTGTTTTTACCTCCTCCAGTCAAAACTACAGCATTAGAGTCCTTTTTAGAAAATTGTAATTCTGTCATGCAAGCACACTGTGGAGATACTGTTATTCTCGGTGATTTTAATTTAGGATTTATCGATTGGGAGCATGATAAGGCAAGCACACATCAGCTATTTCCTATTAATTATAAGTGTGATCTAGGGTTTAGGTTAGTTCATTTTATTTCTCTAAACAATCTAAAGCAACTTAATAATGTGAAAAACCATAACAATAGAATTCTTGACTTAATCTTATGTAATTTTGAGGGTCCTTGTGTCACATTATGTCACGATCCCTTAATTAAAATAGATCCTCACAATCCAGCACTTTTTTGTTAATATTAACATAAAAAATGTAAATAGTTATTCCAAATGTAAACCATTCGCTACACATAACTTTAGAAAAGCGGATTACACCCTTGTTAACGCCGAATTGGGAAGTATTTATTGGACATCTATCTTGGAGGATGTCAATGCAGCCGTAAATAAATTTTATCAAATATTATACGCTATTATAGAGCGATGTGTTCCTAAAAATAAGCCACGCATGAGGAAGTATCCATCTTGGTTTACAAATAATCTCATTCAGTTAATAGCTGAAAGAGATAAAATACGTCGAAAATATAAAATTTATAAAAATCCCCGCGATAAGATAGAATTAAAACTTTGCACTAAACGAGTAGATTCTGTGATTAAGTCTCTATATTCGAATTATGTGCGTATTACAGAGCAAGCTATTACTAAAAATCCAAAGAAATTTTGGTCGTTTGTAAAGAATCAACGTGGAGGCGAATCAGAGTTACCTAAAGAAATGGTATTAGATAACAATATAGCCCACAATGAAGATGAAATCTGCAACCTCTTTGCCACTCATTTCTCCTCTGTTTATAAGTATTCCGATAACTCATGCAATTGCGATCGAGGCGATTGTTTTCCTTAGCTTTCTTTAAGTAATATTAAATTGACTGAACGTGAAATTGAGAAGGCTTTGAGGTCTATTGACGTTAGTAAAGGGGCAGGTCCAGATGGGATCCCTCCATACCTCATTAAAATGACATGTAAGCAACTCACTCTTCCTTTAAAAATCCTATTCAATAAATCATTAAACTCGGCTACATTTCCTTTTGAATGGAAAAGTGCAAATATAGTACCAATTTATAAAAAAGGAGACAAATGTAATATAAAAAACTACCGCCCCATCTCAATCTTAAGCCTGATTCCTAAAACTTTCGAAAAATTACTTCGTCCAATTTCAAACTCTCAACATGGCTTTCGTAAGTGCAAATCCACAAATAGTAACTTACTTAACTATATTTCAGATATTGCAACCGCCGTGGATAATAAAGTTGAAATTGACCTCCGACCTCGATGCTATCCACAACTGGTGCAATCTCAACCTTATGAATCTTAATCCCACTAAATGCAACTTATTAAGTTTACTAAAAATAGGAACACCATTCAATCGTCTTACCATATATCCAATGATATACTAGATGAAGTATTAGTAATAAGAGATCTTGGAGTTTTGGTTGATGCTAAGCTTAGCTTTGTGGATCATATAGATTCTATTATTTTGAGGGCTTGGAGGATGTTGGGCTTTGTCAAAAGGACATGTAAGGATTTCAGGAACACAAACTCTATTCTGACCATATACAATAGTTTAATTCGAAGCATTCTAGAATACGTCTCGCCCATATGGTATCCACACTATAAAATACATTGTGACAGGATAGAACGTATTCAAAAAAATTTCACACATTTCCTAGCTTATAAAGATCATAATTGTCCTTATCGGTCTGACTATAGTTCTAGGCTTAAATATTTTAAAATGACTTCTCTTAAAAATAGACGCAAAATTAGCGATATCATGACATTATATAAAATACTCCGTGGAGGTTTGAGCTCCCCCGAAGCTCTTGAACAATTCAGGATAAATGTTCCTCGTGGTACACCCAGACATCCGAATGTCAGATTTTTTACACCATCTGCAAGTAGGATTAATTTGGGAAAACACTCTCCCATAAATAGGCTGATGTATTCGTATAACGATATTCTATCTCTGGATGGCAGTGTTGACATCTTCCACGCCGGCGACATGAAACAATTTAGGGATACTATTATTCGAAGCATTGTTTCCTCATGATGTGATCTCGAATTTAGTAAGTATGATTTGTAATTGAGTAGTCTGTTTTATAATTTGCATTTTTTTTTTAATATTGTTTTTTTTTTTAGTTTTATTATTACTTATTATTATGTTTTCTAATTTTAGATTATTCCAAAAAATTTTAAATTCTGTTTTTCTTACTTGTGTTTCATTGTGAATGCTGTATACGCCTTGAAAGGCATTTCATACTGGCTGATGCAATTGTAAAGTTTTTAATTTATGAATGTATTATGTAATGTCGATGGTGTATCTTATTAAATAAATAAGAATTTTTCACTAGTTTAACAAACACGTGCTTCTCTAAACAAATATTTTGATTACTTTAAAAATGTACATGTAACAATTAAATATTATATAAAAAAACACACTGCAAAGAAAGAAATCCTTTTTTTTTCCTGACGCAACATTGCAAAAAAAAAAAATATTACGAATCTATTGACACTTCATAACTTAAAATCTATTAAGCTATTTAAGCTTTAGAGCGTGCCAAAGAAATATACATTCATACATACATACATACAAACGCTCGAAAAACATTACCCTCCTTAACTTCGGCAGTCGGGCAAAAATGTACTGTTACCTAAAAGGGTGGTTATCACTTATCATCAGGTCAAATGTTAATCCACTACCAAACAAAGAACTTAAAATTAGTAAACATTCAGGAGTTCATTTATCATTTGTAATGTAATAAGAAAACACAACACATTTTATAAAGCTTTGTTTCCTACGGCGTCCTGTGACGTCATACTACCAAAGCGAAATAATATTAGTTGACCTAATGAATAACTGATGCAAATTTTTGCCTCAGATCAAAGATAATAATAAATTGATGACGGTGTATAAGATATAAATAAAACTAGTTGTTGCCCGCAGCTTCTTTCACATGAATGTTGACTATCGCATTTTTTTTACAAACTTTCATCCTCTATTTCAACCCATTCCAGCCACTTTTTTGCTACAAAAGATAGCCTATGTTGTTCCCCAATGTCTATTCTAAACCAAATTACATGAAAATCGGTTCATGGTTTAGGCTTGAAAGCGTAATAGATAGACAGAGTTAGTTTCGCATGTATAATATTAGTATGGATGGACAAGGAAATTTATTTTCTTGTGTAAAAGGAATTATTAAGGAATTTATTGTTTTATGATTCTCCGGTCGATTCTGAATCCAGCAGAAGAGTATAAAAGATAGTACTACCTTCTTATAGAATACTAGCTTTTCACGGTGCGGTTTCATCCGCGTCTTTGTTTACTACTCCGCTCCCGTCGCCAGTAGCGTGATGTTACGTAGTCTATAACCTTCCTCGGAAATAGGACTATCATACGCAAAAATATTTTTTCATATCCAACTGGTAGTTCTAGTAATTAGCGCGTTGAAACAAACAAACACACTCTTTCGCTTTATCTATATACAGTAAATTATAAGTTTCAAGCTCCATGTATTGAATGGTGATAGAAAGAACTGGAGGCTGAATTACCCTTTCAGCCTGTTTCCTTTCATTCCCATTTTTATGCCTTTTACCATCATAGTTATTAAAAAGTTACTTACAGAATCACAGTGACTTAAAAAATCCGCTAAGTCAAAACTCCAAGAACGTATTGAAAAATAATAATAATGTTGTTTTGTTTGTATTTTATGCACTGCCATCGTTCATTTAGAATATATCAGAATTACTTGTATTTATTTTGCGATAGTAATGCGTAGTTCAGCCAGTTGAAATTTGTGTTGAACTTTATGAAAAAGATGGGCATTTTTCATAAAGTAGATAGATAGAAGTAGATAGCATGAAATATTATGTACCAGCTAGTGCTAGTACAAAACATTTCACGCGATTTATGATAAGACAATCGTATGTTAACTCATGCTTAAGCTTCTGAATCCCAATCGCTAGTTAATTTGAAATCTCAGCGGGCGTATTTGTAATGATAATCTACAGACAAGAATACCTTCCGAGATCGTAATTTAACTGAATTGATCTACTAGCTCTATACAGTGCTTTAATTGTGTAAGTCGTATTTGAACAGATGAACTGTGATAGTGAATGATGGTAGACGAGGTCTAAGATTTAAAGACGTTTTGGTATCAAAATTTTCATTCTGTTTCACAACGTTTGTTGTGAAACCGAATGAAAATTTTGATGTGTCATATTGCATAATTGAGATTTAGATAGGCGCTTAAAATATCTAAAATTTTAAATTTTAAAACAAAAATACATTATGTTAAATAAAATATAAAACCGCCCTATTTTAAGCTTTCTAAAGGTGAAATAATTATTAAATTGGTTACGTAGAACTTGAGTTAAATCGGAACAAACAAACAAACATAAAAAAATCAAATCTTTTCTCTTTATAATATTAGTTTAAATTAGCAATTTTTTTCTTACTTCTGGTTTGTTAAGAATATTATCTTTGAGATAACCTAAAACCTTAACGTCAAGTTGTTTGTTAGTTTCTTGTTTGCCACCTACATCCCCACATCAAAATATAAAAACAAGCATTGTCAATGTGAGTCGTAGCCTTATTGCTACGCCATAGCGTAGATAAGTTTTGCTGCGACGTAGAGGAAGCTCGCTACGGCGTAGATGAAATCTGTTACGCGTGTTCTACTTGATTCAACAGTTCAAAACTTAAATTATTTTGTTATCAGCATCATATTATAATAATTTGAAATTCCTAGAACACTTCAGTCTGTCTGAAACTATAAGCTCTCTTTTTAAATAAATAAATGTCAATAATTCTAGAAGTTTTATAGTACTATCTAATAGGCTTGATGACATCGAAATAATAAGCTTATCCAGTTACAGAGAGATTTTAGAGATTAGATCAGTGAACGTTAAAAGAAGTACTATTTTAAATAAAGTTATTTTTTTCAGGTTATATGAACTTTTCAGAGAAGTATATATGTATTTAAATATGTTGCACAAAGAGTATATACGAATAATTTTATAAATTTTATTAAAAATAATAAATTATTGTATTTTATTTGATTTGAGAATATACTAGTATTGAAATATGTTCTTTACAAGTTTACAGATCAACGAATTTTAATTTAATTTTGTCCAATAATTTGGGTAGTAAGTAATTCAGATCTCGTAATATATTTTTCATTTTATATTTCTGTTGTAGTAAAGGAATACTTTAATTTCAGTTAATTCAAGCTTAAATGAAGCCAATTTTGATATTGTAAAAATCTAATTTTTTTAAAAGAATATCTTATATAAAATATTCTATTATTCTATTTTATTTTATGAATAAATAGGCGACTGTACAGTGTACAATACAATAGACGTCGCCTGAATGATCCTTGAAATAAGCAGCATACTTTTCAGATATTGGCTGAATTATAAATAGGTATTATAATAGAGTACTTATGTCTAAGGCTCAGTGCTTAATGCCTTTAAGATATTGCATATTAAAAAATAAAATCAAATTGAACATTAAAATTAATATGTTTTTGTGGTGTTATTATAATATAGACATTATACAATAATATTTTTACTAACCAAGAATATTATTGAGTGTTTCAAAATACAAAAAACCATATACGAGTCTTAGTGTGTTTAAATATACTTATAGACAGAGACAGAGCTATACGAATTTGTAGTAAATTTAGTGTTGTCTCTATCGTTTGCAATATTAAGGGAACAATAACACTATCTAGAATTTGATATCGTGCCATATGTTGGTAAGTACCTGCAAATTCGCTTCTATTTTTACTGTTTAGTTGTGAATGTAAACAGTTATGTCTCAACTGTTATGTTTCTTTCAATATTAAAAATATATATTGTTTATTTAAGAGCGGTATTACATTATCATATAAATATGATTTCATATCTGTCAAATTGTATGATCATAGTTCGACGATCCTCAAACTATGAACATAGATAGTCACATGTAGTTATTATACCGTCATATGTTCTTCGTTTAAAAATGACTTACACATCTTTGATCATATTTCTATGATAGTCTAATAGCGGCCTAAGAGAGTTAACACCTTATGAGTGGCAACGTCGCACAAATTGAAAACCATATTTTGTGGTTTTTAATTTTTGTTTTATCATTTAATCGGCGCTAAGTATATTTAGAAAAATAATGTTTTGCTATCTGTTCAGAATTAGATAAAAGCTGTATAAAACGTAAGAAATCATTACGTTTACAGTTTTATTTATATGCAAATAATATATCGCAAACTTAAGTTGCGTTATTTTCATACTAAAATAACTGTAAGCATTATGGTTACTTACTTTTTAAACAGCTTAAGCTAATTTTAAAAATTTTACCGAACATATTTTTGAAATATAGACAAGATCAAAAAATGATAAAATTTAAAACCACTAAATTTGACACTAAATTGCGACGTTGTCATTCATAAGATGTAAACGCTTTTTTCTGATTTCCATTCTAGAATATGGAATCATTTTATTGTATGGTATTGTAAGTAATAACGGAAGGAATACTACTTAATGTGCAGTAGCGATGCCTGTACGTACGTAAATAATAATAATAATAATTTAATAATAATTATTTTTTATTATCATAAAAATTCGCACAAATAAATACATTTAGATAATACAACAGTACAATTCACACAAATGTTAAGTTGGGCTCTGGCACCCAAGGTAAGATTTAACTTGTGTTTTGGGTACCAGGTCTCCCCCACATGTTTTGGAACATAGTTGTATACCTACTTAGATATTACAATAATTATTAACTTAGATAATAGTAAAAGTGCAAGTTACATTAGAACAATAAAAATAAAAGTTTGCATGTGTGTGTGTGTGTGTGTGTGTGTGTGTGTGTGTGTGTGTGTGTGTGTGTGTGTGTGTGTGTGTGTATGTGTGTGTGTGTTTGTGAGTGTGTGTTGTTGTACTGTAAGTTATTTTGTAGTTACTAATCCACCTGATAAGTGGATCAGGTGGATTAGTAACTACTAATCCACCTGATCCACGATAAGTGTAGTGACTGTGGCAAGCATTCTGTTTTGTAAAAAGAACATTGCTTGCGATGCTTTAAGGCTTATGATGATGATGAAGCATAATATGGTATCTATTAGTTTCTTTGACATTTCGACTGGCTATGTTAAAGCTTGTTTTAATCGTTCATGATGGTTCGACCGCTATCATACGCACCCACACCAACGCATGCACATTCTATAAGTACACAGTTATTTTAACCACGTTGGTAAAATTACAGCAACTATATTGTTAATGAGGCCTAGATTTCTAAAATACAAGCCTAGGCTTAGTTTAAGTCCATATCTCCCACAAGTTTCTTATGTATAAAAAGAAAGAAAGAAAGAAAATATATTTATTTGACACAGACAAGAAGAGACACAAGTTCTTACAAGGTCAACACAAATACAAATAAATACTTATAATAACACAATTAAAAAGTTAAGTTAAAATTATTGTGTGTCTCACGGCTGCGCCAAATAGGCCCAGTTCAGCAGTATGCCAGACCGCTAGTGTCTGACGCTGGTTTTCAACTGGACCTATGAGGTGGTCACGGACGTAAATCGTATACTTAATTATAGATTTTATTTGTATAATGTATTTAAATGAAAATATGTGTAGCAATAAATAAAATAAATAAGAGATACCAAGGTGTGTATACATATAAAGGTATTAAGAGATAGAAGAAAGTAAAAATGTAGTTATTATTTTGTTTCACTGAAGGCGAACGAATTATAGGAATGATTTGTAAGTGCAATATTAATAATAGTACTTGTAGAACAATATAACTAATTCATTATTTATTACGACGGTCGCACCGCGCGCTCGCGCAGTCAACGATACGTTAGTAAACAAAAAATTCGGTTGCTTAACAATAATATTATCAAGCTGTTGAAGAACGTTTTTGTATTATACCAGCTATTAACTATTTTTCACTATGAATTGCTTTGCTTGCAATAAGGTCATTGAAAAGCATGAACCTCAAATACGCTGTAGCACCAATGCATGTTATAATACTTTGCACCTGTTATGTTTACAAAAAGAAAAAGCCACTAAGCCCAATATGAACGCATGGACGTGTGAAGAATGTAGCTTGAGCTTGAGCTTTAAAGCAGACACAGGTGATTATCCAATCGTTTGTACTCAAAATGAACTGCGTGACCCAAATGTAACTATAAGGAAGAAGCATTCATCAGTTGTCGCAGAGTGTGAGGATGAAGTTACAGTCACCGATTTGTCATCCGAAATACGTCTTCTTCGTCAGGAAGTTATCAATTTAAGCGATCAGCTGTCCCAAGCCATGTCTATTATCACTTGCTACCACGAGAAACTTGAAACATATAGTGCCCAAATGGCTAACATGGATATGAGGCTGAAGGAGTATGAGCATCAAAAGCTCTCTGGCACACGTTATAATTCGCATCCTTACCGATCAAACAGTACTACTATTTCCTCTGAGATTAAACCTTTTACACAAAAAAAGGGTAAGAAGGCCAAAGCCAAGAGTTTAACTAGTAGTACTACTGATAACCGTCAACCTGTTTCATCTGTTGAAAAAACTGTTCTTAAACACACTGAGAACTCACAACAGTTACTGCCATATGCATTACAGTCCAAACATTGCGAAACAGTTGTTATTCCTGAGCTATCTAGTACCAGTAATAATTATAACGTTAACACGTTTGAGCAGCAAGCTAAGATTGCAGATGAAACCAACACCGATAAAACCAATTACTACAAAAGTCTTTCTGGTAGAGCAGGTCCCAATACTACTACGCTGAAAGCAGCTGAATCAAGGAAATATATCCATCTTTGGAACATGGAGTCTAATGTTGAGGACGTTCAAGCATATCTTAAACAGCTTTCTCCATTAGCTAACTGCACAGTTGATGAATTAAGAGCAAAAGGAAATTACAAATCCTACAAGATTGGTGTACCAGATGATTATTTTAACAAATTTTACTCTGCTGATGTTTGGCCAATTAATGCTAAAATCAAACCCTGGATCTCGTATCGTAATAAGACTTTTTCACTTAGAGCTACCTCTCCACCAACTCAGTCTAAATATAATTTTCGTGGCTCAAAAATCTCCCAACAAAGCAACTAAATTGGGTGTAATATACCAAAACGTTCGTGGTATAAAAACCAAACTTGGCATATGGAGAGCTAACCTTTGGCAATCGGAATGTGATCTATTAGCTGTTACAGAATCATTTTTAGATGACTCAGTTGAAGACTCAGAAATTACGGTTAATAGTTACACTATTATTAGACGAGACCGAATAACACCTTGTGGTGGTGTCATGCTTCTAGCTCGAGAAGGTATACCCATGATTCGACGACAGGACCTCGAAACAAGTAGTGGAGAAGATTTGTGTGTGACTATTAATCTGTGCGGTAATTCTATATTTGTGTGTGTAGTATATATTAAACCAAGTGCCACTGACGATGATTATATGACCTGGTTTTGTAAAATTGAGAGTTTTATACATTGTATTAAAGGAACTGTTGTTATCCTTGGAGATTTAAATTTGAATAGTGCTTCTGTTAATATTAATAATTATTATTGTTATTTTTTGTCATTTTGTGGTCTGGTTGAGAAGAATGTAATAGTGAATTCGCGTGGTGGCATGTTAGATGTGGTCTTGGTCCAGGAAAGCGTTGAAGTATTAGTTACCGCCACGGAATGCATGGTTCCGCCCGATGCCTATCATCCTCCACTAAATATCGAAGTAAGTTTGGCACAAGCTATTCATAAAAAATCCTTGGATTCTGATAACAACAATCGGTCAAGGGACTGGAATTTTAAGAAGTGTGATTTTGAATACCTATCTATCTTGTTATCTGGGGAGACATGGAATGCAGTTACCCAATCTACTGATATTGTTACTAGTACTAATAGTTTTTATGATACTGTTTATGAAATATTTGATCAGTGTATGCCTAAAAAGGTGAGAACTACAAGTCGTCAAAAGCGGTATCCAGTCTGGTTTACTAGTGATATAATTAAAGAGTTAAATTTCAAAGTGAGACTGCATAACGCGTGGAAGCGGAGTAAGTGTCAGGTAACTTACCAGTTGTTCTCTGATTTAAGGAAAAATTTAAAACTACGCATTTTATCAGCTTATAAAACTCATTTAAATAACATTGAAAATAATATTAAAGATAACCCAAACCAATTTTGGCATCACATCACAAACCTACGTTGTAGGGGAGGTTTTGAACCTTCTGTTACCCAAAACGGTGAAGTTTTGTCAGGGATTGATGCTGCTAATGCTTTTGCTGACTTTTTCTCTAGTGTGTTCCTATCAGATTTTCCTAACTTAAATGTAAACCAACTCAATGTATACAACTGTTCTTCCAATAGCAATTATATTAACTTAGTTCAAATTTCCGCGGATACTGTAAGAAGCGCAATTGATAAATTAAAATTTAGTAGTTCAGCTGGACCAGATAATGTTCCATCTTTAGTACTTAAACATTCAAAAAAGCATTTTATTAAACCTCTTACTCATTTATTTAATTTATCTTTAAGTACTGGTAAATATCCATCACAGTGGAAAGTCTCTAGAGTTACTCCTATACCAAAGAAAGGTAATAGGATATCAGTTGAAGACTATCGGCCAATTGCCATTCTCTCATCACCCGCAAAGATTTTTGAGCATATATTACACAAGGAAATTATTAGTCAAGTTAATAGCTTTTTATGTAACGAACAGCATGGTTTCCGATTTAAAAGATCAGTTAATACTAACTTAATTACTCTTACTGACTACATTTCCACACGTTTAGATCAAGGTCGACAGGTTGATGTTTTGTATTTTGACTTTCAGAAAGCCTTCGATCGAATTAATAATGACATTCTGTTACGTAAGTTAGGTGCTATAGGTTTTGCTCCCAAGTTACTTTTCTTGCTATCTGACTATCTACGTGATCGACAGCAGTACGTGCGTTTAGGTTTGTACAACTCCCGTGCGTATCACACACGTTCTGGAGTAAGTCAGGGATCTGTTTTAGGACCTCTACTATTCCTAATCATGGTAAATGACCTTCCACAGGTCCTACGAAATTCAAAGTGTTTACTGTATGCCGACGACCTGAAACTGTATACCGAGATAGAGTCACAATCTGATTGTGTATCACTTCAGCGGGATATTGATGCACTTATGGAATGGTCAGTCTCAAATAAAATGGAATTTAATCCTTCTAAATGTTGTGCTATGAGTTTTGGGCGAATGAGAAATCCTTTACAATACATTTACAGTATCAATCATGTAGAAATTGCAAGAGTAGTTTCTATTAGGGACCTTGGTGTTACGTTTGATTGCAAACTTACCTTTCATGAACACATTATATTTTTAGCCAAGGAATCTTTTCGCCGACTTGGTTTTGTTCTTCGAAACTGTCGTGAGTTTAATAACCACCAAGTTATCACTCTTCTTTTTAGCACGCTTGTGCGGAGTAAACTTGAGTGTAGTTCTACTTTATGGAACCCACATGAAAAACTGTATGCATTGATGTTGGAAAAAGTTCAAAAGGCATTTTTACGGTACCTCTATAAACGTAAATACGGTTATTACCCATTTATGTATCCAACAAACTTTTTGTTGGGTTACTTGGGCTACAATTCGCTACAGGTAAGACGGTCATTCGATCAACTTTTGACTGCATGTAAAATCCTACATGGAGCTATTGATGCACCTGATTTACATGCCGAGCTGTGTCAATTTTTTGTGCCCGATAATTACAACAGAGCCAGGCAGCATCCTTTGTTTGCGGTACCACGCTGTCGCACGGTTGCGCGTTCCATGTCTCCAGTACCGCGTATGTTAAAGGGGCTCAACGCTCTGCTGGCGTCAAGTCATGGGCTGGATCTGTTTGCTGATGAATGGAAGTTGATCTTGTCTGAATGTATGAAGTATTGTGAGACGTCAGAGTAAAAGTTGTTATTTTATATATTTTAAGTTTTTTTACTGTGTAATCAGTGTAATTGACTGTATTTTTGTCGTTCTGATTATAAATAAATAAATAAATAAATAAAATTGGAGTGTCTGTTTGTAATATTGAAATAACCGTTTTTTTACTACATGTATATGAATATATATACGCGGTACATCCACCAAAATAACATTTTTTACAGGTTTTGTCTGTCTGTCTAAAAATTATTACATTACTTTATTCTTAAAAAAAAAAAAAAAAAATCTTCCAAAAATTATTTTAGAAAAATAAAGCAAATATTAGTTCACTGGGAAACTGCGATCATTACATATTACTTGGCAACTGCAACGTTAACATGTTAGACGTTAACGGCATTAAATCAAAAAAAATTAATGAATTTTTAAATTGTCTAAGTCTTACACAGTTGGTCACAACCCCTACTCACTTCACAGCATCCAGTGAAACTCTCATTGACCTCCTTTGTACGGACCTGACAGCTAGATATACAGCTGTAGAATCTTTCGGTTCGATCAACGGTCATTGCATAGTAGTTGGGGAATTTCACGTCAAGCGCGACAAGTTCAAACCATACCTTGTTAAATTTCGTCCACTTAAAAATGTATGCAAAGAAAGCTTTAATATGGACTTATTATCTTTGAACCTCAGTAATATTTCGACGCTTGAAAATGTCACTGATATGGTGCATGCTTTTAACTGCCAAACTATTTGATCTTCATGCACCAATCGGGATATGTACTATAAAGGAAAAGTCGTATCCGTGGATTACAGATACTATCAAAATCATGATGGGTTTACGTGATAATGCTCTTAGTTGTTATAGAAAAACTAAAGCAAACTCAAAAAAAATATATTACAAAGAGTTGAAACGTTTAGTAGTAAGATCGTTATATAATGAAAAAGTTGCACACTTTAAACATAGCATAAGTAATAAAATTAAATAACCTAAACTAAAATAAAAAAAATAAATTAAATTAAATTATGATTAAGTGAAATAAGAGAAAATTGTAAAATTGATAAATGAATAAATAAATATTATTATTATATTATTATAAACTCTTATGGAAAAACGTTAAAACTACCTTATCGCCCTATAAACCTATACAAGACCTTCCGTCTCACTTCTCAGATCCTAACTTAATTAATGATACCTTTCTGATAGTACCTGGTAACTCTGTTGCTAGTGCATCACTCATGACTTATTTTGAGAACCATAGACATGGTGAGAGCACTTTCACAATCAGTCCAGTTAACCAAAGTGTTGTCTCTCGCATTATCTCTAACCTTAAAAGTAACGCCGAGGGCTACGACAACATCTCTCTAGATATGATTAATATGATTCTGCCTCATGCTCTGGATACTATAACAGACATCATAAACTGCTCCATTGTGACGTCAACGTTCCCTGAACAATGGAAAATAGCTTCAGTTAAGCCCTTACCTAAGAATGCAAACCCACTGGATGTTAGAGACCTACGCCCCATAAGTATTCTACCGTGCCTTTCCAAGGTGCTGGAGAAAGTCGTCAGCCACCAGTTAACACTTTTTCTGGAACATAATAACATCTTGCCTTTTTTTTTTTTTTTTTTTTTTATATTATAGCCTACCAAAGTGACTCCACCCCGCCTGATTGTAAGCAGTCAGTGGAATCCAGAAGTGGTGGCCACTATACCAAAAGCCAACGTCTTAAACTGCTGGTATGGTGGCCTCCACTATGGCGGCTGGGAATGGGGTTAGGGGAAGGGATTGAGGGAGGTGAGGAAAGAGGAAAGGAGGGAAATTGGGCCTCCGGTGCTCTCACTCACCGAACGAAACGCAGTAGTACGGATACTACTACTCTTAAGTCGATCTTCTATGAGAGGGTAGTACTTCCCCGGACGATCCGGCCCATTCATGCTGAAATCAGCGTGGATCTACTACCGTAAAAACTTACAATCTGGCTTTAGAAAACAGCGTAGTACCTCCACTGCGTTACTAGATGTTATTGATAATTTTTTATCGGCCCAGGATAAAGGTATGTGTTCCTTGCTAGTTTTACTGGATTTTTCCCGAGCATTTGACGCAATAAATATTTCTCTATTACTGTCAAAGTTAATTTATTACGGATTTGATCATGGAGCCGCACAGTGGTTCAATAGCTATCTTAAAAATAGAAAACAACTTGTGGACCTGTGGTTGGGTGACGGTACTAGGCTTACGTCGCCTCACCTGTGGAGAGAGGGGTACCGCAGGGATCTATACTGGGTCCGATATTGTTTATTTTGTACTGTGCTGACATAACAAAATGTCTCCAGAAATGCAACTACCATATATACGCCGACGATGTCCAACTCTACATATCTTTTAGACCGGATGAATATGAAAGGGCCGTTAGGGACCTGAACAATGATCTACATAGAATCGCTACTTGGTCTGGAGATAATTGTCTTTCATTGAACCCAGTAAAAACCAAATATATGGTATTTGGCACCAGACAACAGCTAGCAAGATTACCTGGGACGCTTAACGTAGAACTAATGGGGGAACGAATTGAGCGAGTGTATGAAGCGCGTAATCTAGGTCTGATTATAGACAAGGACCTTCGTTTTGAGAAGCACGTAGCCGAATCGGTACGTAACTGTTTCTACCGTCTCAAGGTTCTTTACAAGATACGACCTTACTTGTCAGAGACGCTGCGAGAGCAACTTGTCGAGACCCTGGTTCTGTCTAAACTAAACTACGCTGACACTGTTTATGGCCGGCGTCTGTTAGCGCGTACTAATCGGCTTATACAAAGGGTACAAAATGCTTGCGCTCGATTCTGTTATACAATCCCACCCAGATGCCATGTAACACCTTTTTTAAATAAGCATTTTTCACTCAAAATGAAGTCCAGACGAAAGCTGCACATGGCCTGCCTTCTGTTTGGTGTAGTGAAGTATCAGAAGCCAGATTACTTATACAACAAGCTGAGTTGGGTAACGAATAGGCGGGAGTGTGGTAGAAGACAATGCTCACAACAGCTAACCACACAGGCACATTGCACGGCTGCTTTTAGAGGCTGTTTCCGTTATGCGGCATCCAAAGTGTGGAATAACCTACCGCCGCCCATAAGATTAATTAACACCATCGGCACATTTAAAAAGAGGCTACAGAAATATCTTATAGATGCGCAACGTGAACTAGATATGGCCAGAACAAATGTGTCTATTATATGACACCTTTGCTTTATGTATTAATTGAGTAGCTATCTACTTGTACTGACTTCAATAAATAAAGCATATTATTATTACTTACTGCGCTACGAAAGTATGTCATCACTTCTTCAAAAACAAAATTCATCCAGCCATGTTTAACTTCACGATTTTTATAATCTATGTTAGTTAATAACGTCTAAGGTAAATTTAGTAAATAATAATATGAGTATAAAAATTCACATTAGCACTTTCCTTGTTGGTTGAACCCATGGTTTTTTTTTTATTGCCGTCAGTGGTAAATGAGCAAACAGCCCATGATATGTGGTAACTATCGCTCAAGGACGACAAAAGTTACTAGAATTGCTCCTGCAGTGCCAAGAACTCTGCAAAGCCGCTGCCTACTGTGAAGGGAGTGAGGTAGGTGAAGGGATTAAGACAGGTTAGGAATAAAGAAAGGGGGGAAATTGGTTACATAGGAAACAAAATATATAATAACAAAATTACAAGACCTCATAAGTGATGATAGTCTTACAATTTGATTACCTGTCTGGGGATACGTACAATCACTATTATTTTGTTAGGATCGTTACGGAATACGGTTTAGTTTTATGGATTAGGTGAGTACTATAGCACGTGTACGCTTTCCTTGAGGTTATAGGAGATTCCATTGTTCAAAGTGTTGTGAAGGTAGAAATTATTTTAGCGTAAGCTGCCTTCGTTTTTACATTATTATCAATATTATTATAATAGAAAATGTTGTAGTTTTGGAATTAAAATTGTGTTGCAATATTTAGTTTAAAGATAAAAATTCTGCAGAGACTGTTTGTGGCTTAAAATTGTGATTTACAGGTAACGCTCGCACTAAAGATTAAGTTGCCTATTACGAACGAAACGATGTGAAGCTCTAAAAAGCAGTAATAGAAGAATAAATTATTCATTTCATTTTGTCATATCACACATTCTCACAGCAGTTATCTAAACAATAACAGACCAACGCAGTACGGGATACGCGAAACAGCTATTTATTTTCAATTCGTGTTGCTGTGACAGCGAACTGTTTACTGATCCATGTGATTAAAACGTACAGATTTCTGTATGTATTTGACATGCAGATGTTGTTGCCCGGCTTGTATAGTATTTGCTCACTCTGTTAATGGAACAGCTTTGAGGTTGTATTGTTTAGAGGTTCAACCTTTACAATTAATTACACTGAAGTACCTTCCGATTTTTGAAATAAAAAAGGGGAATGAAACTTAATATAGTTAATTTTGTTAAATATTTTTTGAAATCTGAATTCCCATTATTATTATACAAAATATTTGTTATTTTATCATGAAATGTAAGTATATACAATTACAAGCACCCGTGAACTTATGAAAAGAATAATGAAAGTGTAAGGCAACCGAGGTTATGTTTGGATTGCAGCAAATGTCGTTTTATAGTCTCTGCTTACACCATAAATAGGATTTTTTTTTTGCTTTAGCTGCCATGGTGCAGTTGTAAGTATTGTATACTTTATATCAACATAGTAAAGGCGAAATATAAATTAATATCTGTATCGTAGGTATGTTTATTTTAAAACAGATATAAATATAAAACAAAACTTTAACATGTGATTACAAATACGTGACTAGCTTAGAATACAAAATGAATACTGGTTAAATGTTCCAGCTAATAGCAAACAACTAATTTACGAAACAATTAACATACGATTAATATCTATAGGTATGTTTATTTTAAAACAGATGAAAATATAAAACAAAACTTTAACATGTAATTACAAATACGAGACTAGCCTAGAAGTTTTTTTATTATGCAATAAATAATATTTTATTCTATTAGGACACAAAGAGAAGTGCAGCTTTGATTTCACCATAGTCTATCTCTAAAGGAATGTTAAAGTGTTAAAACCTTTAAAACGTAACTTCCAGTCATATATAAATCCTCTGCGGACAGTTTTGGTAGTGCTCCTAAGGGAACCATTGTATTGGCGCCAGTAGAGATTGCATCACACACTGCAGTTTCGAGGTTTACTAAAGCATGAAATGTCACATTATACATATAAAACGCTACTTTCAGTTGACTGTACTTTTCGTATTAAATATCACACTTTTGGTCGTATGGTTCACGAACAGGTGAATAATATGCCATAAGATTTGAGAGTTTTATTGACATTATTGGCTTCTTTTTTTTCTTGAATTGATGTGTTGGTAGCTGTACAGATTGTATCTTCTACTAATAATGCAAATAATGCAGAATTTTTCTTTGAATTCAAATACGAAGCGAAAATGTCACCTGTACTCATAAAGTTTGTGAATACATGACAGCATTATATGCATTCCTTTTTTATTTTTTGTTCTTTCTGTGTATGTTTTGTTTTGTTTATATTGTAATTCTCCTGTTACCCTGTGGCGAATCGAATAAATTTTTTTATTTCTTTTTTTACATCACTTGCAGTGCAAAAAAAAAACCCTACTACGCTAGACAAATCACGATTGCATTATTGTATAGGAACAGTTATGGTAATCTGTCAACTTCCAAGTCCATGAGTGGTCTCATGAATTACACTCACTTCCTACCATAAGCAGAGTCATTTTGGTGAACCAAAATGTAACGTACAAATCAATAGCACTGAAAAATGTTGACCTAGTTCTCTTTTGCGACACTAAACTATAAATTTAATAAAATTTATCAAATAACAATTGTTATTGAGCACAGTTGCGACAAACCTTTCAAACAAGTTGTATGTTCAGTGTTAAGGCTCGCACAAATCA
The DNA here is from genome assembly GCA_963082885.1 of Parascotia fuliginaria. Taxonomy (NCBI): domain Eukaryota; kingdom Metazoa; phylum Arthropoda; class Insecta; order Lepidoptera; family Erebidae; genus Parascotia; species Parascotia fuliginaria. Next base: position 15,869,286 of record OY720177.1, read on the forward strand.
CAGAGGTCCACACCGCATTGCATAACAAAAATCCACATTATATAAACAATCGCACACTACAGACGGGCCGCATCAGTTCTCATCGTAACACACTACTACACTACGGATACTATGTGCTTTGACGCAATTTTCCAATGCGACGTGCTGCGGCTGTAGTATGCTAGCCTTTAAAATCAGAATGTTGCAACAAAACGTTACTAGTAGTAAATTTCTGTGGTTACATTGATCCGCATAGCAACACAAAAATAAAACAAGTGGATATTGAAACGTGATGTATTACACACAAAACCGATAGCAACTTTCAAACGCTCGTATCGAGTAACCGTTGCAAGTTAAAGGTCTATTCCATATATTATATAACATTGGAATGCAATCTGTGGCCTTTTCTGATACATTGAGCATTGATCACGATGCTTGCTTAGTAGGTATGTTGAAAGTCTATAAGTCAAAGTAAGGTCACGATGTTTTACCTAACCCTATGCCAGTAATGACCAAGATAAATTAAGAAAGTACATGTCGTTTGAAATCTTATTTAAGAGAACTATCATTACTGAATTTAACCCTGCATCACCTAAATGTTGACTGGTAGAAAATGCCCTTGAGCATTGAGTCTGCCTCTAATAAACTGTATGTGTACAGTGAACAAAGCTTCAATAAATAAAAAATATACACGAAGTAACAAAATTTTGTACCTAACAATAGTTGGGATATATTGCAATCTTTTAAAATTTTAATGTCGAATCTGCCAAAGTTTTACGTCGTCACTTAAAAGGTTGGAAGTCGTCATATTAAGTTTGTAAGTTAATCGGTACATTGACTTTCGGAAAGGTATGCGTCAGTTACGAACATACAGTGAGATTTTTATTATCTTTCATTTGTATAGAAAACATTATTAGAAAGTTATCGTAACTTCTTATTATCTTTTTCCGTATCCGTTACTTATCGTTCGATGAATGCATTTCCTTCTTCTTCCTTGTGTCCTTTACCTCGTTGACTGTTTGATTCACAGTCGGCAACGGCTTAGTTAAATTGTCTTAGTGTCATTTCTGTACTGCTTAGAAAAAAGTGTACTGAACACAAATAAAAAATATTTTGTTAGTCAAGCACAATGGATGAATCATTTAAAAATGTTTTGTTACACATTAAACTTAAATGCACCATTTTGAGAAAAAAAAATGTTGTTTACAGAGTTTAAGCTACAGGAAATACTTTAGTACTTTTCCAAACTTACTCATCTTTGGTAACTTACTCATCAGTGATTAGAATCACTGCTAAAAGATAGAAGTGAAGAATTGCTAAAAGTTTAATAAAATTGCAAGAAAATAGTAAACAAGCCAATAATTTATACTTTAAAAACTATAAAAGGTTCTGGAAAAAGATTTTGAAAACTTAAGTTATTCATAACTTTAAGGAAGGGTTATGGAAACTATATGTAATCTAATATATAAAATTCTCATGTCACGGTGTACGTTATTGAACTCCTCCGAAACGGCTCAACCGATTTTCGTGAAATTTTGTATGCATATCGGCTAGGGTTGAGAATCGGACAACATCTATTTTTCATCCCCCTAAATTTTAAGGGTGGTCTAAAAAGGGATGAAAACGACTGTATGAAAATTCTTCATAGTTTTAAAATTTTGTTTTGGAATATTTCTATTTTTTTTTAATTGGGGTGGATTTAGAGGGACGGAATTAGGGATGAAATATTATATGGAAAGCTTTTGAAGTTAGCGACTTGAAAATTGGAAAGAGGGGGAAGGGAAAAAGAGAAGTGAGGGGTAGGGAAGAAGAAGTGAGGGGAAGTGCGAAAGAAGTGAGGGAGAAGTAAGCGAGAAGTGAGGGTAAAGCGAGGGGAAGTGAGGGGGTAGTGAGGGGAAAATGAGAGAAAGATGAGAAGGAAGTGAGTGGGAAGTATGGGGCAAGGTAGGGGAAGGGAGATGTAAGTGAGGGGGAAGCAAGGGGGAAATGAGGAAGAAGCCAGGGAAAGGGAGAGTGAAATGACGGGGAAAGGAGAGAGGAGGTAGGGGGAGGCGGGGGAGGGAAGAAGTGGAATGGGAGGAGTGGGGAAGAAGGGAGAGGGGGAATAGGGAAAATCAGTGAAATGTTTACGGGGGATATCTGTAGGTAGGTGAAAGAGGGTTTGTAGAATGGGAGATTAGAAATATCTATTTATATAAAAATAAATCCCTATTTCCTTTGGTCACGGCATCACGCGTGAACGACTGGACCGATTCCGTTAATTCTTTTTTGTTGTGTTTGTTATTGTCAGGAGAAGGTTCTGCGAAAAATTAGATAATAATTAGGACAGGACAACGTCTGTCGGGTCCGCTAGTAATAATATAAAAAAGCAACAAGTCAAGTGAAAAATCTAACAAAAATTCAAAGGTCTCAAGAAAGATGAACTCAAAAACTTCTAAAAAGTAAATTTATTCATTATAAGCTTATAGGAATGAAATACTAACAAACTTTACATAATGCAAAATAAAATAGCTGGACTATAATAAACAAATGTACGAGTTTACCATAATCTTGAAACCTGTATTAATTATATTCACAGTATATAGATACTCTAATATTAAACTTTAAAACTTTTATATTTCTGAAAACCTAGAATTTATATGCTAATTACTCTAATTACTCTAGCTGACATCCCATTTTCAGTTTTCCATATTATTTTCTAGGAAATATTTTCGACGACTGACTAACCTTTTTACAATATAGCACTTTTTAATGCCCATCCAAGACTAAATCCCTGTAAAATAATAAAACTAATGGTTCTGCAAACTATAATTTGGATACTTAAGAGCCATTTCACGTTTTTATGCAAAATTTTAAGTTTTTGAACGCCTAATTTACCTTATTAGATAATGCTTTATAACTGTTAAATACATGGAAAAGAAAGTCCCGTTGGTCGTATTGTTCTTTAATAGAATACATTTACAAAATCTCTTTTACTTGCTTTGTGGTGATCAATCTCCTACATCTAGTTTACAGAAAAATTCTTGCAGAGTCAATTTCGGCGTCCTAAATCTCACATTGATATTAATTTATTTGACTAAATTAGATACAGTAAACATTAGTTATATACTTTCCTTGATGAATAATAGAATAGATTTTTGATTATTTATAATTTTAATTGATGATTAAAGATATTTTTACGTTTCATGTTGCAACTTTAAACAAAGCGTAATTACTATAGAATATATATATTATTATACTCTTTGTTCTATAAAGAACCTTATTCTTTCAATTTTATTGAAATTCTCTTTATTTCGTTAGATATAAAATGATTGCTAACCTCACTCTAAATTACTTGAAATGACTATAAATTTGGATGCAGAAGCCTGCGGCCATTTGTACGACGTGAAGTCGCTTCTAAGCTGGATCAATGTCATTTTTTTCACATTCTAATTACGAAAATATACGAAACAAACGCAATAATTTACTGCGACCAAAACTTCTTGGGATATCCCTCAAATGCACTAATTTTAAAACGCACTAAATAATGTATGTTACATGTACTGTTACTGACATAATATATATAATAAGAACATTGTTACAAACACACAAACACAGGTTAAGGATGCTTTGCCGACATAAACGTTATTTTATTTATTTATTTATTAATTATTATTTTATCGGTGACCTCTAAAATATAGTCTTATAAGTTTAATATAAATCTTTAACTTTTTTAATTTTACCTCTTAGTTTTTTTTAGTCGGTTTAACGTATCTGTCTCTATGTCTGAGAGAACGTGTTATTTGAAAAGATCGAATAACTTTTTTACCCGTCATAATCCCGCGTTGTGTTTGTTTTGTTGTGTTTTGAGAAGATGCCTAATTGTACGTAACTCACCGTTAGGTACAGCCAGTGCCAGCATCACCAGCGTACATCCCAGCAACTTAGCGCCAACCCGGTCTGTGAGACCAGCGCCACCGAACGGCGTCAGAGAATATAAAATAATATCCATGTTTAACAATGACAATTTTACTAGGTATTATAATTTGCTAATTTTACTAATACATAAAAGTTAATTTCCTTATTTATTAGGTATATTAATTTTAGCTAATGATTTCGTTGAAATGAATTGGACTTAGTAAAAAAACTACACATGGACAACGGCATCTTGAAGCTCTTCTAGAAGATAGGAACTGCTGGTTTTATATAACGGTCGATGCTATGTATGAGTGTGGGTGGTGAAAACCAGGAAAACTAAATATTCTTGTTACAAATCTATAATATAAAAATGAATCTCTGAATGTGTTGTTAAGCGCAAATCTCGAGAGCAAATCGATTTCCCTAACTCCATTATTTTAATATTCCTTGAGGAGGATGGTTCTTACGGAGAGGAAAGTTTAAAAAATTGTCTGAAAAAAAATTTAAGAATCGACTGTTAGGCGGTCCAAAATTCGTCGGGTCAGCTAGTATTAAGTATAATAAATATTGAGAGCCTTGAGTGCCTTGTTGCAGAAGCTGTTCGACAGGTCAAAAATATAAAATTTTTGAGGAAGAAAGGATATATATTTTTGATAATTTTACAATAGTTCCTAATGTCATAAGTTTGATAAAGGCTTTTTTTTATATTGTAGCCTAACAAAGTGACTCCACCCCGCCTGATGGTAAGCAGTCAGTGGAATTTAAAAGTGGCGGCCACTATACCAAAAGCCATCATCTTAAACTGCTGGTATGGTGTCCTCCACTATGGCGACTGGAAATGGGGTTAGGGAAGGGAATGAGGGAGGTGAGGACAGAGGACAGGGGGGAAATTGGGCCTCCGGCGCTTTCACTCACCGAACGAAACGCAGTAGTACGGATACTACTACTCTTAAGTCGATTTTCTATGAGAGGGTAGTACTTCTCGGACGATCCGGCCTATTTATGCTGAAATCAGCGTGGATCTACTACCGTAAATTACCGTAAAGTATCGTTATAAATGTGATCAAACAATGTCTTTGAAACGGTTTGTGGTTATTATTAAATCTTTCTGTTTTATTGTTAAAAATATATATATTAAAACTTATCCGATTACAAGTAGCACTAATAGTTAATTACTTGCAAATTCTTCGGATGCCTTCTGGCCATTTAGGACGGATTCCATGTTGAACGGATTCCATATAGGACGGATTCCATTTTGGACGGGTTCCATATTGGGCGGAAACGGTACAGTCATTATTAAAATACTATAGCTACAATACTACGACATAAGTACCCTACTTAGTATTGGATTTCCTTGGATAATGGATACGGAATGCTGGCATATTATAAATAGGCGTCGCGGATGAATGCGCGAGCGTCTCCCGTGACCCCGGCACTCTGGCCGTCTGGAGGAACACCGTGGGTTTTAGTCGGTATGCCGGCCGCTGTCTCATTGTAGCCGGAGAGTCCGACATAACCCCCGCCTCGCCCAGGCGGGTGCGTACTCGTAATGAGTTTCCCACGAAAAAAAAAAAAAATTATAAATAGGTACTTATTTATTTTTCCTGTGCATATCCGTGATGTCATGTAATTGTCATTATTATTTGTCTAACATTGTTTGTATTAAGTCCAGTTTTCAAAATAGTTTATTTGTATTAAGTCTTAAAAATTGATTTTTATAATGGAATTACCTGGGCCAAGCGATGTGGACGGTGTAAATTTTATTACTAGTACACGAGGTAAGAAAATATTGTTATATTCAGGGCATAAATACAATTTTGTGATGAAAAATAAAAACGGTTCCACTAACTGGCGATGTTCAAATAAATTTGAATGTTATACATCTTTAACATTAGACCAACAATGTAATGTAACTAGACAACCGAAACACACATGTTTACCGTATTTAGCTAAAATGGAAGCGGAAAAGTGTTTGCATGATTGCAAAAGGAGGTTTGTGAAAGTGTGGAACCTATACCAAAGATATATCACGGGTTGCTACTATCACTATAAAAAAGCCTTGTGGAAGAAATCAAAGCAACTTGGCACTTTCTCTACCTCGGATGGACGTAAGTTAACGAAATTATGCACAATGTTGCCTTTACTAACGCCACCTTATATACCAGAAGCTTTTCTTGCAATTTGTGATGTAATACCTGACAATGAAGAAAATATTAATTTCCAAAGTTATTACATGGATTATTGGATAAAACAAATTACATCAATTTATGGTATTAAGTGTTACAGCTAAAGAACATAAAACCACAAATTCAGTGGAGGGATGTCATCGCCGATTAAACAACAAAATACCAAGAAATACTAATTTACTTTATTTTATTAATGTGATGAAGCTAAATATCAAGATGTGAGAATAAGACAGGGACAAATTCACTGCAATAATAGAAGTCGTAGGTCAAGAGACATTGATGTGTTTATGCAGCAGAGAGAAATTGTAAACGATCTCTTAAATGAGAAATGTTCTATTATGCAATGTCTCAACCGGTTATGTGAAGTGTAAATTTTATTTTTTTTGTCAGTTTTCCTTTTATTATAAAAAGTGTTATGTTATGTTATTTTTGTTATGTTAGAAATACACTACAGAATTTAAGTTAAATCGAATGGTATTTTATTGTTAAGTATACTTCCGCCAATATGGAACCCGTCCAAAATGGAAACCGTCCTATATGGAATCCGTTCAACATGGAATCCATCCTAAATGGCCAGAAGGTTAGGATGGAAATCCTGGTCCGTGAAAACGGCGTCACCAACGATGTAAGTCATATTGACGTCACCAATGGCGAGTTAATTGTTGTTTTAATTTCATTTTATTTATTTATTTATTTATTTACTTCATATTGTACAAAACATGTATAAAGGCGGATTTTACTAGTTTAGAATTAACTGTTCTTATTTACTGAGGTGAATAAATTTTCATGAACTGCCCTATCAAGGTAGAGACATTATACGGCTCAAGGTTGTTTCATCCATCTGAACACTGCTTGCATTGTTTATTTACGCACATCTGCACGATGCTGCCATCTGTTACCTAAATTTGAACTAATCGAGCAAGAAAATTTTGTGAACTGTCTCATAAGTTTTATTTAAGCCGAAAAGTCGTTGACCGTAAATTTAAAAAGCGAACTTTTTGTATTATTTACTGTTGTTAGTCCATCGGTTGCCATCTTTGTCAAGTTATCGCTCCATCTTATCAGCGGATGCCAGAACTTATCTTCCTTAACGGTCATTAGTTTTACGAACTGTTCTGTTATTGCCTCATCAGTACAGCCTCTTTACTACTTCAGTATTTAAAAGTAATTTATAATCAGTAGTTAATTTTATAGTTGAAAGTAGTCGTCGCCCTTTCGGCTTTCGACCCTTTTTTTCAAACTCGGCATAGTCACTATGGCTTGGTGGATGATTTGGTTGACCGTACTGCTACTTGAATTTCTGAAATTTCTTTACTCGTGTCTTACGACATTTACACGTGGTGTAGTGATTCTATATAAATATAGACTACACAGTTATTCTAAGAAATGTCCTATAATCTGACATCAAACAGGCTGCTATTAATATTAACATTAATAACAATTCAGTTCAATAACACTGTCTATTATCATATCTGTTGTTATAACAGCTCATGATAGCAATCACCATAATATAATTAGTATGCTAAAGATAACATTAAATCTAATGTGCGTAACACGTGTGATGTCTCGGTTGATTGTCGTGTTCAATTTACAATAATCTAGACAACGAAACAAGCAATAGATATTACTGGACTGTATAATGTTCATAACAAACCAATAGCAAGACGAAATGATAGAAATTTCACCCATGAAATAATGGCAATAAGGTTAAAATTATCTTGGCGATGTGATATTAGAAGATGTACTTAATGACAATGATCATACATAAGACCGTTCATTGTAATGATGATAATTGCCAGTCACGTCTGTAAATCTATCTATACTATTATATAAAGCGAAAGAATTTGTTTGTTTGGACGCGCTAATCTCTGTAACTACCAATCGGATTTAAATAATTATTTTTGCGCTGGATAGTCCAGTTCTTGAGGAAGGTTATAGGCTATGTAACATCACTTACACACACTTCACACTCACACTTCTGGCGATGGAGGTGATTAAAAACTCACATTGATATTCGTCAGAAAGCATACAATCTGTTAAAAAAAATATATTTTTTTATTTGTATTTGTAGTTGCTGATGCATCTTGAGCTGTAATTAATGATAGGTAGAGGTAGTTTTGTCAATTTAATAAATTATTATTAGCTACAAACGTTACATAATTATGTATACTTTTTATCATTAATTGGTTGGTCTGCTACACAGTTTTGAGCAGTAACCGCGCAACACTTTACACTTTTCACTGGCGGTCAACTTTACCTTTTCAAGAAAAGGTAATAGCCAAAATATTTTCTAACATTTTCAAGTTTCAAAATTATCATATTTCTAGATTTTCATGTGTTCATAAAATTTCAAATTTTCTCCGCGTGAACGGTTTGCCGAAATACTTCGAACAAATTGATCACTCATCCTTATTAACAGTTAGCAAACAATGTGCCGCGCCGTCAATTTTGTTACCGTCTAAACTCGCTTCAACGAACCATATATTTACATAAACCCATTTAAAACAAAACATTACTAATTCAATTCAACTCCAAAACCTTCTTACCTTGATTACATCATCCACTTTTTCACATTATTTTAAATGAAGCAAATTTAATTGACGAAACACCGAACAGGGTGAAATAATTATATTTACACAGTAAATTCACGTTTTGTACGCGCCCTTCCTATGGGCCCAACAAATTTTAAAGACTTAATTAATTATATCTTTCTTTACTCGCGCACGAAAGTGAGCTTCATGTTTTTATTTTGCAAGCATAATAAAGAGAACTCAATTAAATTTAAACTTTAGATACTCATTTCTGTTAATACCGTTTTAATGTACTACTTAAGCGGTTAACGAGCAGATAGCCCATTTTGTTGGATGGAATTTTAGCCGTAACTTATAAACTCGGGCAATACCAGGAGTAGAGTATAGATTGTGTATTTATACCCAATAAAAACGGCAGAAAGCCCATGGGTTGTTGAATCAGACAAAGCATCCCCATGAGCTCTGGCAAATCTACTAACCTGAAGGACCTTAAATAATAATAATACCCTGACTTTGATCGTTACTGACTGTTTAATGATAGATGTTGGTTTAGACCACCAAAATCCGGTTGATCGATTGCTCTAATAAAGAGTTAATACACTTAATTACGTACTATTGTATAAATTTGCTAGTAGGAGGTGGACAACCGAAACCGTTCCCAAACGTTGCAAAGCTAATTAATAGTCATAAAACCTTGAGGGGTCATTAAAATAATCCATCGATAGCATAAAAAGGTAACAATACTGATCCGGGGCAATAAAACGTCTCACCATTATAAATAAACGTTTGTGCAGAAAAGATATTAGAATGAACATTACGCCATCTCTCTCCATGGGTGTTGTACGAGGTGACTAAGAATGTCAAGGATAACTATACTAAAAATTAACTATTACGATCATCAATCTCCTATCTATGTATGCCTGAGAAACTCTTTTTTAACCGACTTCAAAAAAAGGAGGAGGTTTCTCAATTCGACCGAGTATAGTTTTTTATTTTATTTTTTCTAGAAGTAGCTACTACGGTTAACGTTCTCAGGCTGATAATAAGTTACCTACAAGTTAATTACAAGTCAATTCTAAATAATTTTTATATCACATTGATACATTGGTTTTGATACACTTTCATATCAGCTGAAAGACTAAAAAAGAAAAATTGCTGGACATAGGTCTCCCTCAATTTTCGCCAACTTGGCCTATCAAACATCATATAAATTAAAAATGTAACAACTAAATCAAAATCGGCTTATCCGTTTGGGAGATATCATGCACAGACAGATACGTCAAATTTGCAACACCGCTCTTTTGCGTCGGGGGCTTAAAACAGACATAAAATGAGAAATTAGATAATATGCAAATTTTTTATTTATGCTAATTAACTTATGATAAAAATTATGACGTGACGTGTTCGGTTTTAATTATGTCTTTTTGTACCTACTGATGAAGATTGTAAAAAAATTCATATATAAACTGGACTGGTAACACACAGATCACCCGAATTAACATATACCTTCTATAAAATATCAAAAGTCAAAAGTCAAAGCATTTATTTCATTTTGATCATAAAGTACGATGCTTATGAAAAGTCAACATTACATTTTGTAAGCCAATTGACCTACAGCCAGTTCGCTGACGAGGTAGAGCCACAGAACAAGTACTTTAGTACTTGTTCTGTGAGGTAGAGCTGTGAGAAGAACTGGCAAGAAACTCACGCCACTATTTTTAATCGCCAGATAATTAAAGTTATTTGAATGAGTTACAATTTAAACACTCAACGCAACCAAAGAACCATACAAAGTAATTATTACAAATTAACCAATTAATATAATACTAAGATTAAAGAAAGAAAAGAGAGGATTTCATTTATTTAGTTTCATCTAGTATGGTAATTTGACTACGTATTTTAATTAAACTGGTAAATGCACCTCCTGGTCACATTGCACGACAAGGTAATACTGGATTGAATATTAAAAGTATGCCATGCCAAGATTGACCAGTCATGCCAAGTAGCACCCATTCACGAGCATGACGCACGGGCCAGCCATCATCACCCTCGCCATATTAGAGGGAAGGTGAGGGAGGGAGTAGTAGAGTAGAGCAGGGTAAAACATTATCCTTTAAGCAGATAATGTTTTACCCTGGCATAATACAGCTTTAATAATATTATCTTTACAACATATTAGTTTTGACCTTATCGTGCTAGATTATAATATTCATACACGCAAATCTACTAAAATAGGTACAATAACACATTATTAACTACTTGAGTAACCCTAAATCAACATAATATTATGAATAAATTTCTCTTTATTACTTCATTACGGAACGAGGGTACAAAATACGTTAGATACGCCATCTATGTAATACTCATTGAAGCGTATCTAAGAAGCTTAAATATTTTTGCATTTATTACGTACTTTACGTACCTTCTGAAATATAATAGAGGTGAATAACATTTTATTCACCACTCGCTTAGGAAACACGAGGTCATTGTTTCGAATCCGGAAAAGTACAACTGTGATTTTTCAATTCATATATATACTTTCTAAGTTTATCTGGAAATTACTGACTGACGATGAAGGAAAACATTGTGAGGAAACCTTCACTTATGTAGAAGTCTGAAATCAGCAATCCGCCTTGAGCAAGCGTGGCGATCGATGCTCATACCTTCTCTGTATGAGAAGAGGCCTTTCCCAGCAGTGGGATAGTAATGAGCCGATAAAATGAAAATTTTATTCAACAATTTTATAAAAATATGTAACCAGGGAAGTTCTGGAGTAGTTACAATAAACCAGCGTGGGCACATGCCTCAAAAGATGACCTGACACCTGATAAAGGTAATAGGCAACCGATGAATGCGAGTGACTCACGGTCGGTTATTGGCGATAGTTTGAGGTCCAACAGATTTTGCGTCGTTTTTAAAACCTTACCTTGCTGCAGTGATGATGTATAAGACATAGGCGTAGCTTGCAATTATGGTTGTTGGTGCAAAAACGTTCTGAAGTCATTCACACGAGCCAGTAGAGGCAACATGGGGCCGGCCAGTAAATTATACTTATTTCTAAAAATATCTTAACACTTGGGTTTTAATTAAAACGACGATAGATCATATCAAACAGTATTATTTATAAAAGACTCATTTCTCCTTTACTGGCGTTGAACCAATTTCAAAAGATTTTTAGTTTTTTTTATTACCGACAGTGGCAGACGACCAAACAGCCCTCGTGATGGTAAGTGGTGACTATCGCTCATGGACGACTCAGAGTCTGTTTGTCTGTTTTTGACTCAGAGACTGACCTAGTCCTTGGCATTGCAGAAGTAATGCCAGGGACTCTGCGAAGCCGCTGCCTACCGTGAAGGGAGTCTTCTTCTTCTTCATAGTGTGCCGTCTCCTTGCGAAGGTTGGCAATCATTATGGCAATTTTCACCTTGGATACCGCTGTTCTAAATAGGGAACGCGTACTTTTGCCAAACCATTGTCGAAGATTTATGAGCCATTCTTCTGCGGCCAGGCCTCCTTCTACCTGCCACTTTACCCTGCATTATAAGTTGAAGTAGCGCGTACATTTTGGTGAAGGGAGTAGGGTAGGTGAAAGGATTGAGAGAGGTGAGGAAATAGGAAAGAGGGGAAATTATGTCTCCGGCACTCCCAATTACCGAACGAGACGCAATAGTATGGATACTATTACTCTTACGTCGATCTTCTATGAGACTTCCTTAGTCAATCCAGCTCATTCATGCTGAAACCAGCGTAGATCTACTACCGTAAACAGTTTTGTCTATAAAAAAAGTATTTAGCAAACTTTCAACAGTTCTCAAGTCAACAGCCTACTGAAACTTTTAAATTAAAGTACCAGTTTAATTTTTAGTGCTTTTATTTGATGGTAAAAGGGTAAAAGCATAAACCAACCTGAATTGTCAATGTAAACGATTTAAATATAAAAAGTTGATGTAATAACAAGCAAGTCATGCAATAAACCGTTTGATGCGAAAAGTAGCATATTTGTTAAAGAACATACGTATATTTAGAACAAAGCTACAAATTTTCTATTATGGAGACCAGAACATGTAGGGTAGGACATCTGTGATAGGGCAGTATAAACAAGCTGAATGCTTGTTCCTTATATTTAGGTACCTTTTTTAAATCAACGGAAATAAAAACTGTTCTTATAAGTGGATATGTGAATTGAGAAACTAAGTAGTCCTAACAGTAAATATCTTTAATGGATGGAAAGAAGCAATGGTATTTTAGTATTTTTAACCACACGTAGCAAAAAAAAATTGGACGGCTATATACGTCATTATAGGGAAAATACAATTGTATTCAGTTTGAAATGCTAACATTTCAAACTGAATACTTTGTATACAGAATTTTACCTTTTTCGGGTAGAGATCGGAACACGTAGGGTGAGAGGCTTTGATAAGGTGGTCGGTATACGCTGAATGCAGGTTGCCTTCAATCGGCTCTTTTAGAAATCATCGAGCGAAGCGTATCTTTACCAGTAGACACGTGAGATAAACTTAAGTTTCCATTATCACCGTTTTCTAATAATAACATACCTACTCATAAGTAGTAAATAGAAAATAAAGCATAATATAAATTATAAAATGGATAAGAAATTCGTGAATATTATATTTTACATAACAAGAGACAATTAGCAGAGGGTATAAGATGGACGGTTATATACGTCACCGTTGAAAAAAATTAATAGGTCATCAGTTTAATAAAATTAATAAATTTGCATTTACAATTTCACCTTTATTAATTAATAGAAGCTTTTCAAGTATTCTCGTTTGATTGTTTTTAATATCAAACTAGAAATGTTAGTGCTCTTTGTAAAATCATTTGTAGCACTTTATATTGCAGCGTTCGGGAGATATCAAAGTATGTGTTTATTCTGTAGAAGAAATAAACGCTTAAAGAGATTTATGCTATACAAGCTCGTTTTCAAGCAGTAGTAGTCAACTCTACGTCGAAGAAGCGAAGTTAAAGAAACGAAGCTTTGTAAAGAATTTCGCAATACAATAATTATAATTTGACTGCACCGTTGGTCTAGTGGTTAGTGTAACTGACTGCGACGCCGGGTGTCGTGGGTTCGATTCCCGCGGAAGGCAAATATTTGTGTAATGAACATTTGTATTTGTCTTCAGTTTGGGTGTTTTCTATGTATATTAAGTATGTATTTACAAAAAAAAAAGTACGTATATGTATTATATTTCAATTATCTAGTACCCATAACACAAGCTCTGCTTAGCTTGGGACTAGATGACGATGTGTGATAGTGTCCACATATTATTATTATTATTATTAATACGACAATAAATATAAATCGACAGTAAAAGTAGGCAAATACTTCTCAAATAAATAAACCTATTTAGTAAATATAGTGTTATAATAAAATATGACCCTAAGTACCTATATGAATTTTTGAAATAGCTATGGCAAGCTATGTATGTAACGTACGTAAAATATATATTAATATGGACTTCTTATATACCAAAATTAAATATAGATTTTTTATTTTATTTTTGTAGTAGGTCGGATGTAAATTATAATGGTAAAATAGGAAGGTACTTCATACCCCTAATATACTATTTTGTAACATATGTATATTAAACACACGAGCGGTGCGTAATTTTCTGACGTTCAAAAGCACAGCAAAGTACAGCAGTATGTTCATTTGTGTCATTTTTCAACAAACAATTTCAGTAGACCTTGCTTCACAACATATCAAATCCGCAAAACTTTACTATCACAGAATATGACAGACTATTTTGTCTTCGTGTTTACTGTAGAAAGCGGCAACGCCTACACAACGTGTTAACACGTTCAATAAATAATCACTAAAATATATTTTATAAAGAAATTTTTACTAGAGACAATAAAAGTTAAGAATTGCGTTCCAGTAATTCAATTATACCGCTTAACTAATGACTAACAAGCGGACTTGACAACTTTTACTTTGTCCTCGGATTGAGGAAACATTGTCTTATGGTGCGACTGACATTCGATTAAATTAAATTAATAGCAATATTTATTTGGCTGTTGTGTAACTAATACAAACTTTATGATAGTACACAGTCAGTCAAGAAAGTCCATTTACAAAAATTACTGCATAAGACAATCCTGAGTGTTCGACATCCAACGGAGGTTGGAGGCCATTATTATTCCTAAAAACTATAACCGGTAGGTTCTCGATGTAGCCACGAGCTTGAAGACATCCTTCCACAACACTAACAATAGCAATAGTTAATTTAAAGCCAAGTAAATAATCGATGCACTGTTACTTTATGTATAACCAGTTTACAAAGATAAAATTATCAGATGCAAAATTACGCACATTCGGAACAAATTTTAAGGCTAAATTGATAAACCCTCAAGTTTTGTCCCTTGTGAGAAACTCACAACCCCGCACATAAAGTCACACACACCGGCAAAGACACAGGCATCAATTTTATTTATTTGTAACCTCAGAGGAATTTGTCGTAACAGAGACAGTAAAATATATGGTCGAATTGAGAAACCACCTGCTTTTTATGAAGTCGGTTAAAAACTACGGATAAATGACATTTTGAAAATGTCTCAAGGACTCCTTGTGATTCAAACTTAGCGAAATAATTGTTATTAACTCAACCAATAGAATCGTCAATTGAAAACCTTCAAACTTAATTAAAGAAGAAAATTACTTCCATCCTACAAGTATAATAAATTACATAAATCACAAAATTTCAGTTAAAATAAAAACATTGAAAACGATAAACAATGTTTGAAGTTACACCTGGAAAAGTACATAAAAATCGTATTTGTGCCGCATCAAATAATGATTTTCGTTCAACAAAATGCAGAAGTTGAGTTATAACTCTATTTCACGAGCAAGATTCTGCTTGTAAAAACTTTTATTGACTGCTACTGGTTCCCTGAGGAATCAGTAGGTTACGCAAACAACGGATTTCTCGGACAACTTTCATAAGAACATATGTATTGTTATTCGAACGAACAATATTCTGGTAAATTCTTTGCACAACTATTTATTTGTACTGTAGTATTTATTTTTTATACCTAGGTCCAAGAAAATACAAAATAAAATAGTATTGTATTTGGTGATAAGTGTGATAGCACTAAGTTTTGATTTAGCTTTTTAAGCATGTACTTAAATATTTACTTTTTATGCATCTTCTAATTGTAAGCGTTTCGGGAAAATATTAATTAAGTATGTAGTGGTATAAATTATGTTACAACTTGGACAAACTTGTTTGTTTATTTATTTGTTTCGATTTAACTTAAGCTATTTAATAATAAACAACTATTTAATAATCTCAACTAATACTATAGAGAGTTTGTTTGTTTGCTACAATTTAATTAAAAATCTACGTTACCTATTTGCAAATTCTTTCAATTATAAAAGAACAATAAATTCAGCGAATAACATAGACTATATTTTATTATATTTAACATATTATTTTCAGTCATTTTTAGAATTAAAATATTTTAAGCGCCTTCTTAAATCTAAATGATGCAATCCGACATTATTGATATGATGTTTTCCGTAGAAGTTTGTTGTGAGATCGAATGAAACTTTAATATCAAAGCGAAGCGAGGGTGGTCCTCCTCCTCTAGTTTTTCAATATCAGATTCAAAAATCAAATGCAAATAAAGAGAGTCAATACTAAATCTAAGACAAAGAAAAAGGAAACATCAAAATGAAATTGATTATTCCAAACTTGGATGTTTAACTTCCTTAAACAAAAGTTATCTTTCTAAATGAAGGAAAGTTAATAATATAATATGTTATGAGAAATCGTTGATCATTTTGGCATTTTACATTTCGTATTTAAATTGGTTTCTTTGAAATATTATTGCAATACCAAAAAGTTTGTTATTTTTGTAATGCATAACCTCCAATTTAAGTTATTTATGTACCTATTTATTAAGAAGTACTGGGTCACACAGCAGAAAAATAAGAAAAAGGATCCCCTTGTATCTTAGCAAACGCATGGTCTTAAATAACGTCCACGTATCGTTCGTATAAAAGGGTATAATCTTCGGACCACAGACATGTAAGAGTCTATAAACCCAAACGATGAGACTTGGGCTCTTTATAAAAGGAAGGCAAAAAGAATATGATATAACGAGATGAAACAAACGATGCGTAAAAGCTGCAACTATTCGACCATACCCTCAGGGTATCATACTATTAATATTTTGTCATCGATCAGTCATGGTTTGGTGGCTATGGTATTACGGATTATGTGACTTTTCCTTATTTGTTCTATCTTTTAATACAAAAGTTTTGCTATAGAATTTGGCCAATAAATAAAAGTTAAGCGGTGAAATTCATCAAAAGATCCGTTTATCGAAATTGTATGCCTGTTTTACGTCTAAAGTTATGTATTTAT
Source organism: Parascotia fuliginaria (assembly GCA_963082885.1). Classification (NCBI taxonomy): domain Eukaryota; kingdom Metazoa; phylum Arthropoda; class Insecta; order Lepidoptera; family Erebidae; genus Parascotia; species Parascotia fuliginaria. Next base: position 15,886,272 of record OY720177.1, read on the forward strand.
TAAGTACTCTTAGCAGCTGTATTTTGATGAAATATCTACTACAACCAACATAATATTATATAGTTCTAACATTAAAATATAATTAGCTTGAGTAGCTAGAGTGGCCAGATTGCGGTATCATGCATTTGAAAGAACGAGAGAGAGAAGAAGAATGTTTGCTGTAAAGTGATAATAAAACATGCATTAGTTTTTAGATAATGTGGTTTCAAAGCTCTTAGAAATAATTAGTACTATGTCAGTGTCACTGGGCACACATTGTAGAGACACAAACGATGATGGAACATTATATAAAGCTCTTATATTAATTTGTCTTGTGTGGGGATGTCACTGAAACCGAGGACTATTACTTTGCATTACTTTGCCGCTTAACCTAACATTCGGTCATTTAAAAGGTCAGATAAAACCATCTCTTTTTTAAGTTAAAGTAATCATTCATTCATTCTCACTGCACTTTTCAAGAACACGATTAATCTTCAACTTTTCAATTAGATTATAGAGGCTTACTACATTGTAATACTTTATCATCATTCCAATATAGCGCGAATAGTTTGCACTTGCCACCGGCGGCGAAGCACTAGTAGTTGTAATTGAGTACAGTGCTGGGATTAATTGAAGCAGAAATGTATCAGAAGTGCAGAGCCGGTGGGCGCAAAATTACGCAGGCGCGGTACGCACCGCATATCGCAGTGGCAGCCCTACTGATGCCACGAACACTCGTTCACACAACTTTTGCGGTACCGGAATACGAACGAACGCTAAAAAGTGCACGCTTCAAAATTTTCGGATACAACCCTAAAAGTTTACGTGAAAAAGTGTTTCTTTTTTAAAATTACAAACAGTATTTTGTTATAAAGTGAGTTGTGTGTTGTTACAATTTTTTTGTGACTTTTAAAACTTTTGTGCCAGGTATTTTTTTTACATGTTTATGACTTTTTTGTGTTTATTTTCACTGTTTATCGAACCTGCTTGTTAAGGTAAGTGTTAAATACTTGACTAACATTCGTTTATTAGTTATAAAGGCTTGTTGTGGATATAATTGCATTGTGATTGAATCGAGAAATGAGAACAACCAACGTTTTGTTGATTTTATTTCGAGTCCACCCGAAGGTTCATTGCTTTTCCAATAAACGAAATCAAAATCTAAACTAGTTTTGTATTAATACCGTTTCTATACTTTATAACAAAAATGGAGGCACTTTTTATGTCCTAATATTTTTATTTTTATTGATAAATATTCATGAACTTAATTATCACCTTTTTAGATTATACATTCAAGTAATCCTGGGTAGCGAACTTTTTGTAAAGAAAATCATTATCGCTGAATGAAGTCAAATTATTTCAACTGATATTAACTGAAGATATTTTAACTGAGATTTGACATTTTAAAAATAATTAGATTGTATTATCCCCTGGAACAAAAATACTTCTTTTTAGAACACATAGAATTTTGTTGTGAACAGATAATTTTTGTCAAGTATTCATATCAAAAGGTCTCGTTTTATTCCATTATTTTATTACCAGTTTATTGTTTTGAATGTCTCTAATACGTTATGAATAGACGATAAAATACATTAAGATAAAAGCGATAGCACTCGCCTCACTCGTATATTATGTCCTGTAATAAATTTCCGTATCGTGATCACCCACTGACCTAAAATGATTTATACCATTGCGTACCTGCTTCACTACACCTACAAACCGAGACAAATCTCCTTATAACGTGAACATAGTATTGTTTTTATCTATTTACACACTCACAAAGAACTTTATGTGGCAAGGCAAAATATATTGTGTGCAATTTTTTACACAGCTGAACTTATAGGGCTTAGTGAACGTACTGCACTATAATAGGACCTGTGTTAAATTTATTTTATTCAAATTAAATAGGTTTAAAAATTAATATTCAATATTTCAGGTTTATGGTTTAAGATAATTTATTTTCTCAAAAGAATATATAAATTCATTTGCCTGAGATAATACAGGTTGCTATAAAGTAAATAGAAATAAGCGCTTTTAGAACTCTTCAAACATTATTTGACTTACCGCTAAATGAATATAGAAGCTAAGTTGTTTATTTTTTAACAACTGACTTAAATTTTTTTATAAATGTATAGGACGTCTTCGAACATTAATTTGTTAAACAAATTAGGTAATTCAAATTTAGGCAATCTGTGCAATTATATACTTAAAAATAATATTTATACATAGGTACATAAATGTATATGTCTATTGTATTGTACGTAAAGAATTTTTGTAAATTGTATAAATCCTTTATGATTGCGCATTACAAATTTGGACAAATTACTTCGAAACCTGAGTAAGTATGGAGTGGTCATAAAAATATTTGATGTGTGATCTGTTCATTATATTCTGAGTAATATATATTCAAGCTGTTTGTTACATAACCTAGTGCGCACACTTTATAAGATCTTGCTTATCTTATCGTTAGAGCTGTATGTATCTGGCCAAAGTTCTTCGACATTTTATTCTTTGTGCTAATACGGTACCTATATATCAAAACGGTATCTTTTGTTTTTGACATTCCCTAGTTTTTTATAAATAGCTTTTAGTGTGCCTTTTATATATCAGGATTTGGTTTATAAAACTTGTGGTGAACTCTTTATAATAGATATTTCGTAAATGTGAAACGCTAAGATCAAATTCTACTAATATTATAAATGCAAAAGTGTGTGTCTGTGTGTGTGTGTATGTTACCACTCAGCGCCTAAATGGCTAAACCGATTTCGATGAAAATTGGTATGTACATAGATTTTGTGAGAGCACAGCTTATAAAATCAATATTTAAGAACAAATTCGTATTTGGCCTCAGTGACAGCTTTGATGGATTATGATTATGAAAAGGTATATTATTAAAAAAACTAATGTTACAAATATTTATGTATTGAAAGACTACGTCTCTTAATATATTGTCTTATAGAAAACATTGAATCTGTGAATAAAAATGTTTGATGTAAATAAATGTCGATATCACCTGAGAGGAGCCCGTTATGATTATGAAAAGGTATATTATTAAAAAAACTAATGTTACAAATATTTATGTATTGAAAGACTACGTCTCTTAATATATTGTCTTATAGAAAACATTGAATCTGTGAATAAAAATGTTTGATGTAAATAAATGTCGATATCACCTGAGAGGAGCCCGTTACTATCAGGCTCAATCGGTCGCGTGCTAAGTCGTGTATTTCGTAGACAGCGTACAAACGATCGACGTCTTACTCAATAGCTTGGATAGTTGAAAAATGTACTAGTTCGTGCGAATATAGACTATTATTCAGTATTCTAAAGTATTAAGGAAAGACATGCTTAAGCAAGCTATGGCAAAAAGGTTTCTATGGTACTTAACAAAAAATACTTTTTCGGCAACTTGCGATATGAAGTTACGACATTCTTGATAAGCAAGGTATTATTTAAAACAAGCAATATTTTTAAACATTGAATAGAACATTACATAAGGTATGCTTTATGTGTTAGAAATACTAAAAAGGTTATTAGTATTAAGTTCATACAATTTCATATTCGTCGTGCAATTTCTTGATAGCTGTTAGCAATAAGTAGTATATAACTATAAACTGAAATAGAACAAAAAATAAACCTATTAATTTATTTCATTTGCAATGAATATATTAACTTCTGATGTTCAAAAATAAAAACAAAAAAAACATTTGCACTACCATAATGAAACTTTAAAAACATTTTATTTCTTTGTTTTCAATTGTTAATCTTTCCTTTGAAAGATAACAACGCTTTGTAGTATTACATTAGAAGTAAGTCTAAGTAGTTACTGCTTTAAAAATTAAGCAAAGTTTCATTTACACGAATACCAAAAGAAACAATAATAATAATAAATTAATGAAGATAATTAAATCATGTGGTAGTGGGTAATCAAATATTAAGTCACTAACCACCATCTAAGATTATACAAGCCTTAGATGAATTTTTGACTCTAAAACTCCCCTAATGAGAGGCTTCAGAGCAAAACTTGAGTATCATTTCAGAAATATAGTTTACTTACGAATATAAGTACTTTTTCACACAGTTAAACAAACACCTTCCATAAAATCGATCGAGGGCCATCTGCCTATAGTCAAGAACCTCAACCTCTTCAATAATTATATTTACCCAACTTAAACATGTCCGATGTCGTATTTACCTTTATCAACTTAAGTTACTTAGGCTACTCCAGCGATATTGAATTACAATAGCTTACCTATTACACCTATGACCAGTTCTATGCCCAATTGCATTATGCTTGGACATCTTCCTTTCTTAAGTTCAGGCGTAGGCGTCTTAAGATGGGTCATCAATATTATATTCATGCTTATAAATAATATTATCCATACTATCATTCCATATATAAATATTATTATTGGTTGTAGTCTCAACTGAAAACGAAATAGGTAAGCATTAATGAGGAATTCTTTACGTGATCACGTTGATTTCAGAAAGAGTCACGTTTTGGATAATACGATTGAAGTCGCCTGAAATTGATCCTTGTTGTGTGAATCGAGGTCATAACTATAGAAAACATCTATTATTTTTATTATCCTTTTTATCATGAGTAGGTTTAAATTATTTTTATTACCTAAAGTGGCAGTCGAGTTAACAGTTCACCTGTTGGTAAGTGATAACTGTCGCTCATGTACTTTTGCAATTCTAGAGGCTCCGCGAAACTGCTGCCTATTGTGATATTAACCTCGTTTTAAGAAGGACATGTCACAGTCATGGGAAACACCGCAGCTGGCAGTTCGTTCCAGAGCCTGAACAAATGTGATGTTGTTCATCATTTTCGTATTGCATTAAATGCTTACTAACAGATATAAGGCAGTGCTTTTATCTGACTTTACCATTAGACTATTTGACCTGTCTTTGCATTCTTATTAATTTTTGCAAACATACACTTTTAAGTACCTATAGAATTACTAAATAGAGGGGTGTACGTGAATTTCGACAGTTCTTTATTTCGGCACATACTCAACTTCAAAAATAGTTAGTATTTTAACATAATATTGTGGTACTGTAAAATATTATTGATTTTTATTTAGTGTTATTATTTTGACAAAAAATTTAATTAGTTTGTTACATTTCAGTGCAATATTATGTCGAAGGTATGTTTTTGTAGAACTAATTATCTGCCAAACAAGTGCATGTCGAAGCAGTGTCTGACGAATCAGGTAGTCATCTGTCGAAGGCGAGTATGTGTGTTGTCGAAGTATGTGCCGTCGAAATAATGTGTGTCGAATGTTATGTTCTGTCGAAGCAATGACTGTCGAACTACGTATTTTAGAAGTTGAGGATGTGTCGAAATAAAGAACTGTCGAAATTCAGAAGTACACCCTAATTAAAGTGCGTTAAATTACTCTTTCGTTCAGTTTTAGAGCACCCACATCTTATCTAAGGAGTTGAAAGAAGGTGCCTTCTTTCAACGCCTTAAATAATTTAGTTTTATCTACTTAGGCTATACAACACTTTACGAGAGAAGACTAAAAATGCAGAATCTATTCTTACTTACTGTATAAAGTGCATATGCAAAATGAATAATGTCCATAATCATGCAGACTGCAGCAACAAACATAACGAGTTGGTACGTTTGTCCCAGGTACTCTATAGTGTAACAAGGGTTTGTGTTGCTATATTCTTTGACTCCTATGAAGTACCTAAGCTGTAAAGTATCAGTAATAATTATTCACAAAAAGTAAGTTGAATTAAAATATAGTTTGGTTCTTTTAAATTGGATGTGCAAATTTAGACACTGTTGAATGACGACTTCGTTGTGTGGATAGCATTTATTTAATTATTTTAAGGTTAACTTTAATATTCTAACATCATGTCTAGCGCTGAACATAATGCTTTTAAGTTTTCAAAATCATTTACAAATATATTACATTTGAATTAAAAATAGCGATTCAATAACGTTCTCACAAGTCAAGGAACCCTTAGGGTCCATATAATGTCACCTTGATTAATATCAAAGGTTTTGAATAGCTTCATTGCAGCGCAAAAACCTTTACTTTATTTTACTATCCAAGGTCTATTTAAATATTTTATCAAATTCTATCAAAATAACTGTCACGACTATTTAAAACCAATCCTTTAATTAACCGTTTTTTTGATATAATATTCCCTTTAAATTTACTAAATTGTCTCGCCTTACTGATCAAGACTCACACTTGCTAGTATTTTGTATAGATACCAATAGTATGGGGTAAGGTCAGTCGCCTCGTGGGAAGTCAGTTTCAGTCAAGCTGGTCTAAGTTGGCTATCAGTCAAATATACTAACCTAAGGGTAGTAAAATCGATGTACTGACATACTTTTAGGTACTAATAATACAGTTTTTTTATAAATTTGATACTTTGGCCTGTTGGTCTAGTGGTTAGTGACCCTGACTGCTAAGCCGGAGGTCGTGGGACAAATCTTTGTGTGATAAGCATGATTGTTTGTTCTGTGTCTGGGTGTAATTTATCTATAATATGTATGTATTATGTATTTACAAAAAAAAATTATATAAGTAGTATATCAGTTGTTTAGTACCCATAACACAAGCAAATATAATTACTTAATTTGGGGCTAGATGGCGTTGTGTGAATGTGTTAGAATATTATTATTATTATTATTATTATTATTATTACTTTTGTCAACTTACCATTGTAACTGAAAGTAAGAAACTTAATATATAACAGCCTGTTTTCAGTCTGATACAGTAACAACATCGTGATACAGTATATCGTTGCATTATTTTTCTTCTTCTTCTGCTTCTTGTTTTGATATAGCAACTGAGCCGACTATTGTGTCAGCAATTTTTGCCAGCGTCAAGTGTAAATGTATCTTCTCGTTGATGATATTAATGTTATTTATAATAGTAATAATGGAAAATGTGGATGAAATTAAATGACCTAATGTTTCAGTAAACAAGAACTATCTTCAATGACATAAGAAGGAACCATAAAGTTCATAACTGACGTATGCCAATTTATTTATGATTATTTTGTTTGTCTGGAGTGTTTATATGTCTAAGGCTAATTTTCACTTTGATCAGTGTTTAGAACAAAACACGTGTGGACAGCAAACGATTAGTGCGATTGATTAGTAATCAGCGAAGTAAAGAATAAAGCAGCATGTTCTATTTTTTTGCGAGTAGTCACGCTCCGCGTGCCCTTTCTTCTCCTTTACTCGCAGCGTGCCTGCTAAAACACAGTTGCATGGACGCTCGCTTGTTGTGTGCGCTAACTAAGCGCTGCAACTAAACAGAATTGGACACTACTCGCACTACACATTCTAACCAGTAATTGCTAATCTCCTGCACTCGCTCTAATCAAAGTGCAAAGTAGCCTTAAGAAGTACTGAGTTTGCATTACAGATGGAGATGTTAAAACATTACTAATCTTAAAATAACTCAGTATACCTGATATTTATTTGTCTTTACATGTAAATAAATCATATATTATTTACAATTGAAAATGCCTCAAAGAAATACTAAACAAGAAAAGGACTTCATACCGTTGGGATATGCGTAGGAAACACACTCTAATATAAAATATTCGCTGAGCTCTGAGTTAACATTATTTTTCTTTTAACTACATTCTTTGACGTACGCCTGCTGTCGTCGCATATAAAATTGAAATTTGTAAGAAATTCCAACGTCAGCGAGTATTTCGTCCTTTATTACTGCAGAGTGGCAAGCATGATAGAATTTTGTGCTACGGAATAATTACTACACTTTTGGTATTATTATTCCATTGTGTTGTGTACGGACTGCCACGTAGAGGTCTCAGGTTCAATCCGAATTGGGTAAAATAATTTCAGTGTTTTCTGTCGAGGAATTATCAATATTAACATGAAATCCTCAATTGTGTCTGGTTTATGGCAGTAGGCTCACCAACTCATCAACAGGCGACAAAAATCTTCGATGCGGGAACTAATGGAACTTTATTGTAACAATACAATAATTATACTCCACATAGGCATTTCTACGAGCTTAAATAGTCTTAATTAAATGGTTTGATACTGACTGTAGGGAGTTATTCACGTCATTAAAGCTTTGTTTAAATTCTTGGCATCTTTAAATAGGTTTTATTTCTTTAGTCAGTTGCTGTGGGAATCGAGCCAAGTTTCTTTGAATATGTAAAAACGCAGTTTTAGATTGGTGATCTCTTTGATAGCTATACTTGTCTCTTACATATAAATGAGGTTTTACAATTAAAACGTATTTGATTACAATCTCAGCAAGTTAAATGCGATATGGTCTAGATAAGAGTGATATAAATTTATAATTTAAATTGGACATGTATAACATACTATTAAATTTAAAATTTTAAAGTTTTTATTACTTAATATTAGGTATTTTGGATCTAAGGTCTTCACTTCTGCTTTTGAATAAAAACCTGTTATTATTATGGTCTGTCATAAGTGAACTGAGGACCTGATAAATGTGGCAGGCAGCCGATGATTGAGTGACAACTGGTCAAAGCGCTATACTTGGGAAAGGTCCGTGTCGAGCAGTAGACGTTTCTGCTAAAATTGTTGTGAATATTCCATATTTTTATCATATTTTGAACATTAACTAAAGTTTGCGATTTCAATCAATACATAAATGCTGTTTTTTTGTATAGAATATTAATCCTTTGTCGCTAAGTTTACGAATCAAAATGTTATTCTAATAGGTTAACTTAAGATTTAAGAGCCACTTTAACTTTTGATAGCAATTCATTAGTGCCAGATTTTTTTAAAACAAACTTAGAAAAGACTTATGACTAACTAAAATTTGAAGACTTACCCCCAGTTAGTACGGTAGTAGATCCACGCTGATTTCAGCATGAATGGGCCGGATCGTCCGGGGTAGTACTACCCTCTCATAGAAGATCGACTTAAGAGTAGTAGTATCCGTACTACTGCGTTTCGTTCGGTGAGTGAGAGCGCCGGAGGCCCAATTTCCCCCCTTTCCTCTTTCCTCACCTCCCTCATTCCCTTCCCCTAACCCCATTCCCAGCCGCCATAGTGGAGGCCACCATACCAGCAGTTTATGACGATGGCTTTTGGTATAGTGGCCGCCACTTCTGGATTCCACTGACTGCTTACCATCAGGCGGGGTGGAGTCACTTTGGTAGGCTATAATATAAAAAAAAAAAAAAAAAAAAAAAAGTTTTTAAAAGGCTGATCAACGAAAAATTAACTAATCACCTGTTAAATCTCATGTGAACTACCAATTGGGTTGTTAGAAGCATGAATAATTAGTTTGATTTTGTCTAGTTAGTAACTAATTAGATCGAATCAAACTAAATATCCACGCTTTTTGCATGCTTTTAGGTACTTTACATGAGATTTAACAGATGATTAGTTAATTTTTCGTTGATCAGCCTTTCAGAAACTGGGGGATAATGTTTTCTGATGCCAAGTAGTATTTTCACTACTAACTAGTAAGTACAACACTACCTAGACAGTATTTTTATATTTGACTATGGTCTTCTGATATACCTAAATGGTTATAACGGCGATACTTTGCCAGCCAATGCTTCAATCTGTAAGAAGTGTTCCAAAATAATAATTTTGTGTCCTATTTCTCTTACTACTGATAAAACTAACCTACAACTACACCTATCTAATATAATATTCAATTTTCTTACTATAAATAAACAATGCACACTGGGTACTTAATAGTCTAATCCCATGAAGGATACGCACAACGTGTATACCCGTCGTCAAAGTGAGACGTTGTGATGCGTCATGTACTCCAAAGAACAGAATAACGGGTATACACGTCGCTTGTTTTGCTATTATTCACTTACTTCTAATTAAGAGATGATAGTTAATTTTTCTTTTCTTTATTGTTATCTTTTATTAATTTATAGAATGTGTAGCAGACACGCAATGAATTTGTTACTAAGCTATCCTCGTATGAAACAGAAAGGGAAAATGATTTATTTTATTATGATGTAAGTACGTTTCTAGATTTTATATATGAACTAGCTTTCCGCGGCCTAGTTTCACCCGCGTCTTTGCTTACTGCCTTGCTCCCATCGCCAGAAGTGTGATGTTACATAGCTTATAACCTTCCTCAAGAACGGGGCTATCATACGCAAAAATATTTTTTAAATCCGACTGGTAATTTAAGAGATTAGCGCGTTAAAACAAACAAACTCTTCCGCTTCGTATAATAAGTATAGACAGAAGTAATAGTTTGCCCTGTCTCATGAGATGCAAGTAAACTATTTAGTTCAGGAGACATAGCTTTTATGTTACTATAGTGTGAATATAAATATGGTATTTATTTTCGTAGGTCAAATAATCGTACGGCATACATTCTCTGTAGGTGAATTGTTTTATTGAAGCATATATACAAAATGTTTGCTTTTTGAGGTTTATACAGTGTCATGCTAGTAGAGAACGCCACGACTACGTCACGTTTCACGGCTCAATCAAAGTCGGAAGAAATTTTCATTTACTAAAACATTCGAAAGTCAAATTTATTCAATAGTTGCGGATATTTGTTTGTGGTAACAGCAGTTACAAAGTTCAAACCACACTGTAGACACGTTTACTAAACACCTCACGTTGCGTTACAAGTTGTTATATCAGCCAATATTTAAATTAAGGACATTAAAATAATATTCGTCTGGCAAAATTCAGCACGCGACTTCAAATCTTACGTCATAGAACTTAAGATTGTAACAAACGAACTTAAACGTAAATGAAGTAGGTAGATACGATACTATTCTTTGGAAGATCAAAGAATGTTACGTAAATTGATGGTTACGTTTCAAGCTGCGTTTTGACTTTGTAATTGAATGAACAATGATTCACGTCGTATTAAATTAATTGCAAAATTAATGATATCTTTGAGTTGAAGTATTTTGTACTATATTTGATACTATAGAATAGAATAGAGAAGAATATGCTTTCATCATCATCATCATCATATCAGCCAAAAGACGTCCACTGCTGGACATAGGCCTCCCCCAATTTTCGCAATCGTAGCCGGTCGTTCGCCGCCCTCATCCATCGGTTGCCCGCCACCCTTATAAGGTCGTCGGTCCACCTTGTGAGGGGTCTGCCCACGCTGCGTCTTCCGGTTCGTGGTCGCCACTCTAGAACCTTTCTGCCCCAGTGGCCGTCAGTTCTGCGAGCTACGTGTCCTGCCCATTGCCACTTCAGAGAAGCAACCCTGCGAGCCACGTCAGTCACTTTGGTTCGCCTGCGGATTTCTTCGTTTCTCAAACGATCGCGCAGGGAGACGCCTAACATAGCCCGCTCCATCGCCCTCTGAGCGACTTTGAGCCTTCGGATAAGACCCATAGTTAGCGACCACGTCTCTGCTCCGTATGTCATCACTGGCAACACACACTGGTCAAAGACCTTGGTCTTAAGACACTGCGGTAGTGCGGAGGAGAAGATATGTTGTAGCTTCCCGAACGCTGCCCAGCCGAGCTGGATTCAACGAGTGACCTCTTTCTCGAAATCGGACTTACCTAATCGGACTGTTTGTCCCAGGTATGTGTACTCGTCAACGAATTCGAGCATCGAGCCTCCGACCGTAATAGGAGTGGGTGTAACATGGACATTGGTTATGACTTTAGTCTTGTCCATGTTCATTTTTAGGCCCACTTGTCGAGAGACTCTACTGAGGTCATCGAGCATTGCACTGAGCTCCTCCACGGTCTCAGCCATGACCACGATATCGTCCGCGAATCGAAGGTGAGTGATGTACTCGCCGTTTATGTTGATGCCAAGTCCATTCCAGGTCAGAAGCTTGAACACGTCCTCCAGTGCAGCGGTGAACAGTTTAGGAGATATGACATCTTCCTGTCGTACTCCTCGCTGCAACTGGACAGGCCTTGAGCTCTGACCATTAATTCGTACTGACATGGTGGCGTTTTCATACAAACACTTCAGCACTTCGATATATCGATAGTCAATATGGCACCGTTGGAGAGACTGCAGCACGGCCCAGGCGAGACCTGGGCCGAATCAAAGGCTTTCTCATAGTCCACAAACGCTAAGCATAGGGGCCGGTTATAGTCTGTGGACTTATGTATAACCTGCCGCAGCGTATGTATGTGGTCTATGGTACTAAAACCTTTTCGGAAACCGGCTTGTTCAGGAGGCTGGAAGTCGTCGAACCTGTTTGCGAGACGATTAGTGATGACTCTTGAGAACAGCTTGTAGACGTGACTCAGGAGTGTGATAGGTCTGTAATTCTTCAGAAGGGTTTTATCGCCCCTCTTGAAGACTTGTACAACATATGTAACTTACATTAGATATTTAAAAATATTTAACAATAAATAGTGACAATGGGCGGTCTTATCTCTAAAAGCGATCTCTTCCAGACAACCTTTGGATGGACATGAAGTTAGTTAATCGATAGTTAAGGGCGCACAGGTATTTCTAAAATATATTTAATTAAATATATATAATATATATACCTCCTGACCGACAGCCACGGACAGTATTGCCAGCGTATAAATATAAGTTACCTTAACTTCAGTGTGGCCACTAACTAATTTACCGCACCAAAATGGATAAGAGTATGGATGTATTATTAAAAAAACTAGAGCTAACATTAGATGAAAAGCTGAGTCAACAAGCTGTACTGATATCAACCTCAGTCACAAAAAATATTATGGAGGCACTTGACGAAAAATTGGAAACCATCAAAGAAGAAAATAAAAACTTAAAAACGAAAGTATACGAACTTGAACAAAAACTTAGCAATATAGAAAAAGCCAAACGAAAAAACAATTAGTATTCTTTGGAATCGACGATACTAAAAAAACGGAAAGTGAGCTGGTAGACTGCGTTCAAGAGATTAGAGATAGATATGGGCGTCCACTTAGACAGCCACGAAATTAGTAATGTATGGAGGATTCGGCGGTGGACTAGCAACAAAAAACGCCCTGTCGTAATCTCCATCACGACTATTTGGAAGAAACACATTATTCTCAAACATAAATCTGGGTTTCCACCTGGCATACACGTCATGGAAGACTACACCAAAGACGTATTAGAAGCAAGAAAACTGTTGCATCCAAAACTTGAGGAAAAAAAGAAAAAAGGAAACATATCATTCCTGAAAGGCGATAAACTAGTAGTGAAAAACCCTACCAACAATAACAGAGAAAAAAGAAAGCGAGAAGGATCGGACTCACCAAGTCCTCTAAGCTCTACAATCTCCTCGGCACAAAAGACTAACTCAACTCATCATCATCATCATATCAGCCAAAAGACGTCCACTGCTGGACATAGGCCTCCCCCAATAACTGATCACCCGAACTAACTGATCCACTAACTCAACTGATCACCCGAAATCCAAGACGGCGGCGGTGGCAAAAGAAATACTACGACCGAACATACTTAATTATGTTGAGCGGAGAAGATCAGGAGCCTTTTTTTTTTTTTTTTTTTTTTCGTGGGAAACGCTTTACCTGGGCGAGGCGGGGGTTATGTCGGACTCTCCGGCCACAATGTGATAGCGGCCGGCATACAGACTAAAACCCACGGTGTTCCTCCAGACGGCCAGAGCATCGAGGTCACGGGAGACGCTCGCGCATTCATCTGCGACCCTGACAGGTCACGGCCCGCTCAACATGAGCGGGTCCCGTCTGATTTGGGGGGCTTGGCCCCCCTTCCTCCATCGAGAGGCGTTCGTGAAAGAGAAGGAGAAATTATCAATATCGAAAAGGGCGTACGGCAAGGACACCCACTTTCTCCCAAACTATTTATTGCAGCTCTCGAGGAAATTTTCAAGCAATTTGAGTGAGATGATTATGGCTTAAGAATTAATGGAGAGTATCTAACGAACTTGAGATTTGCGGACGATATAATTTTGTTTGCTAAGTCCTCCCAAGAACTTCAAAAATGCTATCTGATCTCGACATACATAGTAGAGAGGTTGGCCTAAACATGAACACATTTAAATCCAAGGCAATAACAAATAGGGAAAAAGAAACAATTATGGTAAACAGCCTCCCTATTGATTATGTAGATGAATATACATATTTGGGCCAAATCATTAATGTAAACAACATGTCAAGCATGGAGATCGAGACACGTATAGGACATGCGTGGAAGAGATACTGGGCATACAGGGAAGTAATGAAAGTCAAAAAAATAAACACCTCTGTCAAAGGAAAGTTATTCAACACCTGCATACTCCTCATCCTAACTTATGGATGCCAAACTTGGGCGCTCACAAAATCTCTGCAAACCAAACTCGAATATGTCAGCGAAGCATGGAACGGAGCATCCATCATGCTCCGTTCCATGCTTCGCTGTGGAAGAGGAAAATAGACAAAATTAATCACAATAAAATCAGGAAGGCCACAAAGACTCAAGATGTGGTGCTTAAAATAAGAACTTTAAAGTGGAAATGGGCTGGCCATGTAATTAGAGGAGAAGAGAAATGGAACAAACAAATTACAATGTGGTACCCAAGAGAGGGAAAGAGAAAGAAAGGAAAACCATTCAGACGATGGGAAGACTATTTGGTCAAGTCAGCTGGCAAAACCTGGACTAGAACGGCACAGGAGAGACAACACTGGAGACTGTTGCGGAAGGCCTTTGCCAAAGGGCACACAGATTAAAATAAAAACATAAATTTTTCTTAACTGTTTGAAAAAAGAAAATTGAAAATCTGAAAGAAGGCTATAATAAATAATAAATAAATATATATGTGTGTGTATAAAAAATGAATATCTACAATTATATCACATATTTAGTAATGAATACTTGTTTAAAATATATTATCATCATATTGCAATTTAGAAAAAGTACATTAACAGTAAATTTATAAATTAAGAGTAAATTATAAATTTAAATAAAATTTTGTTACCATAGCTGTAAAAGAAGCCAGTGTTGGAGCACATGTTCTTTAAGATAGATAGGTGTTGACGGGCTAAACCACAGGGCTAAACAGTATATTGTATAATAGAGAAAGGATGTGAGCATTCCGGCGAAGTCGTATCGGTAACCACTTCTCTCAACAAATCTCTCATGTAGTGATCTAACGAATTGCATTTGTGTATATAAAAATGTAAAGTTAGCGTTAGATTGTGTTCTCCTAAACTCGTACAAATAAGGACATAACTTCCCGACTTCTAACCTGTGTGACTGGATAGGAATTTCACCAATTATTTTAGAGACTCATTGAAAGTCGTTGCCTTGTAGGACACAAGGCAACGACGAGTCTCTGGCATCGCAGAAGTTTATGAGCGACGGTTACTGCTAGCAGATTGATCGCTGGCTCGGAAACCACTATAGGTAATAAAAAATAAGAAGTCGTTTGTAGCAGAACAATAAAATTACTTCAAATGCTCAATACGTAACATAAATACATATACTTATTTTACGTCTACATAAACACACTTTCACACAGTGACAGTTCTGACCGGCACCAACTGCAGACTTTTTACTTCGATCGCTAGTGGCTACCACTTGCACCCTTATAGCTTACCACCATTAAAAATAAAAATAATGTAGAACTTTATTAGGTTATGTGATATTAGTTTTAAGATTCCTAAGTAAGCTATATAGTTGTAACTATTAGACGGTTGACACACTGTCCCGCACCACGGAACGTAGTGCAGGCGTGCATGTTCTTGAGTTGTTTGTAAGTTTTTATGTTTGTACTCAAATCACGCGTGATACAACACACTGAAAACGCATTAACGCGCGGTATAGATGTCCCTTTGCCACGCACTCCGCAGCTTAGTGCGGGACAGTCTGCGAATCATCTTAAGTCACCTGTCAAAAAGGCATAACTTATACTAAAATAACAAACTTATTTTTTGAATTTAATTTCTAGAAACTTGAAAGTTAAAGAACATATTATTTTACAAACGCAGCTGGTTCACCGAATTTTGAACTAAGAGAAATTACGAAATATAAACCAAACAAATTACTGAAATTAATTTATCGTGTTTCAAGAAAAAGAATACTTGAGAAACAAAATTCGTTACAATTTGCTCTTGACTCGCAAGGGACTTTTTCAATCGTAAATTAATGTTATCGTCGGCGTATAAAGTCGTAAGTGCACGCGTGTTTGAATCGTTCTGCAGCCAATACGAAAAGTAAACAATCGCTTTAAATTTCAACGTCTTGCTCCGCTGTAAAAGAGCAATAGTTATGCTCTGCCGTAAAAAGTCGTTTCATATCGCAATTAAATTTAAGGTAATGGTTCTTTAATTGCGATATGAATCGGCTCATTTAAACATCAGGCTTTGGTTTCAATGGAAATGAGTGATATGAGCATGAATATTATATTTCTGTACCTACATTATCAAAATTAAGGAAAGTACTACTGGCCACTAAATAAGACAGTAACTCGTAAATATTATGTAACGCGTATTGTTTATTTTTGCTCACAATTTCCTTTGTGAGGAGAGTTTAAGTGTCCAATAAGACTATTCTTTTTGTAAATTAGTATAGACTGCGAATCGTTCATGTGTTTAAAAGCGACAGTACTTGTAAATGATTAGATAGGTATTCAAAGGTGCTATTTTTGGATTTTGATTGTGTACAATCTCATTATCGTTCATTTATTGCGTTAGTATTCATGGTTTTTCCCTGAAAATAAACCTTTTGTTACCCAAATGGCAAAACAAAATATATTCAGCAAATTAATTTATTTTCGGTACCTACACGAAAAGCAAAAGTTTTATTCATAAATATTTGTTTTGTATACAAAAATAGCAAGTTTTAGATTATGCTTCAGAGTACAATTTACTACCTAAATCTGTTTAAAATATAATGCATTGATTCGGATGAGTGGATAACTTATTTTCAAAGTTAAAAAGTTTTAGTGCAAAGTACTTTATTTACTATAATAATAATATCACTACAACTACACAACGCAATCTAGACCAGCATAGTAATAGCTTTTGGTATGGGTTCTAGAATGTGGATGAACATACTTTTATTTGTGAACACGTACACATACATAGAAACATCCAAACCAATGCAAATATTCATGTTCATGCGCACAAACTTTTCACTGAGCGGGAATCAAACCCGTCCATTTAACAAAAAAGAAATGTTCAAGTGGTAAAGCTACATAATATATTTTGAGGTTTTTAACTTTTCGTAATTTTCCAGCCCATATAAATTGACAAAGATTCAAATTTATATAAATTATAGGTACTTAAAGTCCCTGTTTCTATAATAAAAAAATAATATAAATTACATGAAAAGTCTTCATTCTAATTAGTTAATTAGCTACGTATTAATTAACTAATTAAAATTGAAGCGTCAAGTTAAGCTTTACGTATCATGAAGAAAATTTAATTTAATAATTAATTTTCTTTCATAGAAAAAGAAAACCAAAGTACCAATAAAATACCTTAGCTGACTTTTATATGGTAATCAATGGAAAATTAGCCTATTTTTATAACATTAGGCGACTAAATAGGTGGATGATAGCTAAAACTTTGGGAAATGATTACTTCAATCAAAGTATTATGTATTAGCTGCGCCCCACGCCTTTACCCGAGCGCTAAATAAATTTTGTTGTATCCCTCGAGGACTAGACCGATTTTCGGGATAAAAAGTAGCCTATGTCAGTCTTCGGCACCGAATTTAAATACACACTTATAGTTCCTCGTAGCACAAAGTACAGTCAATGAAAGTTTCTCGTCTTGGGTGGTAAATAAGCATGGTATTTGTATAAATCGTATTTCCTTATTTAATCAGCGTTTTCTCGTGATCCTTCTGACTTGTCCTATTAGTAGGACCATGAGGGAGACCTATATCTGTCTGTCTTACTTTGTGCCTATGTAAATAATATTATATTTATATATTCTTACTTTGTGCCTATGTAGCGGTTGTCAATTATTTAAACCACCTGTATCAAAGACGATAGATCCACTTGACTGCTAATACAGCGTACAAACGCTCGCCAAAGATAAGGCATTTAGCGCTTATATCAAACCGCGACAGAGCTTACTCATTTAGTTCCGACCAAGTGTCAGATCTGTGCGCACATGTCAATACGCTACATTCTTAATTTTTTTACGAAAATGCCTTCCTGCTCTGGTAAATGGTGTGGAAAATCCACTAAAACATCAAGTTATAACAAGGATGGTATAACTTTTCACCGGTAAAGTACGATTTTAGTTGTGTTATGATAAATATTTATTGTGATTGCAGGGCTCAAGTGATATTGGTTGTATGACGTAAATACCACCAATATCACTTGAGTAAATGTCACTATCAAAGTTTGTCTCTCTTTCTCGCGCGAGACGATGGCAATAGTTCCGTCTCTTTTTGTTTTTTTCTGTCACAGTAGCGCTGAGACAAATCGGAAATAAAGTTGATATCGATAATTAGTATTCATGATTCGGTTAACAATATTAATTAAAGATATTTTAAAATTAATTAATTATTCTAACATCTTAGTCTTTCGAAGAGCCCAGAAATAAAAGAAAAATGGATAAATGCTGTTAACAGACAAAATTGGTATCCTAGCAAATACAGCGTTATTTGTTCAAGGAATTTCACATTTGACACATTTGATTCTTTTGAAAATTTAAAAAACCGACGGCGTTTATTTAGTTCAGCAACGCCGACAATGTTTTTACCTGTTTTAGTACGCTTATAATTAACTTCATTATAAAATATTTAAAATTAATGTGAAAATAATAATTTTATTTTTGTCGAAATACGTAATTTTTGAAACTCTTATTATTAATAGCATTCTTAAATACTGTATATATATATACATAACCACGGTAATACTATCTATACAGTATTGTAACACGGCCAAATTTTAAAAAATAAATGCCTACACCCGCGCGGTACGTAAACATGCGATAGGGCGCCTCCAGCACTTTAATTACATTTGCCTACTTTGTTTTTCCATTTAGTTTTGTGATTGTAAATATACTTTTTTATATAAACAAACAAAATACTCTGAATTGAATAGAAAGTGTTCAATAAAAATGCGTGTTGTTTTTTGGCTGGAATTACAAAATTATTTTTTTCTAGTATTATTTATACACACAGTACAATCAACAACTATTACTAATAATAAAATACCACGTATTTACTTGGTATTATACAAACTAAGAAAAAAAAATACACATGCCCCGAGGTTTTAACACAAGCGTACCTATCGTATCATGATTCATAAACCGCCTATAACTACCTATTTCACTCGTGTCAATCACTTTCCTTTACTCTATTCACTTTATTTATTAATCCAGACATCTTTTTTTTTCGAGAGATAAAAGGAAATATTTATCCATTAAAAAGACACACATTATGTACCTACCTACTAGTAAGTAAAATTATTTTATATTTTTACCTTTCATTTATTGAAGACATTAAATCAATTGTAAAGATAAATGCAAATAAAATAATTATTTATTTATTATACTCATCAATTATGAATAACTTTTATAAATTCTACAATAAACCATTTACATACAAAAAATACCTATAATGTAAATTTATTAGTAAGACATAATAACCTCTTTCTATACTGTTTTCATATTGTTAAAATAATTCTGACATCCATGTATTCGGACATAGAATAAAAATTACTTTATCGATAACGATTTATTTTGGCACAATACGTGGTACAACACTATGGGGCGGTGCAATATGATTGACATTGATGCATTAACCAATCACTGCCGCGATAATTTCTTCGTCCCCCGACCCGCAGTTGTGAGTCCGCGTGTGTACTAGAAATCATATCATCGTCACTCAAGTGGTTATATACTCATTGACCTGTATACATATTGGTGCCGATTTCCTTGATTCGAATAAAGACAGAAATCAAAGTTAGCATTAAAAAAAACAAACGAACGTTAACAAAAGAAAACACTAAGGTATTTCTTTAAAATTATACAATTAATCCTATATAATAATAACCCTAGCCGATCGTTATCTGCTATATATATAATTCAAGTGGCTAAAAAGGAAATTGTACTAGATAAACACACATTATATAAGCACACAGTATATCTCTACAGACCATCACTCTTGTTTACACAAGTAGCGAACGACAAATTTGTTTCATTTCCCCTCTGCCACTCGTAATGGGGCTATTGTTTAATCGACGGAGACATGTATGGCCTGTTTTTATTGCTCAACTTTGTGTGTTATTGTTTCCGAGCCATCTGTAGCTATAGCAGTTAATCTGCGTTTGTCTCACTGGTGACAGCGTAAAGTATGAACAAAGCCTCTAGTAATTACTTGCCATATTTAAGGAGCCCTCGACACTGTCTCAAAACTGAACAGTAATAAATAAATTATTATACGAGCAACACCGTTTTAAATACAGAACCTGGGAAAGAAAACATCTTACGTGACAGTATTTTATTTTTCTTGCTGACAGTGACAGACGAGCAAAAGTCCACGTGATGGTAAGTGGTAACTGTCGCTCATGGACGAATCAGAGTCACTGCATTGCTTCTGCAATGCCAGGGACTCTGCGAAACCACTATCTACCATTAAGGGAGTGCAGTAGGGAAAGAGATTGAAGGAAGTGAGGAAAAAGGAAGAGGAGGAAATTGGGGGAAATTGGGAATTGGGTTATCTCAAACATGTACTTAGGTCCACAGAAAGAACCTAATTAATGATTACTAGGTACCTACTGTAAATTTAATTTAATACTTTCACGAGGCATTCATAGAACATATGAAAAAAGTATTACGTTGTATACTACCATTAACTTGAAACATGTTTATAAACGAAATCTTATCATAACAATTTAATCGTCATATCAATCAAAAGACGTCCACTGCTGGACATAGGCCTTACCCAATTTTCGCCACCTTAGCCATCGTGTGCCACCCCCATCCATCGGTTTCCCGCCACTCTTATACAAAGTGATTTAATAAAGCACTCAATGTTATTGTTATAAACAATGCTTCCTTTTTCCATTTATGCATATTAAATGTGCAAACCGAGTCGAGTTTGCTATTCGAGAATAATGATAGAACACGGAGGGTAGTTTAATTTTACTTTATTTTAATACAGTAATTATGATTATACTCGTATAAAGTAATTTTCGCTAATAAAATAAATAAAGTAGCTAAGTTTAAAGCAATAAGTGTAAATTTATTAACGACAATTTTCTTTTTTATTAAATTAAGTCTTATATTAATTTGTGTAATGATATAAAATTGCAAATTTTTTAAGCAGCTAAAAGGTTAAGGAATTATTTCTTTATAAATATTTTTTAAGATTATTGCGATTAATAGGTACACATGTCATGCTTCTTTACTAGCGCAAGTGTTTTCTATCAACTTTAATTCAGAACGTTTAAGCGGGTAGTAATAAAGCATCTAAAAAGCCAACGCGTATACTCGTAGCTGAAGTAATTTGTCATCATAGCAATTGAGATGATGTCTACAACTAAGAGCAAGGTTACACGCTCAGTTTGCCGTTCATCAGTCTGAATTGACTTGACTGAAGCCAGAATGATGGATGATTTTTACGGTTACACAATCTAGACTAACAGCAAACTGATGAAAGTACGCCATTATAACAGTTAGTTTGTTAGTTTTACACCAGTCGCTGACATTGACTGACGCGAGAATGATACGATCCACGATCATTCTCCCATTAGTATTTCATTATTCGATATGAACTGACAATATTATTAAAATATTTAATTTTTATCAGTCTGCTGTCAAAACGTGGCTTACACGCTCATTCTCCGATCATTCTGACAAGACTGATGGACCAGACTGACGCCAAACTGAGCGTGTAACCTTGCTCTAAGACTCATAAATGCTCCGTAGCAACCACATTTTTATTATCGTCTAGTTTTCGTCTAGTAACTGTTTCAACCTTTCTTACCTATTTGTTTTTCATACAAATTGAGGTTTCACCTAAAATGCTTCTACGAGAATATCAACTATTTTTATAAATCTAGTACCTTTTATCTTTATTGCAGGATAAACTTTTCTATTGGTACATAATAATAAATGTAACAAGCGTCTATTTTGCTTGAGCCGTGTCGAGTGGTAGCTAAATAAAGAAGTTAAGAAAGCTTGAATACCATTTCATATAATAAACCTTATTGTCGATAAAATCTGGAAGCCTACAAATTGCTCTCGAGATACAGTGGCTTTCATCAGAGAGCAACGAGCCACAAATATACTAAGCTTATTGTTAGAAATTCAAAATTGGAACAATATGGCGACATGAAAAGTTTGTTAAGAATTTGTACAGCATTATTGATTGAATTCCCGTTTAATTAAGAGTAATTAAACGGCTATTGAATTGTTTTTAGTAAGTTATTGAAGCTACGAGTATCTGTAAAGACAGTTTGTTTTGTGTTACAATTGATGGATATCAGCCCTTAATTGTATGTGCTTTGTGTGAAATAAAACCTTGAATTATAAATGTAAATGTTATCAATGAAAACATATACTTTTGTACATTTAGTAATACGTGAAAGACGTCCACTGTTGGACAATTTTCACTACCTTGGCCGGTAGTGAGCTCTTTCTCGTCCATTGGTTGCCCTGTCCATGATAATTGCGTATTAATTAATGAAATATACCTCTTTTTGAGAAGGTGTTTATTAAAATCACCACGCTTGTTATGCAAGTTGGTAATCACCATAGAGTATTTGTAGTACGCAGATAACACTGTTTGTCCGTTTTCCCTTATGGTGCACACACGTGTCTTATTGTGGAGCAACACGGTTACATTAGACAACTACGAGTATCTATAACTTTTGTTGCTACATAATTACTAAGAATATTTTTTGAATGTTACTCAACACTTCCATACCGTGAATAACATAAATTAACATAGTAAATTGACTGTTTTCAAAAGTAAGGCAACATTACTTAACATAATACTAACAAGGCAACATAATATATACTAACAATAAATAACTTTTTGCTGTCTAATGTTGCTCGGTAACACTTGGAAACGTTGCTGTACAAAAAGTCACTGCGGTGTGGATGTACTATGGGATGTACCATTAGCCACACGACACTCATGTATTTACAGACATGTAAAACTTTTTACGTGCTTGCGAATGTTTTATTACTATTACTATTTATTGAATATTATTTTGTTCTAAGGTCGAAATGATCCAGTGGATGAGCCACCCGCTTCGTAAGCACGAGGTAGTGGGTTCAAATTCGGGCAAAGATCAATGTGATTTTTAAATCATATGTACTTTCTAAGTTTATCTTGGACATTTCTGACTGACGGTGAAGGAAAACATCGTGAGGAAACCTGGACTTAAAAAGTCTGAAATTGCCAATCCGCCTTGAGCAAGCGTGGTGATTAATGCTCATACCTTCTCTAGAGAAGAGGCCTTTGCCCTGCAGTGGGATAGTAAACAGGCTGGTATTATTATTATTATTATTTTGTTCTAGTAAATCATACACATATTGTGCACCTTTCGTGATCCATGAGAAGGCCCTACGGGATGAAAAAATAAAATGTGTTATGATGAAATTATGTCGCAGTTATAATATTATGCGTAAGTTGTAAACGTTTCGCACAACATCGAAGTGTACAATTGCAAAGTAATACGGATAGAAGCGCATACATTACAAACAAAACAATACATACTTATTCGACAATAACCACATTCTAAAAGATCGTTACTGAATTTCGACTTGATGCAAATGTTCCAGCCCGCTTTCATTATTCATTAAGGATGAAGCAGATTCATCTTGCATTTATCCTTGAATTAGAACGTATTCTCAGATTACTCGTAGGTATCATTAGTGCTATCCGAAGGTTACTATCAAGTTTAATTAAACTATTCACATTTGCCATAGTAAACAAGATAACATACACAATTATGCGTTCAATCGATAGGTCTGCCAACATCTTGTGTTTCAGATAAATTTGTATTGGTTTAAGTATAGCCAGATAATTTTGTTTATTTATTTATAAAAAAGCTATCAATGGGGTAAAATATCATTTTAGCTTTCATGAATAATAAAATTATAAATATTACACAAGAATTATGATTATTTACTATAAATCTTGCAATAATAAAAAAGTTACACAGACGTGGCCAGTAAGTCATGTTTACAATCGTGAAGGCTGTGAATAATATTTTCAAATAAAGATGTTTCTTATACATTTAAGACTGCACTGCTGCACTGAACAAAAAGGATTATTATGATAGTAGATCCTCGCTGGTTTCAGTATGAATGGGCCAGATCGACCGGGAAAGTACTTATTTATTTATTTATTTTACAGAAAGCTTACATACTAATAGTTATTATAAGTAACATTTATTTGTAAAGACATTTGCTAATTACAAGCTTCCGCATTTATGTAAGATATATAATGTGTAAGTAGCGTTAACAGCGTTTTGGATAATATTATTAGCTATGAAGGTATATAAAGTAAACTGAAGAAGAGAATAATATTAATTTTTTTTTTTTTTTAGGAGTTCATCATAGGTTTCAAGTGCAATACTTGATAGTAAGATAATTATAGGGCTAAAATTAATAATAGTCGATTTAAAATTGAATGAATCAATATGTTTATTTATTTTTGGTACTGAAATATTCATTGTTTATAATATTTCTAATTGTTTGTGTGCTCGTGCAAAATAGATGGATGTCTAAATGTGAAGGAAGACTATTACTACCCTCTCATAAAAGATCGACGTAAGAGTAGTAGTATTTGTACTATCACGTTTCGTTCGGTGAGTAGGAGCGCCGGTGGCCTAATTTCCCCCCTTTCATTTTCCTCACCGCTCTCAATCCCTTCACCTACCCCACTACCTTCACGGTAAGCAGCGGCTTAGCAGAGTCCTTGACTTCGGCAGTCGGGCAAAAATAAGTCTTGATTAAATTTCTTAAAGGCAATTATCTGTGTTCTTTTTTTATGAAAGAAATGTACTGCCCAAGAGCACTAGCCAGACAACATTATTATTATGCCTAGTGGTTCATATAATTTTCATTACTAACTTTAGTATCGTTCTTACACCGGCCATTAACTCTGTACTGGCCGCAAATATTATGTTACTTAATGACATCTTTACAAAGCTTAATGGCACAAGTATATCGTGCGTGTGAGCTTTTTGTTCTATTGTCGTAAGAAAATATTATCTGGGAATATTATGTTAGGTATCCAATGTACTTAAATACATACATATATAACTTCAAGTCTGTCTCACATTAATGGGGTAAGCAGAGACTTATAGACTAGAACATGTTCTTCCGTGTAAGTGCAAAACTTACAGGAAATAATAGAATTTTGCATTTAAAGTTTACGAAAATTATATAATATGTAACTAAACAAATTATTAGGTACGTATTTTCGATTTTCAATTCGATACATAATTATGACAGAGCCCTGGTGCCCATACCACAAGTTGAAACTTATCTTGGG
The DNA here is from genome assembly GCA_963082885.1 of Parascotia fuliginaria. Lineage (NCBI taxonomy): Eukaryota > Metazoa > Arthropoda > Insecta > Lepidoptera > Erebidae > Parascotia > Parascotia fuliginaria. Next base: position 15,911,614 of record OY720177.1, read on the forward strand.
TAGCACAGTTTAACGAATTATGGTTTTATTATTTGTCATAATACATTGTACAATGTTCATCAGCTCACCATGTTGTAATAGTTATAAACAAACAGTAGAAACGAAAATAAAATCTTATAAATATTTTAAAATTTATTAAAATATGTAACTTAAAAAGTGGCATTAAAAAGTGGCATTAAAACTTTAATTTCTCCTGAGTATTTACCCTTTAACTTATTGAATGAAAGTTAATAATTATTACACAATGAATACATAAAAGAAACTTGAATCTGTTATTAATAGCCAATTCTATTTATTTACCTGCTTAGTTATAGGTAAGTAAAACTTGAAATGTTTACACAATGGTTTGAAAGGTAGACAATAGCATAATAAGTAGTCATTTATTTTGGCAGAACAATAAACGGTTCATTTAAATGCACTTACTGAGTATTGATGTTAAATTTAGAAGACTATTTCTATTGGTATTACAAATTTATATTAATGAAAATAATAAATATTTTGGTTTTTGTTTAACTACGTTTCTTTGATCTACATGGTACTCACCAGTTTTTAAGGAGATCTAATACTACATCACCGCTCATGATCAATGAGGGTTTTTAGGTAAGTTTTCTCTGCCAGTTGGCGCCATTTTGGTAAAAGGTCTTCTATTTTGACAGTGCTATCAATACGTGCTATGCTACAATAATTTTTCAGTATTCATTTTGGGAAATTTTATTGTTTAATTTACAAAGTAGATAATTCACGTACGTATGGACAAAAGAAAATTGCTTTGCACCGATGCGTCAGGGATAGCTGTCAAAAAATTAACCCCTGATTGGTCCAATGTGAAAGTAAAAGTGGCGCCAACTGGTGGCTGCCCTCATTGTATCAAACTATCAACTTCTAACCAAGAAAACGTATTTCGAAAAGTAAATACTAAGGGCATTGATAAACTTGTCATACAATTATTATTAGGTATTGTTACACTGCTGTCTTCTGCGCAAGTTCAGTCACGTAGAGATTGCAGTTTAAGATTTCATGAATACAGAAATTAATATTGTCCTACATGTTTTAGAAAATTCCATAATCCACATTATATTTGAATATTAGTACTAATAATACGCTTTCACAGGATTTATTTATTTAAAGTTCTTCCATAATCTATTTTTTTACACTCATTGTGAAATTATACAAGACAATACAGCCGTAAGAGAAATTTCATCTTCCACAACATCTATTTCGTAACTGCTATCCTTTAGAATAAGTATACGTGGCTTACTAAGATAACTACTTAGAAATCCTCATTATATCAATAAAGCACATATTTATTATACGACAGGGATATACCAAAATGATAAGTAAATGTAAAAAAACTTCAAGAGCTGCTATAACGTTAAAATGTTATATTCCTTAAAACTAATAATTTAAAGACTGATTTTTTGCTATCATATTGACATATGACAAAGAAAATAAGATAAAAGAAGAATTAATAATAATAATTATTAAAATAAGATATCCATCGCTGAAAACTTAAGGTAATAGAAAACTGTTGTACGTCCCGTGGCCGTGTAGTCAATTTATTCTGCTATCTTGAAGTGATGATTGAATTGTCATGATTGTTGTAGTGAAGTTTAAACCGCTAGCTTTTTTATACGTATAATCGAAACAACTGAATCATGACCCAGTCTGCTGATAGTTCGTTTAATACTGTCAAACTTGTAAGATCCATTGTGTAGGATGCACTTAGTAGGACGTTTTTAATATAACAAAAGTGTAATCAGTAAAAAGTCAGAGTCTTAATGATAACAAGCCCGTTGCCAAGGAAATCTGTCTTCAGGCGAATATCGACCTACTTGTATTGACATGGAATGGCAAAATGAGCTTGTGTGAAATTCACTTGTTTCGATAGTACATTGCTATTGAGCGTTAATATTGGTGAATTCGTTTAGACGTGATACAAATAATACAAAATACTTTATTTTCATAATAAAAGTACATTAACGGGTACCACTATAATCTAACGAGTATTTACACCAGTTTGATACTGCAATCGGAGAAACGTACCGTATACCCGTGCTAGGATTTAACCTGTATTACGGGTAGAGGGCAGTCTCAACGACAGCACATCCAAACGGTAGCACAATGGCATCACTGTAATAAGAAATAGTAGTACAGAAAACTTTTGAGTTGCCACATATCTATATTTTATTATTTAATTAAAACAATTGATTTAAAACCAGTTCATTCACAGAAAGTACCCTATATAATTGGACAAGACTTATAAAATGATAGCTTAATATAAAGTAGGTAACACTTATTTTATAAACCTAAACAAAATGTTATATTCGTTTCTATTTAGAACTTTTTTATTCCAACCTTGTCATTATTAGGCAGTAAAAAAACTAATACATGAAAATGTACCTACAAAAATAAAATGCAGAAATAGCTGGCATTTTATGAACGTAAGAATGTAGTACAACTCTGTACCGCTTTCAGCAAATTGTTTTACTTTTTCCCTTTTTAATACTTAACATTTATTATACTACATTATTACATGCTCTTGAGGTGAATTTGCTACTACGACTACCTGTAAGGAATACGTACTTACTGAGCATACTCTTTATACTAAGATAACGAGAGTTTTTTTATTACATAGCTCTATGAAATTAAAAATCTTTTTGATTAGTATTTTTACAATTTTTATTATAAATTGGATGATAAAAATAAAGATCTTTTTGATTAGTATTTTCGCGATTTTAAATTGCAAAAAGAAACTAATAAAAATCTAATAATCACCAAAGTTCATAATTAGTACCTTACATTAAACTTGCTTCTGCAACCAATCAGCGTAGATTGGCGTCTTAATTAGTTTGATTCAAATATTTGATTTTAGAATAAACTTTATATTACGTTTTTATAATGAAAGTTTTAACCTTAATTTTTGTTTGCTCTGTCCATTTTCAAAGAAAAAAAAGACCGCTGGATACTAGTCGTACGTCTAGACGTTATCGGTAAAAATTGTGTCTTCACTGGCAACCACTATTCACCAGTATGAGATATTGTTTTAATAGTAGAACTTTAGCAGTGTCGGAGTTTCGATTAGAGCAAGCAATTGCACAGTATACACTTTTTATTTCAACTATGTTTCTTTCGTATCTCTTTACACTAGCGTCCTGTAACGAGAGTTTCAGAGATGATTACAGCACTCTTTGTTTCAGGAGCAATGACCCGACGCCCCGAGGAGCGGTGAGAAATGGCGCGTGCTATGGCCGTCTGCCTATTCACAGTTCATTTCCTCTCTTGCATTATTGGTGAGTTTTTAAAATTCAGGTTTTAGCATAACTGTATATGTATTCGATGCCACCATACAAAGGAATATAAGTACTAGTGATGTAGCTAATGATATGCTTGTAAGCTCTAATATTTTTCATCTAGACTATTTAACCAATATTTTATTTATTGAATATTTCATAGCATGCGATGACTTCAGTCTCGCTACTACTCAGTGTATTTTCCTTTTTTCTACAGTTAAAATCGACAGGAAGGGAAATATATAAACACAGAGTAGCTAATCCGTCTTTAGAAGTTAATAATTTATGTTTATTGGTAAGAAGAGAAAAATCACATGTTGCCTTTACCTTTTGTAGCAATATGCAAATTGAGGCAACCTGTAAAGCACACATTTTACTTTTTAATTTTCTTTACAACATAGAAAGCTGTAAGTAATTAAGTATCTATAGAGTTAAGTGTATTGCCTGCGTCACTTTGCATGCTACTTGAAACTGTAACTTACAAAAATTGTAATAACCTGGCGATTAAAAAGAGTGGCCTGAGTTTCTTGCCAGTTCTTCTCATGGCTCTACTTCGCCAGCGAACTGGCTGTAGGTTAATTTGCTGACATTTTGTAAACTTTGACGTTCATAAGTGTTATTTTATTAACCTAAATGAATAAACATATATTTCATTTCATTTCATTTCATTTCAATCTTCGTAGTGAAAGGCAAGATATTTTACAAACAAGGGTCCATTTTTTTAGTAAATTTTATAATGCTCACTATAATATGTTTATAGAACACAAATTTAGACAATAATAATGCAGAAATGGTTGAAATTCTGTCGTAGCTAGGTAGCTACTATCAAATTAGTGTGCCAAATAAGCAATTTCATCATGTACAGCATACGACCCACCTTATTCGAAGAAGTCCAGATATTCTCACGATAATTCGAACAAAAATGCCAGACTATACTCTGGTGATGAGTATTTATCGACAATTTATTGCAATAATACTTTCTGTCTGACCAAATGCCAAATAATCTCTCACTAAGAATTCACTACTAAATCTCAATTACCGCCAAAATATTACATAACTACGAGTATGTTAAAGGTGTTAAACGTGTCACAGCACGCTACAATCTGCAAAGTAATTATGAAGTTCAATATCTTAAGTATAATACTTCACACCTTAATAAGTCCTTAGCACACATCATGCTTACGATTCCTTTGAGTGTACGTCACTCAGAATTTAAGGGGTGAAACAACCCGAAATAAATTAGTAAGCTACGGTACAACTTTAAATAGCCACGGCTGTTCCCATTTTCTACAAGCGGCCAGCTGACGTGGTAATTATGGTCAATTGAAACCCTGAAGCCTAACAATTTGTGTCAGTCAAGATTTTATCATTTAATTTTGAAACAAGCCGGCAAAAACACGCAATGCAGGTACGATCTATCTTTGCGCGACAGACGTTCAGTATACATTTTTCATGTTCGTAATAAAATAGGTAAGAGATCGTGCGAGAACCGGCTCGTTACGTAACCACCGAGCCTCTATTGTAATAAACTGAGCAGTAAATTCGTCCATCGACACGACAAAGCCGTGGGATCATAATTTAAAATTTAACACTTAATCAAGCTTCGGCTGACAATCGCGATTTACGTCTCCTCGGTGGACGTTTCATTTTCCAGTCCATTACTTTCCTCAGGTCGTTAATACGATTAATTTTTAATCTTATCAGAAGGTTCCATTAATCTGATGGGGATCGTGGCAGTCCGTGGGAGAATTAATGAAGTTATTGTTTGTTTATTATACTTGGGCGAGAATATTCACAATCACATTTGATTTACGGTTGTGTTTGCTCACCACTAGATATTCCAGTTGTTAATTTGGTTCAGAATCCTTCTTCCATTTAATGAGTGTTGATTTTCGCCCGGCGTTCCTAAAATTTATTAATGTTTTTAAAGTTATTTGGTTAATATTTAATATGTAGGTATGTAACAATTAAAACAAAAGTCCTGACATGAACCAAATAATCTTAAGAACCCGTTGGGAAACAGAATTTTATTAATTTTAAATGTCATAGACCCGATGGGAATTAAAGTATGAAACTAATTTTTTTGGAAACAATGGCATCATAGACCTCTGGGAATAACCCTTATAAAAATAATATGGTAATAAATAAGTAGAGTAAAAAAATCCAAATTTCTAAACAAAAGACGGAATTATAAAAGGCACTACTAAATCAAGTTGAAGATTAAATGTCATCCATAAAAATTAACTTAAGACTTGCATTAATCAAAAAGGATTTCAGATTTAATCTAAATTATAAAAGTAGGTTTAACATTCATTCATATTTCATGAGTAACTTGACCAAAAATTATATTAAATGGTCCCAAAAGATTTGTATGATGGTTTTTCTCTTGTCCTTTTTGATTGGATTGTTTTATAATAGTCATAAAAGTAATATAAATCTGTTCATGTTTTTAAATACCTACATATTTCTTAGTAAATAATAAATATATTTTTTATACAACTCTAAATCTACTTACAATTAATTTAAATATTACTTGACTGCTCCAGTAACTCAGTATTGGAAGTTATGTAAGCCCTCAGAAATCTTTAAATTTACTCTCAAGAACTTCTATTATATCACTCGGGAATCTTAAATTGTAGTTAATACTTGAAAATCCAGTAAGTCTGGTGAAATTTCTGCTTACTTCTTGGGGAATCGACATGATGCTATCATCATATGTTATATTTGTCAATTATCGTTTCTTATATTAAAACGCACTGAGAATCTGATGTAGTTAAAATATATATATATCTTGTATACTATAATCCTTTCAATAATAATTCACTCTTCTTAGAAGGAAGATGAATCCTGAATCGCCTTAAAATTATAGTATCCTGCTTTACTCTTGTTGATTATAAACATCTTTCATCCCAAATTAGGATTAAAATCAACTGGTTATAAAACATTTAATCAAACCTGTTAATGAAAGCCAATTTTATACTGAATCCAAATTCATTGAGAAAGATAAGTGGATAATAATTGAATGATTGTTATAATAGCATTTAATAAATTAGGTCATGTACCTCGGATGGTAAGTAATAAATTTTCGTAGACTGTAGTTTTATCATTCAGAGTTTAACGATATTATAAAAAAATATGTCTATTCAAATTTGTAGATTTGTCAATTTCTGTTTGCGAATTTTAGTTTTTCTTGATAAATAATAAAACACTTTGAAAGTATTTACCATAATATTCCACATAAAACTTTGAGTTCTAACCTTGGGATGCCCAGAAACTAGTACCTAAAATGTTTGTTTTCTCTAGAGAAAACTCTTTTCAATTCTCTAGAAAAAATCATCATCATAATATCAACATTAACTGCAGGACATCAACCTCTAACTAACAAGCTTAATATCAATCTGGAACCTAAACTTGTATACTAATGTTAATAACACACATCTCTGCCTGATCTTTCAACAGAAAAAGCGGCATGATGTTATTGTATAATATTTTATGTTAGTTTCTAATTCGCCATTCACATTTCACAGGTTATTGTAACCTTGTATCCTTTTCCACAGTATGTCGACAAGATAACAGTAACAGTCGACCGCGGGACCAAAGTACAGTGTCGGAGTCATCAAAAAGATTTCGAACAGAATTTTTAGAAGACTGGCCACAAACACCGGGAGCTCCATACTTTGATCCCAGCACACCTGACAACGTGACCGGATTAGTTGGACATCCAGTCACATTGCTTTGCAAAGTGAAGAATCTACAGAATAGGACAGTAAGTATTGATTATTTATTTAAAGAACATAGAAACATCAAATCAATGAAAGTGCTAGGCGCTGCTTAATCTGATATCTGATACAAACCAATTACAGTTATTGTGTGTTCTGTCACAACAAATTTGTAATTGCTGTCCGAAGTTTGAAAGCTGGCGGCATTTACGCCCTAGGGTTTTGAAAAACACAAGGTTGTTAGTGTACCTATGTTTAGGATTAGAGTAGTAACGTCTGATATTTTTATAAAGCATATTGTCAGCAGCGTTGAATTTAGTCCTTGTGCACGAAATTCAAAATATTTACAAGATAAAAAACTAGGTTTAGAAAAGGAAATAAAAGTAAGAACACCTTAAGTAATATGACTTCGCGACTTGCAGAATAATTGCAGTTAAAATTAAATTAGTGAGATTTTATTGATTGCTTTCATTATTTTTTATATCCACAATGCGTGAAAAGAATGCATTCTTGTAGAAGAGAATAGATACACGGTTAAGCCAAAAATATCAGCAGCATCATTTGAAGTTTATTACGCTTAAGCTTTTAGTAAGGAAAAACGTTGCTAACAAAACTCACACGAAGATCAAATTAAATTATGTAAGTAATACATCGCGAATGGTTCTCAAAGTTTTGAAGCATATATTCAAACTGTCGAAGTTTTGGCCAAATTACAAGCGCTCATTTCAGAATAGCTGCCGTCATTCAATGAATAAAGTTTCTCGCATCAGTCTGTTCTAAACTTGCCAAAATTGCTGTTATTGACAGATTTAATGCACATTCACTTTGGTGAATTAATGGTCCAGTAACTGTTCCTACATTTCGGTGCACTAATCGTGTATTGTATTTGGGACTCGGAAGTTTTGTCTCATTGGATGTAACTGAAATTATTATGAAATATTTTACAGTGTTATTATAAAACCTATTAATTTCAAACAGAAATTTGTAGTAGCCTTGTAAATTTTAAGAGGTTTGTCACGTAGAATTTTCATACAATTATGTTTAAGCGCACTATATCTAAAAACTTAATTAATTTAATAACTCCAAAATTGCATATTCCAAAATTTAACACCACTGCACCAACATTTAACATAATTTATTTAAACAAGGTTTGACTAAGTTTTGTTCTGAAACAGGTGTCGCAAACTTCACAGTTGTATTGAAATTGTGATATTAAGGTTGGATGGCTTTCAGTTCAACTGAACAAAGTGTTTCGGCTCACTTTTGTTCGACTTACAATAGGCAATTTCCGATATGTGTAGAATTCATTTCTGCAACTGAGCATAAAGTTACTTTCGGAGTGAAAATGACATCGTGAAAACGCTATAGACTTGTCAAAACCTTAACAACGCTTCAGAATTGAAATCGTAAAATTGTTGACGCAACATTTTCTTGATTTTTTTTAATATGAGGTTCAATATGAAGTTATTTATTTGATAAAATGTTTAGAATTAAATTAAAGTCGCGTTTAAATTATAAGGAAAAGTCTTTGTGAACACATTTTAGCTACAAGTTATTATAATACTGACATCTTAAAACCTTTCAAATCGCATTGCAATAATCGTACAATTTTCTGACATTCATATTGTGCTTATTATAAGTCTCAACTTTTCCTTTGTCGTCGGAATAAATTTAGTTATTGTGAGAGTGGCAGCGAACGACTATTTTCTTGCTATCATTGTTCGACCCTGCTCAAATAAGTTAGACAAGCCAATTTAGTAGATTAGTTATCGCGGATGCCATTATGATTACGAAGGCAAATATTCACTCAGTTTATTTAATAAATTTCATGCACTTCAGATCCTTATGCATATTTGAATTCATAAGAATGATTTAGAAATTTGTACAAGAATTTAAGGTAATCTGAAAATTGTGGATTGATAAAATTTCTGAGAAATCTGATATTTCAGAATTTAATAAATATTAGTACCATCAATTTGATATTTTAAGTGCTTTGAAGTAGAAGTCATAAATCTATTTAGATTTAACAAGTTCAAGTGACTAGTTCTTGGGACTGTATTTATTTACAGATTATAAAAAACAAATGTCATTTTGTCCAGGTATCATGGGTGCGTCATCGAGACATTCATTTACTGACTGTCGGTCGTTACACGTACACGTCTGACCAGCGGTTTGAGGCGCAACACAAGCCACGCTCTGAGGAGTGGGCGTTGCGCATACGCAGCCCGCAACGTCGCGACTCCGGGCAATACGAGTGCCAGATATCTACAACGCCGCCTATTGGACATCCAGTTCATCTTTATATTGTAGGTTAGTATCATTATGTTTCACGTAGACATTAACCTTAAGACCATAGATGCCACTTAAAAGAATGGGTTTGTCTTAGTTACTACGCTTGGTATTTTATATTAGCCTACCAAAGCCTACAAAAGGCTCTAAACGAACAAACAGTGATATTGATTCATATTTTTTCTAAAGTACCTTGAAAACATTTCCTTGCTCAATAAACATTAGTGATTTAGAGAAATTGGCACAAGACTTGGATACGACTTAAATGACTAAATGTCACGGTAGATCAAAGAATAGAGTTGGAACCAAAGTTAAATAGGATACCACTATTGTTTGTATGTTTTGTGTTTCACACTGTCGTCTGGGAACGTAATACGTATATTTACTTCGTTAGTTTGTTGTTCTATTATTATTTCATTACATTATGTTCCAAGTGTTAACGTTCATGCTGTATTTGTTTGTTTTAGTCTCAAAACTTCAGCTTACTTAAACAACAAACTTGTATAATGATGTACAAGCGAAGATAATATACTGTTTTGTAATGGGCTTTATAATGAGAACCTCTATTAAATTACACATCTTAACCAGTCACATTAGAAAAAATCTTTTTCATTGTTGCGTATGATAGCCCCAGTTCTCGAGGAAGATTATAGACTACGTCACATCATGCTACTGGTGACGGGAGCAGAGCAGTAAGCAAAAACGCGAAAAGCTAGTAGGTATATACACAATTGTATCTTCTAATAATAACAGAACACCTCGCAAGAAAGAGTATCCCAAAATAAATATCGGTCACGCACTCATGATTTTTTGAAAGAATAAGTTTATGAAGAATGAAATATAGATAGAAAATAAATGTCACCTTTCAGGATTTCAAAGGTCGCTTGATCTCTAATGAAACCCTTATGTCAAGCAACAGCTGTCTCTCACTTTCGCAGAGTGTCAAAATTTTTTCGAGGTTTAATCGAGCAATATTTATTGAACTATTTTTTGTTATGATGCCTTGTTCTCATTTTTGTATTGTTGTGGTCGACATAATAACATAGATGTATTCTTGTGACCAAATTTTAATGTATTTTTTTTATATCAATCACACGATTTTTCACAATAGTAGTTTTTGCACTTAGCGTTTTTACCAAACAAACAGGTATTTCTTATGAAAAATACTTCTACTAACATTTTTTGTGGACCCATTTTAAATTGACTTCATGTAATTTACCTCATGTGTTTCATTTTGTTATAGTATTTTGTTATTTTACAGCAATTTCTTCGGTCTTTTCCTTTGAATATTATTCGATAACAATACATCTTACAGTCACTTGAAAGTAAGTGCAAAAATATCTTAAAGAGGTTTCGTGAAGTAGCAAAAAGGGTCAACGCATTAGCATTCCCTTCCTCCCGTTTTCGTATTCAACAACGCTTTCGACTTGAAGAATTATTTTACTTTTGAATACCTATTACTTGTTTATCTTGTTTTATGTTAGAGCTGTCTATAATGCTAGGGCTCTTCGATTCTCCAAATTTATAGTATCATCTTTTAGTTTTAGTACTAGCTTTTCGCTGATCGGTTTCACCTGTGACTTTGATTACTGCTCTGCTCTCGTCGTCAATATCGTGATGATACATAGCCTATAACCTTCCTCAAGACCTGGGCTATCATACGCAAACAAACATACAAACAAACAAACGCTGCCGCTTTAATAATAGTATAGATTTTGTATTTCTCGATACTTTTTGTTTTAGTTAAAACATAATCGACGAATATATTTATATTGTATTTAGCTTTCAATAAATATATTTAAGTACACAATTATTATTAACTTATAAATATAAACTTTTTATTCAATTTTTAATAGTTACATTTTTGTTTAAAAAAATGTCTAAATGCAAAAACTCTGCAAACACTGAATTGTATCCACATTCAATAAAAGTAACCAGTCATGCCTTTGAATACGTATATAAATAACTGTCTACACCCTTTTATTTTTAGGTCTGATATCAAATAATATTTTTTACAGCGTTTTTGAAATAGCGTCCCTGAAAATATTTTTTCTTGAGTTTATTTACGTCAACAAAGTTTCAAAATGTCATCATCATTATGATTGAGGTCAAATTCTGAACGTGGTGACTTTCTTGGTGATTTTATTTTAACCGAGCCGTCTTCATTTTCCAGTTACCTATTTAAGTTTATAATTTTTTTGTTAGTAAACCTACGCTCTTGATTCGCTTCGGTATCAAAAGTATGTTTTACAACAAACGCCCACATTAAATAGTATTGTATTTAATATAGGCGTTTGTGTTGTTATTTGGCGTTGCAATACTGTTTGTGAAATACTATTGCTCTACTGCAAATTTACTTTTGATGTCTACATTACAAATATTTAAATTCTGAAAATGATTAAAACTATTATGTTAAATATAATAAAATTTAGCCTGTACCCGCTTAATTTTTTATTTTAAAAGATAAATAAAAATTGAAAGTGGTAACGTACATTTTTAGTTAAATTGTTGCAAACGTACGTTGCGTAGATTTTTAGTTAATACGGTAGTAGATCCACGCTAGTTTCAGCTTGAATGGGCCGGATCGTCTGGAGAAGTACAACCCTCTCATAGAAGATCGACGTAAGAGTAGCAATATTCGAACTACTGCGTCGTCCGGTGAGTGAGAGTGCCGGAGGCCCAATTTCGCCCTTTCCTCTTTCCTCAACTCCTTTATTCCCTTTCCCTAACCCCATTCCCATCCGGGAGGCTATCATACCAGCAGTTTAAGATGGTGGCTTTTGATATAGTGGCCAAGACTACTGGATTCCACTGACTGCTTACCATCAGGCGAATAGGCTACAAAAAAAAAACATACAAAAAAACAAATAATGATAATCTAAACCTATTTTATCTTAGTTTAGATAATATGTAGATGCTGGCATCGAAAAATTACAGTTTTGCATGATTTACAATCGTTAAAAACGTATTATCGCTACATCACATTTTTGTGTGTTTCTAAATGTAATAACGTAATATTCTTCTCTACAGAACCTGAAACAGAGATCATGGGTGGTCCCGATCTATTCATATACGCAGGCTCTACGATAAACCTGACGTGTATAGTACGACATACGCCGGAACCACCTAACACTATAAACTGGACGCATAGAGGGAAGGTAAGCAAAATTTTACATAATGTTAATACTTTGTAAGTGATTTTCCGGGATGTGTTTGTCAAAGGTTTTGATAGTTTCGAGTGTACATTGTAATGAGAGGATGAAGTTTTTGGATGAGTTATTTATAGATCTAGGTACCTATTTGGCAGTTTATTTTGTTGATATTGTTATTTTTACACATATTTTTATGAAGACAGAAAAATGTTATTTACATTGAGATTACAGTGATTTTGTTAGTATAATAATACTAATACAGACTAAAAACATAATATTAGCAGTGTAGTTAATATGTGCTTTTCGTATTATAAAATAATACTAGCAATAATAATAATACAAAAAATATACATTATAATTTATTTTTTATAATTTTTCATTGGTTTATAAAATTTATAAACCAATGAAAATTTATTATACACTTGGGATTTTATACTGACAATGACTTACTATGAATAATAAATTACTTATACAAAATAAATTATGATAAACAATACATATATTTTCCACGGAGTGAACATCCTAAGGGACACTCAACAAATTGGAATGTGCTGAATAAATATTTTTATACAAGATAAATATTATAGAAAATATTTAGGAACATAAATTATAAGACAATAATTATTCTACCCTACTACTAAAAAAAGAATTTCGAATCTCTTGTTTTGGAAAAATATATCTTAAGTTATCTAGCTTAGGCATATATTCCAATACCTTATTTATGTAGTTCCTGCGTTCTGCTTTTGTCGAATATTGTTCTCGAGTTCATCATCATTGACAAGATGAAGACGCTTGTATAATAATTGAAAATTAGCATAGTATTCTTGATGAATTATTTAAGTTACTTAGAAATAATTTCAGGCTTCAAGAAATATAGCTACTCAACCAAGAATGAATAATTCTTAACAAAATACGTTAGTGTAACATTCATTCAGTAAAACGATAAATAGCATGAGTGTTATTTGTTACTTTAAATTTAATGAAGTTTCGTTTAATTTTAATACGTTTTTACAAATAACTTTAAGATTTAAAAAAAGACAATATAAAATACCAATCTTTAAAAATAAACAATTTTTAAAGATTGGTAAGGTGAAGGATTTTCATATACATGACAGTACTACCGTGTATAATAATAACTAGCTTGTCACAGTGTGCTTACGTACGACTTTGGTTACTGCTCTGCTCCCGTAGCTAATAGCGTGATGTTACATAGTCTATAACCTTACTCAAGAACTGGGCTATCATACGCAAAAAAAAGAAGTATTCAAATTTGATTGGTAGTTCCAGACATTAGTGCGTTCAAACAAACAAACTACTCGTAGTATAGGTAGATAAAAAAAACTCAACTTTATCTGATGGTAATCAGTCAGAATGTTCCAGAAATGGTGAACACAGTTCCAATTAATATAACCTTTGTAAGACGACTCAAATTTCAGTGTGAACTCATCAGCCCAATATAGCGACTTCAATTTCCATGAAACCGTTATATATACATACATACTAACACATATTTCTGTGGCAATTAATATAATTCTCTAGAGAATCGTAGTTCTACAAACAATTCAACAATTTTACGGTTAAGTAACTCCTACGAAGCGACGTGACAACCAAACAAGGGAATATTCAGTCCACGAATCTAGTCTTCATCCAATGCGTACTGTCTTTAATATGCTATAGAAGTTTCTACAGCTATTCCCGCAATCGTAATTAAACGGTAGCTCGAAGCATCCACACGTGAATGCCACTGGGTATTAGAATAAGGGGTGGCTTTACACTGTTTTGTCGACAAAATATATTAGGTCTTTATTACTTATTTTAACCAAGCTGCGCCCCACGACTTTGCCCGTGCGTATAACATGTTTTGTATCTTTTGGGAACCAGACAGATTTCGAGATAAAAAGTAGCCCATGTCTGTCTCCGGCACCGAATCTATCTCCGCTTAGGCGCTGTTTGATAACAAACACACACACACACACAAAGACACACACATTCACACACACACACACACACACACACACAAACTTTCTCATTTATAATATTAATAGAATTAGTACGCTGTCTGTAGTGAAAACATTAGTTTCTATAATAGTGCGTTTTGCCCAGTGTGTGTGTAAGTGCCGGACGTCCCAATACCACTCTTGGTTCCTTTTCCTCCCTGATCCCTTTTTACCTACCTACACGGTTGATAACGGCTTGAGGGTGTTTTTTGCCTAGCGCTATACAGTCTAAATGACTTTATAGATTTTAACATAATATGAGGTGTCATTAGATTCGTACTAATTCGGAATGACATAGGGTACAAAATATTTCAATGTAGCGTCAGCACGAGACGAGTTTCTTTCTTTTTACTTTGTATTAGGCAGGCGGACTTTCTGTTTTTTTAGCATTGGCTCTGCAATGCCTAGAGAACACAATTATGTCCAACTAGGTAATTACTTTCCACCAGGTAGATCGTTTGTTTGTAACCGAAGTTGAATAAAAAGTTAAATGTTATGGCGGCAAATTAATAATATGTTTTTCAAAATAATTCTGAGAATGGCAAGGTACCCAATAAAAATTACAGAACGCTAAATTTGTTTTAAGATTATTCTACTTATATTTCCTTGAATTTCGATTTCTGCGAAACAAGCTTTAAATATTCGTTAGCGTGTATTGACGACTGGCAAAATTTTCAACCACAAGAAAATACTGAGAAAACAGCATTTATTTTTCTATAATATGAGCGCTGTAAAATATAAAAGTGAGTAATGTTAGGGCAAGCGGTGTTAGTATGTTTGTGAAAAATGAGTGCCTATGCCACAACGACTCCTATCTTTAGAAAACTACCTGGTGACCCGTACCCGCACTTTTTTTTTGTAAATACATACGTATTATAGATAGAAACACCCAGACCAATGCAAAAAGACATGTTCATGCACATAATTATTTGCACTGAGCGAGAATCAAACCCGCAACCTCTAGCAGCCATACACAGTACCACCGAACTACTGACGCAGTCATGAGACACTTAATCTCGTTTTTGATCACCCATTAGCCAAAATTCTCTGTTAATTGTAGTCATTCCTTTTTGCTATTAATACTATACTATATAATACACATATGGACCTACAGAACAATGAACTAGTGAACACATCAGCCAATACAGAATATCTTAATATCTATTCACATGGGCTTTTGTCTCTTTAAGAGCTCACGCGTACTCAAGTAAATGTGTAATATGCTTTGCCGACACGCTCTTTACTTAACCTAAGCTAACTAAGTGATCAATTATAGACAATGAAACAAAGCTACTAAATATGGTTCTTTGTGTTTAAATTGGTGTAAAATATTTAGAAGGGAAAATGTACATTATGTATGCATTTATCCCTGAAGGGGTAGGCAGAGTTGTTTCGTCAATTTAATTTGGGTCCTATTTCACAGGGGGCGAGCCTGTTGCTATTGATAAGGAGAATTTCTCAACAGAAAATATCGTTTTTTTAATAAAAATTGTTAAATCTGCTTAGTATATAAGTCTACATTTGTCGTGGAACTATCTTTTCATTCTATGCTCATCTGCAATAGATTGTCGTATCTTGGAGTGCAGGCTAGTCGTTGAAACAATTACCGGACCACGCAACTCTTGAACGTTACTTTATACGAGAATTTCCAGGAAATTGGTACCAGTTTGATGCTAAGCTACTACTAGATTTTACTTAGCTTAGATATGAAATTTCATTCGTTGGTTTAAAGTCCAAGAGAGACCAAATTTAATTAATCTAGAGTTTGTAGTCTTACGTAAGTGAAGTCATTTTGTAAAGCTAAGTCCATTGTTTCGTTCATCTGTTTCCGGTTATCCAAACGAATAAATGCTTAAAGGAATATAAGTCTTGTATGTTGAATTTGAAATTGTTTTCTATTTTTTTTATATTTGTCAGTCTGGTAACTCCACCGCAGGTCCACTGCTGACATATTTTTGAATATTTCAATCTAAATATAGGTATTTTGAAAGAACTGATATTTTTGTTGTTGAACGGGTCTACTCGTGTTAGAAATTACTATAAGGTGTAACCTCTTTACTCGACGATTCGGCCAAATTACACTGGCCGTGGTCACAGACTAACCACGGTGAGGTGACCCGTTCAACAATAAAGTTATGTTGTAAGAACTGTTTTCGATATTTAGCAATTCCGGTTTTATTTTTAGTCTAAATCTGACACGTTCTTTAATTATATTTTTCTATTAAAACAGAATTGTCCGCGTTTTCTAAAGAATCCTTGGTTGTTTCAATAAAGCAGCCTTTGAAAACTACAAGTTACGAACTTTATTATGAACTAAACGATTTTGTTGGACAATTTTAAAGTTTGCTTACTTCTAGAATTATGTTACTTTAAAAATACTCCAAATTTCGGTAGTTATTTACGGTAGTAGATCCACGCTGATTTCAGCACGAATTGGCCGGATCAACCGGAGAAGTACTACCCTCTCATAGAAGATCGACGTAAGAGTAGTAATATCCTTACTACTGCGTTTCGTTCGGTGAGTGAGAGCGCCGGATGCCCAATGTCCCCCCTTTCCTCTTTCCTCACTTCCCTATTCCCTTCACCCTCACCCCATTCCCAGTCACCATAGTGGAGGCCACCATCACCAGCAGTTTGAGACGATGGCCACCACTTCTGGATTCCACTGACTGCTTACCATCAGGCGGGGTGGAGTCACTTTGGTAGGCTAATATATAAAAAAAAACAAAATTAGAAATACAATAGCTAACTGCACAACATTTTAATTTAAGCTAAAATATCATCAATCATAATATAAAATGTTATAATTTCGAACTTAAACATTTTTACACATTTGTTAGAAATTATTCTCTAATAATGTCCGATAAGGTTACTTATGCAAAAATCTGTTTGCAGTGAATATTCCACCCATAATCGAAAAGGTACCAATAGAAGTTTACATTACTAAAATTTAATTCAAATTATGTGAGTGCCTTGAATATAGAAATAGTCCATATTCAAAGAAGCGTGGAAATGAAATAACTTAAATTCAATAGTCTACATAAGATTCTATATATCACGAGAAAAGCTACTTTAGTGCCGGTTAAAGTAATTCGATATCGATTCGATACACTTAATAAAATTGTAACAGGCTGATGTCTGTACCTTAGTACCTAAATACTGAAGAAAAACTAATATTAGATCTGGGGATCTAGAGCAAAAGAAGCTAAAACAACAATTTACATAATGCCTGACAGTTTATACGTTTGTGTACGCATCACGCAAAAACTGCTGCATGGAATTGAATGCAGTTTTCACCAACGAATTGCTAGAAGTCTATAATATAAATTATAGGATCCGTTTTACCGCAGGCAAGATACTTGATTTTAAATTCAATGCGCACAAGGTCAAGCAAAAGCTAGTCTTTTATAAAGTAGAAGTATTGAGACATACACATAAACAATAAATAAATAGTGCATACTGCAAACACTACTGTTTAATGACAATTTAATCAAACTGATGCAGGTGCTAAACGGGTTATGAACAATTTGCATGTTGCATATTTAATGTTATCTCGCAATTTCCGTGTGATTTTATTATGAATAATTTCTAGCTTAAGTTTCAATCCAAATATCTATTAACGAAAATTGAAGTAGAATATACAAACTCTTCTATTATAAGTGCTGGTGCAGTCTTCTTTCTTGATAAAATCTTACTTTTGACAGCACTCAAAAGAAAATCGAAATCATTGTAAGATCATTTCTATTGACCATCTATCTGAAAAAACCTCATTTCTAGGCAGCCTATGACAATATTATTTTGATCTTAATCTTTTAATCTTTATTTATTTCTGCAAAATACATCTTATTACACGACATTTTTGAGTCCATTTTTTATATATATTTACTAATTATATATATAACTAGCTGTGCCCGCGACTTCGTCCGCGTGGAATAGTGATTTTGGGCAGCATTTTTTGGATATATCTTTTGGTTTGTTTTGAATTATAAACATCTTCGTTTAGGTGAATAAGAAAAATCTTTACAGTAAATGCTTCTCTATCTACGATATTAGACGTATAGCCATCGCGGATCAAAGCCATACAGGCTGCTACGATTACTTACACGTGGCAAATCCACATAAAGCTGACCATGCGAAAAACAGTTAATATTTAGATCCACACTCATTAATTGTCATCGCGAAACATAGGCTCACTGGAAACTGAACTCGTTTAAAACTAAACGGGAAATTGTTTGGAATGAAAGGAATCCGAGGAATAAAAACGCTATAAGTTTTTTTTATATTAGCCTGCCAAAGTGCCTCTACTCGGGCTGATGGTAAGCAGTCAGTGGAATTCAGAAGCAGTGGACACCATTTCAAAAGCCAAACTACTGGTATGGTGGCCTCCACTATGGCGGCTTAGTGAGATGCTTCTTCACGCCTCGCTTAAAAGTCCCAGGATGAAAGTTAGGTGGGAACACATGCGCTGGTAAAGAGTTCCAGGCTTTAATTGAGCGACAAAAGTATAAAGTGCTGAACCGTTTGGTTCGAGACCCTTTAGATTCCACTGTGAAAGGGTGGCACTTCAGTCCCGCACGTGTCGTTCTGGATAAAAAGGGAGAGGGTAGAATTAATTTAAAGAGCTGTTGAGAAGACTCTCCGTGGTAAAGGCGATAGAAGACGGCCGTTGAGGAGGCGATGTCTCTTCGCAGCTGTAAAGGCTCAAGGGTCTTAGGCCTCCGAGCTTCCATGATACGGACTGCTCGCAAAAGGCCGCCGTACCGTCTCGAAAATGGTCGCCGAGTCCCACTATCCGGTCACCAAGCTGCACGACGAACCACTCCGAGATTATGCGCAACCTGGTGGGGCAGTCTCTTTTTTTTGGTTAGGTCTAATTGGGCCCTTGTACAATGCCGCGGGCGGCCAGCGGCACCACCGTTTATACTGGTCTCCCTGGCCGGCGGGTTGACCCACACCACCCACACAATGACTCCGCGGATACTCAGCTGGTCCCACACATGCTGCGAGGTCAACGCCTTCTAGATCCAAAGTAAGCATATTATATGCTTGTATTATGGGTTCTAGAATACGGATAAACATACTTAAATACTTTTGTTTTTGTAAATAGATACATATTATACATATAAACACCCAGACCAATGCAAATAGACATGTTCATGCTACAAATATTTGCACTGAGCGGGAATCAAACCCGCGACCTCACAGTCCATACACAGTACCACCAAAATACAGAGGCAGTTGATTTCCCCCTGACTTTCCCTTCCCTTTCCCCTGACTTCTCCCTAACTACCCCCGCACTTTCCTCTCACTTCTCCCTTCCTTTCCTCTTCCTCCCCCTCCCTTCCCCCTCCCTCCAAATTTCAAGTCGCCAACTTCAAAAGCAAAGATTTTTCCATACAATATTTCATCCCTTATTTCACTCCTATAAATCCACCCCAGTAAAAAAAAAATTATGAGCGTATTTATTATTTAAATAAAAGTATTCCAAAACAAAATTTCAAAGCTGTAACTTAAAAAATGAAGACGTTTCATACAATCGATTTCATCCCTTTTCATACACTTAAGGGTTCAATTTTTAATAACCCATTCTTTGTACACTTCTAGACATTAAGACAATCACACCCTCCAAATTTCAAGTCGCTACGACCAGCGGTTTTGGCTTTACGTTGTCTGTCAGTCAGTCAGTCAGTCAGGACAAAGCCTTTTATAATATGTATGGATGTATGGATTAGACGTATAGCCATCAGGGATCAAAGCATACAGGCTGCTAGTAATGCTAACACGTGATAGAGCCACATAAAGCTGACCGAAAACAGCTAATACTTTGATCCACACCCACAACTTTTAGTGTCTTACCTTTACTTTAATTACTTAATTAATTAATTACTTTAATTAGTCATCGCAAAACATAGGCTCACTGGAAACTGGACTCGTTTAAAACTAAATGAAAGACTGTTTAGAATGACAGGAATCCGAGGAATAAAAACACTATCAGCTATTCCGCAACCTGTTAAAATATCTGCTTCTATAAGATTTCGTAGTAAATTAACGAATGTTCGATGTGATTCTTTAAATTGGCATAACTTTTTTATTTATGAACCGATTGACATGAAACAAACACTAAATGTTAAGTGAAGCTTACCACAATATATTAGTGAAAACCATATTTAAATCGGATAAGCCGTTTATGAGATTAGCGTGCACAAACGCACAGACAAACAGACAAACAGACAAACAGACAAACAGACAAAAATTTTAAAAATCATTGTTTTGGGTTCTATTTGCGTTGATATAGGTCCCAATAGTATTTTTTCTCATATATCTTCCATGTACAGACAGCGATCG
Source organism: Parascotia fuliginaria (assembly GCA_963082885.1). Classification (NCBI taxonomy): domain Eukaryota; kingdom Metazoa; phylum Arthropoda; class Insecta; order Lepidoptera; family Erebidae; genus Parascotia; species Parascotia fuliginaria. The sequence goes on from OY720177.1 coordinate 15,932,406, forward strand.
GTTACATTTTTATTATATGTATAGATATCAAATTGAATTTAATAATAAACACATAAGTCCTGTCTAGATAAACATTACGATGTGTAAGGAAGCATGTCCGATCAGCTACATTACAAATATAAAAATACATTACATTACATTACAAAATACATTACATGTGCACTAGTGTGCAGTATAATCATAACTTTATGGTGCCCTTGAGATTGCTTTGTTGTTGAGTACATCAGTGATGTTTATACAAAATTACACTGACGCCCATATCAGCTACGCTACCTACTTAACAATCAGAAATAAAAAACATCACTGGTAATAAATAAAATGCTGATCAGTGGCGACTCCATTCTAAAAGAGAAGCGGAAAATTTTAATTTCCCTATAGAAGAAATGTCGTGGCAAAGGCAAATAATTAAAAAATGCATCATTACTTAATTGAGCGTTTTCGCCACTGAATGCGTAATTATTTAGTTTTGTCCCAATATTTTTATACTGTGAATGTTTTGTATTTATTTAATTAAACTTCCTTTATTTTTATTTTATATTATTTTTACTAGTATACTCCGTTCTATGGAAAATCACATGTCATGTCAACATAAGCTTAAAATGCAATGACTATTTAAAACTTAATTCAACAGTTTCTACAGACATAAATATCAAGTTCATGCTATAACTCAATAAGGATATGCCGACAGTCGCAAACTAATAGCCCACGAGATCGTAAGAGGTAACTGTAGCTCGTGGACGACTCAGAGTCTGCGAACCCGCTGCCTGCCGTGAAGGGAGTGGTAGTTTAGAGAATGCAATTAATACGGGCTATGGAATTTGGTGTTCGATGAACCTGGTGTGATAAGCCGTCATCTATCATTTTTTATTATGCCGCGAGTTAGTTTAGAACAAAGTTGACGGACATGACGTGTCTGAACACTAAATGTATATCTTAAGTTACATTATCACATTACAGTAGGTTATATGTAGTAGTATATAAGCAACAAAGCAACATTATAATTCGCGGCTAGCGATGTAGAGCGATGCGGTGTCGGGTTTGGGGCCCCGGGTCTCTAATGTAGACTCAAGATGAATTTCCCGTAGTTATGACGTTGAAAATGATACTTCCTCTTTCTAAAATAACACCTTCGTGCTCTGGCTACTATAGTCCTCCTACTATTGCGTTATTCTTACAGAGAGATAAAAATTAAAAATTACATAACTGACACGTACTCCGTCCGTAACAAACGTACGTTTGTTTGATAGTCTGAAACCGCCAATCCGCATTAAGGAAGCGTGGCGATCAATGCTCATGCCTTCTCTATATAAAAAGAGGTCTTTTCCGGCAGTTGGATATTAAAGGACCAAGATGATGATTTTAGGACAGTTGCCCAGGCTGTTCCAAAAAACTATTTTTGTCATTGAGAGTTGCACATTGTGTTCTTATAATATAAAAGTTATATATATATTATGTATGTATTACAAAAAAAAATATTTAAGTATGTATATCCGCTTTCTAGAACCCATAACACAAGTTATAAATATATTATTATGCTTACTTTGGGTATAGATGGCGTTGTTTATAGTTAAAAAAATATTTTTTATTTTTAGTTTTTTATTTTTTTAATAATCTTATCACGGCTTGTCACTGACTGGAAGTAGGTTTCTGTACCTACATCTTTTTAAATAGTCTACCACATATTTGCTTTATCACTTTTGACAAAAAAATTCTTAAAAATTAAAATTCAATGAGTTATTACAAATGTCACTATACTGAGATAACTTACAAGCAAATATAAATAATATTGTTATGTGATGTGACAGATTGACAAACAACATTTACTCTAAGGGTGGTAAAAAAAAATTATGGTCGACTATACATTAGTGTAATTTTTAATTCTAATTACATAATAAACCTTTCGCAATCGTTTAGTACAAAACTGAAAATATACTGTAAGTGTAAACTATCGATTTTGTACTACATAAAAGAAAATTTAGGCCAATCTCTCCAAAAACATTCTATAGGCCGACATTTCCATTCGACCAAATTAGTAGGCCTTAGCTTACCATGGAATTGGAGCTCAATTATCTCTGTTAGTTACGCGAGACAATTGTGGGTAAACAAATTGCCTATTATAGTTTTAGTTAACTGCATGTCATTGTATTGGTTCATAATTCATAATAATATAAATTTTGAATTACGTCGAACAATTGTTCTTATATAAAAGTGTGACTATTCAAAAGTAAAATAGGTAAAGAGACTACTTACGTTACACATTTGGCTACGAGCCCTTTTTTCTGTTTATTTTTTTTAAGATATACAAAAACGTAGATGTCTCTTTATCACAGCAGCTAAGTAGTTAAGCTAAGTAATTACTAACATTAACAAATAATTACGCAACTGAAAACGCTATAATAAAAGCGCTTAAATTGGTTCAATGTTTCAAATTATTATAGCATATTTTAATTTCATATATGACAAACGTGCAAGGGGACCATGGTTAATAGTAACTGCCGTTCATGGTTTTCAGGAAGCATCAAAATCATTAGGTAGTCTAGTTCTTTGTCATAAATATAAAATACAGAAAATATTGTCGAAGACTCAATCTTTGTTACTGGCATAAATGTTTTATATTGAAAATAGTTTGCGTTATGCTAAATTTATATCTATACATATAATAAAATTGGAGTGTCTGTTTGTAATATTGAAATAACCGTTTTTTATTATACACCAAAATAAGATTTTTTACAATTTTTGTCTGTCTGTCTGTCTGTTTGCTCCGGCTAAGCTCTGAAATGGCTAGACCGATTTTGATAGGACTTTTATTGGCAGGTAGCTGATGTAATAAGGAGTAATTTTAGAAAAAAATATTTTAATTTAGAAAAATAAAGTATTAAAGAATCGACTGTTAGGCGGAACGAAGTTCGCCGGGTCAGCTAGTTATTATATAAAGCAAAAGAGTTTGTTTGTTTGTTTGTTTGAATTCTCTAATCTCTGGAACTACCAGTTGGATTTGAATATTTCTTTTTGCGTATGTTAGCCTAGTTCCTGAGAAAGGGGCTATGCAACATCACGCTAATGGCGACAGGAGCAGAGCAGTAAGCAAAAACTCGGGTGAAACCGCGCCGTGGACAGCTAGTTACATTAATATGACAAACAATTTAGAAAAGAGAGCAAAACCATGAAATAACTGTGACTGTATTTTTATTTTCTCACTTTTGAATAAAGTATTACACTCATCAATTATAAATTCACTCTTAAAAAAATTTGGATATTTTGATAAAATTTTATGCATTACTTTCTTCAACAGACTATAAACTTCGACTCAACGCGCGGCGGTATATCTTTAGTAACGGAGAAGGGAATACATAGTAGCAGTAGGTTGTTGGTGCAGTCAGCGCGGACTTCGGACGCAGGAGCATATCAATGTGCACCAGATAATGCGCAGTCAGCGTCTGCGCGGGTACATGTGTTGACTGGTAAGATAAATTTACTTTCGTTCGTTAACCAGTGGTTGAAAATTACGAGTAAAGCAGGACCACACCTAGTTTTTCCCCAGTAAAAATCGATCCCACAACATGTGGCACCACAATCGCATGCGATCCTTCTGCGCTGATTAGACGCAATTATACTAAAATATATATTATGTAACGTTTCTTTAATTTTGAATAAATAACATACGTTTAAAATTAATTAATTTAATATACATCATATTTATAGCTTTGCCTGAACGCTAGTCTTTTTAGTATTTTTTCATTATAATATTTACACGTAATTTGGCTTAGATAAACAAGCTTACTCAAAAAACTAAATATATGTAAATACACCGTTACCGATAATAATATTAAAAGTGATTACTTTTAATCACTTTCAATACCATTACCGGTAACTGTATATTTCGTTTCAGAGGCTTAGGACGACAAATTAAAAATTATAGCCTTTACAAACTAATATAGGTATCTTTAATTTATTTATTATATAAATGACCGCTTCGAAAAAACACCATTGCAAATTACTCAATTCTAGATTATATTTGATATGGGAACTGAAATCACCTACCATAATAAATTAAACCGGATGGTGGTTCAACACAAAAACGCATATAAAAACACTCCATAACTTACGGCACCAGTAGAACGATAGACAATAAATCAATGCTGTCCTTAATGTAATTAACTGGAGAACGGTCGGGACTAGAAGTTCTAATTAGTTGACCGGAGTGTTCGTCAACCCACAATCGTCAGACATCTTTGCACGGAATTGACAGAGTTCATTTGAATGTAAAAGTCAAACTTATTTCAAATATTGCTTGCTTGAACTTAAAATGCGATGAGTTTGAAGAATACGTGCGATAGTAAAATTTCGTTGATGAAATGCTTTTAGTTTTATGATATAAAATTTTTGGTAATGAAAATAAATCTTGGAAAAAATTTATTCATTCTAAGATTTTTAGAACAGTGTTGAATAAACAATTTTTAACATATTGCAATATTGAGTTCCATTATTTGTTTTCTTATTTTAATAATTTTATTGTAAGTTGATATCAGATTAACATGTGCAAGAGAAGAGTTACAAATCTACATGGATACTTAAAATTAGCTAAATTCAAAGACTATATCACGAATGAATTTAGACACATCAATTTGATCATCATTCTAAATGAAATCTGTAATTTTTTTTTGTTTTACTTAATAACTTTGCATTTTTTTAGTTCTTAATCTAACCTTCTTATAGGTTAGGACTTTGGGTCTGGTTCAGAATAAACCTAAATAACACATTTATAATTTCATGCATTTGAAACAACTTTAATGTTACATTACAGTTCTCTATTTGTCTTAAACAACGTCTGTCCTTTTAATGCTTTCTAGCTGCAAGTGACTAAATGAAGTCTGACGTCTTGCACTTAAAACTCATACCTAATTAAAAGTTACTGCGCTTTCAAGAGACTCTGATGTCATCATAATGTTTAAGTCTAGGACAATATTATTACCTCCAAGTTGATTTTGACACCTTAAATTTCAGTTTGGTCAACACAAACTAAAAGGAACCCCTATACAAAATTTGAGACTCCTAGCAGTTGTAGTTTCTGGGATTTCATGATGTGAGTGAATGACCTTTTGCTTTTATAAAATAAATGTACCTAAATTTGGTAAATGGTGTTACGCATAATATAATAACTGTACATGGGTGCTTATTGTTGTTTACACAGTTAAATTAAAAAAAAAAAACAAATACATCAGTGAACTTAATACAATAGACACTTATCGAAGTTATTCGTAGGATTTTCTTTGAAAGAGTACTTTACAATAAGTAATGTACCTAATGCTGTTGAAAGTCCCTAAGCGTAGTTAGGTAAAGACATTGATAGTAGCCAAAACGATGGCCTTAATGGTACTGTATACAACACAACACGACGTTAGAGTAATGTATTCATTACTTGCTACCGGTACGATGCTGCAAATTACATCGTTAGTCCTGACTCCCTATCTCCTGCACGCCTGTTCTATACGATGCAAATCCAATTGATTTTAGATTTGTAATTTCCTTTAAAGTTATGGAAATTGCTGACTAAGTTTTGTGGCGAGGTCATCTTGATGCTTGTGTTACAATATTCGAAGTTTTGTTCAAAACTAGGTTAATGACGAACAAATTTTCAAGTGTCACTCAAAGTTTGTCATACTCCTATAATTATCTTTTAATATGAAGCCGCTTATCAAAATGTCAATTCTGTAGATTAGATTTATGAAGTGGCGGATGCAATATTAATTACAATATTATGATGATGGTAGACATTTTTGACTTTGAGATAGTAATATTAGCTAACGAAAAATATAATCAATTTAATTTTACTGTAGACCTATAATATTTAAACTCAACAATCTGTTTGAATTTCTATTCAAATTACAATAAGTGCTTTAAACTAAACAACTTGATGTCGAATGCACAAGATCTACATAACACGATTCTAGTGATTATGCTTAACGACCAAACAGGTTCTACAAATTACAACATTAGTCCTGCTGAATATCACCTCTGTATGCTAGTTATAGAGATTGTTACTAATGAATAATGCTAAAGTAGCTCTACGTTCGTTTTTTCATTACTAGTTGCAAAAACTTTAGGAGTTATGCGATTCGAATAAGCTATTACAATTTAATTTTGAGAGATATAGGACAAAGAGAAATTACTGTTAGGGCATTTTCTTTTCTTGATTAAATTCAATTAGTTCGATGAAAGGAGAATCTTTACCTTAAACCATAGTTATAATAACAGTAACAAAAGAGTATATGAATGTTTTATGTCACAATTAGTTTTTTCATCAGTTACCAATATTTTACTGTCATTCAAGATAGAATAGTAGGTAGGTACTATACATTACCGATGGTTTCACACGCTAGTAGATCCACGCTGGTTTCAGCATGAATGGGCCGGATCGACTGGGGAATTACTACCCTCTCATAGAAGATTGACGTAAGAGTAATAGTATCCATACTATTGCGTTTCGTTCGGTGAGAGAGAGTGTCGGTGGCCCAATTTTCCTCCTTTTCTTTTTCCTTACCTTCCTCAATCCTTTCACTTACCCCACTACTCTGCGAAGCTGCTCTCTCTGGACTCTCTCTGGACTCTGAATCGCGTGAGCCGTCTGTCACTGACGGCAATAAAAAAATGAAATAATTTCACCTTTATGCTTCATGTAAACCTCAATTTAATAATTAAAATAAACAATCACGTTAACATATTAGACTGTAATGAAACAATAACACTGATTGTAACCAATACAAGTTACGTGTTGGGTCCTAATGACAGGTGTAATAATAACAAAACTTTAAACTAACTTTGCTATTCAATATGTCTGGGTGGCTCGAACAACAGAACTGCGTTTCTCAGAGAAATTAATCAAATAAACTTTTTTAATTGGAAATTCATTATTGAATGGTCCTACATTTATTTTGGTGTTTAATTAAGATTTAAATTTTTAATTACGTTTATTAGGTTATCTTTCTACAGATAGGATATACATTACCCTGCAGTAGAAAAATGTGTAGGTACTATTATAATGAGTTTTGCATCAAACGTTGAAAAATGTAATTATAATATTGTAATGTCTGTTTACAAGTAGAAACATTTTAATACTTTAAAAAACATTTTATGTTTTATTTCCCAGAAAAGTTAATCTTTCAATTTCCAATTTCCCCCTTTCCTCTTTCCTCACCTCCCTCATTCCCTTCCCCTAACCCCATTCCCAGCCGCCATAGTGGAGGCCACCATACCAGCAGTTTAAGACGATGGCTTTTGGTATAGTAGCCGCCACTTCTGGATTCCACTGACTGCTTACCATCAGGCGGGGTGGAGTCACTTTGGTAGGCTATATAATCTCATAGAGCTCTTAATTTATTCGTATGTTAATATAAAATTGGTTGTATGTAATATTTTTATTCAAATGGCTTTGATGTCATTCATTTCCCAGTTCGACCGTTATTTTTGACGTTGTTTATTCTTTGTCGCATAGAATATTTGGGTGAAATACGATTATTTATCGTACAACTGATATATTTACATTCTAGATTGAAACTGTGAATTGATTGTGATATCACGACTTTTAGTTAAAAAATATGATAGTATTGTATGTCGAATGTATTTTACTTGAGTAATAAGTTTCATTATATTATTTTTACTTGTTACTTATATAGTAACGTAACATTTTCCTTATCAAATAAAAAAAATACAAAAGTCTGTTTATTCGGTTTCTAGAACCTATATTACAAACTATTACAATATGCTTACTTTGTTTCTAGATAGTGCACTGACTGCTTACCATCAGGCGGGGTAGAGTCATTTTGGTAGGCTAATATATAAAAAAAAATTTGTAGTGGAATAAAATAAATTCATGTTCAATACGAACTTAAATTAGAATTTTCTATTATCATAAAGTAGATTCTACAAAATCCTGTTTAAATAAACCTTACATCCTACTATCCTACTAATGCGAAAGTTTTTGTGTATATGAGTGTGTGTATTTGTTACCACTCAGCGCATAAACGGCTAAACCGATTTCGATGAAAATTTGTATATAGATAGATTCGGTGTCGGAGATAGACATATAACTACTTTTTATCCGGATTATCGGTTTGGTGCCCGAGGGAGACAAAACACATTTTAGGCCCTAACGAAGCCGCGGGGCGCAGCTAGTACCTAGTAAAATAGTTTGCAACTAGTTAAAAAGCTTATTTTAGTATTTACGTCATTAGTATATAGGTACGTCGGCAGTAAAGCGAATATCTATTGCGACTCACTGAACGAATTTGCCGCTATTTAGCTATTGCAGTGAAACGAGAACTTTAAGCCGGCCACACACTGATGTATTGTTGTTCGTTATTAGTCAATATATATATAACATTGAACAATGTTCTTGTAAGTACTATATTCAGTAATCTGAAATATTTTAAATCAGCTTTCAACCACTGGTAACAGTGATCAGTAATCTTAATAAATTTATTGGATTAAAAACGTTTCTCAATCTATACTATTATATAAAGCGGAAGAGTTTGTTTGTTTGAACGCACTAATCTCTAGAACTACCAGTCAGATTTGAATAACTCTTCTTGCATATGATAGCTCAGTTCTTGAGGAAGGTTATAGGCTATGTTACATCACGCTACTGGCAACAGGAGCAGACCAGTAAGTAAAGACGCGGGTAAAAATACGCCGTGGAAAACTAGTTATTATGTAAACCTAAAGTTACTTTGTTAATAGGTAGATTTATGTTAAGTTTGGCAGCGTTACTAGTTGAATAGGCTAATAATAATACTGATGATAAAGATAAGTACAATAGTAAACTGAATTAGATAAGTATACAAAAACGAACTAAATCACTACATTCAGATTTTTTTATAGAAAATTTGCCGTATCGCAAACTAAAAAAACTTTGATAAATAATCTTTAAAAATTTGAAAGTATTAAAGTAAATAAAGCTTGAACTAATTTATCATGCTGTATGATAAATTAGTTGAAATTTATCTTAAAGAGCAAATCAATAAATAAAACTGTTGTTAATCTCATGCAGTTAGAATTTTGTTAGAATTATAATTTGTAAGTTGTTCACAGATTTATAATATTTAATCCGCATAATATTAGAAACAGTAAATTTCTAAATTTAAAATAATGATAATATATAAGAATATTGTCTGCCTAGAAATTTTCCATTTTATCTGAACCCTAAATAGCTGGTACATCAGTGCATTATACGTCTACTTTGCCTACTCTTTTGTGGAAAATAATTCACAGGTCTACCTCTCTTTGATTATGTCCTTTATAAGTATCACGATCTAAATAAATAAATGACTTTGACTTAGGCTGTGTCAATATTTTAAATAGAATAAATACAAGAGCCTGAAGATGCATGTTTTCTTAACATTAGAGGGTTTCTGTGTATAAGGGTGTCAAATTTTAATGTTACAAAACGTTTCGTAGTGAATACACAGCTTTTTGCTCACAGTAGGAGTTAGCTACGTTTCTGACGACAGACACATTTGAATCACGGTTCCCGTTAGTTTTGTGTACTGAATTGTTAATTAGTTCATGTGGGTTTTGTGCCCGTAAATGGTAATCAGTTTAAATACATGCCAGGATGCAATGTAAAATTTATTGTCTAGTTAATTTTGAATAAGTTGGAACTTGGATGGCGCTTAAAAAGCATTCCTTAAACCGCCATTTGTGGAGGCCACCATACCAGCAGTTAGAGACGATGGCTTTTGGAATGATGACCACCATTTGTGGATTCCACTGACTGCTGGCTGACTGCACTTTGGTAAGACTTGTATGCATGTCCTTGAAAATGGGCAAACGTAATAATAAGATATTGCTGTGTTTGGCCAACCGACGCAGTCAAGAAGCGTATGTATGTATGTTAGTATGTATGTCTATTTATTTAGCACGCTCTACAGCCTAAATGGCTTGATGAATTTTAACTTATGAGGTGTCATTATATTCGTTTTGATAATGGGAGTGACATAGGGTATATAAAAGTTCAATGTAGCGTCAGCACGAGAAAAAAAATTGGGTTTCTTTCTTTTCATTTTGTTTTAGGCAGTTCGGCTTTTTATTTTTTAATAACATATATTACTTGTTTTAAAGACAGCTCTAGCATTCAGGAACAAGCCCTGAATTTTGGTACATTATGAACGTACAATTAACAAACCTAAAGTACTCACTAGGGACAATTTTGTATGGATCACATAAAGTTTTGTCCATATGGGAATCGACCCTACAGCCTCTTGCACGCACTCCCTTTGCGTCACCACGGCAGTCATTATAGTCCACCGTGAGAAAAGTTTTGGGTCAGGTGGTGGCCTATTTGTCTTAATATAGACAAAAATAAAACTATTGTGTTATTTTATTTAAAAAAATATAGGTTATTATTTGTAACTGTTTAAAGATTCTTAAAAACAATTTTTAAAGTTTCCATCTCAAACTGAGTGCTGCTTACGACTTACCATCAGCTACCCATCAGCAACATTAAAAAAAGATTTTTTGTACAATATTATATTCAACAATAGCTACGAGTATATTAACGCAATTAGCTCTAGAAATATATACAGGTAATTTAAAGTCTGGTAACAAAATTAATATTTTTAAGTAAATGCTTAAATAACAACACTTAGAGCTATAAATATCTGAGCGACTCGTGACACTAGGTCGTAATATAAAGTAAATATAGACTTTTAGTAATTATATTTAGGTGATAAATATTTTTTCTTTATTAACACAGTAAACCCTCAAATTAGGTGCTAATTTGCTATTATTTCAGGTTTTTCTATAAGTAGACTATATTTATATAAATTTATTATTTAAGACTAATATTATGATGTATATTGTCGTGCCAAGTTGGTATATTTTTTATGGATTAATCTTACACAGTTCTATAATAACCCTTACCCTTACAGTCACGAAACAAAAAGTTTATTGTTCTGTTGCTATAGTAATTAATAACTAATAACACACAGATACAAAGAACATTATGCTGTAACTAGTTCACTATAAACAAGCGTTCTTCCTTTAATCACGTAATAACTGCAGTGAAATTCAATTACTTTTATTTTATTTAGTAGAGCTTTCAAGATTTAATTCTATCCGATTTAAGACCGTTAAAGTTGATAAGAGCATTAAACGTTTCGTGGGAACTGTATAAAATATATCTTTTGTCTTTATTTTTAAGTGTATCGGGCTAATGAAGCGTTTAGAGTCTAATTAAATCCATATTTTACAAGAAGTTAATATTCGCTCATAAACGAGCAATCCCATTGAGACTGAATTAAGGCTCTGTACCGTCAATGTTTAGTATATTTACGCAGTGTAAAAAAAGCAAGCTAGAATAAAACTATATTTACCGGCATAAACATAAACAGTGTCATTTTCAGATCTCAATAAACGAAAATGGGCCACAATATTTACTAAACACAAATAATGTTTGCTATCTTAATGCTCAAAGGAGAAAAGGAGATCGACAAATAAATATTGGAGCTTTCCCTAACGTGTCTACTTATTTGCAGGTGAAACCCCAGCTGCGATGCAGGGAAGCGCGCAATGGGCGAGTCGATTTGATGTACGTACACTACTGTACTTCGCCAGTGTTATATACCTATATTCAAATGTATAATCACTAAGGACATTCAAAGAACTGTAAAACGTATCGATTTTGTAAAGGAATGGATGTAAGTTTGAATATACTTGAGAGTTTTGTAAAGTGAATTCTAAATTCGAAGTTCGAGTCAATAGAGTTTGTTAACTTCGGTTGATCGATTCAAATCGAATTGTAAATGCAAAATACGTTGGTTGGTTTTAAATTCTAAGAGAAGTTGTGTAAAATATTGATATAAAATATAATAGTGTTGTAAAGTGACATCGAAATATCGAAGCTAGTGGATTGTGATTGTCAGATGTCGGCTAAATGTCAAACTTTTAAAATAAAGGGGTTTAAATTGTTCAGGCGACAGTGTCTGTAATTGTTTTACTATTTTTTTAAGCTGCAACTTTATGTTGAATGATTAGTGTCCAAACTGCATTTATTGCAAATTGAATTATTTAAACTGTAAACAGAGAGTGTTTGACGTAAAGTTAAATATTGATCAGGTCAACTTATCTGAAGGGAAAACCTGTGCCAACGTTGCATAGAATATATCCTAAGTGTCAGGGTAATGTTAAAAATTAAATAGAATAAAATTTCAACCAAACTCACATTTCTAATATCTTCTTAATTTTAATATAATCTGGTTGATTGTCAATCGCAATTGAGATTGAATGAAAATGTGATTGTTAGTTAAAGGCAATAACTATCACGATTGATGATGGAACGATGTAAAAATGTAAGTTATTTAATAGAAATAGATATTATTGTTTTTGAAAATTTAAAATTGATTTGAATAAAATACAATTTTGTATATGTGTGCAGTTTAATTTCCCAGTTCCTTCTTATGTAAACTAGCTTGTAGCTAAATTATAGACTTGATGCTATATAGTTCTAAGAAAGGTAAGTGTCGTAGTCAGTTCTTCGATGGGTGGCCGTTTGGTAAAAGTGAAACTCCTTCGTGTCTCGAAAAGGAATATATTGATAGTTGTTGTTAGCAGCCTGAAATAAGACTAAAGATTTGTCCTCGATGAATAAATGGTAAGTAAGTAACTACTTACCTAGTTAAACCAAGCAGACAATATAATTATGTAGGCAACTACAATTGGTTTACATGTCAGTCAAAAACATGTAATGATAGTTCATTACATGTTTTTGATGTTGTTATTGTAGTACAACATACATCGATAAATATGACTCATTCGGTATAAAATCACTCACAACTTCAAAAAAATTTTTAACATCCAGAAAGTTCATTCATTGCAATTCTAAACAACTTGCGCCAACCTCTTCCAACAGTTCCAACGCCATTTAAAAAAAATCTATAAAACAAACTACGTACAAACACGGCTTTTCCCAACCCTTTACCTTTCACCCGAGGCCCTTAGAAACACGTTCACGTCAACCATTCACAGCTACTCATTCGGGTTTTATTTAAGTTCTTTCATTTACGAACGTAGTTGACGATTTAACAAAAGTCTTAGAGTGCCCGAGGCGCTAACGCTTCAACAAAACTAATCGAAACCAAGTCTAATGGAAAAGTGCTCTAGTTAGGGCTACCTGTTTGTCGCTGTATTGTTTAGATAAAAGTAATGGACTTGCTAAGTGAGTGAGAAAAACAGATGAAAGAGTATTGGAAAAGCGATCTGCACTAACACAGCTGTGTTAGACTATTTAAAGATGTTTATCTATCAGTATTTCAATAGTTACATTAAAACAAAGCTGTTAATCAAATGTAGTGATAGATTTACCCATACTTACATGTAAAAATGAGTGTATGTTGAAAATGCGAGAATGGTATATTTGGATCGTAGCAAATGGCATACTTATGGCCTCTGCACTTCTATGTGTGAGGTTATGTAGGTAAAGAATTTAAATTATAGTACTTCAACATTCGACTGCGCCATTATGGCTAATGCCACGTCAAATTATGACTCACAAAATATTATAGTGTAAAGAGTAGTCTCTAGTTCTTGCTCTGTTAATATTTTAGTTCACAAATTTCATTCAGAAATAAATGAGTTTTAGATTTAAAATTGCTATTAGTAAAAGAAGGTTCACCAAGATTTCTCGCTATGCTATTGCGGCTATGGGATGTCCTCAGGGATCAGTGCTAGGTCGTAGGGTTTGATGATTTCCTTTCATTGCCATTACTACCCGGCTGTACTTTAACTGGATATGCTGACGCTGGCCTGTTACTGATACAATCTAATACCAGGGCTGTACTAAAGGATTTAGCGAATAAATGTTCACGTCTAGTCTCTGACTGGGAAAAACGAATAAATGTTCACGTCTAGTCTCTGACTAGGGAAAACGAATAAATGTTCACGTCTAGTCTCTGACTGGCGAAAACGAATAAATGTTCACGTTTAGTCTCTGACTGGGAAAAACGTTACCGATTATTGCTCGTTAAAAACTTTTCAGCTTCTTTTGAAAGAAAATCTGAAAACACCAACTCGAATAAAATTTAATAATATAAGCATTAAAAGTAGGGATTCAGTTTGTTACTTAGGATCTTATATTAGAAATAAACATTTCATTAAATAATCAAATCACTTTAATTGGGAAAAATCTAAAATATTTTTTACGCTTTATAGAATATTAACTACAACATGGGGTCTTTCTTTTTATACACTTAAAACAATTTATAGTTCTACTTATTTAGGAAGTATGTGTTATGGAGCATTTGTATAAGCTGATAGGATAACTATAGTTGCTGAAATTGTTTCAAAGTCAACGTCTTGCGTTAATATTTCTGTGTAAGGCATATAGGACAGTTAGCACTGAGGCTTTGCCAGTACTGGCAGGTGTTCTTCCAGTTGATCTTGAGGTTCAGAGACGAACGGCTATGTACTACACAACTCACGACGGCATGAATAGTAACTTCTTACAATCGCGCTATCGCCAGATAATCAGTAGATTATTTAAAAATGAAAATGAAGTTTATAGGAGTCTCATAAAAGAATGACAGCAGCGCTGAAATACTTCAACTAAGGCACCCCACCTGTACTAGTTCTTACCATCATTTGTAAAGTGGTTGGAAAGAACATGGCTAGAGGCAGAACACTGGAGTGTAAAATTTTTGACCACAAAAATATCTTTTTATCAGATTTAGTATTCCAAATGCTTACAACATCCTTCTAACATTATAAATGCTTAAGTTCAGAAAATCCATCCTTTTAAACTGCTGGTATGGTGGCCGCCACTATGGCACCTGGGTATAGGGTAGGAGAGTGAAATAGGAAAGGTGAGGAAAGAAGAAAGGGGGGCGATTGGGCCTCCGGCACTCTCTCTCACCGAACGAAACGCAGTAGTACGGATACTACTACTCTTACGTCGGTCTTCTATGAGAAGATATTACTTCCCCGGTCGATCCGGCCTATTTCTGCTGAAACCAGCGTGGATCTACCACCTACCCAATATTATACCAGTTATAATATATAATAATACCAGCCTGACTACTTCTTATTTCAGACTTTTAAGTTCACGTTTTCTCACGATGTTTTCCTTCACTGTCAGTCAGAAATGTATAAGATAAACTTAGAAAGTAGGTCCATATGATTTGAAAAATCACATCAGTACTTGTCCGGATTCGAAACTACTAACTAAATCGTGTTTACGTTATACCAGTTACCAATACGAAAATCAAAAAAGTCAGATTAATGAAATATAAAAACTTTTCCATATATAACAGTCAGAGACAAGCTAATTACTTATCGGTACACGTTTCACCAACCCTATAACACTGATCTCTGATTCTCGTTCAACGGATATTAATGGGCAAGCACAAAAACCGAATCGTTTAAAAATGAGATAACGGTTAAGTACGATTCAACGGATTCCATTAACCGACCCCTGGTTTTATTCAACCCTCATCCGAATGATGTTTTATTAATTATTGAAAAATCTTTTATAAAGTATCAAGGTAAGTTAATGGATTTCACTAATTAGACACAATGATAAGTTAAATAAAGGTAAAATTTATGAGCATGAAATTTATAAATGTCGTTTTGAAATATGTTCCAGTAAAGCAAGCTGAAATCCAAAATTTGAAAATAATTATATTATCTAATAAACAACTAAGTTATGAAATAGAAAATAGCAATAGTTTTTATTGATGATCGAATCTCTCTCTCTTTTTGAAGATCATTTTCAACAGCATACTAACGAGTAAAAACAAGCCAAGTAAATAAAACCAAGAAAATAAATCGTTAGATTGACAGTTTAGTTAACTAAAGAAAACGTTCCGCATTCCAAATTTTCAAAACATTTAAAACCACAATTTATTTTCAATTTCATTCAAAACGAAGCGTTAAAACAGCGTAAGTTCCAGTAAACCCCAAAATTAATTCAGTTGTCTTAAATGTATTTAAAAATTCAATTTAAACAACACAAACAATAAAAAATGCGACAGACCGTTGAGTGAGTAAATGTAGGTGTAATTAAATTGGTTACGACAAATTGTTTAAATAGATCTCAAATTATTCAAAGTACAATTAAATACGAAAGTGGTTTATCTTCAATGCAACGTCGAAAGATGAAACGACCAAATAAAAACAAATATTTTGGAACGAAAATGTAATGTTTTTAAATTGTGTTGGTAATAACAATGAGAATTGCAATAAAGTTTTATTAAGTTAGGTACTTACTTTTTCTATAATAAATTAATTGATAGGAATTCTTTAAGAGGAATTATTTGTATTATTATTTGTGTATAGTTATAAAATGCAAGTAAAAATGGATTTATAGTACATTACTATAGCTATTTGTAATTACATAATTGCACAAAACATTTTAAAAGTTATACCTACCGATAAAAACATCAAAATAATAATATCTTGCTATTTTATATACAATTAATGTTACATTTTAATGACGTGATCGTGATACATTTATATGTTCTAGGTTTCATTTGAAGAACATAACGTATGAAGACTCAACTTCAGAAGATTGCAGTCATAGCAACATATTAAGTATTGCTGCGTAATGGTCTACAGTGAACACTAACCTATAAAGGCAATAGAAAATTTAAACCAGAATGAATACATAGAAGTTATAGTACATACGGTGAAGGAAAACATCGTGAGGAAACCTGGACATAAAGTCTGAAATTGCCAATCCGCCTTGAGCAAGCGTGGTGATTAATGCTCATGTCTTCTCTATATGAGAAGAAGCCATTGCCCTGCAGTGGGACAGTAAACAGACTAGTATTATTATATATACCACAAATAATTACTTAACTAAGTTACTTAAGATTATACAATTTATTATTTGGAATTATTAAGCCCTTTTTGCAGGTTCAATATGATCAGAAACGACGCAGATCAAACTGACCACTATCGCATAAGTCCAAGGTATTTTATCATAAACATTGTCATTGTCAGTACTTTATGATCAAAGCGAAGTTTTACAGTCGATTACGTTTCAAAAGAAACCATCGTAAACTTCAGTTAAATATTTTAACTGTTACGTGAAGATAAAATTTATTTTGATTTTTTGCAAGAAATGTAGATTTTGGAAAAACCGTTGCACCTGCATGATTAAATTCTTTTATTGACTCTATTAATGTTCTTAACTTAAAAAAAATAAAATAAAAATAAATACATAATCATAGTAATAAATATTATGTCGCGTGTTGTTAAAACAAAATGATAACTGTCAGATTTAAATTAATTAAAGTTACAGCATTTGTAAGTAAACCTTTTTTGTTTAAGTTGGAACAGGCAGATTATTTAGGTATCTTTTGCTGTAGTAACTTTTAATTTACTGATAGCTATTTTTTTACAGTGTTTATAAGTAACATAATCATCGTTTATGAGCAGGACATTGTCGATCTTAACATATTATTATTATTTTATATCATGCACATAAATTTTATTTATTTAATTTAAAAGGTTGTTTTTATGAGCTCTGTGTTAACTATCACGTAAACTAAATCTGTTTTAAAATAATTCTGATTTTATTCTTACATTTTCTTAGAATACATTGCTTTTTACTAACATAATATAATTATTAAATTTTAATATCAATGATTAATAGGCTTGACATTTTAGATATAAAATAGGAACATTATCTCAAGCTTCTAGACGTATTTCTTGAAGCTCTTTTGTACAAGCAGGTTCTAGCAGCACTAACGAAGCAAAAACAGCTCGAAGTAAACGGAGCATAAGTCTTTGCTGTTGAAAATGTATTTATATCAGTTGTAGTGTAGGAATAATTTATCTCCTTGCTATCAATTGGCATACTTGCTGTCTTATGATATTTATACTGTACTAGAATAAGAAGTTAATTACTTTTGTGTGACTTAAAACAAATGTTTTCTTTTTTTTCTTTCTTTTTATTTATTCAGAGATTGAGACAAAATTAATCTTTGCCGGTTTCGTTGAGACAATAATTTAAAACCTTTAATTTTCTTTATTATTTCACTATTTTTATTAAAATTGTTGTATATATTTATAAGTTATTCAATATAAATTACTGTTATGAATTTTATTGCTGTTTTATTCTATTTTATGGTTTCTGTTTTCTGTTTTATAATTCTCTTTCATTTGATATGTAAAAAGATACAATTTTAATTTAACGCACATTACATTCGACAATACTATGAATAATAAATACATAGGTAAGAGGGTGTGCTTTTAAATAATCTGCAATAAAAATGTTTTTATGTAAAACATGAAATATTTATACCTGTTAAATAAGAATAATGTAATGTTAAATTTATACAAATGAAATAGGTACAAATCAATCCGTTAATACATTGGTGTAAAACAGCATGGTGGGACTAAGGGAGTGGATAATCGGATGGATGCACCTTTAATATGTTTTAATTGTTGTGAAAAATTTGTTATTTTTTTTTATTTTAAACAGTATTCAAAATATCAGTATCTTGTGTAAAAGATACTTATGTAAGTATATGAAATAACTGGCATCGTGACATTTATTCTAAGAACTAAAATATCTTAGAATTGACTATGATTGCTTGCAGATAATGCTATTCAAAAGTATACGGATAAAATATTCATGTTTTCCATATGTAAATGTCGAAGCACATATGAAAATGTTTACATACATCATATTCGATTTTGGTTATTTACAGTCATATCTTTGAATAAAAAGAGCACGGCACGAGTTACACCTGATAGGCTACTAAAGTATGTTCTCGTGACAATGGAAAATTGTAGTACAGTTTCTTTATATAAAAAATGCTCCAAGAAATATCGACAAGGTCAGATAATATTTTAGATTATGTATATGGACATTATTTAGATTATGGTAGATAGATAGTTTTAGATCGACTTAAGAGTAGTAGTATCCGTACTACTGCGTTTCGCTCGGTGACTGAGAGCACCGAAGGCCCAATTTCCCACTTTCCTCTTTCCTCACCTCCCTCATTCCCTTCCCTATCCCCATTCCCAGCCGCCATAGTGGAGGCCACCATACCAGCAGTTTAAGACGATGGCTTTTGGTACAGTGGCCGCCACTTCTGGATTCCACTGACTGCTTACCATCAGACGGAGTGAAGTCACTTTGGTAGACTATAATATAAAAAAAAAATAGACTTTGTATTTAAGCACGTATAGCTTACGGCAATTTGCACGAAATAATTTAAAATATCAACTGCCTACAAGCCATTATGCGGCTTACCTAGTCGGATGTCTGATTACTGTCTACTAGTTTGATGTGGTTACAATCTCAGCTACACAGACTCCAAACAAACTCCGAAAGCTATCCAACTGTAAGCTATACTTCTGCGAAGTGGAAGTAGGTACTTATAATCATATTTTTTTATTTATATAAATAAGGTACACCAACAGCAAACATAAATATTCTTGTAACTTTTTTTTTATATTAGCCTACCAAAGTGACGCCACCCCGCCTGATGGTAAGCAGTCAGTGGAATCCAGAAGTGGTGGCCACCATACCAAAAGCCATCGTCTTAAACTGCTGGTATGGTGGCCTCCATTATGGCCGCTAGGAATGGGGTTAGGGGAAGGGAATGAGGGAGGTGAGGAAAGGGGGAAAATTGGGCCTCCGGCGTACTCCTCTCACTCACCGAACGGTACGCAGTAGTACGGATACTACTACTCTTACATCGATCTTCTATGAGAGGGCAGTACTTTCCCGGACAATCCGGCCCATTCATGCTGAAACCAGCGTAGATCTACTACCAAATAAATTTTCTTAAGTAAAATACCTCAAATACCTTTCATTTTTATGAAGTGTTTAAAGACTAAAGTATTATAATGGTACGCTCAATTACTAGTATCGATTTTAATCGAAGATTTATGAGGTAGAAAAGACATTTAGCACCCCATCCACACCCTTTCCCTACAGAGGAATTCAGTATTTCACTTGTCTAATAAAATCGTTCTCATCTTACCGACAGCAAAGTTCGAGTACGAAATTTTCATGAAATTTATTTAACTCGATAATACTTTTTGTAAATTATATAAGAAGATTTGTTGCTGCTTTTTCTTTTCAAGTACATAAATAATGATTTTAATTAAATCGTACACATTTAAACAAATCTTACTAATGTCATAAACACGAAAATTTTGTTACTCTTTCATGCAAAGAATACTAAATGTTCATACATCAGAATAAGACACAGACTATAATTTTATTAATATATATATAAAGATATTTTGTAATTTTTTATACTTTCACAGTCGACCTCCTCAATTATGATCAAGAAGTAATCTAAGAAAAATCTCGCTTTGTTCTTAATAAACAAAATAAAAATGTAAAGTTTTACGAGTTTCCTATTTGATTCCAGTAGTACTAGTCTGAAGTTTAAAAAGTTTGTTAGCGTAAGAAAAAGTTAATTTGTTAACTGTTTTTATTTGATGAACTTTTTAGTTAAAGGCATTCTGTAATTTCAGTTAATTGCCAAAGTCCATTTTACTAACGTTGCTGATAGTAACACGGATTTTTTAAGACCAGCTTGAAAGCAACAAAGTAAGTACACATACGAGTACGTGAATAAAACTACTTCATACAAACATAGTATAACGTATTTTTTCACTTAGAGGTAAGAAGAAGTCAAAAACAGCTACGTTTTGTCTTTTGTTGTTGAACCGTTTGCTGGGCACAATTTCAAACGCCAGGCTAATGAAAATGTCTTGATAATTTCCAATATTCATTTACCTCATCCGCGGATCAAACTGAAACCTTCACATCACTGTCCGTACAGAGTGTCACTAAACTACTAAGATAGTCAAAATTGCTAGTCTAATCATACAATAAACTTACATTACCCAATCACTACATTAACGGCTAATTTTCGCTGTCCCATCTCACAGTACCATCCAAGTATTAAATTACATAAGGCCTAAAAGCCGAAATTGAGGATCACGTCATTAAATTTAATCTATATTGTAAACCATTTACAGTTGCTAGTGTGCGTTTATCCGTGGATTATCCCAGCTTATATCTAAGTGGTGGTAATATTGCTATTGCCCACTCTTTTGGCATGATATTGACAACTTCAAACACCTCTAGCAATCGTATTAAAATTTTACATCAGACCTTTATTTAAATTATGATTTAGAAATATGCTTAACCTTTGACCTACCAATAACGCTGGATGTATTGCAGTAAGGTTTAAGTTTGATGTTTTACTATTTTGATGATATTTGTACTAATTATTTAAAAGTATTAAAACTGCTTTCTTCCATTAATAGGCAATCTCGATATCGCAAAACACTACAAATATACAATAAAATTATGCTACAAACTACGCTTTCGATACGATCTTACATTTTTATTATATTTATGGTAAGTAAGTCGACAACGTACAAAATATCTCTAAAAAGTTTTACTTGTAACACTCTAGTACATTACTTTTAGTTTCCTACAAAGTGCTTATGTGCGATACAAAGAATAGGAAAGCTATAAAATATAATATATAGGTAGTACTTCATTCTCCGAATCTTTTGTTCACAATTCCTTCCACGCATAATAATTTCACATAAACGAGTATAAAGAGAAGGTTGCCATATTATAGAATAAAAAAAATCGTTTTAAGATTTATTAAGGCTGGTTTCAATGTTACAAAAATTGCTGACTGTTTTAAACTTTTTCGATATATTACCTTAGTTTTAAATGCTAAATAATGATCATTTTTAAAGACTGTTTAGTTAATATCATGGTTTCTATGAGTAATCTATACTATTATGAAAAGCCGAAGAGTTTGTTTGTTTAAAAGCGTTAATCTCTGGAACCACCCATTGGATTTGAATAATTCAAAGTCGAGTGTACTTTGCGACTTACAATACATAATGTAATAGTTATTAAGCCATATTGTATATATTTAGCTACTACATGGTAAAACTGTATTATACAGAGACATACATATTTAATTATATTAAATTAATAAGTAAAATATGACGTTTTCACGTAGGTATTTAAGTGTTGTGTCAGCTTTTTAGATTTTATTCAGACTGACATATATGTAAAAAAATACATCGTGATAAAACTAAATTGATTTAATCCTTCAACCGACAGAAAAGTAGAGTTGAAAATAAAAATACTTTTTTATTATTACGGTGGGTACACAATTTGAGTGTTTGTGCTGTATGATTTAGTTGATTATCTGTTTTTAAATCGTTAATCCCAATTTAAAGTGTAGTGTGTTCATTACTCTTGAATACTGCAGTGTTGTTGCAATTACTATTGCTGCATAAAAGCTATCAGAAAATTTTAGTAATATCATTCAATTTTTATTCTCACCGGGGCGAAAGTGCCAGTGTAAAATAATATTTATTAAAAAAATTGTTCTCATACGAAATACCAGAGGCGCTGTTCCTTTTTTATACTTAATTATTTACACTGTCACCAGTGAGGTTCTATGGTCTATACTACTCGTTAAATAGTTTTACTAAGTTTAAACAGTGTGCGGTGATTTTGCCATTAGTCAATCGACCAAGTAACATAAATATAGGTTTTGCCTAACCGAATCGTAGCCCTTCAACAATGAATATTTAAACATGTCCCTAAAGGGATCGCGAATTGATTGGATTCGAAACAAGGAGGTCCTATTTTCAGGTTGTTACTCAGAACGCTCCAGAAGGATACCATTGCATACGTAATCAGAAACTTGCCAACATCGATCTCAGGAATGACAGTGTATTTCTTTGTCAATGAGTGACTTGGAATCGGTTACTATACAATAAATTGGATTGTTGCAGATTACTGTTAGTATATATGGGTAAACTACACATATTATAGTTTCATAGATTTTTGCTTTGAAAATAAGGATCCTTTTTACATCACATCACTATCTATCTACCCGTCTGCTTGTTCATCTACGTGCCTGTCCTAATCCTTTTTCCTAGAAATTCGTGTAAGAAACCACGATGTAATTAATATCAAAATACAGTATCCTTTCTTAAAATTTCAAGTTCCTACGGGTCTCAAGTAATTCAATAGTTGTAATCAATAACAAAATTATGTAAGTGTCAAAATTAAAAAATAATATCACATCGGATTTGTTTAAATAATTGTCTTTGACTTCAAAAGTAAATATACCAAGCAGTAATTATTTTTAATTCTATGGGGAACTTTTTTACTTTTTTTCCCATCTGTCACCCTAGAGGGACAAACCAGTGGGGCTGATGGGAATAATCCAGTATTTCGTTAGACTTTACAAAATGTGTTGCAGCTTATTTGCGGTATTTACAAAATAGTTAATTCTGCTTATTTAATCTTAAAAGCGAACAGTGTTAGTATTTACCTTTATCTAACTAACCGTAAGCTTAATCATAACAAACACATAAAATGTATTTTTTCTAAAACAGGATAAAACAGACTAAAATTCTAAGCACGTAAATGATATTTATAGAGCAAAGAGTTATCTACCTAAGTTTGTGATGTAATGTATAATTTTGCGCATTATGCTTTATTTTCATGGCACACTATGAATTTTATAACAAAATTTGTGCAATGCACCAGTATTATTTTAATCTGACTTTGTGTTTTGTCTTTTTCGTATGTACCATTAAAAACAAGGATAGAGACAATGTAAGGTTATAATAAGAGAAGCCCCTGGTTTATGTAGTAGCGACAACTGTTACTGTTACTGTTAGCCTATACCACTCTACGTGGCAAAAACCTCTCCTCGTGATTTCCATAATTCTTGGTCCATATCAAATGTTGACCGAGTCCAACTATCGAAAGAAAATGATATGATTAAATTGTAACAATAATAAAGGTTTTAAATAAACCATAGTAATCCATACTAATATTATATATGCTAAAGTAACTCTGTCTGTTTGTCTGTCTGTTTGCATGTTACGCTTGCACGCCTGAACCACTGAACCAATTTTAATAAAATTCGGTATAGAGATAGAATAGACCTTAATAGACCTGGGGAACAACATAGGCTATCTTTTATAGAGAAAAATGGCTTCAAGGGGTTGAAAAAGGGGATGAAAGTTCGTATGGAAAATGCAATATAACAGATATGCACGCGGGCGGAGCTGCAGGCAACAGCTAGTTTAATATATGTTTTATTTTAGTTTTCGATCAAAATACAGCGAATTTGGTTACAAGCTGCTTAGAATAGCGATAAACTGAACGAAGTTTCATCTTCGTTTGCTTCGCAGACTTTCAAATGACCACAATGCAGACGTAAAAGCAATATCTCGAGAATATTTTCTTGGTCATAATATATTAAGCCATTGAAGGACAAAAAGTATTAATTTTACTCGCTGACAATAACCTCTTAAACCCAAAGCGTTTTACGGGTTATCGATTCTAGTATCTCTTATACCAAGAATCGAAAAACTTTTAAATTATTGCTTCTTTAAAGAGGGTGATGCCTATCTACCGCAGACAGAGTTTAACGAGCCGATGAAAGAATGTTTAAAACTATTAATAAGGGAGATTGTAAAAGTGTGAATTAAACTGGTATCACTTTGAAGAAATCGACTTAACTGTAAGGATAGCTGTATAAAAGTGTAGGCCCCATTTCTCCCCTTTCCTCTTTCTTCACCTCCCTCATTCCTTTCCCTAACCCCATTCCCAGCGGCCATAGTGGACGCCACCATACCAACAGTTTAAGACGATGGCTTTTAGTTTGGTGGCCACCACTTCTAGATTCCACTGACTGCTTACCATCGGCTGGGTGGAGTCACTTTGCTAGACTAATATAAAAAAAAATGAAATGGGACAGAGATTCAGTTTTATTTCATAAACTTTACACTGCTCGATGCGGTGCTTCTAGACTCAATATTTTTTTTAAATTTTCTGTTTTTAATAGTGTGAAAATAAGTTTTAATAAGTTACTTCTTATTATTATCGTAGTATAAGATCTGAAAGACCTAATTCCTCGTAAAAGTAATTGGTAGTGATAAACGCGAGAGAATGGACCCTTATCTTATTTTCACGGTGACCATTTGCCATGCGATTTAACTTTACATTGAAACTAGCATATATTTATATTAAAAACAATATAATAAAATAAGCCAATTAAAGTATCTGTACAAAAAACTGATCAAATGTAAACGAAGTTCAATTGAAATTTGTTTCCATCACTGTAATAGTTTAGACGCCGTCGTAAGAAAAAAAAAATCTGATTTGCTTAATATAATGGTAATATAATTCTCATTTCCCGGGAACATAGATCCTGGCTTCAAATATGTTTTCCGCCTTCCTAGTTCTGAGGCATAATAAAGCATATTATTCAAGAATTTCGTTGTGAAAGCCGGTGACGCATAGGTCAAATTAGATAGAATATTATGGTAATTTATTTCAAAAGCAAAATATATCTTTATATTATTGGTTATTTTATTTGTTGCGTATCATATAAATTATGCATGAATCTGAGGAGCTGGGGAACAAAAGTCGAATTGTCCCATTAATTAAATTTTACAGTAGAGCAAAATAACTATATTTTGTTAGTTATATGTTAGCTAAAAGCAACAGGACAAGTCCGTTTCTGCTTGAAACTGCATATTTAAAAAAATATTTTCTATAGGATCGGACCGCTTTTGATAAACAATATTTCACGATTCGATAGATATGCACTCTTAGAGCCCAAAAAAAATTTCATTAAAATTGGACAAGTTCGCTTTTTTTCTCCAGCTCCTCATCTATAATAGAACTTTGTAAAACTAACAAAATCGAAATATGAAGGAATGTAAACGATGCCATGTAATAAAATTAAAAGCTCACTAACAGGTATTCGTATTTCGTATTTTATCAGTGAACGCACTGTTAGCCAGTGTGTTCACTGATACCTACTCACTGTTGATAATTTTCTGACCTATGAATGAATGCTAAGTAGTAAAGGTAAGAATAGCTGTTCAAAATTTTGCTACAGAACCAAGTTGAGACCAAGAAACCAGAACATAATCAGATTTTATTTGTGCCAAAATCATTATGGAAATGGGAACTTGAACTACTTTTCGTTGAGCACCTTCAGGTAATTAACACTTAGACTTTTAATGGACGTAATTTTTGAACTGCTATGAATATAAATAGTTTTAAAGACGAAAAATAAAAGTCAATTTGTATGTAATGTCGAGCTATCGTTGCATAGTACTGTTAATTTTAATTCTGAAGAAATTCCAGTCACAAATGTAGTTACACAAAATCATTAAGATGAGCCAGTTTGAGAACGCAGACGTTTAGAATAAGCGGTTACATTAGCATAAGTGGGAAATGCTCAGTTTTTGCTAAAAAGGTGTCACAGCCACGGTTTTGTCTAGTCTAACCTACAAGCTCATTCATGTGTGCTGAATTTTGAACATATCGTGAAATTTAACAAAAATGATGCGTACAATTGTTCATAGTTCAACATATTTGTGGATCAAACGGTCAAGTTCTCATAGTTAAACTCTGAGGAATCTGACAATTCAATATGACCCTTCCCAACTTTATAAAATATCTACAACTAAATGTATAATAAGTCGAAATGACCTAGTAATAAAAGCATTTTATTATTATTTAAGCTTCGTATAAACGAGTTTAGGTTCTACACCTAGTAAGTATTACGTATAAGTAAGTTTTTTCTAGGATTATATTGGGCATTGATGACTTGACAGTGAAGAAAAATATCCTAAGAAAAATGTCCCAGCCACATAAAAAATATAAACCTTGTCTTCTCTGTATCGGACGAAACCTACTGCAGCTGGTATATAATGAACTGAGGCGAAATTACTGTCGTTTTCTTAAATGGTGACAAAATTTATAGGTTATAAACAGCTACGTAAACAGTAAACTTATTACCATAGAGTTACACGCGTGTTTATAAGGTTTTTATGGACCAAGAAAGTTTCTAGGTCAAGTTTTAGTTCAAGAGATTAATGTTTATGCGCTTGCTTTTTCCTACAGCTTAGTCAACAGTTTTCGTGCCACGAAAATTTTAACTAGGTCAGATAACACTGCATTTTTAAAGTGATTTATTAGGTTTTAAGACATTGCAGTTTTTTTTATTGTTGCACTTAGCAAGCACACACAAATAATAGAAAATATATAGCATACTTTAAAATTAGACTTGCTGACGATTAGGACATAAAATATTCGGACAATGTGTCCGAATTGACACTTTTTGATTTAAATATTTTTTAATTGACAATTCGGACACCAATTAAGAAAGCTGTTTAGTAATATGACTTTTTTTTATTGTCATAGTTTTGTATCTAATTGGAAAAAGAGGTTCGTTTTATTTTCTTTTTAAAACATTACATTAAACTTATTAATTTACTTTATTTTGCTTTTCGATTACATGAAACATTTATTATAAAAATGTATTATGCTTATTATATATTATTATTGACACCTGGTAGTAAATTGATTAGATATTATATTAACATATGAATAGTTCTATGATGAGGTGCGACGCAATTACGTTATTTAACACATATAGAACTAATAGAATAGGCATAATGAGTTGACTTTCCAGAGTGCTGCCCTCCAAAAGTAGAACGTCCTAACTACAACATAACTTATTCAATAATATACCTTAGCCAATTAACTTAAGGCTTGTTTTCCAGACACATTAGTCACTACTGCTGTTATTGTCAGTAGAGTAGAATGTAGTCTCAATGTTTTAGTCAAAGTAATACACCTACTCCCAAGGGTTTAACTGGTCAAATACTTTCAAACCTTTCTAAGTATTCATATGTGACTACCCTAGTCATATGTATGAAAAGATTCTCTGTAAGGATTATTTTAGCTAATAAAGGTGTGAAAATGTCTGTACATTTCTTTTAAGGGAAGGAGGTCGGGGTAACTCATTACCCCGTTAATAACGTTATGTTACCCCCTTCACGGCAAATTTCCTAGATACTTTCTTATAAATTTATATACCTAATAGTTTTTGGAAAATTGGTTTTGTTCTGAATGTTCATAATTAAAGTAAAATAGTTAAATTCAAATAATAATTTGGCAGATTTCAAAGTTCTTAAAGAAGAAACGTAAATAAAAATGAAAAATTTCTGTAACTAAAAAAATTGTGATTCAAATGCTTAACTATGGCCATCTGTATTAGTTCTATGCATAACATTAGTAGCTAGTAGTAGCAAGTTATTCTGATCTGGGTGTTTTAGGAACTACATATATAAGACTAATATTACATCAATAAGACAGCGACACTTTTCTTATTTCTCGTTCATATTGTTTAAGCACTTGGGCTCTATCTTACAAAGAAGACCGTAGTGTCATGTTCTTGTTAATAGAATTGCTAAATATCAGACAGAATGCAATTGTTTGCCTCTAAGTAGCATGCCCCATGCTACAAGTATGTATTAAAGAGTTAATAGGTATGTTTCTTTGATTATTGCCAAGAAACAAATATGTTGTGTGTCTCTATGAATGTAAGATTTTTGTACGTGATAGCAGACAGTGAAAGATCCTATCTACTCACTAAAAGCATTCTCTTGTATGATACATCACGTTTTACGTGATTTCCAAAAGGCTCACACAAAACGGTGTCTACGTGACACTTTGAAAATACTAGTACAAACAGATATTTAAGACAACGTTTACATTTTCAAAAGGGCACGTTTCTTCGCCATATATTTACAATGCATTTTATTTCGCCTGTAAATCTTTTCAAATACAAAAAAATAATATTAATTTATTTAAAATATGTTAAAAGTTAAGTAACAAAGCAAAGAAGTAACAGTTCTTAAGTCTATAAAACTAGTGTTTCTACATAATATAAATTTTATATTTAAGTGATATAGCTTGATAAATCACCTTACTGATATGGCAAAAGGTAGACATATAGCAGAACTGATGTCTGAAGCCGAAAGACGCAGTGTAGACTCCTTAAAAGGTATGCTGCAGTAAACCTTTGCAAAGGACTATTGTATAATATATGTTTAGGACACTTTCGCATTATGTTGTAACTGTAGGCACATGCCCTGGAGCTCTCATAGGCACCTGCTGCTAAAGTATTAAAAACACTGTATTTGAGAGAGAAAACTCTAAGCAATTTCAATGTGCCTATCTTTTACGTGACTTTACATTTAAATGAGTTACGTTTATTTTATTTAGAACCTTACTAATAAGTATTCAGCTATTATAGTATAGACTAATTAATTTTCATTCACGTGAGGTCTAAAAATGTATATTAATTTCAAAGCTTACTTAAAATTAAATATTTTTGCATTGGAAAGCAAATATTGTGCGAAAAAATCTCGGGGGTGTCATAACGCCATCTCAAAATTAGCATTTTGCCGAAGCAGTGCCAGAGAAAGTTATCAATGCTCAACATGGTAACCAGGTGCTATCAGGTTAATCTGGGAAAAATTCTTTTCGTTAAATACTTACGTAATACTTTTTTGAAGTGGTTTGTGTTTTTTGTAGAATTAGTTAAGAAATTTTAATGTAAGAATTTATTGATAAAATTAATTTAAATAGTGGAGGCCACCATACCAGCAGTTTAGGACGATGGCTTCTGGTATGGTGGCCACCACTTCTGGATTCCACTGACTGCTTACCATCGGGCGAAGTAAAGTCACTTTGGTAGGCTAATAGATATATTAAAAAAAAAATTCATTATAATTATATTGCATAATATTAAGGTACCTACTTAACATTAATTAAAACTAGAATATAAGTTAAAATATTACTGGTACACATTCATATTTTTACCGCCATCCTTACTTATAGTAAATGGTTTAGCAATTAATATACATACAATTAATATTATTGTTTTTATTTTCGTACAACAGTCTCAGTATTGTATACAGTACGATACTGAGACTAATTGAATTATAGGATGTCTTTACTATTTCTAATTTATGGTCGTCCTAATTTTATCCGAGGAGATGATGCTTTTATACACCAGAGATATTAGATTTTTAGAAGTTCCAAATTTATTGATCGACTACTTTAGACGAACTCATAACCTGTTTTGTTAGAAGTAAGTCAAACTTTTGATCTGTCTCAAAAAGTTTTTTATTGTAAACAGAAGATACCGGTAGTTTTTACCTGATTTTTTTGTCAATATTTATTAAAACTTTTAGCAATTGATAACGGATATTAGAAAACATATTTTTAGCATTCCTTCGTTTATAATATATAAAAGAAGTATTGCAGAAAAATATAAACATTAGTATATCCCCTTTGCTTATACATGTCTTATATTATAAAGTGAAAATATTTGATTTTTTGTATGTTTGTTTGTTTGTAACGATTTAACTCAAATCTACGTTACCGATTTTAAAAACTCTTTCACCTTTAGAAATAAGTAAATGAAGCGGGTAACATAGGCTATATCTTACACATTTTTAAACAATATTCGTCATTTCAATATTTGTAGTTTTGCAATACAGAAAACAAAAAAAGTAAATTTGAAGTTAAGCAATAATATTTCGCAGATGTAGGTAATATCTCAATTATATTTTATGTAGGCTTTTGTTGTATAAACTTTTGATACAGAAGCGAAGCGAGGGCGGACATCTAGTATAATAATATATATAAGAATAATCTCTCATAGAAGATCGACTTAAGAGTAGTAGTATCCGTACTACTGCGTTTCGTTCGGTGAGTGAGAGCGCCGGAGGCCCAATTTTCCCCTTTTTTCTTTCCTCACCTCCCTCATTCCCTTCCCCTAACCCCATTCCCAGCCGCCATAGTGGAGGCCACCATACCAGCAGTTTAAGACGATGGCTTTTGGTATGGTGGCCGCCACTTCTGGATTCCAATGACTGCTTGCCATCAGGCGGGGTGGAGTCACTTTGGTAGACTATAATATAAAAAAAATATATATATAATATTTATTCTAAAATAACACTATTTCGTCAAGCTAAAGGTGTCGCTTTAAATAAGATCACGTTAGCTTACGTCAGATGACGTGACATAAAGTGTTGTTATGTAGTTTCTGGCAGAAACCACATCATAAATTATCGCAAAATCCAGGAGCAATGTTGCTAACTACTGTGAAATTTCCAAGACTTGACTAATAACCCTGTTGCATTCGTACGAAACTAAGCTTTATTGCGTCAAGACACGCTTACTGTTCTGTGTAATATCCCATGCAATAGGCAAATTAGTGATCACGCTTTACGGGTAAATTGGGAGCGATTTAATTAGCGAAACATTTTTGATGCTTAATGAGTTGAATATAATTTCATGCAAAAATTGCATAATTCAATGAGTTAGTATTAAATTGAGAGGTTTCTTGCTTAACAGGCCAGAAACCTGTCTAATTTGAAAACTGTGTAATTTTGTATTCTAAGGTTATTCTGTTTTTTACATGGTGTTAACAGTAAATATAATGCGTCTGAAATTCAGAATCGACTTCAAATCACATTTAAATTAACTATTTTTAAGAGTTAAAATTTTTAATAAAAGAAACGCAATCAAAATATCTCTTCTAAAGGTCTTGGCCAAATATTTAGTAAAAAAATAGACGTATTTTTTGTATGTTTGTTACAGCAGAACTCGGTCATATATAAACCTATTTGGAAAATTCTTTTTTCATTTGAAAGGGTTTCTAAAATTGGTTCCCTTAAAAAATGCTTTAGCAGTTTGATTTTAGTTTTATATTTTTTAAAAACGTATACATAAGAGACTTTTTCGTTTAAGATTGTACATGTAGGTATAGTTTTGAAGTCCGTTTTTGTTTTTTTTTTTGTTTAAAAATAAATTAATAATTGAGTTTTTCTCCATATTACTGAATCCCTATTCTCTTACAATCCTATATACATATATAGGTTACCTCCAGCAGCGAGTGTTTAACCTCAACGTAGCAAATTTACTAGATTATTATCAGGCTAAGTAATGCGCAGTAGGGGACTAATTTTAGTAACCGCGTTGTTTGATATCGAGCTTTAGGAAGATAAGTGTAATGTTGTGTTTGGTGAATTGAAAGTGTAAGTAACAAGAAACATTATTACTGTTGACGATAATCACAGTTTTATCTCTTTTGTCCGAGTATATGAAAGTTTTATATAATAACTGAGGTAGATTTGAAGTAACTGTAACTGTTTTGTTTTTATCTCTAAAAGTAATGTTAAATATTTGTAATATGCCCGTTATAATGTCTTTTGAAAATGTGATTACGCATAGTTATGAATAAAAGTTTAGTATAATTATGTTGATGTCCAAAATTACATTTATTACCAGTATAATCTCCAAGTTTGTCAGATAATGTGTAGTTCTATGAATCTTAATTCGTTTCGCAAAGATTTAAAAATTGGGCCCTCAATCCAGATACACACATTGTAGAGCATTTATCAAATAGATGATGAATAAAAAAACAGTCAAACTAACAAAGGTTTATGTTATAGGTACTGCTAATAAGTGCATATTTTCTATTCCTGGATTAAACATTTTAAAAGTTCTTAAAATATGTTTTCATATTAAAAAATTTATTTATGCATCAAAGATAGCTGCATATTTTGAGCCATATATTCACCAAAATAGCTTTTCTTTTAAGTTTTTTTTCGTCGTGTAACAAATTTATTTAAGGTTGTGACCCTGCAAATATTTGTTTGGCCAGATTTTTGTGGAATCTAATTTCATTTTTATCACCTCTATGGTGGAACAAAATGTTTGCTTATATGATATGCAAGAATTTTCCTCTTAACTTTGAGGAAAATATAATTCCAAAGTAATTTAAGGTTTGCATAGAAGGGCTTCCGAGTGATATCACGTAACACGCACGGTGTGAATTATGAGAAATGTTCTTGTTTGATGTGGTCCTATGGGATGACACTATTATATTATAGTTGGTTATGTTGTTGTTGAGTTAGAAAGTTACTTCAAAAAGGCTTATAACATCGAATAACTGAAGAAAAATGGTTACAGTTGTGTAAATATTATGAAAAGGTTTACGATTTGACTCATCAAATTCTCTTTTTAATAAATAGATACATACATACCTAAATAGCTTCACGCCTTTTATCCCCGAAGAGGTAGGCAGAGATGTTTATCCGCCCACGTTTCGCCATTTTATTTTTGGGTCTTATGTAACAGGGGGCGAGCCTGTTGTCATATATCGACTCCGAGCTAATACTGAGAATTTCTCGACAGAAAAACCCAATATCACTTTACCGGACCCGGGGATCGAACCCGAGACCTCTGCATGGTTATCCGTACACAGTACCACCGAACTACAGAGACAGTCTTAGTAATAAATACCTGTTTATATTAAAAAAAAGACATGTCAGCACCTACGTAAAAAGAATACAATACATTGAGTATGATGGTACTTAAATACTATATAAAACGTTTCAATGCTAACGCGTGTAGGCTTTGTCTGTCAGTCTGTCAGACTTGCATAATTGTGTTAAACAAATTGCACTTGGAAAGTGAACTGGCATTTCGAAGCGATAAATCGACCGTCTACTAGCCAAGTACAATACTAGCTAGCAATCGTATGTTTCACTAGCTCTATCAGTCTACTAAAAGAAGGTGCTCTAACCACTAAATGACCGGAATAAAAATCGTCTAAAAAAAGTCGGGCAGCAGCATTCTGTGATAAGAATAGCGTCACTGCGATTGTCAACCATCCGCTAAGCATGGCTGTTTTGTATACAAATACCATCCGATATTAATTGGAAATGGCCTTTGTACAAAATATAACGTATTTTGCTCATATCAAGCGGGAAATCTCGCTATGCTTTTAAAGTATTGGCATAACACTATTTGTCTGTCATAACTGTTTGTCGCTTTGTAGAGTAGCGATTGTATACGAGTGGCGGCCACAAGCTACACAAACTATAATCATTAAAGCTAGTTACCATTACACAACAAGAATAGCAATAACAGTTAGCATACATACAAAGTTTTAGAGCTTATAGTTTACAACAAAACGTACTTACCCACTTTCAAATTTAGGCATCGTACAAAGTTATTTTAAAGTTTAGTGTTCTAATATTAGTTTTATGACTGCACCAAAGATACCAACATTAAGTAAGTTGGTATGTAACAACACTCGTTTTTATTCAGTAGCATGGCCACCGCCAGAATTTCCTTGCAGGGGGGTGCATTTGTATTTAATAAAGCAAACTGAGCATGATTAGTTTTTATAAAAATAACGATAAATTTATCAACATGCTGCATTCAGAAACTAACTCGAATTCAGAAAAAACAATGTATTTTTGTTTCAACAGGGGGTGCAAGTACACCCTCTTGCACCATGCTGCCGGCGCCAATGTTCGGTAGTAAGAAGATACTAGCTGGGTTCAGCGGAATTGGTCCGTATACTTCGGAAAGGTATTTTATTTACCTACCTTCAGCATTTAATTTAGCAGTCAGCGGAGTACAGGCGTTTACATACTGCCTCGGCATTTTGTAAATGCTCGCTGCCTTCGGAGTTATGTAATATGCTGAAGGTAGATTGGGTTACTTACTACGAACTGTGACCTCCTGCGCACGAGCCGAGCGAGCTAAGCGAGCGTGCTGCGGCGACAGCTGGCAAGTGCTATAAACGAATTTTATTTGTTGTCAAACTACTTTAAACATCCCAAATTAGGTTTGTATTCTGGTAACATAACCGGCATTATGTAATAGGCAGATTGTAAACGGCCGATTAATACAATTTGCCTGCGACATACTCTTATATACAATTGTCATCGTGGCAAACTACTGACATGTCACCTTGTTCTCCATCATTTTCATTTCTTTGTCACCGTAATAAAAAGACTAAGTTACATTTTCTTAGCTAGAAGAAGAAGAAGTAAAACTTAGTGTAGAGAACACAGTTTTGTCCTGAGGGCCTAGACAACTGGCATACATGCTAATAGATGAGATTAAAAAATGTATGGGATTGACATAAGCTAACGACAATGTTGGCGTTAGCTTATGTCAGTCCCATATTGATTATTCTATTCTATTAGTAGTTATGCTACTTGTCTAGGCCCTCTGTTACGCTAATCACTTAACATCTTGCGTTTGTTTGCTGCACATGCTGTAAAAATGCTCGTTTAATTTGTCAAGAGTGCCAGACTCAGTTGGCAGTATTAAGAGGCCCGTAGGCATAAAACAGCGCCTCATACAACGAGAGAGTGCAATAACGCGCTTTGAATAAAAAATATGCTTTCTCAATAAAGATTTTTTATGTTCCTTGATACTTTCAGGAGTACTGATTACTTTAAGTTGGTTGTTTGTTCTGAACTTTGATCTAATCTGATGATTAGTTTACTGTGTATATACACATAGTTCAGGCTGTTGTGAATGCCAAATTATTATGGTTTACTAACTATGGTCTACGAGTGGTTAACATCCCGATTACCATCGTGTCAACTGTCAAATTGATCTCTCTAAGTAAATTTTTACGCTTTATTTGTTGACATAAATTGCCGTAGCCGATCTTGAAGTCCTTAAACTGCGAACTCAAGTCGGTCGAAGTAATAAAAATATGTTCAGGTGGGATTTTATTGACGGTACCACTCTGGAGTGTATGTATGTGTGGTGTATCTCAAACGGTGTCCCACCTCATACCGTGCCCTGTGTTGACTAACATCTAAACGAAGAAGGGCTTGATGGCTGCTTCTGACAATGTTGCCAGCGTGGCGGCGTTCTGGTCCAACAAAATATAAATTCGGTCATAGATTTTTGTTAGAAGAAAATTTGTTTTAATGTAAGTTTTCTCTTGGGATTTTTCATCACTGTATATCAGTAGTGTTCAATATAATGTGTTGCGTAGGACTGTACAGTGTATAAAATAATTAACATATTTTTACGCATGTACACAAAATTAGAGCAAGTTAGCATAAAAATCCTAGTATACAATCAGTTGTGAAGCATGCTACAGATTTAATAATATTACACACATATTCTCAATAAATTCACTATTATTTCACTAGAATGATATTATAGTGCAATTTACAATTTCATTTCCCGGTCTCTGGCGTCATGTGCAGTTCACTACGTCGCTTAGAGTCCTATTTTTTACAAAGTGTACATATTTTGCTAAACGAGTGCAGGCATAAGTGATGTTTCTTTAGGATGATATGAAAATTGTGTTATGTACACCGATTTAAGTAAGTAAAGTTGTTGGACAAATTATATTTAAAAACTGTGCTATAATATGCATTTTTTTGACAAAACGTTTTATACGACTGGCAGAAAAGTCTACTAAAAGCACCTACACCGATTTTGGAAACTACTAAATCTACTTCCTTTACTTAATAATAATAATAATAATAATAATCTTTATTAGGCATTCCAGTGTTTACAGTAATAATTTACAATGACAACCGCACTAGGCAAAGCCTGTATCGCGGCTATCAACAATACGGTTTCCTTAGGACTAATGAAATCAAAGTACAAATACAAGACTTAAGTAATTATAACAATAATACAATTAATGTGGGACTGTGAGTTTGAGTGTGTGAGTGTGTGAGTGTGTGAGTGTGTGAGTGTGTGAATGTGTGAATGTGTGAGTGTGTGAGTGTGTGTGTGTGTGTGTGTGTGTGTGTGTGTGTGTGTGTGTGTGTGTGTTTACGTGTGTGTTTTGTGCTAAAACTTTCAGCCTCTTACTGTGAGGGCTTTAATAGGTGTTCTACTTCATTGTATGTCAAGTTATTTAAATATTTTGTAGTTTTTGTTTGCATTACGCGCACCGTGTCTTCTTTAGATACACAAATTTTACATATTTTGTTGTATAAGTAGGGAAATAGAAAATTAGAAAATCTTTGTGCAAAGGAAGTATTGACTGAGGGGACCGGGATTCTAAATATTCTATTTGACAGTAGTTTATTATAAGATTCAGATTTTAATATTTGTTTATGTGTAAGACAGACAGCAGCTTTTATGTAAAGGCGACGAATACTTAGCAAGTTAGTCTCTTTGTAAATATGTGCTGTGGGATACCTAATGGGCTTTTTTAGCATAACCTTTATCACGGACCGCTGAGCTCTTTCCAATGAAATTAAATGTGACGCAGCTACACCCCCCCAGGTATTGATACAATACGTTAGAATCGATTGGCAAAGAGAGATGTAAATATATTTAGCCAGATCTGGGTTTGCTACGTCTCTTATTTGTTTCATAACAGATATCAACTTTCTGGCCCTAGCTGATAGAACTGCTGTGTGATCACTGAATGTGAGGTTTTCGTCAATATTCACGCCTAAATATTTTATGGTATGAATTCGTTGTATAAAGTTACAATTACAGGAACTAACATCAGGTGGTTTATTACAAGTACGCTCATGAATCATGATATCAGATGTGAACAACGGAGATGATATTGCGGTTTTATGAAAACATACGTATTTTGTTTTCGCAGAGTTTAACGATAGTAAATTATCAGAAAGCCACCCAAAGACTGTTGTCATTCCGTGTTCCACACTTCTAAAACATTCACTCCAATTTGCTTCATGGAATATTATTGCGGTATCATCGGCATAGCAAATAATTTCAGCATTTGGCAATGATAGCGAGGTAAGATTATTTAAATAAATTAAAAATAATGTAGGACCAAGAACACTGCCCTGTGGAACACCAAAGGACAGTCCTCTAGAGGAACTAACCCAGGAATCTATTTTTAAACATTGCTGTCTTCCAGTGAGATAGCTTTGGAACCAATCAAGAGCAATACCTCTGACACCAATGCTTTCCAGTCGTCGCAGTAGGATTGGAATTGACACGGTGTCAAAAGCTTTTGCGAGGTCTAGGAAAACACCAATACATGCCCTGCCATTGTCCAAATTATACACAACATCATGGGTGAGTAACTTAACTGCATCCTCGGTAGAGCGTTTTGACCTGAATCCAAATTGATTTGGTGATAAAATATTATTGGATTCAACATATTTCACTAAACGTTTATTGACCACTCTTTCTAATATTTTTGAGAAAACCGGCAATAACGAAATCGGTCTAAAGTTATTGGGACTATTTCTTTCACCACCTTTATGAATCAGGACAACTGCTGCTGCTTTCCAAGCATCTGGGACTGTTCCAGTAGTTAAACTATTATTAATAATAGCAGCAAGGGGATTAGCAACATGATCCTTAATAGATTTTATGTACTGGACTGATAAGCCATCAAGCCCTGGCGCAGTATTAGATTTTAAGCTGAGAATGATACTGCTAATCTCGTCACTGTCAGTAGGTTCAAAAAAGAAAGAAGAGGAAGGAGAACTACAAGTATCTATTTTATGAGCAAGTTCAAATTGTGTGGTATCCAGTTTTAATAATATTTCATGAGCAAACGATTCACCTACCGAGGCAAAAAAGTCATTACATAAATTAATTGATTCTTCGGGACAACTCTTGATGGTTATAAGTTCAAGGTTTTCAGACTTTGTGGTGGCTTTCCGGTGTGTAATGTCATTGATAGTATTCCAAAGTTCACGAGGATTGTCTTTGTGTTTTTCTAGTAGGTTAGATTGATACTGGTTCCTTACTTTCCGTATTAATGTGATATAAAAATTCCTATATCTAGCATAAATTATAGACTTTATATCACTTAAGGGATATCTTTTAGCTTCCTGGTGTAGCTTGTCTTTTACTCGAGAACATTTTAGTAAACCTGGTGTCATCCAGGGCTTTAACATGATCCTTGACCTAGACAGACGCGTACGTTGGGAGTTTTTATCTAAAATATTCTTCACAATACCAATAAAAATTTCAACTTGTTCATTCACATTGGAAATATTATTTAAAGATGACCAATCAATGTTATTCAATTCATCTGAAATAGAGTTGTAATCAATACGCAGTCTATATCTAGGCCGGGGGACAGGTTTTACGATTGATCGGGTTATGCCAGTTACAATTAAGTTATGATCAGTTATGGTTGTAGAACAAATTATAGTTTCCACGTCTACTTCACCTGCATAGAAGACGTGATCAATGCAAGAACCCCCTCTCGTTGGTTGGTTTACAGCTGGTTTCAGACCTAGTTCAGCAAGCGTACAGAGATAAGTTGAGACATCATTAGAGGCCGCGTTATTAATGTTAATATTTATATCGCCTGTGAAAATGGTGCAAGGTTTTAGTTTGAGTGTGGGTATGATTCTTTGTAAAGAGTTAATAAAATTGACGGTATTCTTAAAAGACGGAGATCTGTAAACACCCATGATAGTAATGATCTCTGGAATGCTCAGTACAATACAGTCAGCGTCGTCAATTAAAGGTTCATGTACCAATGGTGACCAAATATTCAAAACGTAGACCACTACCCCGCCAGCTTTGTTCACGTGATTATTTGTGTGGAAAAAATTATAGCCCTGGATTTGTGGAAGTA
Source organism: Parascotia fuliginaria (assembly GCA_963082885.1). Classification (NCBI taxonomy): domain Eukaryota; kingdom Metazoa; phylum Arthropoda; class Insecta; order Lepidoptera; family Erebidae; genus Parascotia; species Parascotia fuliginaria. The sequence goes on from OY720177.1 coordinate 15,971,675, forward strand.
CTGGTGAATTTTCAAGCCAGCACTCAGTAAGTATTATTGCATCAAAATCTACATTAAGTCTGTTTAAAACTAGTAAGAAGGAGTTAAAATTGCGATTTAAACTACGAATATTCAATGTTAAAGTTTTAAATGTATGGTTATGTATGATGTCGTGACACTCCTCTGCTAAGTTTATAGAATGACATTTTATAGGAAGCGTATTATCTATGGATAGAACGATACTTATTGTAAGCCATTTTCGTTTGCACACATGTGTATGCACTGTTTGCATTAGATTCATGAAAATAGATACTGGCCTTGTATAATTATTACCCTGCAACGTATTATTAGGAAAAACTTTTTTGTAAGCACAAAGAATCCAAAATAGAAAAATATTACATTTGTACCGTAAAATACACACATCATACCAGCCTGTTATTATCCCCCTGTATAGTACGCCTCTTCTCATACAGAGAAGGTATGAGCATTGATTACTACGCTTGCTCAAAGCGGATTGGCGATTTCAGATTTCCTCAGAAGTCCAGGTTTCCTCACGCTGTTTTCCATCACCTGTCAGTAATATCCAGATAAGCATAGAAAGTAAATATGATTTGAAAAATAACATTGGTACTTGCCCTGATTTTTTTTCCAACCTCGTGTTAACGAAACGGGTGCCTTCACCACTGGGCTATTATTACGAGTTACAATGCAAATTACACGCAAACATTCCATGTATTCAATTAAGATTTTAGTTCGCAGAGTCACCTTAGTGTAATGACAGGCTCGCAGAATTATTAAGCGTTAGAGTAAATAAGTTCTAAAATAACCACATACGAAAAAATGCAACGTAGTCGTAGGCAGATCCCTCACAGGTTAAAAGTTAAAAAAAATGGAGATGCTTGGGAAAGCTATGGTTAGCGATCGCCGTCTTTGGATGAAATGTTGTTGATAATGTGCCATAATGATGGCCCAACAACAGCTAGGGTACTAAAGTAATTAAATGGTATAAATTGCCATAATTTCACCTTCATAAATCTACGGGATGAAAACTGTCCTTGGATATAATTAAGTATGGGTATTCCCCAGCTCATAAGTAATATTATTTTCATTACTATACCAATTTCCGCGGAATTAATCGATGTTCGAATGATAGCTAAAATGATATTTTATATCTTAAGGGACTTGTCTTGTATATTACATACTCTTTGCTTTATCATTACTATTAGTGATTATTATTGGTTAATAAACTTTATCAAGATGGATTCTTCTAAAAATGTTCAAATAGTATTTACTGAAACTGAAGTGGTTAAATCAGCTGAGATCATTTAGAGTAAGTACTAGCTTTCTATGGCGCGGTTTCACCCGCGGTTTTGCTGACTGCTCTGCTCCCGTTGCCAGTAGCGTGATGTCATATAGCTTATAAACTTTGGTATAGATTAAGTCAATTAACTACTTACTGTTTTGTACCTATAAACCTATACCTTATTTGTAGAAATAATAATAAACTTAGAGAAGCTGATATTATAAGTATTATCAATTTTGTTGTTGTAATTTATATCTGGCTATTAACTAAATACGAAAGAAATATCTGGGGACATGCCGCTACGTATTCCTTTAGATTGTAGTAGATAAACTTTATTGCATCGACTTGTGGGAGACGTAAATTCTAAGAGCTATACAAGGTGTCACAGTAAATTTTAATAGTGTACTGAATCAGTCTTTTAAAAACAGAACATTATTCTTTGGAGTAGATTATTTGTTTATTTCGCATATTCTGTAGACACTGTAACACATAATATACCTTATAAAAATATTTGATATTCAATTTAAAAGAAAAAATGTATGGTTAGTGTAATTCAAAAATTTTTTATATACTGGGTGGCGCAAAAGTACTGGCACTAAAGTAAATACTTTTTTTTTTATATATGACATTTTCTGTCATTCTGTTGTTGAAAATTGTGTAGAGAACAAATGTAAAATACACTGAAAATAAACATGGACCGTTTTACTCCCCAAGAACGTGGAATAATTGTGTCAATGTTCTTACGGAATAATTCATCAGTGATAAGAACACAACGTGAATTTCGTCGACGATTTCCCCACCGTCCGGCACCGATTGGTCGCACAATTCGACGCTTTGCCACACGCCTTGAAGCAACTGGCTCAACATTGGATAGACCTAAGTCTGGGAGACCAAGAACAGGCCGTTCAGCTGAAAATATCGATGCTGTGCGCGAAGATGTGGAAGAGTGTCCAGAAACATCAACGAGGCGACGTGCCACGCAATTGGGCATTTCCAGACGGACCCTGCAGCGTATTTTGGTGAAAGACTTAAAGATGTTCCCGTATAAAACTCAAATGACTCATCAGCTGCTGCCTGCTGACCACCGAGCTCGTCTAGATTACTGTCAGCGCGTCATAAACCTCAACCTTGAAGAGGATGATTTTCCTTCAAAATTGGTTATGAGTGACGAAGCGCATTTCCATCTCTCAGGGCATGTCAATAAGCAGAATACTCGGTTCTGGGGCACTGATAATCCGCGCATTATTCAAGAAACACCTCTACACCCACTAAAAGTTACTGTATGGTGTGGCATCTGTGTTGACAGAGTGATCGGACCCTATTTTTTCGAAGACGCTGGAGGCAATGCGATTACTGTCACTGGAGAACGCTACAGAACCATGTTACGTGAGTTTTTGATACCCAGTTTGGACGAATTGGGGCTGGAGCACATCTGGTTTCAACAAGACGGCGCTACGGCACACACAGCGCGCGACACTATGGACTTAGTGAGAAACGCTTTTCCAGGCCGAGTTATCTCTCGTTTTGGCGATTTGCCTTGGCCTGCAAGATCACCCGATCTGACCAGTCCAGACTTCTTTCTTTGGGGTTTTTTGAAATCTCGGGTGTATGTGAACAAGCCACAGACTCTCGCAGCTCTAAAAGAAAACATTCGTCAAGAAATAACGAACATATCGCAGGAAGTGTTACGGCAAGTTATGCAAAATGTCATAAATACGGCTCAAATGTGTATCAACTCTGGAGGTCACCATTTAAAAGACATCATCTTTAAATCCTAATGGTACGAAATTTAATGGCACAAATATACATTTAAAAAAATCTAAATCTAGTTTTCTAATTTAGAAAAAATGTTATAGCTGAACCAAATAGGGTCTTTACTTTTGCGCCACCCTATATAAAAATAATACCAATGAACAAAGTGTAAAAGTAAGCTTTATGGTGGCCACCATTTTTGCGTTCCACTTACTGCTTACTTAGGCAGAGTGGAGGCACTTTGGTAGGCAATTTCCCCTTTTTCCTTTTTCCTCGCCTCCCTCAATCCCTTCGTTTACCCCACTCTTTTCATGGTAGACAGCGACAGTTACCACTTATCGTCACGTGGGCTGCTTGCTGGTCTGCCACTGTCGGCAATAAAAATAGTATATACATACCTACATAGAATAATGAATTATGAACACATCGCTGAATGTTTGTAGTTCTGTCTTTCCGTGTACCGTATGTTGTTTGTCCAGTTTCTATTCTCGGAAACATTTAGCTTGTATTGTTTTGTATTTGTGTGCCTTGCGTGCGTGCGACGTTAACTGTAACCATCTCTTATGGTATAAGTTGAACTACCTATTGAAATAAAACATGGTGAATAGGTTACAAATAGTGAACATATGTGTACCAATTAGGAGCTCAATTCATTGGAAACTAATGTTGAATAAGTATCTTTCCGACATTGAGTTCAAGTTAAATATCTATCAATAAAATAATGAAAGATGCCAATACTTATAAGTACTATTCATAAACTAATTTATGTTTCGTGCCAGTAGGATAAGGTATAAAATAACAAGAGCAATAATAATCAAATAATAATAATGTTTATTATTTCTATTGTCATTATTTAAACTTTGTCTATAAAACAGATTAACAATTTTGATACTGGCACATCAAATTAATATTTGATCATTTTCATCCTTCAGTAATTCATTCCTACATGATTCAAAACGCCAAGTATATGTTATGATAATTTCTAGATGAGAATGACAGTATTCATATTATGCAAATACATAAAATACCAAAAGGATACAACGAGCAAATTTCAGTTGCAAACATGGATGAAGGGAAACTTAATTTGAATAAACCAAACAAATGAACATTCTTCGAAACGGAACGAACTTCGATCTCATTCGACCTTAAAGCTGAATTGTTTCAATAATTAATTCATCGTGTTTCAACCACTATTTCGTTCGTGTTTCATTAAAATTTTAATAACTTAATAAAAGAAGTGTTAATAAAGTTTCCATAGACCAAAACGGGCCCAAATTGGAATCATGTACTCTGAGATATTAAATGATATTGTTATAAAGGAATGCTACAAGTTAATGACACTCGTATTAAAGGAAGGTTTTCTTTACTCATAGCAAACTTTTGCTCTGTAATATCTTGAGAGGAATTAATTACTTCGGCATGTTTAAGAAATCATTAAATTTATTTGTTTCGTTTACAGAGAATTATGAATAGACTTTTACGATTTATACTTTCTTTTTTTTAATAAAGCCCTAATATAAAATATAATACAGTGTTAGAATAAAATAAAAAATTGTAATAACAAGACTGTAAATTTCATTGTTTACTGCGGATTCTTTGCCGTATGGTGTCACTCGTATCTTTTTCGTTAGTGTTGTAAGAGCCGAATAAAGAAATACTAGGTAAATAATATTACCTGTTCTATTTGTACACTAATAGAACAGGTAACATAAATTTTGCCGTAATATATTTACGGCATAATTAGCAGTAATGCATTTAATTATGTATATCTACGGGTGTATGCTGCTATACTTTACTTTACGTTTTTTCTCTAAATTGTTTTGCCAAAATCAGAACTTTTTAGGCAAATGGTTCCTAGTACACAGACATACAACTAATTTAAAAAGAGTCAATTAAATGTACCGAGAAGCAAGGATCATGTCTAAAAAGATTGATGCACTATCGGAAGCGAAGACGTATGTTGTAAAGGAAGTAATTTGCGTAACATAGTCTCTGCTTATTGCGATGGAAAACGGACGTGACGGTACGTACTATGAATACTTATATGTAATCGTATACAAAATGTCATGATGAGTATACGGAGAATTTAGCTTATGATTGACTAAACTCAAACACAAGTTAGATTACATAATACAAGTAAACTAAGACCACACTGGTATGGATCATTTTACTGGTTTTTAACACCATAATTATATATAATATACAATAAACGGTATTTACTTAATAAAGAGCTATTGACCGTAAAATATAAGGGATAACCTTTTGCCCAGCAGAGAGATGATGTACACATTCGTAAATAGCAAGTTAATAGTTTTCATTATCAAATTAAATCTTATAAAATTTACCACTAAATGGGTTCTTCTGAGAAAAATCCTTTTCATAATGCTTTTTTATGTACACAAAGTTACAACGGAAAATTGTTTTCGCAACACTAATTTAGGGTTAAGTACCTAGTACGACTATACATTGTATCGTGTTGAGAATAGACTGTCACATCCCGGGGGCACCGTGAGCGCTGCTTAATTGTTTGAAAAACGTGTACAACGTCCAGCCATTAAAAAAGTGTGGGTATTTTTTATAAAAGATATTTTAACCAAACAAGGATTTAAAAATATCTTTTATAATAACCATCACGCAACTAAAAAAATCTATTATTTTAGCTTCCATTCAATCAACTTTAAACATGCGCGATCATCAAAAACGCCAAAAGCAACGTCAACAGTGGCCTGCAGCGCATAAGAACTTTATGCAGAATCAGACTTTTTGCTGCCTTTCCAAGTTTAACAATGCATAGCACCTATCCAATCAGATTTCTGTTTTATTTATGAGACAAAAACTATGCATACAATGGCTCTGTCGGACAATGAATGGGCATAATCATCGCCAAACAAACGAAGATCACGTCAGCCCTCGCGGCTATAAAAACCCATACAAAAATGTGGAACGCTCATACACAGGCGTTTTTCTATTTGTTGAGTTTTGTGATTAAACAATTTTTTCTATTATGCTAAAAGCCGAGTATGAAGCATTGTAAATAAGAATTTTAAAGTGAATATTTTTCTACATGGCAGGAAAACATACATATAGACAATATTAAACTCATGAATATGAATTTTATCAGCAATATTATATAATACTGCCTCTTTGGTTCGGTGGTACTGTGTACGGATAACCACGCAGAGTTCTCGGGTTCACTTCCCGGGTCGGTTAAAGTGTTTGGGTTTTTCTGTCAAGAAATTCTTAGTATTAGCCCGGAGTCTGGAATTGTGCCCGATATATGGCAACAGGCTCGGCTGCTGTTACATGAGACCTAAAAATAAAATGGTGAAACGTGGGTGGTAAACACCTCTGCCCACCCGTTCGGGGATAAAAGGCGTAAAGCTATGTTTTATTTTATTTATTAATATATTTCCAAAACACTTAAAAACTAGTTACATATTGTTTGGCCATGACATTAGAGGAACACATAAACTTCTTATGTATTCCTCTAATGTACCTCTAATGTTTGTATGTTTACTGTAATATTGTATGCCTAAATGGCGGATCATAGTAGAACATGTATTTTTTTATCACTTCTCCTTCTCCAATACATCCTCTGTACTTATGGATAACAATAAAGAATATGATTGATTGATTGATTGAATATATTTTGAACATTTATACATAATACTATAGTTGGAAGCATAATGCTTTCTGTTTCTAGTTTTAGTCAATTACGTAAGAGTCACTCAATGTACCTTAATTTTGTATTTATAAAAGGTAGAAAGACTTAAGTACGAAGACTCACCGAAATAATTATGATTACAATTAAAACTTGTTATTGCTTAATCGCAGAATTTTATTTTAAATATGTTATTCAGAATATGATAAAAATATAACAAAATTTAAAAGGAAAACGAGAACATCAGAAGACAACATGCAGCTAATGATATTAAAATGAATAAAGGATATAACGCGAAATCGGAGTAAGAATGTAACGATCATAAGGTTTCATTTGTTCATTTTCATTTTATGATTCGCTTTTTCTTTTAGCTTTTTTGTTCTAATATTGATAAATATGTTTTCTTGAAAAATTATTTTATCTTAAATGAGAATAATAAAATCTAGCACTATTTATTTTTAATGAACCTTTTAGAAAATTAGTGAATGAGTATTTATGTGTGAAAATATTTTTTTGTATGTAACTTTGGTGGCAAACAAGCATCAGGTCCACCTGATGGTAAGCATTGATCTAATGGTTTTCTAAGAATTGCAGTAATATTGCTTAGAAAACTCAACCAAACCAACCGAGAGGACCGATGGGGTTATTTTGGGGGTAATTGGTAAGTGACCAGTATATTTACGCTTAGTTTATAAAAAACTCTAATAAATCATTACAAAACCACGTAAATTTTATGAGATACCTGTATATTAAATTCGCGGATGAATTTGTAAGCACTATAAAAATAATAGATTCGTTTATTCCGTGTCGCACGCAACAGCGGGTCACGTGATCGAGCTCTGTTTAAATTGGTCCCTTTCATGAAATTATATTTACTTACAGTGAATATTTTGGATGAGCAGAAATGAGGTTATGACGGATCATTTTGCGTGAATAATTAAAATTACGTTACGTGTGTAAAATTTTTTTGAATTATTGAAAGTTGATAAAGTCTCAAATCTTATCTGATTTGGCTAATAACAGCATTCTAAAAACAGTAACAAACAAACTCGCCTGTTCTACAGCGATCATAGAATGACATTAGTATCTAATTTTTAATAATAATAATTTAAAAAATAATATTCCTGAAGCATTATACTTCGTTAATTTTATCATTTGACTACTTTAAATTGCATGCCAAAAGTCTGTTATACAATCAAAGTCAAAGTCATGGTATTAAAATATAGCATTCGAAACATCGAGACTACTCGTTTAAGCTTGACATTTAAGTCGTTCCCAAACATCTTACTCGCAAACTTTACTAGATATCTAACATATGTTTGGCTAGAATCTCAGACCACTCCTGTAAATTACAGTAACAGTAACTCGTCGGACAAATAGATACTAGGTACATAATGTTCTGAAGTTGTTTCCCTAGATGACCTACTTAAAATGTGTGTGCAACAATGTTCAGTCATTGATTAATAGTAGGTACTGTAATAGTATGTTAGACAGTTTCTGAATATTTAATTTAGGTTTTTTTAGATTAAAAAAAGACCTATTGCCATTTTCATTAATGTTCTAATCATCCATTAGCTTCTAAATACTGCATTATTGGCTGATGTGTTTCACAAGAAAATACAATTATTTTTTTAACTAATAAATAAAAAAATATTTGCAAAATAAATTCCTTATGATAGAGAAACGTGAAATCTTAAAGTACTAGGACTATACAAACTTAAGTTTACTCAGTTATGAACTCCACTAAGGACTCAAAAAGTCGTCTGATTTATCGATTTGTGATAAATTTCATAGAAATTTCAAGTCAAATTCAAGAACAACAATTCATTATTACATTTGATTTGTTTACTTCTACAAGTAGTTGGTATAAATATTATTGTAATCAGTATAAACAGCTTACGGGATAAGACTATATAAATTTACATTAAAATCAGCTGAGCTAACTTTTCCATTGCCTCTCTTTGTTAGGTTCAATCTTAATTCAATGTTTACTTACTTTCCCTTTCTTGAAACTATGTTATTGATCGGTTTTCAATAAATAATTCAATGAAGCATGAAATGTTGCCTGTCTAAGTAGTTGTAATAAACTTAATGTACAAACGGGTCTTACCAAAAATGGTTGTTAGAAAACACGGGCAAATTAAGTGATATCAAGTTGTTAAAATAATAAATCTCTCATAAATTATATGTTAATGTTTTTAGTTATATTTATAGCTACCTATTTAGTTGTAAAACTGTATTTGAGACGAAAATATTCAACAAGATCAATTTAATGAAATTGGCATATTATAAAAACTTAAAAATGTTACTTATATAACGTATATATCTTCTGATATTTTGCAGCACACATGTACCCGGTATTTTTTATTAAAGTGGAAATGAAAAGCGCTGCGTCATAAATGCAAAATGGTTTTGATGAATGAAAATGAATCAAAAATAGACAGCTGTTGTATTAAGCTGGTAACTATACCAAATATTACTAAGTAAAAGATTTTGTCGATTTTATAGTTTACTAGTTTCAGCGTATGATAGCCCATTTTCTGAGGAAGGTTATAGGCTATGTAACATCACGCTACTGGCGACGGGAACAGAGCAGTAAGCAAAGACGCGAGTGAAACCGCGCCCTAGAAAGCTATTCTTTACTAATAATTAATTTGATATTATTATTAATATAATGCCTGCTTATATTTCAACAGAAACCATTAGTTAAATTGTTCAATGTTTTAAATTTGATTACAGAACAGCCTTTGAGTTCAAGTTTTAATTAATTCAGAACTAGCCGCGAGTTGCGAGTATTTGAAACTGTTGGTTGGCGCTAAATTAGTAGGTACAAACTCGTACGTATGTTACACAAATCTTAAGAATCTTCGACTTGTGTACGGCAATTAATAGTATTTGGACTTGGGATATGTTAGTTACTGTTTGTAGAGTTGTCGAAATGAGATAATTATTACGAGTAGTTTTATATTCTTTAAATTTTCCTTATACTCTAATATTAAATTAATGAACTGAAGACCATTGGGACAGAAAAGTGTGGTGTAGCGACCACAAAAACGAAAGACTCCTCACGAGGTAGACCGACGCCTTGATAAAGGTGGGCTCATGGATAAAGGCGGCTCGCGACCGGGCAAAGTGGCAATGTTGGGCGTAAGCCTATGTCTAGTAGACATTTTTCGGCTGAGTTTCAAATATTTATGAGTGAGTTATAGCACATTAAGATTTGTTGCTTACATTTCATATTCCGGTTAAGGCAATTATAGTCTCTTCGAAAGAAGATTCAATGGAACGATTTGTAGTCCAAGGCAGAGAAGAAGGCAAGAGATCCCGTGGTCACTCGCCAACCAGATGGGCAGATCTATTTAAGTCCCTTATAAACACCTCCATGTCTGACTCACAACGCCTCAAATAGAGCCAAATGAAGATACCTAGCAAGAAGTGAAATTTGTGTGAGTGCACGACTAAGACAAAGTCACTTTGCCAAAGAGTGCAGTAAAATTTGTATTTTTACCTAGTATTTTAAATTTTGGCAAAGTTATTTAATTTCGTTTCCTAGCGGATCACCATTATCATATCAGCAAAAAGACCACTGCTGGACATAGGCCTTCCTCGATTTTTGCCACCTTAGCCGGTCGTGCGCCGCCATCATCCATCGGATAACATCGTGCTTGCCAATGCATGTCCATAGATCAAAGTGATTCAATCATCGTAATTTATATATGGACGATTTGCTTGGTTACTAGCGAGGAGACCAACAAGCATAGATACGTATGTTTAGATATAATATATGCTGAACAAAACTACTCAGTGATTTACTTTAAAATAAAAATACAATAAATATACTATATTAACGCATGGCGTAACATTATTGTGTAATCAAAAACAGAATTAGGTACCTATTAGTTGTACCTAAAACGTATTTGCATATTATTATTATAGTTCCATCAAAACTTTATGCACGACGAGCTAAATATTTAAATTCTAACGTGCAAAGTAACTTGCATAAGAGATTCTATTAAAATTGTGTATAAACTCAATTTTGGCGAGGGCATACTTTTTAGCGAACGTGCCTTTCGTTTCAATGTTGGTAATAGCTAATCTAGTTTTTGGCAGATATTCAAACGGCTTTCAGTGTAGTTTGGCTTACATTTACACGGATCACTGGTGAAATTTGCCGTGATTTTGTTCGTAGCACCAATTTTATAGTAATGTAGTTTTAGTTTGTCTAAGCTAAACGTTTTGATAATGTATCTATTAACTGGCTATGCGTTTCGGAAAGTTATGTTGTTTCTTTCTTTTTTTATGTAAAAAAGACAACTTCCGCAGTAGGGAACAAGCCCTGTGTCTCAAAGGGCTTTACAAACATTCAATTAACGTACACAAAGTACGTCCAGATTCGAAACAAATATTTATGAATCACACAAAGTGTTCTCTCGTGTGAAGGAACGAACCCACAACTTCGTGCACAGCATTCGCTTGCGCTCCTACTGCAAGTATAATTTGACACTCGGTGCCTTAACTTAGCTTGACACCATTTTTGTAATACTATTAACAAATTGGTCGAGATAGTCTCTGGATCTACTAAACTGATTTTGAAAATTATTTTTTCATAAACATACGGGAATTAACGCGATCATGCATTAGGTATTTACATACCTTATTTTGCTTGACGTTTCGACCAGGTTACACCGGCCATGGTCACAAGCAGACTGGTGAGGCAATGTCACGGCTCCGTATGTGAAGTAGATTCTAGATCTACCTTCACATTTTTGTCTTTCCACGTACTATCACAAAACACACTGACAGTGTCCCTATTCTGTATGCCGTCCGTATTCCGAGCGTTAACCGACTGCGCAAAGCGAGGTTGCGTAATTTAAATCACTGGATTCCACGTAGCCGAGAGCTTGAAGCCGTCTTCCCTATTGAAATTTGTGTGTTTCTTAATTTCAATAGCTTCTTGTACAACCCGAGAGTAATAGATACAATCATTAGAGAGGACTTGCGTACGATGAAATTCATTCCAGTGATTGGTGTCTGTTTGAAGAATAGTTCGGCAATAGCTGATTTGCTGGTCTTTGACCCTTTCAACAATAGTCCGCTTAGCCTGGCCTATGTACGAACTACCGCAGCTGCAATTGATCTTGTGAACGCCCGGTGTTTGTAAGGGGAAAGCATCCTTTGGCTTGCCTACCATGCTGTTTACTTTGGCCCCAGGTGTAAAGACTGTGTTAATACTGTATTGTTTAAGCAGGTTTCCTATCTTATCAGTCACACGTTTAATGTAGGGCAAAAAGGCAGGTTGTCTGTTGACCTCTGGACGTTTGACCCTTCTCGTTGAATGCCTCCGTCGCCGATTCACTTTATATCCATTACGACTAAGTACCTTCTGAACATGATCGGGTTCTTGCTCGAAATGCTCAGGGTCACACATATCGTGGGCCTTGTTCTTAAGTCATAACGGACTGCAAGTGACGAGGGTGTTGATGCGACGTAGCATTATGTAGGTATCGTCCGTGTGTGTTGGTTTGCAACAGACACAGTGTGATAAGGACCCATCTGTTCTCGCAGTTAATTTGACATCTAAAAATGACAACGATCTTTCCGTTTCCATTTCGTATGTGAACCTTATATTTGGGTGAATGGAAATTAGGTATACTATATATTGATCCACTTCCTGTTTACCGCCCCTTACTATACTAAATACGTCATCGACGTATCTTTTCCAAAGTTTGATAATCTTCGGTCCATCACTCAACGCCTTCTCTTCAAAATGTTCCATCCAGAGATTAGCAAGTACCGGGGCCACTGGACTCCCCATTGCGACGCCATCAATCTGGGGGTAGTTTTGACCTTGGAAAAGGAAGTAATTGCCCTCTAGGGAGTGCTCCAGTAAATCTACATAGTTTGACGGCATCTCGTTGTCACTTAATTTGTCCCCCACAACGTCCAGACACTCATTAATTGGAACTTTGGTGAAAAGTGACTCCACATCAAAACTCCCAATGATGACCTCAGGTTCCATTATTAGGGTTTTTACCATCTGCACGAAATGGCGAGAATCGTTCACATAAGATAATGTTTTGTTATTTTTTCTGCACTAATGGCTGCAATACCGACGCGACGTGCTTTTCAAGGTCATAAATAGGGGATGGAATCTGACTTACGATAAGCCGCAGTGGCACGTCCGACTTTGTATTTTTGGCAAACCATATAATCTTGGTGGTTGGTGTGGCTTTGGCTGATATAGCTTCTCGTACTCATCATATGTGAAAAGGTCCCGATGTTCCTGTATCAAAGCCCGTATTCTGCGTGTTACTCTGGCCGTTGGGTTGTATGATACCGGTTTATATACCTTGTCATCAAACAACAGCGTACGTATTTTGTCAGCCGAATTCATCACTACAGTGGCGTTTCCCTTGTCGGCCTTAAGCATTAATATATCCTAGTTATCACGAATGTTCTACAATGCTTGACGCTCTTCTGTAGTGGTATTGCTCATAGCAAGCTTCGATTTACGTAATGCAACCTCAATATATTGTCTCAGCGTTTCGGCGTTGCTAGGCGGTACCTTATTACGTACAATCGTTTCTTTAACACAGCTGATTATATTTTCGTACAGTATTCGCTTCGGTGTTAAGGCAAAATTCATGCCTTTGGCCAAGATGTTCATCGTAGGTTCACTCAAACTCACACCTAATAAGTTGATAACAGTCCTTCGGCTGGTCAGGTACTTTTAAACTTTATAAACATATAATATATAAATTTATAAACATACTCAAATATTCAAAGTACGTAACCTCGCTTTGAGCAGTTGGTTAATGCGCTAATTCCCGTATGTTTATAAATTTATATCATGCAACGCGAAAGTTTGAAAGTAAAATTATTTTTTCGTTTGAGAGCCCAGATTTTGAGAAAGGCGAAATTCGCTACAAGCGACGGTAGCGGAGCACTAGCCAAAGATGTAACTTAGCGCGTGTAAAACCGTGCCGCGGAAAGCTAATCTATAATAATATATAATAGCGGTATAGTTTGTTTGTTTGTTTGTTTGAACGCGTTAATCTCTGGAATTACCAGTCAGATTTGAAAAAATATTTTTGCGTATGATAGTCCAGTTCTCGAGGAAGGTTGTAGGCTATGTAACATCACGCTACTGGTGACGAGAGCAGAGGAGTAAGCAAAGACGCGGGTGAAACCGTGACGAGGAAAGCTAGTATTTCATGTAACTCTATCCTTGTGAACGAACTTGGTAAGTACTTATAGGTAGTTTAATGGCCACAATTTTTTATTTTGGTATTGTTAAACTTGTACGTTATTAAATTAAGATTGTGTTGTTTTGACATGAACGTTTAAGTCAGAATAAAACTTAAAATATACCTATCTAATTTCTCAACTAACGTGCTACTCAAAAGATTATATTTAACAGTTAAGTAGGTACTGATATCCCCAAAGATTTATCTTTAGATAACATTTGATTTATTTTATAATGAGATAATCTTCGAATTGTAGTACTTTGTGCAAAGTTAAAATTGTTTTCTAAAGTCTCGACGAGGTACTCAGCACAAAATATCTTGCGATGATGTTGAAGGCAGACCAAATTTATTACTTTCTACTAAATTAAAAAGATGGAGTGTGCTTTTACATTATATTACTTGTTAGAAATATCATTATGCAATATTTTAATTTTTTTTAGTTAACCTTGTCGTTGTACACCATATGTTTTATAAAACATTATGTAAATGATTTTATGGGTGTACAATAAAAAGATTAAGAAAGAATTTATATAAGCGGTTGCTTTTAATTCAATTATTAAAAATGAATTGATTTTTAATATTGAAAATCTTTGAAATGACTTGAATCATTTACTAAGTATCCACTTCTTTTCATTATATATTGTCAGTAGCATAAAATAAAAATGCAACTAATTTTCAACTAATAAAATTGTACTGAGAAATTATTAACACCGGCAAAGTTTGCAGTGTTTGTTCTAAAAAGACATTTATAAGAACACGTCCGGCAATGTGTGTCTTAACAATTTTATTGCTGAACCAACGAAACGTATGATGTAGGATTTGCTGAAATAAAGTTTTCTGGAAACGCATTATTGTTGTTTTGAGAACATCTTACTTTGGGTCTAGATGGCGTTGTGTGTAATTTTTTTACAAATAAGCACACGTACCGCGTGACAAAGCAGTTACGTCGTTACGTTATTATGTACTCTTGCTACACCAGTATTACTTTAAATAACTTTGTGTTCTAAAAGTGGCATATCTTTTTTTTGGATTTTGAAATTCTATTATTAAATAATTATTCTTACTAATATTACTGATATCAATAATCTATTTTACAATTCGCACAATAATTAAACCAACGATGTTTTTATCTTTAATTTCACCAAATTGTATGTTTGTTTTGTTCGTCAGTACACCTAAATATAATAACAGAACGAGCGTTACTGTCTCATTTGTCATCTATTAAAAATGATTTAATGTGTACGTCAATCTGTTCCCGTGCAAATTTATGTCATTAGGTTGTTACGTCACACATTACGTGTAGTACCTACTTTGTAGTAAAGGCAGCGCCCATAGAAGAGATATTACATGTTGAAGACTGGTGGCATTTTTATTGTCATGTAAAATAAAAATAAATTCCTGATAACGATGAACTAAATAGCTTGCTTATAAGCATCCCGTTTGTATAGAAAAAAACGTACGGTCCAACACATCGAAAATGCATCCACGCGCGTTCATGCAGATCACGCGCCTACATGCGGTGAAACACGCACCCACGTGCGAGTCCGGGACGAGATGCAAGGTATGGCACACTGAGTCCCGTAGTGCCGTGCGTGATTTTGAAAGTACTTGATGTGTGTTTAAATGTTCCACACTAATAAACATTTGAAAATCAAAACTGATGCGACGCTCTTCACTGCACTGTCACCACAGCTTATGCATTGAATGAAATGCGTGCGTGAATCCACGACACGCAACTACGCGTGTGAGTGCGTAAAAAACACGCACGATGTTGCAGATCTGCACTCACGCAAGTACGCGCGTAGGTGCGTCGACATGTAACATGCAACGTGGTGCGTGGCAGTGTGCGATCCGCTTAACTGCTATAGTCAATTTATTGAAATTTTATTTCCCATATCATATATTTATTAGACCTTATCTTTGCCTTCGAGATGAGGTACCGAACTAATAACATATTAAAAGGGTATCTTACAAATCACTGCGCTTCGCAAGCGGATTGCTGGAGTATCCTTCATCCTCATCACCCAGAGTACAGCACCCTTGTGCAGAATTACAGAGGACTTGGTTAAGAGTTTTTCAATATGAACTGCTCAGTATGAGTTCTCTCACGAATTGTAGGTACGATAAGAAGTTAAAACTACGCAACATAATAATTATTAGGTTGGTGCATTTCCTTTAAATAAGTTTACATTCAAATAAATTTAATAGGCTTCAGCAGTTATAATTCTAATCGATTTTTACCTGATTCGATTCTTGCTTGTTAATTAATAATAATAATCACTTCTAGCTTACTTTAAGCTTTTGTTCGCCCTTTTACGGGATTCGCGTCACGTAACTCTACCCATTTGAACTACTACAAAGTAGGTTCGTATAGCTTACAATGCTCGCAAGCTACCTGAAGGGGTTTATTTCAGCTTCAGCTAAGAAGGAGAAGATGAATAGATGTAATAGATGTTTGCGCTTACAGTAAGTTTTCAACACCATTGTAAGAAGTAGGTATATCTTTTCTCGAGATTGATCTACTTCGTTGAGGATTCAAATTACGTAATGAGTGTTACAGTTCTATGTTGTAATAAAAATAATGTTGCATGATTTAGCAAAACATGTAAATAAAACCTAGAATTACGATCGTTCACATATAAGAGTGGCAACGTCACCATTTTGTGTCATATTTTCTTGGTTTTAAATTTTTATCATTCTTTAAATATGCATTTCAATTTAAATGTAAACCTATTTATTTATATGCAAATATATATAAATAATACATTGAAAACTTCCATGGCGTTATTTTCATAGAAAAATAATTGTAAGCATATGGTTACTTACTTTATATACAGCTTTCACGTCATTCTAAAAAGTGTTCTAAAAACATTTTTAAAATATAGCTCTGCATAAATGATAAAAATAGAACACCAAATTAGTGTAATTAAGTATCATATTTTCGTGGTTTGAATAAATTTGTAAATTGCATTCATTCTAAAATTTAATATATATTATATTGATTTCTGGATTGAAAAATAATGTGTTGCTGCCGCAAAAAAAAATTATTAAGCATTTATTTATTATCTAATTTGCAATAGAGCCGCTCTAAAGCAAGCTTCGCTTTTTAAATGATGATAATGATACGTTTTTTATGTAAGTCTACTAAAATGACTCTACTATACCTACTGATGGCCAGCAATCAGAAGGTACCATTGAATGAAAATGCCTGCTATTTTCTTGCTATTTAAAAAGTCTTTATGCAGCATTTATCACTTAAAAATTTATTGATGGAGTGGAATGCATGCAATCAATCGTTTGGTCCTTTTTATTGTCAAAATTCTATACTTATTCTTCTACATATTTGAAAATGGATTTTATTAAAAATTCTACTTAATATAACTGTAAATTTGTTACTGCAGTACCGTTATTATACACTATACGGTCGGCATATCTTGTAAGAAGCAAATAATGTAGATAAATCTGCTGCGTCAGTGTATGTAAATGGATTTAACACAGAAAATGTCAAATATAATATATACTAGTTTTTCGTGACGCGTTTTCATCCGCGTTTTTGCCTACTGCTCTACTCGCGTCGTAGTGCGTACCATGATGGTAAATGTCCTATAATCTTCCTTGAGATACGGGCTATCATACGCAAAAAGATTATTTTATTCATAACACAAGCTATAATATAAAAGCTTACTTTGGATCTAGATGGCGTTGTGTGTAGTTGTTGTGGTAATGTGAAATTATTCTTTACAATCTAACAATGAAACAAAACATCGTAATTAATCCTGAATTGCCAATTGGCGAATCTATAATGAAACTTAAATTTAGCAGAGGACTATTACAGAATCCTTGTTAGTAGTCCACACTTCTTTTTTTTCATTGCCAATAGTGGCAGAGGAGCAAACAACCCACGTGATGGTAAGTGGTGACAGTCGCTCATGGACGACTCAGTGTCCCTGCAATGACAAGGACTATGCGAACCGCTGTTTACTGTGAAGGGAGTGAGGTAAATGAAGGAATTTAGAGGTGTGGAAAAAGAAAAGGGGAAAATTGGTTCCCCAGCGCTCTCATTCGACGAACGAAACGCAATAGTACTACTATATACTATACTATTAATCTTACGTCGATCTTGTGTGAGAGGGTAGTACTTCCCCGGTCGATCCGGCCCATTCATGCTAAAACCAGCGTGGATCTACTACCGTGCAAACTTCAATATTATGTTGCTTTTTCAATATGATATTCGGACAATAATTGTAAAAGATCCACAAAAAATGCACTCTGATCGATTGATATTTTTTAAACACATAAAATATATATTTATCGTAAGCTTACGTTCATTCATATTTGAACAAAAAGCAAGAAAATTACACAGTTCTTTTTCCAACGTCAAACTCCTATACTATAAAAGTAGCATGTTAATACGAAAAAAGTGTTTTAATCATTACCTATGAGGAGATTATTACAAAAATAGCTGAATATACTTGCATACTTGTATTATGTTACATTTATATGAGCCATCAATTTTCACAATATTCTGAAATTTTTAACAATCGTTTTCTACAAGAAATTTTTTCTTTACACATAGCGTACAATAACATAAATCCGCGCGGGGTGCTCATCGGACACGATCTAATTGCATGTTTCTTGCACAATTTTATGCAAGTATCAATTATACGTTTTTTACGCCTTAAAAATGATTTTAATAGAGTCAAGTTTTCCTTATTTTCGTCGCTTTGCACTTTAGAATTACTTCTTACTGGAAAATTAGAGAAGCTGTTTTCATTTGCCCAATTTCTCAGAGGGTTTGATATAAAATGTGATCTAAAAATCTTACTGCGCTGAAAAATAATGTTATTAATTGTAACCAAATTAGCATAAAAAACAAAGAAGGATATGACAACTTTTTCTGATAAACAATATTCCAGATCTCAGATGGTGTTGATCAGAAGTAATACCTTGTAAGTTTCTGGGAGTGATTGGAGGTATAATTTTTTTGCATCTCGGATCACCATTGCTGCACTAGCCTGTAAACAGGAAACTTTGCTATCATTAGTATTATTATTATTATTTTAAACATATTTATTATACTTACAATATAGGCCATGAACAAAACTGCAGTAATACTTTCAGGCTTCATGTTTTTTTGACTACATCAACTTATTTCAGATATTTTGATAAATATATAGTTTTTAAGTTACTGAATTTTCATTACATGGTTAATTTGCATTTCTTGCAAAATAATAATAGGTAATTAATTTCATGGTATGTAAATTAATACAAAAGTATAATTTTATTTAATTTCTAAAGACAGTTTTGACTTTTACAATATACAGTTCCGTACTACTAAACACAAGTTAAAAAGTTGCTTTACTAAAGTAGCAATGGACAGAACGCATGTTACATAACTCGCAAAACTGATGGCCGTTGGAACAGAAATTTTTTAAAATGGCGACCACGAACCGGAAGGTTTAGCTTAGGCATACCCCTCATAAGATGGTCCTACGACTTGATAAGGGTGATGGTCAATAGCTGGCCTAGGTGGCAGTAATTGGGTGATTGGGGGAGGCCTATGTCTAGCTGTAGATGTCTTCCGGTTGATGTGATATCAAGATCCAAGGTTTTTAACAGGGTCGGCAACGCGCTAGTGATGCTCCTGGTGTTGCAAGCGTCCATAGGCTACGGTAACTGCTTACCATCAGGCGGGCCGTATGCTTGTTTGTCACCTTAGTCGTATAAAAAAAAAAAAGGTATGGTAACAAAAAATAGAAATATAAAAAAAATGTAAGAATATTAATTTTTAATTTTAAATATCCATTTCATCAGTATTTATATATAATTCACATTTTTTTAAACTATATTATTACCAGCCAGAGGCTTGTGTGGTTTTATAAGTCATATTTCACTGAACGCTAATACAAATGTTTAGTCGCGGGCCTGACTGTAGATAATTGATTCTACTTTGCATTAATTGCTTATCGATTCTATTTTGACTCATTATAAATTAGCAGCGCATATTAGTTTAGCAACGAGAGAGGTACATAAACATTAAATCGTATTTTACCAAAAATGGGTTGTAAAATGCAATAAGTACATGTCTTCATCAATTTTCATCTTGTTGCAACAAAATTAACTAATGATTTAATAATGTATAGATAACTAATAATATTTTTAAATTTGCACCATTTTTCTTATGAGTGCGATGTATTTTTGCAAATAGTTATTTGTTCATCAATATTTGTTGGAATAACCTGATTGACAATTGCGAGATACTTTGATTATCTTCATGTTAGAGAAAGCTAGCACTCTATATATTCTTAATTATGTAGGTATTATATATTCATCATCTACCACTATTTCTTCATTGTAATGATATACATTTATATTATTTAATAGTGCTTGTACCAGTCATTCAAAAAGTCGGTTGATGTATAAAGAATTTTCTATCTACGTAACATAATATAGAAAACAAGTAGGTAATGCAGAATTAAAAATATAAGATCAAGCAAAGCATCAAATCCTAATACCTAATAAAAATATTACAAAATATTTCGATCATACAAACCTCCTAAAATCTTCTGCTAGCCTAGTACTGTTGATCCACTGATCCTCATTATTCCATACCCCACGGGATAGAAAAGCACTTGCTACTAGAGGACTACTCTACGATCCCTGGAGTTTGGTCACAAGGAAATAGAATTCCTCGTTGCCGAATTTGGCGAAATAGTTTGGCCACGAAGAAAAGCCGCTTACAACATACACTTTGTTTTTGTATAAGAAGTAACGTAATCTATATACGATTGTATGGCAAGCAGAAATGATTTTGTTTTTATGACAACGAGTATTTATAGCGTAGAATAAAAAATATTCGCAAACCATAAATAATAACTACAGCGCTGCAGCGCTTTGCAAACAAACAAAAGAAAGTCTTGTTCAATCTATACGGGTACTAATTTATAAAGTGGAAGAGTTTATTTATTTGTTTTCTTGAACGCGCTACTCTCTGATACTGATCGGGTTTGATAAATTATTTTTGCGTTTGATAGCCCAGTTTTTGAGGAAGGTTATAGCCTGTTTTATATCACACTACGAGCCACGGGAGCAGGGCAGTAACCAAAGATGTAATTTATCGCAAGTACACGCTGCGGAATGTTAGTAAGAAAATAAACGCACAGATTATGGTATATTTGACATTTAATGGTGCACATTTAACTAAACATTTTACAGTGTTGAATAAGCAATTATATTGCGGTTTTCGCAAACCCAATTCACAGGTCAAATTCAGCAATGCTAGTAGTAAACTCTAGGTATTTTAAGCAACAGTAACACTAAACAGACTTATTGCATAGATTTTATTATTAACTAGCTGTTGCCCGCAGCTCCGCCCGCGTGAATTTCGGTTATATCTGTTTACATTAAATATTTCTCATACAAACATTCATCCCCTATTTCAACCCATTTAAGCCACTTTTCGCGATAAAAGAGCCTATGTTGGTCCCCGAAATCTAATCTATCTCTATACCAAATTTCAACAAAATTGGTTTAGTGGTTTACGCGTGAAAGCGTAACAGATAGACAGACATAGTTACTTTCGCATTTATAATATTAGTATGGATCCCTTTTGATCGAGTTACCTTAAACGCAAGATGCCAATGAAGGCGTTATACCTAAACATGAAATTTGTCTAAAAAGCTGTCTATCTATTATTGCAAATAATTTACTTTTCTGCCATCGTTGTTTAATTTCCTTTATTTTGTTCAGTAATTTTCGTCTGAAAATAATTAAACAGTAAAAGACATTTTGGTTTACAATATGCTGCTAAAGTATTTTTAAGTTTATCTTTACATTTTTGGTTATGGCAAGCATGCTTAACTGCTAATACACATGCTTTTGAGCAAAATTTAGACGTGTTTTGAGTTACTGTCGCATTTATTTTTAATTTACTTTTTCTCAAATAATTTGAGTTAATTTTATCTGATTTGGCATTATCAGCCTCGGTGTTATGATTCAAATTATGAATTATGAGGCTGCTAGAAGTAGCTGGGTTTAATAAATCATCATTTACTGTCCTAGGACATAGACTTGCTGTAATACATGGATGAGAATAGTCAAAGTGATCACTATCAAACCAATCTCTTGCAGTGTTTTGTCTTAACAACAATCCTTTAGCGGTCTTTAATCCAAAATATCCTTCATGGGTTGTTTGAGGATCCATAAATGGCTGCAAAATAAATTAATATTAACTAGCTATGCCCCACAGCTTTGTCCGCATTTAAAATATGTTTTGCATCCCTTAGGAACTAGACCGATTTTCGGCATAAAAGGTCTATCTACATACCATTTTTATCGAAATCGATTCTGTTGTTTAGGCGCTGAGTGGTAACAAACACACACACACACACACACAAACTTTCGCATTTATAATATTAGTAGAGTATGCCCTATGTTAAGTATTGCAAAACATTGTTAGAATTTAGACATTTTATAAATAAGTTTAAGATCATCGACGGGCTGATGTTCAGCCCTTAAACTAGTATACTCAGGGAGAAATGTCAAGGAAATGCTAATAATTCACATTAAGCAGGTATTCGTTTTCTTCCTCAAACAAGTAGGTACATTATAGTTTATTTATTATTTTGAACTATAAATACCAGAGTATACGCGTTGCGTAGTTTGTGAAGTTTTCTTAAGATGTCTTGATTATTATTATATTCATTTATATTCGTAAACACTCGTAGAATTGTATTTGTCCCAACATTGTTCTAAAACAATACAAAAAATATGTAAGCCTCTTGATTTTCCTGAAGTTCCCCTTTTGATTTTTGTCATGAACCCTTTCATGGACAGTGATGTAGACACAATAGATGTTTTTTTTTCATCACGACCATATCGGTTTACTGTCCTGGAAAGTTTTAAGTTATAAAAATAAATTTCACCTACAATGTACAATAGTACCATAACCGCAGCAAAAACGTTCATTTTAAATTTTAAAATGATTTGAAATTCTCTGTTCAAAAAACAACTTACTTAAACTAATTGAAAATGTTTTGTAATTGATTAAATAACGACATAATTTTATGGATGCAATGTTGATTCTTCGCCTTAGATTAATTGTTGATAACCGTTATTTATAACAGACATACAGGCCAAATTAAATAAATTTCATTTTTTTTGGCTTTGTGCCAAAGTGACTCTCTGCCTGTGGGTAAGCAGTTAGTGGAATCCAGAAGTTGTGGCCACGATTCGGAAGGCCTTCATCTTAATTGCTGGTATGACGGCCTCGGCACCTATTGCCATACACTAATACTACATAGAATTAAATCAAATTGTGGAAAATTTAGTTGAAATTAGCAGCAAAATATTTATTAGATAGGTGTTCAATTTCACGTTTACTTCTAAGCAATTTATGTAGTCAAACTGACTTTCAAACAACAGTTTGGTAAACAATGCTGTTTGCGAGGCCTTGCAAGTTATAATGTTTACGTATTATTCGATACTTGGATTTTATAGCAGTGTTGAGTGTCTGTGCCTGAGAAATAGTCTAACAGGGACTATAATATATTATGCTCACGCATTTACACATTATAATAATTTAGTCAGTTCATCAAGTGTTTATCCGTCTCAAACAGCACCACAACAAAAATTCACTATTGAAATTGAAATTGCTTTTCTATGCAAAACGAATATCAGTCTTCTAACTTACATAGGATCTGTAGAAGGTGTTTATAAATCTACTAGATTGCAGCAAGTCATTAGAATCAACATTCAAATAACATGGAAACTTTACAAAGTAACGGTTAAGAACATGGCAGGGTCATAAAGCAATATAACCAACATTCACGTGGGCGGAGTTGCGGGTAACAGCTAGTTTAATATAAATTCTAGACATAATTTAAATCACATTTTTTTTCCTTATTTGTAGTCTGGTTAAATATAAACATGTATCCTGCACGTGCATTACGTGACATTTTATATAAGGTTGCACTCACACTATCTCGCTGGGGAATACCAAGCTTTGGACTGTTGCCATACACCAAAAGGTAGTTGGAAAACGTCGTGGTATTTGTAAAATAATGGACCGTAAACAACATTTTTAGATTAAACCATATACACTGATGTGCATTTTTATTATTAGTTATACTTTGCTTAGATGATATGGAATGATTTCATAACTATATGCTTATTTTTAACCGACTTCAATAAAAGGAGAAGGTTTCTCAATTCGACCGTTTTTTTTTGTAAGTTACGTACGACATAAGTTCACATTTTTGTAATATTTTATTAGTATGATAAAAGTTACATCATAGTTAGTACAAAACATTATCAACAATGTCCTGGTCAATTTTGAGGTCTGCTGTAGTAGAACCATTGCCACTGCAGGTCCAATTCCACTGAAAACTCTTTGTTATATTATGGAGGCATAAGTCATAACTATTTAAACTATATACTTACTCATAGCACAGATTGCAGTATCAGACTTACTCGTATTATTTAGTAGCTTTTCGCAGAGCGGTTAACCGCGTCTTTGGTTATTGCTCTGCTTCCGTCGTCAGTACCGTGATGTTACATAGCCTATAACCTTCCTCAAGAACTAGGCTATCATGCGCAAAAAAAATTGTTCAAATCCGATTGGTTTTTCCAGAAATTAGAGTGTTCAAACAAACAAACAAACTCTATCGCTTTAAATAACAGTATAGATAAGTTCAAGTTTCCTTATTCTCAACATCAGTCATTTCATTTTTTTTATAAAGGATTGTTAATTTAGGCATTTGGTCTCGTACTGCTGCAGTGCCGCCGCAGCGGTCCTACACCAAACGCTTAACTTGAAACAGCCCTTATTATGTCTGATAAAATCGCGCGGTCGCGTCGCCGTCGTCGTTTACAACAAATACTGACTGGTTTAATTTAGCTCTCGCAATAATACAAATGGAATGCAATAATAATAAAAATATTTGCCATTTAAAATAATAAACACAATTTTAAATCACAAAATATTTTTAGTCGCAAACAAAAACTGAACTTCTTCTATAACGGGCTTTATTTAAGCTGTTACATTAATAAAAAATTAAATGCAATAATAATAAAAATATTTGCCATTTTAAAATAATAATTAAACAATAAAATATTTTCATTCGCATCTCGTATTATTAAATTACATCTTGCTACATCGTACGGGCGAGATTGAAATCAGTCAAGCAACTATCGTGCATACGACTATCCTCTCAGCAGTGTAGGCTATAAATGTCAATTGCGCGCAACTGTGTATCTAATTACCGCGAATCGCGAAAATTCAGTATTCGCAACTCAGCAATTTTAATTTCGCGATATCTCTTAATTTTCAAAGAGGAGCTAAAAAGGGAGTCAAGTCCCGTTACGCCTTCTACCAACAGATGAATAAAAGGGACTATAGTCCCTTTTGGTCTACAAGGCAATATATATTTATTTTTAATTAAAATAATATAAAAAAAAATAGGTATTTTATGACGTCTCAAATTACATAAATATCTATTATTTAAAAAAAATACCCGTAATCGAAAAAGTTAATGTTTTAAATACATAATATATACATATTACATACATATTGCACACATTAAACTCTTAAATCAATAAACAATAACATTCCTTGTCATTAACTATTTCACAATGAGACCTTGACAAAGCCGTAACCCGACACCCGAGCGAAATCCGATCGCTAACGTAAACAATAGGGTCCGTTGTTTATAAATTCTAAGAATACTTACAACATCTGGCATATCCATTTTGTAGTTTGGTTCACACACTTAACACAAACAAAGTTAGCAGCTGTTACAAGTGCTTACTTTATTATTTCGATAAAATAACACAAAACTTGAACCACTTGAACCACTTGAAAAAAAAAAAAGGTCCTTGACAAAAAAAAGGTTCCATGACTTTATCACGATAGCGTTGTTTTCAAATAAAACATAACACTTCACAAATAGATAAGATTTCCAACGTTTTGAGGTAAAAACAATACTGGCTACTATATAAAAAACTTAAGAAATCAACAAAAGAGGAGAACGAAAGAGTTCTCTCGCGCGCGTAAATAACACTGACAAGAGACTTTTATGACAATTTATATTTGACATCTAAATGTCTATAATTATTTAATGTTGGTATCGTTATTAGTTGCGTTTAGTTGACAATAACCGTTAAAATCAGGGAGTTATAACGAATAACACAGTTGGAGTACTACCGATTTTAGACATGTTCGATTTTTTTTTCATTTTTGGTCGGCGGCCATCTTGAATCGCGCTTTAAAAGCGAAGTACACAGTTAGGGGTATTTTGACACTTCGCTTTAAAAGCGAAGTGCACTGTCAAGGGGCTATAGAATCAAATTCAATCGAGTGAACGTCTTATATCCAAAATTCATTTGCGCTATTTAAACCCAATACTCAATTGAATGTAGTAACCAATACGAATGTTTGTTAGAGTTAGGCTGGAATGTCTACTGAAGATTGATTAATTTAATTAGTAAATGCTTAGTGCTTGCTGATAATAATAATATTATATTTCAACATTCAGGTTCAGCGTGGGTAGGTCTCTCATAAGGTAGAACGACGACCTGACAAGGGAGGCGAGCAACCGATGACTCAAAGCGGCTCACAACCGGCCAGTTACCTAAACATAAATATCTGTTGGTGTAGTGATTCTACAAATAAATAAATTTATAATTATCTATTGTGTTGATACACGTTACAATCATAAACATTAAATTTGTATTTATTATGTCTCTTGAATATTAATTGAAAGTTATTTCAAAAGCCTATTTAGAACCTTCCATCTCTAACAATAGAGATTATAATAAAAACCTTCTTTTCTTTGCACATTAGTAAAATTTAATGTTCTCGTAATATTTCAATGACGCAACGAAATTCCTTTCAATAGTGTACATCTCGTTTGGGACGTGACACCCTGTTTTTGCTGTTGTGGCTTATAAATTTAAAATACTAAAACAACTATTCGCGCCTTCGCTTTCGTGTGGTATAATTTAGTCGACTTCGTAACTTTGGTTTTTCTTTTTAGACATTTTTATTACAGACATTTAGATATCTACGGATGAGTCAGCAATCCACAAGGTTTTTATGATGAATTATATACCTATTATAACGATTACGTACTTTCATTTTGTTTAAAATCACATGTGTGTGGACAATGGAACGCAACGCTCTTTTAAAGATAGCTTAAAAAGTTGTAGTTATTGTCATGTGATGACAAATTTGTTCTTTATCACACACCAAGATCCATCAAACTCAAGAACACAGACGCGGCGGCGAGACGCTTGCGTCGGTTTTTTGTAAATGAGGTCCCTCGCTTCGTAGACGTAATTCTCGCACTCAGCAAAACCTAAGTTTTAAGTGAATAACCTTTTATTATCTTATTTATTTTTTTGTGAATTGTCATATTATGGATTTTTTTATGGTAAAAAATAAAAACTTCACTTTAATTTTAGTTAAAATATAGGAAGTGTTCCTAAGAAAACTGGTGGTTTTAACGGTTGGCCTTGATAGGGTACAGGGGCATAAACAAAATCTACAAATCATAAAAAGATAAACACCTAAATTTAGTTATAGAAAGTCAAAATAATGTTTTATTAGCATGATTAAAGCTTGTTTATGACAAGCTTTTAACAGCTAAAAACAATTATTGTTAGTTTGACCTTACAACGAACGGACGTTAAGAAGGACATTTAAGGTCAATTTTCTTTCATATTCTTTATTGTACACACACAGAAAAACATAATACATGATTGGCAAGAAATATCATGTACAAAAGCGAGCATAACTCAAAAGTAAGTTTTATTCCAGCAAACCTCAGAATGAAAGAGGAAACCAATCATTCAGTACTTTTTACAATTTCACTGTAAAACGCATTGGCAACTTATATTTTACCGATTTCTTATTATTATAATTATTAATTAATTTCTATTAATGTTCCTTTAGTTTTTTTCATTTTAAATGAAAGAGCTTTTTATGTAGTTTTAGTAAAAGCAGATATTTTGATTATTAGAATTCTAGTTTCAAGTTGACGACTGATTTATAATATTGGCCTTCTATGGAGCCCTGTTCCTTGCAAAGCCATGTGGAAGAGCTTTACAAAAGTTTAAGTTTAAGAAAAAGTACTTACGTTTGTAAAAAAATGATGTTACAGAATAAGACAAAGTATTAATGAATGATTTTTTTTTTAATTTATCGAGTAAATAAACAAATAAACACTGTATAATCATTAAGGTGGCCTTCCATGGTCCACTCATCTTAGTAGTAAAATTAGAACATGTAACGCTAAACATCTCATAAGAGAAGAATAAATTATATAAGGCCGGTATTACATTATCATATAAATTGACAGATATGAAATTCTATGATCATAGTTCGACGACTCTCAAACTATGATCATAGATAATCACATGTAGTTATAACACCGTCATATGTTCTTCGTTTAAATATGACTTACACATCTTTGCAAAATGACTGCACCGTTGGTCTAGTGGTTAGTGTAACTGACTGCGACGCCGGGTGACGTGGGTTCGATTCCCGCGGAAGGCAAATATTTGTGTGATGAACATTTGTATTTGTCTTTAGTCTGGGTGTTTCCTATGTATTATAAGTATGTATTTACAAAAAAATAAATATGTATATGTATTATATTTCAGTTATCTAGTACCCATAACACAAGCTCTGCTTAGCTTGGGACTAGACGACAGTGTGTGATAGTGTCCACATATTATATTATTATTATTATTATTATTATTATTTGATCATATTTCTATGATAGTCTAATAGCGGCCTAAGAGAGTTTACGCGTCAAGAGTGGCAACGTCTCCATTAAGTGTCATATTTCATGGTTTTAATTTAATTTTAATCATATAATCAGGGCTATATTTTAAAAATATGTTCTGCCTATATGCTAGAATTAGGCAAAAGCTTTGCCGCTAATGACGCGTTAGAGCCCCTCTCTTTTGGTTTACTTTTATCGTTACTGCTCGGATCCTTTAAGTGATAGGTTGTATTATATACCTAAACATTTTCTGAGAAACCTACATTATGAAAACCGCATTCAAATCCATTGAGTGGTTTTCGAGATTAGTGCGTTGAAACAGATTTTCCAGCGAATTCCTTTTATACTATATATATATAGATTTTGCATAATAGATTAGCGTCTTCATATTACCATAACTTGGGTCGAATCTAATGAGATAGTTTCACGTAGTTACCTACTTGCCTTATACAGTCAACAATTCATTAGAACCTCGCGATAACTAATTTTAGACATGAAATTTCTATGAGCGAAGACTACCCGTTGAATATAAAGTAGGTGCCGTCTATATTAAACTTGAAATATTTATAACCTTACATTAGATCTTTAGAATCATAAAGGAATATTAAATCATCTGGGGGACTAGTATTTTACATTTAACCATTTTTATTACCATTTCTTTAGGTAGTAAATAACAGCTCTAAACCAGGTGTTACCATACTCGTCTAACAGTATCTACATTTGTCGGAACAATGCTACTGCGCAAGCTCACTACGACCTTAACAGCTAAAACATATTCATTGCTAAACATAAGTCATTTTCTAAAGAAGTTTACTATTATCACCACAGGAAGATTGAAGGGGGCGATTAAAAGCCGAATTGATGGTTAATTGACAGTTATATTTAATACGTAGGTAACCTTCCCGTTACCTGGTATGGAGTACTTTCTTTATATTCTAGACCTTACACCACATGGTATCTTATTATACTTAGATAACACCACACTTGGACCTTGATACCCAGCTATCAGTTAATCATATTAATACAATCATATAATTAAACAGGAGTAACGAAATATCTTAGTCAAGACATAATTAGTATACACGTGGGTTTGTCATTAATTGCCGGACTAATTGCCAAATAGTATCATTCCCAGTAAAATATATTGGAGGTGGAATGATATATTTATTTAGGCGACCACAGCAGAATTGAATTACTTTAGGGTTACATAATGGTTAAGGTTAATGTTTGGGGAAAACCTGTGTACAGCTGTGGCTGTTTTTTGAATAAAAATATGATGGCGATGAGGAAATATAAGGTTTCTCGACATGAGCAGAAGATCACTAAACTAATCACTACTTACGCCAAACTTTTATTTAAAGATATTTTTTTTTGTTTGCGGGGTACTTTACAAACATAAAGCACGCTCAGTCATGAGATTAAAATTTAGTACCAAGTGGCAATTGAACCAAATCTTTTGCCCGAAGTCATTTTAATCTGTCAATTCAATTCGTTATCTGTCAATTAAACCTGATTACAACATTACTATTATACACTATACTATAATACATTCGCATTTTTTCATTACTGTCGTCATCAAACTGTTAAACAGTTCTTAGACTGATTAAAAATATTTACTGGTTAGGTTAGGACAGAACAATTATGTTCACGCAAACCAATCCCGAGTATGACTTATTATTCGATAAATGCATGATCCAACAACTAGCAGAAACATCGAACCATCGTCTAGCCCAATTTCCTGTACTTACTTTGAAAACTCTAACTAGAGAAATTTTATAAAGTTACGCGTTCATTAAACATTTACTCGATACAGTTTGACTTTCGAAATTTTAATGCTATCAACCCACGCAATAAGGATAGTATTAATAGTAACTATTTAGCAAGAAATGTTATAAAAAGGGATGAAATATTATGTTTTATCCTTGACTATTTAATATTTAATATTTACTGTATCAAATTATTGTATGCCCAATGGGCGGGACATAGCTGAACTAAATAATGTAACCTTAACATCTGTATTATGTACTTACCTATGATTCACAATAAAGAATACTATGACTATGACTAGTTTAATAGCAGAGAGTAGAATAATGAGACTTCAATGTTGCACAAAGTTTAATATAAGTAGTAAGTTTCTGGCTGCACTTAAATGTGTAACAAACTTAAATTTTGTAATGGAAAAGATGTCATAATCACAAAGTAATATGTCACACATCTTTTCAACTTTGTAAACCCTTTCATGGACACTACAGGACCCAATAGATGTTTTATTGTCATCACCCTATTCGTTTACTGTCCATGAAAGTGTTAAATTATGTTTTTTGGAATGTGTGGTTTTATCCATATTACGTAACAACAATGTTGGATATTCAACTCAATACACATCGGCATTTATGTATTACAATACTATTCAAATTCTACAGTATAATATTATAAAGATTTACCATTTCTATTGTTGTGGTTTTGATCTTCCGTAACGTCAAGGTAGTCTAGTCGTGCTATTCAAATTCGAGTCAGAAACCTAAGAGGCATCTTTAGTCTAACGCATTTACAAATTGCTTCCATAGACTACTACTATTCAGTCTAAATCTGTATAAATTCGTCATAATCTCTTCTTTATTCTCTAATGAGTATAAAGTCGCTAATTTTGCCTGTCTATTTCTCTGATGACTTCTTCGTAACAAATTTTATACAATTTAATATCTTTCAGAGCATTTCTTTTGGAAGGTTTTCTAATGATGAATGAAAATAAGAGCCTATACGTAATCATGTCGTGAAAAGCGTAAAAGCATCCATGTGAAAAATCATGGTCGGGTTGTAGGTTAAGAAAATAAAAGTCATATTTGGACCAGTCATACTTAATCTTCGCTACAACCTATTCACACATTAGAGCAACATGAGACTGCGACTAAGCATGTGCAGAACGTTTTTTGGCTCTTAACCAAAATGCATCTGCCGTGTAATTAAATGGACCACCGTTCACCAACTCTCGTACAATATTTTAAAAATTGTTCAGATTTATTTTGTTCAGTGCAGTGACTGGGGGTGATATAGGGTACTTCTGCACGCAAGCCTATTAGTACATTGTTAAATTGTTACTTTAATAAAATGTTCACACTAACACAAGTACGAGTAGCTGTATTTTATATAGTTGTGAAGATTGGTTGCGGATTTCAGTGTCAAGCAACCATAATGAGTTCGCAATCACTTAAATGGCTTTAATCTGTAGTAAATTTTACTCAGTTAATAAGCATTCTAAATAATATAAACCTTTTAAAATGACAGACTGCAGAGCTGCATTGTATAGCGTTGATGTAGACATTGTCCTTTTTCTGTTTTAACTAAAATTAAGACTTTACCTGTCTGTAAACTATAGCTTATTAATCTTTTTAAAGAAACATTTTTAGTTACGTCGGCTTTAGGACCGTCCCGGTCGGTGTGTGATGTTTCGCCCGATGGGAGAGTGGGGATAAAGTTTAAATCGCAAGACGTTACTCAGACTATTAAATCTATGTCAAGAGGAAAATCACCAGGCCACGATGGGCTGAGCATCGAGCACCTACGATACGCTGGCCCTCACTTGTCCAGAGTTTTTACAATGTTGTACAGCTTCTGTATGGGTCATAGTTATTTGCCAAAGGAAATGATTCGAACAGTAGTTGTGCCAATAGTTAAGGATAAGACTGGTGACCTTTCGGACAGCTGTAACTATAGACCCATTTCATTAGCTACTGTGATATCAAAAGTGTTTGATAGCATGCTTAATAAAGAATTAAATAAATGTATTACAGTACATGATAACCAGTTCGGGTTCAGACCGGGATTGTCAACGGAAAGTGCGGTGTTATGTCTTAAGCATGCTGTCAAATACTATGCACAGCGTGGGACTTCTATTTATGCCTGTTTTCTGGATCTATCTAGGGCTTTTGATCTGGTTTCGTATAACATGCTATGGAAAAAGTTAGAAAAGGCTAAATTACCTGCAGAGCTTTTAAACATTTTTAAGTTTTGGTATGGAAACCAGATCAATAATGTAAGATGGGCTGGGGCGCTATCTCATCCATACGGGTTGGAGTGCGGGGTGAGGCAGGGGGGATTAAGCTCACCAACGCTCTTCAACTTGTATGTTAATGAGTTAAAACGCGAGCTCAGCAGTACCAGAGCCGGTTGTCACATAGATGGTGTCTGCGTCAATAATATCAGCTACGCGGACGACATGGTGCTGCTGAGCGCGTCAATCTGTGGTCTCAGAAGGCTGGTTGCTCAGTGTAAAAGGTACGCCGAAATACACGGGCTGGTCTATAATGTCAATAAATCTGAGATCATGGTCTTTGAATCTGGGGGCAAAAAGACAGAGAACATTCCACCCGTAGTACTTAACGGTGTGCCATTGCGGAGAGTGTATAAATTTAAATATCTTGGTCATATACTGACGCCTGACCTCCGTGATGACCACGATATTGAACGAGAACGAAGGGCGTTGTCGGTAAGAGCGAACATGATAGCCCGCAGGTTTGCTCGCTGCTCTCTAAATGTGAAACTTAGTCTCTTTCGAGCGTATTGTACTAGCTTTTACACCTGCAGCCTGTGGGTTAGATATACTCAAAAATCGAACAACGCCCTTCGTGTTCAGTATAACAATGCGTTCAGGGTACTGTTGCGACTGCCTCCCTACTGTAGCGCATCTGGGATGTTCGCGGATGCACATGTAAATTGTTTTTACGCTACAATGCGTAAGAGGTGCGCATCTCTAGTGCGCAGAGTGGGGGCCAGTTCCAACAGCATCCTGAACATGATCGCTAGTAGGTTTGATTGTGAGTACGTGAATCGCTGTTGCGTTATCTCTCACGGGATACAGCAGCGGTAAGTCGCGTACCTATCTACTAAAATTTTTTGTGTATTTATGTTATGTAGCTGTCTTTTATTTATATAATTACTAACAACTAGTTTTTAAGTATTACTAACATATTGAGTCATGGTCACTTTAATAAAGAATTATTTATATTATATTATATTATAGCTTAATAGAAATTAATAATAACGGTGTACCAACACACAATATGATGTACTATAACACTGTCAGTCAAAAAATATTCCACTAAATTAAAATTAGGGCTGCAATATTTTATCCGTCGCCGGCTAAGGACTCAGTTGATTGATTTTTACAGAGCACCTCCCAGCGCAAGTCGTCGCCGCCCTAAACAAGACTGTAATAAATAGCAACTTGCTATCAGGCTGTATTAAACTATGAAAGCGAGCTGTGATAGATTGCGCTCTGTTTTCAAAGAGAGTATCCACATGGATGCTATAGTGAGGCTCCTTCAGAGTGCTTCAAGTAAAGCTTTAGCTATATAAGAGCACGTTACTATCGTTACAAATTACCCACTTTATGTGCAATGTTATATTATTTAACAGTTTATCAATAGTCAGTATTGTACTTGTGTATCTAGTTGTACCGTTTATCAATAGTCAGTATTGTACTTGTGTATCTAGTTTTCTATATGGAATGGAAATTAAATTATAGAAAGTGCCGACTGTAAAATTAACTATTTTCTTAGAAGCTACAGGCCTAATCTTTTGTACCACGACGGGTATTTAGGTATTCTGTGCGGCTATTCGTCTTTTTGCAGTTTAATTTAATATAACTTTTGCAGTTTAATTTAATATAACAGTTTAATTTAATATAAACTACAAATATGTTTAGAAACACATATCGAAAACATCTTATAAGTATTCAAAAACAAGGTCACGGGTAGCTCACCTGATCTGAGGTACGCCGTCGAATTCCACTTTTTAACTAGGACATTATTATTATAATATTATACACATTTATCTATTTATATAATTTATTTATAGTTTTATTCGCTCTATTTAATTATTGTTCTACTTTTGTTGAAATTAGCCACGTCAACTTAAATTATCATCTGTCACTGTCACGTCTGTCACTGTGTATCACTGTGTTTGCCATGCATTTCTTACCTCGGTTGCCATTGCAAAAATTCCCTAGAATTAAGGATTTTAAATTTTAAATTTA
This sequence comes from Parascotia fuliginaria, assembly GCA_963082885.1. NCBI lineage: Eukaryota > Metazoa > Arthropoda > Insecta > Lepidoptera > Erebidae > Parascotia > Parascotia fuliginaria. The sequence goes on from OY720177.1 coordinate 16,006,437, forward strand.
GTATTACAAAAATTAATTATTATTGTTAAATAATTAATTTTTTATATAAATATTGTTAATATTTTTTTATATAATTATAATTGTTAATATAAATTTAATTTTGATTATTATGTTTCTATTTTTATATTATTATTTTTGATGATTTGTGTGTATATTTTTATATTATTATTATTTTCTATTTTAATTTCTTTATTTATTGTACTAGTGATTGTCTGTTCTCTCCATTTCCGTGACGCCAGTCTAGGGCCTTTCAGAAAACCAGCGCTGAGCACTGAGCTATGGTAATAGTACCATAGCTCAGTGCTCAGCGCTGAGAAAGGTACCTTTTCTGTCCCACTTTTTAGTTGTTTTTGTTTGACTTTTACTTATTATAATTTGTATTATTTTTGTGAGGACATAATAAAATTAATTTCTTTCTTTCTTTCTTTATATTCTCCATCTTTATGTTAGCAATTATTTAGAATCCTTACTTTTGCGTTATTCTGTAATATCATAAGAATCACATAAATTCTTTGCAGGCAATAAAAATTTGCTGCGTTTTATGTATTTCTACAAGGACTTTATAAAGACAATTTACAGATACAGTTGTATACGAGACTCCAAACAGTTTCCGGCCCCATTTTTGGTGGCGGTGACATTATTTAAGGTACAGTTTAAGATTTTATATCTCCTTCTTTGTCGTAACACTCTTGGCAGAGCGGTTGTGGTGATCAGGTCGTGATTTCAGTAGAGGCAGATGTTATTCGCCTCACGTTCATTCGCTATTTCTCTCTTGTGGCGACCATCCTGTTGTACTTGTTCAAGGAGCTACCCACAGCGGACTTCATCTGGTCGATCCACCCCATGGATGACTTCGCCTTCTGGTGCCCTTTACTTTGCTCTAACCGACAAGACGTTCGATGAAGTGGTTATCACGCCGAGAAAAATGCCCAAAGAACTTTAAAATGCTACTCTGCACAATTGCTGAAAGACGTTGCGTAATGCCTAGTTTTTGGAATATAGAGATGAATGTGCGAAATTCAGTCCACGACACTCCCAGCATCCGTCTCCAGCACCACATCACCAGAGCATCTACTTTCTTCTTCTCGACTTATCGCAATGTCCATGTTGCCGCCGCGTATAAAAATATGAGCAAACAACTTATTTTATACGTAAATATTATATTATTTATTTGCTTCGCAGATCTAGGTCTAAAGGAAATTTGAAACTGCCAACACATTTTGGTAGATAGACAGGCCTGACAGAAAATATATCCGTAAAAGGTTTGACTTCATAAAGGTTTGACTATAGGCCCTCGAAACCATGCAACTAGCTTGGTTAGGTAAATAACAGCTACTGTTGCTTACTAATAAATATTTAAGCATTTTATGTAGAATGGCTTTGGTGCAAAATCAATGTAGACGAATAGATTAGGAACTCTGGTAATGGCAATTCATTAAGTACAATTTAAAATAGTATTTCAGTCTTCGTGTATAAGGTTGATAATACCAAATTAAAGTTGTTTGACCTAAAAGCTCTCGTTTATAAAAACTTTATCATTTCTTTAACTTTCTTATTTGTTCATATTGATTTTTCTTAAAATATCTCACTTATTTTTGGGTCTGTTTCAAATACTTTATGCTTAAAATAAAAGTTTAAGTTTTACAAAGTATTAGAAGCAATTACGTGTCTGTGTTAACAGATGACTGTGTTTATAAAAATCTAGGTAAATAAAAAATTCGGTACACTGGCAGATGCTTGGAACAGCTTAAGCTGGACAGAAAAGATTTTTGAGCTAAAACAGTTATGTTGAATAGATTCTATATTGTAAAAAAAATTGTAAATGTAAAACCAAAAATAAATAATCAATACAAATTTATTAATTCTAAACTAGTCGTTACCTACGGCTGTTCTTAACAGAACTGAAAAAAAAGGGAAAGTCACTAAGTTCACCTAATGACTCCTACAAATTAATATTATAATATCGAATATTTGTATAGATGTGTGGACGTATGGATGACTTTACAGTAAAGTAGCTTATACATCAGATTAAGACATAATCTGTAATTTATAAGAATATTTTGTACATTTTTAATTTACGCAAGCGAAGGTGCGGGCATCAGCTACGCGACCGGGCGACAGTTATTTAATTTAAGACATTATCTCAAAAAACAACAATTACACCATTTTAAAATATTTTGTTTTAAAAATCAACTATTACACATATTTCCTTAATACTTAAATAAATTACAAAAGGCGCTGTTACATAAAAGCATGTTTCCTCTCTCGGAGGGTACATAACTTGGGGCAATAATACAATATTCTTGTCTTTGGTATTATGTTAGACAATGAATAATGTAGCGAAAAAATAATGAGGAAAGCGAAGTCCCTAGTAGACATCTGTCGTCTACTTATGCTCATATAATAATGGGTTAATGGTAGAACTAGGGATTACGTGAACTTCATACGTTGTCATGAAAATATTTTAAGAAAATAATAATATAATAATATTCTACCACATTCACACAGCGCCATCTAGCCCCAAATTAAGCAATTTTATTTGCTTGTGTTATGGGTACTAAACAACTGATATACTACTTAAATACATTTTTTTTTTGTAAAAAAAAACATACATATTATAGATAAATTACACCCAGACACAAAACAAACAATCATGCTCATCACACAAAGATTTGTCCTGGGTGGGAATCGAACCCACGACCTCCGGCTTAGCAGTCAGGGTCACTAACCACTAGACCAACAGGCCAGTATGTTGACCAATTGGGTTGCTAAAAGCATGAATAATTAAATTAATTTGATGTAGTTACACTAATTATATCAAATTATACTAATTATCCATGCTTTTAGCATGCTTTTAGATACTTCACATGAGATTTAACAGGTGATTAGTTAATTTTTCGTTGATCAGCCTTTCAGAAACTGGAGGTAAGTAATTAAAAAAAGTTCACTTAAGCTAGAGCCAAATCTGTAACATTTTCATTTTATAAACTCGTAACCTCATAATGTCATTATTCATGTAACTATGACAAGTTAACAATACTTCAGTACGGACTTATACGAAATGGCAGCGGTATTTATGAAGTCAACCATGAATCGACGGCGATACTTAACCTTATCAATCAATTTAAGGCTGCCACTCCACACGACCCATAATATAATTCATAAATTCCATTTATTCATTTTTATCCTTCATATCATTGGCGTATAAAAATGAAGCATAAAACGTAGATATCAATTTCCGATGAGCTTTGAGTGTAAACTGTGATTAGAAACCCAAACGATATAAAGAGATACCCAATTATTATAATACAATTTATTACAGACTAGCTGTTGCCCATAGCTTCGCCCGCGTGAATGAAAGAAAGAAAGAAGAAAGAAAATTTATTTAATTCGTCACAGGGGCACAGGAGATAAATGACATTCATCCTCTATTTCAACTCCTTCGAGCCACCATTTTTCGCGACAAAATATAGCCTATGTTGTTTCCCAAGGTCTACTATATCCCTATAAGTCCTATCAAATTACATAAAAATCGGTTCAGTGGTTTAGGCGTGAAAGCGTACTTAACAGATAGACAGACTTTTGCATTTATAATATTAGTATGGCTTTAATTTTATACATTTTGAGTTTTGTATATTTCTTAGTCTGATACTGTCGCCCAAATGACTTTTAAAATAAAATCGTTACGCAAATTTCGATGGAAAGGATGCCAATGTAATATTTTGACAACATGAAACTAAAGCGCAACGATGACATGCTTTCCCCGGCTCAGTATAGTATACTTACTTTCGGACTAATATGTAACTTATTAATAAATAATACTAATATTAAACAAAGAAAAGATTAGATTTTTTGTTATGTTTGTTTGTTTGTTTGCAACGATTTAACTAAAAATCTACGTTATCGATTTGAAAATTTCACCTTTTAAAATCAATAAATAAAGCGGGTAATATAGACTATATTTATTATGTTCAACATATTTTTAACAATTTTCAGAATTACAATATTTGTAAATTTGAAATAACGAAGACAGTAAAAGTAAATTTGCAATAGAGCTATAATATTTCGCAAACAATTTTGCTATCGTATTTTATGTAGGCGTTTGTTTAATAATTTTGATACCGATGCAAAGCGAGGACGGGCGGCTAGTACCTACCTAATAATTATATTATTATAAATTACGTTTCTGACTGCATACATTCTTATGGACTCGTGAAGACGTAGGTTAGGCATCCGAATCGTGAAGAAGCCTTCACCCTGCAGTTGAATAATAACGGGTTGGTGTTATAATTACTGACTTACATCCAATTTCTGAAAGGCTGTTCAACGAAAAGTTAACTAAACACCTGTTACTAATTAGGTTGCAAAAAGCATGAATAATTTCTCTCGATTTTTTTTTAATTTGATCTAATTAAGTAGTTACTAATTAGATCAAACTTAACTAATTATCCATGCTTTTAGCATGCTTTTAGGTACTCCACATGAGATTTAACAGGTGATTAGTTAATTTTTCGTTGATCAGCCTTTCAGAAACTGGGTGTAAGTCAGTGATGTGTTTTTAACACAGTGGGAAAATAAATTACATACTTAATTATTACCATCACTTTGCGTTGGTATATATTACAGGACATAAACCGCTAGCATGACACAACAAATGAAAATGATGAATTTTTACGAGAACCGCGGCTATAATGTGGGTCAAAAGCTAATTTACATAATGTGTTATTAAACAACACAAGTAAATTTCTGGCCGCTATATATAAACTGACTGTACTTAAGACTTTACTGGCCTAGTAATTTGTATAAAACATAGTCCTGAATAAGTCATCTCATTCATGCATAGTTCTAGAAAAAGCTTAGTGCATAATGTATGCATTCGGTGGATCCGTGGTATAATATGATTATTTACATAATAGTCAGCGCAATCGAATGTATCTTTGAAAAGAATAAAAAGAAAATTAAAAAAATTAACATTTATCAAGAATAGTAACTTGAAGATACTAAAACTCAAGATTCTCGGTAATGTTTCTAGCTCTTCGAATATTTTTGGGTTCCCCATTTGCTACGGGTCATATCCCAGCCTCATGGCTAAGTAAATATAAATGTGCGTACTGTAAATTCTAAGTTTTATGGCTCATAAAATTTGTATTCATGTTAAAAGCATGTAATTAATATAATTTTTATTGCTTGTAACGTTTTATGCATTGTTGACGGTGACACGTTGGCAAAGCTATTTGTAATATTATTATGGTGAGTAATGAATATAATGTTGGTTTTGACACGTTGACGTGCTAAAGAGAAAGTAAATGACGGTGTAATTGATGTGGTTTATTTTCTGCAATATTTTATCGTTTAATTTTATTTTTAGCTTTATACTTTACTTATAATTAGAACACATTTTTATCATCCCCATCGAGGTTTTGCCGAGAGACTACAACATGGAGTTCTTCAAGAAATGAGTTAAAAGGTTTTTAACAGGGTCAGCAACGCGCTAGTGATGCTACTGATGTTGCAAGCGTCCTTATGCTACGGTAACTGCTTACCATCAGGCGGCCCGTATGCTTGTTTGTCACTTTAGACGTATAAAATAAAATCAGCATCATATTATCAGCCAAAAGAAGACCACTGGTGGACATAGGCCTTCTCCAACTTTCGCGAACTTGGCGAGTAGTGAGTTGTCATCCATCGAACACATTTTACTTTGGAGCAATAGTTTAAGTACTTGCATTTGGCTATGAGTGCATCTTTACTCCGTAAAACGGTTTCTTAAATTATTATGCTTATAAAATTGTAGGCTGAAGACTTAACATGTTGCATACCTATGTGTACAAAGCTTCGATTAAATGCGTTTGTATGAAAAATCACCTCTATGATAATTTATTAGTTCAGTTATTTTGTTTTCTATATCTTTTTCCATTCAGTATAATAATATATAAGTTTTGCCCATGAAAAATAACTTTCTTGTTACATTTTAACGTTTTCCTCTTACCTATCGCACATTATAATGGCATTCAAGAAGCGATAATGAAACCAATGACGCAAAAACACCCTCTTCTCAAACACCAACACTTAACACTCGTAACTGTGCCAAAATAACCCTTCCTTTTTTATTTTCAACGATTTACCTTACAATTACATTTTGTTGTTTCCTCAAGGATAACAAAGAAAATACGCGATAATGTTTAAAATCTAAAGTATCTGGGTGACATGAGATTGTCTAAAGAAAGCCTTTCCCGACGTGGTAACGCTTTCCCATGGGAAAGACGTCGACAATTCGTTACAATGTTAATATGCTTTTGTTTGTTTTAAAAATATTGTTTGTTTTCTAATATTAACGAGTTGTTCTTCAGTTTTCGCATAGGTTATACGAGTAATAGTGAAAAACTAAGCAGCTCCTTGAATATGCCTTAATGACAACAAAGCACGAAAATGGTAATTATGAAATGTATAAACATATATAATAGCCATCATAATATTCAGACTAAATCAAAACTATGAAAACAATTTATTAGCACATTACGAAAATCGTCAAATTAGTGTAACCAAATCTACGCATTAAAAAAAAAATCTTGTGTATGCCATCAGCCTGATGCTAATATTTGCCACAAATTCCGTATGAAAAATGTATAAAATGTTACTAAAAAGCTGACTTCACTTCAAAAGAGAAATTCTTAATTATTCTATTATTAGCTTTTAAATTTTAAAACACGGGTGCTGTCAAACTAATATTTATTGAATACAAAATATTATATTCTCTTTATTTAGTCTGCTTATTTTATAGTTTATAAAATGCAAAATTATAAAATAAATAACCTTATAAAAATTTAATGTTCTGAACAGGTATCGAGAAAAAAGGTTCGAGGTATGGGAGTCCAGGGGGTTCTAAAGACAAAATCTCTATATAATTCGCGCCATAGAAGTACTTACCTACTGCCTTCTGCTTCTAACTTTTAACCCATCATTGTAACGCTAGCTTTTTGCTTATTAATTTTAAACCATTCTTGGTGATAATGATAACTATACAATGGTAGGTGTATTTAGATGTCACATGTCGATAATCGTGGGCTGTGTCGAATTATTTTATTTCTTTATCTTTTCTTTTGTACTTCGTATCGTAATGTGAACTTATTGTCGGGTTGCATAGTAAGTATTACAAGTATTGTGTTTTGCTGGATGACCGCTCAAATTAAAAATAGCAAAATACTTTATGGATTCATTTTCTCCTTTTAAGGTACAAACTCTGAAAAAGTATTATCTACTAATTAGGTTCTAATTTTGTTCTGTTACAAACATCTATTAATATCACACTGCTTCGTTGACTGCACCTCCTTCGAATGTCTCTTCACCACCTTGGGTTGACTAGTAGAGACTGCTTTGGGCATTAACTTACTTTCGTGCATGAAGTTAAATAAATAAATTATATCAGCTTATTGTGTTTTCCTGCCAAGCGTGGTGATTATATCCAACACGCTTTGGGGGAAGCCAATGTCCTACAAAAAGCTTCTTCAGGTTTCTGTGATGGGATTTAGTAAAACCTAGATTTCTATTTATGTTCAATAATGTTAAAAAGTTAGATACTTCTAGGCTGTATATTATTCTGGTACAATTTTCAATATCTACTAATAAATCGATTACCTAATTCTTTGTACATGAGCCCAACATGCGTTGACCTGATATTGTTAACATATATAGTCAAGCTCAATAATATCGAAATTGTATTTGAACGATAGGAGATCGGCGCGAACTTTTGTGTCAGAAACAAAATTTCATAAAAATATAGCGACTATAAAATCATATTATTATTACTATGCTAAAACTGTCCATAATTAGAATCAATAACACAAGTTATACATAAGTTGTACACTAGTCATACAAAAGTTATACAAAAGTTATACAAAAGTTATACACAAGTTATACACAAGTTGTACGCAAGTTATACACAAGGTATACACAAGATATTTATACAAAAAAAATATACACACCTCTGGCTTAAACGAGTAGCATAATTTTTTTAGTTAAAATAAAACAATTTAATACAACAGTACCTACCTAATTATACTCCGCTTGTAGTTCAGTTCGTACTTGTACTATACTATACTACTACTACGAACTGCCATCCAAACGTCTCAGGTTCTATAACCTAGTAGAGTAAAGTGATATTAGATTTCTTTGTATAGACATTCCCAGATAAACGTTAAATTGCGTTGTTATAAACATAGCCATCCATTTATATACCAGATATAGCAATTTATATCTGAAAAGTCATGTTTACGTCCACTTTTTTTCAAAACTCTCTTCAGTAAATGGCCACACGCTGAGTAGTGAAGAGCTCTCCGGGGAGCCACAATTCCGTTAACTTGTTACAACTAAACTAAAATGTAGGTAAAATCTTATAGCTTACAAGTCATCTGTGGAAAGGTAAATTGTCTTTGTAGATCCTCGATGGAAGAGCGATGTTTATAAGAAATAAGAAATAAGAAATAAGAATTTGTATGTATAGTCGACAGTAAAATTGTTTTATCACTCTTAGAGTAAATGTCGTTTGCAGATCACAAAACAATTATAATTATTTTTGCTTGCAAGTGACCATATTACAGTGACAGTTGACGGTTGTAGTGAGTCTTATTGAATTTTAGTTTTGATGGAATTTTTCGTCATAAGTGATAAAGCAAATAATATGTGGTCGACTATACAAGAAACATGTATGCGTAGGTATGTGTGTCCTAAATCGTTAACTACATTCGAAAAAATTGAATCCATACTAATATTATAAATGCGAAAGTAAGTCTGTCTGTCTGTCTGTCTTTCTGTTACGCTTTCACACTTAAACCACTGATCCGATTTTAAAGAAATTTGGTATAGAAAGATAGATTAGACCGACCTCGAGGAACAATATAGACTATCTTTTATTGCGAAGAAATCGCTTCAAGGGATTGAAATAGGGGATGAAAGTTTATATTAAAAACAGTCAATGTAAACAGAGATATAACCAACATTCACGCGGGCGAAGCTACGGGCAATAGCTAGTATTTCTATAAATATACAAAATAAAAAATGTAAAATTTGTATTCGTATCAGCGTTATTCCTTTTTAACAACCAGTGTTATATTTCATGTAGGTATATTTTATGAAAAAAGCTGACAATTCACTAGTAATTTTATTCAGTACAAGGGAAATAAATAATCTATATTCTACCACATTCACACAGCGCCATCTAGTCCCAAAGTAAGCAATTATATTTTCTTGCGATATAGGTACTAAACAACTGATATACTACTTATATACATTTTTTTTGTAAATACATACATATTATAGATAAATAACACCCAGACACAGAACAAACAATCATGCTCATCACTCGAAGGTTTGTCCTGAGTGGGTATCGAAACCACGACCTCCGGCTAAGCAGTCAGAGTCACCAACCACTAGGCCAACATTAATGATGTAGCTTGGTATGGGTTTCATTATTCATTATGATTATATGTAGAGTATTTGGTAGGCATTTCTACATTTCTGATCCTTAATCACGAACAAGCTTTTCTTAAGAGCAGGACAGTGTAGGTTAAACAAAATGTTGGAAATAAAAGCGCCAATTATTATAAATTACAATACCATCGTAATTTTTTCCATCCCCGTTCATTTTATACGGCACAAGGTTCAAGAAATTTTCGTTGATTACAAATTACAAAAAATAAATAAAAAGAAAAGAAATATACTGAGTAATAAATTAATAAGAAATAATAAAATGAACAAAATAGAGGATGGGAAGGTTTAGTAACTGAGTCGCAAACGCTATTACTTTAATAGAAATACCTATAATTTTCATTTAGACCCGTTACGGCCACACGGTATGGCAAAATTTGTTGATTGGATAATTAGACGATAAACTTACTATGACTACGGAAACGATTACTTTATAGCCCTTAAGTTAGTTCAACGGAGTATGTAAGTTAATAGCTTGCTCTTTTTATACGTATTACGTAGGTACTCTATGTTTTTATTCTATATTTAAGTATAACTTTCACACATTGACCAAATAAGAATAAAACCGTGTTAATTTTATTTGATGCATAAATGGTCCTAAATGGATATTCAAATATGTTTTTTACAAAAGTACGTAATTGTAATGATTAGTTCAAATTATAATTTTATTTAGCTACGTATAATGGAGCGAATAGTATTTGGCGTAGACAAATTTCCTTCACAGTAATGGAAAATTAGATTATATTTTTTGATCAACGGTACAATTGCAACATCATCGATATATTTAACCGACTCTTAATCGTTGTTAAAATAAATAAGCAACGTTCTGATGTAAAGTATATCAGACAAAAACTACAGTATTTATTTTATCATCAACGTGAGGAATAATGATTACATACATTGTAATTACGGAGTTATTTAAGCACATGAAATGAAAAGCAAATAATCCTTTCATTTCACATTAAAGCAGTTTCTCTCTTCAAAAGCACAAATTATGTATGCGGGATGTACAAGAGCACAATTTACAGTAACAGTTTAAAAAAAAAAAAAACCTGTGGCACTCGGGGACTGCCGCGGTAAAGCTATTGCATAGCATTTTATATCAACTTATGCAATTATAATTATTTATTTATTTTTTATTTATGCAGTATTTTCTTTTCTTTGATATTAACACTATTTGAGCGTGGTGACCGATAAGAAAACATTTATTTTTATTTTATTGAATAAATGAGGAGTTAATATCATTTAAAATATTTTCATTATCTTACAATACATGTAGGTCATTCAGGAATTTTTATCATCCTACTAAGTATTCTTACTCCGAAAACGAATAAAACTGGGACATTACATTACATTGATGCATTATTAAACGTTATTAAAATCTTAGTTTTACTTCTATAGTTCTACCAGATAAAATTTATCTCAAATGTGACAAAATATGTGGTAAAAATTAGCGCCACTAGTGTTTATCCTGAGAAATAAATTTTATGGTAGGCGGAGTGGGAGGTGTTAGCTTTTATTTTCGTTACGGAATTTCTTGATTCGGTCGCCGCGCTCAAAACCTGCGATAAAAGCTATGCAATAGCTTAAAAAAGAATTTATTTACCCACTAACTATTATGTTTTTAAACAGACAATATTATAATTATTTGATTACTTACAGTGACAAGCGAGAGAGAGAACAAGAGGAACAAGAGAGTCCACCTTATTGGTAATTGGTAACTGTCTTTCGTAAACTTCTGCAATGCTAGGGACTTTGCGAAGCCGTAGCCTACTGTGATAACGCTTTCTTTAAACCTCGTTTGAAGAAGAAGATATCATAGCGCTCGGAAAACATCGCAACTGGTAGTTAATTATAATTAAATTGACTAACTGATGGGAATTCAAGGTATATTTTTAATCAATGTCTATTTCTGGACTTTACTACCAAATGAAGAAATTAGCTATAGTGAATACACTTGGTAGGTGAACTGCGTAAGGTAACATTGACAAAATAGCTAGTACGCATCTAAAACCTCTGCCTATGTTTCTTGTACTCCCTCCGTCTTCAAAGATGGCCCTTGTAATACTTAAGATTGTTGCCATATTTTATTCAACGAATCCTATAGCTCCCAATGGATGTTCAATTGTTCTTCCCACTAACTTAATTTGTTGCCTAAATAATTGATACAACACGCTTAATTATCTTGAAGTTTGTTACTTTAAGTTACACTTGTTGATGAGACAATTGCTTAATAGATTTGTGAGTATGTATACCTAAATATACACATAAGAAAAGACGTCTGCCTGCATAATTTACTAAGTAATTTACTTGGACTTTCTTGTAACTATAAAGAGCGCTATAAAACTTTTACTATGATGGTAAAGGTTTTTACATCATGCTACTAAGTTTTCACAGACCCTAAATTGGTTTTTATTTCTTATGTTATCACTTTGAAAGTCATCTTTTTTAGAGAAAGTATAGTTTAGTGTAAAATTACATGAATGAAGAATCGAAAAAATTTTTAAACATCGTCCGAGCGTACTATTTTGTGGTGTCTGGCCTTTGATTGTTATTGTCATCTGTATTACTAATACCATAACACTACCTCTTATTTTATCTTTTATAGCCACCCCGACAGCTGGCAACTAGTGAAGGAAAACATTTTGTATATAGTTAGTAGTAGTAAATCCACGCTGGTTTCAGCATGAATGAGCCGGATCGACTGGGGAAGTACTACCCTCTCATAGAAGATCGACGTAAGCGTAGTGCTATCCGTACCACTGCGTTTCATTCGGTGAGTGAGAGCGCCGGAGACCCAATTTCTCCCCTTTCCTCTTGCCTCACTGCCCTCATTTCCTTCCTCTACCCTATTCCCAGCGGCCATAATGGAGGCCACTATACCAGCAGCTTAAGACGATGACTTTTGGTATGGTAGCCACCACTTCTGGATTCCACTGACTGATCAGGCGGGGTGAAGTCACTTTGGTAGGCTAACAAAAAAAAAAGACTTTATAGCAAAACTTATGTGTGTAATTGTCAATTAGCCATGGGTAAAGATCCTAATTTTTTCTGAATGAGAACAGGAATTTGTCCTGCTACTGTAAATGTAGCTATATGTACAAAGTTTAAAACTTGTAAACAGCTTGTAATCTGGTTACAATAAGTACTTTAATAATAAATCATCAAAACATTTTTACATAAATCATCATTAACTTTGGTGAAATTGTAACTATAAATCAAAGTAACTTCACTATATTATTGAATTTCAGTTGTCTCAAATGTATTTAACAGACTGTCTCCAAATTTACGAGAACATCCGCATTATGCTATCATTATTGAGATATAGATATACACAAACGTTTATTAGTGACATCTGTTCGTGTTTATCATTATAGCGTTTAATATCTGCTGTAATGGTATCGTGATTTCACTTAGCTAAGTTGTGTGCTATCATTTACAGTTGATAATTGATAACTAGCACTAAGTAACTGTTCTATAGGGAGTCGCTGATTGAAGACATAAACAGAGAGAATGTAGTAACTCGAATTCGTGGTGATTAGTCTCCTATGATGAGGTTGTCGATAGGAAACCGGCGAAACACAAATGTATCTTTTTAGAGTCATCGATTTCTATAAGTACTACATATGATATAATAATAATAATAATAATAATAATAACTGTTTATTTCAGACTTTACATGTTACATATTTCACTTTACATTGAAAGAAAAAAATAAAATAAAAATAGATAAAAATATTACACAAAAAACAATTTACAGACATTAATACAATACTTAAATAATATGTGATTGTCTCCATTTCGACATCAATGGACAATCCATGTCCATTCTAAAGGCAATTAAATGCAGAAAACTGTTGGAGCTGCCACGCAACCGCCCTATCAGGGAAGCTGTCCGCTTACGCAGTATAGCCGCAAAGTCATCTACGCCGGCATCCGCGAACATACCCGACGCGCTACAGTAGCGTGGCAGCCCCATCAGTGCCCTGAAACTATTATTGTATTGGATACGCAAGGCATTGTAAGCTGCTTGCGTATACTTGACCCATAGATTGCACGTGTAGAAAGATTGGCAATAAGCTCTAAATAGCGTTATCTTTACTTCAGCGTTGCAACGTGCAAATCTACGGGCCAGCATATTTGACCTAACACACAATGCCCTGTGTTCCCTTGCTATATCCACATCGTCTGTGAGATCCTCTGTTACCCAGTGACCCAGGTACTTTACTCGATCTACTTTCCTTAGAGTATTGCCGTTTAGAGTGATCGCTGGCATAGACCTGTATGTTTTAGTCCCAGCTTTAAAAACCAACACTTCACTCTTACAGTATTATACCTGAGCCCATGGGCCTCGGCATACTTCTCACATATTATAAAGCGGTAGAGTTTGTTTGTTTATTTGAACGCACTAATGTCTGAAACTACCAATTGGATTTGAATAATTCTTTTTGCGTATGATAGCCCAGTTCTCGAGGAAGGTTCTAGGCTATGTAACATTACGCTACTGGCGACGGGAGCAGAGCAGTAGCCGAAGACGCCGGTGAAACAAGTAATGTTATAAAGTTTACTTTGGACACAACTGAGTTAAAAAGACAATGAATGGAATGAAAAAAATATTAAGTCAGTCTGAAACCGTCAACTAGGTTTGATAAATGCTTATGCCTTTACTATATAAATTATTTATTATTTTTGTTGTAATAATTACCTACATATCTACTAAAATATCTTATGCAATATTACATTTACTCATGAGATTGTAGCTCCAAGCAGTAAGTACTTAATATAAAATAGGGTAACAAAAATATACAATATTGTGTCAAGTTTTATAGAATAATTTCCATTACTTTTCTCTGGCGCTGACAGGTTGTCTACCTGACTTAGCCCGTCATCCCCCTTCCTTCTTTCTGCAAAGTTTTTTACTACCAAATACTTAATAAACAAAATTGTCTAAAGCAGTTAAGGGTTATTTATTTAAAGTGATAAATATTTTAACATTTATTAAATTAAAAATTTAGCTTCAAAAACAGAATCATTTAATAAAGTATTTTAGTAAAAAAAAATGAGTTAATTACTTTAGATACAGTATTTGTTATTTATGAAACTAACGAAAATACAAAATGGAATTCAAAGGAGATCGAATAAAGAGAGGAAGATCAGGATAGAACAAAGAAAGAAGGAGAAAGAAATGTTCTTTTAAAAAGCCTTCACTCGCTAGTGAGTTTATTAAATTAGTTAAATTCGACCTAGCTTTGATATTATGACACTGAGGAACTCAATACTTTGGAAAATAATAAGCTATTTAAAAAACTGAGATGAGACAAAAAGGTCTTAGTCGCATTAAAAGCGCATCATCATTATTCAAAAGACGTCCACTGCTGGACATAGGTCTCCCTCAATTTTCGCCACCTTTGGCGTAAGCCACCCCCGTCCATCGCATACTAAAAACGCATACTTGTGCGTTATTAAAATAACAGAAGAATGACATTTATATACTATTTTCATAAAATACAAATAAAACTCGGTAGCTCTACTTCTCAATTTGCCAAAAATAAACTATTTGAAATCCGAGGTTGAGAGCTATTGAAGTAAGAAGGTAATAAGAGAATTGCTTTTATACATCCATGCCAAAATGCCCGATTTTAATACTGAAGTAGTAAGGCGCAAATAGCACCACTCAGTCTACAATAGCTATCGTATTATTTTCAATAATAACTTAAGTTCGTATAATTAAATAACACTTATGTATTTTTTAATTTAAATTTACAGCGTGAATTTTGTGTATGAGTAAATTTAACGAGAAATATATATAATTTATAAAATGGAAATGCTCTTTTATTCTGAGTCTGTTATAAACTAGGTATAACTACTACCTTATTTTGAAACCATCGTCAACGCTCCATTCGACTCCGGGAGGAAAGTTTACTATGCATAAACCCGAAATTTAAAACTGACAGCTTTATCCAAAATGAAGACCTAGAAAGAAAATATTTTCAAATACACAATCGATATTTGAATCGTTATCAAATACAACCGAAGGGATCTTGAGTGTAATAAAATCAGCGTTGTGACATCTTATACATTATGCCTGAGTACAAATATATTGCTCTGTTAAAGTGGATGGCGCAATATTACGAACTATTACGAAGGCTTATATTACATGCTAGCCTACCATTAGCATCGCTAAAGTAGATATTTACTTTTATGCCTAACTTTTTTGTTCGCAAAAAGCAAGCGTTTCAATCAAGTTTTAAAACTATTTGTCCTACTAAACCTAATGAAAGTTTGTGTATGTGTATGTGTGTTTGTTACCACTTAGCGCCTAAACAAATGAACCGATTCGATGAAAATTGGTATCTAGATAGATTCGGTGCCGGAGACGGACATAGGCTACTTTTTTTTCTAATATCGGTCTGGTCCCGATGGAGACAAAACTAATTTTACGCGCGATCGAAGCCTAGACTCTAATAAAATCAATTGTACCTATCATCATCATCATTTCCACCGTAGGACGTCCATACATACACATACGTCCGTAGATTTCTCCTTAGTACTTTGAACAGTCACCGTCCTTGCTGCTTGTATTAGGTTGTTAGTCCAATTAAATATAAGTAAACAGTACTTATTAACACTACCCTCAAGAATGTTGTAATGTAAAAAAATAACATGCAATATATCATGATATTATAAATAAGATGAAAGAAAAAACACACATGTTTCGACTTAATATCATTAAAATTAATGAAAATGTTAAATAATTAATTTAATAAATTGGCTTGACTAATGATGGACTGTCACCATATAGAAGGCAAGAAGTTGAGGGTTGTTCAAATTTAATTACACGAAGTTGTTCAAACTACATAATAGCAGACGTCTATGTTAAAAAAACTCGTTTTTGACGTGAAGAATTCATTATGTTGTCTTTTTAACATTTAAATTATTTTCTGTAAAAAGAAAGAGAATGCTACACGTAGTCAATTATTTCTGTCGTTATTATTAAAATGAATATTTGTTATTCATCTTGCTCCGTCGTGTGAACTTCTTTAGAAAAATATAATAACAGGCCATCTGCTTTATTGAATTTTCATCAGAATATCAATATGTAGCTGTTTGGATAGGAAATCGTTGGAGGAAATAAAGAAACAGTATTTTAAATTAATATTTACACAATGTCACTTATTTGGATAACTTCGATAATAAACAAAACTTCAGAATTAAACATGGGTCCTGGTCATATCATGCGATCGTGCAGTTTCTGGTTCATAAATATGAAAACTTTGGTTGGTTGTGAATATTACCATATTGTGATCGCTAATTCACATGAGAAGCGTGGCACCTTGGAGAAGGCTTATGTCCAGTGTGGACGCCTATTTCTGATGCTATGATTGTATATGTATTTTTGTATTTTTTATTTTTCACAAAATGATTATGTATTTTTGTATTTTTCATTTTCCATAAAATATTCTCTACAACTATCTTTATTTGACGTATATATATTTATCACATCTTTTCCATCATAACGTTTAATTAAGCTTTATTCATACCTTTTTTCCTATTCAATTCATCTTTTTTTGGAATGCCCTCCTTTTTGAAATCAGGACGTCCATAAACCCATCATGCATTTAAAAAGATTCGTCATTGTCACATCGTCGGCTCTATTGTCATTACATCTTTTTCGTCTATGTATGTCTGTTAATCTTATGTTTTTTTTATTTATTTATTTAAGACATTAAAAATTACAAGTCTTTAACATTATTTTCTGTACGACGCAAACCTTATGGTTTATTTGCGTGCAGGGAACTCGCCCACAGCGTGTACTATGAACAATTCTATATTTCAATCTTAATACTACAAATGTTTAACCGGTTAAAAGTATGTATATCTATAAACCGTGTATATTGTATTTAACGTATATTTTTTTTTATTTTATTTAAGCTTCTTACACACAGAATGTATAACGGCGGACTTAATGCCAACGGCATTCTCTACCAGTCAACCGGGTAATGCAGAGTTGAACCACAGTAGGTGCATGATAGCAGATAGTAAATGTAGTAAAATTGTTAATACTAATGTTGAATATTTTACTAAATAAGACCATAACAATACACATACGTACGTATAAATATAATGATAAACATACATAAAAATCATACATATAGTACTAGTACTACATTATTACACATAAATATATATGTAAATATATATATATATATATATATATATATATATATATATATATATATATATATATATATATATATAAAACAATAAATGTAAACTATTGGGTTGATTTTGCCAATTTATCCATGAGAAGTGTCCGAACCTTTATCTTAAACGTGCTTCGGTTAGTTGCCATCCTGATTTCCAGAGGGAGGGCATTCCAGAGTAATATTGATTGGACAGGAAAAGAGGAGTGGATGAAACCGGATTTATGAGAAGGACAGGCAAGGAGGAGATTGTTGGAGGAGCGAAGAGGCCTTTCGTGTAAAGAGCAGAGGTATTTAAATTGGGAAGTCAAATATGTGGGAGCATTAGGATTAGCAAGGATGGAATAAAGTGTAGAGAGTGCGCGCAGACTACGACGCTGACGAATGGGAAGCCAGTTCAATTGGGATCTATAGGTAGACACATGGTCATACTTACGTATACCTAATTACCTATATTTATGTGTGTATATGTGTAGGTATGTATATTTTATATTTAGTTATATATGTACTTATTGACTCATTTCCCAAGTTTATTTGTTTAACCTGCTTCGACATATCTCTGCATCACCCTATGGTAGACTGTTAGAGAATGCCTCAGTCCGCCGTCCGAATGAAGTTAAAATAAATAAACTAAATGTTAAACCGCTTGCAAATGTCATCTGAGTCACTAAAAAGTCTTTTAACAAATTTACAATGTTTTGTGGGCAACATTTCAAATATTATTTTGTGTTAGTAAATTTGTCCAAACAATATTTCAGAAACTGGAGATGATTCGGCAACGTTGTTAACAATTCTGTTAGTGAAACAATATTTTGACTTTGATATTAGAAACTAAACAAAGTCTTAGCGTAAACAAAATATTGACCTTGGTTACCTTTTGATTATTCTGTATTCAGTTTGTTCAAGTATAACTTAATAGACTGACCAATCTAAATTTCGTATGGAAAATTCTTTGTTCGACACTTCATTATAAGCTTAAATTATATCATTGTCAGTATCAGCCGAAAGACTGTATGACATAGACCTATGCCAAATATCTCCATTATTAACCAGTGTTAAGACGCTCTTATTTAAGATGCACTCCTTGTATTTCCACTTTAGTCGAATCTGAGCCGCTCTCGACCAAGACGCAGCGTGGGTGGCAGCCTACCCACGTGTCTATCTTTCAAAGTATACTGATGACCTGACAAAAGTAGCGGTCAACTTTCACACGAAAACTTTTATGAATCCGTATGTCAAAATATTGAAAGAAATATTTCTGTTATTCACCGCGCTCAACTGTTATTATCTGGCAATTGAAAAGAGTAGCCTGAGTTTCTTGCCAGTTCATGTCACGGCTCTACCTTGTCAGCGAACTGGCTGTAGGTTATTTAGCTGATTTAATGTAATTTTGACGTGCATAAACATCATACTTTATGATCAAAATGAAATAAACGCTTTGAGTTTGAGTAGCGGGCAACTTTCATATGAAAACTTTTATGTAGTACATACGTCAATATATTGAAGGAAACATTTTTGTTATTCAGCGCGCTCAAGATAGTGAATCTCACATCTATGCATAAAACAAAAGAAATCTCACAACTCTTCAAAAGTAATGGAAATTCTCTAATGTACTTGCATGTTATGTCGAAAATATTATACGTTCCTGGTCGTAAATACAGTGTGAAAATACCTTTTTAAAAATAGAGAAAAGAGATATTATCTGCTGCTATTTCATGGTAATCTATGGTAACAAATAATAAAATTATGGGTAAATATACACAAAATTACTTCTCTAATGATGCTCTATTCTAGAAATGCTTTCAAAATGCTGGTTTGATGTTAACTAGTGATCAAAGTTTTTCTTCGCGAACATGAATCCAGCCATGAACATAAAATGTAAAACTTTTGAACTGTATAAATAGCTTTACTTAGTTTTCATAAGTACTAGCTTTCAAAATTAACATACACGTAGTTTGAACTGAATCTAAACAAAAAAATAATTAAATTGACTTAACATTAACAAAATGTAGAATGTTTGTTAAAAGTAATTATGTCGGACGCTTGCTAATGTACTGCTTGCACTGGCAAGTATTTGATGTTACTTGGCGCATTATGTGCCCCAGAAGCGCTTCAGAAACTGTCACTACGAAGTTTGGCAACAGCTGGTAATCAATAACGATAAGTGCCATAATGGGTTCAAAGACTTGGAGAATGCAAGTGTAAAGAATGGGGCTCAAGCAGTGAACGTATGCTCAATTTAGAACTTTATGTATGCAGCGTGCATTTGCTAATAAAGTTCCGCTAAGTATATTGGCGAACTAAGTTTTTTTATTACTTGACTAACTGTATTTGTTTTTGGGTAAGTTTTGGAAGTAGTCGTGTAGTGACTTGTAAGCCAAGACCAAAATTTGTAAAAGAAAATGCTAAATAGAAAGTTTAAATAAAAAACACAAGGTAACATTGAGCAAGTAGAAACAGCGAGTTTTTTGCAGAGTAGTATGCAAGGCGGTTATGGCAATTACCTTTCAATGAAGATACATTTAGTAGTCTACCTGATAGACTAATATGCTTGATGTAGTGTAGCAAAATATCTTTGACTCAATCAGCCGAACCGGATAGAGAGGTTCTTTAAACCTATAGATTACTTTTGCCATAGTCAATCTATCTAGGTTATGTTAAGGTAGTTAGCTTTTATGTTATCAAGTAATTTTCTTCTTAAATACAATTCGTTTTATAGTACTTTTAGACTTAAGAAAATTAAGGCTGAGTATTAATTTTTTAACCGACTTCAAAAAGGAGGAGGTTATCAATTCGGGTCGTATGTTTTTTTTTTTTTTTTTTTGTATGTTTGTTACCTCATTATCTTGGTCATTTATGAACCGAATTTAAAAATTATTTTTCATTTGAAAGGATATACTCTGAAATTGGTCCCATTTTTTTATTATAAGAAATGGTTTAGTAGTTGTATGTTTGTTACAACAGAACTCGGTCATTTATAAACCAGTTTGGAAAATTCTTCTTTTATTTGAAAGGGTATACTCTGAAATCGGGTCCCATGTCTTTTTTATAAAGAATGGTTTAGTGGTTTGGCTTCAATTTTATATTTTGTAACAAAACATATGCAAGAAGTGAAGACGTGTAAAGCAACACGTCGATGTCTTTTGCGACGAGTTTTCTGACATTGACATGTCCATGCTACAAGTGCGAAGTGATTTTCAAAATTCATTTTTTGTTAGAAACGAAGTGGCCCTGGATGGGTGACCATTTGTGTCATTTCATTTTCAGCGTCTTCATTCTTTAGAAGCAGGGGACTATGGTTATCAATATAATTTGGTAGTCGTTAAAGCCAAGTTAGAGGTCTTATGGTCGTGAGAAATTACAACACCAACGGGCGGCCTTAAACCTGCCTTTACAGTACCACTGTTTACTTTTTGTATATCTGTTAAGCGATTGCTCGGTCAGTTAAATTATGATTTTTGATGATTCTTCATTGTTGGTAGATCATCATTTTTTTGTTTTGATTTGTGGTTTCTGGGATTCAGGGTTTAGCGATCAGCAAAAGTGTTGACAAGGACTTTATATCTCTATGTACAATCTTATCTCTCGTCTCTACTTTCTTTCAAACGGCACGGCGCTGTCTCATTTGCTTTTGCATCAGCACGTTTAGTAAGTCTACCCATATTGAATATATTTATACACAATTAATTAACACTAAAAGTTTGAAAATACCGACTTCAAACAATACCTACATGTTCAATCCTTATCTAAAAAGTAGAAAATAATATTTTAATTACTTCATAGCAAAGAAAATTAAAGGGGAATCAACGCAATCCTTGATACCTATAATACTTTACTATTTATAGTTTCTAATCAGTTATTTTGGAGTCGGTGCCAGCCAAGAAAATAATATTTTAATTACTTCATAAGTAATTAAAATATTATTTTCTACTTTTTAGTTAAGGATTGAACATGTAGGTATTGTTTGAAGTCGGTTTTCATATTTTTTTTTCTAAAAATAATTTTATTTTGATTAAACGTTCGGAAAATAAAATTTATAGTCTTATATCGGCTAGGCTCGGTTGCGTATATCTTTCATTAGTCTCAATATCTCAGGTGTTATATTTTAAGTAGCAGTTAGGTATATGAAAAAATTTAATTTTTGAGTAAATCAATTAATCCACCTCTTACTATTTCATGTATTTCTTATAATAAAATTATCTTCCTAAGCGTGGGTATGGTAGTGAGCAATAGGAGTAGTATCAGCCATAGATGTATACAGGATGTAGGCTATGTATAGATGTCCTTCATAATTATCATCATCCACAGCGCAGTACCTACTGACGGGTGCAGGCTCCCTTGTGAATCCCGCGTACGCCGGTTTGTTCCGTGTCCAGTCAAGAGTTACCCGTGATAGGATTTCCTTACTATTTATGAAATGTTATTGTATTGCAATTTCGTATAATAAAAATTAAATATTAATCAGACAGCATATTATCCCGCTTACTGTAAGACCGCGACCTAAGTTGTGAATTCACGAGAACGTCGAGTGGTTTTCTAAGTGAAAACAAATGCTTGCCACCCGCACCGCGAAGCGAGCAATTTATTCAAATAAAACAAAATAAGCACCCTCTCAACCGCAGGACTCTTATAACGGAATTTTCTAGAATTTAGACTTTCTATATACATTCTTAACATCGGAAAGAAACTTGGATTCTAAGAATATTCTAGAATATGAGGAGTTCATAATATATGAAACTACGTCATTTATGCCAATTTCTATGTATGTATTTCTAACGGGTTGTTTTACGGGAATGCAATTCCGATAGACTTGATTAGGTGACTTGACCGCAGCAACGTCTGCATTAGATAAACATAGATAGTTATGAAATCGTTCTAATAATAAAACGACATCTTTTTTTAGAGATAAAGTACGCTACTGCTGCAAGTGCATCGTTTGCAGCGTCAGATCTTATGGGCTTCCCACCTTATAGAAATATACTTGAGGTCGGGTGTAGGTCGGCAGAAGATGAAACATTGCTAATAAAATAAAAGATTTACTTAGAATTGCATACTATAGCGTAAAAATACATAGAAAACCCGTGCAGCCTACTTTTTTTTCATTTTAAATTTAATTATCATCCAAGTTATTTTTACTATTCTATCATAACTACGAAACTTTCTTAATACTACCTTTCTCAAACATTTGCTAAATCTACAAATTGAGTATTTGTACACTTACTGTTCGGATAACAAATATTAGTTCACTTAGTTGCTACGCCTACGTTAAGTCTATGTGTTGTTTGCTAACTTATCGAATTACTAAGAACTCTGATAATCCTAACATCTTAGAGAGGATCTGCTTTACCAATTTAAGATTGAAAGTAAGTAGCCAATGATATCGTCACTGGAAAGCCAATAATACTAAAGCGCCATTTTGGCCAAAATGAGTTATATATATCGTTGAATTGGATTTTTTTTTCTGCGTCGATTGGTGTAGGTTTCATGACGATCAAAGCAAATTATTGGCGCTTTAGCAACACAAAAGTAGGGTATTTTTAGGAATGTTGAGTTTTTAACAAATGCTAATATAATACAAATTATGATAAATTTTTAATTGTTGACATTTTAGTAATTTCCTTGGCAGATACCAGTAACATTAAAGTTGTTCAGCATTTTAAAAGTCTGTAATATGGATAATGAATACCCTTTTAGTAGTTTTTGCCAGCCGTAAATTTCTTGAAACATTAGTTAAGTAAATTTGCATTACATAGAATTTACGCAGCATGGCACGTTAGTATTTTTTATTTACACTCATATCGGGAAATGATCGCATTTAGTACTTTTGCTTTGCTGAAGTAATTATTTATGTATCTGTTTAGAATATTCCAATAAGTTAATTTAAAAAAGTGATGTAATTAAGTTGGGACTAATTTCGTTGACAAACATTAAATGGTTGTTTAGGTGTAAGTTGTATGAAAATAATATCAAAAATATTTAGTTTAGTCTTTTAGAATTAAAATAAGCTTGAGTTGTCATTGGCTTACCCCCGGTTTCTGAAAGGCTGATCAACGAAAAATTAACTAATCACCTGTTAAATCTCATGCGAAGTGCCAGTTGGGTTGTTAAAAGCATGAATAATTAGTTTAATTTGATCTAGTTAGTAACTAATTAGATCAAATAAAACTAATTATCCATGCTTTTTGCATGCTTTCAGGTACTTTACATGAGATTTAACAGCTGATTAGTTAATTTTTCGTTGATCAGCGTTTCAGAAACTGGGGGTTAGTGTATCATATTGATACTTTGCGCGCGAGTTGCTTGTAGTTTAGTCAACGCGCGCCGCCGCCGGGCCGGCAGTCGGCTGAACATATACTGTTGAACTTTATGGCTATGAGAATGGTTATTATCCGTTGATGAGTATGGCGACTTTAACGTGCGTACATAATTATGCTGATAGCATTCCTATTTCCCTTTAGGATAACCACAGACCAAACACAATATTGTCTGTTCGATGCTGCTGTTCAATCGTAATCCCACATTTCTATTTCTATCGTACCTAATTCGATAAATCACTAACACACTAACTTGATAGAAGAGAGGAGACCTGGACCCTGCAGTGGGACATATATGGATTGCCATTGCTATTATTGTACCTACTTATCGCTAATTTCTAACATTTCCAGATTCACAGTTAAACAACTATGAAAAGCCAAAGTTTCTCGTTTTTTAAAAAAAATACAAACTTGGGTAATAGTATTTCAAAAGAACAATTATTGCCTAAGCCACATGTAGTGCGGCAAATATTTGCTGACGACGACAGCGATATAAATTTAACTACTGGATACTACATGATAATTTCGTAACAAAATTGAGACATCCATTTCAAGAGTATAGTATTTTAGCGGTACAACAAACAAAAGCAGGTGATTTTAAACTGTTTTAGTTGTTCGAAACTGTTTTAATTGCTGTTACAAAATAAAATCATTAAAATTAACAATCCAATATATTTTTATAATTATTGTCTGAGATGGTTGTTGTTTTTCACGTAAAATCTAGGTACTGAAAATACTTTGATTCCCTCGGTGGTTCAGTGGGCTTATTATGCGATTGTTGTGCACGAGGTTGTAAGTTTAATCTCTACACTGAACTAAACACATCATGAAGTCCCCGCAACTCATCACACTTCATCAGAACACATTGTACCCCGATGCTGGTCTTTTAAAAAATTAACTTGTGTAAGCAATATCAAGGTTTCAGTTTAAATATGTGTAGCTGCTTAAAAATAAGTTAGGTATACATCTTACTATTACAGATATACACCAACCACCAGTAGTTTCACATCCTACCGAAGATCACATTCCATCAGAAGAAAGAGACTATGTTCAGGGAGAAGAAGAGACATACATTAGCCATACCATCCATCCCATAGAGACATCTTCTAGCAATGCCATGCATTCAACACAGTCCATTATAGTACAGGCAGCCGAAATCATTCAAGTAGATTTATTGTCAAATCCAGGTACTTCAATTCAACCGATAACATCAACCTTACAAATAAGTAAATGTATTCTGAACCTGATAAGTAAAAAAAAATATATTTAAAATTATATTTTATTACATTAGTATTTTTGGCATGATAATATTACTAATTTGTAACACTATATATCCCTCTATCGGATGGACTATTTGATGATTTATAATGTTCAGTTATAAGTCCCTAAGATATTATCAGTTAGCAATGCACGTTAGTAGTATTTGATTTAATACATTTGAAAGAATCTGTGCTGTAAGTAATTTTTAATTGATGCACCTACAAACTATTGTGTAAATAAGAACTTTTTGATTACTAATATTACAGAGCATATATACTAAAGCGACAACTATATCCTAAATTCAAAGATTTATTTAAAAGAACTTGTTGTCAGTATATAGGTAAAAAAAATATAATATTTTTTTGCCTTTACTGTTTTTCGATTAATAAATAAGAAAAAAAGTTATGCCCGCTTTTGTCGAAAAAAAAACTTTGAATCGCTCTACTGTAAAATGGCCTTTTGGCACTTTAGTATTATTGGCTTTCCAGTGACGATATAGAAATCTACATTTCGATTAATTTGTTATTTTTTAATATTCAATTATTAAGTTTGGACGGTATGAGAGTTATTGGTAAAATATAAATGTAGCTAAGTAACAATGACGCTTTTGTAGCATTGATACACAAAAGTATTTACAGCTTGTCATAGGCTTCTCCATTTAGAAGATAATTGTCGTAATTCGATAATCACGCTTTGCAAAAGGATTGTTGTAGTATACGAGAGTTTATAATGGGCTGAGCATCATCACGTACCTGACACCTAGTAAAAAATATACTTTAATACTGCTTATGTAACATTTTACATGTCTATTGTTTACAACAGTAATGTAATTATTTTTAATAAGTGTTATGGTTTATAACACACACAAATCTGTAAGTGACTCGCGGAAAGTTGTTACAAATGAGTGTATTTTGTGTCCGTGAATATTTATTACATGTACTGTGAATATTTAATGAACATTACCGTGAATTACAGACATACATTGTAAAATGCTTCGTCATCATTATGAAATAAAAGTACATTATTACAAATCGCACACTCAGAACACAAAGGTCGTAAAACCGATACATCAAGGCGATTATTTTCATCTTAATTTCAATAGTTGTAAAGTTGTAATTTGTATCATGTAATATTTCCTATATAACTGTTATCTACTATGTAATAATTTTCTCATATATTATAAATACAAATGTATTTAATTTTTGTCCGACGATTTATGTATGTTTGTATATAATGTATGTATGCTTGTGGGTCTATTTCTTTGGCACGCTCTACAGCCTAAATGACTTAATGGATTTTAACATAAGAGGTGTCATTAGATTTATTTTGGTTGTGGGAGTGACATACGATACATAGTATTTCAATGTAGCGTTAGCACAGGCAATAAAAGAGTTTCGTTATATTCAGTTTATTTTAGGCAGATGAGCTTTTTTAATAAATAGTTATATTTTACTTGTTTGTTATTTCCATTTTTGTACGATTATTTACTGTATTTACTTATTGGTTCTCTTACATCGAAATATTATTACTTTGTTTCGTCCATAGGTGGATGCAACCAAGATAAACGTGCTACTCATATTTTATGTTCTGTGAATGATGAAATATGAATTTCGCTCAACATTCACGATCCGTCAGGCAAGGTACCGTGGACAGAGCTATCCCTTGGGTGTGCAAAATTGTGTCCTACTTTGGTTGAAATTGGACCTTAAAAATATTTTCCCCAAAAACAAAGAAGAACTGCATTAATACTAAAGTGAGTTATTTAGAATTTTGAATATTAAAAATAATTAAACCGTTAGATGAGGGCGGCTCACCACCGGCCAAAGAAGCCTAAATTTGGGCAGTTCTATGTCCAGCAGTTGACGCCTATCGGCTGATATTATGATTATGATGATGAAAGGTTATATATCTGTTAATCATCTGACAAAAAACTAAAAAGCATTTAAAAAAAAAATATTTGATAAAATTTTCCTGTTCTTAAGCAAAATAATCCTTTAATAATACCAGTTTGTTTACTGTCCCACTACAGGGCAAAGGCCTCTTCTCAGAAGGCATGAGCATTAATCACCACGCTTGCTCAAGGCGGATTGGCCATTTCAGAGCCTAAGTCCAGGTTTCCTCACGATGTTTTGCTTCACCGTCAATCAGAAATGTACAAGATAAACTTAGAAAGTTCATATAATTTGAAAAATCACATCGGTACTTGCCCGGATACGAACCCACTACCTCGTTGCCTTATTCACTTGTCCATTTCGGGAATAATAATCCTTTACTAACTGCTTTTATACCAAAGTGAACGTGTATCATTACACGCAGATTTTTAATCGCATGAACGGGCTTTTGTTAAACAATGAGCCTGTAATGTATAGACAAAGTACAGAGTTTTAACTGCGTACCGTAAACGTACCGTATGTAAAGCAAAATTGTGTTCGTTTGAACAACCTACCTATGCAGAGGATGATGAGACAATGCTCTACATCTTTTAGGTAAATGCAAAATGCTACCTACGTATAGAATAAACCTTGAGGGATGCTTATCCTGAACCAGTAGGTTCACTATCAGAAGCCTATTAAAATAGAAGAATATAATATCACGAAAAGTTCTAAAAGAGTTGAAGTGCTCTGAGGTCAGAGCAGGTGTTAAGCGATCTCACTGGTTGGTAAGGACAAAATTAATATAAATTAGTCTGCTTATATCTTTTATATAAATAAACAATTAAATTTTTGTACAGACTTAAATGAAGTTTAAGTGATAGATGTCGTGCGGGAGAAAACAATTGAATAAAAACAAAACCTATTTATAAAAATACGATAGAACGAAACTGTATGAATACGCATAGTTGTCAGGAATTGTGGAAATACACTTATTACAACACAATTAAACTTATTACAACACGTACACACTACATAAGCTAAGTATTCAAAATCTGAACACGTGTGTGAACGAAAAATGTTTGATAAAAAAGGGATGTGCCCGTTGTCACGTTAGTATAGTTCGTTAACGTTGGATTCAATCGGTCGCGTGCTGAGTCGAGTGTTTTGATAAAAGGCAGAGTACATCACTAACGGTCGACGTGATAAACGAGTACAACATTTTGTAGAACTGCATATAAATTGTTAGTTTTGTAGCAGATTCTTCAGAATTTTAGATATATAACAATACCTACGTGTTCAACGAATTAAATAAATGCGACTTAAGATAAAATCTTTGAGCGTTCTGTAATAAAGATTGGTATAGCATCATAGCATTCGAATATTACGAGATCATCGTTCACTAGCAAAATTTAAATAACTTATATATAAAATTGTATATACTTCACTAGCATAGACGTTCACTTAGTCAACGAAACACAACAAAAGATGGCGGTCAAAATATGCCACAAAAAAAACACTCTAGTCAAGCCATCAAATGAGAAGGCGGCAAGGGAAATGATCCAACATACTGCGATCGCTTACCAAAAGTCGCAATTATGGCAAAAATATGTTGTGGAAGCAATGTGTGTTCAGGAAGAGAGGTCTTTAGGTTGAAATGTGTAACGTTAACATTAATACTACCATATCTTTGTCCAAAAGGACATATCAGCTAATATACCTACTGTAATTTTCCAAACGCATAACTAAACACGTTCCGTTACCCTAAATTTTCTTTTTTCTACTTATTACAGTCTTTACACAGAAACCATTTATTCTGAGTAAAGTATGTTTAACGAAACGTAAAAGGAGAAAATGTCGCCGTCTCTTAATAAAATTATTTTTTTGTTGTGTACATGTTTTTATACATACGAATAGGTTCCTTTGTTAAGTTTTTTCTTGCAATAAGCTTAATGTTTAAGTAAATTTGATTATAAAATATTTTTCTTTATTAGTTTTAATAACTGGTGTATTGCAGGGAAGGAAAACGCTCTCGAAAGCGAAAACCGGTGCCTAAAAAGCTACGCTGTGTCTATCCGTCTGCTAAGTGTGGCAAAATGAACCCGAATGTAATATTTCGGAGAGATCTTTGTTGAGCTCTGGATTGCTTTTAACTAAAGCGCTGATGATGAATTACTATAACCTATCACAATATAGTAATAGGGCAAATCGTCCTGCCTTTGAAAAAGTATGGTCTGCAAGTTAAGTTTGGTTTAAGACTGTTAAATAAAAAAAATAAAAAAAATAGCAGCATTTTATAATGTGTGATAAATATTAAAAAAATAGAATAATAAATATGAAAATGTATCTAAAATAATTAAGTGGTTATTGACAAATCATTTTTTTTTATATAATATAATATTAGCCTACCAAAGTGACTCCACCCCGCCTGATGGTAAGCAGTCAGTGGAATCCAGTATGGCGGCTGGGAATGCGGTTAGAGGAAGGGAATGAGGGAGGTGAGGAAAGATAAAAGGGGGGAAATTGGGTCTCCGGCAGTCTCACTCACCGAACGAAACGCAGTAGTAAGGATACTACTACTCTTAAGTCGATCTTCTATGAGAGGATAGTACTTCCCCGGACGATCCGGCCCATTCATGCTGAAACCAGCGTGGATCTACTACCGTCAACAATTTTTCAAATTGCATCAAACACAGTAGAAAATGACTCTTTTATAAAGACCAAGAACCATCCACTATCTGTAAAAAATTCATTCTTAACAAGCATTTTCAAAAGTATTATGGTTTTTGCAAATAAGTGAAGAAACCCAACATTAACGTTTTTATATTTCAATTTATAAAACATGGTACCATTACCCTCTTTTGAAAAAATATTTCATTTTGTTTCGACTAGTGCTTTGAATTTGCAAGTTGGTGTGTAACTAAGCCACGAATAAGTACGTTTTGAGCATCTCATAAAGAGTAAGCTGAATAAATAATTTGAATAATGCAATAATATGACCAAAAAGAATATCAATTATTCAAGATCAATTAAATCATACAAAATTACTTTTATTAAATTATTTAATAGATAATTGTCACATAGTTCACTAAACAACAAAATATATAGTAAAAATATTTTGTTGAAATGAAATGAAATTCTATACGTAAGTATAAGTAGGTGAAAAATTCAAACGGCTCACCAACTTGCGAACACACAACAAACGATGTTTCTAACCAACTTTTGAATATGACTACAAATCGTCAAACTGACATGCAATAACACCAGCAATATAAAGTATAAAGGTGCTTCCTCACCGCCTGCAGTCACCTGCAAAGTAACGTTACATTACATCAGCGTAGGTAGCAGCATTACATTGGTGAGGGATGTGAAGCGAGCTATACAGTGCGCAACTATGATACAGTGTGTAATATTTTGAATTTGGAATGTTAAATTCCAAGCGAATGCTCGGCAGTCAGGGAGATAATTGTAATTTAATGCCCAAACCGACAACCTTATAAGGGTGGCGGGCAACCGATGGACAAGGGCGGCGCACAACCGGCCACTGTGGCGAAAATGGGCGAGGCTTATGTCCAGCAGTGGACGTCATTTCACTGATATAATGATGATGAATGCTCCAAATCGAGTATATAACGTTACATTAAAGGTGGTGGTGAGCAAGCATCTTATGAATACATTTTAGTAGCGATGTGCGTGGCACGTAACACAGGCAATACACTAGTCGATACTTTTACTCGTAACTGTACGACATTGTCAGCAGTATACAACACTTCAGATACAGTGACGTTCTTCGGAAACGTGTCATAAAATGTAACTTGTTGTGATAACTTTTACGATGAAGCCTTGCCCGTTTTAGGTGAGCATAAATCATGATTTTTAGAGTAGAAATATGAATGGCCATATTGTTTTTTATATGGAGTTTGATAAAGAATGTGAGCGTTTTATCTACTCAACAGAAAAAATCACGTAGGATTTTTTTTTTTTAATAGTCTTTGGGAACAAGTCCTATGTCGCGGAGGACATTACAAACATACAATTATCCCGCGTAGGTATCAAACACACAACCTCGTGCACGGCAGTCGCTTGCGCTTCCACTGCGCTACAGACACAGTCCATTTTGGGAGGCTAATATAAAACTGTTATTTTCAGCTTTGTAATGTTTGTCGCGCTCAAACTAACAGAATATGCTGGTATCCATAAATATGATAAGGTCTAACAGATAAAACGGATGGGTTAAGCACAAAGCGGTCATGTGATCTCCGGTCTGTAATATAGAATCATAATATATTATACGACTAAATGAATACAGGAAATGGACAGCAGCATTAACTATGTAGTATATATATCAGCTTACTATTATTACGGTCACCAACAGATATTTCATTTTGTAGGAGCAGGTCTCTTCAGGCTGGTGGTTCGTGAATTATTTTGTAGCAGCAGATTTCTTCATGCTGGTGGGTCATGATGTACTTGTAGTACTTTTTGAATCTACCAAAATTCTTCTTCTTCTCCCTTTATTATGGCAACTGAGCCGACGATTGTGTCAGCTATTTCTGCCAGCGTCAAGTGTAAAATAATATACTAGTTGATGATTTTAATGGTATAATACAATGATAAAAATAGAAAAAATGTGGATGAAATTAAATGACAACCATCTTCTGTGAATCTACCAAAATTAGTTCAGCATGCCTAAGCTGTCAGCGAGGAGTGATAGTTACTATTCCAACTGTCATTATGGCAAGCTGCTGGTGTTTCCATAGTAACCAGTATTGCTATAATGGCCTTGTGAGACTATTTTCCACACTTTTTTTACTAAACTCGGGATCAAAATAGAAAATACGTGCAGTTGTAAAGCATTCATATTTTTAAGTGTGTTTTTAACTATGATGAGATCGCAATCGTCTAGTAAGCACACGATCTTTCTTTTGTTTAGTGAAACAATTTATTAGACAAAAGTTTAAATTGAGAATTAAGGGATTACTTAATCTTTAGTGTTTTTATGTTTTCCAAATCCCTTTTGTTCAGTGATGTACCATGCCGAAAATTTAATTGGCGCTATTATTTTATACATCCTCGTTAAATTGGTGAAACGAAATCTGTCTTTATTAAGATTAGATGAAACAACCAGATAGAATACACTCTTGAAAATAGTCGCTAACAATATTTTTTGTAAAATCAGACGTTTGACAATAATGAGTCTATGAACAGTTAAAATCTTATCATCTTTTTATTTTTACGTCTACGAATATCTATCAACATGATTTGGGCATCTCATTTACTACTATGGCAGCTTTATGTAATGTTTTTTGACGCAAGCTCAAAATTGGAATAAAATACAAGCGCTTTGTAAGGGCTCTTCACGAGGAACATGTTGCCATCGATGTGTCATCGGTAGCCGCTTGTCGCTGCTCTTCGAAGTTTGAATGTCGACGGCTGCAATTACCTCTACCGTTGGCAACATGCTGCACATGTATAAGAGCTCTAAAGAGTAGTAATAATAATATCACAACAACTACACACAATGCCATTTAGACCCAAAGTAAGCATAATTATATTATAGCTTGTGTTAGGTGTAGCGAGCTCCGCGTAGCAATCCGTACACAGTACTACCGAACTACAGAGTATCAGGTTATTATTGTTAATAGGATAATGATAAACCACAAAACCTAACAAATGTAGCCTTAAGACCACAGATAGTAACATTAAAACAATTATGTTTAGTATACAAATACATAACACATAAGTGTTACAGCTATTTACTAACAACAGTTAATACAGATGATGTATCATTTTATATGGATAGCGTCAAGTCAATTGCGATTTATAAGATAAATAGGGGTCAGATATGGTAATGTGAACATCAATCATTATTACGCCACGCTACCTTTGAAAGCCGGTATTTGCACTAGCTTAAGACGTAAGCGATCGCGGCCATCAGTTCTGCAAGAAATAATGAGTATGACAGAGTTGGACAAATGATGGAACTCTGGAAAAATGCTATATTGCTAATTCAAGTCTGAAGAAAATTTCGTTAGTGGATTGTTAGTAATTCATAGATCGCAAACCAGCTGCAATAGTACGAGATCTTTCTTTTAGCAATTTCGGGGTTTTATAATTCCAACAATCCCTTCACCTGCCCCACTCTATACGGTAGGCAGCGTCCCTGGCATTTTAGAGCAATGCCAGGGACTCTGAGTCGTCCATGAGCGACAGTTACCACTTACCTGGTGGTCTGTTTGCTCGTCTGTCGTTGGCAAAAAAAAAAAAAGTTTTATAATGCGTGGTTTGAATCAGGGTAATTATTTGACGTACTTTAGTCTTACACCAACTAACTACCAAATACGCATGTGTTAGATTAGAGTAAATATATAGAATTATATACTAGTAAAAATATTGATTATGTATATTGCCAAAAATACTATGTACAATCATAAATTTGTGTTCAGGTCTAAATGTATAAACAGATATATTTAAGCAATGTTATAAGAAAACAACATCTCAAAGCTATATAATTTATTTTAGCTATCTTTACGGGGTTTATATATGAAAAGAAGAAACAACATAAGTAAATAATATGATATAATACATTATCTATTCAATACCGACACATTATAGCAATTACCATGTTTCTTACAATTACATTACAATATAACATTACATTAAAATTAGGATTAGAATTAGAATTATAATATAAATCATACTTAACTTTTATAACTCGTATTACAATATTACTGAGCACTGCTCGCTATGACGACCGGACACAGAATGGATCACATCGTTTTTTTTTTTTTTTTTTTTTTTTTTTTTTTTTTTTTTTTTTTTGTTTGACTACAGTTGGTGAGGGCTGATGGCCCTCGACCGGTTTAAACCTAAAAACTAGCAACGTTGGCCCAAGGGCACCCGCTAGGGTACGACCTCGGCTTGGGGCGTTGCGACTACTACATCTACGGCCCTACCTAAGGATGGAGAGAGATTCTGAGCGACATCACATCGTTAGAGTCCGTTCCTTATATACTGTGTGACAGATAACGCTAAAACAACTGTATTCATAATCTAATAATTTTATGATTTAAGATTCGTTACAAACGTTTTTAAAAAATATAGAAAGATTTATTAAGTACATAGCTATAAGATTCTTGCTTTGAAAAGAACATGTGGTTCCTTGACAAAGTATTACAAACATAACCTATATTCATAACTTAAATAAATGATGTTCTTTATAACATATTTATTTTAGATGATCTATTTATTGATTTATTTGTAATAAATAAATACATTTTATGAAATTACTTATATTTGCATAAAATATAAGAATCAGTAATCAAATTAATAATTCAAATTATTACTATTTTATAACACATGCATCAATTTACTCTAGACTCGTTAAAATTTTAGTACTAAACTGGATAAATGTAACTAAATACTCGTAGTAGTCCAAAGAAAGCGCTCCGTTCTCGTTTAGAGTTTTTGAGTGTCATTTCGCTCGGTGCAATCGTGGAGTAGTTTCTTTAGAAATAAAACGCCTAGTTCTTTGTTTCTCGACGCCATTTATAGAGTTGTTAGTATTGTAGTATAGGGTTGTTTTGAACCATGTTGGTTGGTAGGTGACAAACAAGCATACGGCCCGCCTGATGGTAAGCAGTTACCGTAGCCTATGGACGCTTGCAAAACCAGGAGCATCACTAGCGCGTTGCCGACCCTGTTAAAAACCTTTTAACTCCTTTCTTGAAGAACTCCATGTTGTAGTCTCTCGGGAATACCTCGACGCCAAATATATATATATATATATATATATATAATTATATAATAGGCCAAATAACTTCATATTTACTTTCAAAATCTCGCGTTGCATGATATAAATTTATAAACATACGGGTATTAACGAACTTCAAGTCTTAGGATATTTTGGGTTTTTTACTTACCATGTTATCTTTATTTCACTATTGGTTCAATTGCTTGGTCATATATGTTTTTAATCTTCTTTTTCGTATTCTTATCGAGTGTTAACAGGTCAGCCCAGTGTCAATTTTTGTTCAGGTCGCCCATAATCACTACATAGTATAAAATAAAGTCGCTTCTCGCTGTCTGTCCCTATATATGCTTAGATCTTTAAAACTACTTTTTTAATATATAGAGTGATTCAAGAGGAAGGTTTATATGTATAATACGTGCAAAATGTAGTAGAGAAACACTTGTAATTTTAGAGGTTTCTAATGTAATGCAGGGACATAGCGGTTGCGGCGGTATATACCGGCTGGGAGCCGCCGGCCTCTAAAGAAAACATGTTTGTATTGTCTAATGACAAAAAAGCTGTGAACGTTGTTTAAAAAGACATTCTGTAGTATATTTAGTATCAGCATAATACCTGTGCGAAGCCGGGGCGGTTCGCTAGTTTATTATAATAGTATCCGACTTGACCACAACTAAATTAAATGATTTAAAAACTTTCAATTCATGGAATGTTATTACTTTCGCTGCATCCAATGCCTTGTAACACACATAAGATACATAAAATATTGCTCATAGGCAATCGTAAATAGTTGATGTATCTTTGCACCGAACTAAGTCGCAGCTTAAGTGAATATATGCAGCATATTCAACATTCATCTCAATGAATTGCTGACGTGAAATGCATTTATGTTTAACTAACGCCCGCGTGAATGTCGGTTATATCCTTCCATACAAACTTTCGTTACCTATTTCAACAACAAATCCCCTTCAAGCCATTCTTTTGTAATAAAACATATCCTATGTTGTTCTCCAAGGTCCATTCTATCTCTCTATCAAATTTCATCAAAATCGGTTCAGTTCTAGTAATATTATAAATGTGTGTGTGTGTGTGTGTGTTTGTTACCTCACAGCGTCTAAACGGCTAAACCGATTTCAATGAAAATTGGCATGAAGATAGATTCAGTGTCAGAGATGGACATTTTTATCCTGAAAATCCCGAGGGATACAAAAAACCATATTTTACGCGCGGGCGAAGCCGTGGTGCGCAGCTAGTTATACTATACATGGTTATGCCCGTGAATATGTCCAAAAAAGCGCGTCTTCAGGCTAAAATGAGGATGATAGTTATGGTGTCAACGATATTAAGAAAATGCAAGTTTCTGCTTGTGTTTAAAGGTCGATGTTATTTCAATCTACCTAATAGGAAATTTCTTACTTGTCGATGTATACCTTCGCACAATTTGCACAATATTAGGTCAATATACAACAGTACAACAAAATTACAATTTCTTGCAACATCATCCACTGATTAATTTCGCCGTGAAACGAACAAATTTGTGTTGGAGTGTGTTCCATTTAATTACCGTCACAACAAAGGCCTCAAAGAACAAACGCTTTTACAAACGATGCTTTGTCTTAAAGTTCTAGGTACCCTGAATTTGTTATGTTCTGTTGTGAATAAAAGTTGCCCCCAAGCGGTAAGAATTTAAAATGTACGTATTGTGGACGAAAAAAAACGAAAGATAATTTTTTTTTTTTTGTTAATGTATTGAAGTGCTTTATCTTGTTGTATTATATTGTTCGTTTGGAAAGTAAACTTCTTTTACATAGAGATTTCTAACATAATTGTGTGAAGCCACACACGAGCCACACAACCCTTTCAATATAATTTGGTTGCTTACTGCGTTCCGTCGCGTGCGTACAAAAGAGTTGGTATAGCCATAATACTTAATTTTTTATTATGGTTAGTAGGTACTCGTACCTATCTATTTAGTGAAATAAGTTTGCGAAAAATATTTTATTATGAAAAATAGTAACATGAACATTGTTAATACTTTAGTAATATTAGGGTTGGTTTGAGTTTCTTGTAAGTTGTTCTAATGGCTCGTCTATCATCGGCTGTTTGTAAAATCTAAATTAATAAATGTTCTTAAATTTGACTGTCACAATTCATATTAGATTTTTACTTTAGATTATTTTATCTGTGAGAAAAAGGACTGCTTTCATATATTAAATAGCATGTGTAAATGTACTAAAATCTTTCTTAAATGACCAAGAATACCTAACATAGTATTACTTTCGCATACTGTATTGATTTATTTAAACCCGATTTCTATCTGAGACACGTGTCTCTAACTTTATAAAGCACAATCTAGAATTTGGTTATCTACATGTCTGAGAGATTTTCATGAACTTTGTAAAGGACTTTGCCATTATTGCCTGCCATTCATCATTGCAAATATCAAATGATCAAAAATATGAATAATTTGTATGATGTAATTAGTCGATCGAATAATAATGACCAAATAACTAAACCTCGCATAAAAAGGCTAATAACAGCAGCGTTCTGTGACAATGCCGCCGTAATTGCGATTACCAGTTTGCCTTTGCTATGACGATTATGGAAAAATTCAAATAAATTGCCTGAAAAGTCTTTGACTAATAACGGACCTATAATTGCAAATAAAATTTAAGTCTCACCAACTTTATTGCGTATGTATGTAAATGGCAGCAAATCAAATAAACGTCACAGGTGTGAAATTTTGATCATGTTTTGACAAACAAAGAAAACTTTATTCGTATTTTTTTACTACTTTGTGTCGTGATAAAACCGGTGCTAAAAGGACAAAGCCGACTACTTTGTTGTGTTATTGTTTTGTATACTTTAATTGTATGAGGCATTTATATTGTACTTTGTTTGATGAGTGAAAAGTATCGGACTGTATTAAAAATTATGTTAACGATAAATCTTTGTATAATGTAATTATGATAATAGACAGGATCCAGGAATAAATGTTTATCGGATAAATTGATAATAATGATGACGAATGTTTGTTTTAAATATTAAATTCAACGCGCAGGTGTTATTTGGTGAGATAACCCCACAACAACAGTTTGATTATTTCTTTGCCAGAAAATTGCTTTGTCAGAAAATGGAAAATAAAAACTAAGTGTTAATAATAAATATAGATCATATTTTTCGCATTAAAATATTCTTTAAACACTTTTCCTTGGCAAACAATTATTAGGAATTTGGCCACCTGCCACTGGTTTCTGAAACAAGTACACTGAACGCTGGTCTATAAAAATAGTTAACTATAGCGCTTCAACACTCACTTAGGATCGGCTTTCTGTAGTCCGCAATGAATTTATAAAAACAAAGAAATGGGAGTCAGTAGATTAATTTTCTTTAAGGAAAAGAGAACAAAAGGATCTGTAGCTGTAAATAGACAGACAAAATATTTGACATCTTTTGTTTTTTTTTTTCTCTTTTTAACGCGACAACAAGTGTAAGCTATTTTCGCCAGCGTACAGTATAAATTATTTTTTTCATATATTTTTTTATTTATAATAAAAAATAAATATGTGGCTTAAAATAAATGACAAGCATTCTTCGTAGAAACAAAAGATAGGAGTCATGACATTCCTAATGAGAGTCTTTTGTTTTTCAATAATCTTAATAATTATGCTGATATTATTGTTAATGAACAGCATTAAATAACATTAAAGATATCATAATTAATTATTTATTATCAATTAAAAATATATTATCCTTTACAACCTGTAGATGTTATTCGCACAAACATTTCAATTGTTAAACATTGAGTTTTCTTAGACTGTTTATCGTGAACATTAATCTAAGTTGAACCGGCTGTGAACCAGTATTTACTTATAATGAGGACCACAACTCAACTAGTGCTTCATTCCTAGGTTAAAGTTAGGTCTATTGTCCCCATTATTTATTTCACGAACTACTAAATGTCATCAAAAAGTTTTCGAAATAAGGTTTTGTTAATGGTCTAGTTTCACAAGCCATTCTTAGCAGTGACATATGTCCTTAGTTTTAACTTTAAACTAAGTAAGTACATACTTGTATTAACAGAATGTAATTTTTCTTAGGTTAAAATGATTCAAATGTAATAAAATGCCTAATTAAATTTGACTTTGACTATAAAAAAATCATATCAGCCAAAAGACTGCTGAACATAGGTCTCCCCCAATTTTCGCCACCGTCGGTCGTTGGCCGCCCTTATACATCGGTTGCCCGCCACCCTTAGGTCGTCGGTCCACCTTGTGAGGGGCCTACCCTGCGTCTTCCGGTTCGTGGTCGCCACTCTAGAACCTTTCTGCCCCAACGGCCATCGGTTCTGCGAGCTGATATGATGATAAGAAATTTACATTGTTAAAGCAATATTTAATTATTTCCTAGAAATGTCAACATTATTTACCTAAATATTTAAGTTTCTTGCGTATCATAATAGGTAACTTAGATTTTGTTATTTTAATTGAAGAAGTTTGCAATTTAGCGTGCTAACATGATAATTAAAACTGAGAAAGAATTCATAACTAACAACGTTTTTCCAATCTTCGAAATTTAAGCTACCTACCGAATTAAAAAAAATATTGATCATTTTAAAATTTGACCTATAAGTGGGCTGGTGATAATGATGATGATAACCGCCAATTAATTATTTTTTTTATTAAAATTTATTCTCAAAATTACATTTTAAATATAAGTATATAAAAAAACACATACATTTAAAAATATAAAAATTAGAGACCCACCGGCATCCCAAGCTACCGGCGGTTAGGGCTCCAGAGATAGGAACCTCCTCACAATGCGGGCAGTGTCAAGCAACACCGCCTTCTGTATCTGGCCCTTGACCCAACCAGCTAAATTGAGCCCCTTAAGATGTTGATCGAGGTTCTTAGCAATAAGTCCATTCACTGTAACCACTATTGGAACAATGATCGCCAAATCCACATACCACATGTCAACAACCTCGTGAGCTAAATAATAATAATTATTATTATTATTATCTCCGATCCGCCTTATGCAACCGTGGCGATCAATGCTCATACCTTCTCTGTATCAGAAGAGGCCTTTCTATGCAGTGGGGTAATAATGGGTCAATAATGAATTCTTGCTGAATTCGTTTATACTCTAAGTATAGTTGTTTCATGTTAATTTGCTAAATTTCGGTTTCTCGTAAGTTCGTTATTCATGTACGTATGTCATGTCATTACCTTATTGATAAAAGGAAGTTTTTTTTTTCTGTATAAGCTGCATGCAGCTGAATAATAACACTAGAAAATTTTTGAACTCGTAAATTTTAATGACAAATTGATATTTAAAATTAAAACTAGTATAAGCCCATGGCATTAAACTGTGAAATTAAGCTACAGGGAAGCACTTTATGTAAGATATAAATAACAGTTTTAACCAAAACAACATTAGCATAATTATGGTAGGCTATATAAGCCTGCATTGTCATTGTACATTAAGATGAATATTAACATGAATGTGTCATATTTCATACATGTTAGTGTGTCACAAGACTTTGTAGTATTAACAATTCTTGACACTGTAATACCTACTGAGTATTACCTATTAAAAACTAAAATGACCACTCACAATAAAATACCAGATCAAAAATGTGATAAAAATTTAATAGTCAGGTGAATAATACATACTACATACATAGCTTCACGCTTTTTATCCCCGAAGGGGTAGGCAGAGGTGTTTAACCCACGTTTTGGCATTTTTTTATTTTGGGTCCCATGTAACAGGGGGCGAACCTGTTGCCATATATCGGGCACAATTCCAGAATCCGTCTTTTTTCGACTTGTCTTTCTAGACAAGCTGAGAATTACAAAGATTTGAAATCATAATCATGTTATTGTCATAAACAAGCAAAACATATTAATCACAAAAACAAAAAGCACGGCCGGCTAAAACAAACTGAAAGTTATAAGCCCCTTTTTTTTTTCTTGTGCGGACGCTATATTGAAATATTATGTGCCCTATACTCCCACAATCAATACAAATCTAATGACATCTCATATGTTAAAACTCATCAAGCCATTTAGGCTGTAGAGCGTGTCAAAGAAAAATACATACGTAGCCAGATTCCTTCTCCAAAAACATACTTCGCAGGTGGTGTGTCACTAGTCATTTAAAAAATAGTATACTCAAGTTGACTTTACAAAATCACATTCTTAGATAGGTGTGATAAAGACGAAGAAAGCCCTTTTTCCAATACGTCAAACGTCAAGTGTATAAATAATAAAATGTAACAAAACCGTTCAAAATTGTATCGTTCGCAAAACATGTACATTGGGTGATCAAACCCGTAGCTCAAACGAATTGATCTCACTAGGGATTGAGTAAATACGAC
Organism: Parascotia fuliginaria; assembly: GCA_963082885.1. Taxonomy (NCBI): domain Eukaryota; kingdom Metazoa; phylum Arthropoda; class Insecta; order Lepidoptera; family Erebidae; genus Parascotia; species Parascotia fuliginaria. The sequence goes on from OY720177.1 coordinate 16,047,698, forward strand.
ATGTTTGCCAAAAGCCTCACGAAATAGGATTATTCAGACAGCCTGACTTGAGGTGTTAGATGGTGTCAATTCTGAAAAATTGAAAGCATTTCAGATATTTTTTTTTATTTAGCTCTTCAAACATCGAAGAAACCTCTTTATTCGTCTTTTCCCTACTAGATACACATGCATGAGATGCAGTGGTATCTTTTCAGTGAAAAATGATACTGTATTTTTATCTCAAGTGTCCGAAACGTTAAGCTGCTATGTAAGTCTGGAGACTAAATATATCAAGTGAAGGCTCATAGTAGCAGCCATTATTTTAGAACGTATTTCAAGCTGTTCCATTTCAAGTATTTCTGTATAGTTAATCGAATTTTTGGGGCGTCATGTTTTACAAATCGTAGGCGTATTTTTATAGCAATTTAAATTTGAATTGTGATTCAGCATTCAGCATTTTTTATACTTAATATATTTTTTTATAAATACATACATTTTATATATAGAAACACCGAGACCAATGCAAATATTCATGTTCATGCTCACAAACATTTGCACTGAGCGGGAATCGAATCCGCGAGCTTTGCGTGGCAGTCCGTACACAGTACCATCGAACCACCAGAGGTCGTCGATATTTATATTTATGAGCATATTCTATTTTTTATTAGTCGCTGAGATACTTTCATCTAAACATTTTTACCTTCCAGTATATCCAAAAGGCTATCAACGATCTCTGATTTTAATAAATCCCTTCGCAGGATTTTACAAGCACTAACCCAGTTGCACCATCTCGCACATTTGCCTCTAGGCAAAGATCTAAAAGCGTAGTCGGGCTGCATCCACATGAAACAGTGACAAATTAACAAACAAATGAATGTGACAGAATAATAGTGACTGCAACTGAAATCGAGGCCATTCTTGCAAGTATAATAACAGTAATATTTCATCTACTGTTCACACTTCTTCTGTTGATGAGACATAGACATACCCTAGAAATACAGCTCTAACTTTCTGATTTGCATATATTGTATAAATATGCAATACATGCAAAAAATCTTCAAAATCGCATATTTTTTTAGCTCTTTAAATAAAGGGCCAAACATTTATGCGATTATGAAGATTTTTTTACGGACAACTGAGAATAAAACGATTGAACGATTAACAAGAAATGTGTTCTTGACAAAGGCTGAGCGCGCATTTCCGTACGGGAAGGCATTTATTGTCTTCGTCTCGAACTAAGATATTATATTAGTCAGTATAACATCTACGCGTAGACCAATAAGGAAACTTATAGTTAAATACCAACACTCACCAATTTCTGAGAAGGAATCGATCAACTGTGACCACAAAGGGACTCTAGAATCACGAAACACCAGTTCACGGCCTCGTTGATTTTGCAGAATTTCGTAGAATACATAATAAATACCCGTTCTTGTATATTAAAGGTGTCGTCGTTTGTAACTTTGCGGTCCCTCATGCGACAATTCCTAGTATTTCACAATACCCAAGTGAAAACATCAAATAGAATGTCTCATGATTTTCTTACGTAGGTATATCTCTCTGAATGTTTGCAAAGTAAAACTATATTTATGTATGAAGTTACATTATTAAGAAGATATTTATTACGGCCAAAATATATGCGAAGTTTATTGAAAGAAGCAATACAAAATGAAAATGAAAACAAGTTATCGTGGATTCATGAATTATTTTTGCCTACTTTTAAATCGAGTAGGTTTGAGTACCCACGTAAACAAAATTTAATCTCTGAAAATAAAAGTTGTTGTATAAAACGTGAGTTTTATATATTATTTGTGGAAAATATCATGAATAAGTTAAGACTTACTAGCAGATGTCACAATGTTAACTTGGGCTTTACGTATGAGTAATGCAAGTTAATACCAAGGTACAGTCGCAGACTTAGTTACCAGGCAAGCTTACAAAAATAGAAATTTTAGATATTTCTTAGCAGCAGTGGCATTTTTCATATTCTATTTTTATCTGTTGTAAGCATAATAAAAATTATCTGAGTGTTCAAACTTGACTTGATATTCAAGTTAGTAGTTATGAAAATCAACAAACTTGATTTTAATAACCATTATATCTTATCATGGAAAAGCATTTCGTATAAATATGGTTATGTTAATCCAGAATACAGAATTATAACTAGGAGTTTTTATTTTTCGCGTATTAAGTGGATAACTAACAGATATTTCAACATGCAGAATTGTGCTAAAATCTTACACATTTACAATATAATCGTACAATACTAGCTATTGAAGTATTATAAAGTTCGATAAACTCGTAGCTATAGAATAATTTGTATCAGAACTGGATGAAAAAGCTGACAAATTTATTGTGTGCACAGCCTATCGAGTTTCGCTTGTTGTTCGAAGTAACAAATCAAGTAAAGCTGTATATCATTGGAAACATTGTCCTTTGACAGCATAGAGTTACAATACTAAGTCGTACTTAGGGATGATAATGATAAGAGTAAATGCGGCAAATTACGTCACTTGACATAATTATAAAAACACGCTAACTTCACAACGGTATCTAGAGCCAAAGTAAGAATTGTAGCTTGTGTATTTGGTACGAGAAAGTGGATATACAAACTTTAATTTTCTTTTTGTAAATATATACATATTATAAATAGAAACATACAGACCTATGCAAATAGACATGTTCATGCATACAAATATTTGCAATGGGCGGGCGTCGTACCCGCGACCTCTGCGTGGTAGTATACAGTACCTACCATCGAACGAAAGAAGTAGTCTAAATATATACTTATACATAGCAATGTAGCATGGCATCGTAGTGTTTGACACGTAAGTACTCTATCTCACTAAATTGGGCACGATTCCAGGTTTAGGACCGATACCGCCCTCATGGCGGCTGTCGTACGCCCTGCCACTGAAGCAACCTACAGTAAAATATTGCAGTTACAACATTTCTCGTGGAGCTATTCTAAAAAGAACCAATTACTAGCCAAGAACAACTTTGTAAGGTTTGCCAGGCAAACTTGCATCGTGGAAGAGAGCCAACAGTGATACACGAAGATCAAGAATTTCACGTTATTTGGAAGTAAGGGCACAACAAGTTTTGAAAACGTGGCATCTTACGGTAGTACGTACATGTAATAAAACAGTAAAAGAGAAACGAAATTTTATTTAATAGATTTCTCACTGTAAATTAAAAAAGCAATTAAGGGTCTTTATATTACATAATGTTTCAACTATAACAATAATATTCTATTGAATAAAAAACTAATTACTGTTGAAAAAACGGTTTATAGTGTTCCTAACATCAACAGATTGTTGGGAACACTTTATAAGTAAATTTTCAAAGATGACAACAGCAGATATTATGTTTCAAACTGCGATGACAGCTTTAGATGACATCACCACGAATGTAACCAATCATACCCGAGATTTATGACTACTGTAATAGGTTGTGCAAATACAAATATTTCAGTCAATTGTCAGCCAGTATAATTTAAACAATAAAAACATAGCTACGCCTATTTTACATAGACAGTACCTAACGAACTACTTAACTGATTTTTAAATTGTATTTAATCTTTTCAACTAGTTATGTTAAAAACAGCCATCTTGAAAAGTATCGGCATATTACAAGATCTATCGTAAAGCAATTTCTGAATGTTACAAGCCAACCCGTTAGCTCAATTCACACTCCACGCCTCCAATAGGACGAAATCTCAAGGGTTTCAAACATCTAAAGGAATCGTGGGTGTTCAAATACCGTACGCTCTTGACTTTCTCGATCAACATTGAAACCTATAAATACGTTCTACAATGTAGGTATAGGGTAAGGGTGACAAACAGAGTGGTTATGCCAATAAGTAGTAATACTTATACGGATTTTATAGGGTTGTTTCTTGTTATATAGTCTCTATATTTGGATAGGTGGTGCAGTGGGTATTCGTGAGACAGGTTCGATTGCTGCGGAAGGCAAATATTTGTATTTGTCTTTAGTCTGGATGTTTCCTATGTATTCTAAGTATGTATTTACAAAAAAAAGTATGTATAATTATATATTATATTTCAGTTATCTAGTACCCATAACACAAGTTCTGCTTAGCTTGGGACTAGATGACAGTGTGTGATAATGTCCACATATTATTTATTTAGAAGGAGATACCCAAACATAATTTTGAGTGATTCATAAAAAAATGGACCGAGTTTGGATGCACTTTTCATCATCTCACAGCTGGGCTAAGGAGGCCTTAGCTCAGTGGAGAGAGTGGGATGATGCAAGCTAATAGTGTCAGTAATTTTTAAGCTTAAAACTTTCATACTCTCCTGTCTAGATAATATAGACGTTCACGGTAGTAGATCCACGCTGGTTTCAGCATCGCCCGAGGAAGTACTACCCTCTCATAGAAGATCGACTTAAGAGTAGTAGTATCCTTACTACTGCGTTTCGTTCGGTGAGTGAGAGTGCCGGAGGCCCAATTTCCCCCCTTTCCTCTTTCCTCACTTCCCTCATTCCCTTCCTCTAACCCCATTCCCAGCCGCCATAGTGGAGGCCACCATACCAGCAGTTTAAGACGATAGCTTTTGGTATGGTGGCCACCACTTCTGGATTCCACTGACTGCTTACCATCAGGCGGGGTGGAGTCACTTTGGTAGGCTAATATATATAAAAAAAAAATATATTATCATAACTTTTATCAAACTCATTCTAACAATAAGTACAGTTCAAAGACATATTTCTAAGGTCTATTACTAGCACAAGACATTTATTAGATGGTAAGACATTTATTTGTAGGTTAATGGTACGCAAAATTAAATTATTACCGTAATTATTACGTAAGGTTACTCACCACATTTTAGGCCAAAAAGAGTTTCATTTGTTCTAACCATAAATAACGATTGTAATACAACATCCTACTTTTTATATCATTCTTATAAAATGACTTTAATGCGGTCCAGAAGTAGTAAAACCTTCCAAAAAGCTATTTCATTAAACTGTCAGTATGGTATCCTACCATGGCGGTTTCATGAGATGATTTTCACGCCCCGTTTACCCGTGCCCAAGATTGAAAGAATACATACTCTTAACTCTCCCGTGTACTTATGAATTTTATGGTATCTAAAATATATTGCAATAAAATGATTACAACGATAACTCAGCAGTATATATAGCTTCATAACAGGTAAACAGTTACTGTTACTTATGAATGCTTGTAAAGCGAACTCAACTTGAATTAACCTGTAAAAAGAAAACGATATACTTTACAGCCTTAAAGGTTAAACCCGTATTGATGCTACTGTTGCTGCAATATGTGTGTAATATAATAAGTTGGAGTTACAGTATATTATGCATTTCGTAATATTAACTTCGCTTTATCTACACCTGTTTAAAGAATTAAAATTAATTTGATATAATGCAACAGTGAGATAAATACCTAAAAACAAGCAGATTTTTGTACACTTTTTTGTAGTATTAATAATATTATTTCATTATTATTAATATTAATATTATTATTTATTATTATTATTATTATTATTTATTAATATAATTATTATTATTATTTATTAATATTATTTCAAAGCTGTTTTTAGAGATATGTAGCCATAATATTTCGATGTATTTTTTAAAACAAATAAAGATATAAATGTATTAGAAAATATTTTTAAAGCTTCAAGCTGCCGTTATTGTCATGATATCAATAAAAGCTTGAATTTTGTAAAGATTAAACATTTTATTTTATGAATATACTAACCTGTCACAATAAATATGGTCTGAACAAGGCGGAGAAATTCTTATAATAAACTTGATAAGTACAAATTAATTTTGAGCTACAAAATCAATAAGTATACGATATTTTTGGCTAGTTAATTATAACTGTATCAAATGTCAAATGGTAGATTAACTAATTATTAGAAGTAAATGAGATATGCCAAAGATCGCTGAAGTAAAGAAATCCTGAAAACCACCGCTACAAACGTAAGATTGGACTGCCTCTAGTCAGATGGACAGACGACCAAAAAAGATAGAGTAGATATAGGCTGAATGCGTAAAATAGAGAACTAGTATTAAGCCGTCAATTGGAAGAGACTTATATTTGGCAGATGGACTGCAATATGCTGAATAAATGTTAATTTATTTTAAAAAGTTACAGATCTGTAGTTCCAAATCAAATTGTTATTTTATTAATAACTAGACGTCCGCCCTCGTTTCGCTTCGGTATCAAACGTTTTATTCAGTCTCACAACAAACGCCTACGGAAAATATCATAGCAAAAGTGACGTATTACATTATTTCCATTTACAAAGGCGCTTAAAATATTAAAATTTTGAAATCGACTGGAAAATATGTTAAACATAATAAAATGTAGCTTAAGTTACACATTCTGTTTATAGCTTTCTAATGGTGAATAATATTTAAAAAATTATATTTTTTTTAAATCGGTTACGTAGATCTTGAGTTAAATCGTAACAAGCAAACATACAAAAAATCTATTTTTCTCTTTATAATATTAGTTTAGATACAAAAACCTTAGAACTTATGATCAAATTAAGAATTTCCATATAAGTGTTCACACACGACGTTCTAAGTACTGTATTAAATATTCTTTTCAATATAACTTTGTTACGATTACGATAAAAATGAAATGCTTTTTACAATAGAAAAGTTACTCATTCTCGCAAGTATAGTTATGAAATAATAATAGAACCATTCAACACTGTAAATGCGTTAACAACAAACAATTTCTTTTCAAACTTAACTATTACAAAATATTTCTTTTCTAGAAATGTTTTGTAATACTGAATACGTGAATTACTTTCAAGTATGCACGTGATTAATGTTCGAGCATTCGATATTTTCTTTTTTGGCAAGCATCAACATTACATTGAGTGTTGTGTAAACAAATATTTATGTAATTCGTAGCTAGTTGCTTTGGGTCTAGGTATTTTTTGTAGCCGTGAAATATATATTTGTAAAGGCTTCATAGTCTACAGAATATAAATTCAATTAATCCCTTTCCGTAGGGGTCGTAAGAAATATCATGTATTCAGCTAACTTATAGCAGAATTATCTGCATACTCTATATCAGTATACTAGCAGTTGACGTCCTCAGACTGGTTGGAACTCAAAAAGCCTTTTTATAGCAATACAGAATAGATTTCTTAGACCGTAAAAGGCTTTTGAGTTAAGGTATAAGTTTGCGGAAGGTTCATTGAAGAATATAAGTTAAACAGTAAGTTAATTTCATACTTGACTGAACAATGTATAGGAAAACGACAATGTCAAGCCTCTAATGCTAACAACATGATAATAAAAGTCCCTTTTCACACCAAATTGGTATAATTCCAAGTAAAATAAACTATTTGGCTGCCAACGCTAGTTCACAATCTCCGTAATGTATTGCAATAAAAGCCTCGTGATCTGTGTTTGTTCGCCCATTTAACTCTTATCTCTTCTGTTAGAGGATGTCACACATAAATAATAGTCTATTTCCCATTGAAAGTGTAAAATTATCTAGAGCAGGGAGCTTCGAAAAATATGTGCAGCATTTTATTGCCGTTAGAATGGCTGTTTTTGAAATGTTGCGTAGAAAAATAGAAGGTATATTTAAGGTAAGATTGAAATTTTTGTAACTGTAGTGTGTTTTACGTAATATATTTTGTCAAATGGACATCTTATCGTAACGTAGGTAAATGATAAATTGATGTAAAATTAGAAATGTAATTTTAGATTTTACGGTAATAACACAAGATGTTCATTTTCAAAGAGGCAGATTTGGTCTTACTTTTGTGATTTAATTGTTGATAACAATTATTAACATTGTGGTAATAAATTTTATACTTTTCTTAAGATAGAAAATTAATGTATTCTTTTACTTAACTAAAATGCTTAAAGTTTATTAATATTTTACTTAGCTCCTTAATCTCCAAAATTAATTATAACCTAAAAACGGGTTAACAAGACTCGGCTCTTGTTTGTTGATTTACAAACTGCCATTTTGAGGAGCTTCTCTATTATATAGGTCACGAGCAAAAGGATTTACGCAAGGGTTCTTGCGCAGGATTTAAGAAGAGCAAAATATAAGCTTAATTTATTCTTAGCGTAAAAAAATTGTGAAATCTCTTTGATGGTTTTTCTACGTTATTAGTTTCGATACAGAGTTTTAACTAAAACACGTTTGTAAGTATATATATGATTATATAGGGTGTAAAATATCCTAGTTATGACTAATTTGATGAACAGACCTAAAGCAATAATGTAGTAGATCCTTGCCGGTTTTAACATGAATGGACCAGATCAACCAGGGAAGTACTACCCTCGTAATAGTATGAATACTACTGCATTTCGTTGCATTTCACCCGCATTCTCTTTACCTACCCCACTCCCAGCCGTTATAGTGGAAGCTACCACACCAGCAGTTTGACACGATGGCTTTTGGAATGGTGACCGCCACTTCTGGATTCCGCTGACTGCTTAACATCAGGCAGAGTGGAGTCACTTTGATAGGCTAATATAAAAAAAATGTCTTCATTCAATGACTCAAGACCGTCAAGGCGTCCGTCAGTGTGACGTAATAATAGAGCAATATGAAGTAGGCTTCCGAAAATAGTTCTCGCAAAAGTTTTATCGTTCGTGAAATGTAAGTATAAATGTTTTTGCAAGTATTTTGTTTTATTTCTTTTTTTTTGCACACACTGTCATCTAGTCCCAAGCTAAGCAAAGCTTGTGATGTGGATACTGGAAAACTGAAATATAATACATAAGTAAATAGTTTTTTTATAAATACATACTTAGAATACATAGAACACACCCAGACTGAAGGCAAATACAAAATATTCATCGAATCGAACCCACAAAACCCGGCGTCGCAGTCAATTACACTAACCACTAGACCAACAGTGAGGTCATTTTATTGACATCATAATCTAACAGCTGTCTGTAGACGTCACAAAAGAAAACGTTTTGCAATAGTCCCGCACAAAAAAAGCGAATGACACGAAGTATGACGGCTCGGAGGCAGGTGACATGACATGTTTTCACGGAAGATGGATGTCATTTAATTTCATCCACATTTTTTCTATTTTATCATTGTAATATACCATTAATATCATCAACAAGAATATTATTCTACACTTGACGCTGGCAGAAATAGCTGACACAATCGTCGGCTCTGTTGCCAAAAAAAAGGAGAAGAAGAAGAAGAAGAAGAAGACGGTGGTAAATTAACTGTCAATTTTTTTTATATATTTAGCTCTAAATATTGTGCGATGGTCAGTGCATTGGAAAGTGGACTAGCAATTGAATTATATAAATCTTTTGGATGTTACGTCTCGTATTATAACAATTATGGTCGAATATGACTTTACGTAAGTTCGTTTAACCATCAATTATACCTATTCGTAAGTATTTAATAAGATATAATTGTAGATTTTTTTCGCGCCTGACTCTAATTTAATACCAATGCACATTTTGTATTATAATATTAAAAGTTTTACAACATACACAACTATCATATTAGAAAACAAATCAAGAGAAATAAACTGTATTTTATACGGATCTCTAAAACAAGGTTTGTTCAACGACTTTGTTATGAAAAAAGTTCAAAGATTTAAACAAGGCATTAGGGGGCGCATTTACACTAAAAGAAAGGTGAAAATTATTTTATATGTAGGTAGATCACTTTTCAAGGTTGTAACTTTTACAGAATATTGTAGGTGATTTTATTTATTTTTTTGCGTTTAAGTAAACAATCTATGAAATGAATAAAGCACTTTTCAACAAAATATAGATGTTACTAGCAATATATAAAACTAGTTAATTAAATTAATAAGTTCTTGTATAGTGCGTAGTTTCATCGTTTAATTATACATTTAAATATTTTAATCTTGGTTTAATATAAGTATCACTTCTTTATATCGCTACTTATCTATACTTGAGAGTGATGAAATCTTTGAATTCACTATATTATTTGAATTACGATATTAAATCATGTATTATTATTATGCTAACTTTAAGTTTTCTATATTTGTAAATAAAATAATAAAATAATATAACAAGCATCGTTCCTGAGAACGCAGAAAATATCTGTTGCATACAAACTTATATACCAATGCGAACTTTATTGCGTAACACTTCGAGTTTCAAAGCCTTCTGTGCGTGAAATGTTATAACATACGCTGCATATTAAAAAGATAATCTTACGTTGAAATGTTTAGTACTTTCAAGACACCTGGAAGTTTCCATACTAGTATTTAGTTATTTATTTGGACAACGAATTGTTAACTTGTTTTTTTAGATTTAAACATAATACTATACCAAATATTATAGTCAAATGCATAATATCCTAAGATGTCACAGCATGCACTGCATTTTCACTCTAAGTAACACAGAAAGAAATTAAAAGTCAACTATAACATAATCGAACTACTAAACTTAACTATTAAAACAAAATAAACTAATGTCATTATCATCATATCAGACCAAAAGACGTCCACTGCTGAACATAGGCCTTCCCCAATTTTCGTCGCGTTGGCCGGTCATGAGCCGCCGTGAACTAAATAAAACTATGTAATATCAGGTAAGAGTAAACTAAAATCTGTTCGCAGATGCATATAAGATTCTGAGTCACACATAAATATCACAGTTGCATATTTAACAAAGAAATCTGCAGTCCAATCTCGCATGAGCATATAATTTTGAAGATACTCCTACACCACAAGTCGGGCTTATTATACGGTTTGACCTACTTACTCTATCATTGAGGAAACGTTGCGGTCGCGTGAACTGACTTGAGTTATACACTCAACTTACAATAGACTTACGTCACATAACTTAAATAAGTATTTTAGGTATATAGTTTGTAATATATTTATACGGAATATGACTTTTTAAATTTGTTTAAAAGTTTACGTACTGTGAGCATGCACATAAATTTAATTTAATTTTAATCAATTTTAATTTCAGTGAAAATTTTAAATTACGAAGATTTTTGAAAGCGACGACACAAATTTTAATGAAACAGCTTGGCTGCAGACCTGCATATGTGCCTGCATACTATGCAATGTTATTATCATTACAACATTATTTATCTGTTGTGTTTCTTTTGACTAGGAATGGTCTGCAATGTTTCTAAAACAATTAATAACGTCAAAACGTGTTTAAAGTTCTATGTTTAAAGACAGTGATTTCTGAAGCGTACTTTAAATTTCAACATAGGAATTCGCTGTATTATTGCCTAGTATTTAATAATCTGACCTACTTTTGTGGTAAAAATATACAGCCTTTTGGTAACGTGAACTATTAATCACTAGTAGACATTTCTACAATATGACCTATTAAAAGAGATGTTACATTTAACATCTCTTTTAATAGGTCATAATTCTATACAAATTTAATTTGTCTCCCACTTTGCAATGGAAGGAAGTGAACATTTTATTTCCAACTCCTCCTTTTTACTTCTGATTAAATTTGTTGCGGGGTTCAAGTCAGTAGGTTTAGCAGTCCCCGGGACTCCCGAGTGTCAAAGCTCGATTTTTCGTATTGGTTATAACTGTTAACCCTGGTTTACAGGAGTCACAGTAATGGACATGTGGGTGAATTATCCCGAAAAATAAAGTAGAAATGTAGGATATATTTTCATATAGTGTCGTCCTATTCCCTACACATGTTATTATTAGATTTTCTAGTATCAAAGCATATCTCAACACATTGCTTATTACAGAAATACGAAGTACTCACTGGTACCTAAACGGGTACAATTAGATTCTCAGTGCGAACTAGTAGCGTGAAACTACTCTAGTACAGTGCCTGAAACTACATTCTTTTTCTTTGTAACAAAAGCTCCGACCTTCCAACGATATGAAGAACCTTACAAAGTTGCGCGTCGGAATATAAGAAACTCTGACATTAAATAAAACAACGGAATGTGATAAAGTTGACGACTGAATAAAAAAAATATGGATATACATTAAACATGACATACTAAAAAAAGAACATCGTGGTTTTTTCCCAGAAGGGTAATCGAAGGTGTATAAAAGCTACGTTTTACCAGTCGAATTCAAGCGCTCATAGCTCGTTGCACTCACTGATCGGTTAACGATTAGCGGGTTAAGCAACATAGACTGCGGCTGATCCGTGGATAGTTGACCGCATAGTGGTATTTGATCTGAGCGTCTCCGTGCTTTGAAGGGCACGTTTAAAGTCGGTCCCGTTTGTTATCAAGTTCATAACAGTCATTAGATCAAGTCTGATGCTTCTATAATAAATGGGCGTCCTCAACAAATCCTAACACTACATTGAGCACTAACCACACAATATTTAATTTTGACCAGTTATGTTTCCATGTCAAGATTGCATTTTAATAGAGGACGAGCCTGTTTCATACGTTAAAATAAATAGTTAGCGCAACAAACATTATTGTTATGTATTACCTGGTGGTGACATAAGCCAATTCAAAGACAAATAAATGCAAAAGCTAGAAATGTACTTAAATATTCTTCATGAAATCTTTAGTACTGGACAAAATGTAAGTGATTGTAATAGTCCCACCGCATAAGAAGTAATAGGTGATGCTAGTAAGGTGATATTTTAGTACGCTGGCAATTCCATTGCCCGTCATTAGTTGCATAATCGTACGATGCCCATGTTAGAGATGGGATTCATATTCCAGATAACACACGGCCATTGCAATATTATCCAATACTAGACGTCCGCTCTCACTTCACTTCGGTATCAAAAGTTTTATTTGGTCTCACATCAAACGCCTACATAAAAATTATGGTTGCAATATTACCTACGTCTGCGAAATATTTTTCTTTTAAAATTTACTTTTGCTGTCTTTTGTATTGCAAATTTACTTATAGTAAAATATACCCTATGTTATCCGGTTCATTTATAGATTTCTGTAGATTAATAAACTTTTCAAATCAGTTTCTTAGATTTTTAGTTAAGTCGTAACAAACAAACATACAAAAAATCTAATGTTTTCTCTTTATAATATTAGTTTAAATTAACTTATGTTTAAAATTTTTAACCGATTATTAAAAATTAAATTAACATTTCTCACACAGTATTCATTAGTCAATGATAGATATCTGTTAATTATTTAAATAATTGGTATAGAGAGCAACTTAATATCTATCTAACTATGTGAATTAATATCGTTTCAAATGCTCAACAATTCTAAATGTAGACAGAATAGTTTATAACAGTATTCGGATGTTACGCTAACACACCGTTAGCGTGGGTCCAATTTGTTTGTGGTCAGGCCAGGTGCCGTTGCCAACGCCTAATTGTACTAACTATATTAACTTCCATACGTGGGTACTAATGAACCTGCCTATACTCAAATTATTTAGCACTGTTTCTTTTTATTGCTATTGGTTACCAATTAGTAGTTTTGTCAGTTGTTAGGTGTGTTTATTTAATGATTTATTGTGCAATAATGTTTCACAAAGTGTTTGGATCAAAGTAAAGCTCTGTAGCTTCTGTCATATAAAAGATTAAAAGGTGTGGGATCCAAAATATCTGAAAAATGTGAGTATGTTCATCTCTGCCTACCCCTTTCTGGTAAAAGATAGGCACATATAATAATAATATAATAATATTCTACCACATGCACACAGCGCCATTTAGCCCCAAATTAAGCAATTATATTTGCTTGTGTTATGGGTACTAAACAACTGATATACTACTTACATAATTTTTTTTTTTTTTGTAAATACATACATATTATAGATAAATTACACCCAGACACAGAACAAACAATCATGCTCATCAATCACACAAAGGTTTGTCCTGGGTGGGAATCGAATCCACGACCTCCGGCTTAGCAGTCAGGGTCACTAACCACTAGACCAACAGGCCAGTCAAATATGAACCTACAGTACGTTTTATAAGAGTTTCTGTTGTATATACATTTATTTGCTAATATAATATTAGCTTTGTACAACAGAAACTCTTACAAAACGTACTGTACTGTTTTAAATTTAATAATTATTTATACATTTTTTATTGTGTACTTGTATATTTACATTAAAAATCATTTTATTCAGTGAAAGAATTTGTAGTAAAACAATTTTGTATTTGATTTGATTAAAAGGGGAGTTGAGCCGAGTTTTGTACTGCCAAACTTGTAGCAGGCCGACAGATTGTTCGAAAGCTTTTACGAATCATGAAATAAAGAACATTTATAGTCTTTTTGTATACATATATATTAAGTGTATACGTACAAATACAGCTTAACAAAAAGCATCTCATATAATCGCCATAGTGGAGATCACCATTTTGGAATGATGGATTCCACTGACTGCTTATACCTACCATCGGGCAGAGAATGAGTCTTTACATAAAGAAGATATCTCTGAAAGAGTTCACGTTTAGCGATAAGACCGCCCATTGTAACTACCTAATGTTGCGCTTTCCTATTATTAATTTTTTATAATGTATGGTGTGCAATAAAAAAATTTCTATTTTATTCTATTATCTGTTTCGTGATCAACGAATTTCGAAAACCCTCAATAGACTTTTTCGTTTGAAAAGCACGTGTAAAACTGTCAATAGTACAATCGATTTTTCTTGGATTTATTTACCTTTGGTCAATCCTTATCAATATTTTTTCTTTCTAAATTTTTTTTTTCTAAATAAATATAATAATAATAATTATTATTATTATTATCCATCAGAGTGAATAAACGAATAGGTAAGTTTTTAGTTAGTCTCTTTTGAAATTATCAACCGTGTCGGAGATTTGCTTGGGGTACTTTGCCATGTACGTCAATTTTATTGAAGATATCATCTCAAATATAATTAATATCTTATGAATAAATTTGCGTTTATCGGTGGCATAAGGTGGCGAAAATTAGAGGAATTAAATAGAGCTTCTCTATTCAGCCAAAAGAATTCTCTGCTAGACATAGGTCCATCAAGGGAGGTGATGATTATGATGTTATAAAACTCGCGTATTTAAAAAAAAATTAAACATGTTTTTTGGTTTACCTACATAATGTGTTTAATCAGAGTAGATTACATAATAAATTCTATTTAATAATCATCTTTTATGTTTTGGGCTGACCGTATAAATATATCCACACCAATTTTTTTTTGTTTGTGTTGTGCAATGGGACTAAGAATAATTACATTGGGGAAATACATCAATCCTTGTAATTGTGCACGGAATATGGCAATAAGCTCGTCCCCTGTTACATGAGACCTAATTAACTGGTAAAATGTGGGTCATGAAAACAACTGTGATCTACCTTTTCCGGAATTTTAACGTTGAGTAGCTCTTAGGCGATCCACACACTGCCCGCACTACGCTGCGGGGTGCGTGGCGAAGGAACATCTATACCACGCGTGAATACGTTTTCAGTGTGTTGTGATTTGTATACAAAGAGAGATACTTACAAACAACGCAAGAACACTCACGACCGCACTACGCTCTATGATGCGGGGCAGTGTGTGAATCGTCTTAATGCCATATTTTTGTTTCTAGGTTTCTTCTGAATGTTTACTGTCTGCTTATATCAATAATGTGTACGACAAACTTGGAAAGTGCATAGAATTTAAATCAAATATTTGTGATTTACCTAATCATCATCATTAAAAGCCCGAATCACACTGGCATTATGCTTATATCTAATATCTCCACGCACGCCAGAGTTATCTACAATCTAGCCGCAAATAATATTACAACAACATGTGTTGTTGTCGACGCTAAACAGTTCTTCACCCATCATTTCTTTAACGCCTTGGTATGAACGAGCTGTTTTCCGCAATACCACGACTGTGCGCGTATTTTGAGTGTAAATAAACTTATAAAAACTTTTATCGCCTTATAAATTATCTTCAACAAATTGTCATCTTAGTAGTATTCCTAAAGCTACATAAACAAATGCATTTACCATAAACTGCTTAGGTAATTTCAGAACCCCAAACACGTGGTAGTAAATAACAAAATATATCTAAATTTAGTGTTACGACACGTATTACGCTATAAACACGTTTGCGATAAGCATAAAACGTGAATAAAACGCTAAAATAAAACTTAGCGATACGCATCTTGTTTTACCGAATAGAGTTTTAAACTGAGCAGATTTTACCAAGTTGAGTAGGTAGTGAATGTAAATCTAAGTTGTCTATTAGAATAGTAAGTGTTTACCTATATTTTTTAAATGTTACTATAGCGGTTTATCTGATAGTAAGCAATCAGTGGAGTACAGAACCGATTGATAGTATATCAATTATGAGAAAATTTTCGTATTCGAAATTTTCTTAAAAAAGTAACTACCTAGGAACCAGCTCAGCAGACAAATCATCTTACGCAATGTGTGAAGTAAATCTCCAAATATTTTGAGGAGATCTTAATCTTTGTGGTAAAACTCAACTATGAATCGATCAACAAAACGATTGATAATCTTATCTTGATAGCAATGAATTCAACAAACACATTTATAGGTCCACATACACGATACAGTGATGGATTAATATTGTACCTGACATTTTGACCCCATTGCGATATGATTTCTATTGCAAAAGTATGGCTTCGTAAAACTTGGTACGCAAAAATATTAAATAAAAACCTGCATTGGAATAATGCTATTCTATTTGTAAATCGAAGCATAAACGGGCAATTTGCTCCCACAACGGTTATAGCCTCATTTTTATTGTAAATGTATATAGTATAATTTTATATTGTATCTTCCTTTAAACTGCCATAAAAAATAATAACCCGAGTATAAATTCAATGTTACTTTGAGTTTCTTTTGAAATTGTAGTCGTTTAAGATTGAGAATTGGTATTGTTAACTAAGTGTTATTTCGCTTTGGAACGTTTTTTATAGCAGGTGGCAACAATACCTGATGGTAAGCGGTATCTGTATTTTCTAAATATTGCCAAAACATTTCTAAAAAACACATACATTGCCGATCATAAAGGAAAAGGGAGTGAGAGCTCGAAAAAGAAATGATTCCGAGTAATTTGGATTTCGAATGAAACGCAATAATATGAGTACTATCACTTTACATTGCATCAAATCGATGATATTTAGATTATAGTTAGTTTCCTTGCCAACAGTTTGATAGTCAACTTAGATAACTACGTAACTGCAAAATATATTACCCAAAAATAGAATAAAGTTGCCAAAATAATTACAATGTAAAGCTACGAGTATATTGCTGTAACTGCATTGCTGTACCGTTTGTAGTGGTTAATTGATTTTAACGATTTTGGCTTGTATCGCTGCCTATGTCTAGATTTTAATATTAATGTAATTTACATGTCCGTGTGTTTCATGTCATAAATATTCTACGTTTGAATTAAGTGCAATAGATACTATTCTAAGCTATATCTGTAGGGTGGCGGGCAACCGGATAAGGGCGGTATACGACCGCCTAAGGTGGCGAAAATTGGACGAGGCCTATGTCCAACAGTGGGCGTCTTTCGGCTGATATGATGTTGATATCTATCGACTTTTTATCTAAATTATATAAAGATAAAACGTATTAAATGCTCAATCAAATGTAGGCGTTCGGTATCTGTTTTTATAAAGGGTCTGCAAAAATAATTTTTACATGCATATATAATAATTATTAATAGTTATAAAATCAGTCTATTTACCTACTTCTGTTGCTAAGCTGTTAATAATATTTTAACACCTAGAGAATTGCTTACGCATTGACAGTCAGTATCTTCTATACTATTTTAAAAAGCGGAAAAGTATTTTTGTATGTTTGAACGCGCTAATCTCTAGAACTACCATTCGGATATATTCTGGTCCGGATTTGATAAAGTTGAAATAATATTTTTCGCGTATGATAGCCCAGTTCTTGAGGAAGGTTTTGGGCTATGTAACATCATTCAACTGCCGACGGGAGCAAAGCAGTAGCCAAAGACGTGGGTGAAATCGCGCCGCGGGAAGCTAGTCTAAAATAAGTTATCAATTAATTGCCATTAAGTATATGTTCCATTAAGTATTTTACAATAAAATAGTCATTAAATTAAAGCAACATTATCTATCAATTCATAAACAATCAAAACAATTACATCACCACTAGTTCAAAATTTGAATGCAAAATGACAAAATTAAGTTTTGAAAGAGATTCAAGTAGTAGGAGTATTCCAATTTATATTCACTATGTTGAACTTAGTTACGTAAACTGTTATACGCCAGTGTTTTAGAAGAAAATGGAAGATTTGTGATTACAAAGTTTATCCTAGAGGATTGCTCTAATATCGGATTATCCGACTGGAGATAATTTGGTATTACTTATTCGGTCCGGGCGAAGTCAAGCTATAATGTCGCTTTCATTTTCGGAGCAGATCAGCTTATTTTAAAATTTTGCATCAAAGACTGGCTTTTCTAATTAATGTATGTAAATTTAGCAACTAGTATAGTTGCTAGTTTTAAGCTAACGCCAACATTGTCGTTAGCCTATGTCAATCCCATACATTTTTTAACCTATTCTATGAATACAATAGAATAATAATAATCGATCTGGCAACACCATCAACTTAGTACGTTTTACTCCTCCTTCTGAATTAATTTATTTTTATATTTATCTACAAGTTTTCATAACAATATTTAATAGTTTTGCTTTCTCAACAACAATAGAAAATACAATTTATCCTTAAAAACCAACATAAATTAAAAATAAATACCGTACAACAATAGTTATTACAAATGACAAATGTCACAATGAAAAAACCGAAAATATCTGAAAAATATGAAAACACGAAGGTATGATGACAAGATCGAAAAAACACGCACAATTAACACCTCCGGACTCGTCGCTCAGCTCCGCCTCGCAGCAGCCAGACCCTGTCATAATAACATCGGTTCCTGCTGAGGCGTCGAGCTCCACTTCGAGCGACGAGTTTTTCTCCCCTCCGACGTCACCAACACCAGTACGTCGGCGAGGGAGAGGCCGGCTGCCGGCATGCTTGGGGTTCCGAGGCCCACCGGCTTCGAATAGGGCCCTCGCTACCGGTGGTAATGTGCAGCGCATGCGGTGGACGTCGACAATGAATGAGAACGTCATGCGCGCATATTTTGCGGCGACAGAGGGGAGAATTAACCTCACTGCGTACTGTAGTCGCATGCTTGCTCTTTTTCAGGGACTTGAACCAACCGTTAACGTTTCAGCTCAACGACTATCGGATCAGGTGCGGGCTATCCAGCGCTGTAGGATGCTGGATAACACCGTACTTGAAAGGCTTCGCTCAGAGTGTGTGCACATTAGTCCTGTCACCCCCAATGACGTACGAAATTTACCAACTGTCATAACAATACCACATCCTCAATTACTTGATGACATAAATGTTGAGGAGGGTGACCGGACTCTTATAGTGAACACACAGTGCAATGAGGAGGTTAATGATGCTCTGGAACGGGCGATTGCGGACTATCGGTATACACCTTTACAATTTAGGCCACGTCTGCCTCGTTTACCTATGCACAGAAAAAATATGGTGCTGGTAAGTACCCTTGATTCACTATTAGTAAAATATTTTGATGGAAGTGAAAATCTCGGCGATACCCATTCAATCCTGTATTGTGCAGCTGCCGCGGCATGTCGGCTAGCAGGCGTAAAATTCCCAATAGCTGACCATGTGCAGCAAAAGGCAAGTACACCGGCTTGGCAGATCAGGATTGAGCGGCGCATCGCTGAGGCAAGGGTGCTTATCGGCAAGCTAATCTGCTTTAGGACGGGCAATACTCGCCCGAAAATGATGCGCTTTGTGAACCAGGCATTCTCTGGGTTGGGTATTAATCGTAGTGATTATTTGTCTAGGGTCACAGAGCGCATTGACTTCCTAAAGCAGAAGATCTGTGCATGGGCAAACCGAATCAGCAGATATCGAAAACGCGTGGACCGATATACTGTAAATCGCATGTTCCAGAACGATCAAAGGTGGGTATACAGAAACTGGGAGCGACCGATCAACGGCGGGTCTAACGGCCAACTGCCGGACACTACTGCCACAAAAGAATTCTGGAGTAGCATCTGGTCGGTGCCGGTTGATCATGTCGAGGGGGACTGGATGCGGGATGTTAATCGAGCATGTGAGAAAATTACAGACATGGCTCACGTAGTCATCACAGCCGATGATGTGACAAATGCAGTCCGTTCCATGACTAATTGGAAATCTCCAGGACCTGACGGACTGCATAATTTCTGGTTGAGATGGCTACGAAGCTCACATGTTCGTTTGGCATCTCAGTTTCAGTCCGCTTTAGAATCTGGAATGCTACCCGAGTTTCTAACAACTGAGATTACTCACCTGCTTCATAAGACCGGTACCACCACGGATCCCAGTAATTATAGACCGATCACATGCTTACCATCGGTCTACAAATTGCTTACGTCTATCCTGAGAGTCAAAATTAATAACCACGTTGAACAAAATTCGATAATGTCTATCTCTCAGAATGGATGTAAGGGAGGAGCCCGTGGTACTAAGGAGCACGTCCTAATCGATACGGCCATTAGCCAACAGGTACGCCGAAACCGAAAGAGCTTGCTGGATAGATTATAAAAAGGCATTCGATTCCGTGCCGCATTCATGGCTCCTAAGGGTGCTAGAACTCTATAAAGTAGATGCTACTGTACGCACCTTTTTGGAGGCATGTATGCGGCAATGGGGAACAGTTCTTACCTATCCAGGCTGCCGACATGTCCGGGGTAACGGTGAACCAATATGGATTAAGCGGGGCATATTCCAGGGTGACAGCCTGAGTGCCCTATGGTTTTGCCTGGCTCTGAATCCTCTCAGTACATTGCTAGAGGGTTCAGAATTAGGCTACAGGTTACGTAGAGGTGGTCAAGTCATATCCCACCTGCTGTACATGGATGATCTAAAACTAATTGCGCCTACTGATATCCAGCTGCAAGGTTTACTAAAGGTAACAGAAAACTTTAGTAACTCGATCAGAATGGAGTTTGGTGTAGACAAATGTGCAGTCATGCATGTAAAGCGTGGTGGGATAGTAAAATCTGCGGGGATTCAACTCTCTGATTCTATTCAGCTTAGATCGCTTCTTGTAACTGACACCAATAAGTACCTAGGTATGTCGCAAGCTTTAGGTATAAAGGAAGAGGCAATGAAACAATCGTTACAGGAACGTTTTATAGGCCGCCTTAAAAAAGTACTAAATAGTTTATTATCTGGCGGCAACAAAATACGGGCCTGTAATGGTTGGGTCATGCCACTCCTTATGTACTCTTTCGGCATACTTAGGTGGACTCAGACTGAGTTAGATGCCTTGGACAGGAGAGTCCGTACATTGCTGACTTCATACCGAATGCATCATCCACGTTCGTCTGTCATGAGGTTGTATATCCCGCGAAAGTGTGGTGGTCGCGGTCTTTTAAATGCCAAAACCCTTCATAATCGCGAGATATGCAACCTTAGAGATTATTTTCTTAAAGCGAACAGGGCTCTGCATCGTGATGTTGTCGCAGCGGACAATGGACTGACCCCGCTTGCCTTGGCTAAGGAGAACTGGCACAAGCCTGTAGTGCTTAGCGTCGATGACCGTCGGGTGGTATGGCAGAGCAAGGAGCTCCACGGCAGGTTCTACCGAGCTTTACACGGTCCAGATGTGGACCAAACTGCTTCCGTGGCCTGGCTACGCTTCGGTGATCTTTTCGGAGAAACCGAAGGGTTTGTTTGTGCAATTGCTGATGAAGTTATCAAGACGAACAACTACCGGAAATATATCTTGAGAGACGGCACTATCGACATATGTCGTGCATGTCATCGCCCAGGTGAGTCTCTCAGGCATATTGTTTCCGGCTGTTCGCGTCTTGCTAACGGAGAGTACTTGCACAGATATAACCAAGTGGCCAGGATCATCCACCAGCAACTTGCTCTGCGGTACAAACTTGTGGACGCCGAAGTGCCTTACTGCAGGCATAATCCTGAGCCAGTTCTCGAGAATGGTCGTGCGACATTGTACTGGGATCGATCTATCATCACTGACAGGACTGTTGTTGCCAATAAGCCTGACATAGTGGTGATAGATCGATTAGAGCGCATTGTAATGATCATCCACGTCACCATCCCTCATGATGATAATCTCGTGAAAGCTGAAAAAACAAACAGATCAAGTATTTGGATTTAGCTCACGAGGTTGTTGACATGTGGGATGTGGATTCGGCGATCATTGTTCCGATAGTGGTTACAGTGAATGGACATATTGCTAAGAACCTCGATCAACATCTTAAGAGGCTCGCGTTGGCTGGTTGGGTCAAGGGCCAGATACAGAAGGCGGTGTTGCTTGACACGGCCCGCATTGTGAGGAGGTTCCTATCTCTGGAGCCCTAACCGCCGGTAGCTTGGTCCCTGTACCCGGTGCCAGTGGGTCTCCAATTTTTATATTTTTAAATGTATGTGTTTTTTTATATACTTATATTTAAAAATGTGATTTTGAGAATTAATTTAAATAAAGGAAATAATAATAATATTCTACCACATTCACACAGCGCCATCTAGCCCCAAATTAAGCAATTATATTTGCTTGTGTTATGGGTACTAAACAACTGATATACTACTTATATACTTTTTTTTTTTGTAAATATATACATATTATAGATAAATTACACCCAGACACAGAACAAACAACCATGCTCATCACACAAAGGTTTGTCCTAGGTGGGAATCAAACCCACGACCTCCGGCTTAACAGTCAGGGTCACTAACCACTAGACCAACAGGCCAGAAATCTATATGCCGCTTGTCTGGGGCCTCTGGTTACCATTTTAGATAAATAGCGAACTATCCCTAAATACAAATATTACTAGATCTTCTTGGGAACATTTGTGGAAACAACCCGCGTATGTATTTAAAAATAATAATTTAATTCTTTATAACTCTACTACTCTAAATTGCAAACAGTATTCTAAATATCCTTTCTTACCTACTGTTTTGTTCTTTTAAATGTAAGTTAGTTTCAGTTTGATAAAAAGCAACGTAGTCTTATATACTTATTGGTCTCTTAAGCAACATTCGAGCTTACTCTATGCCACTAAAGAGGCTTTTATATGGTACCATGTGACTGTATCTTGAAATAGTTCATAGCGAAGTCGATGTTATTTTCTTGTCTGTTTTTTCGATAACTTTTAAGCCATACAACAAATATTGATACGGGTTTCACTATCGTTTAAACAATTTCTTAAGGTTTATAATAAGTTAAATACATGCATATCAAAGTAGAGAAAAGCTAAGAGTTTCAACTATTTGTAATCATATCATATCGTAAAATCATAAAAAGTATTTACGTGCGACGCTAGGACAAGTCACTAGTATTACGATAAAAAATTACGGTCATTTTTAACCGAAAGCGTCCTATTGGTTGAACACAGAGCGATGTTCCCCACATTCCTCCATAGCCTTGTCTGCGGAGATGTCACGTATTATGGAGATTTATCATTTTTATTATTGTCACACCTCTTCTTGTTATTATCATAAAAAACTTACTGTTAAAAATGTAATTATGTACACTGATCAGATTGGAATAGGTTTAGGCAGTTTAATTAATAGTAACTATGAGCATCCAATCACAAATATCTGTTCACCAGGAGCCAAATTAAGTAGTATAATTAGTAATATCAAAAATACTAGATTTAACAAAGAATCAACAGTTATAGTTTTATATGGTAACAGTTTATATGCTACAAAAAAAGACATATTGCAGTTAACTGAAGTAATGACTTCACTTTATGATAGTTTAGGGTGTAAATTTATTTTTTGTGCTTTACCATATTCATATGCTTTATCAGATATACAAAATAAGCATATTGAAAAATTGAATTTATTAATTTATAATACTACAAGTCGCCTTAGTGACTTCATGACATTTTTTGACATAAATATATTTATTAGTAAATTTTTATTGACAAAAGATACTATGTATCTGCCAACATTTTACAAAAAACAAATTGCTAAATTGTTAGCATATAATTTATTTACTGACACAGATACCTGTAGGGTATTGAAGAATTTAGTAGGACAAAGTAGTGAAACTACTGATATCAATACATCTAATAGTTTAAACTAGTAGATGAGACAAAGGATAAGGAGTCATTTTATTTGAACTTGGTTCACCAAAATATTCAGGGCTTATCCGGCAAGGAACTAGAAATAGAATTATTTTTAAGATTACTTAATATTCATATTTTCTGTGTCACTGAACATTGGCTGAAATGTGACCAACTTATAATGAACAATGAGTACTACAGTATTGGTAGTGCATTTGCTAGGAGGAAAGCTATACATGGTGGCTCTTTAGTATATGTTTGTAATAGTATAAAATATAAGGAGCGTAAGGATATAGTACAGCTTTCCATTGAGCGCACAATTGAAATATCTTGTGTGGAGCTTGAGCAACATATTGTTGTGTGTGTATACAGACCGCCACAGAGTGACTTCACCTTGTTTGAAACTGTAATGGAGGATGTACTGAAACGCTTGAGCATTTGTAACAGGCATGTGGTTGTGTGTGGTGATTTTAATGTAAACTTACTTGAGGAATCAGCTATATGTAGTAGATTAATTAGCTTGTTTACCTCATTTGACTTACATTATTTATTCTATGAACCTACTAGAGTTACTACTCATTCTGCTACATGCCTAGATAATATTTTCTGCAACTGTCAGTCTTTAAATAGTTCTATATTGAATGATTTAACATCTGATCACTATGGGCAAAAGGTTGAATTGCCTGTAATTAAAATACCTAAAGTTAATTATAAGATCACATGTAGGCCAGTGACCTCTGAACGCCTGAAACACTTTAGCGAGAACATTAGTACTAAAGTTACCAATATAGATCTTAGTCGCGACGATCCTGACAGCCTCTACCTATCTTTGTTTAATTTAATTAAGGTAGAATATGAAAATATTTTTAAACCCAAGACTTTCAATAAAAATATTAAAATTAAATTTTGTGACTGGGCAACAACAGGCATCTATAAAAGTAGAACTAAACTGTTTGAACTATATGGTATGAAAAAATATAATACAAATCCGAACTTTGTAGATTACGTTAGGAATTATTCAAAAATTTTTAAAAAGGCTTGTACCACAGCCAAATCTTTATACATAAGTAATAAAATTAAAGAATCTGACAATAAAATCAAAACAACTTGGAGTATCATTAACAATGAAACTGGACGAACCACATTGCGGGATACTAACTTTGAACTTAACGTAAATAATAAAATTATTTCAGATAATTTAGATGTAGCACAAACATTTAATAATTTCTTTATAAACATACCTGTTAATGCAACCAGGTCCTTAGATTCTTGCCCAGTCAAAGCCGAAACTTTAGCTAGGGTTAGCGTGGGAGAGTGCAGCGTTTTATTTAGTTTCAAGTATATTAACCCCAATGATGTGATAAAAGTGTTTAAGTCACTTAACTCAAAAAGAACTGCTGACTTATGGGGTATTTCAACGAATCTAATTAATAATATAATATCTAGTATAGCTCCACACCTTGCCACAATATTTAATAGATGTGTGGACACAGGCGTGTTTCCTGATCTGATGAAACACAGTAAAGTAATACCTTTATTCAAAAATGGATCAAAAAGTGACGCAACTAACTTTAGACCGATTTCCATATTGCCAGCTATTAGCAAAGTGTTTGAGAAAATAATTTTGCAGCAATTAGAAAGTCACTTTGTCTCAAATAAATTGTTACACAAAGAGCAATATGGCTTTACTAAAGGTCGTTCTACAATAGATGCAGGTATTACATTGATTAAGCATATTTATAGTGCCTGGGAAAATTCGATGGATGCTATTGGTGTCTTCTGTGACCTTTCAAAAGCCTTTGATTGCGTCGAACACAATACGCTTCTACGAAAACTCAGTCATTATGGTATTAGGGATGCTGCACTCAATCTAGTTGCCACTTACTTAAGCAATAGAATACAATATGTTGATATAAACGGAAGTAGGTCTACCGGATTGCCTGTAGCTATGGGCGTGCCACAGGGTTCCATTTTAGGCCCTTTTCTTTTTCTGATTTATATCAATGATTTGCCATTCCATATTCAGAATTTTTGCGACATTGTACTGTTCGCTGATGACACATCACTTTTATTTAAAGTGGATCGTAAGGAAACTAACATTGATAAAGTGAATAGCTCACTAGTGAAAGTTCTGGACTGGTTTAGTGCGAATAACCTACTGCTTAATTCAAAGAAAACTAAATGTGTTAAATTTACTATGCCCAATACTAAAAGCCTAGCTATTAATATAAGTTTAAATAATGAAACTTTGAGCTTTGTTGAGTCTACAGTTTTTTTGGGTTTAACTTTAGATAACAAGCTTCAATGGGGTACCCAAATATCGTGTCTTGCTGGTAAACTCAGTTCCGCAGCCTTTGCGATAAGAAAGGTAAGACAGTTTACCGACATAGAAACAGCTAGACTTGTCTATTTCAGCTATTTCCATAGCGTGATGTCATACGGTATACTGCTCTGGGGCAAGTCTGCGGATATTGATTCAATTTTTATAATTCAAAAACGAGCAGTGCGATCTATTTACAATTTGGGCCCTAGGGTTTCACTAAGAGAGATTTTTAAAGAAATAGGTATTCTGACGGTGGCGTCTCAGTATATCTTCGCCAATATTATGTTTATCAAGAAAAATATAGACTTGTATTCCAGAAACTGTGACATGCACTCTGTGAATACTCGAGGTAAACATAAATTAGTTGGTACATATTATCGCCTACATAAAGTAAACAACTCATTTGCGGGTCTAGGTGTACGTTTCTATAACAAATTACCCATTGACATTATGAATCTACCCCTACAAAAATTCAAACAAACTGTTAAAAACCGCCTTATTCTAAAGGGTTATTATACTATTAATGATTATTTAAATGATAAAGCAGCATGGGTATAGTTGCTCGTTTAATGCAAGATTAATGTTATATTGATTATTATTGTTGTAGCTTTATTGACTATTATTATCATTAAGTATATTGATATTTTTATTATTGTACTTATATTGACTATTATTATCATTCAGTATATTGATTATTATTATAGTAATTATATTGACTATTATTGTAATTATGTTGACTATTGTAGTAAAAGTTTAATGTGAAGTAGATGCATATCATGATCATTACGAGTTCGTAAGGCATAATACATTTTATTAGGGTTCTTTTACCACCCATGCCCTGCATTGTCATGCTCACTAAAATGTCATTGCTTGTGGTGTCGTATTGGCCGGGTCATCACCTTCCCTCTAATATGGCGAGGGTGATGATGGCTGGCCCGTGCGTCATGCTCGTGAACGGGTGCTACTTGGGATGACTGGTCAATCTTGGCATGGCTTACATTTAATATTCAATCCAGTATTACCTTGTCGTTCAATGTGACCAGGGGGTGCATTTACCAGTTTAATTAAAATACGTAGTCAAATTACCATACTAGTTGAAACTAAATAATTGAATTCCTTGTTTTCTTTCTTTAATCTTAGTATTATATTAATTGGTTAATTTGTAATAATTACTTTGTATGGTTCTTTGGTTGCGTTGAGTGTTTAAATTGTAACTCATTCAAATAACTGTAATTATCTGGCGATTGAAAAGAGTGGCGTGAGTTTCTTGCCAGTTCTTCTCACAGCTCTACCTCGTCAGCGAACTGGCTGTAGGTCAATTGGCTGACAAAATGTAATGTTGACTTTTCATAAGCATCATACTTTATGATCTAAATGAAATAAATGCTTTGACTTTGACTTTGACTTTGACTTTACTAGTTGGCTGCCTGTTGTTTTGTTACCGCGGTAGTTCAGTAAATATAAAAAAGAAAGTAGAGAGATTTTAATCTTATTTTGTAACAGTACCCAGTATTTTTATATTATAAGTTTAAGGAAGGGGTAATAAGTTATGTAATTACTACAGTTTATCGCAAATAAAGAATATTCTATTCCATTCTATTCTGATAAATATGTTTTATATTCTAGTACACCTACGCCTTCATATGTGGCAGGGAAACAACAAAAAAACTGTGAGTAGTATGGCAGAATTTTGCATACGCCATGTCTCACTGTGTTCGTATTTTAAAAAAATATACAGTTATTTTTATTGACCACCAATAGGCCTGATTGGTTATACGATCGATATATGCTTTAAGAGGCTACCCTCTTAAAGCATAAATATCGACGTAATAATAGTTCCTTTACCCAATTACCTCCTCAATTCCCGTCCTTTTTCCTTTTCCTTTCTCTCTACATGGTCGGCAATGGCTTCTTGTGCAATGCTAGAAAACATACATGAAAGTGCGTCTTTGTCGGTATTATTTTGCACGGAACTGAGAAGTCATCGTGACACAGACACAGACGTTTCGCAAGTTGTGTTTCGCTGAGTTTTACATCGCAAGGCGTCCGCACGCATTCTATCAGTGAGGACAGATTTTCACACTATGGAAATATTTTTGAATTCAATTAGAAATTAAATTATATGCAGTTGGTCACGTAGATTATAAAAATGCGCACAAAAAGAGGTGGCATGGAGGAAAGTTCTAGAAAAGACCAGGATTTCTTTGCGAAAAAACTGCAGTGTACTAACGTTCCGGAGATATTTCGCTACCGCAGTAGTTCCGCAGAGACTCGCTACCGCATACGAACGCGTAGGTGTACCAAAGGCGTTAGTGGTTAATAAATAATCGTTGGTAGGTCCATGTTCGTCTAAGATTTATTTATTCAAGAGCACTCACCTCTTTGATTGATAATCAGCCAGAAATTAATTTCAAATACTTGAATGTACGGTCTCCTATAGCTGAGAAATCAAAATACTAAATCAATATGATTAAAAAATTTATAAATAAATTGCCGCATATTTTTACTTGCACAAATTAACATTTTTCGTTGAACTTAAATGATGGAATTTACTAAAAGGCATCATCATAGGTGAATAGATTATATTTTCACTCATAAAATATGCGCATTTACGTAGGGTTACGTCAAACAGCGCGCTTTACCAAAAAATGTGTTAAATTTAGATAGGGCACAGATCTATTTATTATTGAGGAGGAAATCGCTAAAAAAATTTGTAACAACGTACAACATGTTAAAACAGTGAAAGGCATAAAATCGTAAAAAAATAAAACTGTCTAGATACTCTTTCAATAGGAATTCTGAGAATGGAAACGAGTTCAGAGAGTGAATAAGTATTTAAAAAAAAATTAAAACCTATATAGTTAAGTTTCTGAACGCCACTCGGTAACTGTTAACCCTCAAACTACAGACAGGTAATCCTCCATTTTCGGTACTGTGTTAAAGTTGTATGGCGTTTAAAGCGAAGAAACAAAAACAATTGTTTCGAATTTGGACCTTAAAATAGAAAATCATCAGCGATGGTTCTGAGCTTCAATATTACGCACGACGACTACGTAATACTGTAAAGAGGAGATACTAAAGACTTGATCTATTCCAATTTGGGCAATAAATCTACTAAGAAAAATCTCGCAGCCCCAAGTGCTCCAACCCTCTCCCAAAACCTCTTTAAAGATACATATTTAATTTTTATATATTTCCTTATTGCTCCATGCCTTTAATATTAGTTCTTGCTTATAATCTTTCTAGATTTCATGATGATGAGTTATCATGTAATTACCAATGTGGTTAATGTTTACATTATCAATACAACTAGTACCTACTACTTATTTTATCTACCTAGTATAATTGTTATCTGTACCTTAATCTAAACAATATTAAATGTTAAATAAACATCACGCAGCCTTTTATCTAATTAGTATAGAAAACAAGACAAAGAATATCTGAGCAAATGAAAACAAATACCAGGCAAATATGAGTCTACTTTGAACATCGAAGTTTCCCTACAAGCTTATGCGACAGACAACGTATCTACTATAAGAGCTATTGTTTATTTTTTCTCTATCATCAGCCTGCTAAAAAAAGGTCTCTGATTGACATAGGCCGCTTTCAAATGAACAAGTTTGTCATAGTCACCAAGCTTGACTGAATACGCTTAGTCGCCTCTAACGACACAACTGGAACGGAGTGCGAAAAATTTAGTGGTTTCATATTTCACACATTTAGGAGATATTTATAATAATAATTGAAAAAGCACTTCACTAAGCCGCCATAGTGGAGGCCACCATACCAGTAGTTTGGCTTTTGGAATGGTGTCCGCCACTTCTGGATTCCACTTACTGCTTACCATCAGGCAGAGTGGAGTCACTTTGGTAGGCTAATATAAAAAAAAATATAAAAAATAATTAGTTTTTATTTGATATAACATAGATACACAATCAGTGCATTTTTATTATAAACTGGCTTTTTAGTTTCACCCGCGTTTTTGCTTACTGCTCTGCTCCCGTCGCCAGTAGCGTGATGTAACCTTTCTCGAGAACTAGGCTATGAAACGCAAAAGTAATTTTTCAAATCCGTATAGTAGTTCCAGAAATTAGCGCGTACAAACAAACAAAATCTTCCGCTGTATATAATTGTTATAAATTATAAATAATCCTATTAGTCCACAAAATCTTGCATACAAGGTTAACAATTTATCTATTTCCAGTAGAATCAAGTTAGTACATATATCCTATAACAACGTAACTCTAAACTATTATGTAAACATCAAATGATCTTGTTCTTTGTTGTAACGTCTCCAGAGAGAATGGAACGTTCTGTTACGTGTCATGGATCTCATTATACGCTGACATCAAGGTGAACACAGAAACGGTAGACTTGTCTACATAGCTGTTTCAATTATTATTTTACTACCGATTTTTCAAGACAATTTGTTGTAACCTTTGGTTATTGATTAGGTACAAATTTGACAGCCTTGGTGAGCAGTAAAAGTAAGCGCAACCGCCATTCAAGAAAAGTCATCTGCGGTATTTCAATTAATAAACACAAATTACACCCATGCATGTAAAACATTGTTAGGTCACACAAAATTTTGTCCAGTATGGAAGTCGAACCCACTACCTTACGCAGCAGTCCCAGGCACTGAAGTCCACTACGTTACGCGGTCTAAACTTCTTTATGTGGGAACTACATCAAAATATAACGGTAAAATTATAAACAAAATGTTGCCAGTAAAAATAAACCTCTGTCAGTATTCAGCCGAATGCATTAATCATCATTCCAATATTCTCTTAAAATTAATAGTTCACTGACTTATTGATTGATTTTATATTTACTCCTGAAAAACGAAACTGATAGCTGATAATATTTTGAATATTCTTGGAAAATGACAATTTATGAAACTATATATCTCTGTTGAGAATGAGCAAACAATATCATTTGTTAATTATTTGTTCGCAAAATGACGATGGAAATACTTTTGTATGCATTGTCAGTGGAACTGCAGTTTTAATATTGTCATGTCTTATTTGTTTTACCGGAATGATCGTTGTATGTAATTTAAATAAAGTGATATCTGTTTTTATAAAAATCATTTTATTATAAACTAGCTATGCTCCACGGCTTCGCACGCGCGTAAAACATGATTTATTGTAACCCTCGGGAACCGGTCTGGTTTCCGAGGGTATGCCTATCTCCGGCACCGAATCTATCTACATAATAATTTTCATCGAAATCAATCCAGCTGTTTAGGCGTTGAATGGTAACAAACACACACACATACATACACACAAACTTTCGCATTGATAATAATATTAATAGAATGTGTTGTATAATGCTGAAGTGCGTAAAAGCTTGAAAAATTAAAAAACGAGGAAAGGGGAAGGTACACAAGAGTTTTTATTTTTACAAAAATTAAATTAAATATTCTTAAAATTAAATTACAATCATAAACTTTATAATTCAATTACTGCCCTCTAAAACAATTATTTTGTGTTATTTCATACAAGACATTTCGAAAAACTTTTTAAGTTGAGCACGGATCTTAAATTAACATTACAATTAGCAAAGCACTTTGCCGTAGAGCAAGTGCGTTGTTTTTTTAAACAAACTTTGTTCGTAATCGTCGACGCCATCTAAAACTGAAGTTTACACTGCAGTATAAACAATATTATGAGTGCATAGTGCTGTTTCGTAAAAATGAGGTTTCAAGTCTTAGGGTTATTGTTTTTGCAACCTCTTAGTAGCTAATAATAATACCAGCCTTTTATTATCTCACTGCAGGGCAGAGGCTACTTCTCATACAGAGAAAATTGAGGGTTGATCACCACGCTTACTTGCTTAAGGCAGATTGGGTATCCAATGGGCCACTACTATAGTATATTATAATCATAGACATAACAACTTATACATAATGATTCCATGATTACATTCTTAAAGCTTATCAAAACGAAAGATTTCCGCGCCGAAGTTTCACTCGCGCCTTTGCTTACTGCTCTGCTCCCGTCGTCAATAGCGTGATGTCACATAGCTAACAACCTTCCTCGATAACTGGGCTATCATACACAAAAAATAATTTTCAAATCCGACTGGTAGTTCCAGAGAATAGCGCGTTCAAACAAACAAACAATCAAAGAAAGTATAGATAAGCAGTATTACTATGGGTTGAGGTAGATACCGAACGAATTTCACTATTTTTTTTTTTAGATATTTTGTAAGTGCCGCGGCTAGAGCGAAAAGTTGATAGGGTAGTAGTATTACCGCATACCCACTCAGTTTTCTCTACCGCAGGCGGTAGCGAATACCGCTCACGTTTTAATAGGTCCTTAATTTAAATTTACTGGACGTTATTACTCTAATTAAAAACTCAAAAAAAATATTTTGGAATTTACACGACTGCTCTAGGCATATTATTTCAGAATCGTAAATAGAAGACGTGACAAGAAGCGTAGCTGCATTGGCTCGCTGAGTTCCAACGGTGATTTTTGTATGTGATCTCTCATCATAATGTGCTAAACTATTTGATCAAGTATAGGTGCAACACCTGTGGTATCAAGAACACGGCAGATAATATCATTCACTTGGGTGTGTAATATAAGGACAGAAAATTTGCGCGTCAGGCTTGTCTAACTAAATTATTATATCGACCTTTTATTATACACCTGAAGGGAAAGGCCTCTTCTTCTACAGAGAAGGTATAAGCATCGATCACCACGCTTGCGGCGTTTTCAGATTTCCTCAGAAGTCCAAGTTTCCTCAGGATGTTTTCCTTTACCGTCAGTTAGTAAATGTCCAGATAAACTTAGAAAGTACATATGATTTAAAAAATCTCATTAGTACTTACCCGGATTCAAACCCCCGACCTCGTGTTTATGAAGCGGGTGCCTTCATTACTGGGCCATTATGACTACCTATCTAACTAAAATAATGCTTTTAAATTATGGTTTTAATTCCATGAAGATTAACACATTTAACTTCTTTAAGCATAATGCCTGGCCTGTTGGTCTAGTGGTTAGTGACCCTGACTGCTAAGCCGGAGTTCGTGGGTTCGATTCCCACCCAGGACAAATCTTTGTGTGATGAGCATGATTGTTTGTTCTGTGTCTGGGTGTAATTTATCTATAATATGTATGTATTTACAAAAAAAAGTGTATATAAGTAGTATTTGTTTAGTACCCATAACACAAGCAAATATAATTGCTTAATTTGGGGCTAGATGGCGTTGTGTGAATGTGGTAGAATATTATTATTATTATTATTATAAATTGAATTTCTTATCGCTTTTGTTTCTACTGGCAGACAGTAAAAATATTTCTTTCATGGCTATCTCCATAAGGAAAATACCCGATCTTTTGTGAAACTTACGTGCAGATGTAGGTTCAATACGCGGTAAATGTTCCGGGACTTTTATCTAAAGTAGAAAGGGACAGTTATCGCGGTCCCTTCATGAACTGCACTATTTAAATATAACCGTAGCTTGTTCTTGGTACATATTACATACTAGAGTTCCGCCCTCGCTTCGCTTCAGTATCAAAAGTTTCACAACAAACTTATACGGAAAATATCATAGCAATAGTGTCGTATTGCACGATTCAGATTTACGCAGGCGCTTAAAATATTGAAATTCTAATAATGACTGAAAAGTTTTGTTACCAAGCTCAATTTAAAGATGAAATTTATTTTTAAATCGGTAGAGTAGATTTTAAGTTAAATCATTGCAAACAAACAAACATACATAATATCGAATATTTTCTCTTTATAATATTAGTATAAATATAGACATAGCATCACACCGTATTGTCCGAAGAGATAGGCGTTCACGTTTCGTTTGGGTCCAATGGAACTGGGTGCGAACTTGCTGTCATTTTCCTGGTACAATTCCAGACTTCAGGCTTTTTAGAGAATTTATAAAATTACTTATTACTGTTATGGAGAATTTGCCTACATAAAAACACAATATTAACTTTACTATAACCGGGGATCGAACCCGAGACCACTGTGTGGCAGTTGGTAATGAAAATTGTGAGCCAGCATAGGTAAATAATATAAAAGACATTTTTTGTTTTGTAGTATTATTATATCGTAGAAAAGTCACACGTTCTTAATGAAAATGCACTTTTAAAAATCTTTAAGAACATTCACACGTAAGAGTGTTGCCACTCTTACGTGTGAATGTTCTTAAAGATTTTACGCGGGATATATATTATTGGACGCAATTTTGTGTCATATTTTCGTAGTTTTCAATTTATATCATTTAATCGGAACTAAATTTTAAATATGTTTTCAGAACACAACAGTTTTAGAATTAAGTGAAAGTTGTGTATAAAGTAAGTAACCATAAAGCTTACAGTTCTACTTATATGCATATAATACATTGGAAAATCCATGGCATTATTTTCATAGTAAAATAACGCTCTTAATATTTAAACATTAAAACTTATATATAATCTTTCAACACCTGAAACAATTTTTATCAAGTACCGACAGCGAAACAGTATATAAAATTACCGTGACAAAAATATGAGGAGGTTACTTTTAATCTTCTCATTTCAGAACATTACCACACGAAATATGATCGTATGGACGCTTTTTGAAAGCTTTCACACTGTCAAAACCTATGTAGTGAAGCTCTTGGGGATTTACGAAGCATTTATGGTTATGACAGTGGATGATACCAGGTATCCATTACCATTGTCGTTTTCATATATTGCCCTTATTCTGTTATGTTTTTGTATAAGTATTTAGGACCAAAGGGAACTGTTATCGCTATTGAATATGTTGTAAGATTTTGTGTGAAACAGCTTTTGTTTTTACTGATTGATGAAATTTTGTGTGAAATTTGTTACCACTTTTTACCGTCGTAATTTTTAACAGTCGTTTCTTCTATTAGGTAGATCCACGCTGGTTTCAGCATGAATGGGCCGGATCGACCGGGAAAGTACTTCCTTCTCATAGAAGATTGACTTAAGAGTAGTAGTATACGTACTACTGCGTTTCGTTCGGTGAGTGAGAGCGCTGGAGGCCCAATTTCCTCTTTTTCCTTCTTCCTCACTTACCACATTCCCTTCCTCTACCCCATTTCCAGCCGCCATAATAAAGGCCACCATACCAGCAGTTTAAGACGATGACTTTTGGTATAGTGGCCACCACTTCTGGATTCCACTGACTGCTTACCATCAAGCGGGATGGAGTCACTTTGGTAGGCTAATATAAAAAAAGATATTGTTTCTGGTATATTAATTGTTTTTTCATGACAATATTTAAAAAGAAGATATGAGTACTTTGAAAAGTCACTTGCTTTTCGATAGTTATTCTTTAAAAATATATATCAATATTAATAAAATAAGTCCTCAGGGTTCCAGAGTGGTTGATACCATCCCAAAAATCACTACGCTGAGGCAAGACAGTGTCAGCAATTAAAATAAATTGTAGAAATAAATTGTATTGTAATGTACGAACTACAAAGCGAGTTGTATGTACTTAATAAATTATTTTCTTCATATTGTAACATAGAATAATCTCTACAATTACAATTAAACCACTACAAAGCAACCAACTAAGTGCCATCCAAATATTTACTCCATGTTGAAATTAAATCCACTGCAGCACATTGTTTGGCAACAACTTACTAGTCAAATATTTATTTCAACTTTCTATTTTAAATGAATATAAATACTATTTTAAAATTAGCCAGTCTTTTACTAAATACTAGCTGTTCGCAACGCGGCTTCACCCGCGTTAAGTTACATCTTTGGTTATTGCCCCACTCTCGCAGCTCGCAGCGTGATGTTACATAGCCTTTAACCTTACTCGAGAATTGAGCTATCAAAGGTAAAGTGTACTATCTGCATTTACTGAACCAATTTTGAAAATTCTTATTGCATTTAATGCTATATTAGTATGGATAAATTCTACTATTAGTATTATAGAATGTCTTTAAATTGTTGACTGCTATAATCTACTGCAATAATTTGGTAGCGGTCCAGGCATAGAATTTAAACTTTTAAGTGGCTTGTCACGGTTCAGGCATATGCCGCCTTTGGCAACTGCACAAAGTTGCCAATAGTTAGATATAACTCAAAATAATTGCATTGGAATTGAAACGATCTTTTGAATAAAGTATTGCTACGAAAGAATCTTTCTAGTGTTTTGGATGGTCCTCACGGGAATATATTAGGTAAGTTTTAGCTTATGTAAAGCTTTTTTCTATAAATTAGATTTAAATTTTTAGGAGTATTTTACTGTTATATTTATCTTCAAATTTGGTTTATAGGCTCTTCTAGTTTTACTGGTATAGCTCATCGGATGGGTAAAGATCTACTAAAACGTATAGTGTTCTAGTAATTAACTCTAAGTTTTAAATTATTGCACATCAAACTAATCAGCGTAACGAAAGTGCATGGTCGTCAATTCGTGCACAATCTCCGAGATAGAGTGTTATCTTGTCTATTTTAATTTTATACAAAATAGTGACAAGCTGTGATTAAACATAAAAGTATAATTTCATAATAAATTAAACCTACTTACCTTCAATTACAACAAACATAATTAAACATATTGCTATTGAAAGAATTATCATAAATATAAATAAAATTGTTAAAATATAAATATAAATTAAATTGTTTTTTATACGACAAAGGTGAAAAGCTGCATTCAACCCGTCTCATGACAAGCAGTTACCATATAGTTAGCCTATGGACGTTTGCAACACCAAGAGTATTCTAGGATAATAAAAATAATGATAACAATATCATTCACTACCGAATGCCTAATGAGTTGTGGGGCAAAATTACTACCATCTGAGACAAAGAATAGGCGTTGCGGCAGACCAAGAAAAATATGGAGAAACGAATTGGACAAAATAAATAAATCGTTGTCCACACTTGCTAAGAATCGAGGACAATGGAGGTCATGGGGAGAGGCCTTTGCCCAGCTGTGGGATGATTTGGACTGACAGTAAGTAAGTAGTAATATCATTCAATTCGATTACAAATATGAAACAGTCATGTGAATTCATTCCAGCATACAAAAGGTATAAATTTAAAATCTAGGCTTCGATTTGGAGAGAGTTATCACTTGGGTGCTTGCTAATGTGCGTCATTTATCATCTGAACTGACATTATTGGCTTCAATCGTATTGATATGTAGCTCTTACATTTTTGTAGGTGTTCATATGTTTAAATTTTGTGTCTCAGGGGTGTTTTATCCTCTAAAACTGGTGGTTAATTATAATTTCTGTTTTCATACAGGTATGTTTTTAGGATTCTGGAACTCGACAGGATAAACCGCAGCCTTACAGGATCACTTGGTTGTCCGTCTGTCTGTCTGTCACAACTATTTTTCTCAGGAACGGGTAGAGAAACAGAGTTGAAACTTATGTATATATTAAGGTCTATGGTCCCTATTAGGTCATTATCAAGGTCAACTCGATAAAAAAATATTAGAATAACTAGATTTTCGTAAAAGTTTGTAAATAACAAAAATGTCTTTAATTTTAAAATTTTCTAACTTATTCTTATGTTCGTGTTATAAAGAGCTTGCTCTTTGCCAAATTTTATGACCACGGGAAGTACCCTAGAGGATTTTCACAGTTCAAAAATCTAAACCTATTTCCAGTTGTTATTAAAGTTTTCATTGCTTGACAAATTAATGTATGAACACAGAACCGTTTAATTCAAAACCGTTTAGATCTACTGTTAATGTTTCTTGAATTTCTGCAGACACTATAATACA
This sequence comes from Parascotia fuliginaria, assembly GCA_963082885.1. Lineage (NCBI taxonomy): Eukaryota > Metazoa > Arthropoda > Insecta > Lepidoptera > Erebidae > Parascotia > Parascotia fuliginaria. The sequence goes on from OY720177.1 coordinate 16,085,759, forward strand.
GTAGTTGTACGAGGCTTTCATATTCTGTACTAAATAATGTCCTGACCTTGTTAATATACTCGTATATTAAGTGTCTCTTACGTTAATGGTAGAGACACATCAGAGTCGGTATGTTTGAGATCTGTTATTGTACCTACGTTATATCCTGTACCTATGGAGTAATAAACCTTTTTCATTATATTATTCTATTTGCCTGTAATGTCAGATGTATACTTCTGAATAAATAAAATAAATATAATAACAATAATAATATTTAGGTTTTAAGAATTAATTTATTTCTCAAAAAACATTAAAATTTCAATTAAATGAAAAACTTAAGCTAAGATTACAATTTTATTAGAAACATGCTGATCTACTTTAAAATATTTTTCTTCGGTTTATTGAATTTATTTATTAATTTCTAAATTTATAAAATATTAAAAATAAAGAATTTATTTATAATATTTTATTTATTTATGTACACTTTTTACAACTCTGCGGATGAAGGTAGTTACCTAAAACTATACTTTAGTGCAATTAACTAATTAATCGAATGATGGAGTTTTGTCATCGCATAAAGAGGAGTAAAAGCCTGAAAATCATCTAACACTAGATTAAGGCAGCTGGATTTCTTTCTTTTAGGATTTGATCTGTTAGTAATATCCAAGATAAACTTCGAAAGTACTACAATACAGACTTTAACTTTTGAAAATACCAAACAGAAGAAAAATACCTACTGCTTTATTCCCGAAAATAACGATACTCGATGTTTTATACATACCACGATTAGCTTGTCGAGTACGTGATACTGTAAGTGTAAACATACAAATGACTGCACCTGCATACGAAATGGCAGCTGCCAACGAGTCTGACATGTAATCAATGTCCATGTGAACTAGAGCTAAAATCAAGCTGGAAGTTTAGTTTTTCCCGCCTATAAAGAATTTGAATTTAGAATTTCTAATTTTTAACTCCATGCTAACACGTATAATTATACGGTTGGCGAACTTACTTATTCGATAAGGGAAGTTATATGCCACAGAATAATAGCGTAAAGAATTTGTTTTTTTAGTATGGCGTGTTGTTCTGTGAATGAGAGCATCAGAAGTCCAATTATCACCTTGGTTTCCTTCCATTTTTATTTTCTCTTCCTCCATTCCCTTCTCCCTTCATGATTGTCTGCTATCTTAGAAAGAAAGAAAAAGTATTTATTCTGCCCAGAGGCGACATACAAAAAACAAGACGAAATAGGAAGAATACAGAAATTATAATAAACAAAATTGCTACAGAAAATAATATACTTAAGAGCGTCTTAAATGTTTACCTTGTAATTTTTTATTTTTCGTTTCGTTTGGATTGTAACCACTTTTAGTTATAAATGTGTGTAGCTGCTGTAATTGTATAAAAAGCAAAAAATAAACGCGACTAAAGGCGAAAATTCTATATAAATCATTTTTTATTTAAAAATTAGCCTGCTGACTATCAATCACTTTCTACCTAAAAACTGTGTAATCAACTCGCAATACTTGCAAGGTGAAAATTATCCAGAGTCTAGACAACCGTCGACAGCTTAATTACAACTGATAGCATTCACGCTCCAACTGGCCTAGAGTAGATCACAAGGCTATTTGTATGCTAATGTGCACCCTCCTTCATGTCCGTTGTACGTAACCCCGGATTGTTCCATGGAAAATTGTTTAGAAAACAAAATTATCTTAATTCTCATCGATTTTAATTAGTAGAGCTATTTGTTTTCTGAGTCAGTTTTGTAATTTAGAGTTTTCCAATAGAAGTAACAGACGTTTGTTTTTGTTTTCGGATTTTCTTTACTGTATAGTTTGAGAGATGAGTTAATAACACACATGTTTTACGATTAATACGTCTAAGTAATAAAATGTCCAACTACTAATAAGCCTAATCAACAAATCGCAATGATATATCGCATATTTGTAGGTAATAATTGATGGTCAACAACCTTAAAGAAGCCCGACGCCTTAGTCTCTTCTAGCCCAAGCTTAGTATTTATTTATATAAGACAAGTAAAGATTTGCTAAAAAATGCTAAGTGTTTCTCTCTAAAATCAACAGAATAATGTTTGCAAAGTTATTTAAATTCTCACCTTGCCGCGAATGTCTTAAAATGCCCACGCTTACAAAATATCAAAACAGTTTCTGATAAACTTTTAAACAACAAAACTGTTTACAAACTTAGGCGTAAAGTCACTGTCGAAGATATCTTAAGTTTTTGATAAAATAAATAATAAATAAATTTATTTCAACAACTACACACAACGCCATCTAGACCAATAGTAAGCATATATTATAGCTTGTGTTATGGGTTCTACAATGCGAATATACATACTTAAATACTTTTTTTTTTGTAAATACATACACATTATACATAGAAACACCCAGACCAATGTAAATAGACATGTTCATAAAACTATAGATTATAATTATAGATTTTAGTTAAAGTTACCTACCTCGCATGTTTTGGTATCATAAAATTAAATAAAAATCCTTGGTCATTGTTCTTGGTCAATATGTTTTCTCTTCCATTTTCTATCAGTCGTCTTTACACACTTTTCATCTTTCATGTCATTCTTCACAGAATCCATTTTTTTCTTTGTTCTCTTCATCTACAATAACTCTATACCCTATTTATATCTCTATTGATTTTAGCCACATTAATCAAATTTATGGCTTGTTATATTTAATTTAATTTATTAGGGACAAAAAACAGTTACATGCTAAATATTACAGAAGAAGAGTTTTAAATTATTATTAGTAAAAATTTATAAAGATAGCAAACAGACTACTTAGGCATCTCTAACAATATAATTATAGTTATTTATATAGTGTGAAAGAGTGACCAATTAATTTAGTTAACTTTAGTCAGTAAATTAGAACTTGATTTTTTAAATTTAAATTTTGGAAGAGACAATGTGTCAGCGTCATTGATATGTGTGTTATACGCTTCGACAAGACGACGAAGGGAAGCCCGCACTCCGGCGTTAGTTACAAGACGACAAATTGATGGCCTTAAACTAGCTAAAAGTGGCATAAAATTATAATGTTAGTTCAGCACTTAAAAAATTCATGCAAAATCGATCAAGCAAACAGTTTCAGAAGAATTCATGCAATAGTCGATTGAGTATTAAACGAATAAAAGACACTTTTGTATTGAGACTTAATAATTTAAGTAGCAAGACGGAATAACTAACTCTAGAATATCAAGTTTCAAGTAGTTTTGCTAGAAAAAGAAACTTTCTGATATGACAGTTCGCTCCACTAGAATTCACAATTAGTTGATGACGTATGTGTGATATATTTAATACCTACTATCTGCTCTTGATACTTTGCAAGCTAGTCTTAGTTCACAAGTCTTAATCTTCGCTCATCCATCGGTTGCCCATTAGCTTCAGGTAGTTCACCTTGTAGGGTCACCACTTGTTTTTAGATTAATGAACACTTTGCTCCAATGCTACTCAAAGAAAAAAACAATAGAAAAATGGTAGGTACTATAGTCATTTTTTTATCAGAAAACCAATGAACTCACAAAGTTATAAACTTCCAAATAAATGTCTAGGTACTATATGAAAAACAATTGGTAAAGTGTCGAAACAAATCCATATAAATATTGTACTAGCTAGTCGCGGTGCGGTTTCACCCACGTTTTTGCTTACTGCTCTGCCCCCGTGACTAGTAGCATGATATTACATAACCTAAGACCTTCCTCGAGAATTGTACTATCATATGCAAAAAGAATTTTTCAAATCCGACTGGTAGTGCCTGAGATTAACGAGTTCAAAGAAACAAACAAACAAACTTTTCCGCTTTATATAATAGTATAGCTATTCAAATAAATTACTTTTGTATTAAGCATATAACTTGATACACAATACAGAATATTGTCTTTATCTTAAATCTTATAAAGTTATGATGTCGTAAATTGCCTATAGATTTATGCCCCCATAACAGTTAAACCTATTAAACAGTGACTATACTAAAACTTTACAACTTTACGATATGGATCGTACATTGTGAAGATAAAATGCAAGGTGGTTTTAAACCACACTTTTTTATCTTTATATTAAAATAAATAGTCCATAAAAAAGTACAAGATCGCAGAATAAAAAAGTACAAGTCTCAATTACTGGCCACTTTGCACTTGTTTTTAGATTTTTTTTTTCATTTATAGCCTGACGATGATAAATAAGAGGGTAATGACCGCAGTAATATATAAAACAGGTAGTAGATCCACGCTGGTTTCAGCATGAATGGGCCGGATCGTCCGGGGAAGTACTACCCTCTCATAGAAGATCGACGTAAGAGTAGTAGTATCCGTACTAGTGCGTTTCGTTCGGTGAGTGAGAGAGCCGGAGGCCCAATTTCTCCCCTTTCCACTTTCCTCACTTCCCTCATTCACTTCTCCTACTTCATTCCCAGCCGCCATAATAGAGGCCACCATACCAGGAGTTTAAGACGATGGCTTATGGTATGGTGGCCACCACTGCTGGTATCCACTGACTGCTTACCATCAGGCAGGGTGAAGTCACTTTGGTAGGCTAAAATATAAAAAAAAACGCTGCTAATGCAGCAGCGACTTAGAAAAAATCCAGTAAAGGCCAGCAGCCACACGAGGACTCAACTGCACAATAACTGACTATGTGTAACGCCTTTGCTTGTCGCTGCACTATTATATAAAAAAACATAGTGCTCAAAGGCTTTGACTACGTATATAGCATACTTGTACAAATACCATAGGCGCCTATAATATCAGAGAAATCACGCGTTCTTTGCTAACACAGTAAGCATAAAATTATTTCAGAGCTTTACTGTAGATACGTATTCCTCTATCAATTTCCAAAATTACCTATTGAAAAAAAAAACAATGTACCTATGTTCATATTTTTTAGTACACAGTAAAATATTTAACATCATGTAACTTAACACCTTTTACTTATCAAAAAGATATATACGACCTGAATCTTACATTCTCACACACTTAAAAATGCAACAACAACGGAACACTTTCTTTAAGAATTTTCAACACATTCGCAGAGGAAACAAAATGAAAAATTCATCAAAAATTTCACCGTCACAGCATACGTTATTCGTAATTCAAAATTCACATATATGTATGAGGAGACGTGGAAAGTGCTTCTACAGTTAATATTGACTTTAATGAATGTGTCAAGCAAATACCTGAAATTTACTCGTAAGTCAAACTAAATCGTACTACTAAATACTACGTACTACGTACGTTTGAGTACTGGTAACTTAATTGAACATGCTTGCAGGTGAGAACTAAATCAAAATATCTATTATTTATGAACTTATTGCATTAATTCATGGTGTATTTACTATATATTTTGATAAACTTTTGTGTGGTTCATTTCAGCCGATAGACGTCCATACATACATAACTTCACACCTGTCCCCCATTAATGCAGTAAGTCCATCCACTGCTGAATATAAGCCTGGATAAGTATCTCCATGTTGACAGTTCTTGAGGCATCACCTTAACTAAATTCACAGTCTACCTTGTGTAACCAACAACGCTGCAAAATTTTATATCATGAATTATAATTATTTGTGGTAACCAAACTACTACAAAACCGTATTACTAATAAAGAAGTAGAAAAAATATCTATGACAAATTTTATTGGTTGTCTGGAAGAGATCGCTTTTAGTGATAAGACCGCCCATTGTCACTATTTATTGTTAAATAATTTTATATCCAATGTAAGTTACATGTGGTATATTCTGCTTGATTCTATTCATTGATTACCTTCTACCTTTTCCAGATCTACGGCCCGCTTTACCTACTGTGCCTCTTCCAATTTATGGCCACCATACTTAGGTCAGAGAGAAGTTGGTTGAAGAGGCCTTTGTCCACCAGTAAACGTATTTTATTAAAATAGTCACAAATGATACCATTCTAATATTAGGTATCAATAAATTGCTATTAATATTGATAAAAAATACTCGAATATTATTGTCATAAAGACAACGTAATTGCCTACCAATACAATGCCTATTTTAACTAATAAATGTACACGAAACTTCGTTCGCCATTCGAAGCGTCATCTCACACATACGAATGGCATCGACCCGTTTCATCCATTCAGAGTCTCAGAAAAGTAATTATGTTTATGAACTTTAGGATTCCTGATAAATTGAATGCCTTTATGTATTGCGCGTGCGTCTGCGCGAAAATTCATGTGTTTAATTAATGTAACTGGGGATCCAAACCAATTTTTGGCATAAAAAGTATCCTTTGTCTGTCTCCGGCACCGAATCTATGTAAATACCAATTTTCATCGAAAGCCGTTCAGCCGTTTAGCCGCTGAGTGGTAACAAACACAAAAAAAAAATAATATTAGTATGAAATAAATTCGTCTTAGAAAGGTATCCAAATTGACAGAATCTAAAATAGTGTCAAGTGTTTAAGGAATCTAAGATCTTGGATGGATGAAGAATCAATGCTCAAATATTAAACACGCTAGTAAAATTGCTCTGTCGTTAATATTCATAGTACAATGACAGAGACTGCATAAGAATAAACAACGTCTCAGTACGCTGAATGGAATATAAAATTTTAATGTGATGGAAAAACTGGCTTGGAAATTCGACTAAAGCTGTCCTAAAACAGTTTAAGAAAAAAGACAAATTATAATGCGTATCCAAGCCTCTTTTGGATTTTTACTTGAGCCGAGTGCGTATTACTACTCGCTGCTCGTATTCATGAGTAAACTTAGTGAAGTGAAACAAGTGAGAGTACTTCAAGCCGTAACTGCATAAATTGAGTAAAGGATAATAAGTTCTAACACGTTGAATCTAAGATTTACTTTTCCGAAACTTGTGCTATATGAATACGGCAATTCATTTGGAAGACAGACTTGGCATTCGATTAGAAAGAGCTGGAACATTCTATAGACGAATACAAAAAAAAACAAATGAAGAAAGTTGATGTAGACAATTAACCCTTGATTACTAAAATGTGTTTTATCTCTCTCGGGAACCTGGCCGATTTTCAAGATAAAAGTGGCCTATTTGCATCTCCAGTACTGTATCTACATATCTATATAGGTACCAATTTTCATCGAAATCGGTTCATCCGTTTAAGCGCTGAGTGGTAACATACACAAATACATACATGCACACAAACTTTCGCATTTATAATATGAATAGAATTGTTTGATTGTTAGATCACAAGTTTAGAGCACCAACAAAGCACACACTGACGTCCAAATATGTACTCGTATGTGCACAATTTATGATTCGTACATAATATATTATTATGTGGTGCCGCTGCGGTTGTCAGGTGAACCTTGCCCTAACTATTTAAACTTGCAGGTCTTACTTAATACTAGACGATGACATCAGGGAGTAATTTAAATATTTGTTTCGTAACATACTGCAGCAATAAAATAAACAATAAATTGTGTATAATATAAAAAAAAATACGGTTGAATTAAGAAACCTCCTCCATTTTTGAAGGCGATTAAAAACGTTTTTAAATTGCTATAGGTAGATATTCCTCTCATAAACTCGTATCTAGTCCTCTCACTTGTAATTGTTACAAGCCTCTAGGGTTCACGCTAAAGTCATCAATACGTGTATGATATACTTAAAGATACGGACCGATTTATTGATTGCCGCAAGTTTTGTCGTAAAAATCTAGACGTCCAAATTTATGTATTCAATTGCCGATTTTAGGAACAAAGCGGCATGTCCGATATGTTTTTTGTTTTATTTGATCGATATGTATCGAAATACTTAACTATTAATATAAAGGCTGGTAAGTTTTAACACTAATAAAATATAGCAACTGCACAGTGGTATCTAGAGCCAAAGTAAGCATATATATTGTTGTATAGGTTCTTGAATGCAGATAAATATAATTAATAACTTTTATTTTAAATACACACATATTACTTATACACTAAAACAACCAAATCAATGCAACGAGTTATTTTCAAGCACACAAATGTGTTTGTTGTTTTGTTTTTAGTTTTTAACTGAGCGAGCGTCGAACCCACGACCCTCAAGGGTCAATTTAGTAGTCGACTGCTACCGCTACGCCACCGCTAATGTTTTTCATATATTAATTTTAGCGTTATAAAAGTAAATAAAATCTTAATAACAATCTTTCTTGTCGCAAGAACACTGGGTCCTACAGTAATGAGAGTTTGTTAGTTTGTTTGTTTGTTTGAACGGGTTAATCTCTGGAACTACCAGTCGTATTTAAAAAAATATTTTATGTGTTGTATATGATAGCGCAGATTTCGAGGAACGTTATAGGCTATGCAATATCATGCTACTGGCAACGGGACTAGACCAGTAAGCAAAGACGTGGGTAAAACCGCCGCGCGGAAAGTTAATAAAATAAACCATATTTAATTCGTTCCCTTGCATAAACAGAGCCAAATTCTATGAGTACTTCAGCTACTAGGAGTGCAGAAGACAACAGTGATTATAAAATTAAGCATGCCTCCTATGCGCCAATGCCTGGCACATTGCGTGTTCACCGCGCGTGACTTTTCCCTTATTTCAGTCACGATTCTCTCATCAGTTTCGGCCGCAGAGCTTGTCCTGCACATTTAAATAATAAACTTTAAGTTAAAAAGTAGGATCGACCTATTCGCGTAAGTAGAAGTTTTTGAACAGGTATATAGGGCATACTTATACCGTATTATTTGCAGAGTTATTACCCGCATTGTTTATTTTTCGTTATCCTTCTAAATCCATTATTAAAATGTATGTATAAAGCAAAGATTTTGAAGAGATACCAGACCTATACGATAATCGGTCGGTTATACTAGAACTACTACTACTACTGGTGTACCGAAATAAACTTCGATAGCAAACAATCTGATGTGATAACTATAAGTGTATTCAGGCCTACGGCGCGCTAACACTGACCGAAGTAAACGCACATACTTTACACCGATATTAGCCATTCCGTTTGGCCTTTATACCGGTTAAATAGAATAATACCCCGTAAACACAAGTACTAATATTATTTTCCTGCATTAAATTTACAGAACTAAAATTCTTGCAATTTCTTGAACTTTGCTTTCCCTCGGATAAGTCACATTAAGATCCTCAGAGCAATAAGGTCATATTTCAGTATGAAGTATGAAATTGTTAAAGTCAGTCCTGTAGAGAGTTGTGTTGTTGTTTTAATTTAAAGTGTAGAAGTAAATTTTCAGACTTTTACCTCAAGATTAAACTAAGTTTTAACTAAGTTGTGAAAGGTCGTTCTAACAATGCGTCACGCTGAATCTACAATCACAACGAAAAGTTGTATACCTTTGAGTAAAGAATTATCTAATCTTGGATAATGAGTATCCTGTGTGAAATTTACTTAGTGACTGGGTGGCTCTTGTGATTCTTCTATATTGTAACGTTAACTGAAAAATACTTATATACCTCTATTAAAAGCAAGCAACTAGCTTTAGGCACTACGCAGACGGGTATCCGTAGTAAGGTGTTATTCGAACGAAATTATCTAATATTCCTTTAGTTGCATCTTACGATACAAGGTGAGGTAGTTCCACGCACGATTTTTAATATTTACAAATATCTTATTTAAAAATCAATTTACTATAGTAAGTAAAATCATTGAATAACTGATTTTAAGTTTATTCTCAGTGAAAATTGAAGAAAATTATCAAAGATTCGCTTTCATTTCAATATATCGTTTCTAAATCATTATCCCGTAAATTCTCACAAAATTGCTACGCCACATAATATTGAACAAATATACAGTTCAGTCGTATTATACCAATTTAATTTAGCTCGCCTATCACCAGAGGATATTACGTCACATGCTCATTTCCTGCAAATCAATGTTACGACGACTTCATTCCGTTATCATAGCTTGGCAGGCTGGTAATACTACTTTTTTTTATAAAATCTTACATTTGTAAGCAAAGCCGAGGTGCTTTAATTTAAGAAAATTACTTTACCCACCATAAAATATTTTAAAATCTACTTATCAGAAAATTGAAATATTAGGGCTAAGTTACCATCGTTGCTTTTCGCTGATTCGCCAAAATTGTTAAATTATAAGTGCATTGGCGGAAAATCAGTTAAGGATAATTTGTTTACTGTCGAAACGCTGAGATTTGTTAAGTAATAAGTGATATGGGCGGTTAAACGTACTTTTCCCGATGAAAATCTGCTTTTTAAGCCCGATTACTACACCATTTCCTGCACCTACCTCATTCCCTTCACGATGGCCAGCGGCTTGTCATAGTCCCTGGCATTGAAGAAATTTATGAGCGACAGCTACCACTTAATAACAGAACATGGACTATTGGCTGCTATTGTCGCCAATTCAAAAAAAGAACATCGAGATACTCCGCAGTAATTGGAGGAGAGAACACGATAAGTCTTTGGTTCTCCGCTTCATCACTCTTCGATAATGTTACAGTTCATCGAACAACGAAGCTAAAGTCCTAGTTTCACCATTCTAATTCTTTCTGCTCTCAACATCGTATTCAAAACTCCAAAACTCCTTACATATTTTAAGAGTAAAAACAGTTTGAGGCATCTAATAAACTTGTCACCATTAATCTCTTTAACTCGTGTCGTAAATAAAATGTTCTTAATTAAAAAAAATAAAATAAAAATACTTTGAATTATAATACTCTAGTATCCTTTAAAAGGAATGTAGCAAGGCATGCTTAATCTAATTTTAACGTTAAATATGCTCAATTCGACCAATATTGACATTCTTGTGCAAACGTCGCGTCGTTTGAAGAACCTGGGATCGTGTGTGTACGGGGCAATTCAATGATTTATATTTATAAGAGATGATCTAAGAGTGCTAAAGAGTGTTACCGTATGTTAAAAAGAGTAGAGTTGAAGGCGTTTTTGCTATTAAAATGTCACGAGTACTATTATTAAACTTATTTTTTACTTCTTTTTGAATAAGGTTTTGAGAGATAAATATATTTTCTTTTTCTATTTTCCTAACTTATAACAATAAACGGAATAAAAAGGAACTTTTAATAGTGTTTACTTTGACTATTGTACCAATCAATGAAGCGGCTCTTTAGAGGGTAAATAGTAGTAATTAGTCAGGGTAAGTTTTGTTTACCTAGGCGCCCTAAACTACAGTCGATAAAGGTAACATTACCGCTCACCACTGCCATTATTATTAAATATAAAAAGCAAACTCTATACGCAACATTAATTACATAAATACACCTTAAATTCTGTTTATATAAATACCAAACACACATAAATATTTTTTTCGGCGGTAACATTGTGTTCAAATTGACTGAGAATTACACAATAATGAAATGAGTGATTATTTTTTCAATTATTCTGTTTGTTCCATAGTCCAATGAATTTATTTTACAAAAGTGATGATTATAGTAATGTAGTAATTTTCTGGTGCTTAGGTCGGTAATAAATGAAGTATTATTCTGAGAAACAATATAAATACGTACCCGCAACGTATTCACAACAATCTGATTTTGGAACAAGTGACCATGTATCGTCCTGTGGTATTAATTGTGTTCGCAGTTGCGGCTTTGGTAAGAGACAGTTGATTAAACATAATTAAACATTTACACATCTATACTGTCATATAAAGCGGAACAGTTTGTTTGTTTGTTTTAATCTCTGGAACTACCAGTCGGATTAAAAAAAACTTTTTGCCTATGATAGCCTAGTTTTCGAGGAAGGTTTTAGGCTATGTAATTTCACGCTACTGGCGACGGAGGCAGAGCAGTAAGCAAACACGCGAGTGAAACCGCGCCACGGTAAGCTAGATAAATATAAAATAGACAAGCAATATTTTGTCGGTAGTAGATCCACGCTGGTTTCAGCATGAATGAGCCGGATCATCCGTAGAAGTACTACCCTATCATAGAAAATCGACGTAAGAGTAGTAGTATCCGTACCTACTACTGTGTTTCGTTCGGTGAGTGAGAGCGCCGGAGGCCCAATTTTCCGCCTTTCCTCTTTCCTCACCTCCCTCATTCCCTTCCCCTAATCCCATTCCCACGTGCCATAGTGGAGGCTACCATACCAATAGTTTAAGACGATGGTTTTTGGTATGGGAGCCACCACTTCTGGATTCCACTGACTGCTTACCATCAGGCGGGATGGAGTCACTTTGGAAGATAAAGAATTATAAAGAATTTTTGAATAATTTTTAAAGAAATCCTAACTGATATAGAAGCATATAAGTATGTTTATTCGCACTCCAGAAACTATATATATGTAATTGTGTTTATTATTTATTTAAACTAATATTATGAAGAGAAAAGATTTAATTGTGTGTATGTTTGTTTGTTTGTTCCGATTTAACTCAAGATCTACGTAACTGATTTTAAAAATTCTTTCATCTTTAGAAAACTACAAATAGGACGGGTAATATAGGTTATGTTTTATTATGTTTAACATATTTTTTTAGTCATATTCATAATTTCTACATTTTAAGCGCCTTTGTAAATCTGAGTGATGCAATGCGTCACTATTGCTATGACATTTTTTGTCGGCGATTGTTGTAAGACCGAATGAAACTTTTAATACCGAAGCGAAGCTAGGGCGGACGTCTAGTTAGTCATATGATAAGAGTTCTATGAGAGTTGTTTTCAGCTAAACTATGTTTTACCTACAAGTTGCGTTGCAGCACGTAAAAGCGTTTTAGTTGCATCTGGGGTAAAAGGATCACGTATTTCAAATAAATTAACAAAACATGGCAATTGTTATTTTGTATTGTGATGCGCCTAACAATTACTGAGCTAAAAGTAATATAATTTAAATGCTCCCGTATAAAATTAATCGACTAAATATATTGCTTCATTAATTGTATATATTTTAATATTTATTAATTATATTATTTGTTAATATAATTAAGAAATAAACGTTGAAATTAAAAACAGTTATAATAAATATATATATATATACTTTTAATGTTTGTTAGTATACATATACATAATGCTTCTCAATAATTGTTATTTCAGGCCGATGACGAAATGAGAAAATGTGGGAAAATCATACGTTCTGTAAGTACCTTTAATACTAAACTAAGTATATTAGTTTACTATCTACACAGATTTACGACTTTAAGGCATTTCCTTACCCTTCGCTTTTGAACGTTAAGAATATTCAGAGCTATAGTTATATATAATTTTCAACATACAAGGTAACATTATACTACATAATTGCAAGCGTGCTTGCACGTAGACATCAGGCAAGAACATTTTGAAACGCAAGCCTGTTCTCAGTAAAAAAGGGTAAAATGCCTCTGTTTATTTTATCGCCTTAGTTTTTTGAGACAATTCTTTAAAAATATTTTAGAAAAAAATTGTATAACCTCGTTTTTTCTTTGGCTCTTTTCCATCCAATACTATTATTTTTCTCTCTTTAACAAATCATTTAATTTTTGTTCGACTGACGCAGTCAAGGAGGGTAATATTTTATTGTTAGAAATCTCTCTTTTTTTTTCTCTCTATCTTACTCTCTCTTTCCCCTCTTTTAATACATTAAATAGCGTTAAAATAACGTTAATCTGTACTAATACATTTTTTTTCTATACAGGACACTTTGAGCTGTTGTTCCAAGTTTTCTATATCGCTTCCAACTTTCGGTGATGATTTAAAAGAATGTCTGAGTATGCCATTTACTCCACGTTCGGTAAGTAAACAAACTTTAACAAAATAATCTAGTTATAAGGTATGAAGTATGAAGAGTATTAACGCTATCTAGTTTCTTAGACAATTTGCCGCGTAGCTCTTAGACCATAAGTTTATCAACACGAAGAACAAAACATACTAGAGGCCATAGACAAGTGGCATATATTTCTAGTCTGTTCGTTAGTTTATGTCAATCCCATACATTTTTTAATATATTCTTTAAATACAACAAAAATCAATGTTACTTGTCTAGGTCCTCTGGTACGATTTGCTTTTCGTCTCAATATACTTATGGTCTAAGAGCTACAGGCCAAATTGTCTCAGAGTAAATTCCGCCTCAAAGTAAATGGAAATCTCTCTGGAGTTTGTTTGTATCGGAGTGGTCATTGGTTTAGACAACTATAAAAAGGCCTTTACCACCTCCGAAGTGCTCACAATAAAAGAGTCATAATTTTGTAAAACTACTACTTTTAGGCTATTTAACGGTATTTAATTTTTAAATAGTTATAACTATTTTAACAATTTTAGCACCATGTATTACAAATATTGTTTTGTTTATCTACAATATTGTAAAATAGAAATATATCTTTTATTTGCATATATAGGGCTTACATTGTATTTATAATAAAAAGTAAATAATTAATGTTACCCGTGCAAACAAAATTGATTATAACAAATATATTGATATGATAGAAATTCCTGGATTAATTAAAAATGTTACTGTTAACAAACAAGTTTTAAAACAGCTAAATCAGTCTCTAATAAATAATATCAATAGTACTATCCAAAACAAAAAACTAGTAAATTAAAACAGTATTAAGTAATTTCCTAAGTAATGGATGAGGGTTTCTTTAAACAAACTTAATTTTTTCTTTTTTCACTAGGCGCTGAAGCGCTGTCAATAATAAACATAATGACATATTGTAAAAGCTATTTAGCGCTAAACGATCCGTTGCATAAAATCGGCTTTTCAAATAAAGATCGTTTAAAGAAAGTCACTGTTTTAGACACACACCACAAAATGAACTTATTTTCAAAAAAATATTACAAAATATGTCAATTTACCATTTTTTATTTTCAACATCTGTTAAAAATACCTACTTTAACCATAGGAGTTCAACACTGAAATATTAAATTGCCATGCTATTAAGCGAATTGTTCTAAATGCGAATAAATACACTACACTAGTACGAGGCATATAATTGATCACTATCCTTCCCTGTAGGTCTTCTTAAACCTAAAGCATTTGGTATGCATTACTTCTACATAAAACATTAGTGAAGGTTCCTTTGTAGGCTCTGAACACTGGTCCAACGTATGACTAATCGTTCTGCCAGTGACTTAAGTTATTGGACGCTCACATGCGTAACAGGTAACTTCTAAATAAAAAATTATTACGATTAAAATTCGATCTTGCTTAAGCACTTAAGTATTTAGTATGATAACTGTGCGTTAGAACAAATAGACCTGTTATAAAGTTGTATTGTACGTTGTATAGTTCAAGTCTTTTAGGCAATATATCAATTCTATTCGGCATTCTTCCATGCCGAATAGATATTTAAACTATAGGTACATACTTGTACCTATAGTTTAAATATAAGTAACAATATAAAGCAGTTATGATAAACGCGAAATCAGTAAATTAATTTTAACTTAGCAAATAACATTTCATGAATGTTGAAGAAGCAATAGAGGTATGTTTGGATCGCAGCAAATGGCGTTCTATAGTCTCTGCTTACACCATTAATGGTAGACAGGTGTGAAGTTATGTATGTAATTAAAAGAAACAAAAGACGTTAATCTAGCAGAATCATGTCGGTTGAATATTCGAGCCGACATTTTGCATTTATATCAGTAATTGTTATTATTGAAGTGTAGTGCCACAGAAAAATCACGCCATATTATTGTCGGGTCATCCCCGTTCATAGATAATATCAGTAAATGTACTAGTTTACACATAAACATGCATTACAACAACATTATTATAGTACCTACGTAAATACAGTAGTTAATAGTAAAATTTATTTTACCAATCCACATAAAATATCACTTATGTGTTAAAGGCAAGACTTCAAAAGGTATTATAGTTAAACGCATTGGCAATAAATCTTTATCGGTGATCTAGTCAGATTAAATATTCGTACCTGAGCCGCAAAACGATGCAAAGACAATAGCTTTTACGAATTGGAGTGGAGACTGTATCTGGATTAAGTATCATTCGTTTTGTTCACCTCTGTTAAGACAATTTGAAAGAACATGATTATTTTTACCAATATTAACTTTCGTAAATACAAAAGGTCGTCATCTGATTATTGAACGTCGGTTTTATTATTTAGTAAACTGAGTTAACTTCAAAAGTAACATTAATTTTACTCTTATGACATAGTAAAAATTTTCTCTACTTTAGGTATTTGTAACTTCTAGTGTCAATACTCTATAGGTTATAAACACCTCACTAGAGTATCAGTTAGTATAAAACACAGAACTGGTTCATAATAAAAAGTAGCACTTAATTAACTCAAAACCATGTTGATTCTCGCAGTCTTATGAGTATCTCTGTCAGTCATTATAAAAAGTACATGAAATAAAAATATTGTCAAGCCTTCATAGAACACAATTTGTATACCGTAGTACCTCACGGCAATATTTCGCAGAATTGAGAATTATATCCTGGACTCACATTGAAATGAGAGATAGAATCACTCGTACGCGAATGAATTTCATCTCTCCGTGGAATTCACAAAGTTCGTAGCTGGACGTACTCGTACACTGCGAGTGAGCTTATTGCCCCAAATTGAACATGTTCGTACAATTTATTTAACGCAATCGTTGCAAACGAGTTCCGTACTCGAGCTATATTCGCGGCTTATAAGTATTAGTACGTCAAATCTGATGACTTTTATGTTTGCAACAAAAAAAATCCTTTTTTTTTTAAAGTTAACAATTCTTCGATATAGATATAGAAGAAGGACAAGCAAAACTAGTTAGATTTCATCTTTTTACTTTTACCCTTCTTTTTTAGTTTCGGTTAGTGGTCAACCTAGTGTCAGAATTTGTTCAGGTCGGCTATCGCTTTTACCCTGATCGGCATCTATGACAAAGTGAACAAATCATATTTTATAGACATTTTTAATTTACTAATAACAGTTACCTTTAACTTGTTCGTGTGATTTTTGAGTGTACTACGTGAGTTCGACAAATGGATGTGCGACTCACAATTGTTCGACAGTACGCTCGTGCGACAAACTGAAACTCGACATCACTCTAGTGCGACAAACGATTGTGCGTAGTTCGACACTTCAGTCTAAAATATGTGATGACCCTCCTATTTCTTCCCATGGGTGTTGTAAGTGTAAAGAAATATCAGATGAAGGGTAGCTGCGTTATCTGTTTAGATCACTAACCCGATATTATACCAATTAAAGCGATAGTCGTTTTGCTCTAAAATTATTATTCAACAGTGTGAACGCGAAGAATGCTTTGCTAAGAAGAGGGGCTACTTCATATCTGGTGGAGGACTCGATTTGGAAAAATTCGGCCAAGTTCTTGAGAAAGACTTCGAAAAAAGTCCTGACATATTAGCCAAGTTCAAGGACAGTTGCTTCAAAGGTGTATCACAATACGGACCGCCAGATATGTGTGAATTAATGAAAATGAGGCATTGCTTACAGATACAGCTGTTAAAGGTAAGTTCAACAAATACACATGCTTCTTCAATTTAAATAAATTATTGTTCTCGAGCTTCTTATATTGCCACTGCAGAAGGTAAACGTAGTAAGTACATACGACTTCAAACCTCATTCAAATGACATACTCAAGTTTTAAGCAGATTTTTGTTACGGGGAGTAAATATTAAATTTTGTATTATAGGGACATTATATTTTAATGATCCTATTTAGCAGTGAAACCATAAGAAACACAATTAACCATTATTTCATATATCGCTTGATATTAATTAACCTTTTTTATAACAGGAATGTACTGAGTGGAAAGATGAGGGCGAATGCAATGGAGTTCAGGAATTGATCCAAGAATGTGCGAAGAAATTTTCATAATAATCAAACATTTTCTGAGGTCGAAATGAACCATGGCTGTTAACATACCTATATTATTCAGTGATTAAAAAGTTAAAATGATTTGTGTGTTTCATTAACGCTCCAAAAACTTTTCTATCGCAGCTGAGGACAGAAGAAATTTAAAAGATACGTGGATGTTAAGTATTTTTACTTGATTTTTTATGCTTTGCAATATGTTACAACGTAATACAATGTTGAAAAAACAACCGATAAGTGAAAAAAATTATACTCTTAGCTTAGATCAGTTTTTAACCATTACGTAAATATATGTATTAGGTATTATACACTTTTTCTTATCGAGTGGTTAGTGGTCAAGTCAGTGTCAGGATTTCGTCAGGTCGCCCGTAATTTATTGTAGAAGCATCTGACTTGACCTAACGACTGTTATCATTAGGACATTGATATGTCAGGTAAATTCATCTTCATTTTGATAATCATTTGTTCGGAGTAGTCCAGCATTCTTTCGGCTGAGATAGATAGAAAGAAATTTACAACAATATTAGCATTTTAGCATTATTATTATTGTTTACTGTTGGTTTTCGGTTTGAACATAATAATATAATTATTTGAGTGTGAGTGACTCAACAAACAAAATTACAGGTAGCGGCGGATGATATGTATATAATTTCACGTTTTTTATAAAATGTAAATAACCAAACAATTAATTCTGCGGTTATGCGAGCACAGAATGTTTCGCAATAGATCCTCGACTCCTCCCTGATTTCAACAAAAATAGTTTAAATCGATTAAGTATATAGCTAGCTAGGTTTCAGCATAAATACAAAACTGATGAGGACAGTTTTTAGCTTCAAACAGGATACCGACTCTCAGTACCTATATAAAATGTACTCTGTGATACTGCCGTAAAGAAGTATCGATAAAAAAAGCATAGCAATAAATATATTGTAATGCCAGAATCTATAGGTCAGAAAAATAAAGCGATAAATATTGGTGTAGAATAAGAAACCATCCTCTCTATTCCCATGGGTGTCATATTAATCAATCAAGGAAATAAATGAAAATAAACAGCAGTAATAGGCGTTCTACACGGAGGTAATCATGCCTTCTATCAGAGGTGATCTTGGAGGGATAATCCAAGGACGATGAAGGTTGAAGATTTTTTTCGGTTGAAACTTTATTTGAAAAGAAATTTGAATAGTTAGTTTATGAATCTTCTGTTTTTTTTTTTTTCATACTACAGAAAAATCGAGAAAAGTCCCGTGGTCCCACCAATCTTTTGAGTTTGCCATTTCCTTCCTCATTCTATGGTATCATCATCATAGGGTATGGTTACCACTTACCATCAGGTGGACCGTATGTTTGTTTGTCACTGACGTTGTATATACAGTATACCAGTAATATTAAATTCAAAATTTTAGTTTTATTATGGTAGCCAATTTAAATAACCATATAATAAAATACTCTGAGTGCCCTGGCCTGGTAAGGATGGCGAGCAAATAATGGATGAGAGCAGCTCACGACGGGCCAATGTAGCGAATATTGGAGGATGCCTATGTTCAGTAGTGGACGTCTACCGGCTGACATAGTCAGGTGAAGCAAAATAGTGTCATTTCACTAAGTTAATCAAAACTAAAACCTACTTAAGTCTTTATTTTTTAAGCCTTCTAAATTGACTTCACTCTGCCTGATGGTAAGCAGTCAGTGAAGTCTAGAAACAATTATAATTTTGATAATGGGAGTGAGAAATTTTTACACACAACCCTTCCGAGTAAAACATATTAAAGTTCATTTCTTTATACTATTCGGAAAAGAAACACGGTGGCTGAAGTTTCTTGCCAGTTCTTCTCATGGCTCTACCTCGTCAGCGAACTGGCTGTAGGTCAATTGGCTGACATTTTGTAACCTTTAATGTTCATAAGTGTTAACTTAATTAACCTATGTGAATAAATGATTTTGACTTTATTTAACACTTTTTGCTTCAGCTATGATATAGGTAAACAGCATTTTGAAATTGGATCAACATTATAAAAACATATCCAGCTATTTTCTGTGCATCACTGTACTACAATAGACTATTTTGTTCAACGTGTTGATTTGATGATTATGTTCAGTAATTTTCTGGTACTTAGATCAGAAAAATCACCGGAGTAGAATTATGTTTGATATAAATAACACGCAATGGTTTTATTATAACATGATTTTTAAACAAATCATTATGTATCGTGTTGTTGCTTTTGCTGTGTTTGTGGTTGCGGTTTCGGTAAGTTTATTTATTGTATTCAATAGACCTTAGGCGGTTTAAAAACAGACGGCCAGCTTGACGTGTAAGCCATAGACAAGGCCATGTTGGCTAAGGAATACAGAAACAACATAATTATTAAAAATTGACATTTTTGTCACACTCATGTTTTACAAAATAAATATCTTTGTCTTTGGAATCATGCTAAGAAAACATATCAAGGCCGTTGCCGACTGTGAAAAATAAAAAGCTTATAGAAATCAAAAATAGAAAACATGAAATTATTATTTTACTTATTTAATTTTACCAAATATAATTTCTTACTATTTATTTTTAGTTAAAACTTATCTAAAAAGTCAATAGCACTTATTTAAAAGATTTTGTCAAATAAATAACATTAAATTACTTTCGAATTAATAAAATAAATGCAAGGTGTAAATTATTCAGATATAATAATAAGCAATAAACTATAAAATTGTTCTGCAGAATATAGGAACTCACTTTACAGATATATTAATTTGTAAATATTAAAAACATTGTAGAATGTATTAACTGCGATTTAATATTTTACTAGATTAGAATAGAATATTACATAAAAGATTTACTAAAAATTTAGATATACATATTATAAAAAATATTTCTCATTGTAATTACAGGCCGATGAAGACGATATGAGAAAATGTGTAAAACTTTTACACCCAGTAAGTACTTATAAATTAACGTTATTAATCGACATCGAGAGTGCCGGTCCTCCCTCGATCCTTTCACCTGTCCCACTCTCCTCACAGCAGCGGCTTCGCAGAATCCCTGGCATTACACAAGCAATGCTAGGGACTCTGAGTCGTCCACGAGTGACAGTGTTACCACTTACCATCAAAAAAAAAAACACGTTTACAGAATTACAAAAAAAAAATGAATCAGTTTATGTACGAGTAGTTAAATACAGAGACGGAAAAAGTTTTATGCTAAAGTGGACAGACCCCTCACAAGGTGGCGGTCCACCTTGTGAGGGGTCTGTCCACTTTAGCATAAAATTTAAAAAAACCCATATCTGGTCGTACCGACGACCAGATATGGGTTTTTTTTTATATTATAGCCTACCAAAGGGACTCCACGCTGCCTGATGGTAAGCAGTCAGTGGAATCCAGAAGTGGCGGCTACTATACCAAAAGCCATCGTCTTAAACTGCTGGTATGGTGGCCTCCACTAGGGCGGCTGGGAATGGGGTTAGGGGAAAGGAATGAAGGAGGTGAAGAAAGAGGAAAGGAGGGAAATTGGGCCTCCGGTGCTCTTACTCACTGAACGAAACGCTAGTAGTAGTACGGATACTACTACTCTTAAGTCGATCTTCTATGAGAGGGTAGTACTTCCCCGGCCCATTCATGCTGAAATCAGTGTGGATCTACTACCGTATAAGGGTGATGGGCAACCAATGGATGAGGGCGGCTCATGTCCGGTCAAGATGGTGAAAATTGAGGATGGCCTATGTTCAAGCAGTGGTCGTTTATCAGCTAATATGGTGATAATAATGCTGAAGTAACACAGGACAATCAATACGCCTAGAGAAAAGGTTAGCTTCTCTATGAGAACAGAGGCCCTAGACAAATGGCATAGATTTCTATTCTATTCATAGAGTAGATTCACGACAATGTTGGCGTTAGCTTATGTCAATCCTATACCTAAGAATAGAATAAAAATCTATGCCACTTGTCTAGGGCCTCAGAAATTTCCCTGCAGTGAGGGATAATAACAGTTGGTATGATGAACATCACGTTGTTATCTGAAATGTAGGTATTATGTTTGTCTATTTACCACCATTGCGCATAGAATACAGAGTACATTATACATATACTGAAAATTAAAATCGTTAAAATCTCATCACTGAAAGAAAACACAAAGGTATGAGATAAGTGAATTTCCAAATAAAACTACGTAAAATATAATTGAATCAGACGAATTAAACTCTAATTATCTGGTTATCTAGGTAATTTCAGGTTAAATCGGCTTATTTTGAGTATAATACCTCTGCCAACCCCTTTGAGGAAAAAGGTGTAATGCTATGTAGTGACTAACCCCCAGTTTCTGAAAGGCTGATCTACGAAAAATTAAATTTATTAATATTAATCACTCGTTTAATCTCATGTAATGTTGATCAGTCATTTTAGAAACTGGGGGCAAGGCGTATAATAACTTGTGCATAGTTCTTAA
The DNA here is from genome assembly GCA_963082885.1 of Parascotia fuliginaria. NCBI lineage: Eukaryota > Metazoa > Arthropoda > Insecta > Lepidoptera > Erebidae > Parascotia > Parascotia fuliginaria. The sequence continues at coordinate 16,107,888 of OY720177.1, forward strand.
TTAGTTTCAATTTTACTTATATTGATCATTTTTTATTTAGCATAGCATGCACTGCTGTAAAGATATTCCGATGGCTCCTCCGAATGATTTTGAACAAGCAAAAGAATGTTTGAAGTTACCGTTAAAGCCTCATTCTGTAAGTACTTTTATCAGCATCATTTATAGGTTATAAATTTTGCCAGACAAGTCACATACCATTCTTGACTTTGTCTTCTAAAATGAGTTCGAGTACAATGAAAATATTTTGTAATAGTACCAAAATACTTATCTGCACTAATATATAAATCGGAAGAGTTTGTTTATTTGTTTAAACGCGCTAATCTTAGGAACTAAGTGTCAGATTTGAATAATTAGGCTATGTAATATCACGCTACTGGTGACGGGAGCAGAGCAGTAGACAAAGTCGCGATAAATACGCAAACTTTATTATTTCTCTCTATGTAATAATGCGATTTCTATCAGCAATAGAATAACCACTAATATAGGTACTTATGAATATAAAACAGTTCTTGTCAGATAATAGGACATCAATGGCACGTATCCAAGTCATATTTTTCAAATATCTTATTGTCGAAGTCTACCAAGGCTTCAAAATACATTGAAGCAGGCTTCATAGGAACATAAATCTTTATCTAAATTCTACATCAGTCTTTGTGTTCGTGCTTAGGCGAATATTTCTACATAGTGAGCATAAAACAAAAATCATTTTATTCATTTTTTTTTTTATATTAGACTACCAAAGTGACTCTACTCTGCCTGATGGTAAGCAGTAAGTGGAATTTAGAAGTGGCGGCCACCATTCAAAGAGCCAAACTACTGGTATGGTGGCCTCCACTATGGCGGCTTAGAGAGATGCTTTTTCACGCCCCGCTTAAAAGACCCAGGATCAAAATTAGATGGGAACACATGCGCTGGCAAAGAGTTCCAGGCTTTAATTGAGCGACAAAAGTATGAAGTGCTGAACCGTTTAGTTCGAGACCCTTTAGATTCCACTGTGAAAGGGTGGCACTTCAGTCCCGCACGTGTCGTTCTGGATAAAAAGGGAGAGGGTGTGATTAATTCAAACAGCTCTTCAGAACACTCTCCATAGTAAAGGCGATAGAAGACGGCCATTGAGGCGATGTCTCTTCGCAGCTGTAAAGGCTCAAGGGTCTTAGTAGCCTCCGGGCTTCCGATGATACGGACTGCTCGCCGCTGCAACCTATCGAGTGCATCCAGTAAGTACTGTGCGGAGCCATCCCAAAGATGAGAGCAGTACTCCACGCAGGAACGAACCTGTGTCTTATAAAGAAGACAGAGCTGCAGCTCATTTTTAATACGAAACTTATAACAAACTATAAATCGAAAAACCAAATTAATATTAATTAATTTGAAGAACAATCTTAGCTACTCTATCTTTTTAGCTGATTTTAATTAGCTTATTAATTACATTATCTGTTAACACAGATAAGAAAAATCGCCATTAAAGAGTAGAGTTAGTGGTTTTATTTAAAAACTAGCTATCCGCAGTGCGATTTCACCCGCGTTAAGTTACATCTTCGGTTGTAGTAGCGTGATGTTACATAACCTTTCTCAAGAATTGGGCCATCAAACGCAAAAAGACGGTAATTAAAAAAGTAGAATTATTCAGATCCAACTGGTACTTTTAGAGATTAGCGCTTTCAAACAAACAAACAAACAAACTCTGCCGTTTTATATAGTAGTATATATAGCGTGTTTTACTTTACTTATTTTTATTTTCAGTGTGATCGAGAAATATGCATTGCTAAGAAAAAGGGCTACTACAATTCAGATGGAGGTATAGATGTCGAAAAACTAACACCTATTATTGAAAAGGAATTAGAGAAAAGTCCTGAATTTTTAACAACTGTCAAAGAAATTTGTTTAAATGATGTTTCTAAGTATGGATCTTCTGATATGTGCGATTTCATAAAAATGAGACGATGCATACAAGCACAGATGTTTAAGGTAAGTTAATAGAAAAAAATACCACAAGAAAAGTTAAGTTTTTTTATACAACTCCAGCGGTAATAAGCATACGATCAACCTGATGATAAATGGTAACCGTAGACAAAGAACATGGCTGCGTTATTTTCGAATCATTGCGGGTAAAATGCTATATGTAGGGAGAAAAGAGAATGAAAATTTAAAAGGAAAAAGGATGGGTACCGAGACGATAACCGGATCGCGCGCACTCTCACTCTCCGAGCAAACATACGAGTATTAAGTAACTAATGACTATAAGTCGTAATAGCCCAGTGGTGAAGGCACCCGCTTCGTAAGCACGAGGTCGGGGGTTCAAATCCGGGCTAGTACCAATGTGATTTATCAAATCATATATGTACTTTCTAAGTTCATCTGGATATTACTGACTGACGGTGAAGGAAAATATCCGTGAGGAAAACTGGATTCTGAGGAAATCTGAAATCTCCAATCCGCCTAGAGCAAGCGTGAAGATCAATGCTCATACCTTCTCAGTATGAGAAGAGGCTTTAGCTGCAGTGGGCTAATAATTGACCGATATGAACTAATACTTTACGTCGATATTCTTTAAGAGAGTAGTACTTAGGTACCCCATAGGTTAATTAAAACCATACCATTATCCGCGCGGGAATATGAGTGATAATAATGAACTAATAATACTCATCACGCTTGTTAAACATACTAAAGAATAATGATGTTATTTTATACGTACGTGTCCGTAGTCACTCATAGAGCAATTCACATATTATTCTAGTTACCCAAGGCTATGTAGTAATGACGGAAATACATTACTTACACTAATAAAAGTTTAAATATTTTGCATAGAAATATTTTATATCTTTTCCATAATATGGCATGACATTATTATGACGATGTCTGTGGTAGAAGTGTATTTTTATGAATATGTCGGTTAATATTTAAAACGTGCGTCATTTCATTATCGTTGTTGCTGTCTGTAGATAAACTTATTTATGAAGTAAAAAATAAAAAAAATATATTACCAAAATATTTATATAACTTACAGTTAGTTAACGTTTTATATTTCTGTTTAAATTTAATATAAATAAAATTAATGAAACTTAAGCTCTACTCCAACATAATTTGACGCGACCTTGTTAAATAAGGACGTCTTGTTGTATTATTATTATATTGTCTGAAGATGCCAATTCGGAATTGTTATGTTAGTGTTAAAAACGTTTTATCTTACAAGTTTGACAGTTTTAAGCGAACTATCATAAAAAATGGCTCATGATTGATGATGTTGGCTCAACAGTATCTATTTCCAGTTTAACATAATTCGTCTAGGAGACCGTGTGGTCTACGGTCTAGACTTTTGTGCCATACTCTTCCCACAGGTGGCATCTGACAATACCAGGTAACTCGGTTCCTTGCGTTTCAAACCAAGCAAGATGACTATGGTGAGTGATGCACTACAGGAGATAACGCGGTGGTAATGTGGACGGACTGCAACGCAGAGGGTTCGATTCCCGCTAAGTTCAAATATTGTCCGGGTGTTTCTATGTTATTATTCGTATGTTTATCTACATTCTAGAACCCATATCACAAATTATAATATATGCTTACTTGGGTCTAGAAAGCGTTGTATTGTTGTACATACTAATACTTACTACATTAAACTTTTTTACAGAATTGTAGCGATTGGAACGAAGAAGGACAGTGCAATGGCATTAAAGATTTAGTAGACGAATGCACGAAGATGCTTTAAATTTACGTTGATAATAAATAGTTTCATATACTTGGTCGTCTAAATGGCGCATTTAATGCAAACATGTAAATCGATTTCATTGTAGATCGTTTACCAAATAAAATAAGTTTAGAGTGACCTGTGTATTTTATTTTAAATCTTTGATGAAATGAGAGTGTTTAGGATTAATTTTTGCCACCAGTTGGCGCCACTTTGGTAAAAGGTCTTAAATTTTGACAGCGCTTTCAAAACAAATATTTTCAGTGTTCTTTTCGGACATTTTAAAGTTTAATTTACAAAATGGATAGTTCACGTAAGAAAATTAGTGAGAAGGTTTTCTAAAATGGCGCACATGAGGTGGCAGCACCGATGTGTCAGGTCTAGCTGTCAAGCGCTTTTTGACAGAGATAACCCCTGATTGGCCTTGGATTGGAAAGTTTACTTGAAAGTAAAGCCTAGCAGTAGTGTCAGTTGCCTCCTTTGATACGAATTGGTGGCACATAGGCATTCGGTTCATCTTATAGTATGATTACTGAGTCATACAAATATACTATAATATACTGAATCATATACCATAGAGAAGTCTATGGGACTTCTTTATGTTATCTAAGTACTAACACCCAGCGTGTCAGTACTTTACTTTTATCGTTACGTGTTTCGGCAGCGCCGTTGGAGCGCGCGCGTTCGGAAATGTATGAGGTAGTACTTGCGTTTCAAAGTCACGCGCGTAAGCAGCGTCGTTTGGTCAACGTGCAAGTACTGCATACATCTCCGAAGGCACGCGCCAGCCTAAGAAAATAGATTCAAGTCTTTTGCTGTCGTAAGTGGATAGAAAAGAAAAAAAACAAAGGGATAATTGTGCCTTTCGCGCTCTATTACGTTACGTCCATATTTGTATATTATTTGCCTAGTTTATTTGGTCCAATCTTTCTAAACCCTACAAGGTTCTACTGTCTATATATTATAGTCTTAAATATAAATGAACGTTAAAAATATGTCTTGTCATATTACACGTGGATAAACTGTTCCATACATTACTTTATGCCTGTCTCTCATTAATAAAGTAAACAGAGAGTATTGAACACCATTTTGTGATTCAGACATATAGATATATATGCTGAATATGGATTTTTTGCCTCTTCAACATTCATTAATCTCTTCATATACACACGTCGGTTACAGGTACTTGTAACTGTGCCGTTTATCAACACATCACCAAATAAACTGTTCCATTATGTAGATAATCAACTAAGAAACTCTAGTAGGTACATATCTACATACAAAAAGCAAACAGCCAAAGTAGTAACAGTAAACACGGCCGCAAAACTGTTAATTTGAAGCGAACAATTCAAAAGCACATGTCATGTGGAAACTTGGTACTTGTGACCGGATCGCCTCAAACGAGCCAAGTTCGCGGTAACGCTACATTTAACGACTACTTGTGCAATTTTTGGGTTGAGTATCATTGATAACTGACAAGAGAGATAAAAAATAGACCCCAAATAAGTTTATCTTGGACATTTTTGACTGACGGTGAAGGAAAACATAGTGAGGAAACCTGGACTTAAAAAATCTGATATTGCCAATCCGCCTTGAACAAACGTGGTCTTAATGCCCATGCCTACTATGGGAAGAGTTCTTTGCCCTACAGTGGTACAATAAACAAGCTGGTATTAGTAAAATATTAGAATTTTGGACTAAACATACATAGGCCATAGAAACTCAAGTTTTGCTCACTTAAGCGGTTCGTCCACCTTGTGAGAGGTCTGCCTACGTCTTGCGGCTGATGTACTGATGATGATAATGATATTAGTTGAACGAACTTGTCATGTCAGGCCAACAGTAACTCCATATACAAGGCAGCAGAACGAAAATGATAATACATAGATGGCGCTATTCACATTAGTAAGGCAAGCTAAAACAATATATATGTAGTCGTGAAAGGCGATCATTAAAGTTCATACACCGACTAAAGTACACCAATAGTGTTACTTCCCACGACTAAAAGTTATTGAGCAAATATTTTGTATAAGTGGTTCTGGTAGCTTTTCTAACATCAGAGACATTTATTGCACTGACATTATTAGGAAAGACAAGAAAGTTATCAACTTTTTAAATGATAAAAAAAATATTAACAAAGGATATCTTACTTGTACTGCTTATTTGTTTCGTATTTTGTACTGCAGTAAAACAAAAGACCTTGATTTCAATCAGCACAGCTCGTAAAACAAATGGAGGGTAGTTCACGACCCGCTATCAGTAGCACTCAACCCCTTTCGTTTATTAAGAGTAGGTGAGTTCTCTTCATTATTGCATTAAGGGTTTTGTCTTGACACGACATTTTAACTTAGATGATTATGTTCAGGACCTTTTCCCAGTATTAAATAGGGATTACTTCGAGCTTCAGGTAAGAAAACTTAATTTGACTGCTATATGAAAGACATATTCAAATTTTGTTAAAATAAATTAAATTAAATATATGAAAAATGTAAATTCATCTGAAAATGACACTATGATGTTATGGTAGGTGGACATATTAAATAGCATGCTAAAGTTTTCTATTCCAGTAAATTTGCAAAATGTAAAGCAAAGAAATAAAATGCATTGCGTGACCCAAAATTTTTTTTTCTTTTTTTACATTATAGCCTACCAAAGTGACTCCACCCCGCCTGATGGTAAGCAGTCTGTGGAATCCAGAAGTGGCGGCCACTATCCTAAAAGCCATCGTCTTAAACTGCTGTTATGGTGGTCTCTACTATGGCGGCTGGGAATGGGGTTAGGGGAAGGGAATGTGGGAGGTGAGGAAAGAGGAAAGGGGAGAAATTGGGCCTCCGGCGCTCTCACTCACCGAACGAAACGCAGTAGTACGGATACTACTACTCTTAAGTCGATCTTCTATGAGAGGGTAGTATTTCCCCGGACGACCCGGTCCATTCATGCTGAAGTCAGCGTGGATCTACTACCGTAAATGGTAAAAATGGTGTAAACAGTTAAGTGCAACCAAATATATAATGTAATTGTTTTAATCGCATACTGGAGCTGTGCGGTGCTGTAAGGTTATACTCGTATAATCGATTCCCATAAGGTCTGTTCTGTTTCGATTATTTTTGTAGTCACGTAAAACTTTTCGCCGAAGCGAGGGCTGGGTGTAGCTTTTGTTTAATAATTGTATAATAATTTTATATTTAAAAAACTTCAACAATGCTGAAAGTGACATTCTGTATCTATGTAATATTATCTAGAGCCTCACAGAACTGAACATCATTAACCACTCAACGTCAAAAACTGCACAACAAAATTCAATTATAATGCAAATTCTGGTAAATATATTGTGTGGGTACACTGAGTTATTGTTCGTTGATGGCCTTAGGCTATTTCCTAGCGAAAAACTTTAGCTTTGTTCGCTTAATCACCCTATTAACACAACAGAGGGTGCTGTTCTCAACTTATTGTTCTACGCTTCGACGGTTAATTTAAACTGATGATCTAGTTAATGTCGCATTTGAGTTTGAATTTACATTCGCGTTTATGTTATTAATAGAAGCAGAGGGTGTTAATTAACCGGTTTCAAGATAAGGCACATAAAAATTTAGGGATGTTGGAAGTGCTTGAGACTACATACAATACACGTGTTATTTTGTATTTTGCGGGTAGCTAACCTAAATTAACTTTTAATACTACCTACATAAGTATTTAATTAAAATAAACAAAATTAGTCTTTTGAGCTGTTTGTTAAAAAAAGTGTAAGCTTTTTTTGAAAATGTATGGACTTAAGTTAGAGAGAATCGAATGGATGGAGAACAGTGTTAGATCAACAAGGTTCTTGGGTATACATATAGACTCTCTATTAAACTGGAAAGAAGAATTAAATGCAATTGATGTATCAATATCATCCGCTTGTTACGCCCTAAGAAGTCTACGGGATGAAGTTAGTTTAAATCAGTTAAAATCTGTATATTATGCCCTAGTCGAGTCTAGACTAAGATAATATATAGCATTCAGCTCTGGGGCAATAGCTATCAGTACAATTATAATAGAGCTTTTGTACTACAGAAAGAGCCATACGAACAATTGTGCGGATTCCACAATGGCAGTCGTGTAGAGATCATTTTAAGGAACTGTCAATACTGACAGTACCTAGTTTGTATATTATGACTGTCCTTGTAAACATGGCTAAACACATAAATAGTTTCGAATCTTTCGATGAGAGGGTGGTCCGAGAAGGTACACAGACATTATTGCTCAAAAACCAATTACAGCCAAAATTAAATGTTGTTAGACATGGAGCAAGGTATCAGTCCGTAAAACTCTTTAAATGCTTGCCAATTGACATAAAACAAATAATCTATAAACCACGAGTATTTAAAAAAAAAGCTACGAGCCTACCTCTTAGTAAATTGTTTTTATTCCCTAGATGAATTAACTGCATTAAAAAATAATAAATAACGTTTTCTATATTTAATTTCATTTTATTTTATTTGACGTTAAATTTATTTATTTTTTGACATTTTATTTTTATATTTGACATTATATTTTTTTTATTTTTGACATTGCAATAAATTCTTTATTAAGTATAATTTTATTCTATTGTATCTAATATGCTGATGTGTTCATGAATTTTTGTAATATTGTATTTTGATAATTTGTTTTGGCTTATTAATTCATATATTGTAACCCACTTTATACCTTTATACCTTTAGTTACTTATTTTTGTACATTCATACACAATTTTCTATTGTTTTATGAATAAATGAATTGAATTGAAATGGACTAAGTACCTTAAGCCTCTAATAGATCGCAAGTATTGCGACGCGACCTGAATAGTGTTGTGTTATTATTGGAACGTAGTGAGTTACAAAATCGAAGTCGCCTTCGTCTTAATGGAATAAGTACTCAAGGTAAGCAATACCATCATTAAGCCTTAATTCTCTTTTGAAAAATAGTAACAATATAAAGAATAGTCACAATATGCCGTGTTACGACACTAACTCGTACCTCTGTCGGCGCTATGTTTCAAAAAGTGCAAACCTACTTTTATACACACATTTTATAATATTTTAATGCTATTTGAAGTGGCTATTGATTAACATAAGAAGATATTTTTAGTTATTAATATGGCAAATAAGATTGATAATTGAGTAAAATAATACTAACCAAAACTATTTTCAATACAAGTCTTTCCAAAATGTCCTCAGCTATAAAAATAATCGAAATTAGCATCCTATTAATATGCCAGCATTTAGAAATAGCAAAATAAGAAATAAATTTGAATAATTTCATTCTGACAATAGAGGAGTACAATGGGACCGCCGAAGTGTACCTGCTAGGATCATACAAAGCATCTTAGCTGTACAATACTGTACATTCGGTATGAGGAAATTTCCATCGAAATGCTCCATCCATTTCCATTACGACAGATTAATCTTATAGCTATAATACACGAACAATTTTCGCTGTCGTGAAAATATGTTCGTGAAATGCCGAATAAGAACCTTATATTTTTTAACTTGTCATTTTGTGAATATTGTACAGGTATTTATGCAGATTTTTCAATAGTCATTTCAAATAGTATTGAAATAATAAGAATTTTATACTTATAAAAATTAGGTTCGCACTTTTAAAACTTGGAAGTGTGCTAGTATATTTTAGCTATTTTATTAAATAGGTATTAAATAATCCCGTTACATACACAAAGGTTTTAGACCAGCACCGCCTCGTCTCGAGCGGTTAGTATTCTTTATATGGATTACTATGGGTATACACTGACTACATCAACTACAGAGCGTCTCGCCTGCGGTCGGACCGCATGCTGGCCACAATTGGACGATGAGTGGTCTACTCGTCGTCCACCCGTTGACTGCACGCTTGCATTGCGATAATCATGAATGGATTGCACGCCGGCGCCACGTCCATAAGTGGTTTAAGCGCGCGGACGATGCATTAGCTGTACACCCCTCCTACTACTAACTACTCCACTCGTTGACATCTACCGTGAACCGTCACTTGTCGTCAACGAATGGATACCGAGCAACGAGGTGGTGCTGGTGCCGGGTGGGCTTAATGAGTTATGACCTTTAATGCTTTGCGCATTGAAAATGTGTGTTCATATTTAACTAAGTAAACGCTATCGCGGTCACAGCTAATCACAAATAATATATTTTCTATTGTAATGGTGATATAGTGTTTACGTAAATTGAAAGTCACTAACATCAAACTATTCATTACAATTTAAGCAATGGTTAAATAGTCACTAGTAAAATTTGGACGCAACTATGTAACTAAAAACGGTGCGTTTGAACATCTATGTAGCGTCTAAAGTCACTCCCATTTACTGTTTCAAATACTTGCAGAAAGAAGGGAAGAATGAACAAAAGCGAATCGTTTTTGAAAGGTAAGTTTTATATTACTATTAATAATAATTATCTCCATAAATATTATTTCTACGAGTATATGTCAAGTGCGAGAATTATCATCTGAAAAAACGCATATCTATGATAGCTTGCGGTACTTTCTCAGATCAAATGACCAGAGATGGCTAACATTATAATTCATAAGAGTAAAAAAAATAGATTTTTTTTATGCTTTATCGGTCTAATGTACTTTGCTAATCAATTTACTTCACTCGCTGTAACGATCTTCAAATAATTTTGAACCTTAAAGGTTAATTCAATATATTATGTAGTTAATATTAATAAATTGGCACCTTTATCTTTTAGTTAAGTGCTCACAACTAAAGACTAAATTAGTCAGTTACTCAAATCCAAGAGTGATAGAATTTAATTACTAGCTTGACTTCAGCACCTTTACTATGCGTTTCTCACGGTGACTAAGTATGTTGAATTATTTTTATGACATTAATGACTTAAGTGAAATGCTGTCACTAATAAGAATTCTTTTTTTCAATAAATAATATAATTATATTTGCGATTTCGATATTTAGCGCCGACTAATGCCTAGCCACAGTCTACTAGCGGTGGAGTTCTCTACCAGTAAAAACATATGTTTTACAGTATAATTATAGTACAGATTGGACTATTTTACAGTGATGAACGTTTTTCTTTTTAGACATAAGTAGTGCAAAGGGTATAAAACTCATTCTTATTTATTTTTGCTGTCCATTACAATAATCCTATTACTACAATATTATACAAGCAATAGAATTTTTTTAAGTATATTATTGAGATAGCTTAGGCAAAAACCAGTCGGCAATCTTCAGTTTTATTTCATAAAATAGGAAACTAAATTTTAAAATTTAATTCAAAGGATTCAGTTTTAAAATCTGTTTCATAACACCATTAAACACGATTAAATTTGTAATTTCAAAAAAGTTAACTGATATAACAAAAATTTATTTTAAACATTATGTTAAACTAAGTGACCACTATGATAAAAGGAAATGCGTGCGTGCGTATTTTAACGCTGAACAATTCTTGAAAAAGGCGTGAAGTTAGCAGGTTGCTTTCTTATAAAGATAAGTGTTCTTTACATGATACTGTCTATTTAACGACACATTAACGAACCCTGATATGACACTGACACATTCAAATCGCTGTTACTGAAATTGATATTCGTAATTATACTTATTCTGTAAACAGTAATATAATGTACAGACAGTTTCATGTAATTAAGAAGACTTGTTAGCAATAAACGAGCGGTACCTAGCCGTGGTACGCTCTTAATTACATAAAAAAGCAATAGCGATCTAACTTTAATTAAATTAGTTTGAATTCCCGCTGTTTTTTAAGTGATTCAAGATAAAAATAGTTTTGCTGGTCTATAATTAGGCACGTTTGTGTCATTAATCAAATTAGTTCAAAGCTTTATTCTAGAGTTCAATATATTTTAGCAATTATCAAAGAACAAAATTTTGATCTAAATAGATCAAAAAACCTTTTTTTTACCTTTAACGTAATCCAAAGATTTATTTAAAACTTAATGCACTTAACGTACAATGGCGGACTTAATGCCAAAGGCATTCTCTACCAGTACCAAAGTTGTGAATGAGTATCACAAACAATATATATTTGATAGGTACTTGATGACGTTGTACACTTTCGTATTCAAAGCATTGCATTTATAAATAAGAGACCAATAACGAAACGATAAAAATCATTAAATACGACGGACACCATTATTCTAAAAAGACATTTCAATGTTCATATTTTTGAAATATCAACAAAAATAAAATTAATAGTTGATTTTTTTTTCTCTTTTGTGAAAGGCCAGCCTGTTTAAGTTTTTTTGAATGGATATCGTATGGTTGACAAAGATTGAACCCTGTGGCGATCAATTACAAGTCTTATCAACTTAAGCAGCAGATTATTTTCATTTACGTTGATTGACACTTCAAGATGTTCGACAGTTTATTTCAGCCAAAATTACAACTTTTATTACATTCATTGAATTCTCTCTAAACAGAATTTAAGCAATTGCAATTCATAAAATAAGTTTATTTACGAGAGTATAAATTAAGTTAATAATGGCAAGTGGCACCTCTAATTTGTCAACTACATTACTTTTTCACTTTTATGAAGGCCAGTTGTACACTGTTTAATTAACACAAGTTACGCCATGCGGTTTATGTCGTTGTAATCTTGTTCCACTATACATAAATTTCTTCTACAAGCATTTGGCTTAGTTTGTGTTGTATTTGGCCTGTGTGCCAAGGGTGCTCACGGATAAGTCACGGACATTTTCTGTAAGCGTCGTAATTAAATTTGGACAACGTTTGTAGAAATCCTTATTAGGTTAGTTTTAAATGGATGTAATTTATTTTGTTTTAAGATTAAAAGAAATAGTGTGAAACTTTTATTTTATTTTTAAAAAGTAACAATTTATATAACTTTTAAAATAACTTTTATGACACTAAAAGTCATTGCTATTCGAAGAGTAGGTATATGCCATACCAGCAGTTTGAGACAATGGCCTTTGGGTTGGTGACTACCTTTTCTGGCTCCCACTGACTACTCACCATCAATTGATTACTACTTAGTTATACTAAAGTTCTTAAGTAGGCGTATTCGTGCTGATATAGTAATATAAAAAAAATACTGAACCTTTATATTCGTGTATATTCTGAATACACTATAGTACATAAGTTTTAAGAATTTATAAGTGACTATTCTTTTTTCCACAATAGCTTTTCTTTGTTACAATATTAAGGAGCTACTTAGTCAAAGAAAGCGTTTTTAAAGTAAACTTGAACATAAATACGATTTTTCATAATGCATAAAAGCTCAGAGCCCATCTCGTTTTGAGGATTGGACGGCTCTTAATATGTAAATAACCCTATACTTATCTGAGACTTAGTCAAAACAAAGTTTGATGACCGCGACTTTATTATTTTACATTCTACTAAGTATACAATTTAACGAGACTCTTTCAAAATATTATTTATTTTACAGACCTTCTCTATGTCTTGTAATGTTCCAATATGTTTTTAAGACATCAATTCAAACCTTTCTCAGCTTTTTTCTACTTTAATTGCGCATATATTATACACAGAAATCTCTTAGAAGAAATTGTCTAAATAATAATTAAAACCGTGTCATAATTCGTTGCGTTGCTTGGAGTTCGCGAAAACAGACAAAAAAAAGAGCGTCTCTGCTTTTAGTAAATTTTAAATAAATAATGTCTCATTTAGTATAATTTATTATTCATTTAAATATTTAACGACATTTAATTACTGAAACATATTGTATTATACTTTGAGAACATTTTATTTTAGTACTTTCACGTCGCTAATTTTAAAACTAATGGCCGTAAGTAATTATTCTGTCTTGTCCTTAAATTGCTGTTTTATAAACTGTAACATTTGTTAAGGGTCACATTGTCACGTGCCAAGGACAAACAAAGGAACTTATAGCTTTACAAACAATGACCGTTGAAACAGTTTAATTATTTTTCTTACATAATGTTGGCCTACAGGACAAAAATGTTGCATGATTGCCTATCCGATGATGGTCAAATATCTTCAGAAATTATCCTGTCTTTCTTGCCAGCTACAACCACCTTGAACTTACCCAATGGCTATAATACGAGTACAAACAATTATCAATTCTTATTATCACCACCATTATATCAGTACAGACTATATCTAAATAATAATTATGCTCTCGGTCTCTCATCGGTCTACTTTGTTAGTGACAAAATCTTCATAATATTATAAATGCGAAAGTTTGTATATGTGTGTGTGTTTATTACCACTCAGCACCTAAACAGCTGCACCGATTTCGATAAATATTGTTATATAGATTTAGTGTCAGAGAAGAACTTACACTTTTTATCCTGAAAAACGGTCTGATAAAAATTGCTATACATAGATTTAGTGTCGACTTGGACTTTTTATCCCGAATATTGGTCGTTTCCCGAGTTACATTAGTTAAGCACATACCATTTTTCGCCTTAGCAATGCTGCAGGGTGCAGCTAGTGTTTCATAAATTATACTATTTATTACTTTTTATATTTTCTGAATAGTTGATGACGAAATATTTATGAGGAAAACAATTGAAAATTCTATTCATTCGTAATTATTCTTCATCGTATTTACCCTCTATTACACTATTCTACAACTTTTCTTCTATTTCTTTGTTTTTTTAAGAATAGAATATAATTTAAACTATCTAGTAATGTCAATATTTTGTTAGCGTACATTTCTATTATTTAGCATTTTATTAATTACCAAAGCTTTATCTATTTCAGAGCACTCGTCTTGTCAGTGAAATTTCCTTCTTTTCGCTTTATCGCACACAAATATTTCAGCTTCCTAATGCATTATAACCTTAACCATCCCTGTAATCTTAAGAAAATTAAGTGTTTCGGTAATCCTCTTCTTTCCTTTAACTTTCTTGCTCTAATACAGTAGACACATTGGCTCATCGTCATCATTATGTGTCTGTTATTTTCAATCACAGATAGCTGTTATCTTAATTTATACACTCTTTGCTTTCTTCATTTGTCACTTTCTCTATCCAACTAGTCTAATCTTATCTATCACTGAATTTTAAAGGCTTCCAGTCTATTAATATTACATTACACGTAATAATAATAATGATACTAGCCTGTTTATTGGCCCATTGCACACTTTCTCAAGGTGGATTGGCAATTTCTTTCTTTTGAGTTCAGCTTTCCTTACGATGTTTTCCTTCACCGTCATTTAAGAATGTCCAAGATAAACTAAGAAAGTACATATGATTTGAAAATCACATTGGTACTACCCACTACCTCGTGTTTACGAATCGGGAGCCTTATTCATTGGGCTATTTCGAATTCCAAGTAATTAGTCATATTAGTATTAAATGAGGTAAACCCATCAAAGTGTGATGAAGAAGGGTGACATGTTTTCAAAACCAACGCTATATACCTTCATGTATCTAATTGATTTATGAGGTTTAATTAAGCGTCTTAGCTCGGTCGTTAGCTCATTTAATTTAGTATAGAAGGTGTTCACAGGAAATTAAATTAAATGAAAAATTGTGCTTTCATTACTTGTATTTCTTGTCTTTTTCTTATTTAGCTTAAGGTAAAATAATAACGAAATAGTCTGCAATGTCTCGCCTTAATCATGTAGGGTGACGAATAGATGAAAAGTGACTAAGCATTATAATTGTATCGTAATAGCATAACAATTTTTCTAAAGAATTGCTGTCCGTCGCTATTTCAGTAAACCAAAATATTTTTAATCGACAAGTAAAATAAGCTAATTAAAAACTTATATAAATCTATCCAAACGCCAGTTAGCTTGTAATGATATTATAGTATGGCACTTAAAATCAAGAAACATTTTATTATTAGTAGCCAATATAAAATTATACAAGTAAAACTATTGAAACTTTGATCAATGAAATACAACTAAGCAGCTAACATTTCAAATCGTTATATTTATTACCAGCAGAAAACATCATTTAACAGCTATTTTTATTCACGTCGTATCACAAAAAGGGACTCGTATCTTACCAATAAACCGATAAAATAATATTATTGACTCAATGAAATATGTTTGCAACCTTTCACTATTATGAATTTAAAATTTATTGGTATAAACTTTTCATATAAATTGGTAAACTAGGTATGACTTCAATAAAGTGCGTAGTTATCGAATAAACTACTTATTCGGATTGGTTGTCGAATAGTGTTCGAACTACCCGTAGGTTTATTGTAAAACTTTCTGGAAACTTTATTTATGAACTGTTTGACTATTAATACTTTTTATTTATTTCAAACGAATATATATGTATATTTAAAATGTTTTTGAATAAGACAGGTTGTTTTTAATATGTGTTTTAATCATAAAAGTTTGAAATGGGTTTTGTAAATACTAAAACAATGTATTATTTTTAGATACTTATGTATTATATTGTACAGTATGTAAAATTTAGAGCTTTACAATATTTCAGACTAAAATTTGAAGTGTAATAATAACATTCAATTTGAATACAATACATACCAAATGTAAAGGAATTACGATGAAAGGAAATGTTCGTGTTCACCTCCAAAGTATTTATATACACGATAGAATATTAAAATCCACACGTGACGTCAAATTAAATAAAATTCAGAACTGACAAGACTTTAGTTGCGTTAAATTAATATGCTTTTTTTCTATTTCAATGAACCTCGACTCCAACAGACCTTTATTTAATTCACACGTGTACAATACAATACACAAAAAATTACAAGGGACCAGTAAGGAGATAACGAGGGCAATTAAAACGGTGGTATCCGTTGATCCGGAAGGCAATTACGTGCACGGACAGTACAAATTTGAACAAGTGACAATGGGACTGAAACCCAACGGCTTTTTACGACATAGGTCAGTATCTTTTGATCGTGTGGATATTGACGAGACCTCTGTTATACCAAATACTCGATAAGGTTAAGTAAAACCTGCTACTTAACGTATGTGACCATCAAATGAATGAAATCGAGTGTTTGTGCTTTTGTGATGTTGCATGTTAATTTGTAAAGGCCACACTAGCGTATTAATTTATTCACAGTATTATAATAATAATAAATCTTTATTCAAGTAACAATAGACTCGTTTTGTTAGTAACAATTTAACTTTAACTTGACTGGCCTGTTGGTCTAGTGGTTAGTGACCCTGACTGCTAAGCCGGAGGTCGTGGGTTCAATTCCCACCCAGGACAAATCTTTGTGTGAAGAGCATGATTGTTTGTTCTGTGTCTGGGTGTAACTTATATATAATATACAAAAAAAAAAAAAATTGTATGTTTTTACAAAAGATATATATATATTTAAGTACTATATAAGTATTCTGTTTATTCATATAGAGTAATTAAATTAACACTATATATATTCATTTAATTATGTACAAGTTTAAAAGTAACAAACAAGTAACAAAGAATAAAAACTAAAACAAGGATTAAGTATAAGTTGTTTAGTACCCATAACACAAGCAAATATAATTGCTTAATTTGGGACTAGATGGCGCTGTGTAAAAAAAAAAACCTTAATGCTATGTTAGTCTACGTAATTCTATGACACACAATTATAAATGAGACGCTACAGGCTCAACACAGAGGTGGAAAGCCTGGAGCCTATGTCCAGCAGTGGACGTCTATCGGCTGATATAATAATGATAAGTTCTCTTGCAACTTGTTTGTGGTAAACTTGAGAGAGTTAAAGGTACTATTGTATTTATTGATAAGGTATCAAAGTTTAATAAAAAAACATGACAAAGTAAATATATAAGTAAACTAGACGCCCGGTCTTGCTTCGCTTCGGTATCAGAAGTTTAATTCGCTCTCACATTAAAGGCCTACGGAAAATATCATACCAAAATTAATTACATCATTCAGATTTAGGCGACAGAATTTTAACTTTTCAATCGGTTACGTAAGTCTTGAGTTAAATCGGAACAAACAAACATACAAAAAATCAAATCTTTTCTTTTTGTAGTATTAGTTTAGATAAATTTCCGGATTTGTAAATTACAAAAGATATTACAACAACGTAAGGCAGATTTAAAAATTTGCCATTTTAAGAAAGTTTTGCTTGTATTCGGTGAAATGGGCAATAATTTTCGTTGCTGATTTCTCATAATGAGCAATCTGACTATATTATTATTCGAATTTGTACGGAAGAATACTATGAATACACAAGTCAAACTCGTAATTACCCAACTTTTGTTTAAATTAGGTATAATGAGAAGTCCATTTTAGTTTATATTTAAACAAGACGGCCCTTTGCACGCTACCAAACTTTGGCATCACTTAGTGGTCAAGACGTGTTTGATTACGAGTCCAAGTTGTCAAATTTGTGGCAAGCCTAACTAAATTTAGGTAATTGAACGACCATCCTACTTTGTAATTTAAATTAATGAACATTAGTAAAATGAAAAAGTTCAATATAATAATAAAATTTAAAACATTAATTATGTATTTTGCAAAATTTTTATGGTGCAACTAAAACGTAATACTATTGAACGTATAGCAAATTTGTGCTCGCTAGCATAGTATGTTGTAATCATTCCCATGCTTTAAAATTATGTCCATAGCTTATAAAAAATTATTGGTTTTTTAGTTTTATATAGCAAAATAACATTGCCACGTTTTCCACCACTCATTAATTTGCTAAGTCAGGGAAGGTGTTATATGAAGAAAGGAAAAATAAAAGTTCAAAAATAAATAAATAAGAACACAAGCTGCGCCATTTTTGTTCTATTTACTACAATTTAGTGAAAACAAACCACTTTTACGTAATTATAACAATCATTCTGAAATTGCATTTAGCAAAAGCGGGAAGCTACGTACTATGCTCTCGCATTCCCAAGTTCGATTAGCATAAGGTTACTAAATCCCCAGGTTTGGTCTGCACATTTTATTTGCATAACTGGCGGGAACGCACAGAGCCTGAAACTGTTTGCATTAACATTAAAATCGTTTTAAGTTATTTCGTTCTAGGTAGAATTTAAAACGGATTTGGTAAATTTATTTTGCACGTCACTTTTATATTATTATTTTTTTAGTTATTATTTTTAATTATTTAATCTCTAAATCTATGTTTAATAAAAAGGCTAAAAATAAAAATGTTTTTATTATTTTATGAGGTAACTAGCTTTATTGGAGAAAATAAATAAAAATAATTATCATATTTAGCTACCCAACGCAAATTTTCTAGCTGCAGATTATGGATTTCAGTGCTATTTTCATGGAAAATTTAACCACAGCTTGTGTTAGAGATTTTCTAGGAGTTCAAACATAATATTTAAAGTATCAATATGGTATGGAATATGGACTACAAAATGTGCGACAAATATCTGAAGACAAATCGCTATATCTCTGTTTAAGTTATTGTATTCCAAACAAATGTCGCAACATCTTTGACGATGGTATTAAGCATGAGAGTAACTTACGAGGATGGGGCGAGACAATGTATATCAGGAAATCTGTCGTTTTGTAATTTAACTTGGGTTAAGGGTGAGCAGTAATGAATGGAGTAATTTATAGAAGGAAAAATACTTCAACTTAGTTGCGTTAGGAAAAACTTTTTTTTAAATAATCTAACTCTGTACTTTAGAGAGTTTTATAAACACTAAAACTGCTAATGCAAACGACACCAGTTTCCTTAACTTATGGATATACTAAACAAAACAGTGACAATACAAATAAAACAAGCAAGTCATTATCAGAAAATCTTAACGAGAAATTTAATACATTTTAGCCACAAATAATCAATTCATATTAAGAATAATTTTTCAATATCTTATTAGTTTAATTAAACTTGCCGTACATTAGAAAACTGATTTAAAATATTATTAGATCATTATTTCAAAATAAATATCTGTAATAACGACACAATGAACAGAGCTATATAAATACAATACGGTATTAGCAATCTAGTAATAAACAGCGAGCCTTTTTTCTAAGAAATTATGTAACTGACTATTTGTAAGTCTCTAAGGATTCTTAACTTCCATTCTATTTTCATCGCCTTTATATTTACGCAGTTCCACGACGTTTAGTTTTAATAAAATGTTGAGGCAAGTATAATAGGGCGGTTATAAAGCATCTTTTTGTTCGTGGTGATCTTCTAAAAGCTTTTGCATATTACCACGTTAAGAATTATTTTATGTACAGGCTTTATTCATCCAAGTATCATTCTTACATTCTTTTCTTTTAATTAAGTGGGTACTTAATCAGTACTGTGTAGTAGTAGAGCATGCCAGTTCGTAAACCGTACTTCTTTTGAGTTTAATCATCGGCACATGTTAACTTATGTTAATTTTTCTTTTGAGATAATCTCAGTAAAGGTGTCTCAGTAAATGGACTCTTTGGTCACCGTGGTAACATTAGATAGTACCACTGATGTTACCTACTGTAGCAATTTTTACAAGACTTCAATAATTGTGCCCGATAAATGCACAGTAAAAAGTGCATTTCATTTATTAGCGGACGCTCGTAGTATATTTCGCAGCACTTCGTAGTACTGCGTAGCATTTCGTATCAATGCGATGAACAGACTTAATTACTAGCATAATAAAATCTCAGCAGGCAGTTCAAACGTTGGTCAGTACTTTGATTTGAATTATAACAAAATCATAAAATCTGTTTGATGCTTCTCTAAAATGGACGATATAAAAAAGTGAAAGGATTGTTTTGTACAATATTTGAAGAGCTGGCGAACAAAACGGGATAATTACACTTTTGGTCAAAATACTTTTTTTTTAAATCCGGTAGTTTTGGGCCTGCTGAATACGAATAATAATAATAATAATAATAATATTCTACCACATTCACACAGCGCCATCTAGCCCCAAATTAAGCAATTATATTTGCTTGTGTTATGGGTACTAAACAACTGATATACTACATATATACATTTTTTTTTTTGTAAATACATACATATTATAGATAAATTACACCCAGACACAGAACAAACAATCATGCTCATCACACAAAGATTTGTCCTGGGTGGGAATCGAACCCACGACCTCCGGCTTAGCAGTCAGGGTCACTAACCACTAGACCAACAGGCCAGTCAATCTAAACTCATTTTCAATAAAAATAGCCTAAATCCCTATTTTAATTGTATCCAAAGTTAGCGGTTTCGAACAAAACGAAATAATTGCACCTGTTGTTTTACTCCTCCTGTAAAATTTGGTGTCATGTAATTATCCCGTTTAGTTCGCCAGCTCCTCATTTGTTTTATTGTAAGTTTGTTACATGCTTTTATTCTTGTAATATTGTATTGCCTTAAGTAAAGTGTTTGCTTATGGCATAGCCTTTTGTATGTTAAAAGGAACCAGAAGAAATGAGTCTAACGTTCACTAGTAAAATATGGTCTCTACACGTCGTATATATTTTACAAACTCAATTAAGTATTTGTAGTTGACTGCTTCAGTTCCATACCTAGGTATCTCGTTCAGCTTTTAGTGTTACTAATTTGCTTAAAGCTTATATGCGTCGCTTTCAAAGTAAAGTCGTCAATATGCGTTACTCAATTAGTTACGTAACATTTTATTACGTCCTGCAAACAACCGCACCTTTACAAACAAATGAAATAATACACATAATATATAAGGAAATAAATATATAATAAATAATACAAAAGGATAGTAGATAGATAAATGAAGAAATAAATGAAACAACTTTTCTATAGAACTTGACTACATCATAACCAACCGCAACCGATTTATGTAAACGAGCAAAGTTCGTGTTAGGTAAACACAATTACATAAGAAATGTTACCCTTAGAACAGTAATAGATTGTATGAAAAAGATAAATAGACGCCTTACCTTAATTTACAGTACAGAAAGAATTTTGGGCAACACTAAGTAAATTTACCTACCTGTGAATTGTGAGAAAGTGTTTCGCTTAAAGGGTTTGAAAATATATGCTCCTATTTTTGCAGCAGCGAAAAGCGAAAAAATTTCGACAGAAAATATAATAGGCAAAAAATGTGGAGTGTAGTTCTTTTCTAAAAAAACTCACCTCATTTATGGACTAAGCTTTTATGTAATTAAAAAATGTTTGGAATATATAATTTTATATTTCTTTTTAGTTTTACCATGTCGCTTGAGCCCTGGTATTAAAAACTACTTGTAAAAACATTATTTAATATTGATTAGTTTTTAATACTACAAGAGAGGAGATACTTTGTTCGGCAGGCTCTCAGGTTTTTCGTCATTCTAATACATGACGTTAATTAAGTAGCTTTAGCCCAAAGTCAAGAATATCTTTGAATAAAACTGTATTAGGTAACGAACAAAGTATTAATATTGTCTATAAATAATAATAATAATAATAATATTCTACCACATTCACACAGCGCCATCTAGCCCCAAATCAAGCAATTATATTTGCTTGTTATGGGTATAAACAACGGATAAACTACTTATATACATTTTTTTTTTGTAAATACATACATATTATAGATAAATTACACCCAGACACAGAATAAACAATCATGCTCATCACACAAAGGTTTGTCCTGGGTGGGAATCGAACCCACGACCTCCGGCTTAGCAGTCAGGATCACTAACCACTAGACCAACAAGCCAGTCAATGTATTGTGTCTATGTATTGTGTGTTAAGTTACTTATTTAGGATATTCGACAAATTATTATTTGTTGTCTATTTGTATGCATGCATTAGTAAAACTTTACTGTATTGCAAATAGATTTTAGTGCTAATTTTAATACTGTTTTCTTAGTTGTTATCTGGATAAATAAATACTTTTTCTTTTTTCTTTCTTTTTCATTTTTAGTGTAAGTACTAAATTATTTTATAAATACCATATTAAATTAAATACCATATTTTCACCATATTATTTTGATAGTCTTTTGAGCAGCGCAAAAAATCCGCCATTGTGGAGATCACCATGCCCGTTTGAGGCGGTGGCTTTTGAAATGGTGTCCACCGCTTCTGAATCCCACTGACTGCTTACCATCAGGCAGAATAGAATCACTTTGGTAGGTCAATATAAAAAAAGTAACAACAAGTTGTACAGTCGTCCTTTTTCTCAGCATTTATTTATCAGACGTTCATTTTTCTGTCCGTATTGCAAATAATTTATAGCACCTAAATACGTCTAACTCGAGATCATAAATCATTCTATCATACGTTTATATAAAATAACTTATAACAACGAGAAAAGAATTGTTATTAGCTTTTCTGCACAATTAACTCGGTTTTTCAAAATTGTTTTTTTTACTTTATAACCTTAAATCTGCCTGCTACGCGTCGCGATGATTGCAAAAACCGACTTGTTTTGTATTGTTGGAAGAGGGATATAACCAGCAGTTGCTTCAGTTTGCCGAATCCTGATTTTATTTCTTGCGTACCTACGTACACCTATTAACCAAATTACCATATATTTTCTTTCACAATACGATATACATAATTTTATCAACATTTCCAGCTAGTACTGACACTTCTAATTATGTAAATAATCATTTCGTTGCCGTTGGTGTTGGTATAAACGTATGCTAATGTAACCAAATCTACGCCTATCGTATAGCTGTTAGATGTTGCCTATTCTATTGCCGGGATATATGAGACCACGTAATAGCGAAAGCCGTATTTAAAGTGATAACGCGGCACTAGGGTTAAAAGCTGTTTATGCATATCACAAGGTTAATATGGGTCTAAGTTGTAGGGAGGATATTAAGAAGTCCAAACAAGTATCGTTGCGGGTTATATATTATGCGTGGAGTTGAACTGATTATAAGAAGAGGTTTTACATAATTTAGAATTGTAGTTTAAACAAACACTTATACAGATTTAGAAATAAATTTAAATATATATCTGATGTTTTGGCATGTATGAAAGCCGCAATCTTCGACATAAAAGGACTAATTTACTAATCACTTCCCAATCTTAGTTGTGATGCTCTGATTCATACTTAAACATATTTTTATTTATAGACTAATTTTAATTTAGATTATTTAAAATTTTAGCCTATTTGCCTACAGCCAAATCGCTGACTAGCTTAAGTCGCATATTTTTACCATATTATTTATCAACAGTAAAAAGGCGCAGCTAAAGCACGATTTAGTTAGAGTTTATTATAGTTTAAATTTAGTTAAAGAAGTTTTTCATACTAATAACTTTAAAGTACTTAATCAAAAAAAAATTAAAAATACCGATTTGTTTCTTAGTTTGAGCAACCAGTATCAACACGAACCATCGTTTATTATCTTTTTTTTAGCTACATTAACGAGTCATTCGTAAAAAGCCTACACCAATTTATTTGTTTACGCAGTATGAGTGTACAACTGAATTTATATAAGTAGTATGAGTGGCAGCTGTAGCTTAAGCTTACTTAAAGGAAAAAAGCAAACACATTTTATTACTCTGCTGTTAAGAAATTGGAACATAGCAACACTCGAAGAAAGCGACAATTTTCTTTTTTCCATTCTCGAGAATGTTCAACGTTTTTCTGTGAGTAATTTAAATAAAAATCATTGTTATTGCCTGCTTCTTTTAAGTTTTTGATGGGTTATAAGTGAATTGGAATTACTTGCTGCTTGTGGAGAAATTAGTTTATCAAGGCAATATTACTAAACTTTATTAATAAAATGACAACTCAAAGTTTACTTTGGAATGTTATTATTAAAATATTCTTTGATGTTATTATTTTTTAGTAACTTTTTTGTTAGTATGTTTTTGTGTTAAGTATTATTCAATATTTCTTAGGGGAAAAATCTGTGTAATTAACACGGGATTAAACATTATATTTTTGGACTGACCTCATAATAATAAGTAGTTATGCTTACGTGGTAGTTGTACCTAAGCATGACTACTTAATAGATAGATTAGAGTGTAACTTTCTCATAAGTTACACATATGTATGTTTTTCCCTGTGTCATCGAGGGCACTATGCGAGGCATCTGAATCCCGACATGTAGGCACCTTTTCAGACAACAAAGAATTTAATTATAGAATACACAACGTTGTGTTTCAAATTACGAATAGCAATTTTGTAACGCAGTATGCCAATCATGTGTACGTAATATATGTATCCTTTTTACGATGAACGTTATAAAAGAAGACATACAATCAATAAAAAGGATATTAAAAAAAGTATTATAAATACAAGTTTTAATAACGAGGAAACACAATATCTTGATCTCAACTGTATCCTCATTTTGATTAATGCCAAAAAAAGTTTAAGAAATAAAAAGGAAAGAATTCATTTCACCAACAGATTAACAAAATATAAAGAGGTACGATTGACTTTAATCATCGTGGGTTTTACTTGGAAATTTATCGGGCAAATTATTCAAACCCTTTCCATTCATTTGGCTAATAACTAAAGAAAAAATAGAGACTGATATTTCTTTAAGAAGCTCTTCGCTTCGATTTTCATTTCAAGTGTTTCCACTTGGTTTGAGACAGAAGAATGAAACAATCTAGTAGCAAGAGGTCGGTTGAATAATAATTTATACTCGAGTAAAGAATAGGTAAATGTTTCAGCAAAAAAGTTTCCGCAAGAAATGTCTGACAGTTACTTAAATTTGAAATTACTGTAGAAACAGCTCGGCAAAAAGTTCTCTTACACTAAGGAATAAAAAAATGTGTTTCTTCGCTATCTAAGGCTATTATAGAACGTTTGGCTTTCGAGTAGAATTTAATCTTGACGAACTTGTCCGAAAAGCAATAAACAAAAATTTGGTTTTATGTTACATTAATATTTCTAGAGACAAAAACTGACTACTTTAAAAATAAATTTTAAGTTTCAAAAATGTTCAGTTTATTACAAAATGTTATATCTATATATTATTACAACAATCGATCTATTTTATATCATAGTCTAACCGGTTATTTTTAATATTAAAAACAAGTGTTTATAAATTTTACTCAAAATGCTTAAAGAGCAACAATTAATAAAACTGCCATAAATATAATTAGGGAAATTTATAAAGCGTCTATTCTGTCTACGAAAATCTCAGCGGTTACCAACCGCTGGACTGGAGAAATTCTTCAGTATGAATACTCAACCTACCGTTGCAGAGTCGTTTGCATACTAACTTACCACTTTATCTTATAGCCAGAAAGATACTTTTTTAATGTTTCTGTAACCCCTTTTATTCGAGTCTCTTTCGGCTATTGTATAATTTTTTAACTATGCTCACGTGCGAATCTGTTATGAAATTTTGAAATTATAGTGGAATGTTGTATGTTTTAATTTGGACAATTTAAGACCAGACTTGTGGTCGTTTCGCTCTGTGCGTCACCTGAGGCAAGCACGGAAGATCAGCGCTGTGTAGTGGCTAGTTTCACTACCAGGACAAAGCTGAGTGCTGACCCCATTGTCGCAAGCGGGAGCGCAGTGTTTGTATTGTAACATAGGTATACTTATAAGAACATAATAATTGATGTTGTTGTGCACACAGGGCTGTATTTAGTGACTAAAAGTTGATAAGTGTGGAGATAGTTGACTATCAGCTTAATGTAATGATGGTATAATTTAACTAGGGCAGTTACAAAACCTATATTCAAAATTAAGAAATAGATCGCATACACTTATTTGTCACACACAGTATTAACACTTACAGACAAAGATAAGCCATTCCATATGAACGCTTCCATTTAAGCCCGCATTACGTCTCATAACCCTCGAATCGATTGATATACCAATTAATATCCCGGTCAGATTACCGGACTGACGGCAATTAGTTAGGAGACCGCTATTTAGTTTTCCAAACGGCGATTAAGCTTCAAATATAATTGTACTCGTTAACTTTGCCTCTATCAGTATTCGTGGAACTGTTTGCTAGGAAAGGGTTTGTGGTGTGAAAAATGTTAATTTAAATTGGAACTAAAGGACTTGTTATAAACAAGTAAGTAAGTAAATTATAGAAACAATTTCATGTAACATAAACCCCATGAACCAAAGAGGCAGGCAAAGATTTAGCTTGTACAGCTCGTAAGTACAAGAAAAAGAAAGAAAGAAAAGAAAAGAAAAAGATTTATTTTTTGTTCACCACAGAAACACACTTAAATTATTACAAAGAAAAAAACAAAAAAAACAAAACTAAAAAAGAAAATAGAGTAAAAAATAAATAAGTACAAGTGGCAAAGAATCCACCACTGTTACCTACATTGCTGCATAGCTGTTCTTTCATTCTCCAAGCAGAGCAAAGAATGGTAAAGAAGTACAAATAAAACCATCACCGATAAGAGAAAGAAGGTATCTATACTATTATATAAATCGGAAGAGTTTGTTTGTTTGTTAGTTTGAACGCACTAATCTTTGGAACTACCAGTCGGGTTTGAAAAATTCTTTTTGCGTATGATAGCCCAGTTTTGATGAACCTACCTAGGCTATGTAACATCACGCTACTGGCGACAAGAACAGAGCAGTAAGCAAAGACGCGGGTGAAACCGCACCACGTGAAGCTATTAATATATAAGGATGGCTGTTAACAAACTATTATTAGTCTATAATTTTACTACAAAACTTACGTCAAAGATACATGCTACGTAGAAGAAAATTGGTACTTTGAAAGATAATGTAAAAAAAACTTTATAATAGGTACTACGAAGAAATACAAGTTCACTACTTAACACTTACACTTACTTACATAATACTCTCGCGAAGCGAGGAAATTTAAATTTAACGAAAGTATCAGTAATACTTTAATACTAAAATCATAACGACTTACAAGTTTTGGATACCGTTAAGTTGGAACTTTGAAATTTATAAGAGACTTAAGTGACGATACGCATGAATGAGAACTGGGTCGGCTGGCGAGATAGTATTTTCATTTTTACATCATTAGTTCATCACAATCTTGAATAAACATCTTTACTTACTTACATATTAACTACGGTATTCGGAAAATAATGAAAATATCTTTAATCATCATATCCGAAAGACGTCCACTGCTGGACATAGGCCTTTTCCAATTTTTGCCATCTTGAGCCACCCTTATTCATCGGTTGCCCGCCACCCTTATAAGGTCGTTACAACAGAGCCAGGCAGCATCCTTTGCAAGCACCACGCTGTCGCACGGTTGCGCGTTTTATGTCTCCGGTACCGTGTATGTTAAAGGCTCAACGCTCTGCTGGCGTCAAGTCATGGGCTGGATCTTTTTGCTGATGAATGGAAGTTGATCTTGTCTAAATGTATGAAGTATTGTAAGACGTCAGAGTAAAAGTTGTTATTTCTATAATTTAAATTTTTACTGTGTAATCAATGTAATTTACTGTATTTTTGTCGTTCTGATTATAAATAAATAAATAATAAATAGTGTAAGTAGTTAATCAAATAATAGCAGTCATTCTTCTAAATCACAATAAATTTAACCCAAACACGACATACTTTATACAGAACCGACATGTTTCACAAAGGCACTGAACATCTGTCTCTACACTACTGAAACCCGTTCTGGAAAATTGAAAGCAATTAGTTCCTTTGGTTAAAAGATTGGACAGAAAAGGCTATACCAATGTCAAGTAATATCGTCAAGCCAGCGTTCAGAGATCCAAAATTTTCATTTTACTTCAGCTAGATGAAAATCAAATCTGCCAGTACTCGAGTGAAACAATCCCCTTCACTTTGGCGGGTGGAATCAGATTTTTGATTTGAAAATTGTATTAAGTTTTGGATGGTCGGCCGAAAGAAATTGTAGAGCGAAATATTTGAACTCAAACGAACTCGGTCGCTTTTAGTTCAACGTATTTTAGATAGATACATCTCGCTCATGCATACGTATGGATGTGTAAGTCTCACTGTTTCTGTTTTAAGTGTTTTGTAAGTGTTAGATTGTTTGTAACACCATGCACCATGCGCTTGCAAAAGTATGGTGGCAAAGCATGAATTAAAAAAAATGGCAACTCTTTAAATTTCATTGTTGAATATTTTTAGCATTAATACGTTTCAATAAATAAATGTAATGTATCTAGATATTAAACTGGTCTACAACCAAACGGAAAGTAGCCATTTTGGTTCATAATAAAAAAAACCGACCAAGTGCGAGTTGGACTCGCGAAGGAAGGTTTACGTAACATTATCTGTCAAAACGAGCAAAAAAGTCACGTTTATTGTATCGGAGCCCCCTTAAATATGGATTTTATTCTATTTTTAACCGACTTTAAAAAAGGAGGTGGTTTCTTAATTCGACCGTATATATATATATTTCTTTTTTTTTTTCAGTATTTGTTGTTATAGCAAAAATATACCATCTGTAAAAATTTTAACTGTCCAGCTATCACGATTCATGAGATACAGCCTGGTGACAGACGGACAGGCAGACGGACGGACAGCGGAATCACAGTAATAGGATGCCGTTTTACCATTTGGGTATGGAACCCTAAAAATGTTATAGAAAATTTATTTTGTTTAGTAAATTTATATAAAAAAGTTTTCATGGATGTCGTAAGAGAATATCAGACAACGAGCAGCGTTGCGAACTTCAACATAATAATTTCTAGAGTATTATGTACTTACTAAACATAATGCACACTAAGTGGAGCACATAACCACACACATAAACGAACTCCTTATGCAAATACAGCGCCTAGCGTGTGGTTATTAAAAACATGAATTTTACTACACGTACGGTCACCACGGTAATCCCTGAAGTATGTACCGCCTCTTCGAATGTCGAAATTAAATATGATTACTTTTTATTACTTGGAAATGGCGAGTAAAAATATTGACAATCTAGCATTTTTAAAAATAAGTTTTTCTTTTATATTAACCTGCCAAAGTGACTACCCCCTGCCTGATGATAAGTCTGGAATCAAGAAGTGCCGGCCACCGTTCCAAAAGTCGTTGTCTTAAACTAATGGTATTGCGGCCTTTACTATGGCGGCTGGGAATGGGGTAAGTGAAGGGATTTAAGGAGGAAATCGGGTCGTCGGTGCTCTCCCCCACCGAACGAAACGCGGATACTATTACTCTTGCGTCGATCTTCTATGAGAGAGCGGTTTCCAGGTATGTTGATTTCAGCATGAATGGGCCGGATCGTCCGGGGAAGTACTACCCTCTCATAGAAGATCGACTTAAGAATAGCAGTATCCGTACTACTGCGTTTCGTACGGTGAGTGAGAGCGCCGGAGGCCAATTTCCCCCTATCCTCTTTCCTCACCTCCCTCATTCCCTTCCCCTAACTCCATTCCCAGCCGCCATAGTGGAGGCCACTATACCAGCAGTTTAAGACGATGGCTTTTGGTATAGTGGCCGCCACTTCTGGATTCCACTAACTGCTTACCATCAGGCGGGGTGGAGTCACTATGGTAGGCTATATTTAAAAAAAAAAAAAAAAAAAGTTGATTATCTATAGTTATGCCTAAAAACTTAGCCTCACTGACTGTTTCTATTTTACAACCTTCATATGAGAAGTGCATTATTTTTTATTTCGTTAGTTTAATTATTAAATTATTTCTATTCAACCATTTGATTATGTCACTAAGAGAATTGTTTATGTCATTTTCGTATTTGTCAATTTTTTTGCATTTTATTATACAGGTACTATCATCTGCAAACGTACCATGTTATGGTCAATGGATTACGGCAAGTCATTTATAAAAGTTAGGAAGAGGAGCGGCCCCAATACGCTTCCTTGTGGTACCCCATATTGTATTCGTCGTGGCTTTGACAAGTATTTCTCTTCAAATGCGCTTTTTCACAAATTCTAGTTATAAAAATTTATAGCTATTTCTCCTTATACCGTATCCATGTAATTCGATTATTCTTTACAATATTCATACATATTGTTAGCCCCTAATATGTAAATTTCTGTCTCATGATTTTAATGCCGCATGCCGTAAACATCATGTACGAATTCTAAATCAACCGAAGATTCCTTAAAAATATGTCAATGCTAAATGTTATTTTTGATTTTCAGAATAACATCGTCATCTCATCACATAATAAAGTTTAACAATCAATGTTTCCGTTCGCTTAACATTTTCAATCATTATTCAAAGCCTTACACGACATTTTTCATTTACTCGCATTGAATCGTTACCTGAATATTAATACCGTATATCATTCGTAAGCAATGTATTCGTACAAATTACATTACAAAGCTTACTCTTATCGATAATTCGAACATACTCAGACATTCAATAACATGCATCAAACCAAGACCAATAATCAAAGATTCATGGGCTCTCAAACACGGATACCGAATCTAAGGCCGAATATGACACATCACGTTCTGATGATAGATGGAGATGTCTGGACATAACGATTAGTCATTCGTTTATACGCATGTAATTCATAGATATGTAAGTTGCAAGACTTGTACATCACTATTCTGAAAGGTTGATACGATTTTGGATTGTAACAAAGATCTGTAAAAGACATCCATGTTATACATTTATTTTAAAAAATGATAGTGATCAGACAATTAGTGTATAATAGTTTGATTTATGATTATTTAAATGTATAATTATAGTAGGTAAATCAACTGCAGATTTTCATATACGCAGTTGGAGCATCAATTTAGTAGAATAGAAATATTAGCATTGTTTGATCGTGTTCTGATTTGACATGGTGATTCCGTGATTACAACTAAATTGGCGATTTAATTCTCATGCGAGTAAAGATATAAATTGAATATTTATGAATTTCGCCGTATTTTTTGTTCTTCAATATCATGATTGTTAATGAATATCTGTCCAAAACTCAAATATACATTGTAAGAGAACTCTATTGAGTGGTATGCTCAATAAAACTAAAACATTTTTTCGAATGGTATCTACATCAATCATTGCATCAGTAAACCAATGCAATCAGTTCTTGTATCCATCTCAAGCAAATTCCAGCACGTTAACACTAATCGAATCACCAGAATACACGCGTTGGGTTCGATCAAATAGGTTATGAATAATTCCAAATTTGGAATTGTAATTTATGTTATCGCAACCTTCGACTGCTTATGACTGTGATAATGTCGATTTAGATAAGCTATGAGGTTTATGGTAAATTTGTATGATTTGTATGTACTTGTATGTACAATTTGCATGAGTACGTACCAACCGCAAACACATTATAGTGGTGCAAGTTTGTGCAGTTTGGGATAAGATTTTAAGAGATTCATACACATTTAAGATCCGTTAATTGCATGCTCGTCTAAGTGACAAGTGGACAAAGACCTTGTTCTTACGTTCATAAGTTATTATTTTAAAATGAGGGTGAGCGAATGAATGAGTTGTTCACCCACGGATGAAGCAAGTTGAGAAAAATAAAATAAAACAAAAAATTACTAGTATTATTATCGTCTCAGCAGGGTCTCTTCTCATACAGAGAAATTAATAATTGATGACATGATGATGACACTTGCACCAGGCGGACTGGCGATATCAGACATACCTGTATTTTTCTGTTATATATTTTTATAGTAAGAAATATTATTGTTACTTAGCAGTTGCTTTATTATAAAAAATATTTGTGTTTTTTCTAACTCTGTACACTTAGAAGAAAATGTTGTAATAGCGAAGTTTGAAAATATAAACAAGGCAAGGTAAATTTCGTTCGTTTCCTCAAGAACCAACCGTATCATTGTTATAAGTCCGTAACAATTTCAAACAGGAGGGTAATAAAATGTTTCTCAGCAATTTTCACGTTCAAATTCTTGAATAATAAGTGATAATGTTTGCACCTTTACGTACCTGTTAAATATTAGTTTAAATTTACATTAAATAAAATAATATTATAATAAATATACATACATACACATATATACATACATTGACGTCTTTTTTATCCTCGAAGGGGTAGGCAGAGGTGTTTAACCACCCAATTTTCGATTTTTTTTTATTTTAAGCCTCAATAAATAGGGGTAAACCTGTTGCCATTTATCGGGCATAGTTACAGACTCCGGGCTACTACTAAGAATTTTTCGACAGAAAAATCCAATATCACTTTACCCGACCCGGAGATCGAACCCGAGACCTCTGCGTGGTAATCCGTACATAGTACCACCGAACCACAGAGCCAGTCCAACCAATAATAAACATATATTGTAAAAAATTTGTACAGAATATAAGAAATACGGAAATCTTCTTCTTTAATAGCCTAAAGATGTCTTCTGCAGAACATGCACCATACACATCATAAAGAAATGTGTTTGTTAAAGTCATTTAGTATAAAGGTTACTGCTAAGTATAAGTTTATTAGTTTTAGTCGCTAGTTACTGCAAATGTACTGAGGTAATGCTTTTAGCCTCCTGAAAATGGTAACAATATTGTGAACCTACATATACGTAAGCTAGAACCTCTATCACATGGTATGTTCAGATCCTTGGAGTTTTAATCTATCGCAAGCATTCGTATGCTTACGAAGATTCTCTGGCTACAGGTTAATACTTTACTTTACAGGTTCGTACTTTTCATTAATCTTTCCTAATTTAAACTAATAAAGTCTTCCAACCATACGCAACTAAAAGTTAAGATGCAATTCCTTTCCACTTATAATCATAAACATAAAACTTAGTTTAATGACTGTGTCAATCGTATTAATCCTTTAATATTGGTCCACTATTGAAGCCTTCTAATAACAATATCAGTTATAGTTTTCATCACAATAACTATTAGTTAATTTCAATTGTTATTACACCTATAAAATTAAAATTAGGCAGAGGGTTAATATATTTTATTATTAGTTTTAAATTTAGATGGTAAATAAGCATACGGCTCATCTGTCGGTGAATGGCCGTAACATACGAATATGTTTGTATTGTCTACGCATTGTAAATTAATGCCAAAAAAAATAGAAACAAGCAGTTGCTTATCATGAAAAGTATATATTTTTTCATTTAAAGAAAGAAAGAAGAAAGAAAAAGATTTATTTTTGTTCACCAAAGAAACACACTTAAATTATTACAAAGAAAAAAAATAAAACTAAAAAAGAAAATAAAGTAAAAAATAAATATGCTCACTGGCAACACCACATCTCCCAGTATGTGTATCAAAGAGTATAATAACTATACGGGAAGTGTATGTTTACGAAACAAAAGGTCAGTTTGTCAGCGAGCAGATTTTAATTTAAATTTTAAATGAGAAAAATAAAAAAAATAATTTAAATAAAGTTTGTAATGTGTGAGTGTGTGTCCCATTAGTGCCAAAAATCTGGACATCGCTCAGTTACGTTGCGATTTTTATGATAAACCGCAACACTGATATTCTGCGATATCCGATTAGTGACGCCACCGCCATAGTTGTGTCTGTTTTTACTAAAATAATAAATGAAATTTCATGTAAAATAAATAATATTATGTAGAATAAACGTGTAAATAGGATATTATAAACATAAATACTAAGTAGTGTAAAGTGTGTGGAGTAAATTGTGGACATTTGTGTCTAATTTTAAAGCAAGCGTCTGTTTGTACATGATACGTATATACATATAGGTAGCAACTATTGTTTGCATGCGACCTATGCCAGCATTTCTAAAAATTGTGAACAAACAAATGCGCAGTAACATCGACAAAGTGAATTCTTTTCTTCTGAGAAGAAGGGCATTTAGAAGGAAAAGAAAGAAAGGATTATAAGCTTAATTGGTCCGACACACTCAATCACTGAATTACATTTACACAAAAACTCTACTACTATTATTATAAGTCGATATATAAGAAGGTCGAAATGGTCCAGTGGATAAGGCACCCGCTTCGTAAACACGAGGTAGTGGGTTCAAATCCGGGCAAGTACCAATGTGATTTTTCAAATATGATTTGAAAAATCACATTGTACTTTCTGAGTTTAACTTGGACATTTCTGACTGACGGTGAAGGAAAACATCGTGAGGAAACCTGGACTTAAAAAGTCTGAAATTGCCAATCTGCCTTTAATGTTCATACCTTCTCTAGAGAAGAGGCCTTTGACCTGCAGTGGGACAGTAAACAGGCTGGTATTATTATAATTAAAAAGAGGGACGACGGTCACGGCCGATGTAGTCCATTCGTGCTGACACAACACTACAGAATTTTCATAATTTCTTCGTCAAATTAAAAAAGATGTCAATTATTAAACTAACGATATCGTTATCTACCTCACCTTACTATAAATGCAAAAAAGTTTGTCTATTGTTTGTGTTGAAAATCGTAAATTATAATTATTATGTACTGATTTACGTTTAGTTGAAATTAAACCTTGTCAAGATTAACCAATCATCTTAAGAAACACCCGTCGCACGAACCATGCATGGTTGGTTTATATTCTGGCTATTTTTGGCATTATACTCTAGGCTAAAGTCAAGTCAAGCTGTGAGGTATTGCGTCTAGAATACGTCTAGAATCTGAACGCTAGTGCTACATTGACATAGATGATTGTAGTGAATTCCACGATTGATGGACAATGAACATACCTACTCCAATTTGTCCAACAATTTCCATTGGGAATACGATTTGTATTCTGGCACCGTCCAATTAAATTGGCGATAATTACAGAGTAGATACAAATCCTCTACAAATAAAATTATTAATCGCTTTTCGGAGACTCAAAGATTATTCTCGGATTGTGATTATTGTCGCCAAGGAAAATATTGAGACATTATAAATTTCAATATTTTAAATTCACTGGTAAAATAAAGAGGGTTATCTTTAAAATACTCGTATAAAATTATTTCACTTGTCTTTTCAGTATTGTAGTTAAACATTAAGGAAGTATCTTCTCTTCAGTGTATGAATAAAATTACACGATCGCTATCGTAAAAATTGCGCACCTAATGTACTTAATGTACCAATTACAGTATGAACTGATTTTTATAAATACTTATTGCCTATGTTAAATTACTTTTTTACTTGAATTTTAAGAATATACACACTTATAAATTAAAAGCAACGTGTCGAACAAATTGTAAGCACATTTTGAGCAAGTGTATAGAAGAACTAGCCGCAGCGCGTTTTCACTCGCGTCCTTGGTTACTGCTCTGCTTCTGTCGCTAGTAGAGTGATGTTACATAGCCTATAACCTTCCTAAAGAGCTGGGCTACCATACACAAAAACTCAAATATAGCTGGTAATTTCAAATATTAGCGCCTTCAAACTACTAAACAATACTTCAAATGTAGTTCTGTTTAACCAGTACTACGGAAACGGGCATTATGCCAATTCTAATACAAATTTATCGATTGTTTGTACAGTACTCATTATTTACAAGCCCAGCGCTAATACTATATAAATACAAAACATAACTATTAATTATAATAATAATATATAATAACATAACAAATACACAGTGCTATATAGACCCAAAATAACTATCAAAAGAATTGAAAGAAGAAACATTAAAAATATTAAAAATAAGATTATTATTTGAGCTATTTTAACACTTTTACTAAATGATAAAATAGACGACAGTGTGAAAATAAAATGGATGCTATTGGTGTTTTTTGTGATCTCTCTAAAGCATTTGACTGCGTCGAGCACAATACGCTCTTGAGAAAACTCAGTCACTATGGGATCAGGGATGTTGCACTTAATCTAGTTTCCACCTATCTAAGTGATAGAGTGCAATACGTTGATGTAAATGGAAATAGGTCCTTAGGGTTACCTGTTGCTATGGGCGTCCCACAGGGCTCCATTCTTGGTCCTTTTCTATTTTTGGTGTATGTAAATGATTTGCCGTACTTTGTACAGGATTTCTGCGATATAGTGCTATTTGCAGACGATACGTCTCTTATTTTTAAAGTTAACCGTAAAGACCCTAATTTCGACGTTGTAAATGGTTCGCTCGCGCAAGTCCTGAACTGGTTCATGGTAAACAATCTTCTACTTAATTCCAAGAAGACAAAATGTATAAAATTTTCTATGCCAAATGTCAAAAGTGCAGGTATAAACCTGGTTTTAAATAATGAGTCAGTTTCAATCGTAGAGTCCACAGTTTTCTTGGGCTTAACTTTAGATTGCAAACTTCAGTGGGAAGCCCATATTTCGTGTCTCGCAGGTAAACTCAGCTCAGCGGCTTTTGCTATCAGGAAAGTTAGGCAACTTACTGATGTGGCAACCGCCAGACTAGTCTACTTTAGTTATTTTCACAGCGTTATGTCTTACGGCATATTGTTGTGGGGTAGGGCTGCTGACATTGAAACCGTTTTTATTATTCAAAAACGAGCTATACGTTCTATCTACAACCTAGGTTCACG
Source organism: Parascotia fuliginaria (assembly GCA_963082885.1). NCBI lineage: Eukaryota > Metazoa > Arthropoda > Insecta > Lepidoptera > Erebidae > Parascotia > Parascotia fuliginaria. The sequence goes on from OY720177.1 coordinate 16,144,638, forward strand.
AGACTCCCTGAGAGAGCGATTTAAAGAGATAGGTATATTGACAGTTGCATCTCAATATATATATGCTAATGTTGTTTATGTTAAGAGTAACATTAGTCTATATACTAGGAATTGCGATGTGCATGAGATTAACACCAGGGGTAAGCATAAACTGGTTGGCTCACACTATCGCTTACATAAAGTCCATAATTCGTTTACGGGACTTGGTGTACGTTTATTTAATAAATTACCTATCGACATAATGGATAAACCCTTAGACAAATTTAAACAAATTGTCAAAAAACATTTAATACTTAAGGGTTACTACACTGTTAATGAGTATCTGAACGATAAAAGTCATGGGATGCTCGCTTGACGAAGGAGTAAATTAATTTTACTCTTAATTTTAATGACATTATACTTTAAAGGACATATTTTTGTTAATTATTGTATGAATGTCATTTTTTATGATTATTATGAATGACATGCTTTAACAAATAATTTTTTGACATTAATTTATTGATACATTTTGACATAATTTATAAAATGTTTTTTTTTTTTTTGTATTAATTATAAATGACATGATGCCCGAGCCATGTTTGAACAGTTAAGTACACATTTTGTATTGTTTTGTTAAAATTGTATACTTAGTATTGTTAAATTTTTTTACATTGTGATTTGTGAAATAGAGGTACATTGTGAACTCCTGTGGTAAATTAAGTTCATCTTACTTTATACTTATACCAAAAATTAACAGTTTATATAATATCTACATAGAAACATTTATCACAGTTCACATGTTGCCTTTACCTTTTGTAGCAATATGCAAATTGAGGCAACCTGTAAAGCACACATTTTACTTTTTAATTTTCTTTACAACATAGAAAGCTGTAAGTAATTAAGTATCTATAGAGTTAAGTGTATTGCCTGCGTCACTTTGCATGCTACTTGAAACTGTAACTTACAAAAATTGTAATAACCTGGCGATTAAAAAGAGTGGCCTGAGTTTCTTGCCAGTTCTTCTCATGGCTCTACTTCGTCAGCGAACTGGCTGTAGGTTAATTTGCTGACATTTTGTAAACTTTGACGTTCATAAGTGTTAATTTAATTAACTTAAATGAATAAACATATATTTCATTTCATTTCATTTCATTTCATTTCATTTCATTTCATTTCATTTCATTTCATTTCATTTCATTTCATATTTCATTTCATTTCATTAACCAATATACTAGATGTAGTGTATGCGGGCGGAGAGGGGGTATTCACTCTCTGTCCGATGCGTGCATAGAAAGCCAGTTGCTCTCTGAGTGCATCAATTTCTTATACATACTAGCTACATAAAATGGTGTCGAGCCGGTGAACAGTAAATTGTTATATACTGAACAATACGTAATTCATTGTAGTATCTACAATGAATTGTGACCATAAAAGCATTTTAATAAATGTTATGAAAATACAACCAAACCTGCTTGACAGAAAAGCCTAATAATATCCAACCCAAGTATCAAACCCGAGACCCCTGCATGACTGTAGCACTAGGTAACCAACAAGGCAGTGTAGAATATTAAAGATATTGCTAAATCTCAAACCACGTTCTCGCTTATTAACGATACATAAATTATGTATGTCATAAACTTTACAGATTAAGAGCATTGTGCCGATATCCTTTATAATATATTGTCCTATCAAGGTCGTTCGTACCATTTGTTATATCTCAGTAAATATTTAACGTATATTATGTTCTATTAATACTGCTTCTATTATACTACATTTTAATGACGATGTAACTGAATGATATTAATGAGAGTTGATAATGTCAAAAGGTCTCGATCGTGAATGGACCTGAATGGGCCAGGAAAGTACGACGTTCGAAACGAATATTGACGTAAAGTCGAAGTAAAGGTGAGTGAAGGAAAGTACCCTTCATTCCCAGAGGTTAATGTATCAGATCTGATCTGATCAGAGAGAACTGAACTAGTGTATTTTTTTTTTTATACGTGGGAAATGCATTACGCATACGCACCCGCCCGGGCAAGGCGGGGGTTATGTCGGACTCTCCGACCGCACTCAAAGCGCGGCCAGCATACCGACTAAAACCCACGGTGTTCCTCCAGACGGCCAGAGTTTCGGGGTCACGGGAGTCGCTTGCGCATTCATCCGCGACCCCGACGGGCCATGGCCCGCTCACCGCGAGCGGGCCCCGTCCGATTTAGGGGCCTAGCCCCCCCTCCTTCGAGCGGCGCGTGCGGAACACGCGCACTGCCGTCTCAGGCCCGTGCTGTTCGGGCGGCGACTGCCCGATCGCCGCCCGCAGGCCAACTCGGCCGCAGAGGATAGGGAGAACGGCGCATCGCAATACCGACACTCCTCTTCCCCTGCGGCCCCACCGCGTCCGCAATCTGGCGGTTGCGGCTCCGCCGGGGCCGCGGGAGGTAGGGAGAGCGGCGCACCGTTATACCGGCACTCCTCTCCCGCCGCGGCCCCGCCACTCCTCAGCCGCAGTGTCGCCGAAGCAACACTGCAGCCCGACCCAGTTGCGGTGCCACCCAAACAGCACCGCAACCCACCAGAGCCGCTCCATCGTGGGCTTACCGGCAAAGCCCAGAGGAGCGGCGCCTCCTTGGGGTTCCTCTTGGTTCACCGTGGTCCTTGGTAACCACGGCTACTAAGCCCCCCCGCCGCGACAAGACGAGAACCCTGTTGGGGGGGAACTTTCATCCCCTATTTCAACCCTTTTAAACCATTTTTGCGATAAAAGATAGTCTATGTTGTTCCGCGAGATCTTATCTATCTCCATACTAAATTTTATCAAAATCGGTTCAGTGGTTTAGGCGTGAAAGCATAACAGACAGACAGACAAACAGACAGACAGAGTCACTTTCGCATTTATAATATTAGTATGAAAGTATGGATAAGTATAGATTACGTTACGCTATGACAAACTCCTTCATTTCTTAGAGGCTTACGTCCAGTGCCGTATGCAAAGTTGTATTATAATACTTTAGCTTTTCTCTAGCAAATTTAATTTTATACTAGGTTTTATTTTATACCTAATTTTTCATAATTAATATTTTCAATTTATAATCTCAATACAAATTTATAATAATGTTTTAACACATGGTGTACCTAATTTAAATTTTAATATGTCTTATTTTATACGCTATTAATTCTGCCCTATTTATGCAGGCAGTGGAGCTAACCTAGCTTTGTAGGAGCTTTAATGAAATAAACACTAACACTAAAACACTTTTCCAATTCGGTCAGTTGATTTATGCTTTAACATGAATTGGTATTTTGGTAGTACGAGTAGATACTTAAACAAATTTTGTAACAAAAAGAAAAACTAAAAACATATAAATCAAAATCTGATTTTAATTGTTACGTTAAAATTTATTTTAATTTTTAATAAACAGAAATAAAATAGATAATAGAAATTTTTCCTGCAAATATTTTTACATTAAAGCTTAAACAAAAGTGTATATCCACGATTACAAAGTCGAATCTCATCGATAAGTTAACTTCAAAATTGCTTACAACTTACACATGACCCATATGGACATCTATAAATTAAAATAAGATTGTATTACATCTAATAACTATAAAGTCGACAATGGTGTGATAAATACGAATTATCTATTGTTCAATAAATTCTTCAATAGCCTTCGATAACCGATACCAGCAGACAGGCGTCTATTCTACCCCAATCTTACTAGATGACGTGTTATGCACTACTGAATGAATAAATAATCGATTTTGTAAATCAGAATCTAAGTCTATTCTTGTAAAGCAAGTAAAGTGGAAGGGTATCTTCAGAATAGCATATTGATATAACAGCTAAGGCAATGCATGTCTGTTATTATTATCGGCGTTTCGGAACAATTAATCTTCTCTTTGATCACATTATCACCATCTCAGTAACTTCTTAGTCTGTGCTATCGATTTTTAAAAAAACTCATCAGAAGCATAATGAAATCTAGCGTCTTCTGTTCGCCTTAAAGTATTCAGAGGGCCTAGACAAGTGGCATAAATGCTAATAAAGTCTATTAGTATAAATTAAAAATGTATGGGATTGACATAAGCTAACGCCAAAAGTCGTTAGCATATATCAAGCCCATACATTTTTTGACAGAGCATATTGAGCAATGAGCATATTATGACAAGTAGTTGATTTGAATGTCGTAAATTGACTTCACACAGTTCGGGTGTTGCAAATACCAGTACGAATACAATATGGACAAATGTCAAACATTAAAAAAAGCTTTTGCTGTCATTATATTGATTTCGGTTCTACTTAGTTTAGAAACTGAAATTCCTTGTTGTAGTAGGTAAAGAAAACAATGTTAATAAATCTCTTCGTTTTATTATTATAATAAATCTTTATTTACAAAGTATTAACCTCGTTTTTATAATAACAGCTTACAACTAATGTTAGAAAAACAAAACATCTGCTATCTTGTTTTGGTACACCTGTGGGTTTGTTTAGTTACGATTCCAATTGAATCTTATTGCTTATTAGCCACAATCATATTATCATTTTTATCAATAATAGCTCGTATTGGCTCTTTATTGACATTCTCAGTGTACCGAAGCACAGAGTTATGCCCGATAAATGGTAATAGTCTTGCCCCCTGTTATCCATGATTATGTTTGGGTCTTTACCAAACACAACCACGGTTTAAAAACATTATTGTTTGCTTCATATTTAGCAAACACAGACACACAAAAGACACAGAGAACAACTACCTATTTACTTGAAAAAGAGAAAACTATAAGTACCAAACTCAACTTTTAGAATTTTTGTAGTAGAACAATATACAAGTAACTTTTCACCTATACGGTTCCCCAAACTCAATTTATACCGTGTTGGTTTTCAAACCCCTTAGGAGAATATTTCACTATAATTTTACCCCTTGACATTGGGAATTTCATTAGGGGAGCTTGTATTAAATTTATAAAATGAATTTTCAAATATATATCGTATGGTTCATCAAGGTGCATGAAGGACACATTTTATTTGAGTAAAAATGAAATAAAATGAATATAATGTTGATGTTTTCATAATCTAAACAATTAACTGTGGTACTTACCACGACAATTATAACAGACTTTAAGTTTAATTTTTGAAGACGCAGTAAACAATGTTTTAATGACTCTTGGACGACCGTATCATAATTTAAACGTAATCTGAAATACGTGCAATATAATTTTGAAATAAAATTTTTGCTACACATTTTAGAGACAAATCTAGATACGTCTCTTACTCTTGTACAACAGATGTTAATAATTGTTTGATAGCAAGCACCTACATAACAACTTTCATATTTGCCGAATACAAAAGTGGCGGTACTCTAAAAATGCCCGCTAATACCCACCGCTAATGCCTACTACGTGGAAAGCCATCATCTCGCGAATCGTTTACATTTTCATTACTTTATAAAATACTGATCAGATACAGTGAGCACAAAATTACCCTATAAATGTTTAATGAATCAATAATTGCAATCGTGTCACTCGTCGACGCATTCCTGAACAAAATTTCAATGTAGACAAATTGCGATTGTTTCACTGAATCATTTATAAAATTAATTTGCGCGGCGAGTTTTAATCAGTTTACCACAGAAATTTGATGTGAAGGTTTTTAATCAGATATTACAAGAACTGTTATAGCAATAAGTTTGAATGATTAAAACCCTTGAAGTTATGAAACCGTTTGCAGGTGGACAAGATTCGACGAGTACCAGATTTTGAATTTAATTTCCAAAATTTTGGCGAAAACTTTATTGTCAGAACAGACTGTTCTTGTAAAACTTGTTCATGGATATCTGCGGCAAAATAAAGTTGGCGAGGAAATATTGTATTCCTAAGTTGGAACGAATCTAGTCTACCAACTTGTATCAGCTTGAAACTAGTATTTTTATTCATCGGGGATGTCTATTACAGTGACTTCGGTACTTTGAAAGTTAGGCTACTGATACACAAGTTACTTATTTTTCCCAAGAGAAAATATCGTTTTGCATGCGTGTTAGAACTCGATTAAGTTTGATCTTAGTAAACAAAATTGACTAAATGTTCGCAGATGTAAAACTTTTTTATAACCGTGTTACCACTACCTAAGTCAGTAACGACTCGGCAATAGACCAGTCTGTCGTATCACCGTTGATGAACTCAGATACGTATGTATCTATATTCTTCTTCTTATGTATGTATTATTATGAGTATTGACACTATTTCGGCTATTTTATGGCCTGGGTTAATCAAAAACTACTTGGTTTTCTCTGGGAAATTTCCTTTTTATAAAATTATTTTGAGAATGAGTTTAAAATAAATACCCTTGTTATATTTGGAAAACAAAAATTTTATATAAAAATAATAAAGTGAACAAACTCAATTTTCAAATCGAAATGATCATATTCTTTATTATTCTGGTTATTATAAGTGCATGTAATATAAATAATCATCTGTTATTTTAATTCTGTTTATTTAATGTTATTGTAATTTGAACTTTATTATTCCAATACGATTGAGTAGATTTACATTAGAATAATTTGCAATAATTCGTTTTTCAACAAAACAAGTGTAAATTATTTTTAATTATCAGTATTAGTCATTAGTAGTAGTAGATCCACGCTGGTTTCAGCATGAATGGGTCGGATCGACCGGGGAAGTACTACCCTCTCATAGAAGATCGACGTAAGAGTAATGGTATTCGTACTATTGCGTTTCGCTCGGTGAGTGAGAGTGCCGGAGGCCCAACTGATGCAAAGATGGCAATCCTCGCAGCATGTGTGGGACCAGCTGAGTATCCGCGGAGTCATTGTGTGGGTGGTGTGGGTCGACCCGCCGGCCAGGGAGACCTGTAGAAACGGTGGTGCCGCTGGCCGCCCGCGGCATAGTACAGGGGCCCAACTAGGCCTAACCACCCTAGGAGGCTGCCCCACCAGGTCGCGCATAATCCCGGAGTGGTTCGTCGTGCCGGTTGGTGACCGGATGGTGGGACCCGGCGACCATTTCCGAGAGGGTACGGGGGCCCTTCCGTCCGGCGGATCGGCTACCACCATGCCACACAGTTAAATGACGAAGCAATACTCGGCACCTTGTCTAGCCTTGCTGCGAGGGCAGTCATCTTTTCCACGCCCCTCCCTTCACCCTCCAACATGGCAGCACACAAAAAAGCAGCAGGTCTAACAGCGGTATCTTCCTCCCCCACCAACCCGCTATTTGAGGTGGAGTTCACTAACATCCGTGGACTCCATTCAAACCTCAACGCCGTCCACCAACACCTCGAGACGGCACGGCCGGCTTTGCTTTTCCTAACGGAGACACAAATACGCCGCCCTGACGACACGGCATACCTGCACTACCCGGGCTATGTGCTCGAGGAGCGCTTTCGCGCTAAGGCCGGAGTATGCGCATTCGTCAGGGCGGATGTTTGCGTTCGCCGTCTGCGCTGCCTAGAGGACCCATCCTACCCCATCCTTTGGCTTCACGTTGATCATGGTTCTCTGAGCCGGGTCTACGCGTGCCTTTACCGTTCCCACTCCGGAGATTTGGAGACAACTCGACTCTTTGACCATCTGAGTCAGGCGGCAGACTTAGCGCAGGAGCGGTTTTTCGAACGCGGAATTGGTGTTTCTGGGAGACTTTAACGCCCACCACGAGACCTGGTTGGGTTCTCTCAGAACAGACCATGCGGGACGAGCCGCCCATGCATTCGCTCTCACGCATGACCTGACGCAACTGGTAATCCATCCCACCAGGATACCAGATATTCCAGGTCAAGCGCCCTCTTTGCTAGACCTACTGCTGACGAGTCACCCAGACCAATACAGTGTTTCGGTCCACGCCCCACTGGGTAATTCCGACCACTGTTTGGTCTGCGCCTCAGTGCCTCTTGTTGCTCCCCCACGACGTTCGGAGGTAAAGCGACGACTATGGCACTACTCGTCAGCAGACTGGGACGGTATGCGGGATTACTTTGCTTCCGTCCCATGGGCATTACGCTGCTTTAAAGACAGGGATCCGTCGCAAAGTGCTACTGCTGTCGCTGGTGAGATCTTGTTAGGTATGGAATATTACATTCCATCCTCAGATGTCACCAGTGCCGGCAAAACGCGTCCCTGGTTCAACCGTGAGTGCGCCGACACTGTTAAACAAAAAGAATCGGCGTACCGCGCTTGGATCAGGGCCCGAGCACGGCGCGACCCTAGCTTGGATCGCCTAAAAGCAGCGTACAACAAAGCCACTAGGGAATGCAAGAGGGCTTACATCAGAGCGGATGCCCAGCGCATTGCACGGATTGGGCAAGAACTCATTTCGCATCCTACGGGTAGCCGTAGCTACTGGCGACTAGCCAAGGCCGTGCAATCCAACTTCTGCAAGCCTTCGCTGCCCCCCTTGAAATGTCCTGATGGATCGCTGGCCCACGAGCCGCAAGAGAAAGCAAACTTGCTTGTAGAACTCTTTGCAGCTAACTCTTGAATCGACGACCGTGGCTTGCACCCGCCGACTATATCTGGCTGCGACTCCGTTATGCCTAATATTCGTATTAGGCATCGTGATGTCCGTGCGGAACTAAGGTCGCTCGATGTTCGGAAAGCCAGCGGACCGGATGGTATTCCAGCGGTGGTTCTTAAGAAATGCGCAGCGGAGTTGTCTCCTGCATTGACGCGCCTATTCCGCCTATCTTATTCCTCGGGAATTGTGCCGGAGGCTTGGAGAGAGGCGGCTGTTCAACCCATTCCCAAAAAAGGGGATAGGTCCGAGCCAGGCAACTATCGACCCATAGCTGTCACCTCAGTTCTCTGCAAGGTGCTTGAGCGGATAATAAACTCCCAACTAGTCCGCTACCTAGAGGGTCACTCGTTAATTAGTGACCGACAATATGGCTTTAGGTCAAAACGGTCTACGGGTGACCTTCTAGCGTATATCACGCACCAATGGGGTGAAGCTATGGACAGGCATGGCGAGTCCTTGGCCTTCGGCCTTGACATAACCAAAGCCTTCGATAGAGTCTGGCACCGTTCGCTTCTGTCCAAACTTCCAGCATATGGTCTGCCACCCCAGCTGTGCAACTGGATTGCCGCATTCCTGCGTGAGCGCCGCATTAGAGTCCTTTGTGACGGATCGGCCTCCAATTATTTGCAGGTCAACGCTGGGGTGCCTCAGGGGTCCGTCCTGTCGCCCACTCTGTATCTTCTGCATGTCAATGACATGTTGTCCCTTGGCAACATTCATTGCTATGCAGATGATAGTACAGTGCATGGGCGATATCTCGGACATCCTGCGGCTAAACAGACTGACATCGAGGCAAAACGCCTAGAACTTGTCGCTGAGCTCGACCAAGTATTATACCGCATTTCTAAATGGGGTTGTGAGAATTTGGTCGAGTTCAATGCCAAGAAAACACAGGTGTGCGCGTTCTCTGCAAAAAAATCTCCGTTCCTTCCCCTTCCCTCTCTTCAGAACACAGCGTTACCACTACAGGATAGCCTAAGTATCCTGGGTATGGACATCAGCCGAGATCTCAACCCCAAGAACTACATCGAGTGCGTCATTAAAACCGCCTCCTGTAAACTCGGTGTCCTGAACAGGGTGAGGCGGTACTTCACGCCCGAGCAGCTCTGTCTTCTTTATAAGACACAGGTTCGTTCCTGCGTGGAGTACTGCTCTCATCTTTGGGATGGCTCCGCACAGTACTTACTGGATGCACTCGATAGGTTGCAGCAGCGAGCAGTCCGTATCATCGGAAGCCCGGAGGCTACTAAGACCCTTGAGCCTTTACAGCTGCGAAGAGACATCGCCTCAATGGCCGTCTTCTATCGCCTTTACCATGGAGAGTGTTCTGAAGAGCTCTTTGAATTAATCCCACCCTCTCCCTTTTTGTCCAGAACAACACGTGCGGGACTAAAGTGCCACCCTTTCACAGTGGAATCTAAAGGGTCTCGAACCAAACGGTTCAGCACTTCATACTTTTGTCGCTCAATTAAAGCCTGGAACTCTTTGCCAGCGCATGTATTCCCATCTAATTTTGATCCTGGGTCTTTTAAGCGGGGCGTGAAAAAGCATCTCACTAAGCCGCCATAGTGGAGGCCACCATACCAGTAGTTTGGCTTTTGGAATGGTATCCGCCACTTCTGGATTCCACTTACTGCTTACCATCAGGCAGAGTGGAGTCACTTTGGTAGGCTAATATAAAAAAAAAAAAAAAAAAAAACAGAATATCACGTGTAAGAATAGTTTAAAGATAATAGTGGTTTTCTAAAAAATATGCGTATTCAAACTTCACCAAAAACAAAGGTACCTCACCTTAGAATTAGATCAACAAATCAATACCTATTTAAAAAAAAAATATTTATACGCACGCACGCACGGCCGACAGGCAAGCACACACGCACAGACACACGGCCGACAGGCAAGCAGGGACGCACGCACGCACGCACGCACACACACAAACTTTTGCATTTATAATATTAGTAGGACCATAATAAAATTTTACTAATTACTTTTATTAGTGGTATGAATAAAATTACCCTTATGTAATCTCTGTAATATATTGCCGTACATGTAAAATAACATAATGCCTTTGATCTTGAGCGAAGTGAAGATCTTGAAGTAAATTAATTAACTATTGTAAGATCTTTAGTATATCTTCTAGTGCTGTGCGAAGCGCTTTCATCAACGTAGGACTTTAGTTAGTTAAATACGATAGTAGTTCGATTAAATTATACCCATGCCTTTACATAATATATTTTATTATATCTGTAATAATATTTTAAAAAGATACAGTAGAATATCGTTTTTGTATACCAACAAAAGGCTATCAACAATACTTTTGTATCGATTCTTATGAATACAAATTATCCATAGAGATGCAAAGTTATAATGATGCGAACCATCAAAAGGTACATATCTACATTAATGCGTATAAACAGTTTACAACTAAATTTCAAATCAATATTAATATTAGTAAAGTCAATTTTAGAAACTTTAGTTAATAAGTTAGCAAATATCAGTAAGTAATTGATGTCAAACTAATAACTGACAACCCTGAAATATAAGCACAAGCAACACAACACAAAAGAAACTTAAAGGAAAATGTAGGTAACTGAATATTATATGAAATTTTGTATGACTGTTCTAAGACCTAATAATAAGGTTCTAACGTAGGCATTCAGGCACAACCAACTCATTTATGAAGGATATTCAGAAAATACGCGACGTGTATTGTACGCTACGGTTACCTCCAGGTAATATAGAACAAAAATAATATTGTAAAGATTTGGCACCAAAAATTATTGCTTATTTTATCACAATGAAACTTTCTCACTATAAAATATTTTCCTTTATAGTCAAAGTCAAAGAATTTATTTCATTTTGATCACAAAGTATGATGCTTATGAAAAGTCAACATTACATGAAGTCAGCCAATTGACCTACAGCCAGTTCGCTGATAAGGTAGAGTTGTGAGAAGAACTGGCAAGAAACTCACGCCACTCTTTTCAATCGCCAGATAATTACAGTTATTTGTATGAGTTACAATTTAAACATTCAACGCAACCAAAGAACCATACAAAGTAAATTATTACAAATTAACGAATTAATATAATTACTAAGATTAAAGAAGAAAAGAGAGGATTTCAATTATTTAGTTTCATCTAGTAATTTGACTACGTATTTTAGTTAAACTGGTAAATGTACCTCCTGGTCACATTGCACGACAAGGTAATACTGGATTGAATATTAAATGTATGCCATGCCAAGATATACAAAGTAAAGTATAAAATATAAAGTTAAACTAAAAGAAGTTCTGTCAATCTCTGCTGCCTTATCAAGTTGCCGATTCCAATGCCGATTGCTGATGCGACAGATTCGAAAACACTTTTAACAGATTCTACTCAACTCATAAAGTTTAATTTTCGGATATAGCTGTCAAATGAAATGATTGTAAATTTACGACGGCTGATATTATGGTCTATGGTATTCTAAATTTAAAGATGATATGTATGTGATCAAATTGCAAAAATGTGTAAAGAATATTTTCAAGATTAACACACATGACGAAATAAAATATAATAAATCAAAACTAAACATTTCTATACAAGTAATAATAATCAAATGTGATCCGAACTATATATAACAACTGTCTTAGAAATCTGTGGATCTACTACGATCCACGCTGGTAGACGGTAGTAGATCCACGCTGGTTTCAGCATGAATGGGCCGGATCGTCCGGGGAAGTACTAACCTCCCATAGAAGATCGACTTAAGAGTAGTAGTATCCTTACTACTGCGTTTCGTTCGGTGAGTGAGAATGCTGGAGGCCCAATTTCCCCCCTTTCCTCTTTTCTCACCTCCCTCATTCCCTTCCTCGAACCCCATTCCCAGCCGCCGTAGTGGAGGCCACCATACCAGCAGTTTAAGACGATAGCTTTTTGTATGGTGGCCACCACTTCTGGATTCCACTGACTGCTTACCATCAGGCGGGGTGGAGTCACTTTGGTAGGCTAATATATATAAAAAAAATAAAATAATTAAATATTGAAGTATTTTGATAAAGCGGCTTTTGTCAATAACAGCGAGTCAAAGCTACAGATTCCAGTCCAAGATTAGCATTTGATTCCAAATTTACACTTGAATAAGAATGTTAAAGGCAAACTTTGAAGTATCTTAATAAGACCCAACGCATTATCAATGTACATTTTCTGGTTCTAATTAATATCAGTTCTTAATTTTTCGCAATCCGTACGAAACTTTTAACAATGTGGTCGGTGGGCGAGTAATTTTCACCTTTCTATTGTAGATTTTCTGAATTAGATTATTGAAGGAAGGTAAAGAAATATTGCAAGAGTTTTGTTACGTGATCGTATTTATATTTTTCGTGAGTTAGATGATTTTTGGAATTAATAGGTACAAAATGCTTTCGATTAAGATCCTCAAGAGCATAATTATGTAATCAATAGAAATAACTAACTAAAAAAGAAATAAATAGCTGCTGGTTGTGCCTTGCGCACGCACCAACCTGCTGCGGCGCGCGCCGCTTGTACGGGCGTTGCGTGTGCTCAACACGCTGTCTGACCGGATAGATCTGTTTTCATGTGCAATGAACGAATTTACTAAGACTGCTTATTGCATCTGCAGTACTTAGGTTAGTTTTAATCATGTATTAGGATGTAGAAATAAATATAGTTATGAACTAGATAAAAAGCTCAACTTCTCTGTCGCATTAGGCTTGCCTGTAAAGATAGATGTAAGTTTAAGAGTAATAAATAAATAAATAATAATAATAATAACTTGATTGTAAAGAACTACTGCAGACAAATGCTATTATTTTTGTGCAAGCTTAGAAGCAGCACCGTGCCAATAAAAGTTTGAAATTAAGTTTTGATGACGTCACATCGTGGCTTAAAGATTGCTACATGTAGCTACTGAAGTTTGCCTTACCAACTTCAAAAAGTCATATCCGACAGGCAATATTACTACATAATCTCATATAAAGTTAGACAAACTTTGAAGCCTTTATCTTCTCAAATCGTTGACAATGTTCCAACTCGTTTCAGAACAATGGAATTTGGAGGAGCTTTCAAGTCGTGAGTTTGTTTATTTGCTTTTGTGATAGAAGCATTGTAGCTGCCAATATGTTTAAGATAGACCAGAGACAAGATCACGTGTATTATTTGGAACTTAAAGTATAAAAGTTTTAGCAAACTTTATACAACAGACATATTTTGTAGACAAAGGATATTTATAAAGGATGTAATCAAAAATAATTATGATGATTTACATAATGGTTAACTACTTCTATGGCGCAGTGGTAGTGTGTAGTGCGATTTTGCAAGCTTGTGGGAGTTAGGAGTCAAACCCTTCTAAGCTAGCGCATACTACAGCCGCAGCGAACCACAATGCTCAATTGCTTCAATGCACGTAGTAGCGGTAGCGTAGTAGTATGCAATAGTTCATATAAAATGTACTAAAATGATGTAGGAGGATTTTTGCTATGTGATGTGAAGCGTATTGTATGGCCCGCCGTAATTTGCTCTAACCTAAAGCTCGCAAAGTCACACGCCCGTATAGGCACGGGACATAAGTTTATATGATCCAATAGTTTTATATAATAATTAGTAGTAGTAGATCCACGCTGGTTTCAGCATGAATGGGTCGGATCGACCGGGGAAGTACTACCCTCTCATAGAAGATCGACGTAAGAGTAATGGTATTCGTACTATTGCGTTTCGCTCGGTGAGTGAGAGTGCCGGAGGCCCAACTGATGCAAAGATGGCAATCCTCGCAGCATGTGTGGGACCAGCTTAGTATCCGCGGAGTCATTGTGTGGGTGGTGTGGGTCGACCCGCCGGCCAGGGAGACCCGTAGAAACGGTGGTGCCGCTGGCCGCCCGCGGCATAGTACAGGGGCCCAACTAGGCCTAACCACCCTAGGAGGCTGCCCCACCAGGTCGCGCATAATCCCGGAGTGGTTCGTCGTGCCGGTTGGTGACCGGATGGTGGGACCCGGCGACCATTTCCGAGAGGGTACGGGGGCCCTTCCGTCCGGCGGATCGGCTACCACCATGCCACACAGTTAAATGACGAAGCAATACTCGGCACCTTGTCTAGCCTTGCTGCGAGGGCAGTCATCTTTTCCACGCCCCTCCCTTCACCCTCCAACATGGCAGCACGCAAAAAAGCAGCAGGTCTAACAGCGGCATCTTCCTCCCCCACCAACCCGCTATTTGAGGTGGAGTTCACTAACATCCGTGGACTCCATTCAAACCTCAACGCCGTCCACCAACACCTCGAGACGGCACGGCCGGCTTTGCTTTTCCTAACGGAGACACAAATACGCCGCCCTGACGACAAGGCATACCTGCACTACCCCGGCTATGTGCTCGAGGAGCGCTTTCGCGCTAAGGCCGGAGTATGCGCATTCGTCAGGGCGGATGTTTGCGTTCGCCGTCTGCGCTGCCTAGAAGACCCATCCTACCCCATCCTTTGGCTTCACGTTGATCTTGGTTCTCTGAGCCGGGTCTACGCGTGCCTTTACCGTTCCCACTCCGGAGATTTGGAGACAACTCGACTCTTTGACCATCTGAGTCAGGCGGCAGACTTAGCGCAGGAGCGGTTTCCGAACGCGGAATTGGTGTTTCTGGGAGACTTTAACGCCCACCATGAGACCTGGCTGGGTTCTCTCAGAACAGACCATGCGGGACGAGCCGCCCATGCATTCGCTCTCACGCATGACCTGACGCAACTGGTAATCCATCCCACCAGGATACCAGATATTCCAGGTCAAGCGCCCTCTTTGCTAGACCTACTGCTGACGAGTCACCCAGACCAATACAGTGTTTCGGTCCACGCCCCACTGGGTAATTCCGACCACTATTTGGTCTGCGCCTCAGTGCCTCTTGTTGCTCCCCCACGACGTTCGGAGGTAAAGCGACGACTATGGCACTACTCGTCAGCAGACTGGGACGGTATGCGAGATTACTTTGCTTCCGTCCCATGGGCATTACGCTGCTTTAAAGACAGGGATCCGTCGCAAAGTGCTACTGCTGTCGCTGGTGAGATCTTGTTAGGTATGGAATATTACATTCCATCCTCAGATGTCACCAGTGCCGGCAAAACGCGTCCCTGGTTCAACCGTGAGTGCGCCGACACTGTTAAACAAAAAGAATCGGCGTACCGCGCTTGGATCAGGGCCCGAGCACAGCGCGACCCTAGCTTGGATCGCCTAAAAGCAGCGTACAACAAAGCCACTAGGGAATGCAAGAGGGTTTACATCAGAGCGGATGCCCAGCGCATTGCACGGATTGGGCAAGAACTCATTTCGCATCCTACGGGTAGCCGTAGCTACTGGCGACTAGCCAAGGCCGTGCAATCCAACTTCTGCAAGCCTTCGCTGCCCCCCTTGAAATGTCCTGATGGATCGCTGGCCCACGAGCCGCAAGAGAAAGCAAACTTGCTTGTAGAACTCTTTGCGGCTAACTCCCGAATCGACGACCGTGGCTTGCACCCGCCGACTATATCTGGCTGCGACTCCGTTATGCCTAATATTCGTATTAGGCATCGTGATGTCCGTGCGGAACTAAGGTCGCTCGATGTTCGGAAAGCCAGCGGACCGGATGGTATTCCAGCGGTGGTTCTTAAGAAATGCGCAGCGGAGTTGTCTCCTGCATTGACGCGCCTATTCCGCCTATCTTATTCCTCGGGAATTGTGCCGGAGGCTTGGAGAGAGGCGAATGTTCAACCCATTCCCAAAAAAGGGGATAGGTCCGAGCCAGGCAACTATCGACCCATAGCTGTCACCTCAGTTCTCTGCAAGGTGCTTGAGCGGATAATAAACTCCCAACTAGTCCGCTACCTAGAGGGTCACTCGTTAATTAGTGACCGACAATATGGCTTTAGGTCAAAACGGTCTACGGGTGACCTTCTAGCGTATATCACGCACCAATGGGGTGAAGCTATGGACAGGCATGGCGAGTCCTTGGCCTTCGGCCTTGACATAACCAAAGCCTTCGATAGAGTCTGGCACCGTTCGCTTCTGTCCAAACTTCCAGCATATGGTCTGCCACCCCAGCTGTGCAACTGGATTGCCGCATTCCTGCGTGAGCGCCGCATTAGAGTCCTTTGTGACGGATCGGCCTCCAATTATTTGCAGGTCAACGCTGGGGTGCCTCAGGGGTCCGTCCTGTCGCCCACTCTGTATCTTCTGCATGTCAATGACATGTTGTCCCTTGGCAACATTCATTGCTATGCAGATGATAGTACAGTGCATGGGCGATATCTCGGACATCCTGCGGCTAAACAGACTGACATCGAGGCAAAACGCCTAGAACTTGTCGCTGAGCTCGACCAAGTATTATACCGCATTTCTAAATGGGGTTGTGAGAATTTGGTCGAGTTCAATGCCAAGAAAACACAGGTGTGCGCGTTCTCTGCAAAAAAATCTCCGTTCCTTCCCCTTCCCTCTCTTCAGAACACAGCGTTACCACTACAGGATAGCCTAAGTATCCTGGGTATGGACATCAGCCGAGATCTCAACCCCAAGAACTACATCGAGTGCGTCATTAAAACCGCCTCCTGTAAACTCGGTGTCCTGAACAGGGTGAGGCGGTACTTCACGCCCGAGCAGCTCTGTCTTCTTTATAAGACACAGGTTCGTTCCTGCGTGGAGTACTGCTCTCATCTTTGGGATGGCTCCGCACAGTACTTACTGGATGCACTCGATAGGTTGCAGCGGCGAGCAGTCCGTATCATCGGAAGCCCGGAGGCTACTAAGACCCTTGAGCCTTTACAGCTGCGAAGAGACATCGCCTCAATGGCCGTCTTCTATCGCCTTTACCATGGAGAGTGTTCTGAAGAGCTCTTTGAATTAATCCCACCCTCTCCCTTTTTATCCAGAACAACACGTGCGGGACTAAAGTGCCACCCTTTCACAGTGGAATCTAAAGGGTCTCGAACCAAACGGTTCAGCACTTCATACTTTTGTCGCTCAATTAAAGCCTGGAACTCTTTGCCAGCGCATGTGTTCCCATCTAATTTTGATCCTGGGTCTTTTAAGCGGGGCGTGAAAAAGCATCTCACTAAGCCGCCATAGTGGAGGCCACCATACCAGTAGTTTGGCTTTTGGAATGGTGCCCGCCACTTCTGGATTCCACTTACTGCTTACCATCAGGCAGAGTGGAGTCACTTTGGTAGGCTAATATAAAAAAAAAAAAATATTATTTTCATCTGCCTTTTGTGTACGTAAATTAATAATATTGTAATATTCCAGATATTCACATACCTATTTCTATTATTGATACAATTCTTAACCTTATTCCTGAAGAATCTAAATTTATAACAAAACAAATTCTTAACAGTAGCATAAGCTTAACTACTGATTTTTCTTATATTGAATCTTTACAATGAAAATACGAGTTGTTAAAACGTATCTCAAAGTCGTCTGCGTATGTGTTCTTGAAAGTTTTTGAATAGCTTTGAAAACCTAACAAGCAATACTTTAAAGTTCATATTAATCTTTGAATCTGTATTCTTTTCAACATCATTATAAACCAATTTTTGTAGGATTTGCTTAACTTTTTCTGAATCGAAAATAAGGTACAGCAACTTTATGAAATTGTGTTTGGCCTTTGAGAATTGTTAAAAATTGTAGCTTAAATTTATGTTCTGAAATTTTAAAGTAAATCGATGAAAGAATGAAGTAATGTTAGCATTAGAAGTGAATATTTTAAGTATTTTATAAAATTTCATCTACACTTTTGTCTTCTTACGAAAATTGTTACAACCTACAATTTTAGTAGTAACGTAATGTCAGTCTTAAATTCAAAGTAAGAATTGATTAAAATCGCTTTAGCCACAAAATTTATGAAACTACCCAAACAAATTACAAATTCAAACGTGTTTTAAATGATAACTAGTGAAGTTCGAACTACATTTGAATATGTATTTAATGTAATAAATTTATTTGTAGTGTAAAAGATGAAAATGAAATAATAGAGTTATTAGTTACCTACCTATAATCTGAAGATCATCGCCTATTGAGATTTTAACGTAGTGAAACTTAAGATAGAACGATTAAATCACCTGATATGATAAAAAAGTATTTACTGTTGTACATATTATGCCAATAATCTTGTTACGCCTAAACTTTTTCCACTTAAATAAAAAGCTAACTCGTTTCAATCATTGTTTTAAAAGTTCAATTTTGCTTTTATGTATTTCACAAAGTTGATATAATAAGTTCAGCATTTTAATGCGAAATAGCTTCGATATTTCACTTGAGACAAATAAGCGTTCAACTGTACGTAATGGTGGAACGTTGGTGTGAGATAAAATCTTTTATTTATGTTCTGCCCGCACACTGAGTACCTATCTACCGTTCTGCCCGGATTCTGCCTTCTTAGATACTCTATACTCCTAGATAGGCGCCTTAAATAGAGTACTTAGTTTCAACTTGATCCTTTGAGATATTAGTTAATATGAGGTTTAGATATGACTTTAATAAAACAATAGTAGTCGATGGTTTTGAAGTAATATCAAGTTGAATAAAATAATTATTTTCAGTTCAGATTAATAATAATATTCCATCTGGCATCTAGACCCAAAGTAAGCATATTATATGCTTGTGCTATGTTATGTGGGTTCTATAATGCGGATATACATACCTAAAATGTACTTTTTTTGTAAATACTTACATATATACATAGAAACACCCAGACCAATGAAAATAGACATGTTCATGCACACAAATATTAGCACTGAGCGGGAATCGAACCCGCGGCCTCTTCGTGGCAGTTCATAAACAGTACCATCGTACCACAGAGGCAGATTGGTTAAGTTTAGGTTCCATTTTTTGAGATGATTATAATGTAGGTATGTCTTTTGTGGTTTTGTTGTTAGAAAAACCTACCTTTGACATACATTGACTTTTCTATGCATTTATGTTATTTTTTTATTAGAATTTATTTTTGAACTGAAATTATTTTTATAGAAATAGTAAAGACCACACTAATTACTTTTAATTTATTTTTTTCTTTTAAACTTATATTTGTTATTTGGCTAGTTAAACTCATTACGTGTATGTTTACTTCTCATTAAAAAATATAACAATTATATATCAGCAGTATGAAAATAGTGTGAAACCATATTGCCGTAATGTAAAAGCATTATTAGCATTCTATAATTAATATTTTAATAACGAAATATTCAATTAGGATTTACAGATTTACTGTATGAGTTGCAGCTGGTGTGGCCAAATGTGTTTGTTTAAATAA
Organism: Parascotia fuliginaria; assembly: GCA_963082885.1. Classification (NCBI taxonomy): domain Eukaryota; kingdom Metazoa; phylum Arthropoda; class Insecta; order Lepidoptera; family Erebidae; genus Parascotia; species Parascotia fuliginaria. The sequence goes on from OY720177.1 coordinate 16,164,388, forward strand.
TTAATGAACTTTCATATTTTAACTGAAGCTCATACTATGATGAATATGATTATATACTATTAACTAAGAAATTTTAAAAAGAGAATACACATCTTTATGCAAATTACTTTAGAAGAATGACTATCTTCCTGATGTACTGGGCGTGCGTGTGATTGCTGCTCAGAAGTTTGGAAGGTTTTTAAACTTTAAAGTGAAGTTTGTCCCATACGATGTACGCTTTAGTATTAAAGCTATGCTCCTACTTGGAAAGAATGTGCAACATTCTTCAAGAGTCGTTTTCCATAAACCTACATACTAGTTTTTATGGAATTCTTGATAAGCGAGTCATACTCACATACTTGGTTTTGTTATACAGATTTCTTGTAAGTTGTTTCTTTAAACCAAACTGAAGTACGTGACCGGCTATAATTTTAACCGTGATTTGTTTTTCTTTTGTTTTGTTAAAAAGTTATACTGTAATTTGGTTTGCAGATTAGATACCCCTATAACTCTATAGTTATTAAAAGAGCCTATTATATTTTCTGAATTAGTATTACATAATTCTCTTTTCTCCTTCTCCATAATGAACTTTAACTAGGTATGAAAACTTTTGCAATCTCGCAATTCACTTAAAATATGGCTTTCTATATATATATGGTAGCTTTACAATGAGCTGTCATCATTGTAAAAGGAATTATCTATTACCATCAACATAATAAAATATCACAATTTTTGTTGGTAGAAAATCCCAAACGGTATGAGTGTAAAACTAGGAATTTTGCCGCCTCAATATTGCAGCTCAAAGAACTTCAAACAAAAAATCAAAAATCGAAAAGCTTTCCATTCTTTAAAAAAACCGTCCAAACAATTCCAGAATATAAACTCAAACTCTCTAAGTAACGAAAATTTTAAAGTTGATTGTATGAACTATAGCACAGTTTCTTATTATACTTTTACTAAATATAGTTATACTAACAACAAAATCTGAACGCGATTGTTTGAGCACTTGGGCACGAAGGTTGAAACTTTTGTTAGGTTTTCGAGCGTTTACAGCACTTTTGCTTTGCCCTTTACTAAATATAACAAAAAGTGTCTACTTTTTAAAACCAAGGTAATTAAAAAGAAATCTACATTATATTTAAAAAATGTAACAATTTATTTGCGATGTTTGCTTTGCTTTGCCTTTACGCTTTTATTTTTAAAAAGTTGCACAAAAATTATACAGCCAGTATTTTAAGCTCAGTGAAAAAAAGAATTAGGTATGACATGTGAATTAAAAATTCTTCAAAAATCCTTTGTACTATTTTAGATCAGAAAGTGACTCTAACACGTTTAAAAAAATAGCAATTTATAGACGTTCTTTATTATGTATATGCAAATAAAAGACTCAGTAAAAAAAAGAATCATCAAAATCGATTCATAAACGACGGAGTTATCTGCGAACACACATAAAAAAAAATATATATACGGTCGAATTGGGAAACTCCTTTTTTTGAAGTCGTTTAAAATCCTGAAATAAAATATTTTCAAATATATCACAGAAAATTCAATTGTTTGTATAATAAAAGAGAATTAAGGCCTGCTAAACCACAGTCAGTAAAATATAATGATATCAGTATCCCTTACAGATTGGGGCAAGCTCGTTCAGGTTTCAAAGCTTTTGTTCTATACCTAAATTACGACGGCGATGTGATACTATGATCCCAAATGCAATTTCCTTGCCTTATAGGATACAATAGATCTGTTGTATATGACTTCACAAATACGGTAAAGCTTTCATGTATACGTGTCATACGTGATACTGTCTAATTTATCTAACCTACCAGCCTGAATGTACAGTGCTGGGACGTATCTCTACCAACGGATATTGTTTTACATAGCATGTTTTGATAAATTGATGATTTCAGCATGAATGGGCCGGATCGTCCGGAGAAGTACTACCCTCTCATAGAAGATCGACTTAAGAGTAGCAGTATCTGTACTATTGCGTTTCGTTCGGTGAGTGAGAGCGCCGGAGGCCCAATTTCCCCCCTTTCCTCTTTCCTCACCTCCTTCATTCCCTTCACCTAACCCCATTCCCAGCCTCCATAGTGGAGACCACCATACCAGCAGTTTAAGACGATGGCTTTTAGTATAGTGGCCGCCACTTCTGGATTTCACTGACTGCTTACCATCAGGCGGGGTGGAGTCACTTTGGTAGGCTATAATATAAAAAAAAAAAAAAAAAAACTTATACTTAGTACGTAGATAACGCTACCATAAAGAAATGTTTTAATCTAACATCTATACTATTATATAAAGCGGAAGTTTGTTTGTTTGTGTGTTTGTTTGAACGCGCTATTCTCTGAAACCACTAGTGGGATTTGAATAATTCTTTTTGTGTATGATGGCCCAGTTCTTTAGGAAGGTTATAGGCTATGTAACATCACGCTACTAGTGACGGAAGCAGAGGAATAAGTAAAGACGCGGAGGAAACCAAGCTGTGGACAGCTAGTATTACACAATTTATGAGTTAGCAACGGCTCTGAGTCCCGGCCATTGACAAAAGTCTTTGAGTAACAAGTACTATCAGTCATTTAGTCTGCTACTAAAAGTAATAAAAGACACTTATTTTTGATTATAACATTATTATAGTTAGGAACTTGTTGAACTAAGTGAAATGCAACATAAATTGAAAATCGAGAGGTCGATAGTTAAAGTCAGCCAACAAGTTATCCATCTTAGACAGCTTATCTAACTTAATACAAACAACTTTGAGAATAAAGTTAAACGGTTTAATTAGTATCGACAGCATTTAACCAATTAAATCGAAGCTAAGCTTAGCTAAAGTTTTGTCTCGCCTTTACCGTAGATACCAAGATCGAAGTCCACTAGGAGTGTGCATTGAATAATGATGTCGTAGGATTCCACTGCAAACCTTATCATAGGAACATATGAGCAGTGGGCTATAACAGTAACCCAGAATGGACGTCCTGATATCTTGAACCGAAAATCTAAGAACAGAATTTGGGATTGTGTCAATACAGAAAGCAAAGACAGATATTATGAGCAAAAACCATTGCGCAATTAAAGATTAAGTCCAGCCCAATTTTCGGAATTAAAAAGTAGCTTAAGTCCGACTCCGGCACCGAAGCTATCTATATTCCAAATTTCATCGAAATCGGTTCAGCCGTTTAGGCGCTGAGTGGTAACAAACACACAAACACACATACACACATAAACTTTCGCATTTATTTTGATAATAGATACATGCATAGCATAAAATAATCAACTATTCGCCACAGATGGTACTAGTCCAGATTATATTAAAAATAAAACAATATAGTGCAAGCAAGAGAAGAAAAATAAGAAAATATATATTTTAAAATGGTAAGAATTTATTTCTCTTTCATCAAAATGCATTCATCACTTGAAGCTAAGCGTCGGCAAATTCATCACGCGGATGTATTGCGGTACATCTTGTGAAAAATACTTTGTTTCTGTAAAATTAAACCACTTGGAAGTTTTCATTATTTCGTTCTATTTATAAACAAATATTTTGTACTATTTTGTTAATTCTACTATGCTACTAACATTATAAATGCGAAAGTTTGTGTGTGTGTGTCTGTTTGTTAGCACTCAGCGCCGAAACGGATTCAGACGGATATAGGCTTTTCTGAAAAATTGATCTGGTTACCGAAGGAGACAAAACACATTTTAGGTGCGGAGAAGCCGTGAAGCCCATTTAGTCTATATATATAAAAATGAATCAGTATTTCTCTTGGTCATGACATCACGCGTGAACGGCTAGATCAAGTTCGTTAATTCTTTTTTTGTTGTTTTTGTTATTGTCAGGAGAAGGTTCTTATGAAAGAAAAACTAAGAAAATTGCGCGGTGATTTATAAAGTTTAAGAATACTTATCACCATATTAAATTTAAACAGATTTCGATGAAAATTGGTATGTAGATAGATTTGATTTCGGGACATAGGCTACTTTTTATCCCGAAAATCGCTCTGATTCCCGAGTTACATTAATTAAACACAGCAATTTTCGCGCGTAGGAAGCCGCAGGGCGCAGCTAGTTTAAAATAAATGACGCGTAATTATGTAATGAATATTTTAAACTCATGTAGGGAGTTGGCAAAAGATATTTCTACATTAGCGACAACTAGCCCGCTAGACAAAACCAACCCGTGACGTCACTTTAGCCTAAGACTTAGGCTATAGAAAGGTATAAATAACAGCCTAAAGCCATGAAAGTGACAGTTAGCCTGTCAGCTACTCAGCCGTTATAAGAGCAAGCCTAGCGTTTACCTACTAATATTAGTCTTATTAGTTACTTGAATAATCGAAAGTGCAAGCGCTTCTGTATATCCGTTTCATTTTATTATTTCTAAAAATATCTACTCGAGTGTTATACTAGTCAGGCATTCAAAATATATTGCGATTAGTATTGTGACGTTTTAATTAACAATGTCCCAACCGAAATGAGTAATCACCTCACTCGAATATTCATGAGTGTTCAAAGGGTGAAAGAAAATAATTTATTTTTAGGTCCAATATTTTTTTCAATAGGCTAAAAATAAAAATATTTCACAATCTATATTTAGATGTTAAACTAAAACTGAAATTCGTTCATCATTAATGCATACATCTGTTAAAAAATAACTATTTTGTATTTAAGTATGTATATCCGCATTCTAGAACCCATAACACAAGCATATAACATGCCTACTTTGGGTCTAGATGGCGTTGTGTGTAGTTGATAAAATATTATTATTATATTATTGAATATTAGGTGTGACGAAACACAGTTATGTTCTTTTCTATTATACATAGGTACCCTCAGTTTCTGAAAGGCTAATTAATTACTAATTAGATTAAAATAAACTAATTGTTCATGTTTTTAGCAAACCAATTGGTACTTCACATGAGATTTAACAGTTTATTAGTTAATTTTTCGTTGATCAGTCTTACAGAAACTGGGAGTTAATCTTACTTCAGCCTACCTATTAAATAAAACCGGGTATTGTTTTGAAACAAAAATTTAAATCTTCAAATAGGTAAGTACACTCTTCTTTATAAATCATGACTGTTATATTAACCTCTCGAAATCTTTGTACATCGGCAGTTTTCACAAACTTATATTAGGTATTATCGTACTTTTATATGTAGTACGACAATATAGGGTAGCAAAGTTGGTTTTACAAATCTTTATAACACAAAGGTATTTATTACGATATCTTTGCCAGTAATCTGAACTGGAGCGTGTCATATATTCAAATTTATGCAAAAAGCACGACTCCATAGGAAATGTACAGTTTACGAGCTAACTTGCATAAGCAAAAGATTTGTCATTTTCAGGCGACACCCATTTAAACTCCGCTGTAGAGACATTGGAAAAGGAATATATGATTAATTTTTTGTACAAATAAAGTTCTAGCTACAGTATAAATAGATTTATTTATTGACAAGTACCTGTTATACGAACATCTGTATCGTATTGTATGTCTATATTATCTATACATAACTTCTAGATAGTTTTTTTTTTTAAGTCATGACTGCACTTAGTGAACAAGCTCTTTTTACGAAGGACTATACAAACACTTTACGGACACAAAGTACACTTGGAAAAAAAATACGAATTACACAAAGCTTTGTCTGATTGTCCCCTGTTCCGAGTCCGTGATAAATTCTTTCATACTAGTCTAAGTAATAACTACTACTGTAGGAAAAGACCTCTTCTTATATAGACAAGGCATGAGCATGATCGCCTTACTTGCTCAATAAGGATTGGCGATTTCTGACTTTTTTATTATTATCTATTATATAATTTCAGGTTTTTCAGTGTTTTCACTGTAAATAAATTTGAATTCTTTACTGTAAAATAATAATTATTCTATGTAGAGTTTAATAATGTATTATTTCTCGTATATCTACCTATATCTATCTATAATGGTATAAAGAGGAAGAAATTGATTTTTTGTTTGAACTCGCATACTTCAGGAATAATCAGTCAGATTTGAATAATTCTTTTTGCGTTTGACAACCCAGTTCTTGAGGAAGGTTAAAGGCTATAATCACATTACGCTTCTGGTGACGGGAGCAGAGCAGTAACCAAAGATGTAACTTAACGTGAGTGAAACTGCACTGAGGAAAGCTATTTCAAACATAAACCCGGCTGCAGGTAAGCTGTTTACTGTTTAAGTTTACTTTGCTCTGTAAACGTTCCGTTTCCGTTCTTGAACATAAACTTGCCAGTCTAAGATTGATTTACGGCAAGATTGTATGCGATTTGATAAAATGAAAATGTTAGTGCATGCATATTAATACTGTTCTTAGATTAAACTAGGCATTCAGAACGAATTGCTTATTGAGCAAAATTCTATGATTTTTAAAGTAGTTGGAGTTGTAAAAATTATCACTTGTTGTGTTTGTCCAAAATGGCCGGCGCCACAAAATGGCGGATTTTATATTTCTCACAACTCCCTAAATATGGCTATTAAATGAACGGCTTGACTAGTAGAATATAGTACACCATGACAGTGTTTTTAAAAATATTCAATTTATATGTTATTATGTTATTTCAACCGAAACATGCGCATGCGCTAGACATAATCATCTTTTCAAAGGTATCTTAAACTGCTTTCCCATCTGTTTAATTGCAATAAAGTTAAAATATATTTTCAAATTATTAGTTTATGTCTGATAATCAGATAAATAGTTAAAAGGTCAATTCATTTCATATAAATGTTATTCGAATTTCATCGAAATTGAAATTTACTGGCAACGCGTCTAATCAAATTAACAAATTAAATCAAAATTAAATCATCCTCTAAATGTTAACTTCAATGACAATTGGAAAATAGGCCACACGCGATATTAATAGACCCATTCGAATGTTGGCAGTTGACGTGTACGATCATATATATCTAACAAATGCATAAATACTTAACCGACATTTCACTATAAGTTGAAAGCTTTCTATCGCTAACTATGAATCTTAAATTTCATTCAATAAATCTCATACCATATTTATATGTTACATATTCAATTTAAAGTAATCCTACAAATTCTACTAATATTATAATATATAAAATTCGCGTGTGTGTGTGCGTGTGTGTGTGTGTGTGTGTGTGTGTGTGCATGTTACCACTCAGCGCCTAAACAGCTGAACCGATTTCATGAAAATTGGTATGTACATAGATTTGGTGCCGGATGCGTTTCCGTCACCAAATCTATGTACTTACTTACATTAAATTTCATCGTGTCGTCGGTCTGATTCCCGAGTTACATTAATTAAATACATACAATATTTTCTGCGCAGGCGAAACCCCAGGGCGCAACTAGTACTAACATATCATCTGAGATTTTAAATTGAGTAAGGTTTCAGTATTAGATATATCACATCTGCCACATCAGCTCAATACCCGACGTAATGTATAATGGGTACTGAAGTAAGATTTTGCGACTTTTACATCCCAACTTTCAGCGATTAATTATATGTCTATACGAGAACTCGTACTCGGTAACTTCACACAGACAAAGAAATTGTACTTAAACGACAATTTTCTTGATCAAACCTAGCCAAATTCTAGTAACTATCGAAGCGCCCGATAACACGTCTCTTGGCAATTCCCTACAGACCGCGTTTTGAGAACTAACAGCTTGCAAAGCTGCCCCAAAGCACAGACTTAGTTATTACGTGAGCGCGGTGACAGATCAGCTGGCTACCCCTGTTCAGTAATAACTGAAAGATATCTTAAATAAATGTAGGATCTACATTTTTATACATTCATATTCGTAAGGGAATATTTTCGTTGTTAAGCAATGATCGCTGTTTGTAGGTAACAAACAGCGATCATTGCTTAACAACGAAATGATGTGCTTATTACACTGATTTCCAACCAAAAATTTGCGAAAGTGATCATACAGTTTATGTTATTAAAAACAATTAAATTGACTTTTAAAATATACTTAGTAAATAAATATCCAGCATTATTAGTAAACATACTTATTTAATATTTTAATAAAAATGAAAGATCTATAAAAATTAATATTAACATTATAATATTTAAACGTTTTTATAGAGTAAACACGAAAGGCGCCGGCATTAACTTATTAAAGCAGCTGCAAACGCAAAAAAGAAACGTAAGCACACAAATAATCTTAACGGAGCTTCTTTAATAAAAACAAAACATACATTTTATTAAATCTGTCCTCGACGCCATAACTGTCATAATAAGCTTGAATGAGAAACGAAGCCTTTATAACGTGCTATCGTAATTTATTACGACTACATAATGTAATTTTTTCATTTGGCCGGAACATATCGTACGGGATTAATAGCCAAACCGTAGAGCCTATTATTAAAAGTATATTTTTGTACCTAAACATTTTTATGACCCCTGCAAAATGGTCCAGATTTTTCGTTATATGCTTCTTTTAACAGGGAAACGTGTTAAGTGTCTGCAATTTATAGCGCGAAAAATATTTAACTGAATTCTATGTCCTGAAAAAAGAATGATATTTTTAATTTTGAGCAGTAATAATGCCTGATGATGCCGTGCGCAGATCCAAAGTTCGGCTAAATTATATCGTTTTTCTGGCAATAAATACTTTGAACTAAATCAGCCTTGAGTTCTGTGTATGGTATATGAGTATTGCTTAGCCTTTTATTATATGAGATCTATCTTATGTGATAGATCGACCTACCTCGCGAGGAGAGGGAAAATGTACGCTGATATGATATAGTCTCGGTTTCCATCGTTTATTTTACTAGTAAAGGTACAATGAACGGTTGAAAATGAACGATGCAATGAAAATAAATGAATACCCTGGCATGTACTACATTTAGCAAATCATGCTCTATGATGTACTTATAATTTTTAATCGAGATTTAAGAGACCATATTTACGATAGATAGCGCTTTTGCTGAACGTCTGGCATTGCAGGTTTCTTTAGATGGCGGTTATCACTTAACACAGGCGAGACATTATGTCATTTAGCCTAGTGCTTCGGATAAATAACGAAAATCCATTGACGACATGCGACAAGCGTGCCTGGTCGCACTCCTGACTGAGGGCCTAGACAAGTGGCATAAATGTATCTATTGACATAAGCTAAGGACAATGTTGGATCTATTCTATTCTATTTTATTAGCATTTATGGCACTTGTTTGGCACTTTAGTATAAATCCAAATTAAACATGTGGATTCTAATATATTAGTTAACTCTTTCATGCTGTCGATTGAGAATATAAACGTTGGAAAATTAACTATTATACTATTATTAATTAATTAGGTCACCGAAGCGGATTTGACATTTATAGACCTAACATGGCTATCTATGGCGATCATTACATTTAGGCTTAATGTGGTTTGTCGAATTTGTTTGTGATGTAATTATTTTTTAATTGCGACGACCTAGTGAATTTAGATAATGAGAGAACAGTACTAATAGTAAAAGCAGAATGTGTGATAAATATATGTACATGTAAAATATATTTCTTTGCTAGATGCATCGCACGGCTTTGCACGCCTAAAATGAGTTATGCCACCCTCGGGAACCAGATCACAGTGCACACACGCACACACGCACGCATGCACACACGCACCCACGCACACTCGCACTCGCGCACACACACAAACACACAGTACACAGAGTTTGTTTGTTTCAACTTGATAGTTAAGTATACGTAGGTTTTCTGTCATCTGAGGCCCTCAAACAACTGCCACTTGCCTAGGCTCTCTGTGGTTATACCGGCGGATATTTATTTGAGAAATAAAGTGTTCTCTCATATACGACGGTTCAATGCTCGGGGCGGGTTTTATTGATATTGGCTCGACGCCTTTGCCGATGATTTGCAATTTACACTTGTTTGTATCTATATTTTAGTATACTTAGTTATATAGAACTATGCGATGAAACTCCAAGCTTTGAATGCGGTGAATGGTGAATATCGCTGCGAAGTTGAAGCTTGAAAGGCGAAAAATAATTTTATGACAGGAGAAAACAACGGTAGTGTATCTATCAATAAGAACAGTAATAATAACAGTTTTGTCTTTGCTTACTGCTCTGCACCCGTTGCTAGCAGCGTGATGTTGTATAGCCTAAAACCTTCCTCAAGAACTGAACTAACTAACTTTTTTTTAATCCGACAGGTAGTTCCAGAGATTAGCGCGTTCAAACAAACAAACTCTTTCACTTTATGTAATAGTATAGGTATACCAGATGGTTTCTTTGGAAAAATCTGTAAAATAAGCAAAAGAAAACTTACAATACATACTCATAGCTATAATTCCTATAGTTTATATGGTAGTACATGGTTACCATACCTAAAGAACATGGTGTGTGAGCAATAAAGAAGCAATGCTAGGACAACTGATTAAAGCCGCTATCGACTGTGAAAAGGAAAAAGACTGAGGAATGACTCTCATCATTATCATCCTATAAGCCGACAAGCATCTACTGCTGGTTAAAGGCCTGCCCGATTTTCGCCACCTTGGCTTATCGTGAGCCACCGATGAGGAAAGAAAGAGTAGAACAAAAACGGAATAAAAAGTAATACAAAGGGCCTACTCTTAGCAGCATTATTTTAATTTAATTTTACTTTGTGTTTAATCTTTTTCTTTCGTACCATTAAAAACAAGGATAGAGACAAAGTAAGATTATAATAAGATTGCTTTAAGAGGTTGTAGTAGAGCCCCTGGACACCAGCATTTTATGTGTGAAAGAGTAAGTAGGTAATACTGGACGCCTACATTCTATAAGTGCTTCCCCAGTCGATACGGCCTATCAACGTAAATATACAGATTGTTAATGTGCAAAAACGTATTCTAAAATACCTATTGTGTATAGTTTTTCTTTTGTAACTCCCTCGCTAGGGAATAATTCTTTTGTCGCAAGGTTTTACAAATATTTAAACAACAAACCCGAAAATACACTCTAAAATAAAATATCTATTTGTGGATGCCAGTGTTCTTTATATGAGATTTGTGGGTAAGGAAAAGGACCGAGGAAATAACACACTTCTTCATCTATAACTTTCATTACATTTTGTTTCTTTTTAACTTTCTCTTGGTAACTTCTTTTAGGTCACTCAAAAGATTTTGTTACGATTTTCACTGTCTTTCTGAAAATTTATTCCAAAGGTTTATATGATTGTGTATTATAGTAGAAGATGGCCTATAATTATTATCGTAAAAATATCATAGCCCTACCCTACGTCAGCGAACTGGCTGTAGGTTAATTGTCTGACATTTTAACGTTCATAAGTGTTCATTCAATGAACCCAAATGACATGAAACGCGTCGCTAATACTAAATACTTCCGTACTTAAAACCTCATACCTAATTCTCTTTTATACAACCTATTCTATTTAATAACACTTCATGAACATAATTTCTTCCACCATGATACTCCAGGTCATTAAGACCGTCAGACACATCAATAAATCACAAAGACACTTCACTTTTCCCGCGTATAGATAACACATGCGCGTTACTAAGGACAATGGAACACACCATGGGTAATGACCCTTATACAATGCGGGGATAATCTCACACGGTTAATAAAGGCCTACCATTAAAGCAAACTTTATGCTTTTACGGGACTATTTAGGCTGGCTACACTTTCAAGTTTTGAAGTTTTGGACCTCTGGTATTGAAGGGGTTAGGCAAGGTATAAACGAATATTATGTTCATTGTAAGTAATATTGTTAAATTTAGTAATACGTAGTAACCAGCCCAGCGTGTGACATACGAGAAATCACACGGGCTAGTGATAAAAAGTTATTAATATCTAACGATTTATTATTATCTCACTATACGTCCTCGCTTCGCTTTAGAATCAAAACTTTCATTCAGCCTTACAACAAACGCAAAATATTATTGCTATACTGTAAATTTACTTTTGCTGAAATGTATTGCCAAACTACAAATAATGCAATTCTGAAAATTGCTACAAATATGTTAATAACAATAAAATATCGCCAATCTTACCAGCTTCATTTATTGATTTTTAAAGGTAAAAGAATCTTTCAAATCGGTTACGTAGATTTTAGTTAAATCGTTGCAAACAAACATAAAAAAAATCAAATATTTTCTCTTTATAATATTAATAGTTTAATTTCCCTTAACATATACACACCTCCATCATTAAGTTTTTCGTAAAAGTCTTCAAACAAAGAAGTTCTAATCGATACCTTAACATAATAAGTCGAATGATATGATAAGTAAGTGTATGTAACGTCGTTAGACATGTAGAGAACAATATATTAAACAATTCATACATACGCTCAAAAAACATTACCCTTCTTGACTTCAGCAGTCGAGCAAAAATACTAGCGTACTAGACTCGTTTGCCAAACTTCACGTAAACATATTTCTGAAAGAATTGCTAAGTTACTCGCTCACGTCACTCTATATTTTTTTATTGACTGAAGTATAGACATAAAGTAAAACCCAGACGTGTACTTATACTAAGCTAACTTATTATTTTATGGCAATTTAATATTTTACTGTAGTTTGGTGTGTACCTACCTTAATTAATCAATACTGCGTGCTCTGAGAATGAATGTTCAAAATAAGGAGCGATAAAATTCGTGTTAAATAAAATTATAAGGACATAATACTGCGGTGTTCTGATTACTGCGCTCTTGTAATATAATGATGTTTGTCTATAGACATAATTTTGAAAACATAACCATACTGCACACTAGATAGATAAGGCTCTTGACGCTTTCAAAAGCAACTACGTCGATGGGGAAAGCAACCTTTTTTTGGTATCAGCACTATCCTAACACACTCAATGTTACGATAGTGCTTATACCAAAAGAAGGTTGCTTTCTCCATGGAAGTGGTTGCCATTGGAGGCGTCAAGAGTCTTTGTAGTCGTTATTTGTAAAGTACTTTACAACAAGACGTTATTTTATTAAGAAAACACACAGTACTTACTGCAATCACTCGATAGGTTGCAATGGCGAGCAGTCCGTATCATCGGAAGCCCAGAGGCCACTAAGACCCTTGAGCCTTTACTACTTCATAGAGACGTCGCCTTTGTTCAGCGAGACGGAGAGTGTTCTAAAGAGCTCTTTGAATTAATCTCACCCTCTTCTTTTTTATCCAGAACGACACGTGCGGAACTGAAGTGTCATCCTTTTACAATGGCATTTAAAACGTTTTGAACCAAACAGTTCAGCTCTTCATATTTTGTCAATTAATCAAGACCTGGAATGGAACTCTTTACCAGCGCATGTGTTCCCATCTAGCTATGTCCTAGATCCTAGGTCTTTTAAATGGGGCGTGAAAACGCGTCTCACTAAGCCGTTATAGTGAAGTCACTTTGGGAGGCTAATATAAAAAAGAACAAATAGTGATATTAATATAAATACCTGAACTACCTCTGTGGCACAGAGGAAGTACTTGCGGCTACACAGTGTGTGAATTTAATCCAGAAACATTTTTTTTCTTTTAGTGTGACACACCCTATTACACAGACAAACATGACTTCTATTAAACATAAATTTTAATATTTTTATTACGAGTCTGTCTATACTTTGTGTTCGTAAATCGTATGCTTGAATCGGCAAAGCCCTCTGGTTATTCTGTAAAGATTATTCTGTATAGTAGGAAATTGTCTTTGAAAATTGCATAAACCAAAGTAATAAAATTTTCCGTGTCATCCCATATCAATGAACTCTAACTATGGTATCCAATTTTCACTCCATAACATTTGAGTGGCAATTGTTCGTGACCGTCGCCAGATGTCGTTGCACGTAAACAAGGCGTTTTACTACCGATGAACTTAGTTTCAAGGGAAACTAATATCGTTACAGTGTTGTTATTAAAATTTGAATTAATTGCGTATTAGTGGTAGCGGTTACAGTAAGGAATGGGAATGGTTTAAGAGATATTAGAGGGTAATTTGAAATTGGAGAGAGAATTGATTACGACAATTAATGTATCGCGACAATTATTTTTAGGTAGTAAACATAGACAGATTTGGCTGCCAGCGCTCAAACTCCAAAGTCTCTCAAACCAGCAGGGATCTACTATCGCACACACCCACACACACACACACACACACACACACACACACACACACACACACACGCACACACACACACAAACACGCACAATTTCTACCCCACACAATAATAGGTACTAATATCGCAATCCTAAGTACATACTAAAAATACTTGAACACCAATTGTCTAGAGTCGGGAGAGGCTGGTAATCTGTCATACAGGTCATCCTAGTACAGATACCAGTCTCTCACACCGATTTACCATAATATCTACCCGTTATTCTTAACCTAAGTTTTGCTATGTACCTGTATACTGCCATTTTTCTGTGTGAGAGAAGAAAATAAATCATTATTATTATTATTATTATTATTATATTTATATGTAGGTACTAGCTTCCCGCAGTGCGGTTTTACCCGCGTTCTTAGTTACTGCTTTGCTCTTGTCGCTAGTAGCGTGATGTTACATAGCCTATAACCTTTCTCAATAACTAAGCTATCACACGCAAAAAGAATTGTTCAAATCCGACTTGTAGCTCTAGAGGTAAGCGCGTTCAAACACACTAACGCTTGCGCTCTAAACAATAGTATACATTTGTGAGACTCCATTATCCAGTAGAGTAGATGTTTTGCGATTGGTGCTACAGATAATCTATACATATAATAAAATTGGAGTGTCTGTTTGTAATAAAGAAATAATCGTTTTTTACTACATGTATATGAATATATATATACGGTACATACATCAAAATAACATTTTTTACAATTTTTGTCTGTCTGTCTGTCTGTTCCGGTTAATCTCTAAAATGGCTGGACCGATTTTGGCGGGACTTTTATTGGCAGGTAGCTGATTTAATAAGGAGTAACTTAGGCTACGTTTATTTTAGAAAAAATCTTTTATTTTATCAAAATAATGTAATGTTGATCAACTGTTAGGCGAAACGAAGTTCGCCGTGTCAGCTAGTAAATAATATATTTTGTGTTGATAAAACTCGTAACTAAAACTTACCTTAGAATCGATTAAATAAGAATTTTCTTCAATTTATTAATGTTATGACAAAAACGACATCGTTTCTTGATTGAGCAAGTTGATAAACAAAATCAATATGAAAGCCAAAGCGTTACCTATCTCTAGCGAATCAGGCCAATTAATGTAATTGGCCTGATTCGCTAATTACTTACCTATATAGCTTCAGTATCAAATTCCAAACACGTAACCATGTAATGAAATATTTTCATACGTAATATGCGTAATTATTTTATAACAAGCTTCTGCCCACGACTTTGTCCGCGTTAAATTAGGATTTTGTGCACATTTTAGCCAATTTACATAGTATATTTATAAATAACTAGCTTTTTCGTTGCGTTTCACCTGCGCGTAAAATATGGCTTGTTGTATACCTCGAGAACCAGACCAATTTTTGGTATAAAAAGCGGCTAGTGTCCGTCTCCGGCACCGAACCTATCTACATTCCAATTTCCATCGAAATCGGTTTAGGCGTTTAGGCGCTGAGTGGTAATAAACACACATATATACACACATACAAACTTTCGCATTTATAATATTAATAAGATAGTCTATGTTTTACTCTAACAAGCTATATTACTGTAAAGTTTTATTAAAATCCATTAAGTAATTTTTGCGTGTAAGAGTAATAAACATCCATACATTCATACAAATATCGCGTTTATATATTAATAGGATAATTAATCTTACATTTCAAAGCCACTCAATATACCGAAGTCATCACATATTGGTATGTTATTATTACCTATCGTGTTTCGCGAGGGGCTGACAGTAGAAATAGCTGGCGCCATCTGGCGGAGTCGTAAATAAAGCTGTTTATCGTGTGCTCCCAACTATGGAAAGCGAGGCTATTGAGAGTAATTCTACAGCTATGTTAAAATGTTTTCAGAATAGCACAAATACTAACTTTGAAAACTTAAAATTGAATATACATAGTGTACTTACTCATTTAACGTAAAGGAAATCTTATGGATATAGCTAAAAAGTCGGTTTTCAACTTTTTGAAGGAATTAGACGTCCACCCTTGCTGCACTTCGGTCTCAAAAGTGTCATTTGGTCTTACAACAAACGCCAACGGAAAATATTCACACACACACACACATGCACGCACGCACGCATGCCGCACGCACGCACGCACGCACGCACGCACGCACGCACGCACGCACGCACGCACACACACACACACACACACACACACAAAACTATCGCATTTATAACATTAGTAAGTTACCCGTCCTATTTGTAACTTTCTGAAGTTGAAAGGTTTTTTTTTAAATCAGTTACGTAGATCTTGAGTTAAATTGGAACAAACAAACAAACATCCTAATCTTTTCACTTTATAATATAAGTCAAGATAGATAAATTCATTTATTTACTATTACTAGTATTTATTCTGCTATAGTACCGTAGTAGGTCCTCGGAAATTTCCCATGCAAACAAGCACATTATCAACCTTATTGTATTGGACCCACTAACATAAAAACAAACTCAAAACGTCCTGCAACTTGATTCATTATCCTTTTTTGTTTGCCCATTATAGATAGCACTTTTAATTTTAATTTACGAGTATGAACGGCCATTTATGACGTTGTTTTTGTTATTAGTTGAATCCCGATTTATAGAATGACGCTGTGTAAGCGATATTTATGTTCATAACTTCAGAAATTGAATATTCACAAAATTATCTTAGTGTTCACTTTAAAAACCGGTCAACTGCGAGGCAGACTCGCGCACTGAGGTTGCCGTACAAACTTATACAATAAAAAATATAGAACGTTCATTTTTTCACAGCTTCAGGGGATTGCAGCCTTACGGACAGACAGACGGTACAGACAAAACAAAAACTAACCCTAATCATTATTATTTTTGCACACAAGAGGTCGCCTAGGTACTCTCAAGCAAACTCGCAGCATAAAGTACGACATTAAATACTTTTATAAACTTTTACAAGCTGTAGAGGTGTAACGGTTATATGAAATGTTATGCAAACCAGAGACTAACCAACAATATGAAAACTTTGTAATCATTTTAGCTAAATAATAATATATAATTAATTATTCGACAATACAGGCTTTATTACTAGACACGTTGAAGGGTAATATTATAAGTTTTCACCTTTATCAGATGTACATCACTCTGACAGGCAGAAAAATGAAATCGAGGAAGCATGATAGACAGACAACACTCCTACTGAAAAAAAATTCATCCAGTGATACCTTCATTTGTAGAAAACATCGATGGTACAAGACGTAAAGGTTTTTTACAGATTTCCCTCGAGATAGCGGCCAACACATTTACATAAACTTGTGTAGAAAAATGGGATTGCATGAGTCACTCGGAATTTGAGATGAATGCTTTTGAAAACGAGATATCATTTTCAATAATCTATAATGGTTTTAACTATTAGTACCTACTTATTTTAATGAAATTATTTGCCACGTAACAGACCTATTTAAGAAACATTTTCAGTCTGAACTAGAAATATAACTTAAGTAAGTCTATATAGTTATATTACAACACTGGCTGTGCTGGTCCAACGGCTCTTAAAAAAAAAACCATGTTGTGTCTCGGTCCAAGGTGTACTTCAGATTGGACACCGTATTATGATATTCATGGTTATAAATTGATCACTAAAAGAGTCTAGACTAAATGCTAACATTGAAACAGAAGCCTTGAGCCCAAAAATCATAGACTTTAGTGGATATAGTTGTACAAACTCTCACTACGCCTTCGAAGTAGTCCCTGAACTAAGAATAAGAAAAGTTTTTGAGCTAAGTTTCTTGTATTAGTAGGTAGCTACACACTCTACACAGCTAAAGCTACAAAGCTTAACTAGTAGCTACTAAATAAAATGTTATCCAGCTTGTATAGAAACGAATTTCATTACAAAACCTTATATAGTAGGCCTTTCAAACACACTCATCAATCTATCAGTGACATAGTTGATAAATTGTGATAAATATACGTATCAACCGCTCACCTATCAACAAGAATTATTTATAGGGCAAATTTGTATTACTATTGAGAATTGAGTAATCGTACGAAGTATCGAAAGTGAGCTATATATACTATAACTAACCCTTTCATGGACACTACCGTAGACACAATAGATGTTTTATTGTCATCACAGCAATATCAGTTTACTCTCCCGGAAAGTGTTAAGAATATTTTTACCTATATAATATTTACTACCTTTCCACAGCGCAGTTTCACCCGCGTTAAGTTACGTCTTTGATTAGTGCTCTGCTCCTGTGACATGTAGCGTAATGTTACATAGCCTATAAGTTTCCCGGAAAACTGGGCTATCATACGCAAGAATTTTTAAATCCGCGTACAAACATACATATAAAAAACGTACAAACAAACTCTTCCACTTTATTATTAATTTTTCAAATCTGACTGGTAGTTTCAGAGATTAGCGCATTCAAACAAACAAACTATTCTGCTTTATATAATAGTATACATTTAGAATAAATTCTAAATGTTATTTGATAAAATAAAACCAATGAACAAAATAACAATTGTTACTTTTTTTTTTAAATAATACGCGAATTTAAAAGCTTTAAAGGAGATATAATGTGTTCAATATTATATTTATTTACTACTAGTATATCTCTAAATACAATCAATAAGTTTAAATCAGAGCCCATAAAACAGCTTACACTTTTTGGTTAACTAGGGTGACAATAGAATTAATTCACTTACTTTTGTCATACCGTAGTTACGCTAAGTTGTGTTTACTATGATCAATGTAGAGATATTGTTAAATATTGTACGTTTGAGCATTACTGATTTAAAAGTAAAGGAAAACATTGTAAGGATATCTGAAATTGTCAATGCTCTTGGAGCAAGTCTGGCGAACAATGCTCATGACTGTTTGAGTAGATGACTTTGTCCTGCAGTGAAACACTAATTCGATATTTTTACAAACACGATGTCTGTACCGCTAACACGAACATTTTATGCCTATCGAAATAGAATAGTAATAGAAAAAATTTGTATGGAAACTTGTACAGCGCTCGGTGAGCGTATTTGGAACTAAAATTTGGTAGCACGAACATCTAGCGGTAATTAACCTACAGTATCGAGAAGTAATCGTAAAGTAAACGCAGGAAATGTATGGAAATCGGCAGCACGAACATTTTTTGACATGTAGTATCGCCAAACGGCTATCGAATTAAACGAAAACTTTGTCACCGACATTTTTAAGGTGAGAGCGTTATCGAGAAGAGTTGTTTCTTGTTTTATTGTATTTATTTAAGTGAAAATATTTGCATTATGACTGTATATAGATCATTATATGACATTCTATTATTTTGCGTAGCGTTTGGCTGAAGAAACAAGAAGGAAAAGACGAGATAAGGTTTGTAAAATTAACTTGAAGTTAATCACATTTCTTTTAAAATTCAATGTAAAGAAAATTTAAATACTTTATAATTAACTTGATAATATTTCTTTCAGTGGTATTGTTTAAAGGGCTTTCTTAAGAAAATCGAAAATCTTACAGATTTAACGAAAACAATCGTTCACCTTATGCCAAGAACTTCGCTCCAAAGCACACTTGGGAGTCAGTAAAAGAATAAGCTTACATCATATTATGGTAGGTACTCATTCATACGAAATTAATTGTCTTATATATTAGTTTAATCATCTAAGATTAAAACTGTGTTATTGTTACAGGTTATTTGTGCTTTGTCATTTTAAACCTACCACGGGCTCTTATTAACGCATGTTTTTTAAGGATATTGAGATGGGGCAAACAAGTGTCAGCCAGGAAATATGCGACGGAGGTCACGGAGGCACTTAACAATAACCAACACAAATCAAATTCCCCACTTTAAGAGGAGAGACGCCATAAGCGTAGGTAAAATTGTAGGTACGTTTCACATTTAGGTACGTTTCACATTTAGGTACATTTACTAAATAGTACCTAAGTACTTAGGTATCTACTTATGTTTTGTTATTATTACATAGATATCTTATTAAATTTTATGTACATAATGAACTTCTGCTTTACATTATTTTTTCAAAACTATGGAATACCAGGTGTATGCGGTATTCAGTATCAAATGGGCCAACGTGGTATAGATGACAGTAATCAGAAGACTTATTAAGCTGTTCACTAAGAAACCTTTTAGTAAATAGGCTTAACTTAATTGAATAGATCTCTCAATATTATAATTTTTCTTTAATTAATAGTTTTTAACTCTAATAAGAAACCTACTTAATTTTCTTTTTGTTGTTGTTAGTGTATAATAGTTTTGTTTTTTAAATCTGTGTGTTAATATCTCTACTAAGTACATAGTTATGTGTTTTTAACTGTGCAATGCTTTGGTGTAAACTGTTTTGTTGTGTATTTGTGTTTATAATAAATAAATAAATTATCTCTATAATATGTTCATTTTTATTAATAAAATATTGGAATAATCTGGGGAATATAAAGAGTGGTCAGCAAACTGTAATCAAATTGGCTGATATTTTACTTACATTCTTGTCATCATCATTGTCTTTAAGCGTCTTTCGTTTTCTATTGTGTCTGGTTGCATAGTGTTCAAAGTGTTTGCCTATACATTACTTTCACTTTATTTTATGGTACCGAGGTATGAATAAATGGCAACTGTATAAAATTTAAAAATATTTATTATAAAATTATATGTTTACAACGTATATTATAATCTATATTATTTATTTCTTTAAACTATTCTCTTAAATTCATTCTCCTCACTTTAAAAAAATACTCATATAGCCACATTGCGCTTCCTTTTGTGATGATGTATCTGAGTGGTGGGTTGTGAACTAGCTAGTCTTTTGAGTCTTCGGTGGAGCTAGATTTGAATATTTGGGCTTGATGGTTTTACAGCCCTAAATTCACCGGCATCTTGACTGGAGCCTAGGGTATTCCAATCCTCATTACCTGTATGAACAAGATATTTAAGGTGGTTCCGACGAAATTTCGCCGAAATCCGCGACTTTCATCTCGTTATTTAGTAGATTTTAATGCTATTTATTCATTTTGTTTTTTGCCTACAATATACTTTGATTCATGAACTTTAGAATAGTAGAAGAATT
The DNA here is from genome assembly GCA_963082885.1 of Parascotia fuliginaria. NCBI lineage: Eukaryota > Metazoa > Arthropoda > Insecta > Lepidoptera > Erebidae > Parascotia > Parascotia fuliginaria. The sequence continues at coordinate 16,185,469 of OY720177.1, forward strand.
ATTTACAATAATTGATTATATAACTTATACTAACGATATTAAAACAACGTGATTTCACTTATATCGAAATATTACTTTGTAATTACTATAGTTATAAATATAAAAGTTATATTGAATCAACCGGAATAAACCAAATGTCAACTCTATAGATTTATTTCATTTATTAGGATAATGTTTCAATAGTTATTGATAATTTGGCTGAATCAGCGTCGCAGGGGCTCTGCGCGGGCGACGGGAGGCAGAGCGGCAGAGCGGCGCAAGCCCTTCTGACGGACGGACGTATGCGGTTTTTTTAAAAATTATTTACGTAATTCAATATGTAATTGCAAATAAATAATATCAAAAAAAAAATTGTGTGGATAGATTTAGTGTTGCAAATAAATTAGATTAGTTATTTAGATTTTTTTAGTGTATTATTTACATAGGTATTTACCTACATTTATTATTATTTTTCATCAAAATGACTAAAATTTCACGACTGATACAAATACAAATGCAAAAGATTCAACACATGAATATCCTGTAAGTAGGTGTATACCTACCTTTATATTTTTAGTAAAATACCTTCTTTGCGATACTTACCTAGGATATCCTTTAATTATGTTTAGTTCCACGTAAACTAGGTAGCAGGTGGTGAGCCTATATTGTCGCTCATGATAAGATCAAGGCAACACCGGGCCTCAAGAATCAGTAAATTTCTGCTGTTATTCCCTAGGGATATGAATATGAGCTTGCTACAATATTGTCTATGTCTACTATCTAGGTGTGTGGTAGGTGGGCACATGAGTAAAATATCTAACTTGGATATTTACTCATGTGGCAAAGGCGCTTTCCGATTCCGACCGACATGTACGAGGTGCTTCGGTCGGAACACGGACGTCGGCGTCTCGGTCGTACAACTAGCATAGAACTCAAATTACAATGATTATATGAAATGAAATGAAATGAAATATATGTTTATTCATTTAGGTTAATTAAATTAACACTTATGAACGTCAAAGTTTACAAAATGTCAGCAAATTAACCTACAGCCAGTTCGCTGACGAAGTAGAGCCATGAGAAGAACTGGCAAGAAACTCAGGCCACTCTTTTTAATCGCCAGGTTATTACAATTTTTGTAAGTTACAGTTTCAAGTAGCATGCAAAGTGACGCAGGCAATACACTTAACTCTATAGATACTTAATTACTTACAGCTTTCTATGTTGTAAAGAAAATTAAAAAGTAAAATGTGTGCTTTACAGGTTGCCTCAATTTGCATATTGCTACAAAAGGTAAAGGCAACATGTGAACTGTGATAAATGTTTCTATGTAGATATTATATAAACTGTTAATTTTTGGTATAAGTATAAAGTAAGATGAACTTAATTTACCACAGGAGTTCACAATGTACCTCTATTTCACAAATCACAATGTAAAAAAATTTAACAATACTGAGTATACAATTTTAACAAAACAATACAAAATGTGTACTTAACTGTTCAAATATGGCTCGGGCATCATGTCATTTATAATTAATACAAAAAAAAAAAAAAAACATTTTATAAATTATGTCAAAATGTATCAATAAATTAATGTCAAAAAATTATTTGTTAAAGCATGTCATTCATAATAATCATAAAAAATGTCATTCATACAATAATTAACAAAAATATGTCCTTTAAAGTATAATGTCATTAAAATTAAGAGTAAAATTAATTTACTCCTTCGTCAAGCGAGCATCCCATGACTTTTATCGTTCAGATACTCATTAACAGTGTAGTAACCCTTAAGTATTAAATGTTTTTTGACAATTTGTTTAAATTTGTCTAAGGGTTTATCCATTATGTCGATAGGTAATTTATTAAATAAACGTACACCAAGTCCCGTAAACGAATTATGGACTTTATGTAAGCGATAGTGTGAGCCAACCAGTTTATGCTTACCCCTGGTGTTAATCTCATGCACATCGCAATTTTTATACGTGACATGCGTCGGTTTGCGACCTAGCTAGGTACCTACACAAAACAACCATACACGCTGCTGTTAGGTACCTAACTATCTACGTTATCTTGCACGAGCATAAATACCTATACATTCTATATATACATACGGTGTGTACTTGAATATTCTATCGGTAAGTAATGCCGATAAAATATTTAAGTATTTACCTCGTTAGATTTTTTTTCATGAGCTGATAAAATCAGTGATAAGATACTAGGCTAAAGTAAATACCTACCCTTCTACTTTCAATGCATCTTATTTTGATTTATTTATTTGATTGCAAGAAAGGAAGAAAAAAAAGGCTTTACAAAACGTCTTAGTCTCTAACCAAACTAAAATATTTGAAGACTGTGAAATTATCACAATTAGGTAAATTAAAAATCCTACTCTCTGTTCCTTTATTATCGTACTATATGAATTTTTAATCCTAAAATTAAATAATATATTGTTGAGTGCCTACTGCACATAACAAAACTAATACCGTATTTTTCGAGTGATAGGTGTATGTAGAAAGTAATAGACCCGGCACGGTGGCACAGTATAAAGAATTCTACTCTTTTTTGTACAGTCTTTACCTAACTAGGTAAAGGCAAAAGAATTATGTTTTAGCACTCTATGTATGTATGTATGTATCTTTATTATATTATATTATATAATAATAATATATAATAATATTTCAACAACTACACACAACGCCATCTAGACCCAAAGTAAGCATATTATATGCTTGTGTTATGGGTTCTAGAATGCGGATATACATACATAAATACTTTTTTTTTGTAAATACATACATATTATACATAGAAAAAAATTAAAATTATATATAAACTTATTGTAAAATGTTTGTATGCCTTGTATGTAGGCAAAACATAGCGCACTATTTTTATGATCTCAAGACCTTTGTTATGTACCTATGTTAACAAATAAAATTTCTGATTTCTGATTATAAGTGTATGTACTGTAAAACTACCCCGTGACGTCGTCCACATGTATCCGTTACTTAGCGATAATATTACATTAGTTCTACTTTACCGATTTTGCATTATATTATACATTTACAATACTGCAATATGTACGTACATACATATATATGTATGTACACATATATTTGTATGTACATATTGCAGTAATCTATACTTATAATGAATCTCTAGCGAGGTAATTTTCACGGTACATCCAAATCACTCAAACTGTGGGTACAATGCGTCTACTTTGGAAATTGTTCGTGTTACTTATTTTGCTAAGGGTACATGATATTGTGTACCTTACGTACGGGCACTTACTAGAAGATAATCAACATAGGAATGATGACGCTTTGTTTAAAGCATGTGTAACTGAAAATCCTTATCAGCTCCATCATTTGAATTCAGTTTTGCTGGTGTATGGTGCTGTTTCAAATTCAGTGCAGTGGTGGCCATACAGAGTAAAGATACTGTGGGAGAAAAAAGGAAATAAAGAGGACCGAGGAGGTAACTATGCCTTCGGACCACTGATTTTCAGACAAAACTTACATTTTACGTCGTTATGTACATGTTAAATGCACATCTCCAGCCAAACCGTCCCGCTTATTCTAAAAGATCTACTTCCGTAAAATGTTTGCTGGCTATACAATATACAGAACGATTTACTGAAGTTATATCCAGATGAACCGAAAATAAATAAGGAAAATGAAAATATGTTAATTCATATAGGTTAATTAAATTAACACTTATGAACGTCAAAATTTACAAAATGTCAGCAAATTAACCTACAACCAGTTCGCTGACAAACTGAAGAATAATTTTAAAAGAATTTTAAGAAGAAGAATTGAAGAACTGGCAAGAAACTCAGGCCACTCTTTTTAATCGCCAGGTTATTACAATTTTTGTAAGTTACAGTTTCAAGTAGCATGCAAGGTGACACAGGCAATACACTTAACTCTATAGGTAATTAAATACTTACAGCTTTCTATGTTGCAAAGAAAAAATAAAAAGTAAAATGTGTGCTTTACAGGCTGCCTCAATTTGCATATTGCTACAAAAGGTAAAGGCAACATGTGAACTGTAATAAATGTTTCTATGTAAGTATTATATAAACTGTTAATATTCGATATAAGTATAAAGTAAGATGAACTTAATTTATCACAGGAGTTCACAATGTACATTGTGAACACCTCTATTTCACAAATCACAATGTATAATTTTAATAATACTAAGTATACAATTTTAACAAAACAATACAAAATGTGTACTTAACTGTACAATTATGGCTCGGGCATTATGTTATATATAATTAATACAAAAAAAATCGTTTTATGTCAAAATGTATCAATAAGCGAGATTACAGGATGGAAATAAATTATGAATCATTTAGTATAATATTCTGTATACATCTTTGCTCGAGACAGAACAGCGTTTTGTTTCGATTAGATTCGTGTTCGTAGAGTAGATAATCCTTCTACTGATTTGGCTGCGCGATAGAAGCCTTATTATAAAGGATGAATTTACTATGGCAAACTGTAAAGCGCTAAAAGCAGTGGACCAGATATCAGACAACACCAACTCATGAGTGGCTATCACAGTCCTACTATTTTGTGTTCATTTTCGGCAGACTGTGCCTGTTATTCCTACCTCGTGGACTAAGGCTGATGAAATTAAATAGTGTTTAGGAGGTCCACAGTCTGTAGCACTTCAAAATTGTTTTGCATTTAATAGGCTCCAAGCCTATACACTCCGCAAGATTTGCCATTTATTACAATATACAAGTACAATGTATAGTAGACAATGCACAAGTGTAGTCTGATTTGTTACTTGAGTTTGGTAGCGGTACGTATCTACAGAACCAAGAAAAAGTTGTCTTGCACAAAACCTTACTTTACATACATCAATATAACCGTGCCGTACAATTGCCTATCGAAGTGACTTCACTCTGCCTTATGATACAGTCAGTGGGATCCAAAAGACTAAGTGGTAGCCACCATTCCAAAGGTTATTGTTTCAAACTGCTGGCTAGGTGGTCTTTATGAGATGGTTTTTTATTATTGATGCAGGACCTCATATCATCAGTCCATGAAGACGCAGTGGAGTTAGAAAGTTATGGAAACTCTTGGCTTTTGTAAGAGCTAATTTTGAACACTTAACAATCAGACGGGCATAAATAAAGATTGAATTTTTCAGTATTGTTTTAAAAAGTCATGTACTAGTACTATTGATACAGTTATTTTATTCATACTGGTCTACCAACGTGACTCTGCCTGGATAATTTAAAGAAAAGACATTTTGCTGGGGTAATGTATCAAACGTTACCCCAGCAAAATCTGTTTTTTTCCGAATAACTTTAAAACTATAATGCAAACAAATTTTGCTATAGGCAAACAAATTACTCCTTACGACACACTAATTATCTGTTATACTCTCACCTCTTATAAGCACATTTTTATCAACATTTTGCTGGGGTAACGCACTCCTCTGCTATTTTAATAGAAATTGTCTCAAACTGCTAGCATAGCGGCTTCATGATACTAGTGACAGTAAATAGTAAAAATATAAATGAAGATGAGGTACGCATACGTTTCATACGTGCACACACACAAACTTTCGCATTTATAATATTAATAGGATGTTAATACATTTTTTAAGTCAAAATGTTTTAGTTTGTTCATGTTCAAAAAACCTATATATATATATATATATATATATATATATATATATATATATATATATATATATATATATATATATAGGGGTATAGTTCATGTTCAAAAAACCTATATATATATATATATATATATATATATATATATATATATAACTATAACTAAATAAGTATAAACTCGACAGGGTTACTAAACTAAAGTGTACTAGTATTAGTTGAAGAATACATATCATGTCAATGGGCCTTAATTTTTAAGCGACTTCAAAAAATTTTAATATTATATATATTATTAAATATTTTTTTGTATTCAATAATTCATAAAAATCGTTTTAAACGGCTTTTTTGATCAGGTAATACATTTTACAGCAGCTGGGTTTTGAGTTTATTGTTTTAACCCACAGTAGTTATTTTTATTTCTACTACATATTTTAACAAACGTCATGATTCTAAACACTTATCTTTGCTTTCGCTACTATATAAATAATAAATATATAAATAATATATACTAAAAAATATACATACTAAACGAAATAATAAAAGATACTAAAAAAATAATTCATTATTGGCGCGTCTATCAGATTTTCGCTCTGCGGTTTCGGACAAGTAAGGTCATTGTCTTATAGTTGTGCTACTGCTACTTGCCGCTAGAGGGCGAACTCGCACGCAATGTTTTTTTCGGGTGAGGCGCGGGGTGGTGAGGAAGCGATACGCTCAAGGTCATATGTGACGGAACGCCCTTAATGTAAATAACAATCAATAGGAATTTAATTGTTAGTAGGTACAGTTTAAGTAAGTAAGTATCACTATGATGAAAATATTATTAAGATTCTTCAGTTCATATTTGGTTAAATATAGAGTACAAAAAAAAATTAAAATAAAAGGCAAGGTAAATGCCGCTAAATAGGTATGTCTGTTATTGTTAGTGTATTATGGTAACTGTTTATGGGAATATACTTATTACCCAACTAAGTCTATTTTTAAATTACTTTCTCTAGTGGTAAGTGCAATTTAGACAGAGTATTAACGAGTAATCATTATTCTAACACAACGTGAACAATAGCACACCATACACATGTTAGACTTACCAATTGAAATTGCACGAAGTACAACTTGTAACTTAAACTTCTTGCAGTCTGTAGGAACTAGATTATCTCTATCCATTATTTCTTCTCAATAAGCTTTGCGGCTTGGGTAGAACTCCATTCCTAAAATAAAATAAAGTAAACATTAGTAATTGCAACCACTTGATCATATTATTTTTACCAATTATCCAATAAATATGTAAGTACTTACTTTTCCATAAAGTCTACCAACATTGTGAACTGCGTAAAACTAGTATTTGAAGACATTCTTACTTTGATAATTTGATAATTCTGCTGTATTAATAATAACCCAGTACAAACATCGCGCGTCAGTCTTTCAAATTCAAACTGTCATAAGTCAAAACCATAGATTACGTAAACTAAACAACTAAATTCACTACAAAATGGCTGCGTTCAGAAATTAAGAAGCTTAAATTTTTTTATGTCTGCTAAATTTAATTATAAAATTGTAATTTTTAGGTTGATTATTATTTTACATTACTTATTTCGTAAGGCCGTAACGTTATACCTTTATTAAGTTGCATTTTTATCATTGCAAATGATTTATTAAATACAACAATATTAGTTTTTGAACGCATCATTCCTTATCATTCGTTCAATTCGTCTTGTGTACATGGCATTATTTAACCATAGTATCGAGTTCGTATCGAGTACACGTGAGTAAGGTAAATATGTTCATGCTGCCGATGATTTTATTTATAGTATCGACTCCGTATTCGAATAGTTAGCTCGATACGAATACTTGACGTAATGGTTGAATGTTCGTGCTCGAGGTACTGGTGCAAACAAATTGAGATGATAGCCACAATAAGAGATCTTTACGTTGCGACACAGACGGAAAACAACTACAAAAACTTTCCAACGTTAACTTTAAAATGTTAAAAAAAAGAGTGTGTGTACTCATGTACGCACGTAAGAAGTTATACTTCTTTGGCGTAACAATCCAAAAGTACCAAATAATAACACAACGCATACATATAAATAAACATAAATAGCATGCAACAATAATGAAAAATCATAAATATAATTAAAATAATATTCAAAATAAACAGTTTTACTGATAAATGATCAATAAAAATATCTATCACCGTCATAAATATAATTGAATTGATATATACGCCAATATATTTTTTATTTATTTACACTGATTATTTGTACTGATACGACACACAAAGATTCGCAACTAACTTCAGGGTGTAAAAGGTTCGCAACTAACTTCAGGGTGTTGCTTTTTAAGTTTATTTTCTTTTTTTTATTAAAATTTAGTGGACTGGTAGTATTGTGAGTTATTCATTACTTTTCTGGGTCTACAGATTTTTTTAAATACAGTTACTTTACTTATGGGTGCTCCCTTTATCACCATCTCTCGTTTACGCTATCTATCAATCAATTTAATATTTACATAATTATTACTACTTAGCGTGTATGTGTCTTCTTTATAAAAAAAGCATGTAAGATTTACATCTAATAGATGTCAATCAAAAATATTGTTCAGAAACTTTTTCGCTATTGCGTGTGTGATTATTGTGATTAAAGATCAGTTTTGTAAATTAAAAAAAATCTATGCGTCGTTTCCCGATACCTCATTACTGATTTCCATTGTCCGATCTTTCGCAATTAGGATAGTGTAGTGAATGCCGAATTCTGTTATTTAGTTCTTGCACGACTGCCGTAGTCAAGTAGTGTAATGTTTCTCGAGCGTATGTATGTGGGTATGTATGTATGTCAATTTCTTTGGCATGCTCTATAGCTTATGGACATATGAGTCATTACATTCATATTAATTGTAGGCGTAACATAGGGTATACATAATAATATAATATTTCAATGTAGCATCGTCACCAAAACATGGATTTCATTCTTTTCAGTTTATTTTAGGTAGGTGGTTTACTTTGATTTTAATAATATAGATTGCTTATATGCTATTTCGTTTTCTTGAATTTTATTAGCTCCCAAAGACCAGATATATCTGAAGTTTGACAGAATTAAAAAATTCGTTGTCCACATTATTATCTTCTTCTTCTCCCTTTATTATGGCAACTGAGCCGACGATTGTGTCAGCTATTTCTGCCAGCGTCAAGTGTAAAATAATATACTAGTTGATGATTTTAATGGTATAATACAATGATAAAAATAGAAAAAAGGTGGATGAAATTAAATGACAACCATCTTCTGTGAAAACAAAAGATGGCTTCCACATTATTATCACGAGCTGATGAAACGATCGCTGTCAATTCACGCGCGTCAGGCGGGAGATGTGGTGTTGCCAGTGAGCTTAAATGTTTTTCTTTTACTGTAAGTAAACAAAATATATTATAAGCTTACCAAAACAAAATATACGAGTATTATTGCGATTCACAAACAGTTACCCTGGGACTGACTCGACCTAAATACATTAGGCGCAATAAATCTTATTGTAAGTAACTAATCATTTAATTTTCACTTCGGAGTTGTTCATAATTGTTTGTTACAGTTCGATGATTCAGTTAGCATTCTAAGTAAACAACTTAAATAAATTAATAGACTTACCTATTGATTACGTAGTAGGTCTAAGTACTAAAATTTAGGTTATAAATAGTGTAGACTAACATTTGTCAATTTAAACTATCAATCTAAAATTACATAATTTCATCAGTTTGTAGTGTTTTAAGTGCTTGCATTACTTTGCATGCTACTTGTAATTGTAACATACAAAAATTTGTAATAACCAGACGATTTAAAAGAGCGCGGACTGAGTTTTTGCCAGTTCTTCTCATGGCCCTACCCTATGTCAGCGAACGGCTGGGAAAGGCGAAAAGGCTGTAGGTTAGCTGGATGATATTTTTCATTTTAACGTTCATAAGTGTTAATTTAATTAACCCAAATAGGTATGTGAATAAATGTCGTTGTGTGTGTACCTTCTTTATGTCACTGCACGAACTCTTACGTAGACTCAGGTTCTTGATTATCAAACCAAGTTACATTTCTAGTAAGAATTTTCCTCATTATACCATGTTTATCTTCATTACTGAGGCTCAAAAACTCAGGCGAACATTTCACGCGTTTTTGGTTTGCGCATTATCGGTACCTATCTTACACTGACATTTATCATGACACAATAATTAAAAAGGATCCTATAAAAGGTTGTTTTGGTACTCCAAACACCTTTGCGTAAAGTGTTTTATTCGTCCATATTATCCGTATTATTATTTATTGTCCGTCTCCGGCACCGAGTCTATCTAAGACATACGCGTTTTATTAGGAAAATCAGTCTGGCTCCCGAGAGATACAAAACACATATTATTATACGCGTGGGCGAAGAAGCCCTAGGACACAGCGAGTATTTTATATTTTAAAGTTTAAAATCAGTTTAAAAACGTTTCAACTGCGTGATAAACATCAATTTTCAATGTGAATAGTATTAAATATTCACTAGTTTAACATGTGTTTCAGACATAATAAATTACATTTTATCTATACAATTGGGTACTAATGAGCCAATCAAAACTAAGGCGAAATCGGTCTGTTTTAATGCTCAATCTTCGTTAATAATAAAAATTTAGATTTTACTCATTAAATTTTCGAGGATTATTGCCAATTTAACAGTGTAGAAACTCTTATTTAAGCCTCTTTTTACTAAGTCTTTTAGTAAGAATTCATTAAGGGACTCATAAAGCAATCAGTTAGGTATTTGCGTGCGAATTTGAAAATGAAAACGCCTTTAAACTAATCATGTTCTAAGATTAATTAATTTAATTTATATATCGTTGGTCGTGTTTATTTTTCTATTTTCATTTATTACTTCGATTCAAATTTCAATCTTATTCCATTCTCTAAGTTTACCTGGGATATTATTGACTCAACCATCGAAACCATCGTTGCCTTATATTCATGAGAAGAGGCCTTACTAATAGTGTATTTATTTTACTCGTAAGTCAAAGTCAAAGTTAAAGTCAAAGTCAAAGTTAAAGTCAAAGTCAAAGCATTTATTTCATTTAGATCATAAAGTATAATAATAATAATAATAATAATATAATAATAATATATTTATTCATATAAGAGATTGTAGGTTACATTTTGTATACAGTTTACAATAGTTAATAACATCAATGCGCGTAGTCTACAATAAACGTGGATGGATTGCTGTTTTCCTAGAGAGGCTACTGGGTAGCCTGTGTTTAGGAGTTACAGTGCCGATCCCCTGTTGGTATGCTATAAAATTATTGCGCGTTTTATTATGCTAACAATAATAACATTATAGATATAAAAAAGAAAATTAATCTTAACAAAATTAACTGAAATAGATTTTGTATATGTGTGCGTGTGGGTGGGCGTGCGAGCGTGTGTGTGTAAGTATGTATGTATTTATATTTGTGTGTGTGTGTGTGTGTTAGTGTGTAGGCGTGTGAGTGAGTGTATGTGTGAGTGTGCGAGTGTGCGCGTGTGTGTCTGCCTTTATGTCTGCGAGTTTAGTCATTTAGATATAAATGTTTCTGTATCTTCATAGCTTAATTCACGAAGGAAATTGGTGACCGTCTTTTTGCAATGATAGTGAGATGATCCATATATAGGTAGTATAGCGTTTATCTTGTTATAAATTGAAGGACCGAGATATATGGCGAATTTTTTAATAAAGGAGGTATGAACTCGAGGCAAGTTACAAATTCTGTCTTTCCGACGTTTGGTAATTTTAATAAATGGTGTTTGACGATGTTGTAGGATAGTTAGGTGTAATATAAATAGTTGTCTTATGTTTAGGACTTCACACGTTTTGTAGAGCTCGTTTGTTGGAAACCGTATGGATCGGAAGGTGGCCACTTTAAGTATAGCTCTGTGAGCTATCTCTAGGGGTCTCAAAATGGTTTTTGCAGCACCACCCCAACTGGATATGCCATAAATGATAATTGATTGGCATAGTGCGTAATAGACATTTCGTATAATAAACGGATTTGCAACTTGTCGTAAGGTTTTAAAGATATAGATTAACTTTCGAATGCGACCAGAAAGGTGAGTAATATGTTGTCTAAAGTTTAAGTTTTTGTCAATGACTATGCCAAGATATTTTGTCTCATCGACTGGTGTTAGAGATGGACATTGACAGGAAGTTTGTAATTGTGGGGCACAATAGTGAGCTTTAATCTTAATAAGTGTTTTAGGTTGAGATAATTTATTAAGTGAGAAGCAGATGAAATTACTTTTAGTTGCATTGAGTGTTAGAGTATGAGAGAGAAGCCATTTCATGGCAAAGTCGAACCCATGCTGTGCAGATCTTTCAAGTTCCGACCAAGATGCAGCGTAAAAAGTGATGGCAGTATCGTCAGCAAAAGAAACAATTTTAGAGTTTGGGATTTTGAGATTACAGAGGTCATTAATAAACACTAGGAATAATGTTGGGCCTAATATACTTCCCTGTGGCACACCGTACTGGATTGAGAGTTCTTCGCTACTGTGCTTTTCTATAACAAGAGTTTGTGAGCGGTTTGTGAGGTAACTTTTGAACAGTTTTAGGGGCAAGCCTCTGACGCCGATGTTTTCTAGCTTTAGTAGAAGGATAGGAATTGGAACCGTATCAAAGGCCTTAGCTAGATCCAAGAATATCGTTAATACCTTATTGTGCCCGTTTAAGTTACCTACAACACAATTAAGTAAATCATGAATTGCGTCACATGCAGATCTGTTCTTACGAAAACCAAATTGTTGAGAGGAAAGCAGATTGAAATGTTCCAGGTAATTAACTAGTCTCTTGTTGATTAGTCGTTCAAGTATTTTTGATAAAGCACTTAGAACGGCGATTGGACGATAGTTGTTTGGGAAACTATCATCACCACTCTTGTATATGGGATGTATGATGGCTTTTTTAAATGAATTGGGAAAAGTAGCAGTTTCAAAGCAGAGGTTAAAAATGTGACTTAGTACAGGTGCAAGTGTTTTAACATAACGCTTAAGGAAAATTGGAGAAACACCATCCCAACCTGTAGCTGCATTGGGTCTCAGTGAGTTTATGATGGTATGAATTTCATCAGGATCAGTTTTTTCTAGAACAAAAGATTTTTGAGTTTTAGTCGATTGAGATGATGCTGTGTGAGTTATAGTGTTGTGTGTTTTTGTAATATTCTCTGCCAGTTGTTTACCAATATTTACAAAATATTGGTTTACTTCATTGCAGGAGTGGTAGGGTGATGAAGAATGTGATAATAATTTATTGTAAGAATGTTTTTGTTTTGTAGTGTTAGTTATTGTTTTAATGGTATTCCAGAGTTTTTTGGGGTTATTACTGGCCTTACTCAATTCGTTGGTATCAAACAGTCTTTTTGCTTTCTTTAAGATTTTTGTACAATAGTTTCTGTAACGTTTGTATGTCAAATTAAGTGTAAGATTGTCCGGAGATTGTTTAACTTTTTTGTGGAGGGAGTCACGGTTTCGTAAACAGCGCAAGAGGCCTGGGGTTATCCAGGGTTTAAGAGTTTTTTTATTTGCAGGTACTTTAACAACTGAAGAACATTCTGTAATGGCAGTTTTAGTCATGCTTACAAGGTTATCTACTGCGCAATTCGGATTTATAATAGAGAAAAGAAAAGAGAAATCTAACTTATGCATATGCTTGTCGAGCGCGTCGTAATCTACCTTATGCATGACTTTATAGGAGTTCCGTCGGGTTTCCTTTCTAGTGATACAAAATAGGGTTGGGTAATGGTCTGTTACCGCGCAATCGTAAATAAGAGTAATAGTTTTAGTCTTGGTTCGTAATAGTATATGGTCCAGGCAGTTGTTACCTCGAGTTGGTTGAGTGTGTGCTGGTAGGAAACCATGGTACGCGAGGGTGGTGAGGTATAATTCAGCCCGTAAATCAGTAGACTCAGGTTTAATATCGATATTAATATCACCTGTAATAATTACGGTCTTATGACCAATAAGAGACGAAATTATATTAGTTAGCGCGTCTAGAAATTTTTGGATGTTGTCAGTTGATGGAGACCGGTATATACAAATCACTGCCGTGTCATGGGAGTTTAGCTTTATAATCAAGCCTGAGGCGGATTCATCAAAATCTGGTTCTTCACACGTTGGTGTTAAGGTGGAATTGACATACACAACAACTCCATCACTTTGATTAATGTGCCTAGTCGTTTTGCAAGCAGTGTAGTTATTTATGAGTGGAATGTTGGCGTTACTGTTGCATGATAACCAACATTCTGTCAAAATCATAATATCGCAATCAATATTAAGGCGATGGATTAAAGTTTGGAGGTGTAGGTGATTGCGATTGATAGAACGAATATTTTGTGTTAGAATTTTTGTGAAGGTACTTGGCTGTTTAATGTATGTTTTAGTTTGTTCTGGATTACAAATATGTGTTTCTGTTACAGAAAATTGGTCAACACTTTGTATGAGTTCATTAATATTAGCCATTTATAGTTGAACTAATAAAGGGACAGTGGGTGGAAGGCGGTAAATAAGACTTAATTTGAGGTAAGGTAGATATATCAGACAATTTTGTAACGTTTATAGAAGACATGTGAATGTGTGTGGAACGTGTTGATGTAAATTTGAATGTATAGTGTGAATTTTTTGTGTTGGCAATGTAAATAGTTTGAAGAATATATGAGTGTTCTGTGTAGTGTGTATTAAATTGTACAATTAAAACAGGGTAAAACAGTGTAAGATTAGTAGTAATAACAATAAAATATAGATAGTATGCATAAAAAACAAATCCAGAGAGAAAAAGTTGCGATAGTCATGCCTGCGATACAGACAAGTCCTTTAATTGTGTTTCACTTTTAACGATGATCGTCTGACTATCCTGGTCCCTCTTCAGCATGATGCGTCCGCTGTTTGTCCAACAGAAGTTGAATTTATTCATCTTAGCCCAGCCTCGGGCTAGATAGAATAAACGTTTAGTATTAGTCGTTAGTTGTTCAGCGGCGTAAACTGGTGTTACAGGAGCCTCAATGCCCAAGTGAAGTGAATTAAGTTTATTTTTAGGGTTGCGTTTGTTGTGTTCCTTGATGGCAGACAGAAAATCATTCTTGCCAAGACAGTTTACGAATTCAATTGTTAGTGCTGAGTGCGGATTCTCTTTCTTAGATGGTTGTCGTGTCACGTCGCGTATGTCTGATAATTGCAAATTTGCTTAAACGTGCTTAGATAATTCCAGTAAGGCATCATATAACATTTTTTTAGATTCGTTTGGCCTCTTTGGCACATTGCGAAGTTCAACGCAGGTTTTAACAATCGTACGATCAAATGAGTCCAATCTCTCTTCAAGTAAGGTTATTTTGTTAGACATTGAGTGACGTTGTTCCTCTAGATTAGAAATTTTTAGTTCAAGAGAAGTTAATTGTTCAGTAACAAATGTCATTGATTTTTCTATTTCTGAATTTGTTTCCTCAATTCTAGTATTGATAGTTTTTATATCTATAATATGGTTCTCCAGTTTATCCATTCGTGAGTTTTGTACACTCATCATATTTTGTATCATATCCTTAATTTCTCTCCTAAAATCATCCAAATTATATTTCGTGCATTCATATTCTGTAGATGGACAACGTCGTTTGGATCTCTGTGTTATATTGACTTTAGTTGATTGCAATTCTTCCGCGTACAATTGTTGTATGTCCGATTCAGATCGAGATGGAATGTTTTGGTTTGGAGGTGTGCGAGTCAGTTTCGACATGTTTGTGATTTTAAAATAGACGATTGTGAAAATGGAATCTATAGTAAAATGTATTCCTATTTTTAGTAAAAGATAATAAATTAAAAATGATAACAATTCAAAAACGGTGATAATAATGCACAAAAAGTGATAATAGTTCACAAAAAGTGATAATACTTCACAAAAAGTGATACTAATTCACAAAAAGTATGTGGGTGAAACTTGGGTCCGATACCCCGAACACTGTCGTTTCTGAGGCAATTTCAACCACTTAGCTACGTTGACTTTGGCATAATTGTTGAAAATATTGTTCTGTTCTTGCAGTAGTGTTTACACAAAGTAGGGTAGAGAAATAAACTTTTAGCTAGGTAGTTGCAATAATACAAGTCCGGTAGTTGGTCACACACAACACTTTTATAATGTTTGCACTTTTATAATGCTTGTTTATAGATATTTTTCACTTTATTGCTTGTATTTCTGCGTTGTATTTGTTGTATTTAGATCGTATAGGTAGTTGCAATAATACAAGTCCGGTAGTTGGTCACACACAACACTTTTATAATGTTTGCACTTTTATAATGCTTGTTTATAGATATTTTTCACTTTATTGTTTGTATTTCTGCGTTGTATTTGTTGTATTTAGATCGTATATGGCGTAATTTATTGTAAATACAGTATAGACACTAGGCAGAGACTTTCTACTAGTTTAAACTATTTTTAATTGCAGAGCGTACACAAAACACGTCCTTTCGCTAGCGCGGTCCGGCGGGGGGGATAAAGTATGATGCTTATGAAAAGTCAACATTACATTTTGTCAGCCAATTGACCTACAGCCAGTTCGCTGACGAGGTAGAGCTGTGAGAAGAACTGGCAAGAGACTCACGCCACTCTTTTCAATCGCCAGATAATTACAGTTATTTGAATGAGTTACAATTTTAACACTCAACGCAACCAAAGAACCATACAAAGTAATTATTACAAATTAACTAATTAATATAATACTAAGATTAAAGAAAGAAAACGAGGCTTTCAATTATTTAGTTTCAACTAGTATGGTAATTTGACTACGTATTTTAATTAAACTGGTAAATGCACCCCCTGGTCACATTGAGAAGAAACGTAACGTCAGAAACTGAAAGCCACATTTATACATAAACTGCAGCGAAATTGGTTTCAAAAAGTGATGACCTCGTCGCTTGTGCAATCTGTCGACTAAATTATAGCAGTCTATCACATGAGAAGGTGGCAGGAAGTTGTTCAAAACAGGGTGGGTAAGGCGTATTCTATGTAAACTGAAAGGAATGACGAAGGCTCCAGCCACACATCATTTGTTACTACTCAGTGTTTTAAAATGCTTTTTTAATGATGTTTTATGTAATAAAATTGTTAAATTTGTTAAATGAAATAAAAAGAAATGTTTTTCACATACCAATTTATACCATACCTACCTACCTAATAATAATAATATGATAATATAATAATATCACCACAACTACACATAACGCTAACTAGACCCAAAGTAAGCATATTCTTATAGTTTGTGTTATGGGTTCTACAATGCGGATATATTACTTATATGCGGATATATACTTAAATATATATTTTTTTTAAATAAGTACATACATATTATACATAGAAACACCCAGAGAAATGCAAATAGACATGTTCATGCACACAAATATTTGCACTGAGCAGGAATCGAATCCGCGACCTCTGCGTGGCAATCCATACACAGTACCACCGAACCACAGAGGCAGTCGAAGTAATATCATGTGTACATGTAATAGTTGATCATGCTTTTATTAATTTAACCTACTAATGCCGATTATAACTGAAAAAGACAAAAAAACAAAATCTCATTCACTTAGATTATAATGAGTGCTCCCTTTTTGCTGCTAAGCTGAAACGGACTAAAATTGTATTTTCTAAATCTAACGGCGTATATGTTTTTGTTTGATTGACTACAAAACCACTGTCAACTATCAACGATTACAATAAATCCTTCAGAAATCAGTGTCAACCCTAACCCTGCTAATAGCTTTAACTAGTTACTCCTCATACTATATTAATAGATAGTAGTAGTTTAAATTTAATTTAGGAAACGACGCATCGGAGCAGCTCAGTAGATTAGGAACGAGCTTTAGCTCAATTAAGTCATCCCTAGGTATTAGTTGATCGGGATTGCCCTCTTTGCGTAATAGAATAATAAATTTTCAAAAGGTTTTGCTCGTAATAGTGTGGAGATACTGTTATGGGGTTCTGGTTTGGATGTAAGGTTATTTGAACTAAATTACACTGGGTCAGAAATTGAGGTATTTACACGGTCTATCCATTTTAATCACCTGGGTGTTCACTTAAAGAGTCGCCTATTAACACCATGGTGATCAAAGGGAATAGACCTTTTACACAGAGGTACATTGTAAAACCTAAACAAAATATTGTGTGATGTCCTGTACAAATTATGTTTTACTACCTCTTTCTAACAAAGGGAATTAAATACATTAATTTATTTGCAACTTCTTCATTTTACTTCTGAATGAATTCGTCGCGGGATAGAATGACTTGGTTGTTTGCAAGGCTCACAGTTCTTACAAGAGTCACAGTGATAGGCGTCTGGGTATGAAGAAATTGTTTAAAATATATTATTATACAAATATCAATATGTAATCCTTAGCGTTCAATTGCAAAATAACTACTATAATTAATTATTGGTCGTCTATAAAACAGCTGCAGTAAATAGGTTAATTTAATTTAGTAGCTTTACACCGCAAATAGTTATGTAGAATAATTCATGTCACACATTTGTGGTCGCGCTGCAACCTCGATATGGCTAACTCGGTCTTTTCACTTCAAATATGTGTTAAATAATCATTTACCTATTATTCATAAATACATTTCACGTTATTCTTTAAGGGGTCAGCAGGGGCGTATAACGAGACCTTATATCTGCAGTTTTGGGCCTCCTGTAACCGTATGCTAGCTAAATTTTTAACGCAATTTCAAAGGATTGATTTATTTACGTCTTTGTAGTAGTACTACCTAGACAGTGAAGAGTGATCCCAATTATTTCTCGCTGTCGGTGTCATAGAAGGACAATAATTTCTTTTAAAAAAGTACATAAAAATTTGGAACTGGCGGTAAACGAAGGAGTAACACACAAATTGCGTAGGTGATGTTCGCAAAATCAAATACGTGTTTTTCATTTTCTAAAATAATTTTAGTAATAGGTATATTATATATTTTTTATATTATTATTCCTCAACTTTACTAATAAACGCCTGTTAATAAAATCTGAGCTAAGAAATAAACATGGTATTATTACTATTATATCAGGCGCATTTTGAAATATTAGCACGGTAAATAAACGCCGAACTCAAAAGTTACAAATCAGATAAATCACTTTTAATTGTTTCACATTACCCAAAAACCTGTTGATTTTATGTATTTTTTTAACATGTAGTTATTACCTCATTAATTATTTGAACCATTTAAAAGACGTGAGTTTAGGCAATGAAAAAGCAAATAATAATTATTAACACTATAATTTTATAACAGTTGATAATGACTTGTTAGCTTCACTGTTATTATGTACGAGTAAGACAAGACACATGTCCAGCTATCCATCAAGACAAATGACGTGTGAATATTTGTTAGTCATTTGAATAGCTGAATAGTCACATCATCACCAGCCTGAAGACGTCTTCGCAGAACATTGTCCTCTCCCAAACGAAGTTGTACCTAGGTCATCTGATATTCCCTTAATCGCCTATTACGACACCTAAGTCAAAGTCAATTGAGATAACAAAATGTTAGCCAATTAACCAACAGCCTGTTTGCTGACGTAGGATAGCCATAAGAAAAACTGGCAAGAAACTCAGGCCACTCTTTTTAATCGCCAGGTTATTAAATTTTTTTGTAAGTTACAATTTCAAGTACCTAGCATGCAAAGTGACGCAGGCATTACACTTAACTCTATAGGTAATTACAAATTTCTATGTTGTGATAAAAAAGTAAAGAAATTAGTTCTATAAAAAGCCATATAAAAAGATAGACTTTTTACTAATAAGTAATACAAATTATAAACTTTATTTAAATAAATCGCTAAATACACATTCGTAACACAGTACGATTTTTAACAGGAAACAGAAACTGCCTAACAGGCTATTTTTAGAATACCCGTTTTATATAGCTTATTAAAATAATTTTGTTTACGATCAATACCTACGTTATTTTGATTGAACAACACAATGACCTTCCATTGTAGAAACTTGGTAAAAAATATTGCAAAATTTATTTAGTTGTGCGAACTATTAGGGCCGGCTTCACATGTTGGCCCCAACGCTGGCTCCAACGATACTCGTTGAACGTATGGATCCAGAACATAGCATTGGATCCAACGTTGGGGAAGCGTTGCGTTGGTAGTGCTTTTTTCTAGGGCCACACGTTCAGAACTTGTTAGCAACATTTCAGAACTTTTGTAGTATCAGTAAATAGGCCGGTTCCATGTAAGTAGTATCTATCTTCAAGAATATCGTTCCACAAATGTTAGTACCGTTAGTAGTTAGTTAGTACCGCTTTAGTTACCTTTTCTGTCCGCTGTCTGTTGCCTTCTGCATTCATATTCCCCTTACCCTCACGATCTGCGATGTTCTGGTTGTTTTTTGTTAGAATTATTTCTGAAATACTTGAGAACAAATACTACAGTAACCACTGAATATGCCGTAAGATCGATAGTATTTTGTTTTTGGAATTGAATAGGTATTTTTCATTGCTACTTTAGTCTTTATAAATTAAAGGCTATATTTTACCATCATTCACATTGAATCAATGCATGTTGGAAAATTTATTAATCTTATCCGAACCGATAGTCGTAAAATCTTAAGGATTATTGTGTGTAAAAAATGGCATGGCATGTCATTCAACCTAAATTATAAAAAAGCAAAGCTAAATTTAAAGCTACACCATCAAACTAATTCTCCACTGTCGGTAACCGCCTTTTTAATCCGAGTGGTTTATTGGTTATTAACCCTAAATTGAAAACTTTTGACAGTTCTGTCCAAAACTAAAACTTTATGAGTTGCTCTGTAATCGGCATCAAATATAATGCGGCAACTATACGCAAAAGCATTTGCCAGAAATCTCGATGCAATCGTTTCAAAATACATCACATAAAACTACATTTTTATCATATCTTCAATATTATGCTCTGAACATCCTCAATATTATCACGATAACAACATCTTTAGAATAATGTTGTTTACTTACGCTGAAGTAAATCAAGCATATTTTGAAATAAACTCAGTTTTCATAGTTGAAACTGCTAAAGTTTGCAGTTTATGTTAATTTTGCTAGCACTTTCATAATATGGAAAATGTTGTTTTTTTTTGTTGAAGTGCTTGAATTGATGCAACGATATACTGTTTTACTTTTCGTCAGCAAATTTATGCTTTAAGTATATTATTCTGTACATTTTTTCTTTAAAAGGAATTGGTAAGCAGTTAGTGAGGTCCAGAGGGCCTAGATAAGTGGCGTAAATGCTAATACAATAGAATATATTAAAAATTGTATGGGATTAACATAAACTAATGTTGACCTTAGCTTTTTATTTTATATATTTATGCCACTTCTCTAAGTCCCTCAGGAGTGGTTGACTGACACTATTCCCATTGCTAATAAGGCATATTTTTATTAGTCACCTCAAGATGATGAGATTTTTTTCTAAAAATTAAATTACAACGTATTGTTTGTCTGCGAAGATTTCACTAAAACTCACTTTTTTCGTATTTTTACAAAGCTATGGAATACAAGGAACATTTTTGGATGTGGCAAAAAGACGATTAAACTGATTATGAAATGGTTAATGTAATGACACTTATTTTGCAAGTCAAATTCAATTTATATCACTTGAATGACACATAAGAACGTCAAAATGACAAGACAAAAAATGTCAATTTGCCTACAACCAGTTCTTTAATGAGATAAATTAGCACTCGTGCCGGTTTTTTAATATCGAGATTACAATAATCTTTTGTGAGTTCTAATTATAGTACCTGTCATGCAAATGAGCGCAAAATAAAACACGACACTGCCTAGTAATATGTTAAATAATTCTAACGACAAAAAATGTTTGTCCGCGAATCGCAAGACTATTTTAACCGACTTCAAAAAAGGAGGAGGTTTTATAATTACTTTCACAACATCACAGTAAAGACTGTTGACTTTGAATCCCTTTTGTAACCCAAATGAACAGTACTTACGTTTTAATCACGATAAAATTTTTCTTGTGAAAAAAATTTAAGATAGTTAATAAAAAGGCTACCCTATAATTACTTCAGAGCACATAGTATTAGACATGACAGTGCATCTCAATATGACCCGCCTGGTTTGTTAGAGTACGATAGTTCATAATAAATGCACTAAAGTGATGTAGGAGTATTTTTGTTATGCGGTGCGATGCGATGCGGCCCGCCGTAATTTGTGTTAGCCTTTATAGTTGCGTCACAAAATATGCAAATTAATTGGCTCGTTTATCGCAGTCAATAACTTATTTATAAGATTTGGTGTGCGGATATAATAAACAATCTATTGACGTCGTGATTCAACCCATAAACAAGTTTACACTAGCTTATGTAATAGGGTTCCTCAGGTTTACTGTATCATTAGCAAATATTTAATTGAAATAAATAATAATATGTTACTAACTTATTAGGTATAGTTTTTATTCAATAATTAGATACTGTACAAGATTAAATTTTTTTTACCATAAATAAGCAAGCATAGAAAGCATCTAATGGTTATTAACATAGTCAAGTCGGTTACAACTAAAATAAATAATAGTCGATCTGAACAAATCCTGACAATAGGTTGACCAGTAACCACTCGATAAGAAGAAGATATAATGGTAAGCGCCTATTGCAACCTAACCAATAAATCGACGTCAAGAGCACCACTTGCCCTTTACAATCACAATGGCGGTGGCTTAAGAAATAAAATCGTACCTAGTAGAAGCATGGCAAGTTCCAAGCGAGCTCTGAAAACTTTATTCATCCACAAAAGCACAACCGTAGACAGATAACGTTTCGGATTGTGGAGATCTTCCTAGTCCAGCTGCTTATTTTGAGCGGGACATTCCATTGACCACTTTCTTAGTCTAATGTTTTTTGGTTCTGAATGTTTTACTTGTTATTTTTTATGCTAGTCCAAGTATTTGCTATATATCTGCTGTCAGCAGCCGCAATATAAGTTCTTTGTTTTCATTATTTCATGCATTATTATTCTATTTGTAATCGTATAATAAAGAATCAACTCAAAAGTTTGTTTCTGAATGTAGGCAGAATCTAAATTTAGGGCATTGGGTACAGATACTTAGTATCCGTGATAACTGGAATAGGACTACTTTAGTAACTTTTTTAACCTTGCCATACAAGGAAAACGGTGTTTGGCTTTGTTTTGTTTGGTTCAATTTAGTAAATATTTGTCTTAGAATCGTAACTTTAGCCGAATGACGTCCACCAGGTTTTTTGCCTACATCAAGTTTCTCCACTTTGACAAATCTTAAGTCGGCTTATTTTGTTAGGAGAGTCTACCTATTCTGCACCTTTAGGCTGGAGCGCCATTTCTGGACTTTTTCCTTCATAACATTTTTGCGAACTGTATCCTGCCCACCTCTTTAACTCGTCGTATGCTTAGGAGCAGATCTGCACGAGACGCAATGTAATTTTGATTGTTAGGCAAGCTTAGTTCTTCTGAAGATTTTTATATCATCTCGCAGGGAGACACTTAACGAATGAAGCGCGTTCATCCAAACAAAAAAATTACTAGTGACAAAGTACTTACATAAACCGTCAAAAGTTACACTTTAAAGCCGTAAAAAATAATAAAATAAGTTAGAAAATCTAGTTCGCAGGTTTATTTCCCAAGAGATACCACCTCACTTGTAATTTACGTAAACTGCCTAATACTTATTGGTCATAAACCCTCATGTTTACGACTGTATGTCAGATTGCGAAAAAACCGGACGAAAGTAATGTTTGTTTAACGTTGCATGTAGATCACAGTAAAGGGTTTAATTAGTGTTTGTTTATTATGACAGATGTTATTTACTTGTGTTTAAAGGACTGCAGCTGGTATAAAAATTACTCGTCCGTCTAAGTAATAAAATGTGTGGTCCAGTGAAATAGGTTGTTTTTTTTATTGCCAAGCCTTTGTTTGTAAGTGGCTCTGTTATATTTGTCTATTTTGTTGTATGTTCGGAAGCTTAAATTTGCAAAACATATGTGAAATTGTATCTTCGCCTGAAGTAAGCATGGTGACTAATGGTCATGCCTTCTCTGTATGAAAATTTACTCTGCAATTGGATAATAATTATAGCTATAGGAGTTTTCAAGAATTTGTAACAAGATGGACGAAACAATATACAAACGGCTTAAATAAACATTATATTTTCTGTTCATACCTAACTCCTGTCTACCTCTTCAAAGAAAAATTATTTCTTATTATGAAATTGACTATCAAAATTCGGAAGTTACCCAACGATTTAACTTGTCATCACCCATGAAAAGCTATATAAAGAGGGTGAAAAGTAATCATAAAATTATTACAAGTCAATCAACTCAAGAAATTGACGTAAAAAGACAATTACTGTGCGAAAAGAACCCTTACTTTAAAGAACGTAACATTGTCATTTGAATCAAATCTCGCACCTTCATAAAGTCATTAAAAGCTTGGATTTCTATTCGAAATTTTGTTATTGTTATTGGAAAGTTACGACTTACCGTAGCGAGGTATAAATAGCCAGAGGGCCTAGACAAGTGGAAAAAATGCTAATAGAATAAAATAGATTAAAAAATGTATGGGATTGACAAAAGTTAACGACAATGTTGGCGTTAGCTTAGGTCAATCCCATTAATTTTTTAATCTATTCTATTTTATTCTATTAGCCTATGCCACTTGTCTAGGCCCTCTGGTGATCGTATTTATATACTTGGCTAACGCAGTCAAACAACTAACTATCGCATTTCTTGTTATTTACTTGATGTAAGCCTGTTTTAATTTCATCAACATTATTGCAGCGAAAAGACGTATGCAAGCATGTCCATTTTGACCAGCCGTAAGCCGCCCTCATCTATCGATTGCCCACTATCTTTATCAGATCGAGTATAAATATAAATAATAAAACAAACACAAAAAGTCCGCGTGCCTAAAATAAACTAAAATAACGGCCCATTTTTTTTCGGTCTTACGCTACATTGCAATATTATATACCGTAACACCCACACACAATCAATACGAATCCACAGAGTAGCATGATGATCCATCAAGCCATTTCGGCTGTAGTGTGTGTCAAAGAAATAAACATACATACATACCTACCTACATACACTCGAAAAACATTACCCTCCTTGACTTCGGCAGTTGGGCAAATAGATACTAAAAGAATATGCACGTTGTGTTTACTTCATGAAGCCTGTATTATGTATTATTGTACTGTTACATTGTTTTATACTTACTTCATTTAAATCTTAAGATCTGTTTAGTGAACCAAATAAAAAAAATAGATACTAAAAATAAAACATACTAAACGGAAGAACAGAGGTTAGGTAAAGATTTATCTATGATCTGTCTGACCATCACTAGATATTAAGGAAACTACTTCAAAACTAAGGAAAAAATATTCTAGAAGATTTAAAACACGTTTTTTCAAACTTTGTTTTTGTAATATTAGGGTTCTGGTTTTTGCACGTGCTAATAAAAAAAGTCATCTCATTATAAGTCTATTGATAATTTTCTAATAATAAGTTAACAGGTTTTTAATATGGAACTTGAAACATTCTAATATATATAAGGCATTCAATAAAACAGTACAGTTAAATAATTTAAATAATGTATTACATAGTTTTATAAACTAGTTATTATATTTTTTGGTTGTATTGCTGAGTGCCTTTTTTAAATAACATTATACTGATACAAATTTTTATACCGTCTGTACTTTATACGTACTCGCGAATGGGTGCTGCTGTTATCCCAGGGATCGAATGGGTACTCAAACCAAGAAAGGGTCAAATCTTTAGGGTCGAATGGGCTTGTAGCCGTTTTATATCGTTTCTCTTTATTGAACTTTTCACAATGTTCAAAGTGTTTCTTCCGTAAGATATAAATACGGTAAATAGAGAACAAGTTATTTAAACCTACTATATATCTTACGGAAGAAACAGATGATTACAAAATCATGTTGTAAAAAGCATAAAAGTATCCATCTTAGTTACCTACTTAGCAAACTACTTCGATCCTAAGGAAATAATATACTAAAAACTTGAAGACACGTGTATTCTAACTTTTTTTTTAATGTTTACTAGCTTTTGCACGTGTAAAAGCTAATAGAATAGAATAGAACATTCGTTATTGCACACCACATATTACAAAACAAATAACAGGAAAGCATTAGTCTTAAATGAAAGAAAAAAAAAAACATTATTATGAGTTTGATCAGATACATTTCAGATAACAACATTAACAGGTTTTTAATTAAGTCAGTAGAATTATCATACAATTCCGCATTCCGAATAAAAACAAATCACTTATTTTGTGTTAAAGTTGACACGTAGATTTGTAACTTTCTCAATGCACTAATTTTACGGTCTCGTAATGTAGGAAAATGAACCCTGGTGGATCTAATATCGTTTATCATAAAAGTTTCACAAATGGTTTTTATCAATGATTTTTTTAAATAAACTGATAGATAATTATTCAACAAAATGCGGTTATTATCTATATTATTAAATAAAGCAGAAGAGTTTGTTTGTTTGTTTATTTAAACTCGCTAATTTCTGAAAATACCAGTTAGATTTGAATAATTCTTATTGCGTATGATAGTCCAGTTCTTGAGGGAGGTTATAGGTTATATAATATCATGCTACTGGCGACGGGAGCAGGGCAACAAGCAAAGATGCGGGTGAAACCGCTCCGCGGAAAACTAGTTTAAATATAAATACGTAACTAGATCGTGTTATGCTAATAATTAATTATAGTAATTTTGTATGTAAATTGAATTCATCGCAAAACCGCAACCACAATCAGAAGCTTAAAAGTATTTTATTTATATAAAGGGAATGCGGATTTTATTTTGCCGCAAAAAGATCTCTACCGCACCAGAACAGAAAGAAAATATATATTATGACGACAAGACTATAGCAAAATCATACAACTACTAAGTAATCACTAACTTGCTATGATAGATCACAGTATATTGTAGGTAAAGCAAAATGAAATTTATCTACAATTCTACGATAGCGGGTCTACCAGTAGTACTGTAACGGTTTTCTGGCTTAAAACACTGAATAAAATAGTACGTAGTACTATGTGGTAACCATAAATGAGGATAGGACTATAACTAAGCAAGGAAAGAAAGAAAGAAAGAAAAAAACATTTACTTGTTCTCATAAACTTACAGGTAAAAACTTATTTGAACAATAAAAACAACATTATGACTATTATGAGAAACAAAAAATCCCTAAATCAGCTGGGTTGTGGCTCACTTCATTTCAGTCACTGCCTTGCTGCTAAAGAGATACATAAAGCCATTGTGTATCATTTAATTAGAACAAATGATTAATAATAACCAGGTATTTATTATGTTAATTCAACGTGAGTCTGTGAGCTACTATAACCTCTGTATCGTACAAAATAGAGTAGAATAAAAAGAAAATTCTACCCGCGAACCTCTTCTACAATATATAACATTAGAGGGTATCCATAATTCAATCTCATATCATAGTTCACTCTGAAATGTTTATACTAAAAGTAAACGTCAAAGACTTTATCATTTTTACTGCAAATAGACGAGAAGGGTTGAAATATACATTTCATAGATATTATCGTACACTTAAATAACCATTTCACATAATTTAATAAATGATTTTTTGTTGAAAACATTTAACGTATATGCAGATTTTTTTCATTCGTTGAATGGCCGCGCTAAACGAAGCATTCGATCTTATTTGCATGAGGTACTTATTGCATTGAAAAACTTGATCAATACTGTTCTAAATTTTCATTACATCATTCATCTCATAGAAGATCGACGTAAGAATATTAGTTTTCTTGCTAATGTGTTTCGCTCGGTGAGTGATAGCGTCGGCAGCCTAAATACCCTCTCGGTTCTCTGCCGTTTTCCTTTTCCTTCCTCATCCCCATCTCCGTGGTCGGCTACGGCTTGATTGTGTTTTATAAGCATTATTACTTCTGCAATGCTTGGAAAACACAGCCATCTCTATAGGTTACGGTTACCACTTACCATCAGGTGGACCGAATGCTTGTTTGCCACCAAAGTTGTATGAAAAAGAAAAAATCTCACCAGGGAAGGCGTCTTTTCATATAGAGAAGGCATGAACAATGAGCATTGATCGCCATGCTTGCTCAAGGCGGATTGGGTATATTCAGACATTCTTTTTTATTATACCAGGTTCCTTCACGATGTTTTCCTTCACCGAAAAGTCAGCTATGTCCAAAATCAAGAAGAAAGAACAAATGAATTTGAAAAGGTCACATTGGTCTTGCTCAGTTTTGAACCCACGACCTCGTGCATACAAAGCGAGTGCCTACACCACTGAGCCATCAAGACTTCTTCCTATAATCTTGTTATTGGAATCTTTGATTGATGATTAGTTCTATTCGATAGAACTGTTTACACTACTCATGAGGTATGTAGGTATGGCTTTTATCATCGTCATTTCAATGTGCTATAAAAAAAAACAAATAAACATTAGAAATATCCATTAAGACCGTATTGTCTATTCATTAAACATTAATTATTTACTCTTTAAACAGGAAGATACAATGAAATCACCGATACAAAAAAGATTTAAACCTTAAATAGATTATTTTTTTATAAATAAACGTTTTAGTATTGGTAAGTAGTTGGAAACTTCCATGAAAAGGCGGATATCCAATCGACAGATCTTTTTTAGCTTAATATCCAATCGACAGTTGATAATAATCTTTATAAACGTTAACTTGATTAATAACTTAAGTTATCGTTATTATTAATTATATATTATTTAAAAAATATCTATCATTCAGTTTAACTGTATAAAATATGTCGCAGGCAAATTGTATGAATCCGCCGTTTACATACCGCCTCGACATATTATATAACGCCAGATAAGTTACCAGCAACGTGTATGACTAATTGAAGATGTTTGAACTTGTTTAACAAATATAACTCGTAACAGTTCTAACCTAACTTATTCTGCCTTTGACATATTACATGTTGCCGATGACTGCAAGCGTTTTATGCCGAGGCAGTATGTAAACGACAGATTTCTACAATTTGCCTGCGACATATACTGCCACGCAGAAAGCTCAAATTAATAATAATAATAATAATAATAATAATAGATCTGGCAACACAAGTATAAGTACAAGCATTTTTTATCTCAAAATATTTTATTTATTTTATTCCATATTTATTGGTTTCCTGTGTACATAAATTAATACAAAAATAATAAATAAGTTTAATATCACCCTCTTTAAACAAATATTTATAAAAATGATCAGAAAGCTTAAAGAAAATATAAAAATTAAAATAGCTACTGACAGCTGTCAGATACATCCAAGACGAAAAATGCTACGCTAATAATATGCTTAAAAGATCGAAACGACTAGCACTAATACCAACTTCGGACTCACTGCTCAACTCCGTCTCGCAGCAGCCAGAAACTGTGGCAACGACACCGGCTCCTGCTGAGACGTCGAGCTCAACATCGAGTGACGAGTTTTTCTCCCCTCCGACGTCGCCAACACCTGTGCGTCGGCGGGGGAGAGGCCGACCACCGGCGTGCTTGGGATCCCGCGGCCCACCGGCTACGAATAGGGTCCTCGCTACCGGCGGTAATGTGCAGCGCATGCGATGGTCCTCAACAACAAATGAGAACGTCATGCGCGCATATTTTGCGGCAACAGAGGGAGGAACCAACCTCACTGCGTATCGCTGTCGAATGCTTGCTCTGTTTCAGGATCTTGAACCATCTACCAATGTTACAGCTCAAAGGTTATCGGATCAGGTGCGGGCCATCCAACGCTGTCGAATGTTGGATGATGCCGTACTTGATAGGCTGCGATCAGAGTGTGTACAATCTACTGCTGCCATCTCCACCCAGGAAGGTCAGAATGAAACCAATACTCCGTGCACTCTGGCAATACAGAGTGTTGTTAGCGTGGATGGAGATGACAGCACTCCTATTGTAGACACTCAATGCAATGAGGAGGTTTGGGACGCTTTGAAATGTGCGATTGACGATTATCGATTCGCACCTCAAGAATTTAGACCGCGTCTGCCTCGGTTACCGATGCATAGAAGAAACCTAACGCTAGTAAGTACCCTTGACTCACTTTTACCGGAATACTTCGATCATAGCCAAAGTCTGAGTGATACGCATTCAATTCTGTATTGTGCGGCTGTTGCAGTGTGTCGATTGGCGTGTGTCCATTTACCAACTTCTGACACTCCTATGCCACGCAGGACTTCTGCACCAGTCTGGCAGTACAGAATTGAACAGCGTATTGCTAGAGCAAGGGTGCTTATTGGGAAGTTAATCTGCTTTAGGAATGGAAATACACGTCCGAGAGTGATGCGCTTTGTGAGCCAAGCATTCTCGGGGACGGGAGTTAGTCCCCACCACTACTTGTCTCGGGTCACAGAGCGCATCGACTTCCTAAAGCAGAAGGTATATGCATGGGCTAACCGAATTGGCAGATATAGAAAACGCGTGGATCGATATATGGTCAACCGCATATTTCAAAAGGACCAAAGGTGGGTATATAGGAGCTGGGAGCAATCAAATTCTGGGACCAGCGATGGTAAGCTACCAGATGCTACTGCGACCAAAGAGTTTTGGAGTAGTATCTGGTCGGTACCAGTCAGCCACTCTGAAGGTGGCTGGATGCGAGATGTCGAGCGAGCATGTGAGCAAATTGCAGAAATGGATAGCGTAGTCATCACAGCTGAAGACGTAGCTAATGCAGTCCGTCCTATGGCTAATTGGAAGTCACCGGGAATGGACGGACTGCAAAACTTTTGGCTGAGGTGGCTACGCAGCTCACATGTTCGATTGGCATCTCAATTTCAGTCTGCCCTGGAGAGTGGATTGCTACCAGACTTCCTTACGACAGGTTATACTCACCTGCTCTATAAGACAGGTTGTACTACGGAACCTGGTAATTATAGACCGATTACGTGTTTACCATCGGTCTATAAACTTCTTACATCCATTCTGCGAACCAAAATTACGAAACATATTGAATTTAATTCGGTTATCTCTATCTCGCAGAATGGATGTAGGAAAGGGTCCCGTGGTACTAAGGAGCTCCTCCTTATCGATGCGACCATTAGCCAGCAGGTTCGCCGTAACCGAAAGGATTTGGCGACATGCTGGATAGATTATAAGAAGGCATTCGATTCCGTGCCGCACTCATGGCTCTTGAGGGTGCTGGAGTTATATAAAGTAGACCCTACAGTACGCACCTTCTTGGAGACATGCATGCGGCAATGGAGAACGGTCCTTACCTATCCAGAGTGTCGACAAACCCCAGGCATTAGCGAACCACTATGGATTAGGCGGGGTATCTTCCAGGGTGACAGTCTGAGTCCCTTATGGTTTTGCCTGGCCCTGAACCCTCTTAGCTCAATGCTGGAGAGTTCAGGTTTAGGCTATAGGCTGCGTAGAGGTGGTCAGATAATATTCCACCTGCTATACATGGATGATCTTAAATTATTTGCACCAACTGAACCCCAGCTGAAAGAGTTACTGAAGTTAACTCAAAACTTCAGTAATTCTATCAACATGGCTTTCGGAGTGGACAAGTGTGCAGTCATGCATGTAAAGCGAGGCAGGGTAGTGGAATCTGATGGAATTCAACTATCTGATTCTACTCATCTTAGTTCACTTCTAATCGCTGACACCTATAAATACTTGAGTATGTCGCAGTCGTTGGGCATCAAGGAGACAGATATGAAACAATCATTACAGGAGCGCTTTTTCAGCCGCCTAAAAAAAGTATTAAAAAGTCACTTATCAGGCGGCAACAAGGTGCGCGCCTGTAATGGTTGGGTCATGCCTCTTCTTACATACTCCTTCGGCATACTCAAGTGGACACAGACTGAATTAGATGCCCTGGATAGGCGAGTCCGCACATTGTTAACAGCATTCCGTATGCACCATCCGCGTTCATCTGTCATGAGGTTGTATATCCCGCGAAAATGTGGGGGCCGGGGATTTCTAAATGCCAAAACCCTCCACAATCGCGAGATATGCAACCTTAGAGACTATTTTCACAAGATGGGCGAGGGTGTGCATCGTGATATGGTTGCAGTGGATAGTGGACTTACTCCGCTTGCCCTGGCTAAAGAGAACTGGCGCAGGCCTGTAGTACTCAGTGTAGATGACCGTAGAATGGTATGGCAGAGCAAGGAGCTTCACGGAAGGTTCTATCGGACCTTACATGGGCCCGATATAGACTATGTTGCCTCCGTTGCCTGGCTACGCTTCGGCGATCTCTTTGGAGAAACCGAAGGGTTTGTTTGTGCAATTGCTGACGAAGTTATCATGACGAACAACTACCGGAAATATATCTTGAGGGATGGCACTACTGACATATGTCGGGCATGTCATCGCCCTGGTGAATCCCTCAGGCATATTGTTTCCGGCTGTTCGCGTCTTGCTAACGGAGAGTACTTGCACAGACATAACCAAGTAGCCAGGATCATCCACCAGCAAATTGCTCTGCGATACAATCTTCTGGATATTGAAGTACCGTACTACAGATACAACCCTGAGCCGGTTCTCGAAAATGGTCGCGCGACATTGTACTGGGATCGCTCCATTATCACAGACAGGACTATTATAGCTAACAAGCCTGATATTGTGGTAGTGGATCGATCCGAACGCCTTGCAATGATAGTTGATATTACCGTCCCTCATGACGAGAATCTCATGAAGGCTGAGAAAGACAAGCAAATAAAATATCTTGATTTAGCCCATGAGATTGTTGACATGTAGGATGTGGATTCAGCTGTCATTGTACCGATAATTGTTAGCGTCAATGGCTTAATAGCAAAGAGCCTCGACCAACACCTAAAGAGGCTCGCATTAGGTGGATGGGTCAAGGGCCAGATCCAGAAGGCAGTGCTTCTCGACACGGCACGTATTGTTAGGAGGTTCCTCTCTCTGGAACCCTAACCGCCGGTAGCTTGGACTCTAGTCTCGTTGCCGGTGGTAATCTATTTTTTATATTTTTAAATGTGTATTTTTTGTTTTATATAAATATATACCTGTTTAAAAATGTAATTAATAAGAAAAAAATATAAATAAAGAGAATAATAATAATAATAATATGTGGACACTATCACACACTGTCGTCTAGTCCCAAGCTAAGCAGAGCTTGTGTTATGGGTACTAGATAACTGAAATATAATACATATACATACTTTTTTTTTGTAAATACATACTTATAATACATAGAAAACACCCAGACTAAAGACAAATACAAATGTTCATCACACAAATATTTGCCTTCCGCGGGAATCGAACCCACGACACCCGGCGTCGCAGTCAGTTACACTAACCACTAGACCAACGGTGCAGTCAAAAATTCAATCGTATATTGAGATTTTCTATCCAAATTTCTTAGCCTGGTATCTAAAATTTTCCTCGGTATACACATCTGCCAAGTCCTTCAGATAAAAATGCGTTATATTAAAAAAAACATTTTATATCAGATATAAAATGCAAATCAGATTCCGAATTTGTAACATTTGGTAAAGGTAAGCGCCGTAAAGGTAAAATCTTATACCACTTATTGCAAAAAAAGTTTACCGTAATAACCAAAGAACAACCATTACGTTTTTACAGCACGTCATGTTACGATCTGTCAGTCATAAAAACTTGTCTTTGTACCTACGCAGTAAAAAATTAAAGTGCTTGTCCAGTTTTACAGCTAACGATCGACGACCCGGTGCACTCTGACATGAGTCGAAATTTTAACTGCCTATTTTATAGGGTTCAATAAAATATTTCTACTTGTTCTATTTATTACTATCGTGTTCAGAAACGGCGCGCAATGGAGTATCAGCTCGACGGCTTCTATGGCAGAACATAAGACTTTTAAGAAAAGGGAGAAAAATAATATAATAAAACCGCTTCCTGTAAACTCGGAATTCTGAACAGAATGAGGCGGTACTTTACGCCCGAGCAGCTCTGAGGCCTTAGACAAGAGTCAAAGATTTCTACTCTATTCATTGAATAGATAAAAAAATGTATGAGATTGACATAAGCGTTGGCGTTAACTTATGTCAATCCAATACATTTTTAATTTATTCTATGAATAGAGTGGAAATCTTTGCCACTTGTCTAGGGCCTCTGTCTTCTTTATAAGACAGGTTCGTTACTGCGTGAAGTACTGCTTTCAGCTTTGGGATGGCTTCGCACAGTACTTACTGGATGCACTCGATAGGTTGCAGCGGTCAGCAGTCCGTATCATCGGAAGCCCAGAGGCCACTAAGACCCTTGAGTCTTTACAGCTGCGTAGAGACGTCGCCTCAATGACCGTCTTCTATCGTCTTAACCACGGAGAGTGTTCTGAAGAGCTTTTTGAATTAGTCTCACCCTTCCACTCTTTATCCGGAACGACACTCGCGGGACTGAAGTGTCACCCTTACCATAGAAGTTTAGTGAAATGCTTTTACACGCTTAAAGGATCAGGATCATAATTAGATGGGAACACATTCGTTGGTAACAAGTTTCAGGCCTTAATTGCGCGACAAAAGTATGAAGCACTGAACCGTTTGGTTCGGTAGTTCATCGGGCAGAGTGAAGTCACTTTGGTAGACTAATATAAACAAAAACACAAGTTACCATGAGTTTATAGTCACAGTTTTTGACACAAGCCTATAAATAGTTTGCAATTTATTTAATAAATTGAGTAAAGTAAAATAATAATTACCAATTACATAGTTCAGCGACAAATTACTGGACCAGACAGAAATTTAATACAGTTTTTGGTTAAAAAATTCTTAACGGATGGATGTCTAGAGAATAGAAATAAGACAACTCTGGATAACTTTATGACGTATTAGTTCGCAAAAATGTATGTAATGAAATAAATCGCTAGGCAAGTATTTGTATTTAGAAATTCCTAAGACTACGGGTTTCGAAAGAAGAATTTTATGCCCTAATTCGATGATGGAGGCAGACATTGAAATTCTACTTTCGAAACGTTCGCAATAAAAATTATCGCCTGAGTCTTTCTCGAAATTCAATCAATTTCTACAAGGTCTAATGTAGCTACAAAATTGACATTTAGTAAGACAAAAAAGCAACCATTTTAAAGCCTAAATGTTGTATGTTTTTCCTTTTTCATTTCTTCGCTCGAGGATCATTTGGCATAAGGTTTATTCAACGAAAGAAAAATACCGCCCTAACCACATTTTCTTCAATAAATTAGTCTTTTATTTTCACTTAGATTTAATAATTGATGTAGCTGATTCTTATATTATTTCTTTATTTATGAATGATTGTTTGCATAAAGAATATGTGTTTTAAATGATAAACCATTTTCATAAATGTCAATGCAATTTATTTTGAGGCAGCTTTTTTACTGCAAAAAAAAACATAATTAATAATTTTCAATAATGTAATCTAAATGAAGCAATATTGCTTCATTAATAATAATCCTTTTAATCTTAGCAAACTTTTTGACGGTAGTAGATCCACGCTGGTTTCAGCATGAATAGGCTGGATCGTCCGGGGAAGTAGTACCCTCTCATAGAAGATCGACGTAAGAGTAGTAGTATCCGTACTACTGCGTTTCGCTCGGTGAGAGCGCCGTAGGCCCAATTTCCCCCTTTCCTCTTTCCTCACCTCCCTCATTCTATTCCCCTAACCCCATTCTCAGCCGCCGTAGTGGAGGCCATCATTCCAGCATTTTAAGAAGATGGTATGGTGGCCACCACTTCTAGATTCCACTGACTGCTTACCATCAGGCGGGGTGAAGTCACTTTGGTAGGCTAATATATATATAAAAAAACTTCTTTTGAATGATTGGTAAAAGAATGAAGTTAAAGTTAGTAAATAGGTCAAGATTGATACCATTACTTGACTTCATTTATTGTGGCACTAAATGCCCAAACACTCAGGCGTTACATAACTATAAGTACATATTATTAGTCACTTCCTCAAATTGTGTACGCTTCTGTTCCTATACCACTTTCAAAAGTTGCAAAGAACTTGGGCGTGCTTACTCATCTCTCCTGGGACAACCACATTGCAGAGGTAAGCAGAAGAGTGTTCTGCTCGTTTCAATCACTCAAACGTCTTCAAAAGTTCCTACCTTACCAAACTAAAGTTACTCTTGCACAGTTCCTTCTTCTTCCACTTTTAGACTATGCTGATGTCTGTTTTCTTGATGCTAAGGAGGACCATCTTAATCAGCTCGAGCGACTGCAGAACCTGGGAATCCGCTTCATTTTTGGTTTACGTAAATATGATCACGTCTCACAATTTCGTGAGACATTGAAGTGGTTACCGATTCGGCAGCGTCGAGACACTCATATTCTTACTCTTCTTTTTTCTATCCTTCATAATCCTAATTCTCCGTCTTATTTGCGTGAACGCTTTGAGTATCTTATTCCTAGGGGTAAACCCTGTCGCTCTACTTCTTCACTCGTACTAAAAATCCCTCCTCACACTTCTAGCCGCTATGACGGCTCCTTTACAGTACAGGCAGTAAGGCTATGGAATTCTCTTCCTCATGGCATTCGTGACAGCCCTTCTGTTGAAGTTTTCAAGAAAAGAACTAAAGTATTTCTTGTCTATCGTTTATAAGTAACTTTTTTATATTTATTGTATGTATTTACGTATGTATAAAATTGTATATTTTCTGTATGTAGGTGTATTTAACTTTATATATCATTCATTAATTATATTATTTAGGAATTCTTAGTATGTATGTTTATATTAAAAGGTATACATTGTGATATACTATAAGTACTTCTGTGTAATCTAGGTTAAATTGGTTTCTTCTTTACTTTTCTCTGCTATTTTTCTTTCTTAATTGTACACTTCGTATACTCTCACTAATGTTACTTCCTCTTCCACTCTTAAGGTATGCTGTTAGAGAACTCAGTTCCGAGTTAAGCTCGCCTTTGTACATAATTTTTTTTTATATATTTTCCTTGTTATGTATCTTTTTGTGTGCAATAATTAAAATAAATAAATAAATAAATAAATATTAAAGTGACAGAGATAGCATTAGAATTTAATTACCACTTACAATGCATTTGGGTTAATCAAGAGATATTTATTACTTTTTGTTTTATTTTTACTGTGTTTATTTTCAAACTATAAACGTTTTCAGATTATAAATTTTCTAGTACTGTAAGCTTTATGTTATTATAAGTAATATCACAGGCAATAAACAATTAGTTTGATAAACTTATTAGTGCCTACAGCAATCGTAGGCCTCTTTATTTCCGTTAAAATAACAGTTGTTTTGTGCCCTTATAACCCTGAACTATCGAAAGCTTGATTACGCCACTTAACACTGATATAACAAATAGCAATTCAATAAAAACCAAAAAAAAATAATTTTTTTGATGCACACCTTCGTAATTTTAAGGTTAACGTACTTTGTCATGGTGTAATTAAACATAATTGATTGTTTTCATCTATACATATAATAAAATTGGAGTGTCTGTTTGTAATATTGAAATAACTGTTTTTTACTACATGTATATGAATATATATACATACAATTTTTTTTTACAATTTTTGTCTATCTGTCTGTCTGTCTGTTTATTCCAGCTAATCTCTGAAATGAATGGCTGATGTAATTAGGCTACGTTTGTTTTAGAAAAATTATTCTATTTAAAAAAATTAAAGTAATGTTGATCGTCTGTTAGGCGGAACGAAGTTAAAATTATTGTAATCATTAAATCTAATAAAATAATAAAACTGTTTGTTAACAATTAAACATTTAAATATTTTTGTTGTTACGTGTTGTTGTTGTTGTTTAAAATTATATTAAGAAAGGCGACAAACCACTACGTCTAATCTAGTATAGTATCTATGAAATTGTGAGGTTAAAACTAGCCGATACACAATTACCATATCTTCGTTATGCTGCAAAAACCAATTTTCTCAAAATTTGGTCAAAAAAAGTTAAATAATTATCGTCAATTAAAACCATTTATTGATTACAGCAACTAGCTTGTTATGGTATCAGTTTGGCCTTCTAAATACGAAAATAGTAGTTGTCATACTTTTAAAACTCTAACAAAACGTCATTTGAAGAAGTAGAGAATAAGGAAGGAAAACAAAAGACGAAGAGGACCGAGGGGTAATTGGACTAGTAGGCGCTCTCAGCTCTTGAATACACTTCGAAGATGAATCTTCATGAATTTGACCTAAACCATAACAAAAATACGTATACCATAACAAAGAATCACAAAAATGATTACGAACTAATATATTTCAATTCCTTTAAGTTTCATGTGTTTTTATTGCCTTTTATAGCAGAGCTAATAGCCTGCTGATGGTAGTTCCTGCTGATATTAACACAAGTTAACTATTAAATTAAATTTGCTCTTTTTAATAATAAAGGCGTTTACCTTACCTAATCTAAGCTGCGTTAATATGAGTATAGTCTAAGCTAAGTAATAAGACGTGGTAAGATTGAGGGTATTATTGTGATAAATATGGTTACGTTTTTATAATACCGTGCAACACAGCATTAATAATAATGATTTATACTAATTGCCATAAATTATTATTATTATAACTACAGCTATTAAATAAGTCAAAATATGTAAAAGATGACAATTCTTTTTTTACAGAAATCATGTACCGAATCGAAGACAGTTAACAGTTGCATATTAATAGCTATCTATCTATTAAATTGGACCGCAAACTGTTGCTAAGGATATTGAAAATATTTATTATATTTTTGCGATCAATGATACAAACTCTGATTTAAATTATTTACAGAAGTTATTTTAAATAAACCAGTTAATGTATTTTTGGTTGTATGTGTAGTGCCTATTTTAAATAACATTACCCTGATACTGATTTTTATACCG
Organism: Parascotia fuliginaria; assembly: GCA_963082885.1. NCBI lineage: Eukaryota > Metazoa > Arthropoda > Insecta > Lepidoptera > Erebidae > Parascotia > Parascotia fuliginaria. Next base: position 16,223,946 of record OY720177.1, read on the forward strand.
TCTGTACTTTATACGTACTCGCGAAAAGGAACGAACGGGTGCTGCTGTTGTCAGGGGTCGAATGGGTACTCAAACCAAGAAAGGGTCAATTCTTTAGGGTCGAAAGGGCTCGTAGCCAATCATATTTATATAGCTACCCATGCATTCTTGGAAAAAGTTTTCGTAACTAGAGATTTTTAAAATTTGTAAACAAATTTATTCATAGGACGACCTGCACTTGCACAATATTTTGTCTCATAATGTCACAGAGGTGATATATTATTAGAAAAACCTTACTTCCTTGAGTATTAAAATCATTATTTATCCCGTCACTATTAAAATTATCAACACAAATAGGAAATAGAAACGATAATTTATTAAGTTTGCAATTTATCATCATACCCATTGGAAAATCATTAGTATAGAAGGAAGTATTCACTATTTAAAATTTATTAATTGGTATTAATATTACGTAGGTACAGATTTAGGTACATTATCATCATGTAAAGTCTACTGCTGGTCACAGTGGTGGCACAAGTGTCATATTTTTCGAAGACTGCGAGGTAGCAAAAACTTCAAAAGCAGGTGCTATTGAAGTTTTTATGTAGGCAAGGTCAATACGCAAAAATCAACTCATATCATTTTAATACCATTGGTACCTGATTATGAAATAATGCTAAAAAATACTAGCCGTTGCAGAATGACGAAGTGACTATGAAAGAGAAGATAAACGATGAGACCAAAAGAGAAGTAGGAGCTCAGGGCTCAGCTACGCAATATAATGATTACGTAATGAGGGGTTTACAAGGGTCGATTCTTACCGTGCGGCTATTCGCTTCACCACACCGCACCGCTAGCCCATTTTCACTGGTGACTAAAATCGCATGCGGCTCAGTCATTTCCTTCTTCTTGGGTTCCTTATACATGGATGCCTCTCATAGCATTTCATAAACTGTATGGTATTATTTTTATTCATGGTTGTTTAACCAAACGATGTGTAACTAGAATCGCAGGGTGCGCGAAACACTTTTTTATGCAGCGGGCGATCGCTTGCAACACGGTCGGTTTTAGTCATCGTCACCAGCCGCATGGAGCTGGTCGCCGCGCGGATAAAGACGGATGCCTCCCAACTTTGGGGCTTGCGGCTTTAGTCACTTGCACGGGGAAAATCTGTTGTCACTTGCAATCTAGCCGAATTGCCATTTAGACGATTTTCACCGCGCGGCAAATAATCATTCAGGTTTAGTTACCCGTGTAAACTCCACTTATGAAAAGAAAATAATAAATTATTTTATGTTCAATCTGACCTACTCATGCTAAAACTATTAAATTTCTCTACCCTATACCTACTCAACTAACATCACTAATTGGTTATATTTATATACCCAATCTATATACAAAAATATATTTTAGTAGATAATATCATAATTTAAATCCCATCATTATTTTTTTTACAATAATTCAAGTCTATTGTGAATGTCGCTTTTTCCGTAAGTCATAAATAATCAATTAAAGACATTCTTTTTAAGGGCAACCATGTGAAGCAATTCGAAGCATTGCAATACATATAATTAAAACTGCGTTTACAATTGCACCAATTCAGGCACCAGTTTCGCAAAAACTGAAAGTAATTTCACCAGCCGATTCGTGCGATGTACTAAAGTAAACAGAGCGTTCGTTATAAAGTGAAATCCTTCGGTATGAGTCACTTACATTCATTATAGATCTTTTATTTTTAAAATGAAAGTATTATTGCATGTGTTATGTAAGTATTATTGACGCAATTTGAATAACATGGTACATTTTTGTGACGAAGTTGTTAAGATAAGTTAAACATTTCACAGAGTGCGAGGTTCAACAGAGATTTGTCGCGCAAATAGTATCTAATGTTATGCCTGGAGAAGTGCTATAATATATAGCATCCGTACATAGTCAGTCGTAAGTTCTTGCTGGAGAGTAGCGGTATCTGTAAATGTAGCGCTGCAAATTGCAGAACTAAACAATGGGGATCGATTGTATCTCTGGCACTTTTAAGGCATTTGAAGGATACCACTTCTGATGAATCGTTACCACAAACCGCATAATGTATTGTTGTGGTTGCAATCTTCGCGCGCGATGATAGGTAATTACCTTGTGTGATGCACAGTGTTATTTAGTTGGCATTTGGTTACATTTTGTATCATTTTGTACCAATCGGCTTATAATTTATTATTCTCGTCGGCCTCCATTTAATATTTTCCTGATTCGGGTTTGGTTCAAAAACCTTTATTAGCTGAGGTCTAAACTAAAACTACCTACCTAACTAGATCCAAATATTTTTCAAGATTTTGTCTTTAGTCAGTGAATTTAAACATGACCTTTATCTTTGAGTAAAAAATTCAAATAACTAGTCTATTAGCCCTTAAATTAAAACAAAATATATTTAAATATTTGTAGTAGGTAAGTTTCAAATGAAATAAAACGTGTTTGTCTGTAGTTGCAAATTGTAAGTTGCTATGAACATTCCATGACCATTGTTATTTATATTTTAATGGCATCTAACTTGAAGAAGTGTGAAGTTTGCCAAGTTTTAAGTGCAATAACACTTAAGTCGAATGGCTACCCCTCGAGATGAAGACTACGATCTTTTGCTTTCTCATGTTTACAGAAGGATCACTTAAGTACCCAGACCTTAAATAGATTAATGAGGGAAAGCATTAATATTGTAGGATTTTCGTAAATTTTCAGTAGGTACAGTACCGATTTATAGGAATAAAGAGATTAGATTAAATGTTAAAATGAAACGGTCCTTTTTGAATTTAATATTTATATAGGTTTAACGTCCGTCCAAGAAGTAAATTTTGTTAATAATTAATGGAGCGGCAAATGTATGATATCAAAGGAAATATTTATGACGAAGTAGATATTTTTCGCGGTTCAATCCAAAGAGGGTTTTTGATGTTGAGTATTTTTCGGAATTAACCCATTGATTTTTCTCATTTATGTTTATTTTCAGATATCGCAAAAACACACACAGTTTTAATTGCTAAATCACAACTATCATTCTATATCACTGTTCCACTAAGGGTGAAATAGTGATCCATTTATGTTCAATCTTAGAGATCGAAGAGAGAGAATCTTTAAGCATCCAAAATTAGGTATGCATTGAATAACCAGCCATCGTGATAAACTGCCGGTCTGTTACCCGTCGCTATGGCTTTTCGAGACGCATGTCGATGCATTTTGCATTTTATGTATACACACTGCGTTATGATATAAAAAAAAACTCACCAGAACAACTACAAACCACTACTGATAACACATATCCTGGGGTACTAGTGAGACAAATTAGTACCAATAGTACCATCGATGGTACTAGTGGGATAAACCAGTGCTCATTGTACATACCATCAATGGTACTGATTAATAATACAAGTGATCCAGATGAAATAGACTGGGAACCTGGGACAAATCAGTACCAATTTTAACAACAATGATACTTTTAATGGTACAAATAGTCCGGCGAGGCGGCGACAATATTGGCGTTAGCTTATGTCAATCCCATACACAGTTAAATCGATTATATTCTATACTACGAATATTAGCATTTTTGCCACTTCTCTAGGCCCTCAGGTCACTATAATAAGTATTATTTTACAACATGATTAAAAACCATTGAATTTTTCTGTGCACTATAGTAAGTATCTACAAACCTTCTAGAGCAATTATCTAACCCGAACTTAAAACTTTAATAAAATCCATTTGCTTAGACAATTCTTAAAAAGTCTAACTTATTAGACGCTATCGTTTATGTAACTGATTCGAGAAAAAATTATGTCTGTATACCTCATATCACTCTGTTCCAGATCACATTGTTTTAAAGAAATATGTGCTGGAAAGTAGGTTATTTACAGCGATACCAAAACAAATTTCACTCTCTAATGATGCAGTTACGGACATAATTCTAACAGAAGATAAGAGTTACATAACTGCTATTGTAATACTGTTCAATGCCCGTGAATGAGCAGTACAAAGCAACAAAAAGCGTTGTTTTGACAACGAGGCGGACTTTGACCTTATCAAGTACGGTGACTTTCTTTTCGTTCTTGGCATTGCTAACATTTTATACCTATTACGTGACTATCATCAGTGTGCTTGTTAGGCGATTTAGTAATAAACTTACATAACCTGTGCTAGCATACGCAGTACGAGAAATTTTCAAAATTAAGTTGGTAAAACAATATTGATTTTTGCCCGACTGCCGAAGTCAAGGAGGGTAATGTTTTTCGAGCGTATTAATGTATGAATGTATATTTGTATGTATGTATGCAATTTGTATGTATGTGAGTTTGTATGTCTATTTCTTTGGCACGCTCTACAACCCAAATAGAGTGATGGGTTTTAACGTATGAGGTGTCATTAGATTTATAAAATTTCAATATAACGTCAGCACGAGATAATAAAATGGATTTCTTTCTTTTTACTTTGTTTTAGGCAGGCGGGCTTTTTGTTGTTTTTTTAGTAATTACTTGTAACTTACGTATTTTTTTTTTACAAACTATAGTTAGTAGTCCTTTTGAATTTCTGCTTAATACTTGCATACGAGTATTAGTGAACGAGATAAAAATCTATGTTGTCTTTTTTGCACTCATAAGCGAAATATTTCGAGTGTCGCATGCTAGGTTGATTTTTAATTCGAAAAAAATTTCAAAGTAAATCTAGCTACGTATGTAGTCATAGTTTTGTATTCGGACTTCCTTTATTGGGTGTGGTGGTAGATTAGCATTTGGCTTTCACAATCATACGCAAACTATCGGCGAGTAAAGGCTCTTAACCGCAAGCAAACTAAGCACGATTAGTACTCACGCATGAGCAGTTTCGTAATGTAATTCCAGCCTGTTTATTGTTATACTGCAGAGCAAAGGCCTCTTCTCATATAGAGAAGGCATGAGTGTTAATCACCATGCTTGCTCAAAGTAGATTAGCATTTTCAGACTTTTGAGTCTAGGGGCCTAAGTCTGCTATCAGAATAGTGTTAGAATGGTCGATCATTGATCTCTTATTGGTTGAAACTTGTCAAAATCAATCATTATGAGATCAATGATCGACCATTCTGACACTATTGTGATAGCAGACTTAGGCCTCGGGTTTCTTCACGATGTTTTTCTTCACCGTTTCGTAATAAGTCATATTAAATTACTATATAATAATAATAATAATAATATTCTACCACATTCACACAGCGCTATCTAACCCCAAATTAAGCAATTATACTTGCTTGTGTTATGGGTACTAAACAACTGATATACTACTTATACGTTTTTTTTGTAAATACATACATATTATAGATAAATTACACCCAGACACAGAACAAACAATCATGCTCATCACACAAAGGTTTGTCCTGGATGGGAATCGAACCCACGACCTCCGGCTTAGCAGTCAGGGTCACTAACCACTAGACCAACAGGCCAGTCGAAATTACTGCAATTAAAATTTTGTTTATTGTTATAATTAGACACTTTATGTATCAATCAATTAGTTCGTGGTTTATTTTACAAAATGAGACCAACAGTTAGAGAGTGAAAAGGCAATATACATATTTACATAGGTACATATTTACATAATAATGTTAAACATAAATTTGCGAGTATTGCTTTTGCCATTGCAGTCTATACGGCCTTTCTCTGTCATTCGACCACTCAACAGAGATTCTGTGCATACGACTGTTCTTAGGCCCCATATGCTGCAGCTTTCTAGCTTTTACCTTCTTCTTCCTAGATCCTATTTCTCAAAAAAAAATAAGGGTAGTTCAAATTAACATCGAGTAAATAAAAAAAAAACTAAAATAATAATATCACAACAATTACACATGCATATATTATAATTTGTGGTATGGGTTCTAGAATGCAGATAAACATACTTATATACCCTTCATACACAGGAACACCCAGACCAATGCAAATATTCATCTTCTTGCACACAAATATTTGTACTGAGCGGGAATCAAACTCGCGATCCCTGCTTGGCAATCCATACACCGTACCACTGAACAACAGAAGTCGTCAAAGTATAATAATTTTTTTGTTTGAGTTTTTGTTTATATTCTGTTATTGTTTTTAAACATTTTTCTATATTATTTTAGTGTAATACTGTCTTAACATACTATAACACAACTGGCAGGTGGATATTTGTCAAAGTCAGCAAGTTACGTTTTATTATTAAAATTTATTATTATTTTATAAATACCTTTATATATATATTTTAAATATTTTATTTATATTTATTTTATAATGACAAGTAGCGATGATGATTTTGTCTCTATTAGCAGTGATAGTAGCTTTGTTAGCGTACCAACGTTATCTGAAACGTTGGAAGCACAGTTTTCTGATGTATCTAAGAATTTCAATGTTATTCATATCAACGCCCAAAGTATTCCGGCACACTTCTCGGATATGCTGGCAAGCTTCGATAGTAAGAACATACATGCCGTTCTTATATCTGAGTCCTGGCTAAAACCATGTCTTCCTACCATTTCCTATTCCCTACCGGGGTTCCACCTTATAAGAAATGATCGTGCTGCTGGTGGTGGCGGCGGTGTTGCCATTTATATTAGAACTTACATATCCTTCAACATTATTAATATGTCTGCACAACCGCCACCATCAAATGCTGGTGAACATCTTTTTATTGAGGTGGAACTTCATCACACCAAAATCCTTCTCGGTGTTTATTATTGTCCCTCATTACGCATAGACTTCTTTTCCTCCTTTGAAAGCTTGTTAGAACACCTAATTCCTTCCTACAATCATACTATAATAATGGGTGATTTTAACACGTGTCTCCTGAAAAATGATTCCCGCTCCTCATCCTTTTCCGCATTGGTGGAATCTTCTGACTTGCATATCCTTCCTCTTAGTGCAACACATCATTTTCCTAATTCTGTTCCTTCTCTTCTTGATCTTATATTGGTCTCCTCGAGAGAACGCGTTGCTAAGCACGGCCAGTGCGCAGCTGACGCGTTTTCTTATCACGATTTACTCTTCCTTTCTTACAAAATTCGCCCACCGAAGGCTAGATCAAAAATCCTTATGCAGCGTAATTTTGGTGGTATAAACATTGAAGACCTTCGTGGAGATGCCAACAATATTGACTGGTCACCACTTATCACAGCTACTTCAATTGATGATAAGGTAAACTTTTTCACAGGATCTCTTATTAAGCTGTACGATAAACATGCGCCTGTTAGACCTGTAAAGCTTAAACATGCACCTGCTCCTTGGCTCACAGATGACATTAAGTTGCTCATGGCACGTAAGGCTGCAGCGAAATTTAAGTACAAAACGAGACCTAATGAAAGAACTTTAGAAAAATACATTACACTACGTAATCACTGCAATAAGGTGTGTAGGGACGCACAACGCCGTCATATTCACTCTTCGGTCCAGAACGGGGACCCGGCTAAGGTATGGCGATTTCTGAAAACATTAGGAGTTGGAAAGCCACGTTCTAATAATATTCCAAAAACAGTAAATATTGAGCTGCTCAATAAGCATTTTTCTGCGTCGTCCAACTTTGACAGGACAACCAAATTAAATACAATAAACTTTCTTTCATCTCTTCCAACACCTAGTTATCAACCGTTTGTTTTTAATCCTTTTACTGATAGTGATGTTAAGAAGAGTATTATGGCGATCACCTCCAATGCTGTTGGATGTGATTATGTTAGCCGTAATATGATCCTTCCTATCCTTGACGACATCCTTCCTGTTATCTGTCATATCCTAAATTTTTCCTTAACCAATGGCGTCTTTCCAACTCTATGGAAAGATGCTCTAATTATCCCCATCCCTAAACAGACAAATCCTTCGTCAAATTCTCATTATCGCCCTATATCCATCTTACCCTTCCTCTCCAAAGTCATTGAACGCCTCGTCCATAACCAGCTCAGTGCATTTCTTTCCAGAAACAACCTCCTTAATCCCTTCCAGTCTGGTTTCCGTCTTGGCCACAGTACAGTTACATCCTTGGTAAATATTACGGACGACATAAGATTTGCCATGGAATGTGGATATCTAACTGTACTTGCACTTCTTGATTTTTCTAATGCTTTCAACACGGTAGATATCGACGTTCTGATTAACAAACTTCGCTCACTTAACATATCTCCTATGGTAATCGATTGGTTTCGTAGTTACCTGTGTGGTCGTCGCCAGCGTATACAGACTGAGGATGCCCTTTCCTCGTGGTGTAATACGTATATTGGTGTGCCCCAGGGCGGCGTACTTTCTCCTCTGCTTTTCGCAATATTTATTAATAGTATCCCAAATCAACTCAGTTCTTCCTACCACCTTTATGCAGATGATTTACAAGTATACTCTTCGGCTCCATTGGACAAGCTGTCTGAAGCAATTATGTCTATAAATAAAGATCTAGCTTCAATAACCAATTGGAGTACATCGCATGGACTTCAACTAAACCCTGTCAAGACTCAAGTTACTATCGTTGGTAGCTCTAGGAGGATCTGTAAGGTGGATTGGGCACGGCTGCCACCGGTTGTGCTTGATGGTACTATTATCCCTTACAGTAAAAAAGTGAAAGATCTAGGCATTTTAATTGATTCCGAACTAACCTGGGTTTCACAATTGCAGGAAGTCAGCCGAAAAGTTTTTGCGGCAGCAGGGTCTTTGAGGCGTTTTCGTAACTTTCTCCCAATTACCACCAAAACTGCGCTTGCAAATTCCCTACTACTTCCCATTTTAGATTATGCGGATGCCAGCTATCCAAATCTTACCGAGAACCAGCTAGACAAACTTGAGCGACTTCAAAATGTTTGCATAAGATTTATATTTGGTCTACGCAAGTATGATCATGTTTCAGAATTTCGCAAAAAACTCAAGTGGTTACCAATAAGACTTCGCCGGAATGCTCATATCCTTTCTTTACTGTACAATATTTTGTTTAACCCTTCAACACCTTCCTATCTTAAGGGACGCTTTGAGTTCCTTCATGAAACACATACGAGATCCTTACGATCATCAGAAAACTTACAGTTAAAAATGCCGTCACATTCTACAAGTTTTTACGACAATTCATTTACAGTTTTGGCTACACGTCTGTGGAATGCACTACCCTTGGATATTAGACGAGCACAAACACTAGCTTCATTTAAATCCATGACTAAAACTCATTATTTGTCATTGTAGTAACTTAATTGTATTTATTTATTTCTTACTCATTGTAGTAGTAGGTATATATATATATATATTTATATTTTATTATGTATTTTTTTATTTTATTTTTGTTTCATATGTATGACTATTATAGCATTTAATATTATCGTATTTATAATACACCAACAACTGCTGTTATCTAAATCATAAAAATCCATCCAAAGGTTGTCTGGAAGAGATCGCTTTAAGCGATAAGACCGCCCATTGTACTTACCTACCTATTTGTATGCTGTCTTCTTTCTTCTTTTACTTGTATTATTATTTGGTGTGTACAATAAAGATTATTATTGTTATTATTGTTAATGATCCATTGTAGCCGTAAATAAATCAGTTCTAAGTTTGCCTAGAACGTTGATTTATTTAAGTACAATACGACAATTTGTTTTTGGTATTATAGTCTTAGGTACAGTTCGCAAAATTGACTGTGACATAGATCGAGGTAAGACATTTTTCCTACTGCAAAATTAAATATAACCTTTATTAAAGTTTTGTTTGTTTGGCAAAAACTGGTAGAAATCTTAGAGGCACAATTTCCCCAAAATGGATGTTAAGTTTGTGCGAAAGCCTGGTTGTGTGGGACAGATACGCAATTATCTAGTCTTTTGTTCTTAAAAATTCTAAAACTTTGAAACATGAGACATACATAACACGTAAGGATTATAAGTAACATAACAAATTTTGCCGAAACTGACTGCTTACCCATCATAGCAAAGAGTAAAGTCACCTTGGTAAGCAAATATAAAACTATCACTAACGTTACATGAACGAAGTTTACGGTTGGTTTTTTGATTCGGCAATATACAAAAATTACTATCGTTTGGTCTTTTCTCCTGATAATTTCTTGTCTCCTACAATGTTCAATATACTAAAGAGTCCAGTGTCCCATTACATCTAGTCCCATCCTGTCCAGCATCCCAAAACGTCCAGTGTCTTCTTTTTCTTTTATTATGGCAACTGAGCCGACGATTGTGTCGGCTATTTCTGCGAGGGTCAAGTGTAAAATAGAATACAATGAGAAAAATGTGGATAAAATTAAATAACAATAATTTTTCGTCAAAACCACGTCCAGTGTAAAAAGGTCTAGTTACCAAAATATCTTGTGTCTTTTATCCCAGAACTAGCTGTCCGCGGCGCGGTTTCACCCGCGTCTTTGCTTACTGCTCTGCTCCTGTTGCCAGTAGCGTGATGGTGATAGCCTATAACCTTCCTCGAGAACTGGGCTATCATACGCAAAATAATTATGCAAATCCGACTGGTACTTTCAGAGATTAGCGCGTTCAAACAAACAAACTCTTTCGCTTTAAATAATAGTAAGTATAGATAAATATAATAGTACGCTAGTGTTAGTTGTGACACATCATCATAAAGTTGCTTTTGCGTTGCCATACTATTTGAGTTATTACTATTAATAAAATACAAGTAGAGTATATTACTACTCGTATTCTGAAATATGTTTTTTTTTCATACATAGCTTTTCGCCCTTTTTCCCGAAGGGGTAGGCAGATATGTGTAATACCCACGCTTCCGAATTTATTTTAGGTCTCATGTAACAATAGGTTATTTTGTTAAAATTTACAATACCAAACTACGGACTGTGAGAAAATTTTAAGGCAAGAAAAACAATTTAAATTTTATTCTAATAGTGCTGTATTTACCTATCTATATCATGTTATTTAACAAATTTAATTATTTAAAACACTGATAAAACTATCAGATCTTTGCGATGAACAGGAAATAAACGATGTTTAACACAGTCAATCTGCGTCACGCAAGCCTCTGGTTAAATGAACGGTCGTCATTGATTAAAACAGTTATTAACTAAGGTACCTATCTCTTACATTACATTACCGATGATTGCGCGCTAAGCCCACATGCATAACCTCCTCGACAGCCGCAAGATATTTGCCATGAGACAATGTCCTTGTCTCATGGCAAATATCTTAAATGTTATATCTTTCATTCTTTATTGCACACACATAGAGAATCGTTTACGTCATAATCATTAACAAATAATATGATGAAGGTACAAAAGCGAGCTTAACTTAAAAGTGAGTTGTCTTTCAGCAAACCCCAGGGTGAAAGTGTGAGTCGTCGTGTGTGTGTCGAAATGGTCCAGTGGATATGGCACCCGCTTCGTAAACACGAGGTAGTGGGTTCGAATCCGGGCAAGTACCAATGTGGTTTTTCAAATCATATGTACTTTCTAAGTTCGTGGACATTTCTGACTGATGGTGAAGGAAAACATCGTGAGGAAACCTGGACTATGTCTGAAATTGCCAATCCGCCTTGAGCAAGCGTGGTGATTAATGCTCATACCTTTTCTATATGAGAAGAGGCCTTTGTCCTGCAGTGGGACAGTAGTAGGCTGGTATTATTATATGATGTATAGGAACTGTGAATTATTTAAACATGCAGTGCTTAGTGTACCTACCGACAAAAATGTTATTCGCAATGAGATTTTTCTTGTGCTTTTTCGTTTTGTTTCTAGTAATAAGTACCTATTTAATTATCATTTTATATGTTAATTTTGTAAAACTTGGCTTGGCTTATCTTACTAAAATAAATTATTTTGTATAATCTCATAGATTATCCGAAATAATATTTTAAACAAATGACGGATAAAATTCGATTAACTATCAATTTATTTGAGTTCAATCCTAAATAAATTGGATTTTAATCACCAATAAATGATTATGACCGCAAAATGTAAAATACAGAATAACAGGAAAAATAATATTAAAAATAAGTAAGTACTTGAGCCGATCTATTAATCTTAATTGACAGGTATGTCACATTACTATTATTTCGATTAATCTGTACGTATTGCATCCGTATTGCCGGTTGTTTCAGCCATCCACTGTTCCGTTCATTAGTATAGTAGGTAGTAGTGCCGTGCCATTGCTGTGAGACGCACGCGGTAAACCGCATCGCGACTCCTGCGCAGCGGTTGCAAATCTATAATTATATGTTTGAAATTAAAACCGTTCAGAATTTATGAAATAAATGTTAACAAATACACCATTTAAATCGATTTCTAAAATATTTTTGAAAATCGAATTCTGAAAAATATTCATTACTTTCTCAAGTGTTGCGTTTGTGTTATTCGTATGATTGCATAGTGTTTCCAAAATGTCGAACACTCATAATATTCCTTTGGTTCGAAAAGCCATAGTTGGAGCTGCTTTGGCTAAAGTTACCCCTTCAAGTCACCCTAATCCTTTAATTGAAGAAGAACAAGAAAGCCAATGGACTCCAGCTGCTTTAGAACGTGCTGGTTCTACCCTGAAGGCTTTGAACCGCATGGCGAAGCGACCACCAGTGCATCTATTATTTGAGGATATTAGCTACACCGTCAGTTCACATAAAGGTTAGTTATTTTTTAATTCTTAGTTTAAGTCCCTCATAATTACTGCGAACAGCGCAAACAAAAATGCGGGTATTTAAAAATATTTATTTGCAAACATGATTGACTCAATGCTTGATAAAGTTTATTAGCGTTGTTTATAATGCATGTTTTGGTAATACTAAAGCTGTAAAGATAATAATTAATCCTATTCTAATAAAAACATCTTAAAGTACGACGTATTTATTAAAATTGAAATGTATAATTTCTATACCTAGGTAGATATCTACTTAAAATGTAGAAATTTGATTTTTTATTATTGGTTTGCAAGTTCTTTAGAAAAACTTGAAAATAACTAAAAATATCAAATTAAATACCTACTTACATTCGTAATAAAGTATATCTCTCTTTACACTTCCTTTGCCCCTGTTTGTCTATATTGCAAGCCAAACCTAATGAATAGAAAATATAATTAATGTCATCAAAAACAACTTGTAAAAAAAACCAAGACTTGCAACCCACTTCTTCTTACAGTAAAAAGTTGTGAGGTCCATGTAATACCAAGTTGGTTAATTATTCAGTTACTAAAGGTACGTTCTGTCTTAAGTAAAAACCTACGTAGGTACTTAATTAGCTAACCTAACAACATCTTATAGTGACCATATCAATATTAAAAATCTATTATATTTTAAATAAATTGATAGATTTGGCCATCGCATGAAAACAATGTATCTCATAAATAATACATTATTATTATTATAATAAATTAGATTCTTTAGTGCGATTGCGAAGTCATTCTATTTATTTAAAACAAAAGTTTTCTGACAGATAGGTAGGTATCTATGATTTGCCCCTATATTATATACCTTGATAAATTTAACGTAAAACCATAATTAGCTCTAAATGAAAATACTTAGGTACCTAAACATAATTGTATTATAAATCTAGCTAATAATGTAGCATCTTGATACGTGTTATTAAAACTACAACATACTTATGGATTCAATCCTAAACTTATTTAGATTACATAAATTATTAATACAGGAACACGCAAAAAAATCATATTAAACAGGACCATCGACGTATTGACCGGTCGTATAAGGCTAGCGCAAATTACGTCGAGCCGCAAGGCATCGCATCGCGTAACAAACATCCTCTTACATAACTTTAGTACAATCCATACTTCCATACTAATATTATAAATGCGAAAATAGTGCAGTTTCTTAAAGGCTAATCAACGAAAAAATAACTAATCACCTGTTAAATCTCATGTAAGGTACCTAAAAACATGCTAAAAGCATGGATAACTAGTTTAAATTCAAATTAAACTAATTATTCATCCTTTTAGCAACCCATTTGGTACGTCACACGAGATTTAACAGGTGATTAGTTAATTTTTCGTTAATCAGCCTTTCAGAAACTGAGCGTTACTGAGGTAATTAAACATCCATCTGGCAAATGTGGTAACTATTGAAAATTGTCTTTCTGACAGGTTTATAGCTCTAACATTGGACTGACATGATACCTACTCGTAGATAGATTGAGTGTGGTAATAAGAACATTGCTACAAAAACGATAAGGCATTATGTGAAATATCGTTTGTAATGAGAAATTGATGTATCATGACAAAATATTAAAGAGACTAATCAAGACTAATATAAAAAGCGAAAGAATTTGTTTGATTAAACGCTTTAATCTCTAGAACTACCAGTCGGATTTTAAAATACTTTTTGCGTTTAATAGCCCAGTTTTTTAAAAAGGTTATAGGTTATGTAACATCGCGCTACTGGCGACGAGAGCAGAGCAGTAACCAAAGATGTAACATAACGCTGACGGAACAGCGCTGCGGGAAGCTTGTATTCGCTATAGTGGTTGTGCGTCACAATTGCGACATACCTACATAATATCTACCTACGATAATAAGCCAAATCTGCATTAAACGAAAAACTAGTTTCAAGTTGTTTTGTTTAAATATTCATAATTAATTTTCGCATATAAATCTATACCATTTAAAGCGAAAGAGTTTGTTTGTTTGTTTGTTTATTTGAACGCGCTAATCTCTGGAACAACCAGCCGGATTTGAATAAATCTTTTCGCATATAATAGCTTCTTTTTCTACCTTCGAGGAAAGTTTATGGAACATCACGCTACTGGTGACGGAAGCAGAGCAGTAAGCAAACACGTGGGTAAAACCGCGCCGCGGCAAGCTTTATCTAATATATATTAAACAGTTTCGTAATCAAGTGGCTTGGTATTTCTTATAAAAAAAAGGTAAGTATAGATAATCAAACCTGATCTTGTTTCTTGTGACACACCCTTCACGATAGGCAGCGACTTTGCTGAATCCCTGGCATTGCAAAACTCCATGAGCGATAGTTACTAATATGTATATACTTACCATCAGGTGGCCTTTTGGCTCTTCTGCCACTGGCAACAATAAAAAACACTTTTAAAATTTTAAAAATTATAAATCTTACATTTACACCATAATCAAATGCTTAACTAGCATTTGTTTAAGTTTAACTGTAAGGTTTATAAATAAACTAGACCGTCCACCTTTGCTTCGGTGTCAAATCAAAAGTTTCATTCGGTCTCACAACGCCAATGCAAAATATCATTGCTATAGTATTTATTGTATTGCATCATTCAGATTTACAAAGGCGCTTAAACATTGAAATTCTTAAAATATCTGGAATAATAATGTTAAACAAATGTAAAGGTATAAGAATTTTTCAAATCGGAACTCAGATTTTTAATTAAATCGTTGCAAACAAACGAACATACCTACTTACAAAAAATCAAATCGTTTCCCTTTATGATATAGTTTAGATAGGAGAAAAAAATTTCAAGACTTAAAATTCCCGACTAAAGGTTAGGTATACTAAAGTGATATCGATAGCATGGGACAGAGTCATTCAAAATTGAATGACGCTTCGATAATTCAGGGTAAAGGTTATCAAAATATACATTAATTAACGGCCATAAAGTAAACCTAGACTCCTGTTTTTATTATTATTTTCAACATCTACAACCGTCAAAAACTCCACTGCTGGCTCTCCCAAATATTACTTTGACTGGTCGCAAGCTCTCCTCATTTTGCCTTCTACCCTTATCATGTCGTTCGGTGTATCTTCCGTTGCATCTGCCGGTTTGTGGTCATTGCACCACTTCAGAACTTTTCTTTCCCAACAATCATCAGTATGGTTGTTTTTTTTAAATGGTAATCGACAACAAGTACAGCAATTACCCACAACTTTTTGAACCGTTTCGGCCGCGTACGAAACTGGAGCTTCGTAACCAGTTTCAATCTAACACTTTCGTCCTTGCACGAAACCAGTTAAGATTGATGTTCGGCCGCGTACGAAACTAATTTTAAACAGCAGCTGCTGCAGTCGTTCCCTCTCCCACGCGACACACCGAGTTTTTTTATAAACTTATGTTAAACATTAAACCAGGATATGTGAATTTTGTTTGTCATTCTTTGAATTAATTGTATATTAGAGGTGAACAACAATAACAAATAAGGTTTAATTCAAATTATATATTTGCCTTCTAGTAGCTACTAGATCATTATTTCAATTATTTATTATATCGATTTTTTGATAAAATAAAATATTTGCTCTGCACAGATTTATTAGTACCTACATATTAGAGTGCTTAAAGAAAAGATGAAGATTTCAACGGTTTGTAATCATATCGTGAAAAGTCTACCTATTTTCTTAAATTTTAATGTGTTGTTATGATTCATAGATTTTTACGACACAAATAGTTTATTATACAAGGATAATAGTATTAAAAATATGATATATGATAGGATGGAGTTTGATATTAAGCCATTTTGAATTGAAGTAATGTTACACCTACATACGTTACGACCTAACCCAGCCATACGAAGCTTAAGGTCAATCTCAAGGCTAAGAGGATGAATCGTAAACTAGTCTAACCTATATCTACACTATTATATATAGCGGAAGAGTTTGTTTGTTTGAACGCGCTAATCTCTGAAATTACTCGTCGTATTTGGATAATTCTTTTTGGGTATAATAGCTCAGTTCTTGAGGAAGGTTATAGGCTATGTAACATCACGCAACGGGTGACGGTAGCAGAGCAGTAAGCATAGACACAGATGAAACCGCGACGCGAAAAGCTAGTTTACTTATGAAGCGGCAGAGTCTGTTTGTTTGAATGCGCTAATTTCTGGAACTGCGCTAATAAATCTTTTTGCGTTTTAATAGCCCAGTTCTTGAGGAAGGTTATAGATTATTTAACATCACGCTACTGGCTACAAAAGCAGAGCATTTACCAAAGATTTGGAAAGCTTTAAATTTATACAACAAACAGTACATTCCGAAATATAATCGAGATTCTCACTGGGTGCCATCGCTCTTGATAACGAAAATTCATACTATTTTTGATGATAAATCTATTAAAAACGTGAAACTAATAATATTAATAAAGAATACGTCTATATTTCTTATATATGAAGTTAATGACTAATTACCTACTCAATACTGGTAGTTAATTTTGCGGTTGAATGCATTAATTACACGGTCGCGGTCGGTGACCCACTGCGTTCTATCAGTTGGTAATTACTTGCTAATGATATTGATAAATTTTAAATGACGAATTGATAAATCATCGATTATATGAGATCGTAGCAGAGTAACATTTAACACAGTACAGGCAGTAGCGTATAGTAAAACAATAAGTATTGTAGTAGCTACAGTTAAACAAATGTTTATACATAATACATAATAACTTGGCCTGTTGGTACTTATGCCATGTAGGCCGCAAGGTAACATGTTACCATTTTTATTCCTCAAAACTTATTTTTTTAGACCTTGACGCGTCGTTTTGAGAGCGAAAATAATGTTTAAACACTAGCAGTTGCCCGCAGCTCTGCCCGTGTAAATATCGGTTATACATCTCTGTTTAAACTTTAATCCCCTATTTCAATCAACCCCTTTAAGCTATTTTTCGTTATAGAAGATAGCCTATGTTGTTTTCCAAGGTCTAATCTATCTCTATACCAAATTTCATCAAAATCGTTCAAAAGTTCAGTGGTTTAGAAGTGAAAGCGTTACAGACAGACAGACAGAACTACTTGGCATTTATAATATTAGTATGGACATTACAACATACTAGGTACTGGGCAAGGGTCACATATTTAGACTTCCATATCTCGTACTAGGTAGTACCTAGCTAGCATTCAGTAAGTAGTGTCACCCCAGTTTTTAGAAAAGGTTCTGGTATCGCCGACGCTGGATGGGTCGTCCTCGTCATGCATTTTCTTGCCTAAACATTTTCTTGCCCTTGACATAAACTAACGCCAACATTGTCGTTAGTTTATGTCAAACTCATACATTTTTTTAACTTATTCTATTCTAATAGCATTGCCACTTATATAGGCCTTCTGGACGCCTTTATAATATAATCTATACATATAATAAAAATGTAACCGATCGCTGTCTGTACATGGAAGATATATGAGAAAAAATACTATTAGGACCTATATCAAAGCAAATAGAACCCAAAACAATGATTGTTACAATTTTTGTCTGTTTGTCTGTTTGTCTGTTTGTCTGTTAGTCTGTTTGTCTGTTTGTCTGTTTGTCTGTTTGTCTGTGCGTTTGTTCACGCTAATAATATAATAATATTCTACCACATTCACACAACGCCATCTAGCCCCAAATTAAGCAATTATATTTGCTTGTGTTATGGGTACTAAACAACTGATATACTACTTATATACATTTTTTTTTGTAAATACATACATATTATAGATAAATTACACCCAGACACAGAACAAACATTCATGCTCATCACACAAAGATTTGTCCTGGGTGGGAATCGAACCCACGACCTCCGGCTTAGCAGTCAGGGTCACTAACCACTAGACCAACAGGCCAGTCATAATTTCAACCTGATGATGATAATGAAAATTCAATGGCTATGGAGTGTAGAAAGATTAAAATATACGAAAGACATCGTACAATGATGACATATAGTACCTAGTCAGTACAACAAGGATGCAGTAAAAAGTTATTTAAAAAAAATAACGGACTGATAATACTGGGTGGCGCAAAAGTACTGGCACTAAAGAAAATACTTTTTTTTTTTATATAAGACATTTTCTGTCCTTCTGTTGTTGAAAATTGTGTAGAGAACAAATGTAAAATACACTGAAAATAAACATGGACCGTTTTACTCCCCAAGAACGTGGAATAATTGTGTCAATGTTCTTACGGAATAATTCATCAGTGATAAGAACACAACGTGAATTTCGTCGACGATTTCCCCAATTTCCCGATCTGACCAGTCCAGACTTCTTTCTCTGGGGTTTTTTGAAATCTCGGGTGTATGTGAACAAGCCACAGACTCTCGCAGCTCTAAAAGAAAACATTCGTCAAGAAATAACGAACATATCGCAGGAAGTGTTACGGCAAGTTATGCAAAATGTCATAAATAGGGCTCAAATGTGTATCAACTCTGGAGGTCACCATTTAAAAGACATCATCTTTAAATCCTAATGGTACGAAATTTAATGGCACAAATATACATTTAAAAAAATCTAAATCTAGTTTTCTAATTTAGAAAAAATGTTATAGCTGAACCAAATAGGGTCTTTACTTTTGCGCCACCCGTTATAATGACAAAATGCCCCCGGCACGAGTTCGTCCTCCATTTATCTATCTGTGAATTCTGAATAAATTACAATGTTATTTAATTATTATATAAACTATACATATAACCGAATATAATTAACAATAAAAGCGTGTTTTCATTATAAATATGAAATAAGAAGGTAAATGCAATCTTGAACTAATACGCTAACGCCAACATTGTCGTTCAACAATCCCATACATTTTTTAATCTATTCTATGAATAGAATAGAAATCTATGACACTTGCCTAGGGCCTCTGGTAATAATAATAATAATAATAATAATAATAATAATAATAATAATAATAATATTCTACCACATTCACACAGCGCCATCTAGCCCCAAATTAAGCAATTATATTTGCTTGTGTTATGGGTACTAAACAACTGATAAACTACTTATATACATTTTTTTTTTTGTAAATACATACATATTATAGATAAATTACACCCAGACACAGAACAAACAATCATGCTCATCACACAAAGGTTTGTCCTGGGTGGGAATCGAACCCACGACCTCCGGCTTAGCAGTCAGGGTCACTAACCACTAGACCAACAGGCCAGTCAGCCAGGCCAGTGGTAGGCGTTATGTTTAAAATAACGGTATGACAGATGCTCGCGTGATCTATAATATGCTAGGCCGTACCACCACTTCTTATAGCAGTATTATTTTAATCTGACTTTGTGTTTTTTCTTTTTCTTTTGTTCAATTAAAAAAAAGGATAGATACAAAGTAAGGTTGTAATAAGAATGCTATATGAGCGAGGTTCGACTCTACACACTGAATAATTATTTCCGTAGCAGAAGTTACCGACTGCTATACGTGCCTACATGTCGGACTACAGCCCGTGCTGCGTCCCTCGTACCGCGCGTGTTGATCACACTATATGCTTGTGAAGGCCAACCCGGACTGCGATCTATTCGCTGATAAATTCGCCAATTTATTGGTTATGTGCCTACAGATTTGTGAGAACAACATTATTTAATTTTTGCTATTCGTTTATGTTTTATGTTTGTAATTAGTCAATTTAGTAGTTTAGTTTTTATACTGTATTATGTGATTTATGTAAGTAATTGGTTTAATAAGCCGTTTAAATCAAACAAGTGAATAAATAAATAAATTTCGTTGGCATGCTTGCTCTACAGCCTAAAACGCGATTTTGATATATTCATAATTCATTAGATTCGTAGGTATTAATTGTGGAAGTGACTTAATGTATAATTGTGATATTGCAATGAAGCGTCAGCACAAATTAAAATAAGTTTAAATTTATTCAGTTGTTTTAATAATATATTTTGCTTGTATAATAATATATGTTGTATTCCTTGTTTACTACTATTTTGCTTGCACTAATAAATATAGCTGTGACAAACAGACTGACAGATATGCGGTAATTGCCGTATAACATTTATGTGACTTGTGTAGTTACATAAAATACAGTTTTGCGTTATACATTCAAAAAAATTTGTGGCACGATAGTATTATTATAAAAAACGCATGCCTACATGCCGATAAAACATTTTACTAACTTTGCTCTAAGTACACCACTATGCCATGTTTGGTCATTCTTAGTACTGTTATTCACGGATCCTTTGATACTGTTCTAGTACTTAGTAGGTATCTACTTCAAAGTAAATGCAACATAGTTTACTCAAAGCACATTCACGTCAGTTTCAGGCCTTAGGTCAATTCGAATAAGGTCAACTATTCTGCACTTCGACAAATTGAAACTGTAGCAAAGTAATCAATATGAGTCCGTAGTCGGTGAAACAAAGTACACCTGACTTGGAACATATATATGGATACTACAAACTTTTGTCTCATGTGGGCATCGAACCCACAACCACATACACAGCAGTCGCTTGCGCTCCCACTACACCTCGCAGGCAGCCCTTATATTAGTCTATGTCCTAGTTTAAAAGTTCATTCATATTTTTATTTTCAAAATGACACATCAAGTAGGTAGTTCAGATAATATTATCTGAACAAGTTCTGTGATGTACGTAGGTCACTTTTATACAATGAAAGAGACTCTCGAAACAAGCAAATATTTGTGAGACAATAAACTGTCTCTAATTTAAGAAATGTTGTCATGTTGACAAATATAAACAGACTGAATTGTTTTAAATCTTAATTTAAAATGCTTACCTTATAAAATTGAAGCTATTGACCTGTTATTGTTTTTACTAAAGCATGACTTATGACTTTGACTGGCAATGACCTCTGTTGCGATACGGTTATTTGACACCAATATATATATGTAGGTATTTAATATAATTAAATAAGTTGTGCACTTGAAGCTAACTAATGTCAAAGTCAAAAGTCAAAGCATTTATTTCATTTTGATCATAAAGTATGATGCTTATGAAAAGTCAACATTACATTTTGTCAGCCAATTGACCTACAGCCAGTTCGCTGACGAGGTAGAGCTGTGAGAAGAACTGGCAAGAAACTCACGCCACTCTTTTCAATCGCCAGATAATTACAGTTATTTGAATGAGTTACAATTTTAACACTGAACGCAACCAAAGAACCATATAAAGTAATTATTACAAATGAATCAATTAATATAATACTAAGATTAAATAACGAAAAGAGAGGATTTCAATTATTTACTTTCATCTAGTATGGTAATTTGACTACGTGTTTTAATTAAACTGGTAAATGCACCTCCTGGTCACATTGCACGACAAGGTAATACTGGATTGAATATTAATGTTAATGATTTACATACATTGTGTTAGTGTTGTCCTGCTTTATCCCACAGCTGATCAAAGGCTTCTAGGATCATTTTAACCTCTATACATTTCAGTCTTTAACGGTTTCTTTTTGTTTTATTCAATCATTAACGCTATCTTTTTCTCCTTTGGTCCTCAACTTATCAGATTAAAGGCAGACGTGCTTTTGTGACCTGTTGCTAAGCAACATCAGCTATCAGTGTATTGATACGCAGAATCGTGTTTCAGATCGAACTTGACCTCTAGGTAAAAGTATTCCATATTCATTTAATCGATCATAATCATTGAGAAAAATGCAAGAATATTGTATATTAATTAATAATTTTATTCAAAATAGGTTTTATAAAAGTCAATAAAGATTAAACACGACGGTGTAGATACTAACTTGACGTTTGTGCTAAAAATAAAAAAGCGACGCAAAAGCGAAAGGTGTTGATCTTTCTTTTGTAAGCATGTACTTTTATACTAAAAGGTTTGTTTACTTAGGTACCTACTAGTGAAAGTACACTTAGCAATTTTTTACATTTCTATATGCGTGAATGAGGTTCTCATCATTTTCCTTTTATAATATAACCTAATATAAGATCACGCCTCTAAACATGATAATTATATTTTTTACACATATTTTAATTGCAATTTCACAAGCGCAAAACCGACTTTGCATATTTTTAACTATTTTAAATACGATGTATTTTTGATAATATTGAAGATTTACTCGTACATCTCGTACTTTGACCTATTTAGCTCAAGTGCTCTTAAAATATGTTAAGAGATTCTTAATTCAATACAGTTTTTTTATTAGATCTATTGCAATAATATGAATCATTACAATAATTTCAACCGTCTACTTTTGGCTGATAATGATAATTATTTAGAAATTGCTTTAGTAATAATTTTGTCATAAATATTACTTAAGTATATCATATAACATTAACTGTATTAACCGAGTTACTAGGTAACAACAACTACAAAGTCAAGTGCATGAGGAAAGATAATTCATTTTTAGGGTCCCGTAGTCAACAAAAACCTTAAAGTTTTGCCATGCCCGTCTGTCTGTTCGTCCTCTTGGTACTAGTAAGCTGAAAATTTGCCTTTGAGGATGTAATTTTTTTTGTTTACCCCATGACAAGGGGATTAAGGGGTGTCGTAGAATAGGTTTTTGAAAAATATTGTGGGTTTGCGAAAACCTTTTTGCGATTCAGTTATCGGCTTGCGAAATATTTCAGGCCGGTATCTCTGCTTAACAGGAACATGGCAATCTATATACAAGCACGCGATAAAAAATTAACACTAAGTATACAATATATATGATGATACAAATTACGAAACAAATTATAAATAACTCGATTTTGGACTCACTTTATTCATTTCAAAAGCAGTTATCATTTTTGTAAATATTACAATGCTTCAAACTCAACGGTTTGTTAAACCACACGCACGTGTTAATCTCAAATCAAATCGTCCATTCGTGATCTACCGCAGACACCGCTGCACCGTTCAAAATTTAACTTCACTATAATATTCGTAATAATATAATGATATTTCTATGAATTATTAGGTATATTTGCCATATTTCTGTAAATTTTGTTTTATATACGTGAGTACTTTGTTTTTGTACTTCCACTAGTCTGAAGACTGCAAGATATAGGTACCAACTTTGTGGAATCCAAAATATTTCTTTAAGCCTAGGTGCCAATTGTGTGTTTGTAATAACCCTTTTTGCCTGACTGCCGAAGTCAAGGAGGGTAATGTTTTTCGAGCGTATGTATGTATATAATAATATGTAGGTATGTATGTATGTATGTGAGTATGTATGTCTACTTTTTTGGCACGCTTTACAGCCTAATTGGCTTGATAGATTTTAACTTATAAGGTGACATTAGATTCGTATTGATAGTGACAGTGACATAGGGTACAAAATATTTAAATATAGCGTCAGCACGAGAAAAAATGCGTTTCCTTCTTGTCACTTTGTTTTAGGCAGGCGAGCTTTTGTTTTTTAATAATATTGCTTGTTCTCACCAGGGTTTCTTCCCCAGTGCAATAATTTTTTTCACAATAACAAAAATAACGAAATTAAATTAAACATTATAATTGTTAAAAACTGTAAGCTTAGACACGAATTTCACGTTGTAATTAAAATTCGCATGCACTAATGAAACATTGAACCACAGGTTTTTAACAAATAGTCGAACTTTTGTAGCAACGCCAAATATCGAAAACGTTGTGTGTATTCACTGCTCTAATTGGGTAGCCTGAGCAAAAGGGATGACTAAAATATTTCTCTCGTAGTCTCTAAACCTAGATATTAATGTTTGTAATGTATAACGAGCTGAAGCCGAGTAGGATTCTGTAATTATTTAATAAGGTCACTAACTCCAAACACCTTTCTTTGGCAGCGACCTGCAGACTGTAAACGTTTTGTGACAACAATGAATTAATATAGTTATAGAATTAACTTCACCATCACATCCTCTTTGTTGGACATAAGACTTTTTTATACCTTCGTAAAACATTAAATTCGCATGGAGATGGTGATTTTTATAATTTTCTGGTAGTGATGGATACCATACCATTTGTTGCTATCACTTCTTACGGTAGTAGATCCACGCTGTTTCAGCATGAATGGGCCGGAGCGTCCGGGGAAGTACTACCCTCTCACAGAAGATCGACGTAAGAGTAGTAAGTATCTGTACTACTGCGTTCGTTGAGTGAGAGCGCCTGAGGCCCAATTGCCCCCTTTTCACTGACTGACTGCTTACCATTAGGCGGGGTGGAGTCACTTTGGTAGGATAATATACAAAAAAAACATGGCAAATGGGTAAAACACGTCACTAATATGTTTAGTTATTTAAGTTAAAATATTTTAATAATATGACAACTGTCAGGCATAAATATTGTTTTCTTTTATTCAATTTTTTTCTTTATTTAAAAATTATTCAAATTAAAACATATAAATTATTTTATTTTGATAACATAGACATACTTACTTACATCTTTATTTAAAATTAAATGATTAACTAATAACTACATAAATAACAATTACAGGTAACAGATTTAATTCAAAATGTTGTAAAGTGTTAATTAAGTTGTTTAAACCAATAGGTAGGTACGTAATTAGTTGTTAGAATAATACTGAATCTATTTATAAAGAGACCTTGATTGATAAACTGTTTATGTTTTGCTACAATCGATACTTACGTCATTGTATGCCCATTATTAAAGATCCTAACTGTCCCGACAAGAAAATCAGCTACTCGTAAGTGCGAGACGAAGAATTCACACACGAAGCAATTCATATCACCGTGATATATTAAAATACTAGCTGCGCCCACGCGTATGATATGTTTTGTTGTACCCCTCGGGAACCAGACCGATTTTCTGGATAAAATGCAGCCTATGTACGGACATAGGCTACATTTTATCCAGAAAAACGGTCTGGTGGAGACGGCTCCGGCACCGAATGTATCTACATACCAATTTCAGAAATCGGTTCAGCCGTTTAGGCGCTGAGTGGTAACAAACACACACGCACACACACATACAAACTTTCGCATTTATAATACCTATTATAAAATATAATAGGGTATCACAGTGATACGGTGTACCTAGTAAACTAGATACATATTTTACAAATGCTTTAGTATTTATTAATAGCTACAACGTGTGAAAGTTTAATGTGTTTTCTATTGTCATATATCTTACGTAACACTCCCCATACAATACGTAAACTAAGAAAAACGGTTTATTTTTAATTTGATTTTATTGTTTTGATATTAAAAAATCACAGAATGTCATCACCGTCATTTAAGCCGATATACATCCACTGCTAGCCATATGCTTGCCCTAAGGTATCACTTTTTTGTAATCGTGACAAGTTTATTTCATTTATTTTAAAACATCTGCATGATAAAAGCATCTAAGTTGCAAATCATAGTTGGCAAAGTATAAAAATGTCCGGCGAGATCACGTCTCTACAATAAAAAGGACAGAAAGTATTTCTGACTCCACCTACCTCTGATTGCACCCTTGTGTGAGATTCATACGAAAACTTCTCGCTCCATAATACAAACTTTTTTCATAGTAATATTTACTTAAAGTTATTGAGTCAGCAATTTATGTTGTTTCTGCTAGTTTCGCCGTTTAGGGTCTATAAAAATATTATATTAAAATTATGAGTATTATACCTAACTATGTACAACCGTAATGTAAATTGTACTACCTAAAATTCAACCTGTTTAAAATATTATTTATAAACTATGAATTTCAATATTATTTATTGTCTTGAAGACGACCACTGCCGGACATAAGCCTGTCCCAAAAGGAGGAGTTTTTTGGTACCTATAGCGCCCCTTAAGACTACTTAAGACACCCACAGAAAGATTTTGTAATAATCTGGCGATTAAAAAGAGTGGCCTGAGTTTCTTGCCAGTTCTTCTCATGGCTCTACTTCGTCAGCGAACTGGCTGTAGGTTAATTTGCTAACATTTTGTAAACTTTGACGTTCATAAGTGTTAATTTAATTAACGCATATGAATATTATATATTTTCATTTACAATACAACTGTGATGGCAAACAAGCAAGGCTCAACTGATGGTAAGTGGTAACTGTAACTCATGAACAGGGCTATTTTTTCTGAGTATTGCACTGAGGAAAAATAAGAGGACCGAAAAGAATTGCGTTTTTTTCGTTAACGTGATCGACACGATCACAAATTCGCATTAGGCACTCAAGGCAATCGTAGATGTTGGTATAAAATACATCAGTCTTCTTGGAATTATAAATTTACTGTCTAGTTTATCTATTGGCCTACTTATCTTGAGTAAACTGAACTCGTAACTGCGTCTTTGACGGCCCCTCCCAGAGAAAGAAATTTATTTTGCATTAGTAAGTAAGATGTTATTTAGTACCTAGTTAACCCGCTGCTCGTGAAATGTCTCTTATTTTTTACTAGAGGTAGCCCTCGCTTCGCTTCGGTATCAAAAGTTTCCTTCGATTTCACAGCAAACTCCTACGGAAAATATGCAATAGTGTCGTATTTTCAGAATGAGGGCGCCTAAAATATTGAAATTCTGAAAATGACTGAAAATAATAATAAACAATAAAATAAAGCCTATGTTACCCGCTCAATTAATGAATTACTAAATCGCAACATACAAACAAACTTTATTTGATTTTTGTATGTTTGTTCGTTTTTTTGCAACGATTTAACTAAATAAAGAAGAAGAAACGAGGGCATACGTCTAGTATTTTATAATTACATAAAATCACCATAATTGCCGCCAAAAAGCGTTAACTGTGGAACAAAGACTTAGTCTACCCAGATAAACTTATCAGGTGGACCACGGGTAATGCACCTCACAAACATTAGGCACCTTTTAAGAATCACGTTTGGGTGATTAAAAGAAAGAAAGAAAATACATTTCATTTATTTGACACTGACAAATTTACACAAGATAACCGACGACAAAATTATAAACAAAAACACAACAACAGTTACAATATCTTGAACAGGTTGGTAGTATGTGTCTCGCCGCTGCGCCAAGCCAATGTGATTAATACAAATTCGTACTTACATGTCAAGGTTATCTATCTATCCCCAGTACACACAGTTCGTTAGATTACAAGTTCTAGAAATAACTTTTATTTTGACTGCTGATATCATCATGTCATTGTGCGTGTAACCCCATTGAAGGTCACAAATATTTTTATTTATAACTTAAAGTTAATACGATGCAAAGGGTTATTTTTGTATTGGTTTTTGCCGACCGCATAAAGTAACAAAACTTTTATATTTTTTTTATATTTATAAATATCATGTCCTGTGTCATCAGACCGAGGTGACTCACCTTTTTATATAACTTAGATGGTTATAACTTAGAAGTTAATAACTTAAAAGGGCTCTCAGGGTAGGTGACCGTAGCCTATTTTCATGGCAGTAAGTGTTTTACAATTTTAACAAAACACAAATAAGCCGTTGCCGATAGTGAACGAAAGTACAGAGAGGTGATTTCAATGAAAAACAAAATTTCAGAACCGATTAGTTTGCGTCGACTAGATAGCTGATACTGCGTCCCTTCGATCCGATTCATTCATAGCGCAACCAGCAAAGTTCAATTACCATAAGACCCTAAAAAAAATACAAATACACAGTTACCCTAAATGAATAATTAAAAGTTAGTTCAAAGCAACCACTTCAATTATTAGACTTTAGGTACACTCAAAGCAACTAAGTAATTGCTTTTAATTGTATTGACCCCGTACATGTAGTTACCGTTCGGGTCTCAAGCAACATTATGTATCCCAAACAGAAATGGCCAACGTGCGACAAATAGCTTCATCAAGGAGGAAATCATTTTAATCAAATGAAAGGTTAAGAACCAAAACCAAAGCATATTATTGAAGATAAATCATGCTAGATAGATAAAAGTACTTGCTTCTTATGCACGAGGTTGAATTTGAAGTCAGGAAGCATTACCTAATGTGATTTTCTAATTATTTTCTAACTGTTTTGAGGAAATCATGTTAGGAAACCTGATATAATTTAAATAGAAACAACATCGCAAAAAATTGAGATCTTTAGCGAGCTCAAAATGTCGAGAATATACCCAAACGTGAGATTAAAGATATGAATTACTAGATAAAGCTAGGCGCTCTTCAACTGTTTAATAGTTGGCCATTTTCCCTAAGTTTTGCAGTAGGATTAGTGCAAATAAAGTGAAATTTAAAATGTACACAGCTAATCGTTACCTGATATTTTCTTAGTAGTGAGATAGCGTTTTCGTATTCCATTTCACTAAACACACGACCTACTCATTAATTAAACTAGTCAAATGTGTGTTTTAGATCATAGGCTTAGTAGTTACCTATTAGAACTTGTCTATATTAATGATAGTAATACAATAACTTCCAAACTAGTATTAGTAAATACATAGTATATAATACAGTGTGTAGTCTCATCCAGTGTTCCAACATCGGCGAGTCCCAGCGCTGGGCAAACATGCTTAGGATGCCATTCAAGCTGGCCTGCAAACGCGTACCTAATATATTTATTTATATATATATATCTTTTTACATCTCTCATATTCGGTAAGTAGGTCCTTATTACCCCCAAATGGGGCTTGTAGGTGATCAATTAGCGCTCTACGGTAATAATGTAGCTAGAAAAGCCCTAGGGCGGTAAGAAATTTAAAAAAAAAACACTTCACACTTTCAAAAAGTTCTGGCAATAGACATCATGCATTCAGCCCAATGACAAAAGAGGTCGCTTCGCTAGTCAGCCTTGTCTTCGTATGAGTGTAATAGTCATCAATTTTAAATATCGAACGGCGAAGCTCAATTTCGTTCTTAAAAAAAATTAAAAATAAAGATGAAAAAAGGCGGGAATAGAAAACTTTTATTCTTGTAATGCCGGTTTTTTTCTACTTACCTCACAATCGAGATGTAAAGCAGAGTAGTTAGCTCGGGTGTAAGCATCAATTGCACCCTCGATCTATAGGCTTGGGCTGCAATTGATGCCTTACAGCCCTTGGTTACTAATCTACTATTATCGAATTCGATTATTATATTATTGGAATAGGAAGTTTTGAA
This sequence comes from Parascotia fuliginaria, assembly GCA_963082885.1. Lineage (NCBI taxonomy): Eukaryota > Metazoa > Arthropoda > Insecta > Lepidoptera > Erebidae > Parascotia > Parascotia fuliginaria. The sequence goes on from OY720177.1 coordinate 16,253,476, forward strand.
TCTACAATATAACACTTAACAGATTTGTTTGTGCGTAACCACGTCACTATGTATGTTGTTGTGTTTTTCCTTTGTTTTTTTTATAAATTATTTAATTATATTAGTTAAGATATTTATTGATCTAAACCCGTCATTCAACTTTAGTGAAAAACAAGCATAACTAATATGGATGTAGGCAAATTATTTTCGTATATGACTGTGTTATCAAAACTTGGTCGTCGCCGTCGCATCGGACAATTTTCTGTGTCATAATGAATTCATATTATCATATTATAAAAGGTAAATTATTTTCGGATTAATTAGCATTGGTTCATAATAATAAATGTTATGTATTTTACTTTCATTTATAAATACATTTTCGCATTAAAATTAAACTCCTTTCTTCATTTACATCAGATATAAGCCACGCCAGTGTTTATTTGGCCACGTAAACAGATGAATGACACTCATCATTTATCATCACTAACATGACAAGGGAGAAAAAAAATATCAATGCATGCAGCCAATTTGCTGATCAGTAGAACTAGAGAAACTCGGGTTACTATTTTTAATCGCTTGATAATTAATAATAATAATAATAATTGTTTATTCACCAAACTTTTTTTGAATATTGTTGTTTTTTTTGAATGAATGAATTGATGAATTACAAACTGCATATAAGTATGTTTATATCTATTAATATATGCTTACATTGGGTCTAGATAGCGTTGTATGGTTGTTGTATTATTATTTATTTATTAATTAAACTTTTGTGATGAAAAGTAATGCAGATGAGAACACGACACTGCATAATAATGACACAAATATGCAATTTTATTGGTAACAGTCCACTACAATTTGCACTTTGCTAAGATGATTAAGCCAACATGTGAATATTGATGATGACAATTGTATCAATATTTACTTAATGTAAATAGTTACTCAATATGAACTATTTGTTCTTTGTTTGCTTAGTAATTTAAGGAGATGAGTTCGTTCGCGCGCAATACCCTATCGCGTAAGTAGTACATGTAATCGTTACCTACTACCTACGTTTCCCGTTTGATTTGCTATTATCGTACTGCTCGGCCCATGTAGGTGATAGATTGATGTATTATAATATACCTAAACTTTGTTTGAGAAACCCACAGACCCCACAGTATAAGAGTATAAACTGCATCCAAATCCATTTCCGTCTCGAGATTAGCGCGATCAACCCAATCAAATCTCTAGTAATTTTAGGTATAATGGTTATAAATTTGTGTGTATGAAAACAAAAATCTTCTTCTTATTCATTGTTTGTGAGTCAATAGTTTCCTTATTCGCAATAAAAACCTAGTTTAACAATTAAATGATCGTGTAATTTAGGTAATAATTATATACGATTTTAGACGGATGTTATTGAGCTTAACTCCATGTGTTATTTTTTATACTTGTAATCGGCTATGTGGTAAACAATAGGGTTATTGTGATATTTTACATTTTGTATCATGGAATAAAGTTTTAATTATACAATTACATGTATTCAATAAAGGCTAATATTAGAATATCAATTATTCATCATCATATTTTGTCAGCCCATTATTATCCCGCTGCAGGAAAAGACCTCTTCTCATACAGAGGAGGTATGACCATTGATCACCACGCTTGCTCAAGGCGGATTGGTGATATGAATATTTATTAGTATTATTTACTTATTTCTAATATATACATTCCTATTTACAAACCGTTATAATTTGGTTATGAATTCGCAGTTTTTATGCAATATTATATAGTGCATTTTTACTTCAAATAATACCTAAAAACATAGTTTATTATCTTTGCCTATTTGTTATTATTTTATTACTATCAAATGGAACGGAAACGATTCAACGTGAAGTTACCACAGAACATTGAATTACGTATTCAGTTGTTCGCAGCAACCAACCATGCGTTGCGAGTGTCATAACTATTGTTTAGCTGTACGTACCTACTAGATTGTACCCCGAGTAATCGAACAGAGAAATCGAACACAAAAATACCTAGTTCAATTAATTGTATAGTCTTGTAGCGATTATAACGCCAAAAGTCTTTACATGTCGGTATCGCGCTAGTCGAGAGAGTCGAAATGGCTCAACAATCGAAATGGTTCAGTGGATAAGGCACCCGATTCGTAAACACGAGGTAGTGGGGTTTGTATCCGGACAAGTATAAATGTGATAAAGTTTATCTTGGACATTTCTGACTGACGGTGAAGAAAAACATCGTGAGGAAACCTGGACTCAAAAGTCTGAAATTGCCAATCCGCCTTGAGCAAGCATGGCGATTAATGCTCATGCCTTCTTTGTATGGGAAGAGGCCTTTGCCCTGCAGTTGGACAATAAAACAGGCTGGTATTATCACTATTTATGATAATATAAATATTAACAGTTTAGAAACATTTACCACAGTTCACATGTTGCCTTTAACTTTTGAAGCAATATGCAAATTGTGGCAGCCTGTAAAGCACACATTGTACTTTTTATTTTTTCTTTACACCATAAAAAGCTGTAATTAATTACCTATAGACTTAAATTAAATTATTATCTGTGTCACTTTGCACGCTACTTAAAATTGTAACTTACAAAAATTGTAATAACCTGGCGATTAAAAAGAGTGGCCTGAGTTTCTTGCCAGTTCTTCTCATGGCTCTACTTCGTCAGTGAACTGGCTGTAGGTTAATTTGCTGACATTTTGTAAACTTTAACGTTCATAAGTGTTAATTTTATTAACCTATATGAATAAAAATATTTTCATTTTCATTTTCATTTTTCATTTTGATATTAGTGATACTTCTGATGTTATTCTTTTTAGTTACTATAATTTTCTTGTTTATCATGCCAGACCGTATGCTTGTTATGCCACTTACTTAAGAAACTGTCTATCCTTAAAAGTCATATTAAAGTAATAACTTAAAATTGAGTAACGTTTACGTATTTTGGGGTTAATTTTTTAAAATAACTGCCGCTATAGGGAACTAACTCTGTGTCACGAAGTATCTGCAACAAATAAGGTAGGTATTCTTACTTAAAATGTTACATATAATAATATGTAACATTTTAAGTAAGAATAATGATCGACGCTACTGCTAGTTTTCAAGTAAAACTGAGTTAAATTGTTGTCGAAGCTACAATATTTTTAACTTTTATGTACCCAGTGAAGTGGTGCTATACAAATAAGCGGGCGGTACATTCGATTCGATAGTTTTTGAACGGCAAAGCCTACTCAACGCAATTACTTTACATGTTCGCTTTATTTTAGCTAGTGCCGATTGGGTAGTTGATTAATTATCGTCACAGTTACCCGACTCAGTGGTCCTTCCACAATCTCTTACAGCAATGTTATTATAACCTTACTTTGTCTCTATCCTTGTTTTAAATGGTCCAAGTACAAAAGGAAAAGACGAAACAATGCGGTTCTCATACATTTATTTATATCTTTTTAATTTTACAGCGAATTGCTGTAGACAAATTAACCGATACCTTTCTGTTCATTATGTTGCTCTAAAAATCAATATTATCTGAATGAACAACTGAGTTTGCCTTCCAGTCTACCGTCAGGTTAGACGATTAATTCTGAACATCAGTGTATAGCGTCGTTATGTTTTTAGATTATTAGGCATTTACTGCACATTAGACAAGAACCAGATGTTTAAAGACCTAATTGCCTCCCTTTCCTTTTTCCTCACCTCTCTCAATTCTTTTACTTACCCCACTCCCTTTACGGTAGGCAGTGGCTTCGCTAAGTCGTCCATGAGCGACAGTTAGCACTTACCATCACGTGGGTTGTTAGCTCGTCTGACACTGTCGGCAATAAAAAAAATAGAACGATTTGCAGTGGCGATAAATCGTGAATAGGAGAGCCATAAAGTGATGATTCCGTTGACCTTTATTGAACAAGTTAGGTACGTAGGCCTTGACAAGCCATGTTATGTCTAAATATGGTATTAAAATACGGGCCAATAATTTTTATTTATATATTCCCAATGAAATAATCCTTTTATTGATATCTATTATTTGATAAAGAACTTGTTTTAAATACGATTTACGAGCGCAGTAAAACTTTTAATGCTAATATTTAACTTTAAATCACTTAGCATCGCTATCATTTCAAACGACACGTCATTGCTAAAAATACAATAAGTAAATTTAATGACTTGATTCTTTGTCTTCATACATAGGTCATAGTATAAAGTAACAAATCACTTTTAATTAATAGTTTCGATATTGTTATCTAGTTTTAAAAAGTATTAAGTACCTTTTTAATTATTACTTACCTATTTGTTAGTAACATATAATATACTTATATTTTATCATACTACTGTGTCTACCTACTTCTTCTTTTATATCTGCGTAGATACCTATAGGGTTGCCTTGCCTAGTAGAAAATGCAAGCATGAAGTCGTGTGTAAAAAGTATACTTAATAAAAAAACTTATTACGTTGCCATTTTATAGTAGGTAGTTACTTAGCATTTTAAATGTTATTTATTTATAGCTGGCTGGTCATTTTAATTTTAAATTTGTTTTATTTTAAGAACATTAAATTCTATTTTAGTATTATTTCGTATTTGGTTTTTCGTTTTTGCCTCATTTTAATCGTGTACGACAGATACCTAGATGAGTTAAAAACAGAACAATAATTACAATAGTATTCAAATAACGTGCGAATAAACTTAATTATTATTATATAAAGGTTTATAATTATATATATTCGCACGTTATTCGAATACCTACCTGACTCAAGAATTATTCGACCAAGCAGGTGGAAAAAGTGGAATAGGGGGTAATTAACTTTGACTCTTTGTGGTGTTTTAATTACAGTAAAACTAATTATTGTATTTGTGACTTTATCATCCTGAAAATATTAAGGACAGACAGAGGAGATTGTTACTATGCTTAGCAGGCAGATTTAAGGTCGGTGTTTAATACGCAGGAACCACTCTCCGTCACCTAATATTCCCACAGTATCTTCTTACATAATAGGTACTTACCGATCTTTATTTGAAAATCCGATTTTATGCAATGAATAGTTCAGCGCAACAATACGTCAATGTATTATATTGACAGCGCTCCCGCGCCTAACTAATCTTGTATTAATTTTTTTATAAAAAAAGCAACAGTTAGTCGTCTCTTACGACCTTCTTACGACACACACGGAAAAAAATAGGGTGGTTACATATTCGAGATCGTAGACACAGATTTGTATTTATAGGGTTAATTAAAGATAGCTATCTTCTATACCTACTATGTGAGGCGCATGAGCGCCAAGACTGAAGGTCGACGATAACGATTAGCGCAATCATAAGTCTATGGTAACGCAATCAAAAGTTCTTTTACATGTTTGTACGGAACTCTTGGTGCGTAAGTCCAACTCGAACATGACTGGTATTTTTATTCTCAATAAACCTTTAACTAAATATTAGCTCTCCAGTACTCTATATATTTCTTTCATGACCCTACAGAATAAACAAAGAGCTCCTCTAAAAACCCGTACCCTTACAAACAATAGCTGCAACTTTCAACTTAAAGCACTTCGCTATAACTAATGAATAAAGTTTCTCAATGCTTTTCTATATATTTGTAAGCTTTTGCTTTTATTTGATATATTATCATCCTGTTTTATTTATGAACTAGCTAGCTGCAGCGCGGTTTCACACATGTCTTTGCTTACTGCTCTGCTGGCTCTTTGGTTAAGTGATCCCGCTCGGACTGATCCCGCGGGTTCAGCTGACCAAATGTGTTTTTGAACCCGTCGCCAGTTGTGTGATGTTACATAGCCTATAAACCTTCCTCAAGAATGATTCATGCAAATTCGACTAGTACTTCCAGAGATTAGCGCGTTCAAACAAACAAACTGTTCCGGTTTGTTTAATAGGTGGTATAAATATAAATCGAACTAATCGATATCTATATTATTATATACAGCGGAAGCGAACGAAACGCTATAGTACGGATACTACTACTCTTACGTCGATCTTCTATGAGAAGATCGACGTAAGAGTAGTAGTGAGAGTAGTAAGAGTAGTAGGTAGTACTTCCTCGGTCGATCCAGCCCATTCATGCTAAAACCAGCGTGGATCTGCTACCGTACGTAATATCTATGGAATTCTTAACAAAGGAACAGTAATGGCAGAAGGGACACTTAAAATTTAACGGTCAATTTTGCAGGTATTTAAAAATATTCCCTCCTGCAATTAAATAGAATATTATTGCCCTCCTGTAAAAATAAAAGGATCTCCAAGATTAAAGTACACAGTATTACGTACTCAAGTACTTAAATTGTCAAAGAGCAAAAGTTTATTTCCCTCTGTCAGCAAAGTAGGTAGGTATGAATGACATTAATTATAATAGAGACAATGAATTGCCTTGAGACAGTTTTGTTACGATTACGTTTGTATTAATTATTTCTACAATCAAAATAATCAAATTTACTGTAGAATTTACATAAACTTGAAAACATGCTTTTAAAATACGTAAAGAACGTAATATAAGGGCGCTTTGTGTGTGTGCGAGTGAGTGTGAGTGTGAGTGTGAGTGTGAGTGTGAGTGTGAGTGTGAGTGTGAGTGTGAGTGTGAGTGTGAGTGTGAGTGTGACTGTGTGTGTGTGTGTGCGTGTGCGTGTGCGTGTGCGTGTGCGTGTGCGTGTGCGTGTGCGTGTGCGTGTGCGTGTGCGTGTGCGTGTGCGTGTGCGTGTGCGTGTGCGTGTGCGTGTGCGTGTGCGTGTGCGTGTGCGTGTGCGTGTGCGTGTGCGTGTGCGTGTGCGTGTGCGTGTGCGTGTGCGTGTGCGTGTGCGTGTGCGTGTGCGTGTGCGTGTGTGTGTGTGTGTGTGTGTGTGTGTGTGTGTGTGTGCGTGTGTGTGTGTATGTTTGTTACTACTCAGCGACTAAACGGCTAAAACGATTTCGATGAAAATCTGTAAGTAGATAGATTTGGTGCCGGAGACGGCCATAGGCTACTTTTTATGCCAAAAATCGAACTGCGATACGCGCGGGCATAGCCGCAAGGCGCAGCTAGTATGTTTAAAATAAAAAGTAGCTATAAGCGTAGCAGTGGTATAAAATTTACTGCGACCTTGAACTGCATGCAAGACTATTAGACTACTCTAAATATTCAATTTGTTTTTTACTAATGTCATAATAAAAACTTGAATAGGTTATGTGAGCGTTGTAAAAGGTGATAAAGGCAACATTTCCTGCTGCGTTAGTAAATGTTATTTAACTACGCTCATCAATTTTGCCAAAAGAGATACATATAAACACTCCTACTTTAGGAGAAGTTTTTTTTCAGAAAATTCAGTTAGTGACTTCAGGCTAGTGATGTGAATAGATTATTTAACCCATATGAACTATACAAAAACAAAAAAAAGCCCGCAATTTACTTTTACAGTGCAAAAAGTCATGGCACAGCTTCTCATTACTTCTTCTCAACATATATATCCCTTCGATTGTTTTACAATATAGGTAGCCCTAAATATATTTATTTTATTACAGGTGTCGCACAATACTTGTAAAAGGTTCAATCAAAGTTTTTAATTGAATGAAATATAAAATTTACATATTAGAAAAACAGTGATATTGTTAAAAAACATAAAAGTAGTAGGTAGTCATTAAATTAATTATTAAAGACAATGTATATTGCCATACAATACATAATACAAACAAAATACAAGTAAGTATCTGATTACACAAAAACAATTGACACTGATATTTATGCACATTCCGTAATACGTAATACTAGCAAGTCATGAGCATTAGGCATAATATACGAGTATATCTGTGCTCATAGATGTAGAGTACAACTAAAGGCTTAAAGATATATTATGTAGCTTAAAAGATTGCAAAGAATCAAAGTTCTCTAGCCCATTTGTTTAGCCCCAACATTATAATTTGTTAAAAACAAATAGACTTGCTTCAATTGTTAAAGAAACTTCTTTTCACATTCTTATTTGAAGGTATTTATTATATAGGGAAAGTTAAAATACCTATTCGTTTATAGAGCACATTTACTCGTATATTTAGGTAACTAGCTGTTTGTGCGCGGCATTGCTCGGGTGAATTCTGCCTATTAAATTTCCTACAATTTTATTTCATACAAAACTTGTTCTGACAATTATTATTAGTGTCAGACGGTCGAGCCTTAAAATGATGGTCACTATTTACGTAGATTATACAGAATTGGTCATAGCTACCATAGAGCTAATAATCGAAAGTATTAGCTATGATTACGCAGTCGAGAACGCTGACTAGATGAAGTAATGCCTAGTGAAAGTCGTTCATTAACGACAAAAGTGAAGGTGGTAATCAAGTAATAAGTAATATTGCAATAATATTTTACACAGGCAGCCGTTTTGTAGGTACGTTTATTGATTAAACAAACAAATTAATCATAATAACAAACTGGTTACACAATATAATGAAGCTAAAATTGTGCTAATTTATTATAACATTCACACCGCATCGACTACTATTAACACAAATTTAAGAATAATCAAAAATAATGCCTATGTGGTGCAATGGGAGTGCGTACAACTGCAGTGCTGTGCGCGAGGTTGCGAAGTCGATTCTGACACGGAACAAAACTTTTGTTGCTATTCGGTTATCGAACTTTATTTGTATTCTTAACTATAATTGGTACGCGATAATATTATTATTTCATCTCAAGTAAATGTTTTTAAAGCTGGAATAAAAATAAATCATTTGTTACGTCTATATTCCTATGAAATATCTCAACAAAATTTTTAATACTGATTGGTACCTAGGTATGCGAAAGTAATCTCAATTACCGATATTGTGATCATCACTTTAGCCTAAAGATGTTCACTGTTGAACATAGGCCCCAAGTACCGCTATGTTTATTGGTCTTGAGCTGCCCACATCCATCGATTGTCAACTTTGTCAGGTCGTCGTCGGTCCACCTTGTAAGGGGTCTACCCACGCTCACACCTCATATTATTATACTAAATATACTTAAATAATAATAATAATAATAATATTTCAACAACTACACACAACGCCATCTAGACCCAAAGTAAGCATATTATATGCTTGTGTTATGGGTTCTAGAATGCGGATATACATACTTAAATACTTTTTATTTTTGTAAATACATACATATTATACAAGGAAACACCCAGACCAATGCAAATAGACATGTTCATGCACACAAATATTTGCACTGAGCGGGAATCGAACCCGCGACCTCTGCGTGGCAGTCCATACACAGTACCACCGAACCACAGAGGCAAATAAATACTTGATATATTAGTTCCAGCTTATAAGAAATAGCAGATACGTACGCTATTATTGTATGGGAAATCACTTAACGTGTCGAACAAATTACTTTTGCGGTTTTAACTCGGAAATGTATTAGAATGTTGACGTAGGAATGCTTTTGACGTTACATCATGACTAGCAAAATACTTTGACTAATATATACTTTATTTATTATCATCTTTCGTTTTAAAAAGACATAATTTCTTTGTGCGATGTTGTGTCATGTGTTGATTATCTCCGTTCTCCCTAACATACATCAAGTCTGGATTTCCACTAGACACTTAGAATATTTGTCAATGAAATTGAAATCAATAATTTTGATTTTGATAAAAGTGAAATGGTTCTTATGTCAAGTTGTTAGTAGGACTTATATTCATTGAAAGTACTTCTCAATGACGTATACCCGACGTTTTTTCTACAGGGCGTGAATTACCTGCTCAGCAGTGGCGAAGAGTCCATATAACCCGATTCCTACCGGCTTCCCTTTGAGATAAATCACAAAGACTATAATATCTATTAAAGTGTAGAAATAGACCATACGTCGTGCTTCAAGCTATGCAATTTTTGCGCCGGCTTCCCTCTTACAAAACGTCACTCTTCGCTACTGCTGCTCAGTACCTCTTGCCTTCACTCAATTAAGAAGCTCTAAGTATCATGTTATCTGAAATTTTATGCGATAGATTTTTTTAAAGTGTCATAATTAGTATTTCGTTACATAATAAATTTATGTAGTGACTGAGAATGTGATGTATCATTTCTTTGTAATTGTATGTTAATTCCATGTCAAAGTTCATAATTTCGATTATACCTAACAATATTTATTATCCAAGACAAGCGATGTAAACAAACATTAGAGTTTCTTAACTCACTTTATAAGAACAATCAGTCTAGTTAGTAAACAAATTATCGTATAATTTGCGCTGATTCGCACTGAGTGGTTATGTACCTATTATGTAAGGCACGTTTAAAAAAATGCTTTAAATTAAAATTAAAAAGAAAATAAAAAAAATACTTATTTTATTTTATTATTAATCATTTTACCTAAAAATTTAATCAATTCAATTTTACTCATATTTCCGAGATCGAGGCAAATTAAGAAAAAAAATGAAGCTTCTGTCAGTTAAAAACTGGAAGGCGATGTGAACACACTTCAACTATTCCATCACTTTTTTCATACAAAGCCATACTTAATTTTACTTATTCTTCGAATTATGCATAGTAATCCTGACATTTTATTGTGCCGTTCCGTGTCAACAGGCGCAGCGTGGACAGACCCCTCACAAGGAGGTCAGACGACCTTATAAGGGTGGCGAGCAACCGATGGATGAAGGCGGTTCATGATTCCACGGTGTCGAAAATTGGAAGAGGCCTATGTCCAGCAGTGGACGTCTTTTGGCTAATATGTATTATGATGGTGATGATTAACTGACATTCTGATTCACGCAATTAGTAATCAGTCTTATACAAGTTACATGCTTTAATTTATGTTTTACTTATTCTTATTCAATTATATTTAATTACATGTATGTAACTACTGTAACTAGATAACTAGATTATTCGTCACATGTGTGGCTACGGTAGGAATTAATTTAAATAATTGAATACTCAATAACTTTAAATATACTGTAAAAACAATCTTGGTGTAAAATAGTAATATCCATACTAATGTGTTTGTTATTGTCTATTCATTCATTCACATACACATGTCATTCGTTTACTTTTCCCACAGAAAAAATAATAACACAATAATTAATTTTAAGAAAAATGAAAACCGACTTCGGTACTATAAATATATGTACAAACTTAAACAAAAACTAAAAGTAGAATTTAATAACTTGAACAAACCAAAACATCATCTATAATATGTATATTTTGTTTTTGTAAAGTTTTTCAAAAAGCGCTAAACTAATTACCATCAAATTTATATGGGACCACATCTAAAACATGACGTACCTTACAAAAACGAATAATTAAAATCCATTCATAATTGGCGGAGACGAGTCTATAAAAAATAATACGACCCGAATTGAGAATCTTCTCCTTTTAGAAGTCGGTTAAAAAGAGTCAAGTCGTTAATTTTCTTAGCTTAGCATATTATTAACATTGTTTCTTCCTTTTTCATAAAACACAAGGGTGGCAAAGTTTATAAAAAAATCACCGTGATCAACAGCCTTTAGGTCTATCTCAACACATCCAGACCGTGCCCGGGACGTGACGCGGCCGTGCTACAAAGGAAGAAGCTCCGTTGCCGGCACGGGCACGGACTTGTGATCGAGTCCATTGAAAATGTATGCAAAGATATTTTTCACCCCTGACGGCGCACGGACGGGATACGTCGCGGGCATGTCCCGACACGGCCCGATTGTGTGTAGATAGACCTTTACTCTGCGTAATTGCTTTCTGCAAGAGGAAGATACACACTATCAATTCTTCTAAATTTGATGATAGTATTACTTAGTACTTAACTGTTTTTGTTAGTTGCAAATCTGCTAAACTAAGGCAAGTTGGCACGCCGCGCGATTATTCAGAGCTATTGACTCTTTAGTCAACTGAGGCTGCTTGAACTTCGGCCGCGGGATGAGTTGACTCAATATCTAATTAATTTTATTATTTAAGTTTTCACCACAAACATAATATAGTATAGCCACAAAATATAATATAGGTTTGAAAAAGCTTGAATGGCATTTAATTTGGCACCTTGTATCGCAAATTTAATAAAGGTCTCGGTATAGTCTTTCTGGCATTTCATATTTGAATGCGTACAACGTCACTATGTGGAATTAGATACAGTGACCACTAAATTTATCACGCAAATAAAATACTATACTATTCTACAGAGGAAAGAGAGACGTAGAAGTAAAAGGAGGTATGTTTGGATCGCTACAAATAACAATAATAATAATAATAATAATAATAATAATAATAATAATTCAACAACTACACACAACGCCATCTAGACCCAAAGTAAGCATATTATATGCTGGGGTTCTAAAATGCGGATATACATACTTAAAAACTTTTTTTTTTTGTAAATACATACATATTATACATTAGAAACACCCAGACCAATGCAAATAAACATGTTCACGCACACAAATATTTGCACTGAGCGGGAATCGAACCCGCGACCTCTGCCTGGCAGTCCATACACAGTACCACCGAACCACAGAAGCAGTCAATAATAATAATAACGTTCTATAGTTCCTGCTTATCCCATTAATAGGAAACAGTCGCGAAGTTATGTATGTATGTAGGTGTTCTAGAGATATTTCTTACATCATTTTTTACAGTTTTAAGGAACCTATTAATTATCTTGATTATGCAGCCGTTCAGAATAAAATAGTTAGGTAGTCATAAATTAGGATACAGTGTCATATAAATGTCTGAAAATATTTAATATATTAGTTTAGTTGATTTATTGTATGTTGTTTGTTTGTCTGGTTATTGCGATTTAATTTAGTATCTACGTAACCGATTTAGAAAAAAACACGTTTAGAAAGCAATAAATATGACGGGTGACATAGGTTATATTTTATTATGTTTAACATATTTTATCAGTCATTTTCAGAATTTAAATATTTTAAACGGCTTTGTAAACTTGAATGATGCAATACAACACTGTTGCAATTATATTTTCCGTAGGTGTTTATTGTTAGACCGAATGAAACTTTTGATACTGAAGCGAAGCGAGAGCAGATGTCTAGTAATTTTATATGATTAAACTACAGATTTTACGACATTTTGTATTGTTTCAGGTAATTTTTTATTTACTTATCAACACTGAAAGCTAAAGGATAATGGTAAGTAGTTAAAACATACAAATAACTTCCCAGTTATGCAGAGATATTGGCTCTTTAGTCAACTGAGGCCGCTCGAACTTCGGCCGCGGGATGAGTTGACTCAATACCTAATTAATTTTGAGAAAGATTTTTGAAGAGAAACGAATAGCTTCTTATTAGGTACCTATACCTTATAAGGCACTTATTTGGTGTGGTAGTGAGCTAGCTTTTCTGCTAACACAGGAAATGATTTAATTGGTAAAAATGCTATAAAATAAATATAATTGAAACTAATAACAAATCAAGAAATGTTTCATATATTATTATATGTTTTATATTTTTAATTAAATTCTTGTTTATGTCTCCAAAATATATATTACACTGGCAGAGATACGAATGCCTAGACTTAAAGGCTAAGCGAAGAAAGAAATCTTGGCTGCGAAACATCCTAGTGTGGACTGGAATTACTACCGTCGAAAGATTGTTCCATTTCGCACTGGACAGAGACAAATTCAAAGAGCTGACGGCCAACCATCAATAATGATGAGGCACATCAAGAAGAAGAGGAAGGCTTAAAGGGCACTAAAAATTGAGCAACGCTTTATTTAGTACTAGATCTTATCTGGTTTCAGCATGAATTGACATAATCGAGGAAGGATTCCCTTAAAGCATATCGATGTTACGTAATCTGAAATCAGATGTTAAATTTATAAGATTCTTCTAGACGTCATGTTCAATATCTTTGGGAACCGTATATCCATATCGATGTGCAATTTGGCAATTTCGCACAGAAATATGCGCTATTCGTTGAAACCACCGATATATACCTCGGACGTGACTGCACTCCTGTATGTAACAATTCAACTCATATTTTATAGTATTTGTTTGCACGTTTAAATTTATTTGTTTATATGCTTTTGGGATAAACTTTGAAAGATGTTTAAAACTTGTTCGTAGTTTATGAAGAAGCTAGCAAGCTTAGGAAGCAAATGTAATAAATAAATGATATAATAAAAAATAATTGCGAATTTGGTGCCAAATAAATGTGTTACAGTGTGTGTAAATTTAGTAATAAAAGTACACATTAAGTTTAAAGCTCAAAATACTTTTATAAATAATAGTACAATATATCCGTATATTAAAGATCCTTTTTAAATATATTCAATACTATACCTAATGTCATGAGATAACGTCATTCCATCAGTGTTACTATAAAACTACCTACAGAATATCGATGTCGTAATGTATTGGAAACCGTGACAGCCAAAGAGTTATCTCGGCATTTATGATGTTGCAATAAATATTAATGATGGTTAACAATGAGAAGTTTGGACACGAGATTAGGTGTCAATTTTTAAATAATCACACAAAGATTCATGCAAATAAAATATACATATAAACAATTATTTTAGGACAAAATTTCAAAAAACAAAAACCGTCTTCAAAACTATACGTACGTGTATTAACCAATTGCCCTCAATTTTTTTTTTTACTTTTGATATACCTAGCAATAAAAAATCATTAAAATCCATTCATAATTGGCGGCGAAATCGCGTAACACATACAATATATACAAGTGTCTACTCCAGCCGCTGCAAGTAAGTAACTTATTTGAATTTTTTGCTATATTTACTGTATATTGCAGGCATTCAACGAACAGTTAAAATATTCTAAATGTCGCCACTGGGCGAACAAATGGTATGACTAATCCTATATAAATAAAATGGTAAAAAAAAATTATCAAATTATTTTTTCGAGAAAAATAAGAATATCAAAATCTTTTTTTATGTTTATTGACGACATCGCTTTATTTTTTATAATAATTAGTTTATTTATGTATTATGTGTTTATTAATGGAACAATTATACAAAACACAAATTTAATTTGATTTACGAGAGTTTAGCTTAAGTCATTGACTTTATAATTTTAACTAGCTGTTGCCCACAGCTCCGCCCGCGTGAATGTCAGTTATATTTCTGTTTACATTGACGATTTTTCATACAAACCTTCATCCCCCTTTTTTATTTTATTTTTTTGCGTGGGAATCGCATTACCCGTACGTACCCCTCTTCCTCCATCAAGAGAGCGTTCGTGGAACACGTACGCCGCCTTTTCGGGCCTGTGCTGTTCGAGCGGTGATTGCCCAATTGCCGCCCGCAGGCATCCTCCTATGGTGGCTGAAGATCCCGGAGCGCCCCACGGCGACGTCCGGGACGGGCGCGACGGGCGGGGAGCAAGGTAGTCAGCTCTCTCTTCCGCTCGGCCGCCTCCTTGGCGAGCATTACCTGCTCGCAAAAGGAGGCGACTCCCTCCCAAGCCCTCTCGCTGCGGACCATGGACAGAACCACTGTCGGCAGCGAGAGCTGGGCCGTTGCGAGCGCCGCAACTAGGTCGCGGCGCTGGTCCGCCCATGCCGGACACTCCACGAGTGTGTGGAGCGCCGTGTCGCGCGGGCAGACCCCGCAATAGTGGCAGACGGACGTCTGCTCCTGGCCTATGAGACACAGGTACGTGCCGAAGCACCCGTGAATGGTGCGTACCTGTGTCAGCCGGAACGTGAGGACGCCGTACCTCCTCTCCAGCCACTCCTTGAGGACGGCACTTACCGCCACAACCGTGGCGTGCCCTGCACTTGGTCGCGCAAGTCGCGCCTCCCACTCCGCTACTAGGACTGTGCGGAGCTGGGACCGTTGCGCTTCGATCTCTCGAGGCAGAGGTCGCAGGTACCGCTCCGCCGAAACCTTCATCCCCGTTTTTTTTTTTTTTTTACGTGGGAAATGCATTACGCATACGCACCCGCCCGGGCAAGGCGGGGGTTATGTCGGACTCTCCGACCGCACTTAAAGCGCGGCCAGCATACCGACTAAAACCCACGGTGTTCCTCCAGACGGCCAGAGTGTCGGGGCCACGGGAGACGCTCGCGCCTTCATCCGCGACCCCAACAGGCCACGGCCCGCTCAACGTGAGCGGGCTCCGTCTGATTTGGGGGGCCTGGCCCCCCTTCCTCCATCGAGAGGCGTTCGTGGAACACGTACGCCGCCTTCTCGGGCCTGTGCTGTTCGAGCGGCGATTGCCCAATCGTCGCCCGCAGGCATCCTCCTACGGTGGCTGGAGATCCCGGAGCGCCTTACGGCGACGTCCGGGGCGGGCGCGACGGGCGGGGAGCAAGGTGGTCAGCTCCCTCTTCCGCTCGGCCGCCTCCTTGGCGAGAATCACCTGCTCGCAAAAGGAGGCGACTCCCTCCCAAGCCCTCTCGCTGCGGACCATGGACAGAACCACAGCCGGCAGCGAGAGTTGGGCCGTCGCGAGCGCCGCAACAAGGTCGCGGCGCTGGTCCGCCCACGTTGGACACTCCACGAGCGTGTGGAGCGCCGTGTCGCGCGGGCAGACCCCGCAATGGTGGCAGACGGACGTCTGCTCCCGGCCTATGAGACACAGGTACGTGCCGAAGCACCCGTGACCGGTGAGTACCTGTGTCAGAAGGAACGTGAGGACGCCGTGCCTCCTCTCCAGCCACTCCTCTAGGACGGGACTTACCGCCACCACCGTGGCGTGCCCTGCACTTGGTCGCGCAAGTCGCGCCTTCCACTCCGCCACTAGGACTGTGCGGAGCTGGGACCGCTGCGCCTCGATTTCTCGAGGCAGAAGTCGCAGGTCCCGCTCCGCCGCCTCCTCGCGCCATCGGAATAACGACGCGAGGACTCCGGCTTCCAGGTCCCAGGGCGGAGTTCCGGCCAAAAATCCTTCATCCCCTATCTTAACCCCTTTCAAGCAGCTCATAGTGTTCCCCAAGATCTAGTCTATCTCTAAATCAAATTTCATCATATCGATTCAGTGGTTTAGGCGTGAAAGAGTAACAGACAGACAGACAGACAATTACTTTCGCATTTATAAATTACTAGCTTTCTGCAGCGCGGTTTCTCTTGCGTCTCTGCTATTTGCTCTACTCCCGTCGCCAATAGCATGATGTTACATAGCCTATAATCTTGCTCGAGAACTGGGCCATCAAACGCAAAAATATTTTTTTAAATCCTACTGGTAAATTCAGAGATAAGCGCGTACAAACAAACAAACTCTTCCGCTTTATATAATAGTATTAGTATGGACTAGGTTTTCGCGGCGTTGTTTCACCCGCGCTAAGTTAGATCTTTGGTTACTGCTCCTAGCGTGATTATAAAATAGCCTGTAACCTTTCTCAAGAACTGGACTCTAAAACGCAAAAATAATGTTTAAAGGCCGTTTAGTAGATCTAGATATTACCCCCTAAAATTATACAAACTTTACCTCTTTATAATATTATTATACCTATTGACTAGCGACTTACCCCCGCTTCGCACGTGGGTACTTTAACTCGTAACCTTTACGGAATGATCGCAAATCCTTGATATTCTTGACTTATATTTGCTATATTATATTATACACTACACGTCCAACCTTGCTTCACTTCGATACTTATCAAAAGTTTCATTAGGTCTAACAACTAACACCTTACAAAGGCGCTTAAAGGCGCAAAAATGACTGAAAATATATTAAACATAAAAAATATAGCCTAAGTATTACATGTCCTATTTGTAGCTTTCTTCTTGAGTTAAATCGGGACAAACAAACAAACGTACAAAAAATCTATCTTTTCTCTTTACAATGCCTATTAGTTCAGATGTGATAAACCTACTTAAAAACCTTTTAGAAGAAACGCTGTAAACAGCGGTAGTGCAAAACTTAAAAAAATCTTTTGCGTAGTTTGGAATAAATTAGCGGACAATCAACAGAGACTTAGTTTACTAACTATTTAGCAAACTAGCTAGGTAATTAGGCCAATGAAACAAGTAAATCTATTAAATATTATTTATTTATTTCAAATATAACTAAAAAAACTAATAAACAAATAATTAATATAAAAATATATTTTGATACATTAAATCGATTGAAAGTTCATCTTATATAAAATCGATTATTATTTCATATCGAATCGGTAACGTGTGAGAGAATCACTAATTTCGAACTGTGAAAAAGTTTTCATGCTAATGTATATTCGACCATAAAATTGCTTTACCACCCTAATGTCGTTTACTTATCACAAAACAATAATGTCTATTTTTGCTTGCAAGTTACCTCAGTACGGTGACAGGTGTTATTGTTATATTGAGTGTTATTAAATTTTAATTTTATGAAAAATTTTTGTCAAAAGTGGTAAAGCAAATCTGCGGTCGACTATACCTAGTTATTGATTGAAAGTAGAATATAAAAGTCGTAAATTATTTATAGGTACACACAATAAAACATTTTATTTCTAGATATATCTAATGCTTAAAAATCCAGTTATATTGAATAATCAAATTAATCAAATTGCTTAGAGATGTCAACTTAATGGTAGTCTTTTGTAGCATTTACAAAACAACACGTGCGGCACGGGAATCTAACAAGCACTTAGAGCATTAAACCAACAGGAGTGGACACGCGCTCTATTTCCCTTGCGCAAAAGTCTGCCACTTTCGGCGGGGGACGGGGTAACGCGAGCAACGCACACTAATTACAATGTTAACTACTAATGCATTTTTAAATCGCGTCGTTATACACGCACACAATAAAATTATTACACACTAGCTTAAACTAAACACACACAATCACATTCACACACAGGGACATCTATCAGTTTACGCTTCCTTAGCATAAAACAGTTAGAGCTTGACTCTGTCGATATTTAGTATCGATGTTTAGGATTTCATATAAGTACGCGAAAGATTTAATTATTTTCATGATTATTATGTTTGCTTATTAAAATGAGCATTATCTTATATTATAAAGAACAGTTTTAGGTAATAATAATCTATTATAATTTTAAGGTTTTTTTTTATTTAAGCACTTTGAAATAGATGAAAGTAAAGTAAATAGTTCATAAACATGAATTAACTAGAAGTAATTCTGTTAATTCATGTCTATGTGAATATTACAGGAAGAATAAAACAGTGTTTCTAACTAGCACACTTTTTTGTAATTATTATCAAAAAAGCCCGTCATACGGTCGGGCTAAATTTATTTGTTAAGCATTGTTTGACAAACAAATCTGGTTATGCGGTCGGGCTCTCCTACTATGTTTACTAATGTTTATTCAATACTTCCGATCCCTGATAGTACGGAACCCTCGGCGCGCGAGTCCTACTGGCATTTAGCCGTTTTTTTTGAAGTTATACTTTTTTTTGCGCGATTGGGAAAAATGATGAAAGTGAATTTTTACGATGCGCGCGCACACCGACAGAAAAAAGCAACACCCTGAAGTTAGTTGCGAACCTTTTACATACTGAAGTTAGTTGCGGATCTTTGTGTGTCGTATCAGTACAAATAATCTGTGTGAATAAATAAAAAATATATTGGCATTTATATCAATTCAAATATTTATGCATGTATGCGTTGTATTATTATTTGGTATTTTTGGATTGTTATACCAAAGAAGTATAACTTCTTACGTGCGTACATGGGTACCCACTCTTTTTTTTTATTTTACTACTGCGCACAAGGATGTATGTTCAATAACCACCACCTGTTGAAATTTGTTCTAGTGTGGATTAAAGATTGTAATTAATTATTACGTGTCAATTTTACGTGTATTATTCCTAAGTATGTATGTATATTCAAACCAAATAATACTTTGAATTAATTGTCTATTGCTATTAAATTTCGTTCCAACTAAGCAGAGCTTGTAATTGGAGGATTTTGTTCTGATTACATAATAACAAGACACTGACATGAGAATGTATGAGTAGATTTTTATTAGAGAGATATTTTATCTGTTCAGATAACAAAAAAACAACAGAACATATATCAGAAAGTCTTTATTTAAGTAGGTATAATAAAATACTGAAAAACTGTGCAATTTAAATTAACCTTATAAATCTAGTTTAACTAATCCTAGGTAATGCAATAAGAGGAGGTAGCGCACAGCGAGTTTACTTGCTAAGAACTGAGCTCTCCGCCGCTTGGGGGTAGGGAGGAGGTAGCAGTGCTGGCAGCACAGAAGGCTTTGTCTTTTAAGCTGTTAGTCAGATACTTGTACGCTTAGGAACCCACTTATATGGTTCCTACAATATTGGACCCAAGCGACTCGAGGCGCTGCTTCTTTTGAAAATCTAAAACAAACAACAAAAAAATAATTTAATACTGGAAAACCAATATCGATATTTGTGATTAAACTGTCTCATCTCTAATTATGTTAAAGTGTGACCAGTTTCTTAAAAATAAATACGCTTATTTTTGTAAGAAATGAGCAATTATCTTTCGGAATAAAGTGCACTAATCTTGTATATTTGGATTTATAATCTCATTTTACTTGTTCATTTAATATTATTTTGTGCATTACTTGGTAAAAAAAACATTGGTTTTAATTAAAAACTAAATAAATATGGGAACGGTGACACAATAATGTACATCCAAAATGAAACTTATTAGATATGTCAACAAGGCGAGATATAAAAAAGGAAAGGTTAGTTTTTATGTTAATTCAACTTAAAATATTACCCCAGATTGGAGTATTGATGATAAGCCTGGCAGCACTTGTTGATTAGCATTTTATTTGGTTAAATTGCTAATTTAATGCCTTATTTAATAATATTAGAACAAAATAATACTTACCGGTGGAATGTAATATTATCCTTTTGTAGACTTGATGTCGCTGAACGCTTTTTACACCAAAATACACTGCAATTCGGCATTTCTATTGAGACGCTATTACGCATGCACTGATAGGTGACTTATGATGCGGAACGCGCGTCAACTAGTTTTATATAACGGGTATGACCGGTGGGCTGGTACCTTTGGCAGAGGGGTACGCCTGTCAGTGGCCTCTCCGGTTGGTTTAATGCTCTAAGAACAAGCAACATACATATATTATTAAAAAACAAAAAGCCCACCTGCCTAAAACAAAGTGAAAAGAATGAAACCCATTATTTCTTTTCGTGCTGACGCTACATTGAAATTTTATATACCCTATGTCACTCCCACAATCAATACGAATCTAATGACACCTCAAACATTAAAATCCATTAAGTTTTTTAGGCTGTAGAGCGTACCAAAGCAATAGACATACATACTCACATACATACATACATACACACACTCGAAAAACATTACCCTTCTTGACTGCGTCAGTCGGGCAAAAAGTCTTGCAACAAACGGTTCCGGTTCAATAAAAACTTAAAAATCCGTACAAGGGCACGTGTTAGCTTTTTATTTTGATCCCGAGTCACAAAGGAGCTGCTGGAAGACGCTAACAATTTCACGATAGCTTATGGGATGTCACCACGACTACTGAATCAATAGCGGACTGATTGATTACTACGGGCAGAGTGACATAAAATACACAACATATACAAATAAATAAATAAATAAATAAAAGAAATATATACTTAGTAGTATCCTTCCATAATTTAATTTTGATTGAGTACGATGTCCGGTCGATCCGGTTTGTGTTTTTATCGAAATACAGTACAATAAATATGTTTATAACCTAATGATTTGCATAATAATCCAATAAAAATGTGTATTTAAAAGATGACTTGCAATTCCTACTCTTAGAGACTTCTGACGCAGAATTTGCGAATGCAGAAGAAACGTTATATCGCTGTTTATCAGCCTTAGTACGATTACCACACCCAGAAAGCATATCACCATACTTTATATTAAAGGAAAATGAATTATAGGCTATCTTCTATGTCTGTTTTTTATATTTAGCATTGTAAATATCTAACATTAAAATTTTATTATCATGTTAGATTAATTTTAATTAAAACATACCTCAGCAGAATTGCCTTTGAATAAAAATAAATTAAATATATCTGAGAGATATGATTAAAAGCAAATTAGGTAAGTATTTATAATAGTTTGAAATGAATATTTAAATAAATAATAAATAAATACACTTGTGACTCAAAAAGAAAATAAAAAAAAATAAAAATGGCGTTGGTACCTACTAGCTTTTTTTGGTTGGTGACACGTTGCGCGAATATCGTGACATAGGCATCTTTTGTTTCAATGTCAACAGTCAGATGTTTATCACGGGAGGAACCATGTAGGCCAGCTCACGAAGAGATTATCTCTCTTGCGTGCAGTTGCGATATAAGGATGTAGGTAAAAGTACTTTATACATGGCCAATTTAAACTTGCAAAGTCCGTACGAGAATTTTTTTTATTAACCGCAGTAACATACTTAGAGCTAATATTATCAAATTGTAATTGTAATATTGTTGTATTTTCATCGAACTGAATGTTGACATTCACATAGGCCTCGTGCTTACAGCTTCGGTTCGATTTGGTGATTCAGGACACAGGTACTGGCGCTGCTGCCCATTGTCTGATTTTCTATAAGCCATCTCAGCGGAAGAGTTTATTTGAACGCGCTATTCTCTAGAAATACCAGTCGGATTTGAATAACTCTTTTCACGTATGATAGCCCAGGTACTGAGGAAGTTTATAGGCTGTAACATTACGCTACCAGTAGTGTCGCCTCCGACGGGAGCAGAGTAGTAAGCAACGGCGCGGGTGAAAGCGCGCAGAAAACTAGTAATATACTATGACACATGATTTTACTAGCATCGGGGCCATTATTTACAAAATTGAGTACAAATGCATATTTGTGTAATACCCAAATAAAAAATGCAATGTATTTGTGTGTATTTCTTCTTACCAAATAAAAAGTTATTATTAAATTATTACAATAGACCGGAGAATACACGTAACGGCATTTTTCAGTCCTCACAATGATATGGAAGGATGTGGAGTTGGTTCCATATTTTAAGACATTTCTTATGTCTTTATAGTCAACTAACCGTTAAAGTCTCACGTTGTTCTAAACAATAGTGCTTAACAAGTTGTTATTCAATTACTTTTAGGAAAAGAAGTTGATTGATTTTTGCAAGTCTTACTCGTAAATGCAACACTAATACCATTTTAATATTCCATTCGTACAAATTTCGGATCCAGAATTACAAATCAACGCAGTAAAAGTCAGCAAAAAGTTTGTTTGAACACGAGGAATATTTGACTGCTTTGAGTTCCAAGCACAGGTATAAACGAAATAGTAGGTACTGGGTGGCGCAAAAGTACTGGCACTAAAGAAAATACTTTTTTTTTTTATATATGACATTTTCTGTCATTCTGTTGTTGAAAATTGTGTAGAGAACAAATGTAAAATACACATGGACCGTTTTACTCCCCAAGAACGTGGAATAATTGTGTCAATGTTCTTACGGAATAATTCATCAGTGATAAGAACACAACGTGAATTTCGTCGACGATTTCCCCACCGTCCGGCACCGATTGGTCGCACAATTCGACGCTTTGCCACACGCCTTGAAGCAACTGGCTCAACATTGGATAGACCTAAGTCTGGGAGACCAAGAACAGGCCGTTCAGCTGAAAATATCGATGCTGTGCGCGAAGATGTGGAAGAGTGTCCAGAAACATCAACGAGGCGACGTGCCACGCAATTGGGCATTTCCAGACGGACCCTGCAGCGTATTTTGGTGAAAGACTTAAAGATGTTCCCGTATAAAACTCAAATGACTCATCAGCTGCTGCCTGCTGACCACCGAGCTCGTCTAGATTACTGCCAGCGCGTCATAAACCTCAACCTTGAAGAGGATGATTTTCCTTCAAAATTGGTTATGAGTGACGAAGCGCATTTCCATCTCTCAGGGCATGTCAATAAGCAGAATACTCGGTTCTGGGGCACTGATAATCCGCGCATTATTCAAGAAACACCTCTACACCCACTAAAAGTTACTGTATGGTGTGGCATCTGTGTTGACAGAGTGATCGGACCCTATTTTTTCGAAGACGCTGGAGGCAATGCGATTACTGTCACTGGAGAACGCTACAGAACCATGTTACGTGAGTTTTTGATACCCAGTTTGGACGAATTGGGGCTGGAGCACATCTGGTTTCAACAAGACGGCGCTACGGCACACACAGCGCGCGACACTATGGACTTAGTGAGGGACGCTTTTCCAGGCCGAGTTATCTCTCGTTTTGGCGATTTGCCTTGGCCTGCAAGATCACCCGATCTGACCAGTCCAGACTTCTTTCTTTGGGGTTTTTTGAAATCTCGGGTGTATGTGAACAAGCCACAGACTCTCGCAGCTCTAAAAGAAAACATTCGTCAAGAAATAACGAACATATCGCAGGAAGTGTTACGGCAAGTTATGCAAAATGTCATAAATAGGGCTCAAATGTATATCAACTCTGGAGGTCACCATTTAAAAGACATCATCTTTAAATCCTAATGGTACGAAATTTAATGGCACAAATATACATTTAAAAAAATCTAAATCTAGTTTTCTAATTTAGAAAAAATGTTATAGCTGAACCAAATAGGGTCTTTACTTTTGCGCCACCCAGTATTACTATTTTTGTAGATATTACTATACATATACTTATAGTAGATAGGTATAAGGAAAGTTACTTATAATACAGTATTTAAGTTTATACAATAATCTTACTCAAAGAATAAATTATGTAAATACTATTATGAATATACATAATTTAAAATCGTATTTTGTCTACATTGATCATAATTTTACCACTTATATTATAATAATGTATTCATTGAAAATCAATAATCTACTACCTATTACTCTGTAGTTATACGACTCTATATCTAAACAAAGGTCGAAAACGACAGTTATTCCCCAAGGCAGAGTTCTAATAATATCGATAACAAGCAATATATATATTTAAAAAACAAAAGGCCCACCTGCATTAAACATAGTGAAAAGTAAGAAACCCATTTTTTGCTCGAGCTGACGCTACATTGAAATATTATGTACCCTATAACACTCCCACAATTAATAAGAATCTCACCTCATATTTTATGTTAAAATCCATTAAAACATTTAGGCTGTACAGCCTGCCAAATAAATATACATGCATACTCACATACATACATACATACGCTCTAAAAACATTATCTTCCTTGACTGCGGCAGTCGGGCAATAAAATACAGATACGAAATAGGCCTGACACTTCCGCTATGCATGTTTATTTATTTTACAACACTAATTCAAAACCTTGATGACCTTGCATACTTTATTTGTTTTGAATTACATTAAAAATTGCAGAATCTCTAATTATAGTAAAGTCGCTGTTTTTCCTGTCTAATTTTCCACTAACTTTGGATACGGATTTTAATATGGTTTTAATTATCCTTTAGAGCATAGCTTGAAGTATGTTTATAGACATCACGCCAATCATAATAGCGACTTTACTATAAAAAGTTCCCATGCGTAAACCATGGGCGGGTCGCTATTAACTAGGTAGGTACATATAATCCAAATTATAATACTTATCTAAACCAGCGTGTAAATTGCAGCCTTCACAGCCAAAGATTTGTAGGAAATGCCTACCTCAGAGCTATGATAATCACGCCGTGCCTAATATGCTAATAGCTGCCTACTTAAAAGAATAAAAATAATGCTGGTTTTAAATAAAATATGATTTCTAAGAGGCATCTTATTATTTATTTATTTACTAGCTGCGCCCCACGGTTTCGCCCGCGCGTTAAATATGTTTTGTAGTATCCCTCGGGAACTACAACGATTTTCGGTATAAAAAGTACACCTACACCTAGCCTAGAATATGTCCGTCTCCGGCACCGAATCTATCTACATACCCATTTTCATCGGAATCGGTTCAGCCGTTTAAGCGCTGAGTTGTAACAAACACACACAGACACACACACACACACAAATACACACACACACACACACACACACACACACACACACACACACACACACACACACACACACACACACACACACACACAAACACACACACACATATATATACACACACACACACACACACACAAAACTTCATGCACATAGGTAGGTACAGAGGAGGACTTAATGCGACAAAGGGCCGCCCAATTACAAGAAACCGTAACCGATGTGTGTGTATGAAAAGATTAATTAATGTTGAAGAGGCAATTGAGGTAAGTTTGGATCGAAGCAAATGGCGTTCTATAGTCTTTGCTTACCCCATTAATGGGAGACAGGCGTGAAGTTATGTATGTATATGCATGTATGTATGACTTGTATCACATCGGCATCAAAAGTTTCGGTTTAATTGCTTAGTTCACTATTAGCGTTGCTGATCAGCTCATTAAGGTGATAGATTTATATATTACATACCAAAACCTTTCATGAAAAACTTACATTAAAACAGTCAAAACCGCATAAAAATCTATTAGGTACCTAGTCTCCAGATTAGCAATTTTATACTGCTTATAAAATTATAAGTATTAATTAATTATGATATGAAAATTATAGTTATTTAATACAAATAAATACAATGAAACAATAAAAAATGCATTGTAAGATTTAATAGAAATAAATAGTTATTACAAAAATTTTACAATGCATTAATTGTACTCGTGGGACAAAAGTAGTGATAATGATACCATCGATGGTACTAGTGGGATAAATCGGTGCCAATTGTACCATCAATGGTATTTTTAAATGGTACAACTGGTCCGGCGGCTATTAATTTCCACTAAAATAAGTTTATATCAATTTTATATAACAAACTAGCTGCGCCCTGCTGCTTCGCCCGCGCGAAAATTGCTATGTGTTTAATTAATGTAACTCGGGAATCAGAGCGATTTTCGGGATAAAAAGTAGCCTATGTCCCGAAACCAAATCTATCTTTATACCAATTTGCACTGAAATCCGTTTAGCAGTTTAAATTTAATATGGTGGTTAAGTATTCTTAAACTTTCTAAATCGCAGCGCAATTTTCTTTGTTTTTCGTTCATAAGAACCTTCTCCCGACAATAACAAACACAACAAAAAAAGAATTAACGAAATTGGTCTAGCCGTTCACGCGTGATGCCATGACCAAGGGAAATATATATAGATATATATATATATAATAATAAATATATATATATATATATATATATATATATAGATTAACTTCTATTGTTTTATTGTACTTTTGTGGAAATTATATTATTTATTTTAATTATTAAAGTTCCTTGGTTTTTATTAGTTCAAGTTTCAGTATGTGAATTACTACATTTATAATTAACTACAATTACATTACAATTATAATTAATTTATTATTTGTAGTTCATGTAAAAAATTAATATCTCTATAGGATATTTTAAGGGGAACCTAGAACATTCTCTAAGTACCCAGAGGTCAAGATCAGGTAGAGATTTTTATTTTTATTTTATATTTTTATTTTAGATTAAACAGTAATTGTGCGTATAGACCCTAAGCAAGCTAGGACACAAGGAATAAATAGGCAGTAGTTTAATATATTACTGACTAATACGTAGGTAGACAGTAGTCAACACTGAACAATTTAAATTGTTTAAAGTCTAATAATAATAGTTTCGATGCCGGTGATAAACTCTGTTTTATATTTTTAATTTTTACTACTTTTTATAAATATGTATTTAAAAATGTAAATAATAATAACATAAGTAATTAAGAGATATAAAAATAATAACCGTTAATATTAGACTTCTTGAGATCCGCTTGTCGGTAGTAGCACTAATGGTACTAAGGACACAGTAGTATCACTAATACCATTGATGGTACTATAGACACCACGCTCATATTGCACATTTTAAAGAATCGATATTCATATATTTCAAAATGCCCATACTTTTTTAGCACGATACAAAATCTCTCTTCACAATTTACTGTAGACGTATCGACCCTAACTTGATATGAGCTGCCAAACCTACAAATAAAGTAGACTGAGGTGAATGGACAACTGAAAAAACCTCTAGTTAACTCAAAGGGGATCTAGGGGGCCACTAACTGTAAAACTTTCAGGACGATAGGCTTCCTGCAGTAATTCTCTTCAGTCGTACACTTTTGGCAGAGTGGTCGTGATTCCGTGATAAATGCCAGGAATTGAGTACATGTCATGAAGGTTTTGGGTCGACATCAGCTGGCTTCAATAGCTAAGAAGAAGCCTTGGTTAATAAAGCCTTTACGATATTTTTCCACCTGTTTCGTTTCGTTTCTCATTACGCGGGGACTCCACAATGGAACTCTGAGTGGCAGCTTTAATCAGGTCAGTCCAGCACCTCGGCGATAGAGCGCATGCCCTCCTCTAAGCTTTAGATGACCAGGCGCTCCATGGATTTCTCATTTCGCGATACGTGTCCGAAATACTTTAGGATTCGTATTTGCATAGTCGACGATAATCTTTCTTGAATTTTTAGCCTTTTAAGTATGGCCACGTTAGTACGCCGCGCGGTCCAAGGTATCCGTAGAAGTCGTCTCCAACACCACATCTCTAGCACATAAATTTTTCTTGAAGCTAGTATCTATCTATACTGTTATATAAAGCGAAAGAGTTTGTTTGTTTGAACGCACTAATCTCTGGAACCACCAGTCGGACTTGAAAAAATATTTTTGCGTATGATAGCCACTGGGCTATCATACGCAACCTTTCTCGTGAACTGTCTCGAGGAAGGTTATTGGCTATATAACATTACGCTACTGGCGACGGGAACAGAGCCTGAAACCTCGTCTCGAATAGCTAGTTAATAGATACAATTAACGAATAAGTATGCTTTCAAATATCGAAAGTTAAATTTTGACTTATGGGTAGTCACAAACTTTACTATTATTTTAATTGCAAGGCTAATAATAATGTAATCTAGTCATGATTTTTAAAAAAATGAGGCTTGTAGCTTTTAAATTGCAAGTTGTAGGTATAAGGACTTTTTTACACTTCTGTGAACAAAAGTAGCCAATCAGAAGACCCTTGCCCTTGCAGTCAACTAATAAGTATCACTTAAAATAAACTTGGTATATTTCCACTTCAGAATAGTTTTTGTTGAGATAATATCAATTCCACTTAGAAAAGTTTTTTTGTGATAAGTACTTAATATCAATAAAGAAATGATTGAAATGTTTAAGTTTTTTTTTCGTTTAATACACGTTTTTGTTCTATGTTTTAATAATAATAATAATACCAGCCTGTTTTACAGTCCCACTGCAGGGCAAAGGCTTCTTCTCATATAAAGAAGGAATGAGCATTAATCACCACGCTTTCTCAAGGCGGATTGGCAATTTCAAACTTTTAAGTCCAGGTTTCCTTACGATGTGAGGAAACCCGAAAATAAAAAACACCTTATGTTTTAATATGATATTGAATATTATCCAATGTATTGTTGAGATCAGAACCACTGATGAATGACGGAGGCTTAAAAATATGTAGCAGTAGATAGACATTTCTGATATTGTAACGTTACCTTATTGAATAAAAGCACAGTTTTTTTAAAAGATAACTCCTCTTGGCTACAAATCCTGTGTCGCGAAGGAACTTCACAAACATACAGTTAACAGACACAAAGTACACCCAGACTTGAAACAAATATTTATGGATCACACAAAGTTTTGTCCCGTGTGGGGATTGAACCCACAACCCCGTGCACAGCAGTAGCTTGCGCTCACACTGCGCCACGGAGGCAGTATGCTTTAAAGCAATTAAGAATGTGAAAAAATACCTCTACTCAAGCCAATTTGTCCACAGATAACTCACTGACAATAGTCCGTAAAAGGCTAGGCAGTCTTTTATTGTCAGATAAATACAATTAGTTATATTTCTTGGAAAAATTAAAACAACGACTAAATTAACACAAAATAATACAGAAATTGAATTTGAATTAAATAAAGTACTAGTTTTATATTTTATAAATCAAACTGTTAGGAAATTGTAATTTTTTTTTTTTTTTGTAATGAAGTAGTAAAGATAAAGTAATTTAAAAATGACCAACACATAAAGTTTTGAAACTACGAATTTTAAACATTTCAATTATTATTTAATCTGCGTGAATAAAAACCTATGTAATATCCTATACAGATAATGAAGTATACTCACAAAATTTCGCTCTTTTTTATACAACTTACATAATAATATGAAGAAACAAAACAGTACTGTGTTCTCTAAAAACGCTACCAAGCTATTGCTAATAGTGATATAGAAGTAATATAGGGAAGGGAAATAAAATGAGTGGGATTGCACGAGTAATTGGGCCACCATTACTCTTATACATCAAACAAAACGCTAAAGAACAAGTTTAGTATTAACGCCGGTATTCTATTAAATAATGAATACTTTCCCAGTGGATCTTGGCGTTTCCTCGTGGCCAAACTATTTCGCCAAACTGATTGACCTTGTGGCCAAACTCGAAGGATCGTAGAGTAGTCCTCTAGTAGCAAGTGCTTTTTGATTCCATGGGGTATGGAAATAGGGATCAGTGGATCAATAGTATTAGGCTTGCAGAAGGTTGTAGGAGGTTTGCATGATCGAAATGATCTGCCTCGTTCGGTTGCAACCAGTAGGTACAATAAATGCAGTAGTAAGTGTTTTTCTATGTTTTGAGAACATTGAAAAATACTTAAGAGTACATTATATATTACTTAATAACACTTACGAGTACTTGTTAGATGTTTCTTCGCTCATTTCATTACGCTCGTACCATTGCGTAACGTGTTGTACATTTAATCTCACGCGTCACGCGCGTTAGTTTTTTATAAACTTAGCCGAAATAACCCCAAGATTTCTGCACACAATAAGTAGGTAGTGAACACAATTTAATGTATATAATAACTAAAATATATAATAACCGTTTAGCCGTTTAGGCCCTGAGTGGTAACAAACACACACACACACACACCCAAACTTTCGCATTTATAATATTAGTAGGAACTTAGGAAGTATATAATAATCGTGCCATTTATGGAGTAGTTTAGGGTTGGATATTTTTAGTAAACCTTTCAGTGATGTAACGATATTTCTGTTTTCAAATGAGGAAGCCGGATTGTTTCTATAGAGATAAAGGTCAGTTTAATTAAAACTGAATAGAACAGGATAATTATTATTTAATGATTGTTTGTACGTTTGTACATACCATCAATTAAAAGAGTCTCAAAACAATTGCACTTAATAATCTTAGGCTAAATAAGTCTACTCTTGATTGGTGTTACAATGACAGAACAATGTATTGGTTGCTGTGTACATTTTTTTTTTATATTATAGCCTACCTAAGTGACTCCACCCCGCCTGATGGTAAGCAGTCGGTGGAATCCCGGCGGCCACCACACCAAAAGCCATCTTCTTAAACTGCTGGTATGGTGGCCTCCACTATGGCGGCTGAGAATGTGGTTAAAGGAAAGGGAATGAGGAAGGTGAGGAAAGAGGAAAAGGGGAAAATTGGGCCTCCGGCGCTCTCACTCACCGAACGAAACGCAGTAGTACGGATACTACTACTCTTAAGTCGATTTTCTATGAGAGGGTAGTACTTCCCCGGACGATCCGGCCCATTCATGCTGAAATCAGCGTGGATCTACTACCGTACAACTATACTTATTTTTATGTTTAAAACTTTTCACATAGTCGTTACCTTTACTTACTTCTCCTTTCTATTCTTCTCCCTCATGACATTCTTCTTCTCTTTGTTGAGCTGAGTATGAGAAAGAAGTTTCTTTTTCATTCTTCTTCATAAATCGAAAACTATACATTATAAAAATAATTTAAAAAAATGTTTAAGCTTGTCCCATGAAGCCCTTTCATAAAATACCCCACATGACACGTTTGGCATAAAGACCCTGTTTTTTAATGATTTGATTACAAAAGTGTATTTTTCAGATTTTTTCCTAGACTGTGGTATAAGACGGTATTACTTGATATATTTCATAGTTCTAGGTAAACGGAAAATACCCTATGAATTTTGATTCCCATGAGAGTGTCGACATAGACGTTATTTGCGGTTTAAATGGCCGTATCTTTTTTAACGTTAACATAGGAGTTTGGTTTTTTCACAGTTTCAAGAGACCGTAGACTTAAATATATAATTTCAAGTCGATACCTCTACGCGTTCTCGAGATAAAGGGCCTTGACAGACAGTCGGACAGACACGAAAGTGATCCTAAGGGTTCCGTTTCTCCCTTTTGAGATACGTAACCCTAAAAATTATAACATAACATTGTAATCCTAGTATTTATAGGATAAGATTACAATGTATAATTTGTATAAATTGTACGTTAGATCTATACCGGTCTGAAAAAATTCTTAATATTATTAAAGTAGCACTTAACATTCTTATTCTTTTTTTGGTTTTGTTTTGTGATTAAGAGCGCTGGAGGAGCAACTACCGTTTTGACCTCTAAAGCTCTAAAACGACTATCTTAGCATTTTTCTGAAAATTACATGTTTCTAGTTTGTACAAAATTAAATGCCGAGACACATAATGTCTCTATAAACTTACATTTAACTAAAATACTAAATCTGTGCTACGGAATACTTTTAGCAAAATATTGCGCCTAATGCCAATTTAATAAAGAACGGCATATACTACGAGTACTTACTATGTCATCTTGCAATAAATTTGCACGATCGGGGTGTCGTAATGCCCCAGTAGTGGCACCCACTTTTTAAACACAGTCCGAGTTTCAATACAACCTAGTCCCAATGTAACTTATTTAAATGATAATATGTCCTTTTCAAGTATGTCTTGGACATAACTAGCTTACAATGAAAGAAAACAGTGAGGAAAACT
This sequence comes from Parascotia fuliginaria, assembly GCA_963082885.1. Classification (NCBI taxonomy): domain Eukaryota; kingdom Metazoa; phylum Arthropoda; class Insecta; order Lepidoptera; family Erebidae; genus Parascotia; species Parascotia fuliginaria. The sequence goes on from OY720177.1 coordinate 16,286,104, forward strand.
GGATATGAAAGCCTGAAATTGTCAATGAACGCTTACACAAAGAATGCATTGCAGAAGAGACCTTGATAAGCAGTTGGATAGAAACGGGCCCGTATGATGATCGGTAAACGTCACTAATTTAGACATCTTTTTTTTTAAAACAAATCTCGCACTAGGGAACAAGCCCTGTGTTGCGGGGGACTTTACAAACATACAATTAACGGGCACAAAGTACACACAGACTCAGAAAAAAAATCTTATGCATTAAACAAAGTTTTGTCCCGTGTGGGAATCGAACTCACAACCTCGTGCTCAGCTGTCGCTAGCGCTTCCAGTGCACCATGTAGGCAGTCAAATTTAATGACTGGTATAGCATATTCTCACAGATATGCACTTAAAATATACTAGGTATTACTAGAGATATTTGCCTATTAGTTTCTGTTATCTACTTAAAAATTTGATTATTATTCTCTATTACATTGTTCATATTTATGTGATTACTAATTTATTTCAATGCTTTATTACCGTTATTAAAATAAATTACTATTATAATAACATACACGTTATTATCGGTGTGATAACATCAATAACTTCGTTAATCATAGTGTTTTAATACAACCTACTAGAATACTAAGTTAGTTATTAATTCACTGTTAATTTCAATATTGTATTAATTATAATTTTTAATAAAAATGTAGCAACCATTACTTATCTATGTATTTCTTACTTTATTACTCACAAACGTTTTGTACTCGATTAAAAACAAACATCGGTACCACAAAAAATCATAAGTTTAGTTTAGAACAGAGAAAACGATTAGTAGTTACATTTTTCATAATTATAACACAACACCAACAATTATAATACACATAACAACCACACAACGCTATCTAGACCCAAAGTAAGCTTAAATTAATAGCTTATGATATGGGGTCTATAATGCGGATAAACATACGTATATACTTTTTTTTGTAAATACATACATAGGTACACCCAGACCAATGCAAATAACCATGTTCATGCACACAAATATTTGCACTGAGCGGGAATCGAACCCGCGACCTCTGCGTGGCAGTCCTTATACAGTACTATCGAACCACAGAGGTTTTTATTTATTGTCAACAACGCTCTTCGGCGAAAGAAATAATACAGTTACTGTTAAGCTAGACCATAAATACTACGCAAAATCAATATAATAGGTATATTTCTTGCCAAATAGCTTATATATGTAAAAAATATTGATAAATACGAGTCAATATTACAGATAGCCTGGAGGAAACCGTGTTTCACGGCCTTGAACACAACAAATTACTCCAATTTCCATTCTGCAGAGTTTTTACGTCTTCGTTTCACCATTTGTACGATTGATGATGTGTTACTTATGTGGGAACACGATATCTATTTATCAAGTTCAACCGAAGGATATATTTCACTCGCAAAATATACGATACTTTGGAATTTCTTATTGCATAACAAAAGTCTTCATAATTATAGTTGGCTTGCTGCTGTCAGTAACTTCGCTCGTATAAAAAAGTTTATACTTATCTAAGGTATGAATTAAAATTTTGTTAAAGTAACTTTTAAGTTATAGTTAGTTGTAAATTGTGAGTAGTTTTTTAATGAGACTCACTACTCACCTGGCGATTTTCAAGAACTAATGGGCTATATAGTGAGTAAATTCGGATTGTAATGATGACGATAAACATTTGAAATAACGTCCTAGCACGCGCAATCAGTTCACGTCCTACTTAATCACCAAAAACCGAAATCCGTAATAATTTAAAAAAGAAATGGTACGAGCAGATCGCGCAAGCTCACGCTATCAGCTTTGCAAGTAAACGCGAAATCTACTCGAAAGGAATTGCATCAAACTGGCGCAACTATAGCTTCGTGGGTGGGATGCCGGATATTAAATCTGTACTAGCTTGTAGCCGTTTGTATCTTTTACATTAAAGTTGTCAAATTTAATTAAGTAAAGCTTTTAATTTTTTTAACATATTACCTCATTATTTAGCCGAATGAATGAAGTCCCTATGTTTTTTCAACATACTCGCCGTTTATGACAGCGAGCGTAATTTGATAAACATTTATAAACATCACAAGACATGTTTTACAATAACAGCTGTTTGAAAGATGCGATGTTTTTATTTTGCACTGTCTGAAATGTGTTTTGTTTGCCTCGGAAACCAGACCGATTTTCGTGATAAAAAGAAGCTATATCCTATATCCTATTCAAGTACTAATTACTATACGGTAGAAATAAAAAAATTATGACAATTCAAAAAATAATGGCAATTCAAATGTAAACTGTAGATTCTGTAATACAATAAGATGAAGTCGACTTAAATAAAGTCAAATTTAGGATCATTACCATTAACTGTAACGTCGTAAAGGCACAATAAACTGCGAAAGATCTAATAATAAAAGAAGGAATGTGAAGAGTAATAAAATAGGTTTCTCTTTGTACAATGATTGATTTGGGTTTGTTTTTACACTGATTGTATCGGATTTGACGATCCACATGACGCACTACGATTACAAGGTCACTGAACCAATTTTTTAAGATCAATAAAACAAAACAATACAAAAGCTGAAATCTATGATTATCTTTACTTATTAAGCGGCAGAGTTTGTTTGTTTGAACGCGCTTATCTCTGGAACTACGAAATTAAATAATTATTTTTGCATATTTGCCCAGTTCTTGTAATTTCTGATTAAACAGCTATAATAAAACCGGCTTCATTAGAAAAATACAAACTAGTTAATATGGCCTTTTAAATATAGTAAGAACTGATTGGACAACATTAAGATTCAGACCTGTCATAAAGATATATTAAAGTAGATTAATGGTACGGAATTATCCGTTAAAGTCGAATACAAAATTAGTATCGTGCCTTTAACTTTATACTAAAATAAATTATCTATAAAATTTTGTATCTATATTATATTATTTATAGCGAAAGAGTGTGTTTGTTTGTTTGAATGCGCTAATCTCGAAAACTACCGGTTGAATTTAAATAATTATTTTTGCGTATGTTGCTCAGTTCTTGAGGAAGGTTATAGGTTATGTAACATCACGCTACTCGTGACGGGAGCAGACCAGAAAGCAAAGACACGGATGAAACCGCATCGCGGGAAGCTTGTAGCTAGTTGATTTAATATTAGGTATTGCGTGTGGTCAAAAGTGCGTGTTGTAAGATATAATTAAAAGAATACAACGTAATGCAGTAGCTCAATATCCCCTCGATCCTCTTCCTTTTACCTTTTACTTCCTTATATCTTTCTACCTTCATGGTACACGGCTTAGTTGTCTTTTCTAAGCAATATTACCGCAATGCTTAAGAAACAGCCATGTTGTTCATAGGTTAGGGTTAGAACTTGCCAGCAGATGGGCTGTATGCTTGTTGCCACCAAAGTAGTATATAAAAGCGTTATCATACCAAGTATAGTGACTATAGCAATCCTTTTGGTAATATTGATATTGGTAATTTGTCTATGTTCTGTAATTGACGTCATGAACTTGAACAATATGTATTCCAATCCAAAGAGTCGTATTTGCCTTACGGATTGTCGAAACTTGAACACTGCTTTAAAGATTCCAATCCAAAGAGTCGTAATTGCCTTGCGGATTGTCAACCGTCTTACGTTGAATAAGTTTCCTGCTGCCTTCTTTTGTAATTGTTCGTTTTATTTAATTGCTATCATATAAAAAAGGCAAATTGCCTACTCAAATATAATTACAACCACACAACAAACATAATACAAGGCAATTAAAAACCACTTTACAAAATAATTGTTTAAAATATACCAAAAAAATAATAAATGAAAACAAATCGTCTTTGGAGACTGCAAGCCTAAGGTATCAGGAAGACAGCTATACGTCTTATAGAAAGACAAGACCGGTAATGTAGGTCGTACATCTCCGCGAATCTCAACGACTATTACTGCAAATAATATGCTCTCTTAGATATAAACTGGTGCCACAGTAAAACAATGCGATGTAAAAAAGCTTCGCATAACTGCTTTTGTAAAAATGGAAACAATGTTAAGAGAATACAGCCAAATCAATGATAATTGTGATGGCAGAAGAGACTGAGGACGAGGAAAGAGTGCCTCGTACTTTACTTGTTTTACTAAACGAAACGCAATAGAATAGCGCAAACGCAAAACAATAGAAATTTATACGTCGTTTGAGAAAATAGTATTCTCTTCGAGTGATCCGAGCGAAACGTATCAAAATCCACAAGCATCTACTACTGTAAAATATTATAGTCAAACTTAAAACAAATTTGACCTCCATTGTTGGACAGAATTGTTTTTTCTAACGCTCATAATTATTAAGAGAACTTAAATTTTACCTTTTTCACGTACTTATTATACCTACTCGTATAACCAACGACTCTATCAAATTTCCATATTATATAAACCAGGCGTAACATGTACTTATTTACATACATTCATACATAACTTCACGCAATTTATCCCCGAAGGAGTAGACAGAGGGGTTTAACCACCCATGTTTCGCCATTTTATTTTCGGTTCCCAAGTAACAAAGGGCGAGCCTGTTGCCATATATCGGACACAGTTCCAGACTCCGAGCTAATATGAGAATTTCTCAACAGAAAAACCCAATATCATTTTACTCGTCCCGGGAATCGAACCCGAGATCTCGGCGTGGTAATTCGTACACAGTACGTCCGAACCACAGAGGCAGAACTATTTATTGGCTATTTAATGCATCTGGTAAGCAAATTCACACACTTTTTAATATTTTAAATGGTAGGTAATAATAAATATACATAATAATAAACAATATTTAGAATATATTTTATAGCTTTTAATGGACTAACGACCTTCATGCAGTTAGAAAACGATTGTCTTTACCTCGCAGTTGCTTATGCTTAGGAAAGCCATTTTCGACAAAATTTAACAGACTCATGGAATGGAATTTCCTTTTAAATAAAATTAAATGTAGGCCGAAAAGCATTGAGTTAAATTTATGAAATTTATATAGGCGGCTCTTTAATTACTTTTGAACATAATTAAAATTCACGTTTATTCCTTAGCAAAAAATAATAAGTTATACTTAGTTGAGGTTCATTTAACACTTGGAAATTATAGAATTATACAGATTTTAAAAGAAATTGTTTTATGGAATAATAAAGAAGAAATTGTTATACCTACCTATACTTTAGAGGCTATATTTTCCAGCTGATTTTTAGTGCTATTTAAAGGTATCACTCACAATGCCATCAGTTTTTATATTTAAGAGCAATCTTCTTTCATATTTCACACAAAACTCTGTAATCTGTGTCCAAACTGAATTATTTTATGGACAAAGGTTGAATATAAAAAAAAATCTAAATTTTCATCTGAATATTATACTTATTTTAAATCAATCTCAAGTTCATGTAATTCAAAAGTTTAGAAACCTCTTCTAGTGAAGTGATGTCGATTTATAAGCTCTATATCTAAATTGCATATCTGACAATAAATTATAGATTCTTACAGATTATCCTAAAGGATTTTACTAATATTATAAATGCAAAAGTTTGTGTGTGTGTGTATTTGTGTGTATGTGTGTTACACAGTCACCGATTTCGATGAAAATTGGTATGTGGATAGATTCAGTACTGGAGACGGACATTGGCTACTTTTTATCCCGAAGATTGGCCTGGTTCCCGAGGGAGACAGAACAATTTTTTGTAACATTACGCTTCTGGCGACGGGTGCAGAGCAAAAGCGAAGACGCGAGTCAAACCGCGCCGAGTAAAGCTAGTAATATATAATACTCAGCTATATATAATAGCGGTTTGGTTATTATTATAGGTATTCCATAAAAAAATACCTTAACCTGACCAACGTCTTAACCACTATTCAAATCAATTTACTAGTTTCTGACGACCTTGAAATTTAAACCAGATTGAATAATTGGCTTATTATTTTGTATTGATTAATACATAATTATAATACCACTAATATTATAAATGCTAAATTTGTGTGTGTTTGTTACCACCTAGCGTCTAAACGGCAGAACCGATTACGATGAAAATTGGTATGAACATAGATTCGATATAGGATACTACTTTATATCCCGAAAAACATGAGTTACTTAGTTACATTAATTAAACACATTTGCCGCGTGGGAAAAGCCGCAGGGTGCAGCTAATAAATTGTGACGTCATTTTCCAGATCTCTGAGAAGTCAAAGATTTAAATATAACCAAATTAAGTAGATATATTTAATTTCTCAAACACTACATATTATAAGTTTAACATAAATACGACATGAATACCAATCGTTGAAGCCAAATTCTTCTATCATTTACGCTTTATTTCAAATAAATCTTTTTATACTGTATCAGCCCAAAACTTAGCTGCGACTGCAGCATTGTCAGCGGTGTTAATTAAATTCTCCTCCGTGCAGTTGTTCGGGCACGCAAGGCACGGTGTTAGGTTTGCCATCGTTTGAGGAATAGCATTACACTTGCACTTCAAATTGGAACTATTAGAATATCGTCACATCTTTGCTTACTGCTCTGTTTCCGTCGGCAGTAGCGTAATGTTACATAACCTTCCTCAAGAACTGGAATATCATATACAAAAATAATTATTTAAATCCGAGTAGAAGTTCTAGAGATTAGCGTATTCAAACAAACAAACAAACAAACTCTTCCGATATATATAATAGTAGTAGATTATTCTTTTAAAAACACTAAAACAAATACCTACTCAAAAAGATGGTAAAAACCGTATCAAAATTAGTTTCTTGGTTATGAAGAAGTTAACGGAGAACAGACATGAAAAATAATAATTTTATGCTTTATTGTATAAATATCTACTTTTTTATCGTCGACAGTAACGGACTATTCAGCGATATAACCGGCAATCGTTGTTCGCGGATCTTAAAAGATCAAGTTTAGCGAGAAAGTACCCACCCAGTTGAGTTGTGACTGCGTAAAAACTCCGGTTATACAACTCGCGGTAGACTTGAGTGAAACGGGTGCATAATATTATTAATGCATATGCCTTCTCTTCCATTCACTCTACAAAGGAGTAAGAATATGAATTAACAAGAAGTAGGTACCTATGTGTATATTATTAAAAAACAAAAAGCCCTTTAAAAATATAATTAATAAAAAACAAAAGGTTTCTTTCTTTTCATATGTTTGAGGCAGGAAACCTATTTTGTTTCTCGTGCTGTAACCACATTCAAATTTTATATGCCTTATGTCACTCCCACAATTAATACGAATCTAATGACACCTCATACATTAAAACGAGACATTTAGGCTGTAGATCGTGCCAAAGAAATAGACATACATACTCACATACATACGTACAAAGATAAGCTCGAAAACATTACCCAGCTTGACTTAAACCATGCATTTTCGAAATATTAAAGCAAATAATTATGTTTTACGTTTGCATTACATAATTCTGTACCAAAAATAAGTGGTGTTTTGAAATATTTTTTTCATTTCGGCATTTGTTGAATTTTCCATCTCATTTTAATTTAAACGTACATTTTATAAGGAAAATTTTATTCATAGATAGCAAATATCAGAATACCTACTAATTGACTGAAAGCAGTAGGTAATTCTAGAAACCTAAAATAACTTAGAAAACCAACAAACTTTTCCGCCATATCTGGACGAACTGGAGACGAACCATGTTATATTTTCCTTCAAGCAAATAGTGGGAGGGTTTCCGTCACAAATTCTCGAGCCGTCACCTACAGCCGTTCAAACGATCCGTTTCCCACCACCCTTTTACATTTCCGACCTTTTCAGTTGAAATAGTATAAAAGTACCACCAGATTAACCTTACGTTTCACGTGCGTGGAGTATAAACATCAATGGCTTTGAATACCAATAGAAAAGGTGAAAAAAAAGTCTATTTGGGTATAGGTGATATTGAATAAGGTTTAGGTTTTGATATCGGACAATTACAAGACTTCAAGACAGGACAAGGAGAATATTGCCAATCACAGACGTGCCAAAATACCTAGTATTTATATACCCAGTAATAGTACGGCTGCCTCTGCCTAAGACACTGTAGGTAAGTTATGTGAACTTACATGGAGTAGAAGGCATATTCTCTCGCTGTCAATACCAAGTTTTCCATAGAATTCATGATAACCTAATGAGTTTTTGAGTGCCACTGTGGTTCGGTGATACGATGTACGGACTGCCACGCAGAGATAGCGGGTTCGACACCCGCTCAGTGCAAATATTTGTGTGCATGAACACAACTGACATGTGTTTCTAAGTATAATATTAAATGTTAAAAAAAAAGTATTTAAGGTATGACCGCACTTTAGAACCCATAACATAAGCTATAATAATAGTATGCTTAATTGGATCTAGATAGCGTTGTGTGCAGTTGTTGTGATATTATTTTTTGTTATTATATTGCTAGCTGAATGACAATTTAGAAAATGCTAAGCTATATTATGTCAATGTAACGCAAAATTAATCGTTGAAGGTTTATTTTATGCTGATTTTTTGAAATGTTGTCAGAATGCATGTCACAACAATGGATAGGTTTTTCATACGATTCAAACTCATGTTCACGTTTGTGTTTCTTTACAACCTTGTCAAGATGTAATCGTCCGTTGAATGGTTGTGTGGAAATACTCTAAGATGAAGTCAATTTTCGTTAACAGTGAGCACTTTTCGTAATTTGTATGTTAGCGAGATCCACTCTAGTAGAAGAAACTACCTTGCATTTTTGGTGTTATTATTTATTTATCTATAAAAAAAAGGCTTTTTTATGCGCTTTATATCCCCCCGTTTATAATGCACGATGTCCATTCATACACTTTTTTAGTATAATATATCCTAATAATATTATAAATGCGAAAGTTTTTGTGTCTTTGTTACCACTCAGCGCCTAAACGGCTGTACCGATATCGATGAAAAAAAAAATATCCTGAAAATCGGTCTTTTTCCCGTTTTCTGTTTACATTAATTAAACAAATACCATTGTCCACGCGAGCGAAGCCGCAAGGCGCAGCTAGTACTTAATACAATGCGGCTGGCCTGATCGTAAGTGAATTTTGTAACCTATTGGTTGTGCTAAGTTGGCATGCTTTGCAGAATCAATGCTTAGAAACCACAACCAACCTTAGACTTACCTTATAGGGGTCAGCTTTAGGGACGAGCGAGGAGACAATTATACATATAAGCGAGTGCGAGTGAGACAGCTTTTTACAGAATCTGAAGAAGAAGGAGACGATAATAAAGTTGGAAACAGGAGTATACATAACATATCTAATTATAATAAATCTCAGATTTTATATTATGACGTCAGTAGAATTACTTAATTTATTAAACTTTTAAGGCGTCTGGCGGAGGTTGCCACCCTGTGTCTGGCAACGAATGGTACGATATTCTAATAGTATCCTGTACAACATACTAAAGAATTACGCTTTATACAATAACGTTTTTGGGCAGCAATTATTCACATCTTGGCTACCTGTTACCTGTCAAAAGCCACCATAATTCGAGATTCATAATATCCAAACCTTCTTACCTGACGTAAGGTACTGGCACAGAAATTTTTTCAGCCCTTATACTATGAGGTAGGTCGAGCGATCACGGGCTCTCCTTCTAGAAGAAAATGTAGTGAATATTGAAGAAGAAGAGAACTAACTCTCAATCATAGAACGAAACGCAATAGTATATTTTACACTGATATTCTTCAGGGTAGTACTTTTCCGATCGATCCGGCTATATCGCTTTAACGGCAACTAATAACAAGAGTCCTTACAGCATAATAACACTTATTATGTTGTCTTATCTCAGAGTAATTATCAAAGATGTACTGATAGGTACATCAATATACACTAAGCTATATTTATAATTACATACATTGCAAACTCTGTATTGCATTTATTGTTATTCAAAGCAATCTTTCTTGTAAATTTATAAAAAAAACTTAAATAAAAATGATCTATTATATTGCTACTCAGTTAATAAATGACTTTTTTTTATTTACTAGTAAACTACGAATTCAAACATATGTACTTTTCTTTGTTAGGCATGTATGTCTTCAATAAAATAATTACATGATTAGCGCTTCTGGAAAGAGGACGTAATTAATATTTGTATTTACCAATGAATAGAAAAATAAAGTATGCGTTTATAAATTTAAAATAAAAGGGTCATGTTATATTAGGTGCAAAGACCAAAAGGCAATGCTTGGCAGTATAGTTAGAGATGAAGCCCGGCAAATTTAAAATAATTTAGGAACAGCAGTGATATACTTTCTTTAGCACCGAGCCCTTATGCATCTAATGAGTACTCGTAATTTTTATCTTTGACGTAACATTCAACTTATTGCAAAGAAAAGTGGTTCTCATATTTCTTCGCAAAAGCAATGTTTTACCTGGTATTTAATAAAACAAGCCTGTACATTCACTTTGCGGTGAAAACTTTGATACAAAAGTGCAGTTTACTTTCATTTTCACTTTGCAATATCACTTTCTTGAGTCGTTGACTCGGTTCAAGGCGAACATGACCTCGTTAGCACATTCCTTATGAATCACGGAAACAGTTCAGCGAAATGAAACATTTTGATAAAGAGAAAAGATTCGATTTTTCGTATGTTTGTTTTGATTTAACTCAAGATCTACGTAACCAATTGAAAAAATGTCTTCACCTTTAGAAAGCTACAAATAGGAAGGTTATCATAGGCTATATTTTATTATGTTTAGTATATTTTTCAGACATGTTCAAAATTTTTATATTTTTTAACTTTGTAAATTTGAATGATGTAATACGACACTATTGCTATGATATTTTTCATAGATGTTTGTTGCAAACTTTTGATACCGAAGCGAAGGCGGATGTCTAGTAATTAAATAATTACAGTAAATTGTTTTTAGCGTAACCTTCTTTGAGAAGTTAATGTACTGCTGTTTTTAGACTGTTGTAAATGATGATCTCTAACATTTTGAAGTTACTTTATCGTATTAATCTTTTTACAAGAATCTAAAAGTGTCACCTTCTCTACAGTACCTAATAAAAAGAATCCAAGTGACCAACACAAGTGTTATTTTTTTTATTTTGATATCAGGTTTTAAATAGAGCGCGTGTGTGCCTACCTTAAATCTTATATTTGGCAGTTTTTGCCATAAACGCTTGGCATTACAGTCATAACACGTCATTACAGAATGCTGCTGCCAAGTCTGTGTAGGTGTTCCTTACCAGCTTTATATGTAATATTTTGACCAACATCATTCGTTGTATAAATAAGGTAACTACTAAACTAATGAGCGACGAAGTCGTGACTTCCTGACGACATTAAAATTTAAAAAAAATATATAATTAATAATTTAAATTTTTAAAATTAATTTTATATAATAAACAATATTTAATCATAATCATACTGTTAATTTGCGCAAAACGTGACCACACAACTGAGAATATTAACTTGAAATAATGGTGGGAACTTAATTTTTTATTACTAAATATACTAATTATATTAATTTAAGGAGTTTTTAGTCTAATTTTACCTGCATTCCTTTTTCCTCACTTCTCTCTATCCCTTCACCTACCCCACTCCCTTTACGGTAGGCAGCGGCTTCGCAGGGTCCCTGGCATTGCAGGACCAGTGCCAGAGACTCTGAGTCGTCCATGAGCGACAGATACCACTTACATCACGTGGGCTGTTTGCTCGTCTGCCATTGTCGGCAATAGAAAAAACGGGCCAAGTGCGAGTCGGACTTGCGCACGAAAGGTTCCGTACCATTATTTATAAAAAAATACGTTTTTTGTATGGGAGCCCCAATTTTTTAATTTAACTAAATAATCTGTTAATATTTCAAGCTTTTACCTGTTGCCGTTATCAATATCGAGCAAAAACAAGGATAGAAATCAGGTTAGTTGTATAACCCCCTTAAATATTAATTTTATTCTGTTTTTTTAGTATTTGTTGTTATAGCGGCAATAAAAATATATCAACTGTGAAAATTTCAAGTGTCTAATTACTTATAACGGTTCATGATATACAGCCTGATGACAGACGGACGAACAGACAGACAGTCGGCGAGCGGAGTCTCAGTAATAGGGTCCCGTTTTACACTTTCAGTACGGAATCCTAAAAAGACATTATAACTATATCTAAGTACCTGATTAAAATACCTATGCTATGTCAAGTTTGTATTATAAAACTAATGGTCCTCTAGTGTTTTTTGCAATTAATTACCTAATTTAAAGTCTGAACTGTTCTAAACAGATCAACAGATTCTAATAATTAATATTAATTGTCTTTTTTATTATTATATTTTTTGTGCTGACTAATTATCTTTAACTAAGCAAAATCTCACACTTTAACATGCTGCTAAAAGAAGGACGAAGTTTTTTTTTTTCGCAAATTTATTTATTTATTCGCAACGAGTCACACCACACTGCATCCTGTCACACTGTGACTAGTTGGGAAAAATATTCGCTTCGAGTAATAGTGTAGTCCAAATTTTTATTCTCATCTAGTAACACTGCTTCGTGAATAGTGTTACTCGTTCGGAAAAAAAACAAACCTTATTGTTTAACGATTAAGACACGGTTTAAACTCCGTCATGAGAACGTGAACGTGACATTGTATTCTACAACGTTGGTCTTTATAACAAACGAAATATTTTAATAAAAAAAACCCGTTTTTTTACTATCAATACGAATCTAGTGACACCTCATTATGTTAAAATCCATTCAGCCATTTTAACAAAAAGACATAAATACACACATTCTAAAAACATTACACTCGTTGACTTTAGTAGTCGGGTAAAAGGACCCGCTAAGCTGATAAATTTAAAAACAAATTATTTTAGTTATCAAAGAATAAAAAAGAACCTTTATTCAAGGAGAAGTTCGTAGATTATTCGCTATAGAGAGAATATCCTTACTGTATTTGCAGTTAAACATAAAAGTTAAGCATAGTGTATGTAGTGTTAGCTCTAAATGGTTGTACATTAGCATAAGATATAAGAGATTGTTTATCGATAAGTAACAATGTAACAACTGTAAGCAAACCTAAATAAATAAATAAATAAACATAACGTAAAATAAATAATAAAACCCCCTACAAATGAAATGACTCGTCACAAATTTTTAATTGTACTGTTATTTTTATCACAATTATATAAATTTAAACAACAGAAATACTTTTAAGTCTAGCTTAAAATAACGCAGATCATTATGTTATCAACGTGATCTTTTTTAATTTAAATTCATAATTTTCAAGTTTGTTTTAAACATTACTGCTACCTACCAAGCAAACATTTAAAAATAATCCGAACCCCTCTAGCTTAATAAGAGAAATTGTAGCTAGAAAACAATGATACAAAATTGTGATTAAATTTTGTCTGTAGACTCTGCATCGCCCTCTTTCATTCCTTTCTTTTTTCACGATTAACAAAAAGTTGGCTGTCTTGCCATTACTTCTACAAATGCTTAGGGGTTACATCACAGCGACTGACCATGGGTTGCTTACCATTACGTGGGCAACACGCTTGTCTGCCACTTATCTGTATTATTATATAAGTAAAGCGAAAGAGTTTGTTTGTTTGAACGCGCTGATCTCTGGCACTACCTGTCGGATTTGAAAAATTGTTTTTCTGTGTGATAGCCCAGTTCTCGAGGAAGGTAATAGGCTATGTATCATCACGCTACTGGCGATGGGGGCAGAGCAGTAAGCAAACATGCGGGTAAAACCGCGCCGCGACAAGCTAGTAAACTGTATAAAAATTAGTGACCATACAAGTTGGTATGTTAACCTATTTATAAAGGTTTAAGGTAAAGGTTATTAATGAGGGTGTCCATGATCACTGATCAATAAGACCTTTCCTGCCCACCTACATTTACTTGTCGTTGGTTACAAATATCTCGGTCTAGTAAAAGATACAAATTAGAAATCGCAAGTATTTGTATATCTTTATTAATTTTAGAGTTTGTTTGTTTGAACGCGCTAAACTTTAGAACTACCAGTTGGATTTGAAAATTATTTTTGCATATGATAGTCCAGTTCTCGAGGTAGGTTATAGGCTATGTAACATCACGCTAATGGCGACGGGAGCAGAGCAGTAAGCAAAGACGTGGGTGACGTGTTATAAGTACGAAAAGGTATGTCCTTAGCTCAAAAAGTCTCTTTTCATATAGAGAAGGCATGAGGATTAATCACTACGCTTGCTCAAAGCAAGTTGGCAATTTCAGTCTTGTAGGATTCTTTTTAAGTAAATTTGTTGTCAGTTCATCTCGCATTTTGTTTCAGTCGAAATACATCTACTACTACACATAAACTATCCCATTTACTTACTTAAAGGTCCTAGCGCTATCTGTATCCCTAAAAATACATATACCTACATAAAAATAAAATGTCGTGTGTTATGAATTCCATCTACAGTTATACCACATTCTAAATTTAACCAACGGATGAATAAATTCGTCAGCTGCATGTTTCGCGGCGTTCAGTAAGGGCACTAGAAAATTCGAAACAGCCATCTAAAACTCGTTCCAACACCATTTTTCATACAAAACTATTGTACGCGACAAATCGAAATATAACAAACGCTATGAATGTGAAAAATGGTAATTTCTACGATTTTAATCGTTTATAGGATAGCCTTTTGAAAGTGATTAATGTAATCCTTCAATTAAATAAAAATCAATGAAATAAAAACTATGGTAGTTATTATTTTTGATAAAAAAATAATAGCATACTCTGACTGCTATTACGTAGATAGGTATTTTTCTATTTAGCCCAAAGAAAAATAACTCTTGTTATAATCTATGTAAGTATTTGGTTTTATAAATATTGCAAAAAAAAAAACAATGTTAGGCAAATACATCGTTTCTGACTGTGAGGGCGAAAAGTCTTAGTTGTGGGTACAAAATTAACATTTTTCTCTCTTTCAAAAAATAAGATGAACAAGTTAAGGTCTAATTATTCCATCCTCTTCCTTTTCCTACTTCTTCCCCTTGTCTACCCGGTCGACAGTGGTTTAGTTGTCCATTTTAGTATTGTTTCTATGATACTTAGAGGTCACAACTGTGTCCGTAGTCACAATTACCAATTACCATTAGATGAAGATCCGTATACTTGTTTGTCAGCGAATTGTATTAAAAAAAGCTCTTTCATTGTCATCAACAGCTTCAATTAGTTTTCTGCCATACTGTAAATTACAGCACCTACCTTATGCGATGAGCCGTAAGTTTTTCCAGGACAGTAAACGGATATGGCCGTGATGGCAAGAAAGAGTTAAGTGGTATATAAAAAATGTTCAATTAGGTAGGTATAATATTAAAAGGACAAAATACGTCTTGGCAAAATTTAAAAAAAAGATTGTTTTTTAAAGATAGTCACGTTTTTACATAAAAACAAAGGAACTGCTTTCGATATTAAAAGTATTATAGAACAGTACAATTAGCAGTAGCAAAGGTTAATTTCAAGGAATCCATAGATACAATGTTACTAGCAAATAACTTTGACATTTTACCTACATAATTAATAATAATTATCATACTTGTCTGAATATTTACATCACGGTAAAAAAACTAATAGGTACGAATACTAATGTTGTAAGTTTCATACGTCATTAATTTAAACAATTAAAAATAACATTAACGGCCGCAGAGGATAGGGAGAACGGCGCATCGCAATACCGACACTCCTCTTCCCCTGCGGCCCCACCGCGTCCGCAATCTGGCGGTTGCGGCCCCGCCGAGGCCGCGGAAGGTAGGGAGAGCGGCGCACCGTTATACCGGCACTCCTCTCCCGCCGCGGCCCCGCCACTCCTCAGCCGCAGTATCGCCGAAGCAACACTGCAGCCCGACCCAGTTGCGGTGCCGCCCAAACAGCACCGCAACCCACCAGAGCCGCTCCATCGTGGGCTTACCGGCAAAGCCCAGAGGAGCGGCGCCTCCTTGGGGTTCCTCTTGGTTCACCGTGGTCCTTGGTAACCACGGCTACTAAGCCGCCCCGCCGCGACAAGGCGAGAACCCCGTTGGGGGGGTCTGAATGATACTGCATTAACCAGAATAAGGTATAATAACATCGGGCTATTAGAAGAACTGGCACAAAAAGTCACAACTTATTTCACAAATCAATTATCTGTATCTATTTTATAGTACTAGCTTTTCGCGACGTAGTTTCGCCCGCGTCTTTACTTACTACTCTGCTTCTATTATATTATTCCATATATTCCTCGTGAACTGGGCAAAAAGAATTTTTCAAACTCTACTGGTAGTTCCAGAGATTAGCACGTTCAAACAAACAAACAAATAAATGAACTCTTCCGCTTTATAGAATAGTATATATATAAATTTACGCGTTAATGAAATTAACGTAATGTTACTAACATCATTACGTGCAGTAATAAAAATAGAACAAATGAGAATGAAACCAAATGACGACGATATTTCTAAAAACAAAAGATCAGTGTCATGGTTATTGAAAAATTTGAATGTGAACAAAACATTAAAAACAAAAGTTTTATTCCAACTTGAAAAATGATTAAGCCAGTGTTGCCAGGCGGCAACAACAACGCCATTCCATAACTTTATTTAGCTATAACTGCGTAACAATCGTCAATACAGGTAATATTAAATTTTATTTCAATAGAATTGGTTTTAATCATTCAGCATAGGCGAGAAATTGTTTTATTTTTCAAAATAAATAATTTGTGCTCTACGGAATAATAGTTGCAGGCTTTACGCACGAATTCTCAAACCAAATATTTTAAAAGACATATATTTAGAAAGACCAGCAATTTACCCTACACAAGGTCACAAGTTCAAATTAGTCTTATAACTTTCTTCCAATTAAGATGCAATATCGGTATACCTACTCCGTGTATCATATTTTGTAACTGGCGATTTATTTTGTTTAAATTTATAGTTTGAAATTAGTAGTGGTTAGACTAAATCTAGTTTAGGCTAGAGTGACCATATCATTAAAAACCTGCTTCGTAAACTCCGTAAACCTGATCAACATTTAGAACTAAACACGTTTTGTTATTTTTCGCGTCATGGAAAGTTCATTTAGTTAGGCCATAGATACCTACGTCGCCAACATACAGTCAGCGACATTAAGGTGCATAAGCATCACGAACATTTGTTACTTAGTAAAGGAAGCATAAACTCTGATTAAGGAGTGAATAATGGGCTTTTAGAATCTTTAGTCACGTAACACCATGGATTCCTGTTGATATTCTATAGATACTAACAGGGTCATGAGATGCTTCTTCTTTAAATCTTCAGGAAATATAGTCTCAATGCAGGACATAGGCCTTTTCCACTGAGATAATTGATAAACTTAAACATCTAAAGTACGTAGTACCCAATTAAACGTAGTGGTTATCTCTATACTTACAAGGATTTTATCAAAGTTAAACTTAATTATTCAAAAATATATCTGACTAACTCTGTCACCAATTTGCAAAAAAAGGCAGTGCCATGAGAAGAACTGGCAAGAAACCCAGGCCACTGTTTACAATCGGTTATTTGTCAACGGGCCTAGTTGACTAGCTCGGTACATTACGTCAATTGAATCCGAGTAATCGGAGACCCTTGCTTTAAAACTTGTAATATAAAATAGCTATAATATCAACGAAGGTTGACCAGCCAACGATACATCTGATTGGAACTGTCACCGTTCACGAAGGTCACGGAAAAATTCGCGGTATACTATATTTAAACAACATAGAATTATATAAAATGGTATAACGTGCTTCTATCGTTATATAAACAACAGATAATAAGAGTATATTATTTAGTTAAATTTGCCGTTAAAGTGCTACAATCATTATCTGTGGTGAAATGTTATTAACTACGGAAATGCATTTACGTACGTCATTAGTCCTACGGTAGGACATGAATTTCCACGAAGTAAACATACGGAAGATATGGAAGAATACTTAGCTGTTAAAAGTTAAATAATACTACTAATAGATAATTATAATACTATTTAAATTTATTTATTTCTGGTTAAAAAAAGGAAAGCTTTCTCGAAAAAAAAATGGTTAGACATTAGCTAGGTTTCCACGGTGCAGTTTCACTCGCGTCTTTGTTTACTGCTCTGCTCCCGTCGCCAGTAGCGTGATGTTACATAGCCTATGATATTCCTCAAGAACTGGGCTATCATACGCTAATAGATTTTTTTTAAATCTGACTAGTAGTAAATCTAGAGATGAGCGCGTTAAAACAAACAAACAAACTGTTCCGCTTTATATAATATTGAATTGAATTGAAATGAAATAAAATTGAAATTGAAACATAAATCAGTCTTCAAAAATTGTGAACCGAATCAGGCTCTTTCTAAATTAATTAAACTTCAAGTAGAAACTAAAATAAGGTTTCTCTTATTTTGATAGCAATAACATCTGTGCTGTGCAAGGTTCTAGAAAGAGTTATCAATGCTGTAGAAGAACAACAGATGATAAGCACCATCAGTACGGTTTCCATCACGATTGGTCAGCTGGTGAGCTTGTCGTATACCTCGCAACACCGTTAGATAGAAACCTTGGATAGCAAGGGTGATGCTCTAGCTGTCAGCCTTGATATTTCCAAGGCATTTGACAGGGTGCTTTCTAGCGAAGTTATTATTATCTTATGGAATCTCTAAGGGACTCTGCGAATGGATCACCACCTTCCTGAATGGTCAGAGCATTAAGGTCGTTGTTGATAGTGCCTGCTCCGATACCTTGATGATTAATGCTAGCATACCACAAGACATACTGCTGGCTTAAACGCTGTCTGTTCTGCATATAATAATAATAATAATATTCTACCACATTTACACAGCGCCATCTAGTCCCAAATTAAGCAATTATATTTGCTTGTGTTATAGGTACTAAACAACTGATACTACTTACATACATTTTTTTTTGTAAATAAATACATAGTATAGATAAATTACACCCAGACACAGAACAAACAATCATGTTTATCACACAAAGGTTTGTTCTGCATGGGAATCGAACCCACAACCTCCGGCTTAGCAGTCAGAGTCACTAACCACTAGGCCAACAGGCCAGTCAAGTCATATCAATGACACGTTACCCATTGGGAACAATACATGCATCTTTTCTTAAAGACATATGATTTCAAAATGTCTTCCCTCGCAAATTATAATATAGAAAACATTGTTGCCTTTTGTGAATGAGTGAAATTTGCAATTTCGTTGAGCGTTACTCAACCTTTTTTGCGAGGGCTGCCTATCAGTGTCAAATACCACTTAAATATTTTACTGCAATAGTACATTTTGTGTTATCTTCAAGTCATGTCTGATGCCTCTGATAATATCAAGTAATCCTCTCCATAATCTAAAATAAAAACTAAGTAAAAACATTTTTAAGTCAGAATTAGGCATTATAAAGTAGATTATTCAATTAAGTAAGAATCTGTCATATTTTCACACCTTTTTTTAAGTTCTCGGTCATAAGTCAAGTGGTGCTATAATTATCTAGTTAGATATAAACACCATGGCTCCACAGTTGAAGGGATAATAGATAAATGACTTTATGTAAGACAGCAACATAAATATCAGGCGACTCATAATACTAGTAATCATTTTATTATGAACCTCATTATAAACGCGGTTTGACGCAATATCGTCACGTGTGTTGTACCTACCATGGAGTAAGTGTAGTTAGTAAGTTCGTAAACTTTCCATTCTGTGTTTACAACTCATTTAAATGTTTGTTAGTGATCCGAGATATTAAGATACATTAAACAAATCCAGTCGTAGTACTGAATTTTTACAAAATAGTGTAACAAAAGACAAAGTGATAGTAAATGCCAAGTCCCGAGCTTCAGGGCGAAGACAACGTCTGGCTACATTAGTCAGAATGTGACCACCGTCGATGTAATTCGATCGAAACGTCGTGTAAATAGGTATAATAATGTATAACACGAGTAGACCAAACAATAAAATCCAATCATCAATCATGCGTAAACCTGCTTTTGTTGCTCTCACGTTTAACTGCTTCTTTCCATTGGCTTTGCACAGTAGGTACCTAATAAATGATATGCAGCGGTAGGCAATTTGTATCAATGGAAACCATTATGCTCCTTAAACCGTTACAGATTCTATAACTTTTATCACGGAGAGTGTTCGAAAGAATTCTTGGAATCGATCCCAGCATCTCCTTTTAACAACAACATGTATTGTATAGATTTCGGGTCTTTTAAGTAGGGTGTGAAAAAGCATCCCATAAAACAGCGGAGGCCACCATGACACGATGGTTTAATCACAACAACAATTATTTTCAAAATATTTGTTAAATTATATCCAGGGGGCCTACATCCACCTCTTGTTTTGTCTTTTTCTTTTGTACCATTAAAAACAAGGATATAGACAAAGTAAGGTTTTAATAAGATTGCTAAATGAGGTTGTGTAGGACCCTAGGCTTTGAAAATGTTAAGGTTATTGATTTCTTCGTTTTGGCATATATTAATAGTAGATTGTGTTTACAAACCGAGATATTAAACTTGCGATCTCCACATTAGGTCAAGCTTGTCTGGTCAATTATATAAATAAAAATCTTTTTATTGACATAAAGCAAAAACTATTATAAAGTAGGTAACCATTGAACAATGTAGGCTAAGGCTAAGGCTATGCCGGCTATGCATTGATGAGACTGACAGTTATTTATGTATTTGTTTGATTTATTTAAATGATGATAATATTTTTTTAAACAGCGTCGCCGTTCACATTCAAGTTTCGTCATTTATATACAATACTAGCGGCCCGCCCAGGCTTCGCACGGGTGGACATTTTTTTAAAATTTTGGGATAAATAAAGATACTTTTATAAGTGAATATAGAAAAGTGTGTTTTTTTTTCATGCAATTTTTTATTTTTTCTTCGTAAGAACCATCCTTGTAGTTCAAGAAATATTATAAAAAAAGAATTAGCGAAATCGGTTAAGCTGCTCTCGAGATTTGTGCTTAGCAACACATTTAGCGATTCATTATTATATTATAGATTAAACTTAATGAGGGCGAGTCATATATTCCGGGCACAGATACTGCTTTATTTTATTTAACAACTAGCTGCGCCCTGCGGCTTCGCCCGCGCGAAAATTGCTATGTATTTAATTAATGTAACTCGGGAATCAGAGCGATTTTCGGGATAAAAAGTAGCCTATGTCCCGAAACCAAATCTATCTACATACCAATTTTTACCGAAATTGGTTTAGCAGTTTAAATTTAATATGGTGGTTAAGTTATCTTAAACTTTCTAAATCACCGCCCAATTTTCTAAGTTTTCTTTCTTAAGAACCTTCTCCTGACAAAAACAAACAACAAAAAAAGAATTAACGAAATTGATCTAGCCGTTCACGCGTGATGCCATGACCACGTTATACATTAGTTAACATTTTTAACAGTTCTTAAAAAAATACCATTTCACTGCTATATTCGTGTAACTGTAGACGAAGCAAAGATAC
Organism: Parascotia fuliginaria; assembly: GCA_963082885.1. Taxonomy (NCBI): domain Eukaryota; kingdom Metazoa; phylum Arthropoda; class Insecta; order Lepidoptera; family Erebidae; genus Parascotia; species Parascotia fuliginaria. The sequence continues at coordinate 16,307,529 of OY720177.1, forward strand.
AATACCTATCTTCCATAGCATAAACGCGTCGTACCATGTCTCCGCACCCAATTACCTTTGTCTGTTGTCTCCGAATACTTTATACATTTTGAATGTCGAAGCTCAACCTTACGTATCTTCTTTCTAACCGTACCTTACAAGAAATATAGAAATGTTTTTTGACAGAGAATTTATCAATACGGAATAAACAGTGACCACTAACTTTTATAAACTATCCTACTGTATTATACTACCTTGTCGCGGCGCGGTTTCACCCGCGTGTTTGCTTACTGCTCTGCTCCCGTCGCCAGTAGCGTGATGTTACATAGCCTATAACCTTCCTCAGGAACTGGGCTATATCATACGCAAAAGAATTATTCAAATCCGTCTGGTTGCTATAGAGATTAGCGCGTTCAAACAAACAAACTATTCTGCTTTATATAATAGTATAGATGAAAGTTTGTATGAATGTGTATGGTTTGTTACTCTTTCACGCAAAAACTAGGTACTGAATGGATTTTAACGACACGTTACAGTAATTTAATAGCTTATACATCAGAATAATAATAATAATAATAATAATAAAGCCACATTTATTCCACATCTAAAAAGGAACATTATTGCAGTTGTTACTTGTTGTTAGTATGATACTTATAGTAGATGTTAGTATTGTTAATCCTTTTATGTTAATTCTAAGATATGGATCCCTGTATGGGTGAAGGCCTCCTCCAGCTCCTTCCACGCCTTTCTATCCTGGCCCTTCTCCATCCATTCATCCCCTGCCACTTTTTTTATCTCATCAGTCCACCGTTTTATTGGTCTTCCTACTTTTCTTTTTCCCGCCATTGGTCCCTTCCATCGTGTTGATTCGATAGTCCACCTTCTATCAGTGTAACGTGAGATGTGACCGGCTCAGTTCCACTTTAGTGTCAGTGCGTGTGTAAGTGCATCAGTAATCTTAGTTTTCTGTCTGATTATGTCGTTTCTTATTTTCTGTACTTTTCTTAGTTTTAAAATACTTCATACATCAGAATAAGACATGATTTATTAAGATATAATGTGTGATTAATATATAAGTGGCGTAGGGTACATATCCGCGCGGGCGAAGCCGCTGACAACAGCTAGTAACATCTGATGGTAAATGGTAACAGCCTTGGTTGTATTTTCCTAGTATTATTACAGCAATACTTAAAGAACAAAGCAATCTCCTTAGACTACAAAAAACACTTATCATCAGGTGAGCTGAACATAAGTAATTGTATTAAAGGACAAACTACATTCGAAGCACCACTTAACATCGCCACGCAATCTCTATTAGTAAATATTAAACGATTTAATTTGTATACATTTTGTACATTTGTACTGCCATTAGCACCTATTTTTATTGTATTTACAAATTAGCAAATTATTAGCTTTTTTACTGATCTTTTCGTACGAAGATTTCTAACAAGTGGTAGATATGAATTATTCTACTTTGCCCCACCAAGTTGCCCCACTGGTGTCTGTCAGCAAAGTTTGTGCATAGCGAATATAAACTTTATGTTCCCTCACCTTTAACAGCCTCTGTGCACTTTTTCTATTTATTGAACTTCTCGTACTTCAATTCGCATTGATCGCCAGAACTTATAAAAATATCAAAAAATAAATATTTAAAGCATATTCTTCTTTGTTTCAGGTGAACGCAAAATTCTTCACAACATATCTGGTGAATTTCGTTCAGGGGAATTAACCTGCATTCTGGGACCGTCTGGAGCTGGCAAATCTACTCTTTTAAACATCTTGGCGGGTTATAAGTAAGTGTATCTCTTGAATACCTATGAATGACTGTGACTGGCATAAGAGTGGAGAGTTTTCACAACAGCGTAGAGTGTGACACAAACTAAGGGAGGCAATACCTAGAACATAGTGGATAAATTTGGCTGATGATGATGATATAAAATGCTTGTGAGTTCACTAAATAAATTGTGAAGTAGACACTACGGTTTAAAACCATATGTAAAGCTTGAAGCTAAAATCGCACCTACAAACGTTCTTAAGAAATATAATCCAACAGTCACGCAGTGACGCCCTGAAGGTGGACGTCACAGCTGAGACAGACTGATCAGGAGCTAGAGCTCTAAATTGACCTTTTCTTACAGATATTTGTTACAATATGCTACCACTTAAAAGAAATCAAAAGAATGGCTTGAGATTCTTACTTCTTCTTTTCACGAAACCATTTTAACTATGATTTCCTCAGTGATATACATAGTAGGTATTGGCTTGCAGCAAAAGTACGCACTTATCTAGCAGGTATACAATTATGCATTAATGCCATTCTGAGGTGACACGAAGTTTCAGTAATGAAATGCTATAGCTTTTTCTTTAAGAAATTGTATAATAAAAATATTTATAATAGTATATACACGTGACCCTATTGATTGTCAAAGAGGCTGTTTGGAAGTAGCGTACAACTAGTTTCTTTAGCCGCCTTTATTAGGTCGTCTGTCCAGTTTGTTAAGGAACGTCCTTCCCAACAAAAATATAAGCTATTTTTACCAGCGTCAAGTATAAATTTCAAGTTCTGGTTGATAAATATTTAATGATATTATAAACATAGAAAAATAAGAATGAAATCAAATGACAGTCGTGTTCCGTAAAAAGGATGAAAAAGATGATTCAAAAAGTCGTTGACGTTCTAAATTTAAATACAGTTTGACATTAATATGAAGGCAAATGTCAATGGCTGTTGCAAATATTTTGTTACATAAAAAAATATTTTGGTTCTAAAATCTTTGTTTACAATAAATAAAACATGTATATATAATTAATAACTCTATGTTTAATTAATTTAGTAAAATGCTTATTTACTTCTTTTTGTATTATTATAAACTGTCTAGGTACAGCTTACCATCTCAATTTTACCTACCTGTCGAATATGTAGGTAGGTAAACATCAATCGAATGACATCCGATTCCTAACGTAGGTGTAGGTAGACCCTCTACTAGTTATCTAAATCTAAACTAATATTATAAAGAGAAAAGGTTAATTTTTTGTATGTTTTTTTGTTTGTGTGTATAAATTCTAAATCTACGTAACCAATTTAAAAAATTCTTTCACATATACAGGCTACAACATCAGCGAGTAACAAGTTATATTTTTTGTGGTATGCCAATCCACGCGGGCGAAGCCGCTGGCGACAGATAGTAATAAAATATTCTATAATGCACACAACATTATATAAAAAAAAAATAGCACAAAACTATTTTAGGATATCTGTAAAAGATAATTTAAAAAAAGGATAGGATTAACATTTTATGCATTTAAGAAACAGTAGGTAACAATGGCGCGAAAACGAATTATGTAAGCCCCTTTGTAGGTTCTTTCCTTCCTAAGGTACTTTGGCCAAGTATCTTTAAGACAATAAAATTTAAGCAAATTTATTTCATAAATATCAAAAATACATATGAGGTAAGTATATTAGTTATATTTTGCATATGAAATATCGTATTATAATAATATTCTAATAGTACAGTCAGAATTACACTTTGCGGCGCTCGTACACTAAATCTGTTGATTTTACCAAAACAATGTTCAACATAAATTATTGGAAATTTGTTCAAGTTTTATGTACATGTTTAATAATACATACATGTTTGAAAAGTTTTAAAAGGCGTAGCAAAAAACTTTTTTGGCGCCATTTTTCAATATGGCGGCGCGAGCGGCAGAGATTTACGAGTTGGCAAGGTCGAAATTCGAAAAAAGCACATCAAAAATATATAAAACTAGCTGACCCGGCGAATTTCGTACCGCCTTACAGTCGAATCTTAATTTTTTTTTTCAGGCAATTTTTCAAATTATTATCTCCGTAAGAACCATCTACGTACTTCAAGGAATATTTAAAAAAAAAGAATTAGCGAAATTGGTTCAGCTGCTTTTGAGATTTGCGCTTAGCAACACATTCAGCGATTCATTTGTATATTACCAAGTTTCAAAACTACCTAATGACTATACGCCAAGTTGATTTTTAATTTTCAAGAATGTGTCAATGAAACAAAATAAAAGTTATTATATTACTTCATTCTCGAAATAAAATTTTGAATAATTATAATATTTTAGCACATTATTACTTCCTAAACACATAAACATATTATTATAATATTATCTTAATAATAGTAAAATAAATATATGAATTTTTCCAGACCCGTGCAGTGGGTATTCGGTAGAACTATGAGTACAACAATAATATATTTCAGTTTAACAATAAGAATAAAAAAATAAACATAAAATGCGCTCTAATGACCTTATAAAAACAAAATAAGCAAATCATGGAATTGCAGTGGTATTTATAAGACAGAAACAAAGAGTCAAGACTTGATTTTTATTTTTTTGCATCACTACATTAACAAAATTTAGTGTTTGTTTTAAAGAATTAAAAATAATAATTATAGATTTTTATTTGTGAAAAAAGTAGGTATATTGTGAACTCTGTGGTAAATTAAGTTCAATCTTACTTTATACTTATAGCAAATATTCATAGTTTATAATAATAGAAACATTTACTACAGTTCACATGTGCAATATGCATGCCTTTTTGTAGCAATATGTAAATTGAGGGTGACTGTAAAGCACACATTTTTTTTTATATAGAAATTTGTAATTACTCTGCGTCACTTTTGCACACTACTTAAAATCGTAACTTACAAAAAAATTTAATAACCTGGCGATTAAAACGAGTGGTCTAATTTTCATTACAGTTCTTCTCATGGCCCTACCCTAGGTCAGCAAACTGGCTGTAGGTTAATTGACTGACATTTTTTAATTTTAACGTTCATCAAGTGTTAATTCAATGAACCCAAATGAATTAATATATTTGACTTTGACTTTGATAAACTACTTAAAATTAAAACTCATTCCAAAAAAAAATTTCTCCTATCTTAAATATATCGTATCATATTTGTGTTGTTAAAAAATATTTCTGCTTTCTCTTAGTATTACTATAATAGTTATCAGGTTCTTAAAAAGCGTCATGATTCATGAAAGACGAACAAATGGACAAACAAATCTTCCTATAACTGTTCTCTTTGTAAATTTTGAGGCATGTAACCATAAAAGTTTTATATTTTTAAATGTAATATATAAACGTAAGAAAATATGACGTTATCCTCGTCTAAACAGTCTAAATACATGAGATTATGTAGCGCAGCATTCGGCTTAGCGTATGTTCCCCGAGGTACAGAGATCGGAAGGGTTTTCATATGTAAATACCGGTAACACATTGGCCCTACTTTTCCAGGATTACCGTAATAAACTCTTTTTAAACCCTTTTGTCATTTATGGCTTGCTGTCATAAATAATATTGTTGTTAGCAATAAATGTGTAGGTATTGAATATTTACTGAACGACAGTTGTTATTTTTTTTATAAATCTGGCAAGCGACTTACAGTAGAAGCGTTAAAATGAAAGACTATTTTTAAAGGCATCAACAATGATCGACAGTAAGAACTCTTTTTGAAGGCTCTTGATAACTGCATCTGGGAAGTTCGCACAGACAGCACTTGGTATTAGAGTTCCATAGGCTACAATATATCTTTGTAGTTTTATAGGCTCTTTGCACCTTGCTTTAAGCAGCATAATCAAATTGCTGAGCCTAAATGTTTTAATCAATATTTTAAAGTCACCATATTAGATATAAAACTTCTCTTAATGGTGTTTATGTTTTCATGTTCTTTCCAATTTTCTCATGCTACTAAATAGACGTTCGCAAAACTGCTATATCTGTAAAAGAAGCTATTCAACATGATAATAAATTCCACACACATTTAAAAAATATTTCCTCATAATTTTATTTACCTACCTATTCTATAAGTGACAGGGGTCTTACAAGTGCCATTTTATGTCCAGTACACCACTTGGAGTTCCCAAATTCCCTATTCATTGATGATAATGGATGTTCATATTGTAGTTTTTATAATACATTTTTCCCGTCGTTACTCCAACATGTTTTTCTTATTTTTATTCATTTTAACCAAAATTGGAGGGTGAAATGAGTAACTATTTTAGAAAAAGTCTTTGCTGCTTTACTTACTTTTGGAGGTTATTATGGCACTCTCCAAAAGTAAGTGTAAGATGCTTAGTACGGATTGTAGATCGCAATATTTCACGAAACCGTGCTGGATGATTTCCCGGCCTTTTTCTTTTGTGATGGTTTGTCCGTCATCATTCGGTTCACTAATTGCACAAGGAATACTTCGCTAGGACATCCACTATTTGATATTCATTCTGTGTTGTGTGTTTAGATTCTATACCATTATCAATTCATTAAAATACTATTCTTATTAATTGCTAAATATATTTTATGATGTCTGGGTCAATGACGAATAGAGAAATATTATGCTAGTAATGATATTGGTAATTTGGTATTTATATATGAATGTGGTGTACACAAGAAATTCGATTTTATCAAAGTACTACAAACAAATTATTTTACTGTACTTTATTTCCAACTCCTTCTTTTTTCTTCTGATTAAATTCGTTGCGGGGTCCAAGACCAAGTGGGTTTAGCAGTCCCCGGGACTCCCGAGTGTCTAAGCCCAGTGTTTCGTATTGGTTATCACCGTTAATCTTGGTTTACAGAAGTCACAGTGATGAGCATGTGGGTGGGATTGTACTTGGAGGGCTGGAAATACTGACTATATTTTACTAAAGCTCTTTTTTCTTTCAGTTCAAATGGCGTGAACGGGCGCATCACAGTCAATGGACACTCGCGTGATATGTGCGTGTTTAAGAAGTTATCAACATACATCATGCAGGATGACCTGCTGCAGCCAAGGTTGACGGTGAAGGAGTCCATGAGGATCGCCGCCGATCTCAAGCTTGGAAAAGAACTGGGAAAGGCTGAGAAGGATCTTATTGTAAGCTTTTCATATTTTTATTTTAAACTGCAAATATTATGTCGGACCATGGACATAGTATAAATGGCCGCTCTTAAAAGGTTATTTATTTTTAGCACAAATTACAGAACCTAAGTTTTTGAACCATAGCATTATGTGCAAGTCGCAAAATGTATTTGCATTATTTAAACGTTAATAAGGATCAAAATGACATCAAAACCAAAATACGTAAAAAATCACATAGCGACTTTTGCAGGCGCAACGACGATATGATGCTATGGTACTGCTATCTATTCGTTTTTTAGCGCTACCTAAGTACCTAGTGACAATTTGTAATCTAATGTCGCATAATAAATTTAATGTCATCAGTTGGCATTACGTTGAACTGTGATGGTAGACGATGTAAATATTTTATATTGTTTTTTATTTTCGTAGTGTTTTTAATACAATCTATACATATAATAAAAATGTAACCGATCGCTGTCTGTACATGGAAGATATATGAGAAAAAATACTATTGGGACCTATATCAACGCAAATGGAACCCAAAACAATGATTTTTAAAAATTTTGTCTGTTTGTCTGTTTGTCTGTTTGTCTGTGCGTTTGTGCACGCTAATCTCAGAAACGGCTTATCCGATTTAAATATGATTTTTACTAATATATTGTGGTAAGCTTCACTTAACATTTAGTGTTTGTTTCATGTCAATCGGTTCATAAATAAAAAAGTTATGCCAATTTAAAGAATCACATCGAACATTCGTTAATTTACTACGAAATCTTATAGAAGCAGATATTTTAACAGGTTGCGGAATAGCTGATAGTGTTTTTATTCCTCGGATTCCTGTCATTCTAAACAGTCTTTCATTTAGTTTTAAACGAGTCCAGTTTCCAGTGAGCCTATGTTTTGCGATGACTAATTAAAGTAATTAATTAATTAAGTAATTAAAGTAAAGGTAAGACACTAAAAGTTGTGGGTGTGGATCTAAGTATTAGCTGTTTTTCGGTCAGCTTTATGTAGCTCTATCACGTGTTAGCATTACTAGCAGCCTGTATGCTTTGATCCCTGATGGCTATACGTCTAATCCATACATCCATACATTATTATAAAAGGCTTTGTCCTGACTGACTGACTGACTGACAGACAACGTAAAGCCTAAACCGCTGGTCGTAGCGACTTGAAATTTGGAGGGTGTGTTTGTCTTAATGTCTAGAAGTGTACAAAGAAAGGGTTATTAAAAATTCAACCCTTAAGTGTATGAAAAGGGATGAAATCGATTGTATGAAACGTCTTCATTTTTTAAGTTACAGCTTTGAAATTTTGTTTTGGAATACTTTTATTTAAATAAAAAATACGCTCATAATTTTTTTTTACTGGGGTGGATTTATAGGAGTGAAATAAAGGATGAAATATTGTATGGAAAGATCTTTGCTTTTGAAGTTGGCGACTTGAAACTTGGAGGGAGGGGGAAGGGAGGGGGAGGAAGAGGAAAGGAAGGGAGAAGTGAGAAGTGAGGGGAAAGTGCGGGGGTAGTTAGGGAGAAGTCAGGGGAAAGGGAGGGGAAAGTCAAGGGGAAATCGACTGCCTCTGTATTTCGGTGGTACTGTGTATGGACTGCGAGGTCGCGGGTTCGATTCCCGCTCAGTGCAAATATTTGTAGCATGAACATGTCTATTTGCATTGGTCTGGGTGTTTATATGTATAATATGTATCTAATTTACAAAAATAAAAGTATTTAAGTATGTTTATCCGTATTCTAGAACCCATAATACAAGCATATAATATGCTTACTTTGGGTCTAGATGGCGTTGACCTCGCAGCATGTGTGGGACCAGCTGAGTATCCGCGGAGTCATTGTGTAGGTGGTGTGGGTCAACCCGCCGGCCAGCGGCACCACCGTTTATACGGGATAAACGGTGGTGCCGCTGGCCGCCCGCGGCATTGTACAAGGGCCCAATTAGACCTAACCAAAAAAAAAGAGACTGCCCCACCAGGTTGCGCATAATCTCGGAGTGGTTCGTCGTGCAGGTTGGTGACCGGATAGTGGGACCCGGCGACCATTTTCGAGACGGTACGGCGGCCTTTTGCGAGCAGTCCGTATCATGGAAGCCCGGAGGCCTAAGACCCTTGAGCCTTTACAGCTGCGAAGAGACATCGCCTCCTCAACGGCCGTCTTCTATCGCCTTTACCACGGAGAGTCTTCTCAACAGCTCTTTAAATTAATTCTACCCTCTCCCTTTTTATCCAGAACGACGCGTGCAGGACTGAAGTGCTACCCTTTCACAGTGCAATCTAAAGGGTCTCGAACCAAACGGTTCAGCAATTTATACTTTTGTCGCTCAATTAAAGCCTGGAACTCTTTACCAGCGCATGTGTTCCCACCTAACTTTCATCCTGGGACTTTTAAGCGAGGCGTGAAGAAGCATCTCATTAAGCCGCCATAGTGGAGGCCACCATACCAGTAGTTTGGCTTTTGGAATGGTGTCCACTACTTCTGAATTCCACTGACTGCTTACCATCAGCCAGAGTAGAGGCACTTTGGCAGGCTAATATAAAAAAAAAAAACTTATAGCGTTTTTATTCCTCGGATTCCTTTCATTCCAAACAATTTCCCGTTTAGTTTTAAACGAGTTCAGTTTCCAGTGAGTTTATGTTTCGCGATGACAATTAATGAGTGTGGATATAAATATTAACTGTTTTTCGCATGGTCAGCTTTATGTGGATTTGCCACGTGTAAGTAATCCTAGCAGCCTGTATGGCTTTGATCCGCGATGGCTATACGTCTAATATCGTAGATAGAGAAGCATTTACTGTAAAGATTTTTCTTATTCACCATTTGTTTACTTACTACTTTTGTTAACACACTGTAGCACAATTTTACAAAATGAAAATGTATAGTAGGGGTGGGAACCTGGTGACCTGAAACACAGGCTCCGAGCCTAGCTTAGGCACCAGTCTCCCACAATATATGAGTATATTAATTATTAGTAAATTTGTCTAAATCATATTTCCTGTATATTGTGGTGAGAAATAAATAAAATAAATAAACTATCTATCTACCTAAACGAAGATGTTTATAATTCAAAACAAACCAAAAGATATATCCAAAAAATGCTGCCCAAAATCACTATTCCAAGCGGACGAAGTCGCGGGCACAGCTAGTTAGTAATAAATTTCATGAATTAGACATTAGTGGAAAAGCAATAAAATATATATTTTTTTATTCCGATTTAGATAAGTAGAAGATGTCAGTGTCGAGAAATTATAGAACAGAACAAAATCCTATTAATATTTTAAAGGCGAGTGTGTGTGTGTTTGTTACCACTTAGCGCTGCACCAATTTCAATGAAAATTGGTATGTATATAGATTCGGTTCCGGAGACGGACATAGGCTACTTTTTATCCTGAAAATCGGTCTGGTTCCTGAGGGATACAACAAAACATATTTTACGCGCGGGCACAGTCGTTGGGCGCAGCTAGTAGGTATAATATATTGCACATCACATATTACAAAGACAACACAACATTAGTTAGTCACAAAGGGCGGACTGATCCTTTTAAGTGATGTGTGTAGGTATCTTTTGTTAAGGCACGAAGCTCGCGTGATGCGGACGCCAATAAAACCGATAAACGTCATCAACTTAATTAAGTAGTGATTATCGAAATGTTAAATTATAGGAAGAGGTTAATGTCACGAGAATAATTACAACGAATTACTGCACTTTTTCGAATTATCGATGAAAGGTGAATACTTTCACATTGTAATAAATTTAAACATGTTTTTAAAACATCCTGGTGCAATTTGACGCGAGCAATTGCTGCGATTACGTTCGCGATACTTATATATGACGTGTTAACTGCGTTTAGTGATTAATGCGATGGTATTTATTTATTTTACGCAAGAATTGCTGAAGGTGTAAATGTTTTAAATCATAGTATTGAAATGTAATAACATGAACATAAATAATGCATTTGACTGCACCGTTTTGGTCTAGTGGTTAGTGTAACTGACTGCAACGCCGGGTGTCGTAGGTTCGATTCCCGCGAAAGGCAAATATTTGTGTGATGAACATTTGTATTTGTCTTTAGTCTGGGTGTTTTCTATGTATTTACAAAAAAAAAGTTAAATTTCAATATAAAACTGACTGACTCGCCTCTGCTTCGCACATGGGTACTATATTTAAGGACAAAATAATTACAAATCGTTAAAATTCTCAGCTTTTCATTTCTATAGTATGCATGTATTTTACATAATTATTAACCTTTGGAAAGAAATGCCCTAGACGATAGTTTTAATTACAGTTGCTTGTTGATATTGTTCTTTGTTGGTGGGCTTCTTGTCCACATTTAGAACTTTTCGTCCCTTGTACCTACGTCCGGTTCGGCTAGATTATTTCATCCTGCCCAGCTCCGCCCAGAAGCGTAGAAGTTTCCTGGGATCTTCGCAGGCTTCATGAAGAGACCTCGGGTTACCGAGGATTTATGCCCGATTCTAAAATAGTGAAAACTATATCAAAGCCCGTTGCATGGTTTAAATAAAGTTAGCGCAGAAAGAGGGAAACCAGCAACTTTGGTTTATATTTTAAGGTCCACACTCGCTTCGCTTCGGTATCATAAGTTTTATTTACTCTTACAACAAACTTCTACGGAAAATATCATAGCAATAGTGTCGTATTGCATCATTTAGATTTACGAAGGCGCTTAAAATATTATAATTCTTAAAATGACTGAAAATAACAATATATGTTAAACATAATAGAACTTATGTTTCGTAATTTTACAAATCGGTAACGATTTTAGTTAAATCGGTGCAAACAAACATACAAAAAATCTAATCCTTTCTCGTTATGATATTAGTTAAGATTAGATAATTATGCTTAGATAAGCAAGGTACCAAGTTCTCTTCTTCAAAGGATTAAGCAGTTATGTTAAGTCACGTTTTGCTCTTATAAACACTTGTACTCACCGGCTTATATGCGAAGCTGGTTAACGTTTTTAATCATAGAATAGTGAACGGGTTTTGTGGTTAATAAAGGCACATTTATTATGATCATTAACTGATTTTTAACGACTGTAAATAAGCTAAACCGCTTTGGTAAAGTTTTAAACATGTTTTTATCAAACCAGAATATTTAGTTTTAGTTTCTTTTAGATTCCTGATAATACTGTTGTAACTAAAACTAGAGATCAACCATCCTACTACTTTCGCATTAGCAATTGTGTCGTCACTTCGGGGGCCTGGTGACCTGTAGCACAGGATTAACAAACCCATTTCAGGCACCAGTCCTTCGCAAATTATCCTAGTTCTACTACCTGTATTATAGCATAAGCCAGACAATTTGTGAAGGAAAATAAAAAATAAATTTATTTATTTATAAATTTATTTATAAATAAATTTATATATTTATAGGTTATTGTAAATACTAGAATAAAATATACCTACTTAGTTATTTTTTTCAAAATTTAATTTGAATTCTTTATTTGAAGCGTAATTTATGTAACTTATAACTTCATGTCCACAAAAAGGTTGTATGGAAGAGATTGCTTTTAGCGATAAGACCGCCCATTTCCCTATTTACAGTTAAATTATTTTAATATCTAATATAAGTTATATATGGTGTACAAGAAAGCATATTGTATTCTATTTACTGTACAGTATAATTCAGTTTATGTAATTAGCTTATGAGAAAAAAATTGTTTCGAGTTTAAGTGTTGTTCAAATTCTATTAATTAAAATGTTATTGTAGGAACTAGGAATGTTTAAAAAAATGTTTTTAGAGTATTAAAATATATTTATTTTTCGACAAGTTTTAACAAAACTAGTTTTTTTTTAAGGCAAGCCAATCCTGCACTACTGCTTGCAAACAAGGCAACAAGCCCTGTGTCTCAATCGCAGGGGACTTTACGAATATACAAGTAATGGACACAAAGAATACCCAGACCCAAAACAAATATTAATAATTCACACAAACTTTTGTCACATAGCAGTAGCTTGCGTTCCCACTGCGTCACAGGGGCAGTCAAAGTACAACAGTTTTTGTTTATAAACCTTTCAGAGTCCTTTTAAAGCCAGATTAGGTCACGTTTACTTTATATTGAGACATGAAGAGCCTTTGACGGTAGGTATTTGAAGAGCCCGTAATTTAGGGACAGCTTAAATCGTGCTTTGTATTGAATGTATTGAATGGTACCTATATCAAAGAAAACGTGACTTTCTGTTAGTTATTTTAGAACTTTTTGAATAACTCAGGATATAAAAAATATTTTCTATTATGAATACCTACTTAAGTACCTAATTAAAAAATAAAATCATAAATAAAACCATTTTTGTGGCGTTTAAGCCCTGTGTACCTACACTTAAATCGAGAACAACTATTTATACATCACATTAGTTGTGAAAAAAATCTACAATAATTGTTTTATTAATATGAAAATAGGAACTATAAAAGCAATTAAATGTCAACCTTTTGCGTAATATATTTAAGATTTAATCAAGAAACACATCAAGAGGTTATTACCTAAAACTATATTATATACCTAAAACTTTTAGAAAGCTCAAAATGCACTTTAGCAAAACTGAAAACATCTAGAATATTTTTTTCATACGATGAACTAAAGTGAAAATTGTAATTAGGTTTCTTTAACATAAGCTTGCATAATAAAATATCTACTTACCTGCATAAAATTCTCTTTTAAAAATGTTCTTTTTCAACAGTACAAAACACGCTTGTGCTTTACACGTACAAGTAGGTATGTTTAGGATATACCTAGAACATAAAAAGTAAGTTGAAAGCTTATTTTCTCCAAAAATAACAGTGAGAAGTGCATTTGTCTACGTCCTATCTTTTACTACCTTATAATATAATTGTACGTAAAAACGTTTAAAATTTTTATCTAGTTTACCTACCTACATCATTCTATTTTATTTTTTAATTGTACGTCGGTATAACAACACTATAACTAATAAAAATTCGCATTGTGGACAAACCTCCGTGGTTTAATGCAATGCAATTAGTATAATAAGTTTGAAGGTTTGACTACATTGTAAAATGATAATAAATAAAAAAAAAAAAAAAAGGTGTAGTTAAAATGGTTTATTTTTTGCAATTGCTAAGTAAATATTGTCAAAGCACAGATAAATAATTAATGGTATTATGTTGTAGTAAAGGCAACAATGAACTTAAGAATGATATTCTTTGTATTTTAGAAAATTTAGATCTCGCTCACGCGATTATTAAAACTTTGAAACTAGGTATAATATATTATATATTTTTATTTGTTTTACCAATATTATTATGTTTCTTAAAGGTCCTTTATAGGACGTATAAATCACAGATTAAAATATGCAACAGGATTCGCATACCGGACTAGATCGAATTATAAATACCTATTATAAATATTTTTTGCACTTCCCATAATAGGAAAATAGAATTGGCATTCAGTTCAATCATAACAAAACTTTTATGATATTTCTTAATGTTTATTTTGTTTACCGAATATACGATACTAAAATGCTAACTAAAATGTTGTTTCAGGTAGAAGAAATCCTTCAAACTATAGGCCTCTGGAATCACAGGAAAACTTTCACGGAAAATTTGTCCGGTGGTCAGCTAAAACGACTGGCCATTGCACTGGAACTCGTCAACAATCCACCGATTATATTTTTAGATGAGCCAACCACGTGAGTTTGTTTGACTTTAATCTTATTATGACTGAAACTTTAAATATAACTCTTAATGGCAATTCAATAAAAAAACAATCTTTAAAACCGAATGAATTCGACCTTAGCTATATCACAATTATAACTTTGGTACCTATAAAAAATAAAACACAAAGGTTTGATTTTAGTTAATTATAACTCATTTATTTAAAAGGCTTTACAGAATAGACTTGAAAGTAATGTATAAAATAGAATGCAAAAACATGTATGACAAATTTGATTCATGACCAAATTGTGGCAAAATACAGATATTTTCCGAGTTCTATAACATTTTGTTCAAAGGTAATATGAGAAAAAAACAATTAAACGTGGTTGCTATAACTGTAGTAATCCTGACCGAGGAAAACTTAATTCTCGGATTAAACATGAGTAATTGGCATCGTTATATCAACCACCGTGTGTTTGTTTGCGAATAATTTTCATACCAACACTCCTTGATGAGTTAAGGAAGGAAAAATGTGGAAAAACGTGGCTTGGAATTGAATAAAATTTAATAAGGGTTGGAGACAGGTTGAGTTATGAAAGGGTTGTATATGTACGTAAATTATTCAGGCGCTTAATGTATATTCGCTGTCGAAATTCGATATGGATATCGAAAGTTGTAAGCTTATTATCACGAGGAGACGGTCATAACATTTCGTGATTACTGTGAAGGAAGCTTTCAGTTGGAATCAACTCTGATTTGAAACATACTTTTAAAGTATTCTAACTTCTTTTAGGAGTAAATAGCTTGACCTCTTATATAAAAAAAAAAACATTTCTAAGTGCTGATTTAACTATTCGTACAATCATAACATTAAAACTTTCAATTGCACCATTTAAAAGACATTACGGAACAAGAAAATAAACTTAACCCTATTTGTATTTTCTACATTTATTTTTACTCTTTCTCTCGAATGTAAATGGAAAATCTTTAGAGTAATTCATTAATATCTATTGCCTAAAAGGTCGGACTTCCAAATAACCTAAACAGAATTACATAAGTACAATGGGAGGTAATTGCCTTAATCACCGCGTCCCACCATAACCTTTTATTGAACGTTAAGCTTGGAACGTGTTTAGGTACAGTCCAGCGATCCATCGGTAAAGTCCAATTTTGTCAAAAATTTACCATAAAATTGAGGCACTGATTTCTATACCCTTTTGTTGTGATCTTTTACGATAGCATTAATTTGAGAACCAATTAAATTTTCTAGAATACAATTATTATATTTTGTAATTATTAATGTTTGGATTTATTGAACATGTCTGATTTTGGGGATCGAAATACAGGTAAACCGAAGACTGAAGTAAATTATTTTAGTTCAATTTTTATTAGTATCGTGTAGTTTGTGATCAAGGACTTAGTTTATAATTGTTAAATGTGCAGAACTACCTACTTATCTACCTATTCACTTATCTTTTTGACATTGAGTGATTAACTGATAAAATATTATAAGAAACTTAGTAAGTATATAAATACTGCATTCAGAAACTCTGTTACTACTGATATCTAATATGTAGGTAGGTACCTACCTAAAGATTGCTGTTGCCAATTGTAGTAACGTACTCGAAAACTTTTCTCAAAAAAGGTGTTATCTACAGTATTTATAGCAGCATGTTAAACATAGGAGTGCTTAAACAGTTTATTATAATTAAAGTCTCTGCATTCGGTTACAGCATCTCCTGCGTGGCTGTAGCTCTTAGTTATGAGTACCTTTTGTTTAGCAATTAATTCACTTCATTTAGGATTATATCTTAAAGAAAACCGCGCTTTAAAAGCCTTTGCTTGCGATAATATGTTTTAACGCTTAAGCAGACTCTTGAAGTCTCGAGTGTTTAAAGCTTTGAGGTTTAATACAAACTTAATTTGACTCTTGCTACAAAAAGATAGAACAGTAAACCTTTTTGACTTTCTGTAACGAAACAAGTTTTAGCACATCAAAATAATTAATACAGTGTTGTATATTCGCTGTTTGCATGACGTCACAATCAATCAGGTTATACTGGAATTAATCCAGTTTGAGATTAAAATCTACACTAATATTATAAAGAGGAAAGATTTGTATTTTTGTAAGCAACGAATAAACTCAAAAACTACTGGACTGATTTCAAAAAGTCTTTTGCCATTAGAAAGCTACATTATCACTGAGTAACATATGCTATATATATTACTAGAAAAATTAGAGATCCTTAGAGATTCCTACTAAAATCAACCCAAAATGTAAAAAAAATTGTCAAAAAATGTCCTTTAAACATTTTTTGATAAAATAAACATTTTTTTTTGATAAAACATAAAAATGTTTTACAATATTATAGAACATATCAATATCTAAAAAAAACTTTGCGAGACCATATGTCCAACTATTGTAGTTATGTCAGTATAACTATGTTTTTACATTTTAAAAGTTGATAGAAATGCCGATCAAAATCAGACGATGTTATACCCACCATTTGAATAATTCTAATCCAAATAAATTATTTCGTATTCAAGACTGTTTCATTATCTGTTGTATGTAAAAGTATTAGTCTACTTTATGAATTATTGATATCGGACATTATTAAATTAAAAATGTCAATATAAACAAAAAATAAAAAAAGCGCCGCAGCGCCGCGCCGCGGCGCCGGTGTGGCTCCTCGCAGCGCAGTGAGCAACGCGGCGAGAGAGATCATCTTTATTTATCTCAAAATGTTTAAAAAAATGTCCACCCGTGCGAAGCCGGGGCAGGCTGCTAGTATTAAATAAATTCTATTGGAACGTATGGTAGTAAACAGAGAAGACATGACAGACATGGTAGGGAATTACGAGCTTAATTCCTGCTGCATCATAAGTAGTTAGACGCAAAATAAGTAAATAGAGAAGCATTAAAGAAGTCTGGATTAAGCTCGTGATTGGTCGACATGTAGAAGTGGATTCGGCGATTATTGTTCCAACAGTCGTATCAATTTATGGACATCCACAACACCTAAAGAGGCTCGCGTTAGGTTGCTGGTTCATGAGTTTCATATAAAGGCTGTGCCTTTCGATACGCATTTTAATACCAAATATAGTAATAATAAGTGGTTTTATGATGACCCCATGACGCACAACGATCTGTTTTTATTGACCTTGGTCAAGTTATCGCGTGCAGAAATCTTGACATGCCGCACAGTCTATAATAAAATAATATTGCACATTATTACTAACGTTATAACTTACACGCAATTACTTATGCGTAATAATAGTGCAGATGGTAGAATTATAAATGACTTGTTATTTTATAGTTTATTAGCAGCTCGTCTCAGGCTTCATCCGGGTAGACCCTATAGTTTTCGAGATTTGTGTTTACTCAGTAACTGAAACCTTTTGCTTCTAAATATATCTAGGTACTAGTGGTCGCCCACTGTCTAATTTTCGACGTTTTTTTAATTCACCTAATTTAGTTTTTTTATCTTTCTGTAGGTACTCCTTTGTCTTTACAACGATTTTAACTATGCCAAATCTTACACTTCTGTGTTCACTTAATGTGTATAAAAAGTAGTAAAAAGTTTTTATATACGTATATAAATAATAATAACTAATAATAATAATAATGATAATATTCTACCACATTCACACAGCGCCATCTAGCCCCAAATTAAGCAATTATATTTGCTGGTGTTATGGGTACTAAACAACTGATATACTACTTATATACATTTTTTTTTTGTATATACATACATATTATAGATAAATTACACCCAGACACAGAACAAACAATCATGCTCATCACACAAAGGTTTGTCCTGGGTGGGAATCGAACCGACGTCCTCCGGCTTAGCAGTCAGGGTCACTAACCACTAGACCAACAGGCCAGTCAATTTCAATTGTAGATATAATTATTACAAATAGATTAACTTCAGAAATTATAGCTGTCTAAAAGTAATGTGGGCTCAGATTCTCATTGGATATCTTATTTGGCAGGTCTATAAAATCTGTTGAAATATAACTTAATCAATATGATTGCACATTTTTGACAAAAGTAAGTCAGGCTAAGTTACTTACCATCAAATAAGCTTTAATTTTATAAAATCAGATTAGAACGATGAGGATTAAATCTTAGAGCCTTTTGAAATTTCACTTAAGAGGTTTATTTACCGATACTTGAGACTGAATAGTAGGTAAAACCAAATTTTTATTTCTTAAAATTAAATATTATAAATTAAAAAAAAAATATCACTTGTTATAATTGATACTTTTAATTTTGATACCGAGTCTATTAAGCGAGTTATGTGACATGGTTTTTAATCATCTCACAAAGCTGACTTACTGATGACCGATGCCACTAATTTTTCAATTGGGTATGAAAAATATCCAATATACCTCAGTGATATTTACTGGTTAACGTAATCATAAGTTAAGCTCTCCTTTGTACATTATTTGTTTATTATCTGTTTGCAGTAGGTATAATTTTATCTGTGGTAAACAATGTAATCCAATCACTGTAAACGATACCATATCGAGTTATCAATCATAGTAGTTAACTTAATGAGTTGATTTCTAAGGAAAGAAATAAAGAAAAGTATTTTATTTTGCCTAAAGGCGACATACAAAAAGGACAGGTCCTTAGTCCTCATTCGAGATTAGTGTAGCTTTTGATCAATTATTTTCTTTGGTCCTTTTTACTGTCATATTACCGCAAGTGGTAATGCAATTAAAGGATTCACGCGCGAATATCTATCTATATACTGTGCACAAAACATTGTGCGATTCACAAAATTTGGTCCTTAAGAGTAGGTACTTTATATCCGTTAATTGTATGTTTATAAAGTCTCCCGAGACACGGTCTTGTTCCTTATCGTGAGCGAAAATATAAAAAAAAAAAGTAAGTTTCAGTAGATGAGTAAAATTATGTTTCACATAACGCCAACGCGTTTTTCGTCTCAATATCTTCAAATAAAGTTGACCGTATCGTCAAGCTTCTCTCAGCGAAAATGACATCTGTCGTCGTGCAATGTCGCGGTACGATATTTTTATCGTCGATATAATATTATTGTCAAAGCTATCAATATAAATTTTTTATGGGCCCTCCTTCTTCACGTTTTGACTATTTTCTTGACATTGATGTACTTAAAAGAAACAGAACATGTCTATTTATGGTAACTTCTTACTCGTAACATCACGACGTGGGCCGTAAGTTGGTTGCAAGTCGGCTCAGTGTTTTAACCGTCATCTCGCATTCCACCTTAATATTTAAATAGACCATCCTATTTATTTATACTTATATTAAAATGAATTAAATTAATATGATTGTGACCGGTGTCAGAGTTTTGTGAATATGAGGAGTGCACGTATGATATCCTACAAGTGGAGGTACAGATAAAGCCTCATCCATAGGAGTTAGGGACTACTCACACTTATTCAGCTCTATTCAGCTTATGCCCATAAAAAACAACGATTTTGTATGGAGACGCGTACGCGTCCGTTCAGCTTTCCGCATGCGTACGCTTCTCCATACAAAATCGTCGTTATCAATGGGCACAAGCTGAATAGAGCTGAATAAGTGTGAGTAGTCCCTTAGTTTGACATTCGCATTTTGATTGCAGTAAAAATAATAGTAACAACTAACGATGCAACCTGTTATTTGGTATTTGTTTACTCGTCACTTAACCCACCATTTTTATTTCCGACACCTACGGAGAAGAATCAGGTTATTTGTTATTCTACATAGAAGACCACATGCTGTTTTTTATATTAGCCTACCAAAGTGACTCCTCTCTGCCTGCTGGTAAGCAGTCAGTGGAATCCAAGAGTGGTGGATACCATTTCAAGAGAAAAACTGGAATGATGGCCTCCACTATAGCGGCTTAGGGCTTTTTCACGTCCACTTAAAAGACCCAGAATCAAAATTAGATGGGAACACATGCGCTGGTAAAGAGTTCCAGGCTTTAATTAAGCGACAAAAGTATGAAGTGCTGAACCGTTTGGTACGAGACCCTTTAGAATCCACTGTCTTGTATGACATCACTTTGAACATTTTGTGTCATATGTCAACATCTTCTTTCTGTTCATAGTCAAAACCCATTGATTTTGGCTGCGATGTCTCTTCTAGTACTTACAATTCAAATATTTGATAATACGGGTTACACGCATTGAACTTTTTCCAACAAAATCGAACAAATAATATTTTTATATTAGCTTAATGTTCTCTAACAAGCAACGAGCACTACTATTCACGGTCAACTATCAGCAAAAGTAGTATACAAATCCTCACGCCTGTCTCTCATTAACAGAGTAAACAGGATTATTCACGTCTAAGCATAACATTAACTTACAATCATGATAGCTTAGTGGTTAAAGCACCCGCTTGATATGCACAATATTATACACTGTTTATGACATAGACCTTTTTGAAATAGACATAGTATTAGGTTTGTCATTATCGCCATGCTTGACCACCTTAAATCGGTTGCGTGATTGCGCCACTAAAGTATACGACAGCTACTGACAGCTAGGTTGCATAAACTTCACAAATGTTTGATGGCGTCGTCATTTCTCGACGTCAGATTACTTATTATGACTAATTCTATAATTAAGAAGGTATACCTACATTTATATGCATTTTTTTTGTTGCTATTATTATAAATGAGGTTGTGGAAAGGTTTTGCCAAATTGTTATATCTGCTTAAGTATTAAAATAGACCATGTCTATCACAATAATAATATCCTTTATTATTTATTATGTCATGATAAACAATATTTAAAATAATAATAACTTATATTTTGAAACAACAGGCACAGTTAAACGATTTAAAAGTAGAAAGTAATAGAATGAAATTACAAAGTCAAGCAATCGTAATGTCAACATAGGCGAGACCTTACAAAATTACATGAACCCGTCAAAGCCTTCTGGCTGCCATAAAATGTTGTACTTGGCCATTAATTTAAACGGTGTTTAACTTTATAGGCACATAATTCAATTTTATTTGTTTAGGTGCGTCAACAAACCATAAAATTTTAGGATAAAATAAAAAAAAAGTTAAACAAAATTGAAACTTACCCTTCCGTGAAGTAAAATTAAGTAAAATTTATTAATTAAGTAATAACTTTTATTTATTTTACTATAATATTTATATTAGATTAGTTTTATTCATTTTTTAACAACTTAGTGGCAAACAATCTACGAGCTACCTGACAGTTACCTAACTTTCGATATGTCTGTGTTTTAAAGCATGGCGAAGAAAACAGAAACATGCTGTTGCCGAACGTAACTCTAGAGAAAGAGAAATTAAAAAAAAAAAGGAAATGAAGGGATCGTTTTTCCCTTATCGACCTCTTCATTTTTCTTTTCTTCTTTTAGTCCCTTCAGGCTCGGCAATTGCTTAATTGGTTGGTTCCTTTTGCACTGTTTACATTACCTACTTAGCAACTGCAGTTATGTTCTTCCGTGACTATACTGGTAGCAGATCTACGCTAGTTTCAGCATGAATAGGCCGGATCGACCGGGGAAGTACTACCCTCTCATAGAAGATCGACATAAGAATGTTAATGCTAATGAGTTTCACTCGGTGAGTCGGCAGCCTAAATACTCCCATGGTCCTCTTCCGATTTCCTTTTCTTTTCTCATCCCCTTCTCCTATGTCGGCAACGACTTGGTTGTGTTTTCTAAGCATTAATACTTCTGCGATGCTTGGAAAACACAGCCATCTCTATAGGTTATGGTTACCACTTACTATCAGGTGATAAAAAAAAAATTGAATAAAAAAACTAGGTAGGTACGATAACCACTCAAGAAATCGTGGGCCGAATGTTTGTTTGCTACTTTAATGCTATAAAAAACGTATAAATAAGCTCGTATTGACTTGAACTTCAAGACTAGTTTTATGGTGTTAATAGATATCATTTTAATTCCACAGTGGTCTGGACGTCGTGTCTATCCGTCAGTTGGTTGTACTGCTGCGTCTGCTGTCACGACAAGGCAGGACCATCATATGCACTATTCATCAACCTTCAGCCTCGTTGTTCACACTCTTCGACAGAATCTATGTGCTGGCGCGAGGAATGTGCTGTTATCAAGTAAGTTTATTAACCCTTTCATGGACACTTATGTAGATACAATAGATGTTTTATTGTCATTACGGCCATATCCGTTTACTATCCTGAAAAATATTAACAGATAGGTAGTACTTTCGTTGTTTTTAGAATAAACCTCATTACTAGAGATCGTGGCATATGAGTCAGTTAACTAAAAAAGTAGTGGTGTCTATAAACTTTGTCTAATGAAAGATATCATTATGCAATGTAGGTACGCAAAGGACTTAATGAGGGTTTTTTTTAATATTGGTCTTCCAAAGGATATGGTTGGCTACGTTAGCTATACTCGAGCACATCAACGTCAAATAGAGCGGCGTTGAAGAGTTCTTCATGACCGAAATTGGTCGAGGAAGAATGGAATAAAAGATATATCATATATCTAACGATATTCGCTGCTGGATTTAGACCTTCTCCAAAGGAAGTGTTTTGCCATAGTGACCTTAAAGTAAACAGATAAGGCTGCCCGTTAAGCACCTGGTACTCACCAAGTAAACTTTTGCCAATCGAAGATATAGAGTGGTTTCATAATCTAGACTGCCAGCCATAGGCAGTAGGTTGAGTTACGGCAAAATAACAGATGCTCGTTTTAAACCTTGTGATCTATTTCACGTTTTTTATGCAAAATTTTAAGTTCTTGAGCGTCTAATTTACCATATTAGGTAATGCTTTGTAACTGTTAAATACATGTAAAAAAATCCAATTGTTGTTATTGTTATTTATTACAATAAATTTACTTGCTTTGTAGTGATAAATCTCCCACATCTAGTTTACAGAGTCCTAAATCTAACATTAATATCTATTTATTTATATACTTGAATAAATTTAATACGGTAAACATTAGTTATATACTTTACTAGTTAAATAATTACTAGATTTTCAAATATAACTGAATCAAATGTTAAGTTCTTCTTACCTACTCCATGAATATTCTGATGACGTAAAATTTATATTAGAATAAAGGTTAGTTCATAAGGAATTAATATTTGATAATGAAAAAGGCAAGAATAAAACTAAAATAAATGTAATTTTAAATGCGTGCGTTCCTCGTAAATTCGGGATTTGCTTACAACGTTCATTTCGCACGCAAGTAAATGCCTCTTTTATTTGCGTGCGAAATGAACGTTGTAAGCAGACCGTGCTAGACGAACTCATACCAGAATATAACATGCAAGACCACGTTGGATTTGGTACATTAACATTAGCATACAAATTAATTACACTAAATACTTTTCGTTGTGATAGCTTTGTAACTGCACCTCATGATTACAAATGGCCTGTAACGATTAACAAACTTTAATTGTCTCCCAAACTAATTATCCAACTCGCTATCATCAGGGATGTCAATCACTGGAAAGTTTCTGTAAGCTGAAATCAAATGGATCATTAATTAAAATCATTGTGCCTACTCGTATTTAGATTACCATCACGTTTTTATTGGTTTTTCATTTCAATGACAGCTGGGTTAGATGACATTTGACATAGAAAAGTGATGCTATTAGCAGTAATTATTTTTGAAAATAATTTGTTATATAGAAGTGCATATTTTAACTAATATTATCCAATGTTAGCATTAATAACGTCTTCGCAGGTTTTTACTTGTTTTGTTCTTAAATGTTCACCCACGTGTAATATACTTCGAACAATCGACATTTAATTTACTTCGTGTTTTGCAAGCTCAATAATTTTTATCAAAATATTTCTTAGTTATAGACGCGACGGCAGTAATATTTTTTCTGTTAAAAAGAATATTGATTTAAAATATTGTAATTATAGTAATAATTCAGTTGGGAAACGTCCACTGCCCAAGCAGCAGGCTATTTTCAAAATAGCCCTTCGTCAAATATCTACATGCTACCCAATCCTGAGCCATCATCCATCGGTACATGATAAAAATGCTTTACTTATGTTGAATCCTATGCATAGTACCTATAATGTAACGAATACGTAGATATAGTTTATAGCAAAAAGTGTTCGAAACAGTTTGTAGTGAAAATTTTTTAGCTTCACATTTGTTAGACATTTAGATGCATTACTGTTCTATTCATTTTCACTGTCATACGATATATTATCGCACATATAAATACGAAACTAGACCAACCAAAATGAAAATACTCGAATGAATAGAAAGCCTATCTACAGATACCTACGGCTTAAACATTTGTGGGTTTACATAACTCGTGATGTTCTATAGAAAATAAGGTAAAGCAAACGAGAAGTTATTTCATACCTACTTATGAACTCATACACAATCATCTATGAAAACGACTTGTTAACTGGTATATGACTTTGTTCTTTATGTATTGAAGAAAAATGCTAAGAAAACACAAAGTATACCAACTGTAAAGTGACAAGGGAATGTATGAAAAGTTAAGGATATCAAATTCAATAACGAAGACTATAAAACAAATAGTAAAGTAATAAATTACTTGATACGAAAATGACGGATATTTGTTTCGATAGAGGCTGTACCCTCTTCAAGGTAACGCACGGTAACGCAAATTCACTTGACCATGCAAAGGGTTATCTTAAAGGTATTATGTCAAGTAATACATAAACATCCTCTCCATTATTTAAAAACTTATCTTATGTCCCGTCCTAAATAGCTACTTTAAATAGATACTGCTGTAAATACACTGTTCTTCTGTAGGTATGCACCCGTGAGAAATAATAAAAACAAAATGTTTTGAAACAACTGTTTAGCGTAGTTAAAATAGAGCAAGAACTTTTTCAAATACTGACGGACTGACATAAACTGCATCAAAGTAATAGACGACTTTGAAATAAATATTTTAACCAAGTATGCAAACTTTTTATACAGATTAAAATTGAAACCTCTAGATTGGTTCGTGAACTTTAAAACAGCGTAGGGTTATATCCTTATGTTTAAGTTTGTGTACTGGAAAAGACCTTAAGACTTTTTTGAAGAAAAAAAAGAAATTTAAGGAAAATTGGTTTAATAAAAAAAATGGTTTTAACAATAGACACAAACTTTATGTAAGGGTTTATTTATGTTTTAATAAGGTGTATTACCTCCACGTGCCCTTATTACGGATTCTAATTGGTTCCGCATAGATTTTATTAGGGTTATTAAAAGATCTTGCGGAATATTGTCCCATTCTTCTGAAAGTGCTGTTCTTAGTGCTGCCACTGTCGTGGGCACAGGATTTCTCGCATATACAGCTCTTTTTAAATTGTCCCAAACATGCTCAATGGGATTAAGATCCGGGCTGCGTGCTGGCCAATTCATTGTACGTATCCCAACCTCTTCGCAATATTGTCGAACTTGTGCAGCAGCGTGCGGCCGGGCATTATCCTGCATTAAAGTTATCGCCTATGAATCCCATGTAAGGCACCACGTGATCTTCTAAGATCTCTGTTATGTAGCGATGTGCAGTCAAACCCCCTCTATTACCGTTTTGACGGACCATGTCTATGAACACAAGTTCTGTTCGCCCATTCATCGATATGCCACCCCAGACCATACACGAACCGCCTCCAAAAGGAACACGCTCCTCAATGCAACTTTGAGCATATCGCTCCCCACGTCGACGATAGACTCTTCTGCGACCATCTGCACCATATAAACATTTCCTACACTCGTCCGTGAACAATACGGAGGCCCATTGCTCTTCTGTCCAATTTAGGTGATCACGCGCAAATCTTAAGCGAGCTTGTCTGTGAGCTACAGACAACTTTGGATCATTTGCTGGTCTAAAAGTGGTGATATCCGCTTCCTTTAACCTTCTTCTTATTGTTCGAGCACTCACATTTACTCCACGCACTTCATTAAGCTCTGTTTTGATGTTAACTGACGTGAGGAAATGATTTCGCAGGGAAGTTGTAACAATAAATCGGTCATCACGAACGGTGGTTGCTCGAGTCCTGCCTGTACCACGTCTCCTTCTGTAAGAACCTGTCTCCACAAACCTTCTGTATATTCTAGAAACCGTAGACTGGTTTAAATTTAAATTTCTACCAATCGTTCGTAGATCCAAGCCCTCCCGCACCAGTGCTACAATTTGAGTCGCTTGTTCGGACGAAGTATTCATATTATGGTTCAAAAACTCTCGATGAGTTAAAAAACTAACCCAACAATTCTACTGGTAACAATAATTCAATTGACAAAATAATAAAAAATCAATGCGAATCAATTTAAAACTTTGCTTTAAATAACACGCAAATCTGATACTACGAGTAAATTTTCTTTTCCCGGCTATACTCATTTGTTTTACTGCAGTTCTATTTTTAAATTTTGCTTTTTTTAAGATTAAGAGCCAGTCTTTCCATATTTATATAATTTAAACTAAAAAGTTCACATACTTATTAAAAAAAAACATTTCAAAGTAATCCTGAACTTTGATGCAGTTTATGAGTCCGCCAGTTTACTTACATACTGCTATATAAAGCGGAAGATATTGTTTTACTAATCTCTGGAAGTACCAGACGGATTTGAATAATTCTTTTTGTGTACGATACCTCAGTTCACGGGGAAAGATATAGACTATGTAACATCAGCAGGAACCAAAGACGCGTGTGAAACCGCGTTGCGGTAAGCTAGTATAATAATAATTATAGTCTCACTTAGTTAATAAATAAGCGAATTAAATTGGTTCCCACAGATAAATTGTCCTTTATTGTTTTTACAAATGAAATCATATTAATGGGCAATGGTGTAACTAAATAGACACCTCGCATATAATAAATATAATAAAACGGTAGTAGATTCTTACACAACAAAAAAGTTTTCTTTTTGTAACGATATTACGTTACATGGTTTTTGCTTGCATTGGCCACATCAACCTGAGAAGTATATTATCTCTTAATATTGATATAAACTAATAAAACGACTTACTTATTCGTATTTTTGCATATCGAGAACGCCAGAGTTCCAATTCCTCAATAGTACTCTCAACCATCTTACCTACTTTGATTTAACTTTCTTTTTTCTATTTTCCTGTTTCTCAATAAAGCCATGTTCACCACTCAACATCAGGTGAGCCGTATGCTTGTTGTTACTAAAGACGGTAAAGAAATACATCCTTGTAAACCCTAGATTATTGCAAATTATAATCTATACTGTTATATAAAGCAGAAGAGTTTGTTTGTTTGAACGCGCTAATCTCTGGAACTACCATTCAAAAAATTTTTCCCTTTTGATCGAGTTACCTTAAACGCAAGATGCCAATGAAGGCGTTATACCTAAACATGAAATTTACCTAAAAAGCTGTTTGCCCTAAATGAAAGATGCCGATGAAGCAGTATGCCTGAAATGTGAAATTGACTTAATAGCAGATTGCTTAAAGTTAATGTCTACAAAGCACATTGCCTAATTGGTTAAATGCCTACAAATCAAATTGCCTAAGTGGTTAAATGTCTACAAAACAAAATGCCTAAGTGGTTAAATGCATACAAAGCAAAGTGCCTAAATTTGTGAAAATTTTTATATGTTTTCGTGTGTACCTAAGATAGCGTTTTGTGGACTGATTATAAATTACATGTACATAATATTTAACATTTTGTAGTTGTTACATTGACCACATACTCTACTCCTGGGAGCCTACTTTGAAAATCGAAGATAGAAGTTACCAGTGATTTATCCCTTTCACTAGATTTATTCAAGAATAACGACTGACAGAGACACTGAGTGTAGTTAATTATTTACACACTGTTATTATTGTGTAGGGTCAGGCATTAAGTCCGCCATTACAAATTGTATGTATAAAGTTGATAAATAAATAAATAAATAATAGCCGCGTGCCACTAAATTCGACGTTCGTCAATTTCCTTCAAAAATTATTGTGAGAGGCCAAATGAAAAAATAGAGCTTGGTCTTATATTTTACAATGAAATAGGCCTTAAAGTCGATAACCCTCTTCATGTTATTGATTTTTCAATCATTACCAGCCTATCCACATATTAAATTTATAGCTTCTCAGTCATCTTGTATTTCAGGCAAACTGCTTCTCAGTCATCTTTGATTTCAGGCTAATTGCTTTTGAGTCATCTTGTGTTTAAGGCAAACTGCTTTATAGGTAATTTAAAATTAGGCAATCTGCTATTTAGTCAATTTCACATTTTAGGCACACTGCTTCATCGGCATCTCTCATTTAGGGCAAACAGCTTTTTAGACAAATTTCATGTTTAGGTATAACGCCTTCATTGGCATCTTGCGTTTAAGGTAACTCGATCAAAAAGGAATTTTTTTAGGTTATAGGCTATGTACATCACGCTACTGGCGACGGAAGCAGAGCAATAACTAAAGACGCGGGTGAAACTGCGCTACGGGAAGCTATTTACAAATAAAGCATTAAGATCCCAAGAGTTTTGAGTATCTGCTTACCTATCTACTGAACAGCGTAAATTATAAGATAAAGAGCATAAAATATAAGTACTTACTTGATAGAATATTGACTAAACAAACACGATATTTAGGCCAAAATGGAGATACCAAAATTTTCCGTCTTAAATATCCTGAAAAATATAAGTCGCTTAAACCGCACGCTTCTTCAAAAGTTCCTAACTTTTACATACTTAGTAATATTCATATTTCCTTATCGATACCGCTTTCAGTTTTGTCACTTATTCCTACACGAATATTTACGTGTACATTAACTTATGTTCAGTGAATTTTATCGTGTCGTGTTATTCGCCATTTTGCTCGATACATAAGGAACTTCGGCTATAACACAGCACCTTATTATTAAGCACGTTTATAAAATGTTTCGTTCGAATACATTTTATACTTTATCCGTGAGACTTCTGGTGTTTTCCAGTGTTTATCGTAAGAAGTGTTTCAAGGAATTTTATGAGGGGCCATTGTTCAGTAGCCGACGTGTTTAAATGATGTGAAGATGGTAGGTAATAATGTGACTGTTAGCATATCACATTTAAAATTTAGGTAACATTGTATTAGTATTAAATGTTAACCTGAATCTAAAGGGTTTTCATCAAAAAAATTCAAAGCCGTAATCGACCTTAATGAATGTCTAAAAGAACTAACTGTAGGTATAATAT
The DNA here is from genome assembly GCA_963082885.1 of Parascotia fuliginaria. Taxonomy (NCBI): domain Eukaryota; kingdom Metazoa; phylum Arthropoda; class Insecta; order Lepidoptera; family Erebidae; genus Parascotia; species Parascotia fuliginaria. Next base: position 16,337,146 of record OY720177.1, read on the forward strand.
ATAAGGCTTAGTAGGGATAGGGCTGAGATATGGTTGAGAATTATCTACTGCTGTGTATTAGGTATTAAATGATCAACATAATTTAGGTCGGTTATATTTACTTAGGTAACATAATGAGTTTTTGCGACGTAAATTTTATAGCGGGGATATGTTTAACCCTAAAATGATGTCGATAATAGTCTGTCATAACTTCGGAGTGTTTCACTTAACTCTGTGAGTAATGGTCCAGATATTTTATCTTTCATGTCGATTAATTTAAACTTTATTTGATTTTATTTATCGTTCGTGGTAAAAATATACTTTTATAATTTAGTGTAATTTAAGAGTTATTTCCATACCCCAGGGGATAGAAAAGCACTTGCTACTAGAGGACTACTCTACGATCCCTCCAGTTTGGCCACAAGGAAATGAAATTCCTCGTAGCCAAATCAGTTTGGAAAAATAGTTTGGCCACGAGGAAAAGCCATTATTTTTGCATATAATTGGTAGGTATTTATGTTAATTGTCTGGATTTGTAGATTACTAAATGACTACAGTTTTTTGTTCAATGAAGTCGTTAAGTTTTAGTTAGTTTTGTTTTATTATTTTACATTGGTCTGGGTGTTTCTATGTACAATATGTACCTATTCATTTACAAAAAGAAGTATTTAAGTTATGTATATCTGTATTCTAGAACCCATAACAAGCTATAATATATGCTTACCTACTTTGGGTCTAGATGGCGTTGTGTGTAGTTGTTTTTTTTTTTTTTTTTTTTTTTTTTATATTATAGCCTACCAAAGTGACTCCACCCCGCCTGATGGTAAGCAGTCAGTGGAATCCAGAAGTGGCGCCACCATACCAAAAGCCATCGTCTTAAACTGCTGGTATGGTGGCCTCCACTATGGCGGCTAGGAATGGAGTTAGGGGAAGGGAATGAGGGAGGTGAGGAAAGAGGAAAGGTGGGAAATTGGGCCTCCGGCGCTCTCACTCACCGAACGAAACGCAGTAGTACGGATACTACTACTCTTAAGTCGATCTTCTATGAGAGGGTAGTACTTCCCCGGACGATCCGGCCCATTCATGCTGAAATTAGCGTGGATCTACTACGTGAGAAGTTGTGGTGATATTATGTATTAAATCCTATTAGATATTCAGTTTTTTCAGTGAGGTTATTAAAGTAAAAGTGTTCGGCAGTCGTTCCATAATGTGCATCAAATAACTTTAACTTTTAATTACATTTTAATTATTTTGTTTAACTTTTGTGAACTAATAAGTATGAATAATTTTAATTATCTGCTCATCGTTGTTATACGTTTAACATTGAGATAAGTAGTAGGTATTGCTTTATAAATAAAAAAAAAGCTAGAAATGATAAAATTCAAAGTTAATATTAAACGCTTCTATGAGTTCTGTAAAGACTCTCTCCATGGTTCATTGCATGTAAACACGCGCGGTGTTTGCTTTGCATCTGAGGCTATGGATTAGATTCCCAGAAACTACATTTACGTACCTATTACAGTCAATATTAAGTACTCCAGTTCTTGCTTAAGCGTGCATGTTCACTACTTTAGTTTTATATGGTCGTAAAACAGACGGTAAGTTGTATTATATGCTATCATTAAATCTATGAGATATAAAATTGCATAGTTTTATATTAATAGCGGTAACATAACGATAGGTAAGTGGTAATATCATGAGATGTGGGACTAGTTTGCTTAATAAAAAAGTGATAAAAAATTAACTAGGTACCTGTTTCACGTAAATTAGACTTTAGAAGCAATTTTCAATGGCAAACTCAAAAAAACATAACGAAGCATTATAACCTTTTCTTTAAAGGGGTAGGTATTTGTAACACTCACGTATCGGTTTGTTGGACTATGTATAACAGGAAGGGATTCTATACCAGTCATAATTTCAGACTCCGGGCTATGCTAAATCTCCGTTTATTTTGTCCAGTCCTACTTACCAGTAGTTTGACAGATCTCTCGATAGAATTAGGCACTTAACTACCCAATATTTATTTACTTGATTTGGGGATCGAACCCGAGACCTCTGCGTAGCAACACTGCGTACAAATTTATAGAACGTGGTAATATGAAATTATATTAATGCCACGTAATACCAGTATTAAAGTTACTATATTAGGTACTACTTAAGTCTAGATAATTGTTGTTAATTTATGGCAAGCACCAAGCGTCAATAAATTTAATTTCAATATTCTACTAATTACTGTTTAGGAGTTTACCTAAATATTAGGTTCTAAAGTCAAAAAATAAATCTTCAAAACCACCAAATACCTAGCTGGCATAGCTCGTAAGGGTACACACTGAAATAGTAACGGTTAGCATACAAAGTTTACGGAACTGAGGGCTTAGACAAGTGGCATAAATGCTAATAGAATAGAATTAAAAGAAGAATTTATTTATTTGCAAAAATAAATAAATAAATTAAAAAATGTATGAATGTTAGCTTATGTCAATCCCATACATTTTTTTATCTATTCTATTCTATTAGCATTTATGTCACTTGTCTAGGTTCTCTGATAGACGTTGAGGCTGAAAAGTTCTACACGCACTTCTCTTATTATAACTTTACTTTGTCTCTTTCTTTGTTATAATATTTTTTGTACAAAAGAAAAAGACAAAACACAAAGTAACATTAAAATAATACTGCTGTAAGAGGTGGTGGTAGGCTCCTTGAAGACTAAGTGGCTGTCATGAACCGCAAGCACGGTGAGCAGACCACTCACAAAGTTCCTCGATGATATGATAATTGACTCGCAACCGATGAATAAGAGCTCATTTCAAATGCAGATGCTAGAGAGGCGACTATGTAGGTACCTACGGCAGCGGTAAATAAATTATGATAATTTCGGTTTTTATATTTATAAAGCATTGTTATGGGTAGGTATTCAATATAAATATATTAAAATGATTGCAATCACCAATTCATTCGCCAAGCGTAGTTCGAAAAGGAAGAAAGGAAATGGGTACATTTATTTTATTTGACATAGACAAGCACAAATGAAAATAATAGGAAATAACAAGATCAGTGTATATATAAGTTACTTAATTAGAACTTCATGTTGATTAGTGTACATTAATTCTGTCGACAGAAAATAATCTAATAATTCACCAATGCCGTTCATCACTGATTACTAGATTTTCAATCCTTTCAGGGATCACCACAACTGCTAGTGCCGTTCATGAGAGAAATTGGCCACGTGTGTCCCACAACACACAATCCAGCAGACTTCGTGCTGGAAACTTTGGTCAGCAATCCAGAGTCAACTGCTGAACTGTCAGAGTTATGTCAAAATGGGAAGCTGTGTAGGAAACTGGATCGAATGGCAACTAGAGGTGGAAAGTAAGTGTTAAAGTTAAATTTAAAGTCATTTTTAGTACCTATAGTTTAGTAGGTTAGATTTATTTATATGTAGAAAAAACACAGAAAGCATAACAGTAACAATAACCAATAATAACCAATATGCATATGAGATGTTTAAAGGAAATATTATGATATTCTAAGATTCTATCAGATTTTCATTGTGTTGTGTTTCTTCAATTATTCCTAATCTTTTCAATCGACTTATTTGTAACCCTACGCTGCTTTTGACCACGTGGCGAAAGAAAAAAACTTTCCACGCGTGTCACAGTAAGTAAGTAGTTCATTGTAGGTATAACTTTTCTGTAAGTATATAATCTTATTCAATAATATTACAGTTACTGATATCTAAACCATCTAAAGTATATATATTTTTAATACTTAATACAAATTTAAAAACTGGTGGTAAATTAATTTTAATAAGAAACTGATACCGATTTCAATGCTATAGAAAAGGTATCTACATCTTGTAATCAGTATCGATAAAATATATTTTATGATAACGAAAAGAAACTACAGCTATCTTGCTGAGTTCGTCATAAAACAAAATGCACCTGCTTAATATTGTGACTGTCGTAAAACAGAGGAAAACGATCATATCCTTTTCTACTAGATAAATAACCGAATAGCAAAATTTCTGAGAAAATTCTATACCTTCTTGTGTAAATGCTTCTAAGTAGGTAGATAATTTCTAACACATACAAGTTATGTTTTAAATTTAAAGCAGTATGAAAAAATTATACAAACTTAATAAAAACACGGGTATATTACTTCTACTCGTTTAACTTTAATGTTTTATTACAGTAAAAAGTAATAAATTGCTATTAATTGTTTTACGACCTCGTCATCGTTTACCGCCAAATAACAAATGAAAAATCCCGTTAAATAAAAAAACTACGAACAAGAAATCAAGAAATCGCTATTTATTAATAATTTAATTACCTACAATAGTACAAAATCCGCTCTTGGTACAAAAACCTCACTTTACGTTCATAGTATAGGTACACATTAAAGTAAATAGAGACTATTATTTTACAATATTGTACACAAATTATAAAAGATTACTCCGTCAATCAAAGGTATCAGTGTGTGCAATGTTAACAAAAGTTGACGATGAGTGCCTCCTGCTATTTATGTGCAATTTGTTTCAAATGTTTAAATATATCAATATTAAGGCTAAGGTTGAAAGCCTCAAAATACCAAGTTAAGAACACCAAGACTCTCAAATCCTAGTACCACTACCGCATACGAGAACAGTCTTTTGTTGGGCAATAGCTAAAAGCTTAATTTAAAGCGAACTATATATTTTGAATACTTACTCTTTACAGAAAACCAATACTACACTCAGATGAATCTATACTGAAGATCTTCGTGGAGCACGTAGCTAAAGAGCAGACAACAAAGATGGAGTTCCCCAATACGTTCTGGATACAGTTTCTAATCCTTAGCAAACGGATGTCCATCCAGAATAGAAGGAATTTGGTTAGTAATTTATCTTTTTTTAAACAATAGGTTTGCATTTATGTGATGGGTTTTTTAAACAACTTTTGTAAGTCGATCAAAACAACTGCTTGCATGTCGGAGATAAGCAGAGGCCCTAGACAAGCGGCATAGATTACTATTCTATTCATAGAATTTGCCAATGCCAAAGATTTCTATTCTATTCATAGAATAGATTAAACATGTCTGGGATTGACATAAGCTAACGACAATGTTGGCGCCAATACATTTTTAAATCTATTCTATGAATAGAATAGAAATCTTTGACATTGGCAAATTCTATTTTTTATACCTACTTCTCTTACACACAGAAAAATCCTCAATATTTGACAACGCGTCATGCGTGGAACTTTTCAAATAAGTAGCTACAAGCCACAAACATAAAAAACTTCCAAACTCGGCAACTTGGTGATATAACCAAGATGGTGGAAAAGAAAAATCGAAATAAATTAATTTCAAGTTTAATTTATTTTAGTTAAAGAAAGAACGAACTTTTAAGTAGAAAATCTAGGAAATACTTTAGTTTTTGAGCGTTCATAAACCTGACAATGTAGAAACCTAATTAGAAACTACGGAAGTATCCATAACTGTCTTAAATTGGCACGTAGCCAAGGCATTACGAACAGTACCTACTCAGGAAACCTAGACCGGTACTTATTGTTTCAATTATTGTACTAAGTATTAATTAATTATGTTCCTCGTAGCTAATATTTTTGTAACTTAAACCTGAATAATAGGTATGGAAAGAACAATACGAAAAAGTTCCATCTCTCAGCGTCGTCAGAGGATTGAAAATATCTAACATACTAAATTTCACAGATTCTGGTAATCATCATCATATCAACCGAAATACGTCCATTGTTGGACATAGGCCTCCTCCAATTTTCGCTACTTTCTCCGGTTGTGGGCAGCCCTCATCCATCAGTTGGCCGCCATCCTTATAAGGTTGTCGGTCCATCTAGTGAGGGGTCTGCCCACGCTGCGCCTTACATAGCTGCATATATAATAATATAATTATTAACACTATACCAATTGTTTTCCGTTACAGACTGCCATCTACATCCTACTGATTCATCACCTGCTATCAGCAATATTGCTTGGCAGTATATTTTTCGACATCGGCAACAACGCTGCTGTTCCCATCGTCAACTTTAAATTCTGTCTCAGCTGTCTTGTGTTCTTCATGTATACGCATGCAATGATACCAGTTCTTCTATGTAAGTTGATTGTATTCTATGATAAAATAATCTAATAAGATGCCGAGCGAGATTTGCTAAGTAGGAGCTCATAAAGTGAGTCACCTATGGACATGGCTTCCTTTTTTGCATAGCGAAATCAATGCTGAGTAAAAGGCAACAAATCATTGCAGACTGTGAAGAAGGAATGGAATAAATGAATGATAAGGAAGTGGACTTAAATATCAGGGTATCTGTCGCTCTTAATTATAGATCGAAATGCAAAAGTGTGGTATTTAAAATACTTTAGGTACTTTGTACCGACATTTCCCCATCGATCTCGCCCTTCAATGTTTATCAATGTTGGATTATTACCCCAAAAATTAAGAACGGCTTGTCTATTATGTAATGCCTTGAATTATATTATGTTGATTCAAACTGCCTATTGAAACTCAAGTCGGCCTGAACAGAACTCTTTAGAAATTTATGTAGGACCTCAACTTGATATAGGTATACAAGTGGTACCTACTTGTATTTTTTGTAATGAGTGACAGGTTATCTAAATACTTATAAGGCAGAAATATGTTTATTTTATCATTGACTATATACAATATTTGTCAGATTGTGTTTGTCTAACGAAGCTAAGTGGCTATTTACCTAGAGCAAGTGTCTTTTTTATTATGAAGATTTTTTTAGGTACAGATGTTGGTAAATACCGACCTACTAACAATCATGCACTATGTCACGAGTTAGTTTTAGTTTTAGTTTTGCTTTAAGTTCAGAAATTGTTGAATTTCTCAAAAACTACTGAATATCCTACAGAAAAATGACTTAAAAGGTAATTAATGAAATTCTGGCAAACATAAGATAGCTATTACCCAAAACTATTTACTTTACACGTTGCTATTACCTTTCAATGTATAACTAAAACTTATAAAGTAGAAGAAAGATATCTTTCAAAAATTTTAATATGTTATCGCATAGTAGAAGCATTCTCTACTTCCCTTAACAAAGGTGTTCCTTTTTTTGTACACCTGGCTTTGTCACAATATGGAATTCACAACCTCTTGAACAGCAATCATATGGTTCTACTCACTGTCACAAGCTGTTTTTATCATATTTTATTACTACAACTACATCAACAAATTTTTACTACTACATCAACAAAATAAATATACTTTTATTTCAGTTCCAATGCAAGTTCACTTACTACGTAGAGAATACTTCAATCGCTGGTACAGCTTAAAAGCATACTATGCTGCTTTAACGGTATCTAATGTACCGTCCATGGTGAGTACCTATAATAAAAATAATACCCCCACTATTTATAGTTTGTTGGTTTGTTTCAACGTGCTAATCTCTGGAACTACCAGTCGGATTTCAATAATTCTTTTTGCGTATAATAAAACAGTTTTTGAGGAAGGTTATAGGCTATATAAAATCACGCTACTAGCGACGGGAGCTGAGCAGTAACCAAAAACGTGGGTGAAACCGCGTTGCGTCAAGCTAGTTTTTAGCTAGTTAAATATGGGCAAAAACATTTTTTCTATATTTGCCTACTAAATAGTAAGCAACTAGTAGTGTTCAGAAGTGGTGAATACCCTAAATTAAAGAACTAGTATCAAACTGCTGGTGGCTTTAAAAAACAAGAGTATTAGTATGGCAACTAATTTTTCTATGAGAGCGAAGTATGAAGCTAGACAACAGCCCGTTAATATCGCACTACAAAATAAAGGTCACCACCCATAAAGAGAAGGCATGAGCAATAATTACCATGCTGCACCATATTTCACTTTATTGCAAATTCTTTATTGTTATCGCACTTAACCGTAAGTCAAAAACTCCAAGGGTTTGGAATTAATTAATTTAAAAAGTAAAAGTGTAATTATAATAGTCCTGGTGTGTTTGTTAACACTCAGCGCCTAAACGGCTGAACCGATTTTAATGAAAATTGGTATTTTTATTGATGGATGCGGTGCCGGAGACGGAAATAAGCTTTTTAGCCCGAAAATCGGTCTACTTGCCGAGGGTTATAAAACATACTCGTATTAAACACGCATGCGAAGCCATGGGGCGCAGCTAGTGCTTTATAATAATTACTACTAGGTACTTGTATTTCCTTACAGGTCATCACGGGGATGATATTCATCGTGATCACATACTTCATGTCAGGCCAGATATTGGAGTGGCAGAGGTTCACATTGTTTTCATTAGTTAGTCTACTGGTCGCCAGCTGCTCGGAAGGTTTCGGACTAGCGATCGGTTCAGCTTTTAGCGAAACCGTAAGTGTTCTAATTTCGTTTACTTTAAAACATTTTTTGTTTCCTGTTAAAGTCTAAAGTGGTATAATATATAAGATTATTCCGAATCAGATCAGTTAGACCTTTGACGCTCTCACTTAGGGTACAAAACGCAATAGTAAGAATACTATTATTACGATTGACCCACATCTTGTCTTTAGAAAAAGCGATGGAACGCGCCATGTGTGCTGTCACGTTCCGTTGCTCTTTCTCGATCTGGTAAATGACACCTCTGAGAGACAGAAATAGAGACAAGCATAGAAAAGTGCGGTTCCGTGCTGCTAGATGAGGTTCAAACCTTACTTCGCTTCGATATTCTTCGAGAGCTATACAATATCTTTTGAACACAGTATCTTTTTAAATTATAGTCTCTTTATAGACCCTTCGCAAAATCCCGTCTCAGTGAGCACCTATGTTCTAAAAGGAACCCCGATTCAAAATTTGAGACTCCTAGCTTTTGTAGTATCTGTGAGTTCGTAATGAGTGATAGAGTGACCTTTCGCTTGTATGTACACCTATAGATATATTATTTTTTATTCACAGAACGGATCAATAGTAGCACCTTCGACAGCCGCTCCAATTCTAGCCCTGGCTTGTTACGGCATGGGCTACGGACCGTTCATTGAAAGCAGCATGAAAGCCTTGATGTCAATCTCCTTCTTACGTTACGGAGCCACCGGCCTATCTCTCGCGTTATACCAAAACCGCGAACCCATGAAGTGCCCTGAAGAATTCTGTCTCTACACAGATCCAAAAATGATCATAAGAGATGTAGGTATGGATGGCGATACATATATAGTACAAATTATCGCATTAGTATTGTTTACTGTGTTACATAGAAGTTTAGCCTATATTGCGCTAAGGTATCGCCTTACTACGGAATTTTCAAGTAAATTTATGTTGTATGTTAGCAAAGTTTTAAAGCATAGATAAGTTTTAACTCATAGCTGGCCTATTACCAAGTATGAAAATGCTATTTGCCCCCAGTTTCTGAAAGGCTTATCAACGAAAAATTAACTAATTACCTGATAAATCTCATGTGAAGTACCAATTGGGCTGCTAAAGCATGAATATTTTGATCTAATTAGTAACTAATTAGACCAAATTAAACTAATTATTTATGCTTTTAGCATGCTTTCAGGTACTGATCAGCCTTTCATAAACTGGGGGTTAGACTAGGTAGTCTAATTATATAGGTAGGCTCATTATAAATATCAAAATTGCTATTTTAAGTAGGTACTTAAATAGCAATTTTGTCATTATAATAAGCCTATTGATATGACTAATAAGAATAGCCAAATATTTATTGTTTATTTACAACGTGTTGATCGCGTTTACAATGTGTTAATCACATTAACTTGTATTAATACCCAAATGTATTGCTTGATATTACACTGGTTGTTTGTATACCACTAGATTAGAGTTTTCATTTCAATGTATTATTGCCTATAATCTATATTTATGTAGGCATTGGTGATCACGCTCAAAGCGCATTTCTATGCAATAGAACAGATAAAATAATGTATGGGATTGACATAAGCTAACGCCAATTTTGTCGTTATGTCAATCCCATACATATTTAAATCTATTCTATTCTGTTAGCATTTATGCAACTTGTCTAAGCCCTCAGATTTCTTTACGTATGTCGGGTATGCAAAGATAAACTAAGTAAGTGTACGTAAATATATCTTTATGATTATGAAATAAATCACACTGTTATTTTTCTATTACTTACAATTCCGTTCAAGGTTTGTTTGTATACTTACCTACACTATTATTGATTTTATTTACAAAAAGAATATCGAATATTTAAATTTGTATGCTTTTAAAATGCAAGTAATGTTGTCCATCAATTTTAAATTGAATGATAATGATGAATTTTGTATTGTGTGTCTAGTTGAATATCGTAGGTATAGTTTTGTGTTACCATAATAAATAATGTATGTGTGTGCTTATTGTATAAATAATTTTATTTAACAAACAAAATGTTTTGTGATTGAACTTTTGGGTGTGATAATTTTTACACTATTGAATATAATTACATTGATTGAAATTAATAATGTTATAATAAATGTTTTGATGTTATAAAACTTAAACTATTAGGTATCACAGAAAGTATATGTTTTGAAGAAGACGTATCATACAGCAAACGCGAGATAAGTATGTAAGCAATGTAGATTTTTACATAACATAGCTTCACGCCTTTTACCTCGAAGGTGTAGGCAGTGGTGTCATAACACCCACGTTATAATAAGGTTCAGGAATGGAAATTTTATTTGAGAATCTCTGTCAAAGTTTAGGCTTATATCGCACTCTCAGTGATAAAATGAAATAAAAACAGAAATGCAATTAGCAATTTCGGACTTTGTAGCCATCACCATAAGGTAAATATTACCGAGAAGCGAATTTTATGTCTCTTTTTTACTGAACGTGCGGTATTTTGAAAATATTTCGTATAAAAAAGCAACTGTGATAGGTAGACAAGGACAACTCAATATATTATATACCTATAGGTAAGGGAGGTAGGGATTACTGATACAGTAATGTCTTTGTAAAAGTACTTATAGCCATTACTAAGTGAATGAAAGAAAACCTAGTAGTATTAAAATGTAATATTTTTTATTCAATAATACCAGCCTGTTTACTGTCCCACTGCAGGGCAAAGGCCTCTTCTCATAGAGAAGGACATTTTTTTATTTATGTTTAATATATATCTATAATTTATTGTCTATGATATTTTCGTTACTTGATTACCGTAAGTAGTCTGCCTACGCGCAGACGCGGTTTTATTGTAAGTAGAGATCATTTATAAAAAAATATACAATACATGTAGATTTTTTTTTATTTTAGACATGTTTGAACAGCAAATAAAATAATAATTGTGAAAAGACTGCTTTATTTTATCTTTTTAAATTAAACTAGTTTAAAACTAGTTGGAATTTAAAAGATTTAATTTTTTAAGAATATATAATATTCTAAAATAAAATGTTACCAATGAAATAATTATTGAATAACCAGGGAAATTTAAAATGTTAATTGTTTTTTTTTCAATTGGTAATTTTTCACAGAAAAATAATAAATATATTTAAAAAATGTCGATAAATTCGCTATGCAAGAAGACAAGATTATTTGCCTGGCTATTCAATCATTTGTCAGTTCTTTTAGCTTATTATTCTATTTACTTATTATAATATATTTTATGTTACAATAAGGAAAGGGTAACAGTAATAAAAAATGCGAATTGAACTTTTGTTTTCTTATCATGTATTTACTTAAGCCTACATTTTTCACCCAATAGAGATACGGTTAGATAAATATATGTACTTAGCTTTTAACGAAGTACATAAAGTGGATAATACCTCCACAGTCTACGTGACATTATGAATCGCGACTGATTCAATGATTTTGGTAATCAGTTATAGCTACTTTTAAATATTAATATTTTAGTGCATATAGGTATTTATATTGTCATGACTTTACCAAGGTAGGGTTTTTGTTTCTAAGCATTTTCAATTTAATTTAAAAAAAAATTATATTCGCCAAAAAAGTTAACACGAATAATTTCTTCATAGTATCAAAAAAACCCGAAATACCCAAAAATAACTTTATTACTTTTATTGTTGATTTTATTTTCTTATCTTAGTGATTATTTTATGAAACTGTCAATAGATCAGTTTTGGTTCGCTAAATTAAGTTTAATTTTGTTATTACCTATTTTCTATCTTACCTTTTTATTCGTGATTTGGACCTTTGAAAAACTATATAACGATGGCACAAGCAAACGGCCCCATAGCTAAAATAATCACAGTGGGGCAGGTGGGAATGAAAATTCTTATTTGCCCCATTAACAATTTCGATGGGGCAGAAAGTAATTAAATATCCCATCTGCCCCATTTATGGGGAGCTTGATGGGGCAGTTGGAAACATATCAAATTATCACACAGCTTTAAACCTTATAAATTATGAGAATAAGATAAAAAACTGAAATAACATGTAACAATGCGTCTCTTATTTACAAAATTTAAATATAAAATTAAATGTACTTTGTCTATAAAAAAAGAAGAACATAGCCATATGATACACAGAGAAATGAACCTAAAGAAGATTACAATAGAGATATTATTGCATGATTCGTGTTTTATATCATTATTTTTAAAAAGCAATGGTATAAATCTGACTGGCCTGTTGGTCTAGGTCTAGTGGTTAGTGACCCTGACTGCTAAGCCGGAGGTCGTGGGTTCGAATCCCACCCAGGACAAACCTTTGTGTGATGAGCATGATTGTTTGTTCTGTGTCTGGGTGTAATTTATCTATAATATGTATCTATTTACAAAAAAAAAATGTATGTAAGTAGTATATCAGTTGTTTAGTAGCCATAACACAAGCAAATATAATTGCTTAATTTGGGGCTAGATGGCGCTGTGTGAATGTGGAAAAAAATAAATAATAATCTTTAGCACATAATATAGTTTCATTTTAACAAGTGGTTAGTGATCAACTTAGTGTCAGGATTTGTTCAGGTCGCCCATTAACTATTATAAAGGCATCCGGCTTGACCTAACGACTGCTATCAACATTGTAACATGGTAATAAATATTTAAATATGATATAATATTTCACTATAGACCTTGTTCCTTAAATTTCCTATAGCTGTGTCTTTTTCTCTTCGATTCCGTTGGCGTTGCCGTGATTGACGTCTTCGGCCACTTTTACAGGAGTTTTCTTAATACCTATAATAAGAAAGTATAAAATTAATGGCTGCTTCTTTTTGAGCGAATTGAGCGATTTAGTAAAAACTTGGTAAAAACTTACCGCCTCCCATAAAGTGTTTAATTAACACTGAACAAGGAGAATCCACTAAGATCGTTACAACGAATGATATCAATACAGCCAGAGAGAAGTCAATCAGGAACTTCAACAACTGCAATAGATAAAATTACGTTATAGAAAACTGATATAAGCGCCCTCTGTCTTGTTTTGAATGAACTACAAACTTTATTTTAGTAGTTTATCACGTGCTACGACAGATGTCGCTATTATTGTTATAATATAAGTTCATTGTGCAGCAATAATAAAGTTTTACAATGCTCTGAAACAGGTTAAGTTTTTAAATATAGTAGAACAAACAGATTTAAAACAAAAATACAGAATAAAACATTTCAAAGATCGAATTGCTGAAACGTTAACAGTCCAATCGCAAGTGTATGAGGTAGGTAGTTAAAGATTACTCTTTTAGAGGACTTTACTGTACTTAGTTAATCCACTAGGTGGCGCCATTTGTCATATGACCAAGTTAAAACACAATACTACACTAGACAAATTTTCATTGTATCGTTATTTTCAAAGAATACATTATACAATATTTACTTACTGAGAAAGATGTACTAAAGAACACTGGCGCTACTGGCATAGCATTAATCGCAAAAATCAATGGGTAGTGAGTGATATACATAGCATATGATAGGCGACCCAATACTTTCCACATTCTTAGTGATAGAATCCAGTTTACGGGACCTGTAATAAATATAAGTCTTATTATTAATAGAGTAGAGTAGATAATTCGCTGGTTTTTATAAGTCTAAGGTAATGACTTTCAGCACTTATATAAAAAGTACTACATTGATAGGTATGTAATAGTAGAGACCCATTGAAAGCCAGAATTTTACATTTGTCAAATCAATACTTAGGATTAACAAATTTCGACTGTACGTATATAAGTATCAGTAACCGTCTTGTCGCCACTTTTAAATCAAGTATCGTGAATTCGTTTCTTACTCGAACCGAAAACATGAACTACCGGTATAGGTCTCCCCACACGCATCTCTATTTTTACTGGTTATTACACCTAAATAATCTCTCGTCCCACACAAGTAATTCTAATAAAACTTGAAGTTCTTATAAAACAACTAACAATATAATTAAACATAAAATGTATGTCCTTTACAAATAATAAACAGTAAACTGAAACATTAACATACCGCCATAACCATGCACGCACGCAAACACAAGCCACCCTATCGCCATCGCCCACGCGGGCCTCATGAACGAGTTGATCATATTATCGGCTAGCTGATTGTCCCAATCCATCTGCATTATTGGGTACGACGAGTATACTGTTAGACCAGCTATTGTGATAGCGCATATCCAGAGAATTGCAGCTGATATCTGTAATATATGACACTTTTATTATAAAGGTATATTTCGAATATATTTTAGTAAGTGAAGAGGTAATAGGCAGGCATAATTTAAGACTCTAGGCCAATACTGAGAATTTCTCGAAGGAGAAAACTCAATATTAATTTACCCGGCTCGGAAATCGAACCCGACTGCATAACAAGTAAAAATTTAAATTGTAATAGGTAGTCGATTTTGTAATAAGACAGTACTAGCTTTAAAAAAGATTAGATCATGAAATTGTCTCATCTCAAAGCATATCCAAAAGCATTATGTGCGAAAGAGAAAACAAATACGTCGTATTGTAATCATTATCAGTTGAAATATTTCGTACACGTGCACGTGCACGTGCATGTAGCTAATTTTTAACCGACATCAGAAAAGAGGAGGTTCTCAATAATTCGGATCGTTTCATTTTTTATTCTTAGTACAATCATATCAGCCGAAAGCAGTACACTGCTGGACATATCCGCCAATTATCGACACCTTGTCCGGTCGTGAGCTGCCCTCATCCATCGGTTGCCCGCCACCCTTATAAGGTCGTCGGTCCACCTTGTGAGGGGTCGACGTTTAGTACAATATCGATACATCATTTTGAAACTTACCCAAGAGATCTTGACTTTCTCGCCGCGATACAAAGACAGCAGATATCCATATATAAGACCCACGAAGAACGGTGATGCTCTCGTCAACGTGTTTACATAGTATCGAGTTAAATACTCACCTTGCTCTTCTGGACGACTGAAACGATCAAATTCTTATGAGGATCCACGCGTCATGAGTTGCAACGTCGCAATTAAGTGTCATATTTCGCGATTGTAAATTTTTATCATTAGTTTAATCTCACCTATTATTTTAAAAATACGTTCTGTTAACATGCTAGAATTAAGTAGAAGCTGTATAAACAGTAAGTAACCATAATGCTTACAGTAGTAGCGAAGAGTCACTTTTCCGGGGAGGAAAGAGGTCAGGGCATATTTTAAGAGGGAAGCCGGCAGGAATCGTGTTAAATGGACGCTTCGCCACTGGCTTACAGTTATTTTACCATAAAAATAACGCAACATAAGTTTCAAATGCTATACATTTGCATATAAATAGTACTGTAAACGCAATGATTTCTCATTTTTTATACAGCTTTCCCCTAATATTAGCATGCTAACAGAACATATTTATAAAATATAGTTCCGATTATATGATAAAAATTTAAATATGGCACTAAATTGCGACGTTGTCACTAATGATGCGTAAACGCTCAGATATAGATACTTTGAAGTTTGTATTACTGAGAATCGATGATTGTTTGTAGTTGAAAATAAAAATGCTAAAGCTAAGTGGGTCTAACGACGACAACTACAAAGAAAATGAGGATAGAATAAATTACATGAGTTCCAAATGTTCGGGATAAAGTCTATTTTTGCCGTTTTTAAATAGTATATTTGCTGATAAACCTAAACGTTAAAATCGGTGGATAGTACGAAACTAAAACTTGATACTTACGCAGGAATAATAGGTCCAGACGGGAAATCATTTAAGAAATTATATATGCTCGAAGCTGTTAATATGGCGATTAAACCACCAACTAAAGCGGTCCATGCAAATCGTTTTCTACCTGACAGGATCCATACTAATAGTATGGGTGATAGTATGTGCATTTGAAGATCTATGGCTAAGTACCAGGAATGTGAGAGACACTGCAAACAAAAATTTACCTTTTACCAATTTTTGCCCTATTATGGAAAAATGTCGCAACTTCATGAGACAAGCTAAAGAAAAATATATTTTAATGTGTCTAACTTTAGATTCACTTCCTAAAATTCAGTAAAATACTAAACATCCACCTGATGTTAAGTGGTAACCGTAACCTATAGAGATGGCTTATAAAACACAACCAAGTCGTTGCCGATCACGGAGAATGGGTGAGGAAGGAAAACTGCGTTTACAATTCTATCGGCGAAGCCTAGTGAGTTCAGAATGATGTTAGACAGAAAGGTTCCATGTGTATAGAAATAAGTTCTTAAACTCAATGGGTGTTTAGAAAACATTAAAATACAATATTCATGGTTGTTATAAAACTCTCAAATCAACCTTCTATTTTTTGCCTTTTTATTATGGTTTGACTGGTAAAGCACACAATTTACTTTTTATTTTTTCTTTACAACATAGAAAGCTGTAATTATTACGTATAGAGTTAAGTAGAGCCTGTGTCACTTTGCATGCTACTTGAAATTGTAACTTACAAAAATTGTACGTTACAATTTCACCTTTTTTTAATTTAACCTGGCGATTAAAAAGAGTGGCCTGAGTTTCTCGCCAGTTCTTCTTATGACTCTACCTCGTCAGCGAACTGGCTGTAGGTAAATTGGCTGACATTTTGTAAAATATGAACGTTTATAAGTGTTAATTTATTTAACCTATATGAATAAATGAGTTTGACTTTGACTGGCTATAAAAGTATAGCCAGTCAAAGTCAAAGTTAGCTGATGTATTAGTGAAGCGGGAGGAAAATTTTGTTTAGATTTTACTAAGCAATCATATTTATAAAACCATAAGTACTCACCATAGCACTGGGATTAACAAAATTTTGCACATGAAGTATGGTCGACCACCAATATACTCGACATCTATGTACGTGTTCCATAGCCACTTCCCAATATGGTCCATCCAACATCCAATTTAAGAACGATATTTGTATTAAAATCATTGCACAAAGAACAGGCAATATTCTGAGAATACGGTTCAAGTAGAATAAGTGTAGATTCTTGAGAAGCTTCACTGCAAATGACAAGATCACATTAATACTTCTAACGTTGGCTTTTTAATAATCAACAATAGACCATATTGTAAAAGCGATTCAGCGCTGAACGATTCATTGCATAAAATCGGTTTTTCAAATAAACATCGTTTAAAGAAAGCCAATGTAAATCATCACATCATTTATACTATTATATAAAGCGGAAGAGTTTGTTTGTTTGAACGCGCTTATCTCTGTAACTACCAGTCGGATTTGAAAATTATTTTTGCCATTTTAACCCATTTTTCGAGGAAGGTTATAATATATAGGCTATGTAACATCACGCTACTGGCAACGGGAGCAGAGCAGTAAGCAAATACGAGGGTGAAAGCTAGTTATAAATAAAATGTCTTTTAATCGTACTGAAGATGTCTATTGATTAATGGTACACTCGAGTTACAGCTGGACACTGGTGATGGTATTGAATTACGTACATATTTAAACTAAAATTGTTAAGAGAAAAGATTTGATATTTTGTATGATTGTTTGTTTGTTCCGATTTAACTTAAGATCTACGTGGCCGATTTTAAATTTAGAAATCTATAAATAACTATTAATAGAATATAGCCTATGTTATTCGTGTAACATAGGCAATATTCTATTAAGTTGTTTAACATATTTTTCCAGTCATTTTTAAAATTTCAATATTCTTACCGAAGCAAAAAGCGAAAATGATAAATTTTGGCTATAAATAACGTTTCAGTTACCTCTATTAAGCATTTTTATCATTATAACTTTTGACAACAAATAAAACTCTTTTTCATTAACTTAAACGCCTTTAACGTCCACTTTCCATAGTTTAGAAATAGGTACGTACTTGGTGTTAATTTTCCATTAGTCGTATAAACCAATAAAAGACCGCTGAGCATGAAGAAAGTATCCACTGTGATTGGACCCGCGGTTATCCACACCGAACTTGGTGACATCATCCACTGTAAAAATAAACAAGAAATGTAAGAAAATTTCTTTACGAAACATTATACCTACATACAACATATATTAAACACATGCTTATGCTAAACTGGAGACCCTGGTTGCTGTAAATGTAGTTTATAATGCATTTATTTTAATTGTTTTAATTTATGTCTTGTAATTGTGTTTAGTAATATATTTTGTTTCTTATTTTAGCTTCTTTCATATTAATATATTTTGTTCATAGTAATTTTATTGTTTTTTCATAGTAATATATTTTGTTTCTTATTTTAGCTTCTTTCATATTAAGAACTGATACTTTTATATTTTAACTGTTATTAAAATGTAATCGGTATAACAAATAGTCATTGAGTTATTTATGCTTTAAAAGTTTTTTTTTGAGAATTGCAATTCGTACATACAGTAAAGTAGTTTAATATTGCAGGCTATTAAATATTTTGTAGTTCACATACTTAATGTAAATTTATCTGACAGTATTGTTTGTTATTTAAAGCCAGTAATTAATTGTATAGAGTGATAAAAGGTAATCGGAATTAGAATCTTAACTAATTCGGGAAGTCACAATGATTAGTACTAAGTATAAAGATAATATAATTATCGTAGTTATAATGGAGGTAAATGTTAGATTTTTGTTTTGAAGAGCAGTATGTATCTAATCTTAATTCATTGATTATATTACTTTTCTATTAAATATCATCAAACAAAAGCTCATTTGTATTTTTATGTGGAACATTTAGGCAATTTTAATGTTTGTAATGACTTTGAAATTTTATTATTATTGATTTGTGTTTCTGTTGTATGGTTTGACATGTCATTGTGTTTTATTTTAACTAGCTTTCTGCGGCTCAATTTCACCCGCGTCTTTGGTTACTGCTCTGCTCCCGTCGCCAGTAGCGTAATGTTACATAGCCAATAACCTTCCTCGAGAACTGGGCTATAATACGCAAAAAGAATTTTCTAATCCGCCTGGTAGTTCCAGAGATTAGCGCGTTCAAACAAACAAACTCTTCCGCTTTATATAATAGTACAGATAATTATTCTTAGTTGGTATTCTTAATTGTTATGTTCCAACACATTTAAAAAAAAAATAATAAATTAATAAATGAAATGAATTCTCAGATATCGTGTATTCTAGCCCAACTTTCCCTCTCGGTCCTCTTACTCGTATACCATTTCCTTCCTCACCGCCTCCTTTTACATGTTCGGTAACGGCTTTGGTGTGTTTTTGAGCATTATTTTTGCAATGCTTAAATAACATAGCCATGTCCAATGTCCGTAGGTTACGGTTAGCACTTGCCATCAGTTAGGCCGTATGCTTTTGCTAACAAAAGTTGTATAGAAATATTTCCATCCCTACCTCCCCTCTCACTCGTTTTCTCTCTCTTTCTCTCTCTTACGCTATCTCTATCACTCATTATCAGCCTGAGAATACCTACTATAAAGATCATAATAATATAGAAGTATGTGATCAGGCGTCGAGTATTTGTGAACATCGGGAATGATAAGCATAGTTTGTTGAGTTTTTTATAAGAAACAAAGTAATATTACTTACATCTAGAGTATCCAAAGGATTCGCCATGATACCACTCGATACTTGGTTGACGAAGGTATGTCCTAGGATGACCCACATCATGGCGAAGGAACGCAGTCCGTCCAGACATTCCAAAGCGCCTGATACGGGCGTGTATGTGACCAGGCGTCGTGTGTTTGTGAACACGGAGAAGGATAGGCACAGCTTGTTGAGTTTCTTCGGATCTGTGGGTAAAATGAAATTGTTTGAAATAGGAACGGCGAAAAGCGGTAGAGTTTGTTTGTTTGTTTGTTTGTTTGTTTGTTTAGATGCGCTAATCTCTGAAACTAACAATCTCATTTCAATAATTCTTTTTTCGTATATTAGAGGAAAGTTATAGGCTATGTAACATCACGCTACTAGCGACGGGAGCAGAACAGGGGACCTACCATCAGCTCACAAAGCAGTATTATTTTAATGTTACTTTGTGTTTTGTCTTTTTCTTTTGTACCATTAAAAACAAGGATAGATATAAAGTAAGGTTATATAATAACATTCCTTAAGAGGTTGTGGTTGGGCCTCAGTAAGCAAAGACGCCGGTAAAACTGCGCCGAGTGGAGCTAGTTACTTAATAAAAATAAGTATAATTTTTTTAAATTTTTTATTAAATTCAAACTCATCTGATTTTTTTTACATTTAAAGACGGCGCAATATACTTGTCTACATATTTTTGGGTCAACTTATCCCACTATTATTATAAAGGCAAAAATGTGTATGGATAGCTGTATAGATGTTTGATCCTTTTTCACGCAAAAACTATTGAATAGATTTTAATAAATCTTTACAATAATATAGCTCGTACATCAGAATAAAACATACCCCAAGTTTCTGAAAAGTTGATCAACGAAAAAGAAACTAATCACCTGTTAAGTCTCATGTGAAGTAACAGTTTAGTTTTAGTTTAATTTGATCTAATTAGTAACTAATTTAAAGCAAACCTATTGGTATTTCACATGAGACTAAACAGGTGATCAGTTAATTTATCGTTGATTAGCCTTTCAGAAACTGGGGATTGCCCCCAGTCACATGAGATTTAACAGATAATTAGTTAATTTTTCGTTGATCAGCCTCTCAGAAACTGTAGGTTAGTCTATTATTTTGACAGCTGTTTTCTAACCTGAACTCAGTTTATTTATCAAAGGTTAAGACTATGTAGTAAAGCTAACATCTATAACATTTTTTTTAAATTATATTTTAATACTAGCTGACCCAGCAAACTTCGTTCCGTCTAACAGTCGATCAACATTTACTTTATTTTTCTAAAATAAAAGATTTTTTCTAAAATAGCCAAAGTTACTCCGTATTACATCACCTACCTGCCAATAAAAGGCCCGTCAAAATCGGTCCAGCCATTTCAGAGATAAATAAATAATTAAGAGGTAACTGTACTTAATCTGCACCGATTACGTATCGATAATGAGTTAATAAGGCGAAAGCAGTTGCCTTGTAATAAATAAATAGCAATTTTTTCCTTCTTTTATCTATTAGAAACATGGAATTTTTTACGTCAGTGAACCGTAATCGTACAAATAAAAATCACTTCTAGTATTATTGTACTAAATACTCACATTGATAACTCACGTATCTACTTACTTCATTAAAGTTATACCTAATTTTAATAGACTTTGTGGTTTGCAGTATGCTCAATAATCGAGAAATTTCATATATCAAATCATATCAAAAAATCATTTTCATAAATATGAGAAGGGTAACATTACGGGAACAAAAAGAAAAAATAATAATGCAAGCAATTAAAGCAAACTATTGTGTTCTATTGCATGACACCCAAAATAGCTAGAGAAACTTAGGCGTAACAGAGTTCTGACTACATGTATCCTCAATGTCCCTTCTGTCTATTTTTAATCAACACTATCTCATTAATATCAAATTAAAATTGAAAATATTTGTACATAATATATCAGTAGTCATATAAATAGCTGAAATGTTAAAGTACAAAGTTCAAAATATATTAAGTAGGTTTATCAAACACCTGCTACTTGCTATCTAAAATGTATGTATGTCATGAATGGTATACTATAGCCTTCCGCGGAGCCGGTTTCAACCGCGTTATGTTACATCTTTGGTTACTGCTTCGCTCCTGTCGCCAAAAGCGTGATGTTATATAGCCTATAACCTTCTTCAAGAACTAGGCTATCAAACGTAAAAAGAATCATTCAAATCAGACTGGTAGTTTCGGAGACTAGAGCGTTCAAACAAACAAACTTTTTAGCTATAAATAATAGTATAGAGATAGATTTACTGCACGTGCAAAGTTTCAATCAACAAAATCTTAGAAAAAAATCAATCAATCACATTATTTACAACTGTTATCAAACAAATTGTGTTGTTATAATTAAATAATGACAGGGTCTTTCATTTGACAAACCAATGAGGGTGTTTAGGAAAATTATCGCCATCAGTTGGCACCATTTTGGTAAAAGGTCTTTCATTTTGACAGCGCTATTAAAACAAATATTTTTCAGTGTGTTTACTTTACAAAATGGATAAATAACTCACGAGCATAAGGACAAATAAAATTGCTGAGAGGGTTTTTTAAAATGGCGCCTACGAGAGGGCAGCACCGATGCGTCAGTTCTAGCTGTCAAGCGCTTTTTTAAAGATAATCCATGATTGGCACAATGTGACAGTTGAGGTGGCGCCAACTGGAGGCGCCATTCCCAGCCGCCATAGTGGAGGTCACCATACCAGCAGTTTAAGACGATGGCTTTTGGTATAATGGATTCCACTGACTGCTTACCATCAGGCGGGGTGGAGTCACTTTGGTAGGCTATAATATAAATATATATATATATGTGTATATAGATAGGATGCAGTGAGATTTCACAAGAAAAATTTAACAGCGCGACTACGAGAGAGGTCTATCACGCTACAGAGCTTACTGTTACGTTTTTGTTGGTGTGTAGGTATGGGTAATCAGGGCTATTAGGAAGAAGTGAAAATCGATATTCTGTCTGTATTAGACTGCTAATACGATGCGAACCAGTGCCTAAGATGAAGATTTTATACCTACAGTTTTATTCGAAATATTTTTCATGCGTTCTATTTTGGATCTGACGTTTTTCACTCTTCGGATTTCATTCTAGATTTTTGAAAGAAACGGTGCCAAACAGCAAATTTAACCCAAATTTAATTCAAAACTTGAAACACGATTGTTATCTCGACTTTATTTAAGCGCCATCAATTTCCGTCAAAGTTAATACCAACTATTATGATAAAGAATACATTCCTGTTTTGCTTGTGCACACGTAATGTGAAGGTTATTGGTCTGGCCATTTACGTCATGACTTAGAGTCACTTTACGGATAAATATAGCATTAAGTCGCTTAAGACCGCTTAGCTACCTATTTGATAATATAAAGTAGAAAAATAGCACGACAAAATATTCCGTAATTTAAAACGTGCGGGTTGAGGCGCGGATAAAGGCAAAAACACGATACGATGTCTTTTAAAATCATCAAACGTTTAAAATCTACGATAGTCACAAAGAGGTTTTTACTCTTGCGATATTAAAACATTTTGGCTTACTAAATCGGTAATGCTCTAATAATAACTTTACAGGCCATCGGGTTATAAGTAGCTGACATAATGCAAAACCCATGTCCATCGGACCTGGCTGTAACGCCGAAGCATTGCGGCATCAATACTAAGAAAATATAATCACGCTTACCATTCGTGAAGAAAGGAAATAAGAAAGATAAAGTTAAAAGAAGAAGACTGCAAGGCTAGTCAATCTTGGCAGATTGGTCGTAGTAAAGTGTAATCTATACGAATACTATAAAATGAAAAGAATTGATTTTCTGAATGTTTGTTTGTTGCGATTTAACTCAAGATCTAAGTAACCGATTAAATAAATTCTTTCACCTTTAGAGAGCTACAAATAAGACGAGTAACATAGGTTTTATTTTATTATGTTTAACATTTCTTTAGTCATTTTCAAATTTTCAATATTTTAAGCGCCTTTGTAAATCTGAATGATGCAATACGTCACTATTGCTATTATATTTTTCGAACCTAGGCGTTTGTTGTGAGACCGAATTGATAGTAGATTAGTAGCCAAGGGCTGTAAGGCATCAATTGCAGCCCGAGATATTTAGGCGCACGAGCGTAGCGAGGGCGCCTATAGTTCGAGGGTGCAATTGATGCTTACACCCGAGCTAACTACTCTGCTTTACATCTCGATTGTGAGGTAAGTAGACAAAAACCGGCATTACAAGAATAATTTATTTTTTTCAAGAACGAAATTGAGCTTCGCAGTTCGATATTTAAAATTGATGACTATTATACTCATACGAAGACAAGGCTGAATAGCGAAGCGACCTCTTTCGTCATTGGGCTGAATGCATGATGTCTATTTCCAGTATGATGGTTAGATGTACGCGAACTTTTTGAAAGAGTGAAGTGTTTTTTTTTAAATTACTTACCGCCCTAGGGCTTTCTAGCTAAATTATTACCCTAGAGCGCTAATTGATAACCTACAAGCCCCATTTGGGTTAACCCCAAGGACCTACTTACCGAATATGAGAGATGTAAACTTAGTTTAATATACAGATAATACTGCTGCTTTATGGTATTCTCAGGGGCCTCCTGCAATATTCATTAGAAGACAGGGCATGGGTCCATATTCTAAGCCTCACACAATTGCATCCTTACTAGACCGAAAGCAAAAAATCATATGGGCCTACGTAGAGACAAAGAATCTAGTTGACTTTGTTATTAAAATTAAATAAAACAGAATTAATGAAACAACATGATAATTTCAATTGAAAAATAAGATTTAATAGACGTAACGATAAGATTAAAATAAGTTATGATTTAACAAAATGTCAACACAAATGGTATTGTTTTATTTTTATCAAATCCTTTAGCCAAAACAGGTGCACTATCTTGGCATTGTTAATGCTTTGTAATAACAACAATCACCAAAGAAATTAGGGAATTAAATTAGTTAGATAAAAGAGAAATACTTACATATCTTTAAGATATAAGAATATTGATTATTAAATTTTCCCGATATACAGTAATGGTGACGACAGAAAATATGAGCTAAATTAGGTATGTAAATCATATTGCAGTCTCTCCTTAGCCATGTATGTTTAATAGAAATTAACATTTTAATTTACACATAAACATATAGCAACAATTTGCATTTCTCGAAGAAGTAAACAGAGGAGTGATGAACCCACATGGGTTAATACTTAATAGCTTGACACATGTGAGAGCTATTAAGTATTAAGTTTCCTGTAATAGGTGGTCTAGCCTATTGGTAATATTCCGGGCGCAACACTAAACGTTAATGTATTTTTATGACAGTAGTTATTATTTAAAAAAGGTAGAACATTAGGAAAATAATAGTTTAAAATTGTTTAATATCGAGATAATAACAGGTTTACTTTTAAAGTAGGTACCTATTAAAAGATAGCTTATTCTAATCATAATAAAATCACGTTCTCGGTTTGCGACTTGGTTGACGTCATACGTCAAATTTAGGTAAATATATTGTTATATTAACGACATAGTTCAGATTGTGGACGTTTTTAGAAAAAACATGTTTCGAACTAGAAAAAGGTTAGGTAATGAAAACAAATGTTTGTGCATGATATGTTTGGTTACCGGGTGGTAATAAAATTGATGCCACAACTCACGCCGCGGGGTTAGTCGATAGGCAATAGTAGCAAGACGGGAATTCTCTGATAATTCTGATCTAGAGTGCAAGTGTGGTGCCAATCCTCAAACGATGGCCCATCATATATCGTGACTTGCGTGTCCGAACAACTGCACGTAAGAGGATTTAATTAACGCTAGTGACAATGCAGTAGTCGTAGCTGAATTTTGGGCTGATACGATATAAAAAGATTTGATGTCGACACGAAAAGGAAGTAACAAGGCGAATAGCAAACAAAATTTTAAGACCAAATACCTTGGTACCTACCTACCTATGCATCCATACTTACATGTCTTGAATAACAACTACGGAGGCGGAGCTAACAAAGCCCGAAGTTAAATACCTACGTAGATAGTTTCGAAATGTTACGCAAAAAGTAATTTAGTGATTATTCATTTACGTCACATATTGCAACGTCAATATAATTGTACAAAAGTAATTAGGTAGGCAATCCGTCAAAGAAATGACATAGTAACATTTCAGGAATCACGCATCTGGCAGATAACATACTGTTACGTACATGAATTTGCCGTGATTCACACACTAAAGACAGTTTCCACGGTTTCTAAGTCACGACATACTGGCAAAAATTTAACGCTGAATTCAAGTACGTACTTAAATTCATGTATCTACCTATTGTTTGACTGCTGCTGTGTGCAAGAGATTGTGTGTTTATAAATATTTGTTCGGAATCTGAGTAATCAAGTTAGTATAACCACATGCAAAACGGTATTTACGCTCTAAAACGACTGTATGAAAGTACCTACACGATCCCACATCGAGAACGCGCCTTTGCTTCGTTGGCGACCGAGCGCGTGATATTTACATACAACTTAGACGACAAACAACCATTACAATAAGCTATGTAGTTAATACAATAATTAGCAAAATAATAATAAGTACCCTAGACAAGCATCATAGATTTCTATTCTATTAGAATAGATAAAAAAATGTATGAGATTGACATAAGCGTTGGCGTTAGCTTATGTCAATCCAATACATTTTTTAATCTATTCTATGAATAGAATAGAAATCTTTGACACTTGTCTAGGGCCTCAGGAGTATTAGCTACGCATTGCCGATCTTCGAAACATTCGGCTTCTTTAATGAAGAACCTCGTTGCATTTTTAGTGTGTGAACTACAGCGGTAGTTTTTATGCTTATATTTACATATTATAGTACTTAGAAGGAATCTAAGTATTTCAGCGATTTTTAATCACGTTGTATTACAATGTATTACACTCTATAGTTATATAACCTTACTAGCTGCGCTCCACTGCTCCGCTTGAAATATGTATGGTATCCCTCAAGAACCAGACCGATTTTCGGGATACCAATTTCCATAGAATTCGGTTTAGCCGTTTAGGCGCTGAGTGGTAACAAACCCACGCACGCACGCACGCACGCACGCACGCACGCACGCACGCACGCACGCACGCATGCACGCACGCACGAACGCTAACACACGCACACACACACATAAACTTTCACATTTATAATATTATTAGAATGTGATAGTCCGCAAAAACCCAGTTACTATTACTCATAAAGATAAAATACAATCTGTTGATTGAAATTAAAGATATTATTTTTATTATGATAAACTATTATGTTTTATTTTATTATCTCATACTAGAAGCATTACAAATATTAATTCGTAAAAATGCGAATGGATAAAGATAAATTTAGGGCATTATGAACTCACCTGTTCCGAGGAAAACTGTGTGTCGCAGATCATAGGCAGTGCTTATTACAGCGAGTAGCGCTATCACAGAAAATACAACCCTGAAAATAATACCAAACATAAGGCTGCGTGTCCATAAAAGCAGAGCAAAGCTACGTAGCGAAAAAACGGAAAAATATTAACCAATAACAGTGCATAAGATTTTCGTTCTGCTTCAGTGGACATACTATTGATTAATATTACTCGGTTTCTCTATTTCGCAGCCTGGCTCGGCTTCTAAGGACAGCCTTAGTGTTGTAGTCTTATAGTATAGAGAATTATTTAATTGATTATGGTAGTAAGATAAACTGTCGTCCGCTAACGTAGGTAGTAAAGATATTAAGGTTGATGTTTTTCTTCTATGTTACAAATGACATAAATCTGAAAAAGCCCTTGGTAATAGCTACAGCCAATGCTTTGCGTTATTTAGCTAAAACTGTCAATTTAACCTTATTTAGCTAATATTAATCTTTTTACGATGTTTATTTCAGCATTAATAGGCCGGATCGACCACAGAACTCTCGTAGAATCAACGTAAAGTATTAGTTTCATAGTAATGTGTTTATTCAGTAAGTGAAAGCACTAGAGGCCTAATTACTCTTGCGGCGCAGCTTGGTTAGGTTTAGTCAGCAATGCGTAGGAACACAGGCTATCATAATTAATGTCCCTAAAAAATAAAATACGTACACAGCCACAATATCGCCTGCAATCCAAGGTTTGTCATTCGGCAGCCGACAGAACGTATCTTGATATGTCAAGCCAATTTGATTCGCATCGACAAAATGTTGAAGTGCATTTTGCGTCGTACATACTTTAGGTATACACACAGCTAGGTTGAATGATATGTCCTGTAACTGGCTGTTTTCAGAGATCCTGAAATTTACATAATGTTAGGTACTAGGCCATAAAAATGTGTTAAGGATTTCATTTTTAAACGAGCTATAGTGGATCCTTTATCTTAGCATTTAGACAGCAATCGAAGCTTTTATAAATATAGAGCTGGCCTAGAACTACTCGACATTGGGTCGTGGTCAGAAGCAGTCATCAAGTCCTCCTGCGTTCAGGCATTAGTGCACGCAGGGCACGCTGTAAGTTGTGACATTGTTTGAAGTATACCACAGAATAATGAAGCACAAAATAAACTATAATTTTGATTTACATACCTGGATATTCTAGTGTCAACTTTACCACCAAACGTCGCATCAATTCCTTGTTTTCTTAATTTATATTCTTTCAAGCGGTTCAATACTTTCGCACTCACTCGACTGGTTCTCGGATTCAATTCTGGCCATGGTATGTCCGGCCATTGTGGGATATCTGGCAACGATGGTAATTCTGGCAAGGTGATATCTTGGTCAAGTGGCAGTTCTATCATGCAATATTTTCCTTCGACGACGGAATTTGGTATTTGTTCGTTGATACCCAAACATTGGTAGTAATTGCCAAGATCTAAGAAATTGCCAGTTAAAATGCCCCTTGGTGTTCGAATACCAGAGTCTAGGACTGGAAAGGAAAAATATTAAAACGTTATATCCTTGAATTCTTATTATTATTATGAGTATACAGCTGTGTGCATGTGTAATAGAAATAGATAATAATGAGCATTTCCAGTAGTTACCATCATTACGTTGTAAAATAGATTATATTCAGATAAACTGTTCTGGATACATCGAGTTATAATTGCACAACATCTTATCTATTCAACATTCATGTTACAGTTAAGGTAAATTGTGGAATACAATATTGTAAATAAATAAACAAATAAGTATTGAAAACAGAATGTGAGCAATACATGAAAAAGGAACCATTTTCGTTGTTCAGTTTGAGGAAAGATAGCATCATACCACGCAATTGGTGCTGTTGGCAGTTAATCTACCTCCTTTCGTCTTTACCTACGTATTTTTATAATAACTATGTATTTTATTTAAAGAACCGCTCATCATGTTAAAGAAATAAATTTGATGTAGTAAATAGCAGCAGCAACTAAATCTAGCATCAAAATGTTGTACCATGAGTTAGGATAAATTCATGATTTTGACTAGTCATCAATAAAGTCATATTCTCTTTAATTGCCCGACTGCCAAAGTCAAGGAGGGTAATGTTTGTCGAGCGTATGTATCTATGTATATATGTGTGTGTATGTCTATTTCTTTGGCACGCTCTGCAGTCTAAAAGGCTTGATGGATTTAAATGTATAGGGTGTCATTAGATTCGTAATGATTGTGCAGGAGAAAAGAATGGCTTTCTTACTTTTCACTTTGTTTTAGACAAGCGTGACCGAATGATAGACAATGTGACTAAATCGCGGTCACATTGTACTAAGACTAGCCAAATGCGAAGATGTTATAAAGCAGAAGGCAAAAGAGTACCTAAATACAAAAGGGTTATAAACACCAAATCTTCTTCTTGTGATCAGCTTTACGACTACAAGGCCAGCGACGCAGCATCATTAATAGCACATGGCAATAAATGTTGATTTGCAGTCTGCTGGTGCATTACAGCTGGTACTTAATCAAGTTTCTACAATTGTTGAATTTTTTTTTAATTGTTGATTTATTTTCATTATTAGTTAGGTTCTGGATTTTCAAAGATTGCCAGAGAAAAATTGCTAGTATCGATAATGCCGCAGAATTTATCTAGTTTTCTATTTTATTCTAATCGATATAAAGTGTAATATAATTGAAAATACCTTTGTCGCAAACTTCAATAACACACAAAACTAAAATGTTAAAGATAACTACATTATACTTACACGCAAGTAGGAGACCCGTATCATTTTGGAGAATATAACTCATTTGTTCATCACATAGTTCCGGATCTAACACGTCTTCAAAGAGATTCAAATCTAGTGCATATTTATGATCAGACACTACCATATCAAGATATGCATTCGCAAAGAACGCCTTACCACATAACAATAATAAACATATTAACTTCATAATGATTTTTTAACACATTAACGGACTAAAACTGAGTAGGGAACAGAACTAAATGTCTTTATAATTGATCAATAATGTTATTTGATTTATAAATCTAATCAACTAGTCAGCAATGATAATGCAGATAAACCTAATTAGTTTTACACAAATCTATCTGAATTTGAAACGACAATCTATGATAACAATAATGATCGATTTATAATGTATATACGTTTTATTGTGACAAACTGCAATTCATTTGCGAAACTGTAACTATCTGGCTATTAAAAAGAACTAGTTTCTTGGCAGTTCTTTTACAGTTACAGACATCAAATTAGCTGTAGGCAAATTGGTATTGGTCAATTAATATAATCTAAAAGTAAAAATAGTAGATTTCGATTTTACTTTCTTACATTTAATTCTCATTTTATTTTCATTTTAACAAAAGAGCTGATTTCTCTCTCGGGTAATCAAACGAGATGTTAGTAAATCAAATATTCAGCCAGAATCGATGTACCAAAACGTATTATCTCC
Organism: Parascotia fuliginaria; assembly: GCA_963082885.1. Taxonomy (NCBI): domain Eukaryota; kingdom Metazoa; phylum Arthropoda; class Insecta; order Lepidoptera; family Erebidae; genus Parascotia; species Parascotia fuliginaria. The sequence continues at coordinate 16,367,813 of OY720177.1, forward strand.
AAATTATAGTTAAAGCGCAACAAAATTTAGAAGACTTCTCGTTCAAATAGGAGCAGATCGAACAACAGACCGCAATAATAGCAACACTATGTAATGTTTCCTATAATGAGTACCTACATACTCGAACTGCTTTGAATTTAGTAACAGCAAAAGAAATTGTGACCTCAACAGCCAGTGAATAGGTTCAGATTTTCTTCTTTTTGCTTAGCGCAAACGGAAAGCAGAGGCTGAGCTTCTAGAGATTTTGAGACCCTTGAGTGGGTGTTATTTAGCATTAGATGGGCCGTTTGCTCACTTACCATTAGTATAATAACGATAAGGATATGCGAATATTAGTCGATAATCGAATTAGGAGAAGGTCACCTTACTTAATATCTTACTAATATTACTAGTGATTATGATTAACAAAGATAGTACTGAAAATGGTAATGACCCCGTTAGTTATTGTCTCAAATTCAAAAAAAGAATTGTTGAGGTGTACGGTCTACTAGTATATGTCAACCCACAGAAAAGATACATCAAGAACTATACAGCGTATACTTTAAGACTTCGAGCAATTTACCAGCAGCGTTTGTATTGGCTTCTAATTTTGATCTCGGGTCTTTCAAACGAAGAACGAAAAAGCATCTCATAAAGTCGTCATAGTTAAGACCGCCAAGTTAACAGTTTGCTGCGATGGCTTTTAAAATAAAATTCACACTCCTGAACCCCACTGACTGCTCACCATCCAACTTTAATAGGCTTTAAATTTGGAATAATAATTGCAATCGTATATTATATATTATAGTTTTAGTCTTTTATATATTTGTAGTCTATCTTAATAGAGCTACTGCTTCAAGTGGATACTCTTAGAAACGACCAGGAAACATCGACTACTTATTTACCCACTTCATTTAATTGTTATAAAGTAGTCTCAACTTAGTACCAAGATAATACGAGATAATAATTTAAAATGATTGTACCTAGTTTTCGGCCCGCGACATCGCTTCTCAATCGCACTTCTAATATAGGAGAAAGAAAGTATTTGGCGCGTTTAAATATAAAACTTCATTAGCTTATTTCATGGAATACGCTAAATTCCGCACCAAACTTTTCAATTTGATATTTGCTCAAGCAAATTCAAAGGCTAGTAAACTAACATACATAATCACTATTTTGTCGCTTGCATGTCATTGGTTTCTACAATCGTATTTATATCTAGATTACGAAAAATGTTTCATTTTAACTTCCTTTATATTGAACCGGCACCAATTTGCACGATTTGATCAGACAGAATAAAATAATTGAGATTAGATTAAAAAATAGCATATTTATATATAGAGTATTTTTTCTTTCTATTAGTAAAAAAAATAATTATACATTTTGGACCTACAACAAACATCTTTATTTGATTTATTTTTACTATAGCTGCTTGCTGTTATATTTTCTGCGATCTGAAACGACCCTTTCCAAAAAGTTTACTTTATAAATCTAAAATTTAAGATTTGAAACAGTTACCGCATGAAGACCTCGTGCGTAGCCGATTAAGTCTTTTAAGTGTTTTAGAATCAGCAATCGAAATTGGAATCAGCATCAAACACCACGCGAAAACTTTACGATAGCGTGAGAAATACACTGCCTGTCCATAAAAGCGGAGCGAGGCTGCGCGAAGCGGAGAAACAGACAAATATTACAGTTTCCCGAAGAGCGGTTTCACCCGCGTTAAGTTACATCTTTGGTTATTGCTCTACTCCCGTCGCTCGTCGTAGCGTGATGTTACATAGCCTATAACTTTCCTCAAGACCTGCGCTATCAAACGCAAAAATAATTATTCAATTCCAACTGGTAGTTCCAAAGATTAGCGCGATTACTATAAATACTGTCCACTGGAGCAGAGCGGATATTTTATGCAACGCTTTTGGTTAATATTTCTTCATTTCTTTGCTTGGCAGCGTCGCACCCCTTCTAGACAGCCTAAAGCAACTGCACTACAACAGGAAGATAAATTTTATCTTATTTTAGTTTTGTAATCCCTAAATCAAGGTCCGTAAAGGAAATGACTAATATCTATTTTATATTAGTCATTTCCTTTAAGCACCTTGATTTAGGGATTTACTAGATTAGCAGATTAAATAAATATTTTTATTACCTATTAGGTATAGTTACTAGTTGTTATATCAAAGCTTTTGTATATGTAGTTAACTGGAGTTATAAATCTCATCGATATTACGCTGTCAGATAATATAATAAAGTCAAGATTAAAATTATGAATTAATTTAATAATAAATGATACAATAAACGTTAATAGAATCATACTTCCAAAATATCTTTTGTTAACCCATCAAAGTGTATTCAGCCTGGACCCAGAGTGGTGCTTAAGTAATGTGGCAAAGGTTTAAAAGCAATAATATAAAGCTGGCTTCATTAAAATTTTTGATAATTGGAATAATGTCAAACGATGGAACTGTATTTTAACTGAGTTTTCGAATGGTATGTTTTAAAAAAACGCACAATGAACCAAATGGTCTACATGCGAACAAAGAAAAATACTATCAACAATAACAAATTAATGTTTTTCCAATAACAAAAAATACGGTATGATTATATTTCGACAATCATATACGTAATACTGTACGTGTCCATAATAACGTTACTACTAGTAGCTATCAGGATAGAACCATTACGCACTGTCGACTGGTCGCCGGCGCCTCGGTCAACAGCGACTGTAACTTTCATTAGTTCAAATAGATGTTGTGTGCGTTCCCATTGAGGGACCACATCTGAATTTTAAGCTTTTATATACGTCAGCCTTTAGTAAAAGTTATCAAACGATTGTAAATTCAGTATTTCATTTGTAAAAGTAGGCACTCAAAAGTAACAAGCGGTCAAAGGTGGTCCCTCAATCGTGACTGACAGGCATCCATATCTCAAAACCTTGTTGAAATTTAGAACTGCTATTAATGACTATTCTTAGTAAAAGATTTGTTACACTACTTTATTAAATAACAGCCTTGTCGGTTCATTATATAAAAAGAACTAGCATACAGAAGGTGGTCCCTCAATCGATCACCTCAAGTTCACATAAGTGGAGACCACAGTGGAATTTGAAAATTTCGTATGTCTCTAGCGTTAGTAAAAGTATTTAAACGGCTGTAAACTCAATCTCTAATTTGTAAAAGAAGCTCTTTAAAAGTTACAACAGGTGAAAGGTGGTCCCTCAGTCGAAACGCTTCCCATAAGAAACGATCAATTTACGTAGTATTCGGAAGTCAAATAGCCCATTGCTACTGCCTATCCTTTAGTAAATGTTTTTTACTAACGATTACTTTACTAAACAATATCAAATAAACCTACAAATTTTGTTTTAAACAACAATCAAATTCCTGCTAAGAAATCTAGCATCGGGGTGACCACACAGAAGGTTTTTTTTGGATAAATAAAAACTAATGACCGTTTGCTACTACTACATTTAAATCATATTTTACATTAGTTAGCTATTTTTAGTTATCTAAGTAATGTAAAAAAATATTTAAATTTAAAGAAAATAATGCTTGTAATACTTAATAAAAATAACTATTTTACCTTGCACTGTCAATGTGTAGTACATTGACAGTTACTGTTAATACACAATGGGTTAACAACACCACTTCCTCACTAAATAACAAGCCCTGTATCGCGGAAGACTTTACAAGAATACAATTCAATTTCAATTTATTTAATGAGTATAAACAATTATAACTCTTTTTACTAAGATGAGCTACAATGTTTTTTCATATCTGTCGGAAAAAATATACTAAAGTTTCTCAATATTCCATTTTAGTCTGTGGTCAAATCGTAGCCTTTAGAGGTCAACTCTTAACTTACATTAAATATTTTATTAGATTGTTTGTCTCATTACTATTACTATCTAATGTTTATAAATCAATTGTTACAATAAATAAAAAACGTTAATTATCATTTATTTAAATATTTGGAGTATTAATAATTGAAATAGAAATAATCGATTACACAAATCTATTGTTACTAATAAAAAAATATATTATCTACATAGTTAATATAATTTTATATTATAATTATTATCTTCAATCAATATTATAATATAATTTTATTATTAGTAAATAGCACAACATTCAACATAAATCAAATTGTAATTTTTATTAACTATTATATGCATTTTTTTTTCTTTTATTTTTATCAGCTGAGTAAAATAAAATATGATTAAAATTTATACAAGCAAACGGTCATTCGTTTTTATTTATCTCAGGAAAAACCTACTGTGTGGTCGCCCCGATGCTAGATTTCTTAGCAGGAAATTGATTGTTGTTTAAAGCAAAATTTGTAGGTTTTTTTGATATTGTTTGGTAATGTAATCGTTAGTAAAAAACATTTACTAAAAGATAGGCAGTAGCAATGGGCTATTTGACTTCCGAATGCTACGTAAATTGATCGTTTCTTATGGGAAGCGTTTCGACTGAGGGACCACCTTTCCCCTGTTGTAACTTTTTAAGGGCTTCTTTCACAAACTAGAGATTGAGTTTATAACCGTTTAAATATTTTTACTAACGCTAGAGCCATACGAAATTTCCAAATTCCACTGTGGTCTCCACTTATGTGAACTTATGGTGATCGATTGAGGGACCACCTTCTGCATGCTAGTTCTCTTTATATAATGAACCAGCAAGGCTGATATTTAATAAAGTAGTGTAACAAATCTTTTACTAAGAAATTAAATTAAATTTCAACAAGGTTTTGAGATATGGTTGCCTGTCAGTCACGATTGAGGGACCACCTTTGACCGCTTGTAGCTTTTGAGTGCCTACTTTTACAAATGAAACACTGAATTTACAATCGTTTGAGAACTTTTACTAAAGGTTGACGCATTTAAAAGCTTAAAATTCAGGTGTGGTCCCTCAATGGGAACGCACACATAGATGTTTACACACTTGGTCGACGCCGGTGTGTCCGTTACGATTGCTCCGCCAAGTTATCCAATCAGAAAAAAACTTTGCCCAATATTTTGTCAGAATTCGTCGATATCAAAGGGTACAAGTAATAAATTTGTCGAAGTAGAAATAAAGAAGATATAAGGGTTTTAAGTTAGTTTCGGTGTGAACATCAATTTGTTCGGCATATTAACCGAGAATGACATATCGCTTTACCCTCTGAATTACATGTTTTCTCAAAAATTATATTATCTCATACCACATCGAAATTATGGTTACCCTACTCGAACATTGTATGAGATTTAATAATATTTAGATATAAGGCTTTTTCACAGTACTTATTTTATATTGTACCTATCAAGGGGTTAATATTACATTAAAAAGGTAAATTAGGCAAAGTTTTTTTAAAGTTTCAGAGACGAGTTTAGTTACACAATTCATCAAATTCAATCAATTTAATATGTTATTTATTTTATAATTACGTTGAGGAATTTACATAAACAATAATCAAGTCACCATGACTAGAAATCAAAATAATAATTATTATGGTGTTTAGTATTTAATACAAGCTATCAGGTATTAATCTCACTCTATCTCGTCTTAATATCTGGAATCTCAACAAAAATCTACAATTATTTGATAAATAAAATTAAGTGGTTTGTTTTGATGATTCTAAACTTTGCGTCCTCATGATAACACTGAGACTATCTACACTAATACATAAAGCCAAAGAGTTTGTTACTTTATTTGAATGCACTAATCTCTGGAACTACCAGACGGATTTAAAAATTCTTTTTGCGTGTGATAGCCCAGTTTTTGAGAAAGGTTTTATTTACGCTATGTAACATCACACTACTGGCGATGAAAGCAGAGCTGTAAACAGAGACGCGGGTGAAACCACGCCGCGGAGAGCAAGTTTGATATAATAATAAATAATTAATTTAGATATTTATCTTTTGTTGTATAAAAAAATAAAGTATATGAGTAGGTAATAGATCTAAGTGCATGAAGTTGAGAGTCAAAGAGAGTGACAGTATTTAAATCTACCCAATTTTATAAAGAGAAAAGATTTAATTTTTTGTATGTTTGTTTGTTTGTTAGTTGTGATTTTACTCAAAAACTACATAGGTAACTGATTTAAAAAATTCTTTTACCTTTAGAAAGCTAAAAATATGACAGGTAACATAAGCTATATTTTAATATGTTTAACATAGGTACTTATGAACAAAATAAAAATATTATAACAAACCCAAAACAATGTTGAGTATGACCAAAAAATATGTAGGTAGGTACCTACTATAGAATACAATAAAATAAAAGCATTATGTACCTACCTATCATTAAGCCAATTGTTTTAAAAAATAATAATAATTTATTTGCTTAAAATGTGGTACAAATGAAAGATGGTAAAAATTGTTTAGGTAGATACATGACAAATTTTGCTATATTAAATAGCATGCAATCATCTTAGGTGTTACTTACTTATCAATAATGTTTTTAAAAACATATAGTTTTGGGATTAATTTTCATGTCGTGAGTCAAATATATGTTATGTACTTAGGTAAATTTTGTAATATGATTAAGGATGTTATCTGTGATATCTGAAGCACTTTACACTAGGTGGATGTGGACCTTTTTTATCAAGTGTCTCAGTCTCAAGGCAAGATGGTATTAAATTAAACTTACTTTTGAATCCAATCTGTAGTGTAAACTTTACATAGTAGTAGCGACCTTCTATCTTTTGTCTTCATGGTTTTATTTGCTTGTTATTGTAACATTTAAATCTTAGATGCCTAATCAGTACAAATAAATACAAACCAAAACACAACAAAAAGCAGAAATGTTATTTTTAAACTGTCAATGTCAATGTCAGTGATGTCAATTTGACAGTCGGGATCGGTCCAGGATCAAAGTAATTTTTTTAACTTATTTATAAATTTTAACATATTATATAAAATTGTTGTGTAAAAGCAGCTGTGCAATGTATAAAATCTCTTATTTATAAACGGATCATTTATGCAACCTATTTCATGCAGAATTTATTCCATTTACAACGCAAAAGATTTAAAAATAAAATATTTTTTTATATTTGTTGCATTGAGTACATAAATGCTTTCGCAAACAAAAGTTGTTTATATGTAACATTTTGCTTTTTGTCGGTGTAAGGACCAGGGATAAACTTAGGTACTTATCGATAACTTAGAAATTAGTTATGTACTATCGAACCAAGTGAATTATGACATTTGTGACCCATCTTATTTTTGGCTCATTTTGCCAATCCATCTAAATGCAAGTAGGTCGAAATTCGCCTGAAGACAGATTTCCTTGGCAACGAGCAAGTTACTCTCAGGCGCATGAATTGATTCTGAGAGATAAGGACTATTAAGTATTACTAAATTGTTTGTTTGAGAGGTGATTTGATCTAGTGTTCTTATTCACGATTAAAGAAAATCTTTTCAGCCGTTTGAAGATCATCAGTTCTTTTTTAGATAGTGAAGTGCTGTGAGTAGTGGTTTTGTAGCTACCTACTTAAATATCTCTGTTTACCCCGTTAAGGCAAGCGATACAGAAGCAAGCGGTCACAAGATAACGCCTGTCACAATAATAATCGCAATTTGTCATACATTAGTGTTAATAAGCCTAGAGTCGTCAAAAAGGTCCAGTGGATAAGGTTCCCCGACTTGTAAACACGAGGTAGTGGGTTCGAATCCGAGCAAGTACCAATGTGATTTTTCAAAATCTTATGTACCTATTTTCTAAGTTTATCTTGGACATTTTCTTTTTTGTTTTTTTTTTTTTTATATTAGCCTACTACTGACTCCACCTCGCCTGATGGTAAGCAGTCAGTGGAATCCAGAAGTGGTAGCCACTATAGCAAAAGCCATCGGCTAAACTAAAAAGTTCTGACTGCGGACTTAAAAAGTCTGAAATTGGCAATCCAACTTGAGCAAGCGTGGTGATTAATGCTCATGCCTTCTCTATATGAGAAGAGGCCTTTGCCCTGAAGTGGGAGAGTAAACAGGCTGGTATTATTATTTGTTGTCTAAGTAGGTAGGTTATTATTAATTCTAGTATTATAAATTTTATAATAAGCAATTATTAATTTTAGTTTTACCTTTGTGCTAATTTAAGTGCGTTCTGTTTGGTGTAGGTACAAAAATAAATCCTTCTCTTTCTTTCTTTCTAGATACTAAATTAACACCTGTTCAATTTGTCCGTCTGTTCACAACGAGGGGATAGATAAAACTTTTAAGGAGTAATCGGAGTTTAATCTGTCCCCCTATTAACAATGGGGGGACAGATGAAACTTTTCCCCATCTGTCAAACTTGGGGGAAAACCAGAGGGACAGATAGGCATAATTTTTAATTTCGCAGTTTACCGAGAGAATACAATTTTATTAATGACTGCACCGTTGGTCTAGTGGTTAGTGTAATTGACTGCGACGCCGGGTGTCGTGGGTTCGATTCCCGCGGAAGGCAAATATTTGTGTGATGAACATTTGTATTTGTCTTCAGTTTGGGTGTTTTCTATGTATACTAATGTATGTATTTACAAAAAAAAAAAAGTACGTATATGTATTATATTTCAATTATCTAGTACCCATAACACAAGCTCTGCTTAGCTTGGGACTAGATGACGATGTGTGATAGTGTCCACATATTATTATTATTATTATTATTATATTGTTCAGTAAAATAGTTATAGTAAAGGTTTAACACGATTTCCAGCGCGGTAGTAATGCGCCTGTTGTCATATCAGTCCACTAGACCATAGAATATATCCTCAGTAGCTAGACTAGGACCTTACTACTTAATTGAGTAAGCATTTATTATAATTACCAGCTCCATGATAGGAGCTGCTGGTCTTAGCGGTCTCGAATTTATTAAAGACACACTAATTATAGACTTACAGAATAATGAATCTGAATCTATAAGTAGGTACCTAATAGATATTCCTAATTAAATGTGGCGGCGTAATATGTAAGTAGAGTAATGCGATGACAGCATTAAGTACGATGTATGATTAGCGGACTAGCGGTGTGTTGCGTGGCCACAACCAGTCAGGGTATTGTTGCCGTGCTATACCCAGGTGTCGTAATACCAGTAGATACAAATAAATATACAATTAATGTAATTGGACTTAAGTACCGTTTTAATTAAAGTAAATAAATAAATGCATCCGTAATTCTATGTGCTTTAATGGTCACCACTACAACCCCAAACATGTAATCTCATATTAAACATTAAAGAAGAATCTAATTTTAATGAAACGTAAACTAAAAGTTTGCAAATATTTGAAATAGGTAGGTAGGTACTTCGGCTTGTATTAAACAGCAAAAAAAAAAATATGATGCCTCTATATTTTAGGCTGTCTGTGTCTTTTTGTAATGTAACAAAAGTTCAAAACCTTTATGCTGTATATACCTACCTATACCTAGTTAGGCAAAATAAAATGAACTAGCAAATATTTAAAACAAACTTACTTAAAACCAATTAATAAGGAGGTACAAGCAGTAATAAGTTAACGTGCTTGCAAATCGTATGCCCTGGTAATTATCGGCAGCATTATTACTCTTGAGTATAATGTCTCATTGTTAATTGTTAGCCAGCGGATATCTATGGCGGATCTCTTTGGTCCTGTCTGGCTTATCTCTGTGAGGGGACGCTGGACCCGCTCTTTGTAAGGCGGCGTACTCAAGCTCGAACTGTTTTGTCGCGAATGTAGACTGAATACGACGAAATTATGGTGCTAAAATTTGTGAACAGTGCAAATTGTAAATTCAAATTAATGTAAAATATTTTGTAAAACGGTGATTAAGTAACTAAAGAAGCATTTACTGTTGGTTTTAAAATTAATCGTTAATTTACGCTTTTGATAAACTTTATGTTAGTTTTAGGAAACAAGGAAATAGGCTATAAAAAAAACGTCAATTTTTCTTCTTTTTTATTACGGCTATTAAACAAAATGTCGATCAATGCATGTCCGGTTCAAATGGTATCTAAAATTCCTGTTTTATGTTTGTGAAAATGGTTATATTATGATTTTATTACTTTTAGTGTATGTCCCTACGCAAAATTAAAAGATTAGATATATTTTACGACTCGTTCGTGCTGTGAATAGGCAGCGTTATCTGTTCATTTTGCTCGCAATTAGCACTCCATGTAGTAAGTGAAATTCTAAAGAATATCGGTAAATATAAAAGGCCGATAATCCAAACATGTAAAGTATACCTACTTATGTAAGTATGTGGCTACTGCTCAGTATTCACATAGGTACCGGTACATATATAGTAAACGATTAAAGTATTTTCAACTGTTTAGCATAGCTATACATACCTAGTTAATACATTATTAACAAAAGTACCTACCTAATAGATTCTAGTGGTAGTGAACTAGTGGTAACTAGTAAGTTTAGACTGCCTATGTATTCAATGGTACTGTATAGAGACTGCAACGCAGATGTATGTATCTACTTTGTGGCAGAGGTCCCGGGTTCGATTCCCGCTTAGTGCAATAAACATGTGTATTTGCACTCATAAATAAATAAAGATAAAAAAATGTCTATTGGTATTGGTCTGGGTGTTTCTATATATAATATTGTAGGTACTATATATTTGCAAAAAAAAAATATTTAAGCAGGTATGTTATTATTGTTATTAAGTAGGTAAACATGCTTAATTAATAGCACTTATCAGCATGTAATCTGCTGCACTCTGCACTCCACACGGTTTAAATAGCCGCATGATTTGTACTGTAGGCACATACCTAAGAAGGTAATGTAGGTACTTATATGGTCATATGGTCAAATTAAAAAATAGGTTCCTATTTTTATATTTCAAGGCTATCATTGATTAACGAGGACCAATCATCGTCGTTATCGATACCTACATATATAATAAACAGGTAAATAAGTAGGTTGGATAATGGTAGGTACTTACTTATTGTAAGTCGCAGCTATAGATTTTTTAGACCACCAGAAATTTGGTAGTAATAAATAGGTCATAGATGTCGTAGAGCATTTTGATAAGAAATATTAAAAATACCTACTTAAGTATATTAATAACGATTATAAAATTGGATAAGGTTTTTTTTACAGACAAATGACAATAGGTAAGTAAGTACTCAAAATAGTCTAAACAAGGTCAAAACAAAATCATCATTCATTGTATCAAATAAAAAAGAAAATATTCAAATTAAGAAATCGCTCTCGCTTACCGTTTTGTTTCACGCATCAATTTATTAACAACGCCAATAACAAAACTTTGCATATCAAATTCATTCCTTTTTCAAAATTGACCATTATGAATAGAGACGTACCGTTCGACTACCTACATGATTTTTATTCGATTCAATTTTATTTCGATTCGCATCGTAATAAATTATTGTACATATTAATGACTTAATTATAAATCGTATGTTAGTTTTATTTGTATAGTTCTATGTGTTGCTTTGCAAATTATTATCTAGTAGGTGCGTAATCAAATTTTAGAGTTCGAATAAAGGCCTAGGTACTCTTTAAGTACATATATGCACTTTGATACCACTAGGAACGTTACATAGGCATCTAAATACATTTCTATTTTATGATAGTAGATTTTATGACAATCATATTACAGCAGTACAGGTAACTTTATTATGAGTAGTAGATAGTCCTATCTACTAGTACTCCTAATAAAGTTGTACTTAAGTAGATGGCAGAATAGTAGTAGTACTAGTAACGCAGGGCTGAGTAAGTTAACTTACCTACAGCAACATTCAATTTTTTTTGACAGTGTTAACGCACAAGTAACCCTTGGAAGGACAAGTTTCTATTGGTTAGAGTAACAGCTGTCCATGATGCATACCTTAGATGCTTAGAAAAGAAATAAGATATATCTATTTATTTAATGAACCAGCTTAAAACAAATCATAACAATATTTCTCGCAGTGGCATTTAGCCACTTTAATATTACCTATCTTTAATATTACCGTGATTTAGCACAGGCTGTGATAAATAGGTAGGGATTTAGAAAAATAGCACAGCCAAATACCTAATGAATACTGCTGAGGTACCTACTTAGTGGTTTTTTATGTTAAATTGGGTTTTATAAGAACTTGTCATAGTATGTTTTTGTCCGACTGCCGAAGTCAAGGACGGTAATGTTTTTCGAGCGTATGTACCCCTAAGGGGGTAAAAGAGGTGGCAAATTATATATAATAATATGAAACTTCTATACCTCCTTAGTTTTGATAGTAGGATTTCCAAATTACTATAAAATACTCATTATTTAAAGAAATTCAAATTTAGTTACTTAATTATTTTTTCAAACAACCCTTACAAAGAGGTGAAATAGGGAGTGTAAATTTGTATGGAAAAACTTTTATTTTTAAAGCTATCTACTCCAATCTCACACAATTTAACGCTTAACTAAAATTAGACATCATTTTTTTGCCCAACTGCCGCAGTCAAGAAGGGTAATGATTTTTCGAGCGTACGTATGTATATGTATGTATGTATGAGAGTATGTATGTCTATTTATTTGGCACTATTGTTTGGCACACTATAGAGCCCAAATGAAATTTAAAATCTCGAATGGATTTGAACATTTGAGGTGTCATTAGATTCGTATTAATAGTGGGAGTGACATAGGGTAGGTATACAATTTTGGAATGTACCGTCAGCAGAAAAAAATGGGTTCCTTTCTTTGCAGTTTGTTTTATGCAGGCGGGCTTTTGTTTTTTAATAATATATTTTACTAGTTTTTATAAACGTATTTATATTTATATTTTTTTGTTGCCGACGATGGCAGACGAGCCAACAGCCACCTGATGGTAAGTCAGTGGCGTGCACTCTATATAGGCAGAAAGGCACTGCCTACTTTAATTATTGCCTGAAATCCCAATTTTAGTATCATAATTAAATAATGCCTACCCTGTCAAAATCTATAATGCCTACCCTGTCAAAAATCTCTGTACACGCCACTGTGGTAAGTAGTAACCGTCGCTCATGGACTTCTTCACCGCCAGGGGCTCTGCGAAGCTGCTGTCAACCGGGAAGGGAGTGGAGAATGTGAAGGAAATAAGAAATGTGATCTAAAAGGAAATAGGGAAAATTGAGTCTCCGAAGCTCACAAAAAATCTTTGAACTAAACATTTAATACAAATCTAAATCGATACCAGTGCATCCAAATCGATGCTTGTTGTTCCAGTCCATCTCTATTTAAAAAGTTTGGCCATTTCTCGAACAGTAGTCATCATGGTATTGCTAAATGATGACTGCCATTTGCCTCACCGTAGGCGGTATGAAATTGCATACGAACTTAATATTCGTTTGAAAACACCAAACGGATTTTGTAAACGTTGGAATGATAGCGTTCGAGTTTAAGGGTTTGAGTCTTAATTGGTTTAAAATTGATATTTTGCTGCCCATTCATTTGTTTACTAGACTTATGTTTCCTTTACAAATGAACCTTCACAATAATAATACTGTCGAAGTTCATTTATAAGAAAAAATAAGCACATAATTAATAATAATAATAATAATATTTCAACAACTACAAACAACGCCATCTAGACCCAAAGTAAGCATATTATATGCTTGTGTTATGGGTTCTAGAATGCGGATATACATACCTAAATACTTTTTTTTTTTGTAAATTCATACATATTATACATAGAAACACCCAGACCAATGCAAATAGACATGTTCATGCACACAAATATTTGCACTGAGCGGGATTCGAACCCGCGACCTCTGCGTGGCAGTCCATACACAGTACCACCGAACCACAGAGGCAGTCAATTAAACTAGTTTAACAACAATTTTCTGACAATAGTACAATTTTGGGCAGAATATGAATTGGTTTTTGATATATTCGGAATTAGAGAAACAGTAACAGGTTTATAGAGATTTATTTTCTGCCAGTGAACTAATATTTATGTACTTAGATAAATGTGTTATCTTAATTCATACTACATACGTACCTACTTACCAGAAATAATGACAATAGCGTTTTATAAAGAGAAAAGCTTACTTATATTTGATTTATCATTATAGTAAAGCGTTACATTTATTTCCGATGGAACCCACTTTTGAATCCTTGTTTCATATTTTTGCTATTGGAACATACTTTGCATAGGTATCTTCATAATATATTATAATATAATAATATAATATTCTACCACATTCACACAGCGCCATCTAGTCCCAAATTAAGCAATTATATTTGCTTGTGTTATGGGTACTAAACAACTGATATACTACTTATATACATTTTTTTTTTGTAAATACATACATATTATAGATAAATTACACCCAGACACAGAACAAACAATCATGCTCATCACACAAAGGTTTGTCCTTATACTACCTTGCCGCTTTTTTGTCAATGTGCGATTCGCCTAACGCTAATAGCCGGCTATTGGCAGAGGTCTTTATCCAACAGTATACTCATAGATAAAATGATGATCATAATTATAGTTATATTTGTATGGTGTACCTACCTAAGTGACGCGCGTCGTTTATAATAATAATAATCTTTTAATAATAATAATCTTTATTGTTCCAAAAGCAATACAGGTATAGTTTTACATGGTCACTAGTCTCCACACTAGGATTCCCTGTGTCGTGGAGACTAGTCTCTTTCGTGTTAACAATGAAGTAGGTACTTAGCTACTTACAAACTTTGCATTACATCTATAATATTAAATAAAGCGGAACAGTTTGTTTGTTTGAAAGCGCTAATCTCTAAAACTTCCAGTCGGATTTGAAAAATTCTTTCTGCATATGATAGCACAGTTCTCGAGAAAGGTTAAACGTTATGTAACATCACGCTACTGACGACGGGAGCAGAGCAGTAAGTAAAGACGTGGGTGAAAACGCTGCGCGGGAAGCTAGTATATAATATATTATGTGGGAGGTAGCTTCACTTTCTGAAGCTATAAAGAAAATTAAATAAATATGTAGATTAATTATTTTAATAGACAACTCCCGCACAATAACAAGTGTAGAGCTGGCGAACAAAACGGGAGAATTACACTTTTGGTATAATACTTTTTTTTTTTAATCCGGTAGTTTTGGGCTAAAAACTCATTTTCAATAAAAATAGCCTAAAACCCTATTTATATTGTAACCAAAGTTAGCGGTTTCGAACAAAACGGAATAATTGCACCTGTTGTTTTACTCCTCCTGTAAAATTTGGTGTCATGTAATTATCCCGTTTTGTTCGCCAGCTCCTAGTCATATATCGTTGTGGAATTTAACAAAGATCATACGATTACCAGATAAAATGCTTCCATAGGAAAACTTTATCTGGTAAATGTAAGGACCCAGACCCTCGGAGCAAATATTCTTGGCAGGTACAGATTTCTAACAAAGGATACTTGAGTCTAACGGTAGTAGTTAGTTAAATAAATGTTATGTAATAATAATAATAATAATAATATTCTACCACATTCACACAGCGCCATCTAGCCCCAAATTAAGCAATTATATTTGATTGTGTTATGGATACTAAACAACTGATATACTACTTATACATTTTTTTTTGTAAATATATACATATTAAAGATAAATTACATTCAGACACAGAACAAACAATCATGCTCATCACACAAAGATTTGTCCTGGGAGGGAATCGAATCCACGACCTCCGACTTAGCAGTCAGTGTCACTAACCACTAGACCAACAGGCCAGTCAATGTACATAATGTACTTAGTGTTTGGTTCGTGTTTGCACTACCATACAGCCCATGACTTTTCATAGCATTCCTTGGAAAAATTGTAGCAAGCACCCGAACGAACGAGTAGGAATATGGGGACTGCAACACAAACTATTCCGTAGTTACTTATGTAATAGAACACAGAGTGTTGTAAGTGATGATCTACCCGTCCTATAGGGAGTCCCGCAGGGTAGTATCCTAGGACCAGTTCTTTTCCACATCTCCATAGATGATCTGTGTAGGCGAAAACTACCCCATGGCCTTATTACCACTTTTGCGGATGACACAGCCCTTACATTCACTTCAGATACTTGGCAGGACTTATTTCGGCATGCCCAAAATGGAATGAACACTGTCACGAAATGGTTGCGTAACAACATCCTCACGATAAACACTCAAAAAACCAAATATATTACATTTACAAAACGTGGCCCAATACCTAAGTTAGGTACCATTTCATGTTGTTGCACATGCCTGCTCAAGAGGACTGAAAAATAGTTGTGAGTGCCCTTAAATAGATCTATTCTATGCTACTGCATAACTGTTTGGTGTGGAAATTTTCAAACCAGCCTCCTGAAACTAGAAAGGGCTCAAAGGGCAGTACTTAAGACATTCCAATCTCTGCCTTTTCGCTACCCTACTGCTGATCTGTATAGGGAATGCGCTGTTCTCACTGTCCGTCAATTATTTATTTTAAACTTACTTATCAAACGACATCATAACCTACCCTTTAAACCTACTATAAATATTAATATGAGGCGTAGAGACATTATAAGCCCATAAGTGGCTAAATATTTTTTTTTCAAACGCTCATTTTTATATTTGGGCTGTTTCCTATACATTAAAATAAATAAAATTCTAAATATATATCCTCATATCCTCTTTGTAGAGTAATACTTAAAAAGCCTCTATATAACTGGCTACAGTCACTAAACTATGATGAAACAGAAAAAATAATAGCTGCTAATGTGTAAAAACAATGATTATATAAATTTTTAAATTATATTAAATATCATACACACACACACACGCACACGCACACGCACACGCACACGCACACGCACACACTCACGCACATTTTTTTCCTAGCACGGAGTCCAGTCCTTCACAAAGTCACATTTGAAACTGTATTGTACTGTTTCAATGTATCAAATTTTGTCTTTGTGAAGTGAAAATAAATCAATTTTATTATTTTTATTATTTTATTAGGTACCGACTTCATAACATTGAAAGTTTCTAAAACGCATAGTGACTCATATTATAATCGTTAAAATATCGTGCCAATCCTCAATCACAACCCATCTTTATCTCATAGCTGGACCGAAAAATACATCACTGTTTAAAAACCTAGCCTCTAGCAAAAGTATTTGCATTCAGCGCTTTTGGGCTCAAAACGTTTACGTCTGTTTCAAAGAAATATTAATTTTGGATCAAATGCATGTTTCCGTTGGCTACTGAATATTTTGTGGGTCAAATTAAACGTAACTAAGGAGGTCCAGTAGGCAATTGTTTAGGAATTTCAAATTAGATGATTATTGATTTTGATAATGCGTGTATGGAAATATGTAGATAGCATTATGCGTGGGAAATAGTATGGTAGTTAAGTAATAAGTTAAATACGAAATAGGTATCACTTTACTGCTGCCTGTTACCTCGAAGGTGTATAGTCACCTCTTTACGGCACCCACGAGAAAAAAAAAATTCCG
This sequence comes from Parascotia fuliginaria, assembly GCA_963082885.1. Taxonomy (NCBI): domain Eukaryota; kingdom Metazoa; phylum Arthropoda; class Insecta; order Lepidoptera; family Erebidae; genus Parascotia; species Parascotia fuliginaria. The sequence continues at coordinate 16,385,142 of OY720177.1, forward strand.
TAGTCCAGACCGGGGAGCACACAGCTCCCTTAGACACATGGGATGTACATTGTGTAGTTCAGATATAATTCTGCCTACTCTAATGTAGCAAAATAGTAAGCTGTACTGAAAGTTACATTTAAATTACCTATACATTACTCAGAATTTAAATGCAAGGTTATGTTGTATAATTAATAAAACATTCATTTAAGGTAGGTATTAAAAATTAAAAAGAACAAGAACCAAAAAAAAAAATATATTTTATCACCATGTAGAGCTTCAAGTCAAATCTAATTAATTCCACCGTCTATGCGTTTTTAATGAGGGCTTACTGTACAGTATGGTTTGAAAAATAGTCACAGGTAAGGTAACAATTATTTTAACAAGACTTCGCCTTCGGCTGTCATACAATTAATAACTTGTTAAGATAAATATTCTTGCTACCAGTTCAATGCACTTGACAAATAATTGCTTTTTTTAATGGTCGTAAATATTAGTATAAGGAGGCGTGAAATTTTCGTGTTAAGGCTTAAAGTAGGTAATATTTTTGTCGTTAGCGATTCTTGATATATAGCGCTTATTGTAGGTAGTCAAATTAGATGTTGATTTTGATATAATCTGCTTTTGAGATATTAGACAGTTATTAACCGTAAATAAAACGCAGAGTCAGTTTTTGAATGAGTTTTCGCTAAATGGTAAATAAATGCAAAAACCAGAACGCGTCTAATTGTGAGAGACAAAATATAATAAACCTTTTTTATTGTCGGACCTAATTTTTTAAAGTCATAGCATAGAGATAGCATGAGACTTAAGCGACACTGAACATTGAATGATGTTTCTATATTTAGACTTTAGTAAATAGAGAGCTCTTAGTAAAGTTAGGTACTGAAACGCCCATGTTCCGCCAGGGTAGATAAGTATATTCCAAATATTTTAGTCGAAATATGCAGATCTCTGAGATATTTCAAACATTACTATAAAACGCGGGACAGACTAGACTGGCAAAATATGTAATGGCCACGTCTCGAGCGTGACCCTAACGTAACTAAAAATTAACCGATCGGCTACAAATTATTGTCGAAAAGGAAATAATTTGCAATTTATATTGTGTCAACAAAAAACATGATTGCCACATTAATCTAGTTTTGTCAGCAATACAAATTCAATTAAAAAACCAATCTCAAAATATTTATTACACCTTCGTTGACAAATTGCAAGAATTGACAGTATGTTATTTAAATCTTCGCCCACATTGTTTGTGAATATGACAAAATTGCTATGAGGATAGTAGAGACTTGCGTAATGTGCTGCCTTTTAGAATAAGAATGACTTAAGCACGTAATTCAAAGACACATATTCAAAGGAAAATACCTAAGCCGTGGCGGCTTGAATATGTTCTTTTTCAAAAAAATGAGAAATTGCAATTACGTCAGTCCTTGTTAGCTTGTTATTAGAGAAGTTGGTATATTATCGGCAGTTTTTCAACCACTCTAAAGGATAAGTTTACTTATGTTTAGTTTCTATCGCAGTTAGATGGGACTCTAGACTACCAAGCATTACCGGCGCTCTTGGGGTTTTTGACCTAGAATATTCTTTAATGCACACCACGCCTTACTATCTAAAATTAAAATGTGACTCAGAGTTATAGCTTAAAGTAAAACAGTGTTGATAGTTTTGGTTCATGAGAAGGCAAACCTTTGGTGGTAACACATAACTTTTGATATTACATACCTACATCAGCAGATGTTTCGTCAGAATATTTTGAAGTGACAACATTTACTCCATTTTAAAAACACTAGTACCTACGTAAATTTTAAAACCCCACCTATATCATTACTGAAGTAAGTAAGTACTTCCACCCACACGTTATATACAGTATACAGCAATGGAATACATAGCCGCCGAAGCTCCCATTAATGAATTTATAATTTGCGGCGGCAACAACAATTATACTGCACCCGCATCGCCTCAGGAACGAATTTAAATGTTAAATCAGCCTTCATTCACAGGCACAGCCCACTGGCCGTTATGGTTTTTGTAAAAACATTTACGCATAGATTATAACAGATGGTCAACTCCATACAAAATGCTAAAGCTAAGGCAAAAAACACACTAATGTTTACCTAAAAACTTGGCTTTAACTTTGAGGCTGACAAATTATATAGGTATAATAAGGTATAGCGACAAATTTATTAGTATGAAGAATATAGAACGTCATGTAAAACAAATGCAGTTGTAGGTACTCGTAAGTGAGTGACGTTAATTCGATTTGACGTGGACATTGACAAAGTAACACCGTAGGTACAAAATGTGAGCGTGTTCTTCTTGATTTGAAAAAAAAAACTATCTGTATTGGTCTACATTACATTTATAGTCTTTGGTTTGGGTGTAGGTAGGTATAATGTTGAAAATGGTCAATGTTTCGTGGTTCCCTTCCGGCAATTAGGTGGTCAGACTTAATTGTATAATTTGGAAGTAGTCTTAGACGTATTTCTTAGTAGTGAGATGAGATTAAGATTGTAATTGAGTTTTAAGTTACAGTTCTAGTAATACGATTACATTGTAACTAGAATAATATTTATAGAAGAATTTATAAAAAAAGATCATGCACAGATACGATGTCTTTAAAATCATGTTTTTTAATTTCACTCGAATTTGTTCTTTAAAGTTAAATAAAGAAGGGTTAAATAGGATTGTTCTTTTCTTGGTCGGTGCATTTCAATCCTTGTTTTTTCTGCTCCTAAAATTTAATTTATATTAAGTTTTTATTACATTAGCACGTGTTTACGGTAATACTAACCATGTTGCGTAACTTTAGACCAAGTTGCGCCTATTGCATGATACTTATTAAGCAGATAGAACCGTATGTCTATACTGCCACTAGTAGGTACCTATAATTTCAAGAACAATTAATTGAATGAGTGTTTATAATGTCTTTTTTAACAATTACTATCTACTATAAATTTACCTACCTATATCATTACATGCAAAAAAGTCGAGACAAAAACCAAACTATAGGTGTTAATACACCTATGTATGTACTAATATATAAAACTATAGAGTACTAACTTTTGCCCGCGACTTAGTCGGCGTGAATTAGGATTTTGTGCATATTTTGACAAATTAACACAATACTTATAAAAAGTATGTATGTCTCATTCTGATGTATAAGCTGTACAAAAATGACTGTAAAGTTTAATTGTAATTAATTCAGTAGTTGTTGCGTGAAAGAGTACCAGCTTGCCGCAGCGCGGTTTCACCCGCGTCTTTGCTTACTGCTCTGCTTCCGTCGCCAGAGGCGTGATGTTACATAGCCTATAACCTTCCTCGAAAACCGGGCTATCATATGCAAAAATATTTTCTATAATCTGACTGATAGTTCCAGAGATTAGCGCGTTTAAACAAACAAACAATCTCTTCTTTATATAATATCTAATAGCATAGTTGCAGTAGGACTTAAAAACTCTCGTCTAATCATTGAGCTACATATACGTAGCTATATGTAGTCGAAAGTCCAAAACTTTATTAAAAAACTACTAAAAGCGGTATAGCGTGTTGGAATGCGAGGACGATACGCCCCGGGCCCGGAAGAAAAGTCCAAATTAAGTGGAGTCCGTCGCATGCAAAACGTCTGCGTAATGGTAGGAGCTGCTCCGTCGCTTAATGTAGCCTTCTTTGTAATCTATACGTACTTATATGTAGAGATGAACATTCTCTGACTTATTTGTTTCAAGTTTGTTTAGAAATGAATGTGTTGTTACATACAAAAGAAATATAAGTACCTAGGCAGTGTACAACACCTATAGTCGAAGTCAAATATATTTATTCATTTGGGTTAATTGAATTAACACTAAACTTATAAACGTTAAAAATTACAAAAAATCAGCTTATTATACTACAGCCAGTTCGCTGAGGTAGTATATAGGGCCATGAGAAGAACTGGCAAGGAACTAACGCCACTCTATTAGGTTATTACAATTTTTTGTAAGTTACAATTACAAGAAGCATGCAGAGTGACGCAGGATTACCTATACAAATTTGCGTTATAATGGCTAAATTAAACATATTACATCAAACGCTGAATCTACTGATACTAAGTACTGGTAGGTACCTACTTCTAAACAGAGGAATATAACAAACGACTGGCCTGTTGGTCTAGTGGTTAGTGACCCTGACTGCTAAGCCGGAGGTCGTGGGTTCGATTCCCACCCAGGACAAATCTTTGTGTGATGAGCATGATTGTTTGTTCTGTGTCTGGGTGTAATTTATCTATAATATGTACGTATTTACAAAAAAAAATATTTAAGTAGTATATCAGTTGTTTAGTACCCATAACACAAGCAAATATAACTGCTTAATTTGGGGCTAGATGGCGTTGTGTGAATGTGGTAGAATATTATTATTATTATTATTATTATAACATGACTCAAACTACAGCCTACAGGTCATTATCATGATACCTACCTACAAACAATATGACTGGGAAATGCATTTACTATTTTTTAATTTTAATTAAAAAACGTAGTCAAATTACCATACTAGATGAAACTAAATAATTGAAATCCTCTATTTTCGTTTCTTTTCTTTTTTCAAAAATGTTATTAAATAATTAGTTGTTTTGTAATAATTACTTTGTATGGTTCTTTGGTTGCGTTGATGTGTTAAAATTGTTAACTCATACAAAAAATTGTAATGATCTGGCGATTGAAAAGAGTGGCGTGAGTTTCTTGCCAGTTCTTCTCACAGCTCTACCTCGTCAGCGAACTGGCTGTAGGTTAATTAGCTGACTTCATGTAATTTGACTTTTCATAAGTATCATTCTGTGATCAAAATGAAATAAATACTTTGACTTTGACTTTGACTTTGACTTTAACAAAAATATCCAGTAAATATTTTGTCATTATTAATATTTATACCTATTTGTACGTACATAGGAACTTGTTTAAAATAAATAATAATAATACCAGCCTGTTTACTGTCCCACTGCAGGGCAAAGGCCTCTTCTCATATAGAGAAGGCATGAGCATTAATCACCACGCTTGCTCAAGGTGGATTAGCAATTTCAGACTTTGAAGTCCAGGTTTCCTCACGATGTTTTCCTTCACTGTCAGTAAGAAATATCCAAGTAAACTTAGAAAGTACATATGATTACAAAAATCACATTGGTACTTGCCCGGATTCGAACCAACTACCTCGTTTTTACGAAGCGGGTCCACTGGGCCATTTCGACATTTTTCGTCCTGATTGCGAGAGACATTACGAACGAACGAGCCCAAATTACACTCAGATTTGAAACAAAACTTTTGTTTATTGCTTGAAAATAAAGTATTTTGTTCGGTTAAAGAAGTTTACTGTAAGTATATTCAGCGTCTTATTTATTGAAGCTTTTTTAAAATAAAATAAATAATTGCACTGGGACTAAATATCTAATTACTGATGCAAAAATACAGTTTGGCGATACAATACATAATTATTAATTGTCAAATTTACATAGGTACTGTTACACGTCAATTTCGACAGCGTAAATACCCTTAACTGCACTGCACAAAGGAGACAATCATTGCAGTCATAAATTGGAAGCAAGCAGCTTGCCACGTGTGCCAAGTGTGTAACGAAATAATAACATACACTTCGTTGAAAAAGAAAATACTAATATTACCATGTTCAAAGAATTATGAATATACAACAACCAATTCGAATTTTTCGGTAATTATGGTGCAATCACTAACACATCCCATTAATGATTGCAATATATTTAGTACGCAAGTAACGCTACAAGTCGTTGTGTACAATTGATCGTGGTAGTAGATCCACGCTGGTTTCAGAATGAATGGGCCGGATCGACCGGGGAAGTACTACCCTCTCATAGAAGATCGACGTAAGAGTAGTAGTACGTTTCGTTCGGTGAGTGAGAGCGCTAAAGGTCCAATTTCCCCTTTTCCTCTTTCCTTACCTTCCTCATTCTCTTCCTATACCCTATTAATTCCCAGCCGCCATAGTAGGAGCTACCATACCAGCAGTTTAAGAAAATATCTTATGGAATGGTGGTCACCATTTCTGGATTCCACTGACAGCTTACCATCAGGCGGAGAAGAGTCACTTTAGTAGGCTAATATAAAAAAAAATCACTTCCGGTAACTACGTGAAGAGATGGCATTGTTTAGTAATCTAGTATTTATTTTTATTCATAATGAATAAGGGTTTTGTTTGTACTGTACTTACCTATCTATAGTTTAATAGAGTTATTTGATTATTATTGATTAGCATAGTGTAATTTCAAAGAAAGTTTTCTTATATCTCTCTTATTTTCCTTCTCACGGTCGGCAACGACTTTAGCCTTGGTCCTACAATGTTTAGAGAATATTACCATGTTCCACTTATCATTAGGTGGATTGCCATCGAAGTTATAAAAAAAATAAAAGGTATATTATATAAATTAAAATAGATGACAAAGGTTACTAATCAATCAATCGATTCCCACCGAATTTAACAAGTTGTAAGCATGTAGAGTAATTTGAAACTGACTATGAATCAAGCATTACTTAAAATCAACTTAATACTGTTATTCTTTAACAGATATTCGATGTCAAGTCAATAGTAAACCACAAGCCCATTGAATACGTCACGAAATTAAGATGTATATCTTTTGATGCATTGGAATGAAAATCGGATAGACTGGTACAAGTGTCACCACGTTATTAAAAAGCAATATTGGGACAACAATTTAATTTTTTTTTTAAATATTTTTTCTTATTTGAATCTTGTGGTCTTTAGTTTATAATATAGAACCACCCCATCACTCATGGTTTCGTAAGAAGAGGGCATCAGGGGCCCTACCACAATATTTTATATATATTAATATTATACTGCTTTAAGAGGTGGTGTAAGATCCCCAGATAAAGGGCAGCAGCGTAGTACCTGCCAGCTGCGACTTTTCCTAGTGGCCAAACTATGACACAAAAATGATTCGGCTACGAGGAATTTTATTTCCTTGTGGCCAAATTTGAGGTATCGTAGAGTAGTCCGTAGTAGCTAATATATAGTAATTGCTTTTCGATCCCCTAGGGTATGGAAAAAGGGAATCAGTGGATCAATAGTACTAGGCTAGCAGAAGGTAGCAGGAGGTTTGTATGATCGAAAGACTACCTTGTATGCTAAACGTCACTTTTCTTACGGCCACATTTCATTCACCTATTTGGAAAATGTAAATTTTTATGTTTATGGACGTTTTCAGGCTGACAAATAAAGGTAGGTTAGGTATCGTACTAATATTATAAATGCGAAAGTTTGTGTCTTTGCCACTACTCAGCACCTAAACGGCTGAACCGGTTTCGATGAATTGCTATGTAAATAGAATAGGTGCCGGAGACGAAAATAGGCTACTTTTTATTCTGAGGGAGACAAAACTTATTTTACGCGCGGGCGAAGCCGGGGGGCACAGCTAGTACAATATATACCTATCAGCCCAAATCTATAGTGAAGTAGGTTTATTACGTAAAATATGTAGGTATAGAACAAGTTAGCACTGGTGCTGGTAAGAAACTAAATTGAAGGTTAGAATAGGCCATTACTGCAGCATAAAAACATCTTGGCACGATAGTAATAGGTTCCTACCTCTATTTACGTATCGTGCAAACTGTACTAGTTGAAATCTCCTTGGTTAAAAAGTTCTAAAGCTACAAACAATAATATTAGCTTTGTAGCATTTATGATACAATATCATGAATCTCCCAATTACCTAGTCACCCTATCTACACAACACACGTCGGCATGTCAGCGATGTCTTTGGTCCAGATTAGGAACAATCCGATTGGCGGTGTCACTTGTTTAGACCCGATGTCCCATGTGTTTTTACAATCGGTTTTTTTGGCCTTAGGGGTCAGTATCGGCACAGAATATTAACAGGATCAGTAAGATGACATATTGTCTGATTCGACACACATATCTGTGGCATTAATTTAAGAGTAAAATTGCAATTATTTATTAGGGAACAAGCCCTGTTGTGATACAGTATTGCGAAGAACTTTCTAAATCACACAAAGTTTTGTTCTTTAATAATATTAATAATGATAAATTTATTCATACATAAAATTCTCCAATACAAGTAGTAACCTAGTTAATGGTAAACTAGGTATATAAAAGTGTTTTAAAATTTTAATAGGTAATATAAAATTTATAATAAGGGAAACCCTGACTCCCAAACTAGTTGGAACCTGCGCCTCAGGTTTAACAATCAAATCTATTACTTCTTGCAGAGCCGCACCGCGGCAGTCAATTTATTGCTGAAGTCTAATTTCCTTAAGATGTTTTTGTTGCCATGTATAATTAATGTCCCAAACTTCAAAAAACCTTTGACTACTTACCTCCTTACCCTTCAACTTCCTGCATCAACACCTGTAATAGTAAAAATTAATTTTATTTTTGTTTAGACTTTCTGTTCTAAGTAAGTAACAAACAGATTGGTTAAACTTACGACTCGATTGATAGTAGGCAGCTGTAACAGTAGTTTGTGTAACTATTGGTTAAACCGACTTACAAACAAGACTAGGCGTTTGCGAATATTTGTGTTTGTAATTTATTATGTTTATGTAAGGTAGAAGGGTTATTGTTTACAGTTGGACACAGTCTGTTTCTCGCCCAATTATTGCTCTCATAAACTCAGTTTAGTTTTCTTTTACCTGTTCACACTTAATTGGCCATAGAATAGAAAAAAAATATTTAAAATAATATTAAAAATGTTGTTTGTTTTTTGCTTAAAATAAGAATACTGCTATTAAAAAAAATTGCAATTTTCTAATTTATTTTTAATCCAAAGTGTGTTAATAACAGTAAAATACCCACATAAAACATTAACTGTATCGCTTGTAACAGAATTATTTCACTCGCTTAACCCATCAGAACTTAGTATTTCTTTGACCACCTTGTTCCTGTTCACATTAGGCCCACCTCCGAAATTTCATAAGATTAATTCCTATAAGTTAAAGGGAGCAAAACAATGAAATAACAGCGTACAATACCGCATGAGGCGACGTGTTACATGTTACCCATTGGAACACAAATTGAGTTGAATTTAATGACAACTAAGCCACAGACAAGTGAAGGGTTAAGACCGCTTAACGTCTGTCTCTTGTGGGATCATCGATATTGAAACATACGGGGCGATGATTGGGACGAATGCGCGGTTATTTCGTTAAATTAATATTTTGAATTTGTTATTCTGTATTCTTATAGGTAATCTATTTATCTATTAGGTACTATCTATCATTTAAGTGACATACCTCAGGTAACATAAATTTTGTAAGAATAGTTAGTGCTAGAGGGATATAAAAGGAAGAAAGAGAAATAAGCTTTCGACAAAAGTAAAACAAAATGGCAGAAAGTAAAAACTTTACCTTGGTAAAACCCCAAAGGCTAGAAACTTACAGAGCAACTTCTAATCAAAATAGATAGAGAGAATGCATAAACTAAGCAAGTGCAGCAGAAGAAAACGACGGTTAATTACCAGAGTGTTCATATGACATTATGGCGTGAAATTATATCTCTACAGAGGAGACAAGTGGCATAGGTACAAGCTACATGCTAATAGAATAGAATAGATTTAAAAAAGTATGGGATTAACATAAGCTAACGACAATGTTGGCGAACAACCAAGAATCCTTTCTCTGCAGAGAAATATGAGATGAGACTACTAAGTTAAGGCAAGCATTGAAAGCAAGTAGAAAAAATCTTTTCCTGCTGGTACCTATATCCAGAACGAAATACTTTAAACTCAAATAATTGGTATATCGAACAAAGAATAAGTACCAAATATTATAATAGGTAAATACATTAAATATTATACATTAAAAGCAAAATTATATACATTAATTTTAATGCATTAATAGGTAAGTACGAGTACGTATCATAAGCATAAAAGTATACCTATCAAACATTAACGCTGCGGTTTTTGACAAATAATAGTGCCGTATGTTTTCAAAAGTAGTCTGACAGGTGTACTAATAAAATAAAGAAAAATAATATCCCTTTTATGAATGGTAGAAATATGTACCTACGAGTAATGGTTACTTTAAATATATAATATTATATTACTATAAATAGGGCTTAAGAGGGCTTAGGTGGTAAGTATTTTGTGCCTTAGGCATCACGTAACGAGTGTGTTATTGTACGTAGTTAATACATCCTTTTAAAAGAGAAGAATTGCATACAGAAATGACCACAAAATGACATTTTAACGTAAAGTCAAATGATATTTTTTTTGCAATTATATTTACCGTAGGCGTTAAAATGTTAATACCCAACCTAAACGAGGGCAGTCTAGTCTTAAATATTTCTTATTCATCAAATACAACCTAATAATAATTGACCAACATATTTTTACCTAAGTTTATACGATACGTAGGTACACTACAGAGAAACATAAAACAGCAGCTAATTAAAATAAATGTAGAACTGAACTCTACAAAAAAATAAATAAATAATATCTACTTACAATTCAAGCCTACATGAAAAGCTAATTTTTCAGTGTGGAGATATACTTTTATGTCATCATAACACAGATTCTGGTGTTGATTAATTTATTAGCCAATTTATGAATCAAACCAATTCATAGAACTCATAATAACCACACAACACAACACGGTAGTAGGCGTATTAAGCCTACCAAACAATAATCAAAATACGTTCACTGACAAATAAAACGCGATCTACGCTAACAATAGCGCTTATCGGTAACGCACCGCAAGGGGCCGGACTTTACAGACCACGCCTCAAACCCCGCCCACTGTGCGTATGCGCCGCTCTAGTCAAAATTCGTTCATAATTTTGCCTGTTTAAACTTGTGGACATTTTTATGGTAATTTGTTGATATCTAAATTGTTTGTATGAATATATGGTACTATTGGTGTACTGTTAACTCTTATCCACTTAAGCTTACCCTATAAAATCACATCAGCTCTTTAGCATCTAAGAATATTTTAAATAAAAAAAAATGACAACTATTATTTAATTTCAAAAAAATTAATACGCACTGTACCGATAAGTTTAAAAACTAGGTTATCAAATCATTTAAAATAGAGTTATATAAAAGGCAGGTAAATACCTTAAAAAATACTGGAATATATGTAGGTATATTTAATAACTAGATACTATAGTAACATCATAAAAATACACTTACACACAATTAGCAAACCGTTTGATTTTATAAGTAGTGAATATAAGTGACTTGTGAACATAAGGTAAGTACGTTTAGCAAAAAAAAAACCAAAGTAAAAAAAACTTAACCTAATGTTTTTTTTATGGTGGTGTTGCTACTGCAGGTGCTAAGGTTTAGATAGGTACCTAAATAACTAATAATATAGTAGTTAAGATAGGGTTGTATTAATTATTTTGCAGGTCATTGTGCGTGTTTTTTTCTAGATACTTCTAAGCTTTGTGTAAAATTAGGTAACTAACTAAATTGCTAATCATTATTTTGTGTACCTATAGATATAGGTAGGTGCTATTTAAAATTATGTTAAATCTTGTTTTCATTTCGTTTTTCATTTAACACTTGATAAATTGACATTCTTTGACTTCTATCCAATTAAACTATCTAACTAAAATCTACTGGCCGGCGTATAATTTAAATTTATTCATGTGATTCTAAAAATATATAATTATGTATTTACCTAATATTTGCTTACTGACGTTGGTATATAATATTATGTTAAATTAATTCATATAATATAATAAAACCATTGTTTAATTCACGGTTAATTTAATCGAAGTTACGTAGGTAGGTATTTTAAGTTCACGTTTTTTTACACACACTTTAGTTTACGAAACGTCTTTTACAAAAAAATAAAATAAAGAGGAACTTTAAGCCTTTTTGTTCATCTCAAGAATGTCTTTTGAACTTTGTAAATAAATAGAAAAGCCCTTTATTTTTAAACCATCCCTCGTGAATCCAAATGTCAAGTCAGTAGTCACGTTGCATGTTAGCGAGTAGCACTTTTAAATTCCTATAACATACCTAATATAGTTCAAGTAGGATTGCGGTTGCCGGCAGGTGTGTCTCGGTCGTCGACACTTCATATCATGTGTAAACATTCACTTAAAACAAATTTCAATCGTATCCTAGTTAAAATAAGGCTTATATTTCTTTAATAAGGTATACGTTTCAGTGTTAAGGCTGCGGTCAGAACGTAGGATCCGATATCATAACACCACGACTGTGAGCAATATCGATCAACTTCATTTGATTATTTTCCTAAAATACCACAGAGTCATCAATAAAATTTAATGCAGTTGACATTTAAAATTGTAATATATCAGACAAACTATATAAGTAGGTGTTATTTTAACGTAATTTATATAAAAGTACAACAGTAAAGTAGAAAATATGTATTTTGAGATTACATTCAACAACAACCTTTGTGGTTCGGTGGTACCTACTGTGTATGAACTGCCACGCAGAGGTCGCGGGTTCGATTCCCGCTCAGTGCAAATATTTGTGTGCATGAACATGGCTGTTTGCATTGGTCTGGGTGTTTCTATGTAGATACCTATAATATGTAAGTATGTATTTACAAAAAAAAAGTATATAAGTATGTTTATCCGCATTCTAGAACCCATAATACAAGCTATTAAAAATATGCTTACTTTGGGTCTAGATGTGTCTAGTGTGATCTAGTGCGTTGTGTGGTTGTTGTGGTATTATTAAAAAATATGGCCTAATTTTTACTCATATCTATTGTGTGTAGTTAATTGTAAAAGATGAAAATAAAATCTGGCTTCGAGAAAATGCTAACTAGGATTATTTCGGTTTGCAAAAATTACAAATATTAGATAGATGGGTATCTAAGATGGTAGCTGTAGACCTATCGTCACAGACATAGAGCCGACTATCTATATATCACCAAAAGATAATTTTTGGTCTGTACGAAAACTAGATCTGAAATATGACGACTACGTAGTAATTAGTAAAGGCTCTACGTATAATAAAATATAGAGTTATTAGAACTTTAATTATTTAACTTACCTAGAAGAAAAAATTTAATATAGGATTTAATTATATAAACGTTCTATAAAAGTCTAACTAAAAATGTAGTTTAAATAGCAAAATACGGGACAGTAAAAATATTTAACGGAAAAATATTTAAATTGTTGTTGCGGTACCCTATACCTTTTAAAGTAAATGTTTCACCATTGAAGATAAATATTACACAATCCTTTGCATGACTTATGTCTAAAAATAAAAACGTCAATCAATGCAAAATAGGCCAATCTGTAATTTGTCCAGCTATAAAAATGTCCAACTAAAGAAACAATTGACCACATATATGACCAGCTTTAATAACGTCCAGCCATAATACTAAAATAATTGTCAAATTTTACTCCTTGGAATACGTACATAATACATAATAATTAATGATGGGTAAAAGTATCTAATACTTTTGCCTATCTACCTAAATGGATACAAAATAAATTGCGTCTTAAAGTTTCTTTGCTAATATTAGGTATTTGGGTGGTTTTGAATGCATTTATTACAAGTGTCAACTAAGTTATTTATAGTCTATATGAAGTAAAAATGTAAATGTTTACACGCTTTTTTTATAGACAACACAATGGAGACATTTGAACTTGAAGCTTAAGTTAAACAATGCAAAAGGTAAGCGTGTGAAAGTCATGGTATTATTACAATTCACTCACATTATCTTTTGAAAACATCACTTGGACTCACTTTATAGGAATATATAATGTAAGTACTTACTTCTATTGATTATATAACTCGAAAACATAACTTTAGATATTATTTTATTTAAAAAAAGGGTAAAAATAAAACTTTTTGTGATTTGTTTTTAATAAAAAGAATAAAAAAGTCAAGTGTAACTAAATAATTGATTACGTTTAAATTTTTAATTCATTTATCGTTTATAAAAACATACTTACACGTTTATGAATGGTTTCATTACAATAAATGTTCAATCATTCATATTACAGAGTAAACAATCGATTAGCATAATATTTGTAAAGAATTAGAAGTGTGATACAAATATCGTGTCTGACCGTACACTAAATTTATGCAACATTACCTATATTAATTTATTAGTACAGCAAAATTGCTTGACCGTTATATTTTTTATATTAAAAAAATTCTAAAAAATTCTAATGTACATCTGTGATGCGTCTAATTCAGGTGGATATGTGAAAAAAAATGAACAACAAAAAACTCGTGGGTACAGGTGTGTCAGGTGCGCCTGCGCTGCGCGGCGATCTACGCCGCTCTGACGGGCGGCGCACGGCCAGGCAGGTGCCGCCTTTGGAGGGGAGCACCTTACTATACACCTTACAAAAATATACTTGCTCACAAGTGTATCTTATATCAATAAGAATAAGATTTTAAATCGTGCAGATAGCATTGTATCTTTCTTGTAGGGCTCTACTCCTCTCCTTTTTATCGAACAAAAAATGAACTGTAAACGCGATCACGGCCGCGGCTAAGGTCAATGTTAGCGCTTCCTTCAGTGCACGTTCAGAGAAGAGCGCGTGCGCATCCTACCGCGCATGCGCCGTGCTGTACCCGCCCAGACCCGTAATGTAATATTGAACCGAATTACCGGACTTGATACATATAGTACGAATCTTTCGCGCAATTTAATTTTTTTTTGGAGACGGACATTTTTTGTATAAGTGATACATACTAACTCACGCGCAGTGATTAATAAATACATAACGACATTTTACCGGGCGATCGATCACGCACCGCCGATATTTCGTTGGAGACATCACCGGCCGATAATCGGACCGACGTCCCGGCATTTTTTTTGTCGTATACTAATTTATTTATCCTCATTAACTGTGATGGACGAGACCGCTCACATTTTAAAGTATAATATATTTTTGACGTGATCGTGAGTGGAACTGTAATAAGACTGGAGTGATTTTTAAAATGGAGACTTTAGTATTGATACCTCAAGACTTGAGTTTGGCTTTGAGGCCGGGTGGAGCGAGAGGGCGTGAAGCATCTGTCAGCGTTTGGACGTCTTCTGAGCTTCCTCGAGGATCGCTGCTGTACCCTTTCCAGGGTACTATCAGAATCGATAAGCTGCATGTTTACACATATGTGCCGGACCATGATGTAAGTACAATAGCTCTTAAGCCCTTTATATTAATGGTTTTATTTCAGCAATATAATGACAAATTCGTGGTACCATGGCAAATAATGAAACACATTGTTATCAATTTGCCGATTACTGGTCGTAGGCAAAAAATCAATCAGATATTATGTTGTTCTACATTCATAAAACGTAGGGAAGTTATTAAGGGATGGTTATGTTTACTTGCTGTAATTGAAGGTGTCAATTTGTTTTGATATAATGTGTTGTCAGTTTATTGCGTTACTGTAATAACTAAAAGTATTTTGGATTGACTTAGAATCTTTGTTAAATAAATAACTATCTAGATTCCACGATAAATTAAGTATTATCAATAAACATCTTGTTAGAAACGTTTTATCGTATCTATTAGAATAAAATCGAGCTTATTACTATTAAATTATGTCGTCTCTGACTTAATTAACAATATAACAGCGTTATCTGTCCAAACATCTCATAAAAAATAACAAATATTGTTTACTTAATATAGGCATTCTAATAAAGAGGGTTTAATAGAATATAAATGCTCAACGGAGGTCAGAATTTATTGTAAACTAGGTACAAAAAATAAATACGTCATTGTACTGTAGGTGTCTATTAATTTAATTAATAAGTGAGATAACATTTACACGAAATTAATTATAATATGAGATAAGTAGATAACGTAAGCAACAATTTAATAAAATATGTTTTTATATAATATACTTATTGCACGTCCAAGTTGGCATGTGAATCTTATAATTGGGATCAAGTTACGCGATTATGAGTGTCATCTATTGTTATGTTAATTTCATAGTTTTTTTTCACGTTGAGAAAAATCAGTCGAGTAGGAATTTATCTCCGTAGGTACCCGTTTCATTTACTTGCTTCTAGTTTGATAAGTATGTATGTGTTTTTGTTATTATATAGTGTATTCACTGAAGGGTAAAGAGATACCTACATGTCACTATATACCTGATACCTTATAATAGGATAGGTCATAGTAAATGCATTAAACAAAAAATGATCTTAGTTCGTAAGTTGTATTTATTTTTCTAAAAGCTCATGACGACGAATATTATTAACCTTTACTTTTATTGTGTTATATATTTAGGCATAAAATGAATAAAATAAAAAGCATAAAATAATAGTTTCAATAAAGTGCTTTTTTAATTTAATCTACTAATAAATAAATCAGAAATTGATTTTTACAATGCAAATGGGTACACAAATTTTTTTCATAATCCTCAATCTCTGTAAAATTACTGATTACAGCAATAATGAAGTGAAATTAGAAAATGTACCTAATATCACTATAGTTTATGTTACTTTAATATGAATATTAAAAGGTACTAATACTAAGCAAAGTTATGGTTTACTTATGTGTATAATTTAAATTATAGCAGTCTATTGTTTATTAAGTTGAAATTCTGATCGAAATGTAAAGGTGATGAAAGCCCTATGTAGTGTCCACTACATGTGGCTCCAGCCCAAATGGTGATGAGATATAATATAAAGTATTGAGATATTAAAAAATATTTTAAGTTGTGTAAAACTATGTATTTTAAATTGCCATTTAATATTGCCGCAAATAAATTATGGAATATTAAAATACACGAATTTTGTTGTATATTCAAAAAGAAAAAGTATAAAATATTACATACTTTGAAAAGATAGCATATAACTAACGTATATCTACAGAAATTGTTTATTTGCGACCATTTTTCTTAGAAATACCTATATAATAACGCTTCTACGGCGTTTAGCTTGTAACTTGTAGGTTCGGCTAGCGTATTCGGGATACATAAATTATTATATACCTATGTATTATGTACAATAATCATGCAGGCATTTAATTCACATAGATTATTTATCGAATAAGTAGTTAATAATTATAATATTTATTGTAAAGATTTTTTTGTCATATTACTTGGGGTCTGGTACAAAATGACATTCTTGTCTATTTTCTCTAACAGCCGTCATCTGAAGACACATACATTTACTTTCATGTAATCATTTGCAATATATATTATTATTTTTTCTAAACGGCTTAGTTAGGTATGTCTTTTAGCATTATTCCTGTAATGCTTAGAAAACCTTTCTTTGTCTCTGAATTTACATAAAAACATACCCTCCTTGACTTTTGCAGTCGGGCAAAAAGGTGCATCCGTGCTAAGTGTAAAGATTAGGAAAACCAAAAGAGCGTGACACTTTGTATCAAGCCTTTTATCATAATTTTAAAGGAAAAATTTATTGCTACGAGTATATTGTTGATAGTTATGTTGACACTTAATCGTCACAATAAGGTTTAATTATACAGGAAAATGTAAAGACAAGAGATATTACAACAAGATAGTAAGTAGTTACATGGTGACAGACAGGACTTTGTCATCAATTTACCGTTATTTTGTAATAAAATGACAATAGCGTTATTGAGGGAAAACCTGCTTAAGTATGAAGGAAATTACAAATACTGGATGATCAGAAATGAGTATTAATTTGATTTCTTTTGAAAGATGATGCGAGTAATAAAATCTGCTCTGACTTAAGAGGACAGCAACATTTACATGATATCTTTTAACTTCTGATTAAATTAATTTCCGACTCCAAGATAATAGGTTTAGCAGTCTCCGAGACTCCCGACTATTAATGCTCGGTGTTCGTAAGAGTTCTTTACTGTTAGTTCTGACTTACAGGAGTGACAGTGTTGGACATGTAAATAAAATTGTCCCGAAGCCCGGCTCTAAAGTATAAACTGCGCTATAAATTGTTTTCATAGAAAATTGATCTATTTAAGATAGCGAAAAATACTCATCGATAAACAAATATAAAAGAAGTAGTTACAAAACCGCCGTTCTGTTAGACGCAATACCGGATAGTCACGAACCTCAGTTACCAATAAGATAGTTTTTACAAATACTTCGGTAAAAACTGTATCATAACACAAACCGCATGATTGTAAGCTTTCTAGGGCTACGTGATAAACCTATCGCAGTTAGAAACAGTTGGATATAAGCTTGTTGTATTGAATTATTGTTACGTGTTGTGGTCTGTAGATTGTTGATTTTAATGTCACTATGAATGCTTAACATGCATAGTGATTACCTAACACCAATTGTTTATATAATATATGATGAAACAGTCAAACTTAAATTCAAAGCATTTATTTCATTTTGATCATAAAGTATGATGCTTATGAAAAGTCAACATTGCACGAAGTCAACTAATTGACCTACAGCCGGTTAGCTGACGAGGTAGAGCTGTGAGAAGAACTGGCAAGAAACTCACGCCACTCTTTTCAATCGCTAGATAATTACAGATTTTTGTATGAGTTACAATTCACACAAGTACATACAAGTCGGCAAACAGGAATAGTTCTTTACTGTGTAAGGCATTTCAGTAGAGAGTAATTCCTAGACAATAGACAATTTAGCAATCCCGGATAATAACTTACGAGTTCATAGAGTCAAAACAGTCTCTGCTCATGTAGGTAACGGGTTCATTTGTTTTGGTTCTATATGGAAATTGACGCCACAACCCAAAATAGTGGATTTATTTTAAGTCGATCCCAGTTTTGAAACCCAGTTTAATATCATGGTGTTAACCCACAAAAAAAATGTATTTCCTTTGGATACTAAATTTAAAAAATGCAAGATAATCACATTTTATTGTCTTTAAATCCCAAACATTATTTCCGTTGGATCCCAAATGCTTAAAAATTTTTAATGCGGGTACTGTTAACAACAAAATTCATACTTATATTATACATGCAAAAGTAACTCATTCTTTCTGTCTGTCTGTCTGTTACGCTTTCACACTGCTATTAATATTAGAACTTTGATGTGTTTCTAACACCACAGCGAGTAAGGGCTTTTATTTCTGTGTTCTACTAGATACAACTTTGTACCCTAGGCTATCAAAAACACCTTTTATATTTGACTACACCAGATACTTAGACAGTAACTAATTTCTATAAATCAAGTGGTTGGTCTCTTTGCCACATTTTTAATGTTGAAATGAAACGAAATAAAATATCAATAATTTTTCCTAAGTACAAAAGATGGAATCGCCTACAGTTAAGTATCAATAAACTCAATAAACTTTTAACAAATGAAGCAAGTCAATAATGACATTAATATGCCTAACATCTTTTACAACACAACATTATGACATCTAATTACTATTAATCACCTAGTTAGGACATATATTTCTTAATAGAACCAACGCCCTTCGCAGCCAAAAACAAGATCAATTAAGTTTTTATTTATTACCTTTCCGCCATTATTCAATAGAAACTTCATGTATATAATTATATAGAAAAACAACACCTTCGGGCTTTTGGCCGGAAGCTTTCGCACTTAAGCTTAGTGCACAAATATAAACTTTCACTATGGACTGGTTTGGTACGAGCGGCGTCGGGTGACTCGTATTGTAAAAAAGCGAGATCGCAATGTTGTTATGTGCTCGGTACTAGTGTTTTATTTGTAATGTTTTTATTTGACGTGTATTTACAAGAAGTTATCTAGTATCAGATCGATTGATATAGTATAAGTTTAGATGCTAGAGCTGGCGGTTAACTGATGTATGACGGCTCATACCGGCTCATACTCGGTCGGGAGATACTTGCGGGAAGGAATGTCTAGCAGTCGATGGATTTCGACTAAAACTATGAATATATTAATGTTATAGATTTACGGGACTCGATGGATATTTAACAATAGACCTAAAATTATATTTGGTTGGCGGTTTGATTACAGCTCCGTTTATTACCAGTGCTGTCGAGTTGGTTGAAAAGAACATAAGTATAATCGCTTAATAATCGTAATATTCTACTCACCATTTACGCCTAAAAAATATTGGTATAATTCGGCTTCAAAAAAAAAAATATAATAGAAAATTGTATGCTAAAGAATTCTAATATCTTTAATGAAAGTGCTAATTAATATGATTCTAATTATCATTATTCTTCTTTATTTCTATACAATGTTTAACTATGAATTTTCATTTGAATTTTTAATTTGTTTCAGTAGTTTGTTTGACTAACATTGGCTTTCTATATGCGATCTTTATTTGAAAATCCGATTATATGCAATTGATCGTTCAGCGCTGAATCACTTTTACAACATGTCAATATTTATGTCTTATTAAAAGTGCTTTAGCGCCGAACACAAATCTGGATTTTCAAGAAAGCCACGGTTAGACAAAGATAGTTAGTCAAATTGTCAAAGATAGGTAACCGATGGTTGAGGGCGGCTCACGACCGTTCCGTGATTGAGAAGGCGTACTTAGTTGTAAGTCCAGTAGTGGACGTACGACGACTTTCGGCTTAGATAATGATGATGTATTCTTATTACCTTTAGCCACCTCAATATAAAAAAAAAACAAAAAGATCTCCTGACTGAAACAAACTGAAAAGAAAGAAGCCCATTTTCTTTTATGCTGACGCTACATTGCAATATTAATACCCTATGTCACTCCCCCAAATGAATACGAATCTAATGATAATTCAATTATGTGAAAAAGCAATTTAGGCTGCAGAGCGTGCCAAAGAAATACACATGCATACATACATAGATATGTATACATACATACGTTCAGAAAACATAATCTTCATTGCCTTTGCAGTCGGTCAAAAAAAGTAGAGATATCTGTGTTCAATATGCAACAAAATAGGTATAGTTCAATAAATTTCAATGCTTTTTATTGAATAGTATTAGCAGATGTTTGAGTTGTTAACAACATTGTGTTCATAATTAATTTGAGTTCGTTAAGCGTTCATTGAGCTCGTACTAGAAAGATTATGGCCTAAATGTAAGAGAGCCTACTATAATATTAAACTCATCTCTGGATTCATTCATGTATTGAATAATAAAATATATTTTACTCAGAAAGAAACATTCAGAAAAATAACACATGAGTTCGAACAATGTTAAATATAATCAATAATATTAGCTAATTTATTTTGGCTTATTCTGAAAATCCCTCCTGAGTAAATCCCCTTAGGGGGGAAAACTGAACTTTAATGTAAAGCTAGTCCAAAAAGTCCCATTGTCATTTTCGATTATTCCATTTTTCCCTCCTGACAGAATTCCGCTCAGGGAGAAAACTGAACTCCAAATAAAATTTCTATAGAATTCATCTAACTTGGAAAATAATGTAGTAGCTTTTGACTAGTAAAACAATTGATTATAATAATATGAGATAAAAATTAATAATGATTGATCAACCGAAAAACTATTTAACTATAGGTATAAAACTCGCAGAATTTTCCAATGTAGACTATCGTAAGTAAGCCTTCCATAATAAGGTTGCCACTATTGCAATGTGTATACTCAGGAACACAAAAATGACACGACAGAGTGAATAAGAGATAAAAGGTATACACAGAACTGTAATTTCTTCACTTTCACATTGTTTTTACAATAAACAATATACATACCTACGTAAATAAAACGATTAAAGCATCTCTCATCGCTTGCACCACACAAACTAGTAGCTTTTTGTACCTTTCAACGCACGCGCTGTTCATTACTAACCACTTTTGTTCAGACAAGAATCTAATTACAATTGTTCCTTATATTTTGACAACGGCAATTTATAACAACATTTATACTATGCAAGTTATTGGAGCGTAAAACTCCCAAATTATTCTAAATCTCGTTCTAATTTCTTATTGACGAGGTAGCGATTTAATTGTATAATAACACAGTAATTATAAGTAAATGAAAGTAAGGAAACTTCAATATTGGTGGCACGTGGTTGCTGATTGAGGTATATGGACAGAATTACAGCACTTTAGTCATGGCATATCGATGGAGATGATTTTAGTATCTTTTATTCAAACTTAATTGAGATGTTTAGAATATTTTTGGGCGATTTAGAATCATCTTCGAACAAATTACGGTTTGACTTGATGTTTTCCTATAGTCTATTGTATTATTATTAATCTCTGGAACTACCAGTCAGATTTGAAAATTATTTTTGCGTACGATAGCCAAATTCTCGAGAAAGGTTTATAGGCTATGTAACATCACGCTACTGGCAATGGGAGCAGAACAGTAAGCAAATACGAGGTTGAAACCGCGCCGCGGGAATCTAGTAACATTATAACTATTATTATTTAACTAAATATAATATAAACAAATTAACTTTGCCTATCAGTATGCAAAGTTCCAGCGTAGGGCTGAATGAAATTGAATTAACCAAGCAAACGAACATTGATCTTTAAAAATAAAGAAAATCAAATTATCATTATACTCATAAGGTAAGGAAACGAATTGGATCTGAAACAATGAAATAAAACAAAAGATGTTACCGTGGGAGTACACAATATTCACATAAGCACCTACGTGAAGTAAACAAAAATAAAGCTATTACGTATAGCCATGGACTTTGCATACTATCAACTTGTTGTGACGCTGTACTTTTAAAAATCTGCAAGCGACATTTTTAAAATTCAAAGAAAATTAAAACCAACTGATTTTGTGTTATTCCCAGAGTACTCCATTCTTTTGTTCTTACGTCTGAATCAACTTTGCGGATTAAAATGCTGTACGCACTTTTATCCTGGACATCCAAGGACAAAAAAAGAAGATATAAATAGGTAGTCTAATAAGATTCTTGTTAGTAGCTTTCACATGACGAAAGCAAACAGGATAAGCTAGTAATCTATCTAGTTCAATTCTTTATTACCAAGAAATGACAAGCATTCAAAAAAATAAAAGTCATTCGCACATTAAGACATTAGGTTTTATTACTTGCCAAAAGCATTTATTGTGAACACCAGTGTTTCTCAAAATTTCACTGTACCTCTGCATATTGACACTTCACCTGTCAACACACGTTTATCAATCTACACACTCATTAGAAAAAAAAACTTCCGACAAATCACCAAACAATAGCACGCGTGTATCTTTTTCATACAAGTTCACTGTCCAAACAATTGGTGAAAAACCTCCGTGTGACGCAATAAGGTGAAACACCTAATTATCTCATAACGAATGAATGAGTGAACTTTCGCTTTTGTGTTCGAACAATGCCAGCACTCTCTTCTAGTGTGGTAACGTTGCCTTTTTACGTCGTATTATGAAGTACTGTAAAACATAGTCTGATTGTCTTGAATTTTAATTTCCGCGTCTGACTGGCGAACTCGTGGTTTCCAATGAATTAGAAGACTATTTTTACAACTTCGGTGGTCCACCTTTTGTTAAGTAGCAGCCGTAATCTGTAGACATGACCGTTTTATAAGCATTGCAGAGACGATGTTTAGAAAAAAAAACCAAGCTGATGCTGACCATAGGGGTGCCATGAGAGAGAAAATGAAGTGGACCGAAGCGAAGGGGTGATTGAGCTTCAACATTCCCAAGCAAAATATAAATAGTAGAAGTATACCTGGGCCGTCTATATCAAATAATATAGCTTAAATTAGTATTAATTTATGTTAAAGTTGATAGTGAATAGTTATGTAGTATTCAAACGCCCACGCCTTATAAATAATACTCACATAAACCAAATTTAATTTTGTTGTATCTGTTACGTTTAACTTTAACATTTACATTAAATAAACAATTAATGCATTTATCTGATTACATCACGAATTTTTTTTTTTTTTTTTTTTTTATATTGTAGCCTACCAAAGTGACTCCACCCCGCCTGATGGTAAGCAGTCAGTGGAATCCAGAAGTGGTGGCCACTATACCAATAGCCATCCTCTTAAACTGCTGGTATGGTGGCCTCCACTATGGCGGCTGGGAATGGGGTTAGAGGAAGGGAATGAGGGAGGTGAGGAAAGAGTAAAGGGGGGAAATTGGGCCTCCGGCGCTCTCACTCACCGAACGAAACGCAGTAGTACGGATACTACTACTCTTAAGTCGATCTTCTATGAGAGGGTATTACTTCCCCGGACGATCCGGCCCATTCATGCTGAAATCAGCGTGGATCTACTACCGTGTGAATTTGTTAGACTCTTGCTAGAAAAAGGAGATAAAATGAGATTTTATTGACATATTGGTTAATTTTCAAATAACAGTTTTTGTGCCACATGACTTATTAGATCCGTTGTAAAAGTTCTAATAAGCAAAATATTTTAAATAAATAATAATTTTCGACTTTATTCCATCGATAGCGAGATTTATTTTAAATAAAATCGATATATCGATTAGTTTTAAATAAGGGTACCAACAAACATGGCCTTATCAATGGACAGACGCACTATTTAAGTATCACGAATACGATAGTATTAAAAATAATTGATCTGCAAATATTATAGAAAAAGTGTTATTATTATATCGGATGGTCTAAAAGTTCTTTTCATTGATTCGAATGTTTTGGCTAATTGGTTATATCTTTTAGCGGAAATTACTGAATTAGTTGTTAACGTATATTTACAAACAAGTTATTGAACCGCATTTAAAATTAGTTTCCGTCCGAGGCCCAGCTCACGTGGAGATCAGTATGTCACTAACATACCGGTCCCAAAAAAAATTGTGGGCCTCGACAAAGATTATATAACTTTTATAGGTATTTAAACTGGTTGATAAAAGAATATTTTTGCAGGATATTTAGATAACACTTTGATATTGATGAAAACAACACCTGAGATACGCAAAAAAAACTCTTTTTCTCTTTTAGAAGGGTCAATTTTATAAGTAAAAGTTATTTATATCTTAATATAATGATAACTAATGAGAGTGATATCTTTATTTTGCAGAATACGATTAAGTCAAAATTAAATAATTTTAATATATTAATAATTAATTATTATTATTATAAATTTGTAATAATACAAAATTATTTTAAAATAAAGACCTAATTGATAAAATTACTTGGTAAAAACAGATAACTCACGCTCAAAAAGCTTGTAATGATATAAATAAAAATAATTTCTACATCTAATATGAACATTTGTAATTTTCATTACAAACATATTCATATTATAATTAAAAGTACCCATACACACTGACATGTAATTATTGAAGTATATTTAATTGATTGACCGCGGCGAAACGATTTTGGTCAGACGTATGCGTTATGAATGACTTTGAGTGAACCTTATAATTCTTGTAATACAACGTGAAAGCAGGTCTGGCTTGTTTGTTACTTGTGAATCGTTTAATAGAAATTTCAGAACGCGGAAAAATGCTAAATCTTGACAATAAGGTTAATTTCATTGACTTGTCTCTCTAATTGTTCTGTAACTTTTGTAGTAATAAAATTTGTCTTTGACTTTTTTTTTGGAAAAAAATTATTACTTGACAATGTGTTCTAATTTTCTCTTTTACTTTTTCCTTTCCTTAATTGTTTAAAGTTCATTTTTAAGATTCTTTATTATCTTAAGAAATTACAAATTTCACTTAATAGTAAATAAATAATCAAGTCATATTAGACCAGCTCTATCTTTATTATTCAATCCCTTTTTTTAAACTTTGACTATCTCTGTCATTTTTCCAACAATATTTAAAACATCGATACTAAGTTGTACCCGTTCAGGCGCCATCAATGTATGTAAGTGGTTATGAATGTAAGAAAGTTTTCTAATTACTTGGACTGAATTATATGTCGGTTCAGTAACTCTTTAGGCATTGATATATTATTATTAAATAGAGTTTTTGTTATACAGAGCGTAGGTACATTAATCAGAATCATTTTGTATACTTTTCTCATAAGACTACCTTGTTTCACATTCAGTATTATGAACTTTCGTTAAAAGAGTGATTACCGTAGTTAATACTCAATGTTTATCTATTCTATTATAAAAAGCGGAAGAGTTTGTTTGTTTGTACGTGCTAATCTATTGAAATACCAGGCGGATTTGAAAATTCTTTTTTCGTTTCATAGCCCAGTTTTTAAGAAAAGTTAAAGGCTATGTATGTAACATCACGTTACTGGCGACGGGATCAAAGCAGTATGCAAAGACGCGGACAAAATCGCGCTGCGAGAAACTAGTGCTTTATAAATAGTTTTGTAAGTATATAATTATGAACCTAATGGATCTTCAATTGTACTGTATTGTCTTATTTTAATTTAAATAAGTCTACCAAACGAAACGTACATAAATAGCTGGTTTGGCTTTCTGCAATTAAAGTGTAAATTTTTTTAAAGTTTTATATTTCATACAAGTTATTTTTTAAAGTTTTCAACTGGAAATATCAGCTAGTCTTTACAAAAACTTGCTAAATTCACATTATTTTTTTTTTACTTTAATAAAAAAATACGCAAAGTTGTACTTCAACGTTGACAATTCCAACTTAATCTAAAATATCTTGTTCTTCTATAATGAAAACAGTTTATCTTACATGAATCATGTCATGCCTAAATAAACCTTATTTGTTATACACTACGATACAAAACAACCTTTGCAGCACTTTGACAGATGGCGGTCACTCCTAGCTACTTCTTCAGCTGGCCTATTGTCAACATATGACTGATTTATGTTCAGTCGAAGATTCATTTCATTCACGTTTATTTAAATGTCCTCAGGATTTACGTTGTACTGATGAAATTTCAATATTACAATGCGACGGTAGTGAACAGTAAGCTAGACATTTGTAGACTATACATGTTTCTTGTGGCAGCTTTAATTCTGCGATAAATCTTTGCTTTTCAACTGACAACTGGTAATGTAGGATATTATCTTTTTATTTCTCGAACGAACCGCGAACGAATGTTTGCGAGATTAATCTTTTGTGTATAAATTGTCATGACCGAGCTTTTATTCTATAGTAAATTAAGACTAGATATAGATCTATACATATAATAAAAATGTAACCGATCGCTGTCTGTACATGGAAGATATATGAGAAAAAATACTATTGGGACCTATATCAACGCAAATAGAACCCAAAACAATGATTTTTAAAATTTTTGTCTGTTTGTCTGTTTGTCTGTTTGTCTGTTTGTCTGTGCGTTTGTGCACGCTAATCTCAGAAACGGCTTATCTGATTTAAATATGGTTTTCACTAATATATTGTGGTAAGCTTCACTTAACATTTAGTGTTTGTTTCATGTCAATCGGTTCATAAAAAAAAAAGTTATGCCAATTTAAAGAATCACATCGAACATTCGTTAATTTACTACGAAATCTTATAGAAGCAGATATTTTAACAGGTTGCGGAATAGCTGATAGTGTTTTTATTTTTTGGATTCCTGTCATTCTAAACAGTCTTTCATTTAGTTTTAAACGAGTCCAGTTTCCAGTGAGCCTATGTTTTGCGATGACTAATTAAAGTAATTAATTAATTAAGTAATTAAAGTAAAGGTAAGACACTAAAAGTTGTGGGTGTGGATCTAAGTATTAGCTGTTTTTCGGTCAGCTTTATGTGGCTCTATCACGTGTTAGCATTACTAGCAGCCTGTATGCTTTGATCCCTGATGGCTATACGTGTAATCCATACATCCATACATATTATAAAAGGCTTTGTCCTGACTGACTGACTGACTGACAGACAACGTAAAGCCTAAACCGCTGGTCGTAGCGACTTGAAATTTGGAGGGTGTGTTTGTCTTAATGTCTAGAAGTGTACAAAGAAAGGGTTATTAAAAATTCAACCCTTAAGTGTATGAATAAGGATGAAATCGATTGTATGAAACGTCTTCATTTTTTAAGTAACAGCTTTGAAATTTTGTTTTGGAATACTTTTATTTAAATAAAAAATACGCTCATAATTTTTTTTTACTGGGGTGGATTTATAGGAGTGAAATAAGGGTGGAAATATTGTATGGAAAGATCTTTGCTTTTGAAGTCGGCGACTTGAAGTTTGGAGGGAGGGGGAAGGGAGGGGGAGGAAGAGGAAAGGAAGGGAGAAGTGAGGGGAAAGTGCGGGGTAGTGAGGGGAAAGTCAGGGGGAAATCGAGTTTCAAATTCACGCTAATCTCAAAAACGGCTTATCCGATTTAAATATGGTTTTCACTGATACATTGTGGTATGCTTCACTTAACATTTAGTGTTTGTTTCATGTCAATCGGTTCATAAATAAAATTAAGTTATGCCAATTTAAATAATCACGTCATACATGTGGTATGTATTTAGCTTAGGTTAGTGTGTTTTTAAGTTAGGTTAACACGTCTTATTTCTTTATTAAAATGTAAATACTTTATCAGTTAAAATGTAAATAAAAGTTAGATTTATATTTTTCTAAACTTATTTTATTTTTTATGATAAAAACATGTTAACACGTCTCATTACGGAATAGGTGGAATTAAAGTGTATTACGAAATAGTAGTAGTCGATTTACGCTGATTTCAGCATGAATGGGTCGGATCGACCAGGGAAGTACTACCCTCTCATGGTCATTGTGTGGGTGGTGTGGGTCAACCCGCTGGCCAGTAAGACCCGTATAAATGGTGGTGCCGCTGGACGCCCGCGGCATTGTACAGGGGCCCAATTAGACCTAACCGTAGTATTACGGTAGTAGATCCAAGCTGGTTTCAGCATGAATGGGCCGGATCGTCCGGGGAAGTACTACCCTCTCATAAAAGATTGACGTAAGAGTAGCAGTATTCATACTACTGCGTTTCGTTCGGTGAGTGAGAGTGCCAGGAGCCCAATTTCCCTTTTCCTCACTTCCCTCACTCCCCTAACCCCATTCCCAGCCACCATAGTGGAGGCCACCATACCAGCAGTTTAAAACGATGGCTTTTTGTATGGTGGCCACCACTTCTGGATTCCACTGACTGCTTACCATCAGGCGGGATGGAGTCACTTTGGCAGGCTAATATATTTTAAAAAACCTTATAGCGTTTTTATTCCTCGGATTCCTCTCATTCCAAATCATTTCCCGTTTAGTTTTAAACGAGTTCAGTGTCCAGTGAGCCTATGTTTCGCGATGACAATTAATAAAGCCTAAGGTCAGACACTAAATGTTGTGACTGTGGATCTAAATATTAGCTGTTTTTTGCATGGTCAGCTTTATGTGGGTTTGTCACGTGTAAGTAATCCTAGCAACCTGTATGGCTTTGATCCCCGATGGCTATACGTCTAAAATCGTATATAGAGAAGAATGCTTCTCTGTATACGATTTAAAAAAAATCTTTACAGTAAATGTACTGTAAAGATTTTTCTTATTCACCTAAACGAAGATGTTTATAATTCAAAACAAACAAAAAGATATATCCAAAAAATGCTGTCCAAAATCACTATTCCACGCGGACGAAGTCGCGGGCACAGCTAGTATCTACTAAATATAGATGCTTCTTTATGTAAGGATGTAAGCTTGTTGTAACATGGCAAGCGATAAGTTTATGTAAGTAATTTTTAAGGTTAATTTCAGAAATTTAATTGGTACCTTTAAAGAGTTTTTCTTTGTATATCTACTTAAACCTGGGGCCTTACTACAAGCTCTTACAACAATCTTATTATAAACCTTACTTTGTCTCTACCCTTGTTTTATTTGTACTAAATAAAAAGACAAAACAAAGTAATATTAAAATAATACTGCTATGTGGTAGTACGCCCCCTGGTTGGACAGACTTTCAAAGATATCCCTATGAATCTAAACAGTATGAAATAAATCAATTTTCTTATTCGAAAATGTCTATGTCCTTTACTGCAAGCAATTAAAACTGGTAATATTTAAATAATATTAAATAAACATATCAAGCAAGTTCCTCTTGAGTTATATCCAACTAGACAAAAACCTGCACACCCAAGGCATCATGCAATATTCAAAAATTATTCAACTATTCATGCTTGAGGCGCTAAGATTTAATTAAAAAAACCAACTACCAGTACTAGTATTTAAAATTGTAATGCTACGAAAACCATAAACTCCGGACTATAAACAACTCTGTATCTGCATAATACAGTAACACATCAAACCACGTTTATGACAAGCTTTCAAAATGGAAAGCGTTAAGGCGATGATACACTTAGTCCTGTGTATTAAGCAGCTTAACTGATTCTGATGTTAGCAACTCAAAACCAACGCATAGTGCGTTTTATTTTAATGATAGTTTTCTAAAATGGCGCCCACAAGGTGGCAGCATTGAGGCGTCAGGTACAGGCACCTGTCAAAGCGCTTTCAATCTTTAATAAATAACCATGAGCGATTCTATTGATTTCAAACTGTTTGGAAAGGAAGGAAGGAAATTGGAATTTTGATTTTGAATTTTATGAATGGAAGACCATTTACCCAAGTGGTGCCAACTGGTGGCGAAAATCCACCTTCCTTTTTTATTTTAAGCCTTTTAAACGGGGTGTGAGCAAACATAGCAACACAGCAACTCATAAAGCCGTCATAGTGGAGGTCACCGGGCATTGTGGTCTCTTTTGAGACAATGGCTTTTGACATGGTGTCGGTGGACAGAAGTAATGACTCCTGGATCCCAATTAACTGCTTACTATCAGACAGATAGGACTATAAGGTATAATAAACTGAAATTTCAAGAAATACTGTTATTTCACACAATGAGCGGTTAGGTAAATGAATTACTGCGTTGCTGATTAAAATGCGCTTATCAACAAGTCTATTGGGACCTTTACTGAATAGATCTTTATCGTAATCGTGGTTTGTTTTTTATTACGCCTCAGCATGCTAACGAATCACCTATTGATCACCATGGGTCAGTTATTATCTATCGTGAAGTTATTTCCCATAAAACTCGTATCAAGATGATCATATCACATAGCGTAAATATACGCAATAAAATCAAATCTTAAAAGATCTATAGATAAACCTAGGCAATCTATAAGATATTTAAAATAGCTTTTAGATATATTGTCGATTACTTTGCAATATTGCACTTTATTACCACTTCAAAATCCTTTACAAAATTATGTGTATCCGTACCTTAATGCGAAAAGAAGCCAAGAGCGAAGCAAGTGTCCACTTGTTACTATTCATGAGGATGGCGTTATTCCCGACATAACCATTAACATTTAGATCACTCGAGGTGAATAAAATGTATATTAATACGGAAGCCTACATATTCATACATCGATAAACTCGATTCAAATAAAAATCGGATATAGTCTGATACGATTTACTCAATTATTCGTGGGAATTGTCGTTTTGGGTTTAATCGATGTTTCTGATATCGTTAATCTATATCACGATTCTTGTGTTAATTTATTGAAATTGATTCATAAGTCACGTTGCTGGTATTTGGTACGGAAGCGTAATAGGAAGCCCTTTTCCCGGGAGATCGATTATGTATCGATGGTTGTGGGCATTTGAAAGTTCTCGATTTTAAGTATCACGCTTAGCAAGTTTTAATGTACTTTCATCTTTATTATTTAAAGATTACGCAAAACTTCCCGTAGTAAGGTACCGGCTGATGTAGTATAATCGAAATTATTAGAAGTTGTGCTCGAATGAACTCGGTTTTTATTACTTGATCTATTAAGTAGTGATTAACACTTCATGATTCATTGCGATAAGTCAATGTTATGAACGCTTCTACCTTCTTAATGCAGGCAGATTTTTATGTAATTCTTTTAACAGTTATAATTATATTTTTAACATATCAATATGTTTATTATATCAATACAAAACTAATTAGGTAAGTATTAAAGAAGTTTATGTCGAATAGTGAAGTAACATTGATTCATTACGATGCTACTGAATATTTTTACTATCAATAAATTTTCATGCGTTCATCTTTCATAATACAATCCATCCCTCAGGACATTCAAACATTTGAATAACCAATCGCCCAACATGGTGATTAGGCGAGTGCTGAAGTACTGATAGACGTCTACACATACAGGTGCTTTGATATATTTTATTACTGACTGCGTAATCATTCGATGCTGAATACTAGTGCAGGGCTCCTTGAGATGATAAAATATGTTATGAAGTAAAAGCTACATATATATTTCTGGAATACAGATACTAGCAGAGTGATAAGCCTTAGAGATTATGAATAAATATTTAATCTAAAACGATTCTGAGTCAAGTCTTTTAAAGCATTTTTGTAAATAAATATGAGCAGGACTTATTCGTCAACTCGCCACTTGAAATTATTATTGCCCCGAATTATTTTAATTTATTTTTCATTCGTCAATTCGGCACACAATGTAAGTACGTAGTATTTTTGTACAGTCGCGTGATTCATAGAACAAACATTTTATATATTTTCTAATTTTATTTAACTTATAAAATGTATTAAACATTTTGTTATCGACTGCCTTTTCTGCCAGTGGCGAGTTGAAGAATGAAAAATAAATTAAAATAATTCGGGGCAACTCGCCACAGAGTGGCGTTTTCAAGTGGCGAGTTGACGAATAAGTCATGAGCAGAGAACAACTTACGTATTTTTTTTATAAAAAAAAAATACTGTTTTAAATAACTGCCAAAAATAAATAATTAATTACATTACTTAAACACTAATAAATCAAAGTTTTTAATCGTCAACGAACTATACAAATCATTATATTTTATGAAAAAAATATTATGCAAATTATAACATATAAAATGTACTATCATTATAAAATCCACATCAAAGTAAAATATAATTAACCGTGCCCATAATTAAAATAAAACAAAAAAGCTGTGCATAAATTAAATAAATTTTACAACATTTAACTTTATATTCCCACAGTTCGAAAATTAAAACAATGTTAAAAAAATTAAAACAAAAATTATTGAAACCTGACATTTATTGGTACTATTTCATCTTCAAACTCTAGTGCTATAAAAAAATAAAACAAAGCAGTTTGGTGTATCAATTTGAGAGATCATAAATTAACGAAAGCCGAACTATTTATAGTATTATAGATTTGATCGGAACACTAGTATTATATAAATTTTGACTGCGAATTTATTTGCAAATCTACGAGTATAATGTTTGATGCTATTTATGTTTTAGATGCCAATTTCAGACATTAATATCACACTAGAACGCATCTCGCTACGCATGCGTAGACGAAGCGACATGCGTAACATATGGAAACAAGTGATTAGTGTGTTACAAAATAATATAATAATAATAATATGTCAACAATTACGCACAACGCCTTCTAGACACTAAGTAAGCATAATATATTATAGCTTGTGTTATGAGTTGTAGAATACGGATATACATACCTACTTAAATACTTTTTTTTGTAAATACATACATATTAAACATAGAAACACCCAGACCAATGCAAATAGACATGTTCATGCACACTAATATTAGTACTGATCAAGAATCGAACCCGCGAACTCTGCGTAGCAGTCTGTACACATGTACCACCGAACTACAGAGGCGGTCAAAATACTGTTGTATTTTGACCACCTCTGTGGTTTGGTGGTACATGTACATGCATGTGGTGGTACATGCGGATTTTAGAGGTACTGATGCTGTTGCATCAGTACCTCTAAAATCCGCATCATACCCCGATGTCCGTATGTTAATGTTATTACCTTTAAAGAGTGTAGACTTTAAACAGCCAATGACAGTAAACACCAGTTACTAATTATAATAATAGATAATTCATTTTCTCGTTTCCATAATTATAATATTTAAATTATAACTCAATATATTAATGAGCTGTAAAAGAATTTTCTTATTAAAGTTCTTAATTAATTTATTGACAACTAAACGATATTCATTTAAAAGGGCAAAATATTGGTATTTTAATTAATTAACTCATACCAGCACACATTCATGCATGCATACACGTCTATAATATCACTAAAGCTGTTCCAACATGCGTTTCATTAAAAAAGTATTGGAATTATAAGAATTATAATAAATTTGGAATAATTATGTCTCATTTCGAAGTAAAGATCACGATTCGAATTTCATTATTGATTATTACACTATTTTATTGGTTTGATTATTGTATTGATATAAATGTGCTACTAAAGTCGGTTTGTGTTAAAGTGTATTGCTTATTATATAGCTTGGCCGGTAGTCAGAAATAGTCACTTTTGTTTGTTTTGATAATTAATTGATATTTTGTTTATATGAGCTTTTGTCGTGATAGTATAAAGTTTACGATGCTTGAGACTTACGTACGAGGTTGAGACTGTATAAATACCACGTCATTTTTTTATTCATCTAAACTAAAATTATAAAGAAAAAAGATTTGATTTTTTGTATGTTTGTTTGTTAGCAATGATTTAACTAAAACTCTACGTTACCGATTTGATAATTCTTTCATTTTTAGAAATCAATTATTGGAGCGGGTAATATAGGCTGTATTTTATTATGTTTAACATGTTTTTAGCAATAACTACTATTTATAATTATCAACAAAAATAAAATAATGAAAATGGAAGTTTTGAGATTTTTATATTAGCCTATCAAAAAAAAATGTCACCACTCTGGTAGTGTATCTATCATAATTAGTAATTTAGAATTGAAGGTAAAACTTACTATAAAATATTGTTAATTTGTAAAATCATTTATTCATTGTGACCGAATATTTACATGACATTTGTTTATATCTTCTTTTGTATAGAAACAGCGTTCTAAAGAGTTTCTAATACACCACATCTCTTCCCTCCTAGCTGCTGCGGATCAAAGGTGCAACCAAGAGCTGGTTGAGGTGTCTGCGCCATCATCACCATTGTCAGTGCGAATTTCATAGTGTAGTCGGCCCAAACGTTTAGTAATGCTTCCAAACTGCCACCGCTTCGTGGCTCTTGTATAGTCACGAGCCTGTACCCGATCACCAGTTTTGAACTCTCTGACGTTGACTTTCTGAAGCGCTGGTGCGGTCTCCTTTTCTTTTATTAAAAACATAGCATGTAGTGCTGTGCTTATTTTTCTGCCAATCATTGGCTGGTACGGAGTTTAACCATTAGCATTTGGCGTTCGTCGGGGACGAGTTCTCACCGTTACTAACTTATCTAGTATGTGAAACTCTTTAGACCGCTGTTTCTATACAAAAGAAGATATAAACAAATGTCATGTAAATATTCGGTCACAATGAATAAATGATTTTACAAATTAACAATATTTTATACTTACCTTTCTAATATTTTAATACAATAAACATATCTTCAATTAATTATTTAGCACTATACCTAAGTAACCTAAGTATTAAATTAGAGATGCATTTTTTTTAATTAGCTCTAACACAATTCTTTTCAAATCAAAATCCCAAAATGGTAAATAAATAGAAATCTCATATTTTATAAGAAAGATAGTTGTCATTTGCCAAAATAAGGCAATGTTATGTTCATTAAAGTCCAGGTGTTTCATAAATCACATATAGACAGATGGTACGTGAAGACGTATTTTGTTCTCACTCTAATAGGAATGTTTTATGGTCGTTTTACTAATATATCTATTGCAAATAACTCGTTTTTATTAATGAGAAAGTAGTAAAACAACAGATTAAGCTGTGCGTGGGAACACAATATAGTTAGGGAGAGATTTAACTGTGCAGAGATGAGCGTTGCGAGTTTTCAACCATATCGGTTGTTTAATATGTTTACTGCCTCGCTACAAGCTTACTCTTTATAAATAAAGATTGCAGACACGTTCTTAATTCTTAATATCAGTATTATGTATATCTTTAAAGCGTAATATAAGGGTATATACAGAGAAGTATATTTTTCATACTTTTTCAAATCACTGTTCTGAGTTTTTAAATAACTTTGACAGAAGGCCTGTGTGTCGGGGACTTTAAAAACATAGGTAATAATATATCACACACAATGTAGGTACTACACTAGTAACAAATAAATTGCACTCAGTTTTGTATCTTATGAGCTTCGAATCTACAATCTCGTGAAGATACAGCAATAAAACACACAAATTATGTTTAATATTCTTGTAAATATTATTTTTATTGATCTCTAAAAATGTTTGTATACTTTTGTTCACATTATTTCATTTAAGAATACAGAGATGAGCGTAGCAAATATAATCAACCGATGTCCCATAAATAAAACACAGCTTCGCTTAGCATACATCTTGCTTTACTGACAGTTTTAGTGAAAACCGGCCTTTACGGATATTGGGCAACTAAAATGTCGCTCGCAGCTAAACAGAATGCTCTATTATATCTTGTTTATTACCAAAAAGATTATTGTATTGTAAATTAAATCCCAGTTAGGCGGAGCTAGATTTAGAAATTATCACATCGTCAATCAATTGCCTTATGTTTGTTAAGTTTAGTTTAATTTTTAAACGTGTTTTGGTTAACTGGTTCTTCATGCATTAGTCAAATTATAACACTATATTGAAAACGATTAGCGGGTTAAGCAACATAGAGTGCGGCCGGCTCATGGGTGGGTGACCGCATAGTGGTATTTGATCTACGTGTCTTCGTGCTTCGGAGGGCACGTTAAAGGTCCCAGTTGTTACCAAGTTGACAACAGTCGTTAGGTCAAGTCGGATGCCTCTATGGACGACCTGAACAAATCCTGACAATAGGGTGACCACTAACCACTCGATATTTGATTTTGATTTAATTAACTATAAAAATATGACGGTGTTTCCACACTTTTATGGATGCTGAATTGTATTAATATAAATTTAATAACTATAAAATATTTATAGAAGTTATAGCCATAAAAACCAGTCAAGTGCGAGTCGGACTCGCGCACCGAAGGTTCCGTACAAACTTGTAATCAATATAAATTATGAATTGCATTAAAATAGAACTTCACAGCTTGAAGAAGTTGGAGACAAAGAGTTATACGATATAAATTTCAGCTTAATTCCTTCACTCGATACTTAGAAATAGATCTTGACAGACAGACGGACAACAAAGTGATCCTATAAGGGTTCAGTTTTGCCTCTTGTGATATTGAACCCTAAAAATTGTAAAATAAAATCGTGATGTTGTATAAAGCGGAACAGTTTGTTTGTTTGAACACGCTAATCTCTGGAATTACCAGTTTGATTTGAATAATTCTTTTTGCGTATAATAGCTCAGTTCTTGAGGAAGGTTAGAGGCTATATAACATCACGCTACTGGCGACGGGAGCAAAACAGTAAGCTAAGATGCGGGTGAAACTGCACTTCGGAAAGCTAGTCAATATATATAATGCATATAGGTATCATATTGTGATTGCTGTTCTAAAATCTAATTGAAATAATCAATTCTAAACACATCGTATCAAGTTTCACTCAGATGACACTTTGGTATAGTTGTTTCAGAAGAAAAGAGGTATCTGATATAATAAACCTTTTTAGAAATGTCTATTTTGTGTTGATTGTCACAAAGATTAGTAATAAAAATAATATTTCAACAACCACACACAACGCCATCTAGACCCAAAGTAAGCATATAGTTTAGCTAGTGTTATGGGTTCTAGAATGCGGATAATTCATACTTTTTTATAAAAACTTACATATTGTACATAGAAACACAAAGATTTGCTAAATAATATTTATTATTCATTCTATATCGTTTCATTGAGAGTGCGGTAACAAAAACAGAGGGCATGGCACACTCTTCTCTAGTCTAGCCACCTTAAAAGTAACACAAAACAGTACCAAACAAATTCATACAACACAAGGTATCGTTTTTTAATTGACCATTTTGTGACTGTATGAACAATAGGTGATTATATTTCATTGTAGAAAGCGGGTAGCACTGCGGGGCGATCATTGTATTTGTTCGACGGGGCCACAGATATCGATTTACTATCTTTTCAATTATAGTATCGATATAATACGTACTAACAAGGGACCATCTGTTTTCGATTAATTAATATCGAAATAAAAGGGAAGTCAATCGTGAAATTGTTGTTGAATGTAACGTATAAGACTGCCAGTGGATTATAGATTTCATTTTAATGTCTCGTGATTCGATTATGGATATCGATCAAGAAGAAGTATTAAAGTTCAGAATAGCTATAAAAGGTGTTGTCTGCATGTCAGGTTTAATTCGTTTTATATATTAACATTCATGTATAATATTTTACTACCTCGGTGGGTCGGTGATACTCTAAAGGGACTGCCACGCAGAGATCGCCGGTTCGATTCCCGCTCAGTACAAATATTTGTGTGCATGAGCATGATTATTTGCATTGGTCTAGCTGTTTCTATGTATACCTAATGTATACATAAAAATATATATTTACGAAACAAAGAAATTAAGTTTTTTTTTTATATTATAGCCTACCAAAGTGACTCCACCCCGCCTGATGGTAAGCAGTCAGTGGAATCCAGAAGTGGCGGCCACAATACCAAAAGCCATCGTCTTAAACTGCTGGTATGGTGGCCTCCACTATGGCGGCTGGGAATGGCGTTAGGGGAAGGGAATGAGGGCGGTGAGGAAAGAGGAAAGGGGGAAATCGGGCCTCCGGCGCTCTCACTCACCGAACGAAACGCAATAGTACGGATACTCTCTTAAGTCGATTTTCTATAAGAGGGTAGTACTTCCCCAGACGATCCGGCCCATTCATGCTGAAATCAGCGTGGATCTACTACCTTAGTATGTATATCCGCATTCTAGAACTCATACCACAAGCTATAATATATTATTATGCTTAGATACTTTTGGTCTAGATGGCACGGTTAAAGAATGTGCACGAGGTGGGTTTGATTCTTCATGGGATATAATTTTGAGTAATCTATAGATATTTTTTCAACTCTAGTAGTCTGATCGTATCTATATTGTGTTCGATAATTATTATTTATTTATTTTATTTATTTATTGCATACTGAAAGATACATACAAAAAATATATAAATATAATTTATGTACAAAAGCGAGCCTAACTCAGAACTGACTCTAACAGCAATATGGACAATGATCAAAACTGAATAATGACCCATTTTGCTGATATTTCGCTTCAAACTGTCAAACTTGACGATTTTTAATTCTAAAATAACGAAAATAACAGCAGTGTACTTAGTAAAATGTCAGTTCTTATAAAATGATAACAAGCTCGTTGTCAAGGAAATCTGTCTTCAGGCGAATTTCGACCTACTTGCATTTAGATGGATTGATAAAATAAGTTTTGATTCACTTGGTTCGAAAGTACATATTAGTAAAATCTTAAGGGATAAAATACAAAACCATAAAATAAAACTTACCTATTTTTGAAATATAATTAAAACTTATATCTTTTTCTACCATATAGCTTCATCTAGACCCGTGTTTTGTACACAAAAATTCAATATCCAATTTAATAACCACTTCCTTTCTTAGATAGTGTTTACTATAGCTTAACAATAAACAAACAACGACATACGTGTTACTCGTTAGTCTAGTTTGTTAGCCCAGAGTTATGTTCACAGGTTATCGCACAGCCTTCGCTATAAAATATAATTATTTGCCACAAACCAATTTGTAGTTTGCAGCATTGAAATTGTGATTTGTGTTCATCAGAATTTGTCTGCAAGCACTGTTATAATATTTTAAATATTTCAAGCTTTTTTAAACTTTATTTATCTTGTCTTACATATAATAAAATTGGAGTGTCTGTTTGTAATATTGAAATAACTGTTTTTTACTACATGTATATGAATATGTAAAAAATGTTACACAAAACATTTTTTACAATTTTTGTCTGTCTGTCTGTCTGTCTGTTTGTTCCGGCTAATCTTTAAAATAGCTAGACTTTTATTGGCAGGTAGCTGATGTAATAAGGAGTAACTTAGGCTACGTTTATTTTAGAAAAAATGTTTTATTTTAGAAAAATAAAGTAATGTTGATCGACTGTTAGGCGGAACGAAGTTCGCCAGGTCAGCTACTATAGAAATAGTGATAGTTGATTTAAGGCTGTAAATAAAATTATATTAATAGTTTTATTTATTATATTTTATACATAATATCTTTATTTGCTCTAATGTCCCGTTTCCTGTGTTATTATTACAAATTAGTACCTACATATTAATTAATATTTGTTATATAAGATTAATGTGTGTTTTCGTCACACAATTTTAAATTAATAGGCTTTGCGCAATATATCTTCCTTGAAAGGCTAGTTATTTAGATGGTATTGGCGGGTTTTAATTTTGTAAATATGTACTCGTTTCACGTAGCGCGGTTTCACCTGCGTCTTTGGTCACTGCTCTGCTACCATCGCCAATAGCGTGACAAACTTTTTTGCTTTTTTTATCAGTACAGAATAAAGATTATCTATACTATTATATAAAGCGTAAGAGTTTGTTTGTTTGTTTGAACGCGCTAATCTGTGGAACTATTTATATATTTAAATAATTCTTTTCGCGTATGATAGCCCAGTTTTTGAGGAAGGTGATAGGCTATGTAACATCACGCTACTGGCGACGGGAGCAGAGTAATAAGCAAAGACGCGGGGAAAGTGCGCCGCGGAAAGCTTATTATAATTTATTTTTCTTAACAATCCCACCCACATGCTTCGCTAAGTCAGGATTTAATTATGAAGAACCTAAGGAACATCTAGTTGTAACCTTGCAAGTCTCGAGCACTTAAGCATTGAAGCTCGCAAATAAAACTTTTTTTTTAATTCATCGTTTTTAATTTATTACTTTGACCTCTTCCAGACAGTTTTATTTGTAAATAAAACAAGAATAAGTTGCGAAAAAAATTAAAAAAGAAATACCAAACCGTTCTAATTGCTAAAGGGAACTATTCCATCCTTGTAACATATGGAGGTAAAAAACAAAACAGGTTGTAAAGGTGTCCGGAAGTGCACAATCAAACGGGTCGTTAGTGGAATTGCGTAAAAACTATAAAAAGATGCATTATAAAGGTGCAAATTTGAAAAAGTCATGCTTACCTGTGCTTACCTGCTTAGATTAAAAAAATATATCAATGGTGAAATTGACATGCGGTTTAAAAAAAAGGTTCGCTAATGTGCGATTAAGATCGATAGTGGTTTTTTGTTTGAAAAAGAATGATCGAAGGAAAAGGTATTGTTTAGGGAAGCAAATGTATAATTCTAATATTGTTCATGGTATAAAAATGGCATTCAGTCAAATTTGAGGATTGCTTAAATTGATAAATTGATATTTTATTTTAACTTATGTAGTGTAGTATTTACTTTCTGCGCCTTAAAGCTTAGCTCGCGCGTAAAATATGTTTTGTGTTCCTCGGAACCAGACCAATTTTCTGGATAAAAAGTAGCCTATGTCTGTCTCCAGCACCGATGTATCAACATACTAATTTTCATGGAAATCGGTTAAGCCGTTTGGGCGCTAAGTGATTTATAGATATAATAAGATTAAATAATAACAATTTTAAAGTGCATTATAATTACTCTAAATAAAATTATATTATATAAATACATTTTCCTAAATTATATTCATTGCAATTTGTATAATAATAGCATGTATCTTGTAAAAAAACTCGTTATAATAGAAGTTGTTTGGTATGTCCTTCGACAAGTGACTATTATATAAAGAACATTCAGTAATGCGACGTCGCCGTCGAGCTACCTACGGTTATGTTAACAACTGCAAGTTAATGCGTATTTCTTTTT
This sequence comes from Parascotia fuliginaria, assembly GCA_963082885.1. Taxonomy (NCBI): domain Eukaryota; kingdom Metazoa; phylum Arthropoda; class Insecta; order Lepidoptera; family Erebidae; genus Parascotia; species Parascotia fuliginaria. The sequence continues at coordinate 16,426,533 of OY720177.1, forward strand.
ATAATTTTGAAATTATATTATTTAATTTTTATACATTTTTATACTATCGTCACATATATTTTTTATAATTTAAAAATACCTTTGAACATTAACATCTACAAACATTCATAATTTATTTTCTAAATACATTTATATTTTATCTAACTAGAAATAAATTCTACATCGAGCTGACAAAAAAACCTCTAAAAACCACGCCTGAGGCGCTAACAGCAGCACTCGTTGATGTCTTTTCAACGAACCATCGAACCGTACATTAAATTTCAAATGTTAGACATACAATATGATACAATTTGAACGGTCACACAATATGATCTGAATACTGACACCCGCGATGGGAAAGCTATGGGAGGCTGACCGTGACAGCTCGGATTACTCTCTCGTGGATATCACATATCTTATGATAAGAGCCTTAAAAATAACTGGATTGAAAAGTCTGTTGCTATGATTGCAAGTATTACTATATTCATATTTGTTACGTCAGTCTACTGATTATAGAAGTTAATAAGCCTGACTGAAGGAGGGTAATGTTTTTCGAGCGTAATATGTATGTATCCATACTTTCATACTAATGTTATAAATTCGAAAGTAACTCTGTCTGTATGTCTGTCTGTTACGCGTTCACGCCTAAACCACTGAACCGATTTTGATGAAATTTGGTAAAAACATACATTAGACCTTAAAGAACAAGATAGGCTATTTTTTGCGAAAAATGGCTTAAAGGGGTTGAAATAGGGGATGAAAGTTTGTATAAAAATCATCAATGTAAACAGAGATATAACCGACATTCATGCGGGTGGAGCTACGGGCAACAGCTAGTATATAATATATGTACGTCTATTTCTTTGGCACGCTCTACAGCTTAATTAGCTCGATGGATTTTTAAGTATGAGGTGTCAATAGATTCGTATTGAATGTGGGAGTGACATAGGGTATATAAAATTTCAATGTAACGTCAGCACGAGTAAATAAAATGGGTTTATTTCTTTTCACTTTATTTTAGGCAGTCGGGGTTTTGTTTTCTTTTTCTATACCAGCTGCGCCCCGCGGCTTTGTCGCCGCGAAAATTGCTATGTGTTTAATTAATGTAACTCGGGAATCAGAGCAATTTTCGGGATAAAAAGTAGCCTATGTCCCGAAACCAAATCTATTTACATACATACCAATTTTCACCGAAATCGGTTTAGCGGTTTAAATTTAATAGGGTGGTTAAGTATTCTTAAACTTTCTAAATCACCGCGCAATTTTCTTAGTTTTTTTTTTTTTTTTTTTTTATAGTATAGCCTACCAAAGTGACTCCACCCCGCCTGATGGTAAGCAGTCATTGGAATCCAGAAGTGGCGGCCACCATACCAAAAGCCACGTTTTAAACTGCTGGTATGGTGGCCTCCACTATGGCGGCTGGGAATGGGGTTAGGGGAAGGAAATGAGGGACGTGAGGAAAGAGGAAAGGTGGGAAATTGGGCCTCCGGCGCTCTCACTCACCGAACGAAACGCAGTAGTACGGATACTACCACTCTTAAGTCGATCTTCTATGAGAGGGTAGTACTTCCCCGGACGATCCGGCCCATTCATGCTGAAATCAGCGTGGATCTACTACCGTCAAAAGTTTTTTCTTTCATAAAAATCTTCTTCTGACAATTACAAACACAACAAAAAAAGAATTAACGAAATCGATCTAGGCGTTCACGCGTGATGCCATGACCAAGGGAAATAGGGATTCATTTTTATATATATAAATATATATTGCTTGTAAGATTATAATAAGCAAAATGCTTTAGCTATGGAGTTATTACCTTTATATTTTTCCACACCACACAATTATAACTGAAATAATATTTTGACAAAGAACTAGCTACCTTTTCCCCGTATACATTGACTTTCAATTCAAATGTCTCAGCTATATACATTTTACCTTCTTTATATTAAAACACTATTACTAAATACAGTTTAATATCTAAACTATTACCTATATATTATTATTTTAAACAACATTGATAAATGATCGCGCTAATAAATTCTGATGTATGGACAGTTTTATCAAAATATTTCAAAACTAAATGCCATAGGTGTTAGAAAATTAATTTGATCAAATTACTATAATACAGGTAGTTAATAATAATAATAATAATAATATTCTACCACATTCACACAGCGCCATCTAGCCCCAAATTAAGTAATTATATTTGCTTGTGTTATGGGTACTAAACAACTGATATACTACTTATATACTTTTTTTTGTAAATACATACATATTATAGATAAATTACACCCAGACACAGAACAAACAATCATGCTCATCACACAAAGGTTTGTCCTGGGTGGGAATCAAACCCACGACCTCCGGCTCAGCAGTCAGGGTCCCTAACCACTAGACCAACAGGCCAGTCAAGTCCAAGTCAGTTATTTGTGTACTTTTTGTAAAAGCTGAACACTGGACTGACGACGCAGTTCATCCAGAGCACCTGCGCGTTGAGCACCTAGCCTAGTCCAGGTTGAGCACCTATCAATATATTTTTGGCTCTCTCCTCCAAAAAAATTGTTATAAGTGCTCAACATGGACTAGGCTAGGTGCTTAACATGTAGGTGCTCTTCGGGCGGGTGCCCTAGGTGGACTACATCAAACTGAACTGTGTCTGTACTAATATAAATGTGAAAGTAACTCTGTCTGTTTGTTTCACTTTCACGCCTAAACCACTGAACAGATTTTAATGTTCTTTGGTATAGAGTTAGGGTAGACCTTGGGAAACAACATAGGCTATCTTTTACCTTGGAAAATAGCTTCAACGGGTTGAAATAGAGGATGAAAATTTGTAAGAAAAACGCGATAACCGACATTCACGCGAGCGAAGCTGCGGGCAACAGGTAATCTACACTATTATATATAGAGAAAGAGTTTGTTTGTTTGTTTAAACACTCGAATTGGTCTGGTCGGATTTGAATATTCTTTTTGCGTATGATAGCCGAATTCTCGAGGAAGGTTATAATAGGCTATGTAACATCACGCTAATGGCGACGGGAACAGAGCAGAGCAGTAAGCACTGTACTGCTAGTACTGCCCAATTGCAAGTAAGTGGCTAAGATACCCTCAGGACCAGCTGCTTTCTTGTTAAACTGAAACAATATTTACAGTTTAGGCTTAAAAGCCTTTTTGTCTCTATATACATAATTAAATTTACGGTATGTATCAATATTTGCGTCGTGCATTGAAAAAACCTATTAAAACTTTGCTCAACCAATCAAGAATACCACATATATCTCACATTTTGGTAAAATGAACCTAACGTTAGAGACGATAGAATTCTATTTACTGTAACATATTGGTGGTATTTGTAGAGCAGTACTTAATATGTTATCAGTACTCAATATCTATCGATGCAACAAAAATTTCGGCACCGACCGAGTAACAAACATAAGTTAAATGTAGTTAACCTATTTATAATCTCTTTAAAATGATCTTATACTACGTTTATCGTTCCATCAAAATCATTATAGCTACTAAATCTACTTATATCTATACAAATCTATAATATTATAAAAAGCGAAAGAGTTTGTTTGTTTAACCGCACTAATCTCTAAAACTACCAGTCAGATTAGAAAAATTCTTATTGCGTATGATAGCCCAGTTCTTGAGGAAGGTTATGGGCTATGTAACATTACGCTACTGACAACGGGGGCAGAGCAGTAAGCAAAGATGCGAGTGAATCCGCACTGCGGGAAGCTGGTATAGAATGATCTTACAACTTTTATCGTTCCATCAAAATCATTATGGCTACTAAATGATTTGGCTCATTCTATATCTATACAAATATATAAATTTGAAGAGTTTGTTTGTTTGTTTAAACGCGCTAATCTCTGGTACTACCGACAGATTAAAAATATAGTCGGATTAAAAAAAATCTTATAATTATAATAACGCAATTTTTGAGGAAGGTTATTAGCACGCTTGGAGCCACGGGACAGTAATATTATATAATAAATACGTATATTATGGCAGGTAAAACTGTGCTGTGGACAACACTAGCCTATAGGTATAACAGGTAACATCCAATATGCAAATATGTTCATATAAATTATATATTTAGTAATTTATGTTAATTTCCCTAGTGAGCTAATAGAGGACGTCCGTTCTGATCATTTTACGTCAAAAATAACTAAGTTTCTAAATGCTATGGGAACATTTTCCATGTCCATTTTGTATGCCGTTTATCAAAAGAATTTATTAGGGTGATTTTGCTCTATGGGAGCAGATAGGAAGTCATTATATATAACCAGTAGTTCATTATAGAAGGCAGGTGTGGTTTTAGGTGAACTATGGAATGTTTTACAAATTATCGAAGTAAAACTACATTTTTGTTATGAGATTTCTCAATTTGGAGCAAGGAAGTAATCTCGCGATATATTATCACTATTATATTTTGTATCAGGTAGCAGATTCTTAATTATTAAAGAAGCAAGTTTTCTTTTTCATAGAATACCCACTGGAAGTAGTACGAGTAATATCCTTAGTATTTTCAGTGGCTTAATTAGCTACTTCTTTACTCTTTTTCATTTCATCAGCAGACTGTTCAACTTTCACCAAGACCTTTATAAGCGGTTTGTTGTCATCACGATTAGGTGTTTGGTAGGTCTTATGAGAAGCTGTTCCACACTGCGTCCAGCTCGTGATCAACTTTCAAGAACCATTTTTACACATCGGATATGGTTTCTACGAGCAATGCAAGTGACAAGTGCCATTTCAATTTATTTATCTATGCTATTAATATAGTCTCTGTACGAATCCAAAGACTAAAAGGCTTGCCACAATTCTCAGCCTAAACGGGACAATCCCACCCACATGCCCATTACTGTGACTCCTGTAAGCCAGGATTAATAGTGATATCCAGTAAGAAACACCGAGCCTTGACACTCGTGAGTCCCGGGGACTGCTAAACCTACTTTCTTGGATCCTGCAACGAATTTAATCAGAAGTAAAAAGGAGGAGTTGGAAATAAAATGTCCACTTCCCTCCATTGCAAAGCGGGAGAAATTTTAATCGGTAATTCTCAGCCAGTCACCATACGTTGTAAGTACCTACAGTACTCAATGAAATGGTTCGAATTCTCACCATCTATGCACGTATACTCGTATTACGATTAGTACAACTTATTACAGTTTTAATGTTCCACCATCGCTCATATTCAAAATTGAATAACAATATAATGATTTAAATGTTCGAAGCAAATACGAATTTTATAGCCCATGATTTATATTGAAGCAACTGTTTGACAGCGGTTAGGCAAATTAGGCCACGACTAAAAGATTCACACTCATTACATTTCATCTTTCATACATCAACAAATACCTCCATTTATTTTATTAGCACTATCGTTTATAATAGATTTATGTTGTTCCTATACAAAAATGACGTAAATATATTCAAATATAGCCTGTTAATTGTGTAACAACAAATGTATTATAAAGCAGTATACATCACACGGCCGTTACAATTATATTACTTACTAAGTCTGCGTTGTAAGCGATTGTATTATTCATTTCTCGAATAAAACAAGTAATGAATGTTGCGCGTGAAGAAAAATACACGTGTCAATTGATAGATAGCTGTTAATTTTAATACGATTTGTCGTGACTCTGTCTGATGGGTGATGGGAAAGGTTCAGAGGTGATTTGTGTAAGCGTTAAGAGTTTAAAGGCTTGCACACGAGTATGTGGGGTCAAATACATTAGCCACCTAGCGGGTTTATTTGTGTTAACTTAGATTAATCAAACTTATTTGGGCGTTCGACTTTCTTTTAAGAGAATTGTTTTTAAATATAAATAAATATATATGTATATGTTTTTGGAATTTAATAGGCTATTGGTTAAGGTGGCAGGCAAGTTAGCTAACACAGGCCGTAATCCTTTGATAAAACTGCACACGAATATAATCGCCGTCTACTAAACGTGGCAAATGATAACCCACTAAAATATATTGCTTGGTAAAATCTTACACTTAGTGTAGCAACATTACGAAGAAATTGGTTATGGTGTTTTAGTTTAATGGGTCATAAAACAGTTACACATTAACAAAATAAAATATCTACAATATAATTAATACGTAGAGTAAATGTGTAACTCGCACCTAGATCCACGGCATAATCTTATTTGAATAATAATTAATAGCTGAATCACGCGTTAAGGAGCAAGAATAAAAATATGAATAAGAAATAGAAGAAACATCCATACCGAATTATTTCGGTCTGATCCCCCAGATCTGATCCCCTGAGGATCGGTTTATTTTAATTTTATTTTCTATTTCATTCTGATCCCTCGTGCTGGGGATCAAAAACAAAAGAGACATTTATTCAACTATTTTATTCCGGTCTTATCCCCTAGAAGTCTTTGACAGCTTTTTGAAACAGTTATCAACAAAATACATAAAATAACTTCACGCCTGTCTCCGACTGTCCATTTTTTTTATAATATTCTATTAGTATATCAACCATTTTGAAAGGAAGCCCTGTGCATATAAACTTCAATAAATAAAAATAAAGTACCGACATAATCATATCGTTTTGCAAATAAAAAAATGAACACCTGCGCAAAATTAATATTCACAAACCTTGTTCTGAACTACTTGTTTATATCATAAGTGTATTTTAATATACAACACACTAGAAAATTGATTTTAACACGCCAAAAAACAAATATATATATTTATAAAACGTTACTTTGTCGCCATTAAAATTGCCTATAAACATTATTTTACTTTTACTTTTTTTATTAAATTTATTCTTTCTGCGGAAGCGAACTCGTTTAATATTGATATATGTGTGAAATTTAGTATTTTACCTTAATGGATATGTTAGTTGACGACTTATAGACTATAAATTTAAGGTACCGCATCGTATATTAAATGCTATTATATACTTATTAGCATATGTTGACAAAAAATACACATGTTTTATACTTACAGATTCATATTTCAAGGATATATGATATGATATGACATTTCTAATATGATTTCAATCTCTCAGTTAAATCATAGGTGAATTTCTCAAGCTCATTTAACGCCCATTAATAAGATGGGCGGTCGATATGTATTTTCTAATATTTTATGATTCGTCACCTTTAATAATTTATATATTTTATAGTTTTTTGATGTGGTAAGTTTAATTACTTAGTTGACATACTTTTTATATCCATGGGCGCTCGCCATTAATTAATTACATAGTAGAGTAGATAATTGCATATTTTTAGATTGTATAGCATTGGAAGTAGGTATTTACTATTGAGTCTGTCATTCTTCTCTTAAAACGGGTTCTATGTTTACCTCCGACATTACTAACTACCAGCGTCAAAAATATCTTAAAGAAACCCGGTGTTTACACGTCTTAAATCGTTAATCCGTGGTGATCAATGCTAAGTCTTCTCGATTAGTAAAAAGGCTCTGCATTATATTGAAACAATAATGTAAGTATTACTACTTTGTTGGGATTTAATCAAATTGTATCGACGTCGTAAATGTCATAAATGTCCTTCATGTCACAGCGCTTGTTTCTGAGAACAATAGTTGTCTTAAAATCAATTTTTCATCATTCCACAACATACCTTTACCAATACATCTTTCCAGTTCTAGAAATTAGGTAAACGGAAATAAGTAAGAAATATTTTACGACAGATATCGACCCTTGCAGCTATCATTCAATCCAGTTTGTCTTTTATGGCTTATCACATCCTCAGCTAAGTTAACAGCGTCAATGGACATGGTATTTATTAGCTGTGCCCTCGTTCTCTGTTGGCGCCAAAACACTTGTTTTATGACCATTTTAGCAATTAAATGAAGATGGTAAATGTTATTAATGATTAATTAGTTGGCTGTTTAGTGATTTGAAGAGTAATAAAAACAGCTAGAGTAAGGGGGTATTCCTTAATCAATCACTTCTTATTGGTTTAATCTATAACTGGTATAGGCAGGTCTGATCCTAGGTGTTGCTACAACCTCCCAAGCGACGTCTAAATGTTTGTAAATTTTTGTTGTGTCCTACGCGGGGTTAAACCCCAAATACGAGAGTAGGTGGTCTAAGGATGTCATTTTGTCGTTGCCATTGAATATTACATTAGAAATTTTCTAGTAGTTTATTTCAATAACATCTTAGTAATTCGATCCTTTCATATATCACGGTTGATCGTGATCCACATATCAAAACTCCACCGCAGAATTACTTGAGCATAGAGCTCCGTCACAGGGCCACAAGAAAAACTTGTCAGTTCACATTTTTTGTACCAAGTATGAAGTTTTTTTACACCGACGTTATTTTAGGAGCACAATTTCGCACTAAAAAAATGTTGCTTTTCTCCATAAGAGGATTAGAGGCACTATTAATAGATTAGAGCGTGCGCGGTCATTGGCAGAATAATGCGTCTACCGAATTTTCTCCACCACAATAGTAAAATCACTAATTATATGATTTAGATAGTGTCTTAAAAACACTAGAACGTTGACTTTACCCTAAAAATACCTACTTAGTAGAGTAGAAACTTTTGCAATGACGGCAGACTGCGATCTTCTTTAGGGTGCTGAACTCCAATTTAAATGACAAAATTCTTTGTGTATCATTCATTATGAAATATGTTTACAAATATTCGAACCTAATAAATTAACAGCGTGGAACTAGTTTTACACGATCTTGTACTCATTGAGTGCTCATCTTCGCTGTAACTCTATAGTTTTCATATCACACCGCAGCACAACTTAAATTTCACCGCAGAACTTATGTCATACGAGAAGGCTTTGAGATGGATTCAATACTTTAACAATATAAATAAGTTTTAAAGATTATTTTTCTATTTGTCATTCTTTATTTAATGTGTGATTATTTTTTGTGTTTAGTCGTCTGAGGGCCTAGACAAGTGGCATATATTTCTATTCTATTCATAGAATAGATTAAATAATGTACGGGATTGACATAAGCTAACGACAATGTTGGCGCCTCTGTTTTCGTAATGTTTTTCTACACTGTGACAGCTCTTAATAATATTAGTGGTTGTTTTCATTCAGAATCGATTTGACAAGTATCACTCGTTATAGAGTTTTTTTTCTTTAACGTAATGTGGTTAAAATAGAAATGCTTAATTTTATACCATTATAACGGATTCTAGGATCCAGACATAAAAACTAAAACTTTATTAACATAATTCTCACTTAATAAATCATAAATGCAATAAAGATACACATAACAGTAATTCTAAATACAAAATTACTTACATATAATGATACTTGCATGTAGTTGGTTGCGCGTATTCGTAAACGCCCCCTAATTGGTCAGATTCTAACCGTTTAACATCGTGCATGATCGGCAATTTACGAAAATTATAATTTGGGGTTTATAAATCGAACGTTGATCTAGACAATATTAGTATTTTAGATATTAAAATATGAAGTACTTCGTGATATACCGCCTCTTTTGTTTTATTTGACACAGGTTAAACAATTATCGAAGCTTTCACATCGTACTTTAATGACCCGAAATTTACATTGTCCCACAAAGTTTAAATTACAAAATTCATTTGACAATATCTATACAAATAAATCAACCTGAACATTTAAATACGAATTACAGTATTAATACTTGAAAAAAGCTAGGTGCATCTCTTATCAGAAATAATGTAGCACGGAGAGTATTGCTTAACCGGTAGTTGGTCGTAGGTTCGATTACCGACCTCAGTATTTACTGGCGGACGCGTCACGAACTAACGTCGATTGAAAATTACAAGTTTTAAATGCTATTTTATTACTTGGCTATTCAGTTAGCGGTTCGTTTAGAACGTGTTGCTCGTAGAATATTTATTTTCACGAGCCCTTTGTTATTGTGTGGCGTTCGGTAGTTAAGTAATGGTTGTCTGGTAATAACAAAAAGGTAAATTTTGTTTGCAATAGGTGAAATTGAGAATACAATCTACATATATGTATAAAGCGAAAGAGTTTGTTTGTTTGAACGTGCTTATCTTTGGAACTGTTAGTTTGATTTAAATAATTATTTTTGCATATGATAGCCCAGTTCTTGAGGAAGGTTATAGGCTATTAACATCACGCTACTGATGACGGGAGCAGAGCAGTCCCCAAAGACGCGAGTGAAACCGCGCCACGGAATTCTAGTGCAATATAAAACAAATCAATGGGTTTTTTAGTGTTGTACCTATAAATACATTGCTTCTAAGTAAGGCATTTCTTTTTTTAAACATCGAAACACTTACACTCATCTTTTTTTTTTAAATATGTAAAATACAACCTTTTAACCTTAGGCGATTAGATGAACATTTCTAAATCGAGTTTTGTGTCTTTCTTATCGACTGAACATGTGTTTTGGTACACACACCTGAGGCCCTAGACAAGTGGCAAAAGTTTCTATTCTATTCATAGAATAGATTCAAAAATGTATTGGATTGACATAAGCTAACGCCGGCGCTTATGTCAATCTCATACATTTTTTTATCTATTCTATGAATAGAATAGAAACCTTTGACACTTGTCTAGGGCCTCTGGTGAAAATCGAATAACTTTTACGTTCGAATGTCGTTTTTTGTTTTGCGATAACTATGAGGAAAATATTTAAGTACCTACACTTTTATTTGCAATTTTATATAGGAATACGTCACAACACACCAATAAACAAATATTTATTTTATGCACAATGCTTCAAAGTCGAAAATTGGAAAATACGGATAGCTTTTGCATCACGTCTCTCTTTCTCTTAAACTAGCATTCCGCGGCGTGGTTTCACCCGTGGCTTTGCTTACTGCTCTGCTCCCGTCGCCAATAGCGTGATGTTATATAGTCTATAACCTTCCTCAAAAACTGAGCCATATACGAAAAAAAAATGTTCAAATCCAACTGGTAGATCCAGAGATTAGCGCGTTCAAACAAACAAACAAACTCTTCCGCTTGATATAATAGTATAGAGGCTACGAGCCCATTCGACCCTTAAGATTCGACCCTGCATTAAAAGTTGTAGATTCGACCCTTTTTTAAGAGCCCATTCGTACCTTTTTAGGTACGAATCCAGAAAAAATTAAATTAATATTTATTTTAGAGCCCTTACGTACCTCAATGTGTTTTCTACAATTTTAGAAGGAAACCAGTACAGTCAGAAAAATCTCATTTCAAATTATGTTAAAATTATTATTATTATTATCATTTCATTTATATGCACCCACTGTTAAAACTCACAGGTCAACGGTAATTAAATAAGAAATATCACTTCCCTACTTCCTATTCCAACTAAATGATAATATATCATTATAAAACAGTGGCCATTTAATGAACCAGATGTTCAATCTCACTCATACTCGTATTATAAATGCGAAAAATTGTATGCATGTATGTATGTTTGTTACGCTTTCACGCAAAAACTACAGAATGGATTTTAATGAAACTTTACAATGATATAAATCATATATCAGAATAAGACATAGGCTAATAATTCATAAAGATATTGTGTAAGTTTTTAAGTTACGCAAGCGAAGCTGCTGACGACAGTTAGTCTTTAAAAATTTAATATGGCATAGTCGCTGTTTCTTTTTATCCATTTTTCTGATAACTTCTTCTGAACTACTCGATGGATTTGGATACGGTTTTCATTATTGTTTAGACCATTTATTCCAAAAGCTTTATAATTATGATACATAATTAATACATACATATTTTATTAGAGTAAAGCTGAAAATTTTAACAATTTATAATATCCTCGTATAAAGTATAAAAGCGAATCACGGATAGATCGCTACTCTTACGTATAGCTTTAACTTAACAGCAATGTTTTGCGAAATAAATGTTAATCTTATAAATTGTACCATAAATAAGTAGTCTCAAACTTATATAATTGTCGGTGACATTAAAGAAACTGTTATTGTACGGATTTATAGTAGAAATTTAATTAACAACTGTCTTTCAAATTGAATTTATTTGTAAATTATTAGTAATTATTCTTAGTGATATAGACTTCTTAGAGAATAGCTGTAGGTACAGTAAGTATAAATATTGTACAAAAATACGTCAGCCTTCTGGATTGATGCGTAGAAGCATATTTTTTTTTACATTAGCCTACTAAAGTATCTCCACCTCGTCTGAGCGTAAGCAGTCAGTGAAATCCAGAAATGGTGGCCACTATACCAAAAGCCATCGTCTTAAACTGCTGGTATGGTGGCCTCTACTATGGCGACTGGAAATGGGGTTAGAGGAAGGGAATGAGGGAGGTGAGGAAAGAGGAAAAGGGGGTTTGAACTTGGGCCTCCGGCGCTCTCACTCATCGAACGAAACGCAGGAGTACGGATACTACTACTCTTACGTCGATCTTCTATGAGAGGGTAGTACTTCCCCAGACGATCCGGCCCATTCATGCTGAAACCAGCGTGGATCTACTACCATATTATTAGTAATATGGCTAGCGAAACATTACTTCCAATTTGCAATTGCAATGAAAATTGCAGACCCTTAGAATATTGTTGACAATATTTTTACTACCAGATCTTTAAGAAGTATATATTCCCTATTTAACCGAATGAATTTCAATTTCTACACACAATTTCCGAAAGGCACGAAAAAAAAAAGATTTAAATAAATAAAAATGTTTATTAGCACCTTCAAGTTTACATTAAAATGTATTTGAATATTTTGGAATTGATTCGAATGAATGAGGAATAAAACTTACAGTGCCCTACTACTCTGCTATTGTAACCATTTGAATTTTACTGTCAAATAAATCAGAGATGATTTTGGATGAAATTTAGATTTTATGTTTAAATTTACACGATAATTAATGGCTGCACTTAAACTGATACTAATATACTTTTAATTACTAACACTTTTATATAATATGTGACTACTTGATTCAGCTCTATATAAACTCATGTGAATTAAAAATTTATTGATTTTTATAAAACTATAATAAAGACCAAAAGTACTTTAGATTAAACTATTTTAGATAAAAACATTTAGTGAGAAACTCACTTTATTCAATCTAATGCGAAAATAATATCTGTTATTTATATAAAATGTTTAAAAACGCATTTATTTTACTTAAAAATGTTTATTGACACCTAACAGTGGCATTAAAAAATCATTTCTTTATCAATTTTATTCATAATAAATTTGTTGCTAAATTAAATACATAATCTTAAAAGATATTATTGAAATAAATAGCAAAATATATTAATGACTATTAATGAATATTTTATAGCATCGGAATGTACGTTTTTCCGTGTGAATAAAAGAAATATTTTCATCTGTTTCCTGTTTAGTTGATACATTTAAGTCACATTCGTGATATAAATTATACTATTTAATTTATGACTTAGTACAGTTTGAAATTTTAAAAAGTTGACTTACTGCTTTATTATCTGTGTCGTGGGCGAGTGGATAACATAATTTATCTGTTTCCACCGTATTTTATCAAACTGTATGGCGGTGGACTTTATACGTAGGTAATGTTATCAAACGTTTTATAAATTATTTCTGCCTAAGATTCGACGGTTTCTTTCTTTTGTAGCTGCAGTGAAATATATAAAGAAAATAGATGATGTAATTTTTTGGTTGTGATTAATGTTGCGTGAAAAGACTAGAGTCAAGAATGTGTTGCATAGATTTTACAACTATATAATGATGATTATTGTTTCGAAATTCGGTAATAAATTTAGAAAAAACCTGTATTCCTGTTTGTTCGAAACATAATTCACTAATCACGCTCATATTTTTTTTTTATATTTGTTGGCTTGGTCATTAGCTCATTAGCTATTTCGGCATTAATTTCTTTTTTTTGTTATTTTAATTGCCAATATAGCTTGGATGCATTTTAACTAAAGCCCTTGATATTATAGCTATCTTCTTTCCAGCTTATTACGGACTAGCTGTTGCCGCCCGTCTGCCCGGGTGATTGTCGGTTATATCTCTGTTTACATTAACGATCTTTCATCCAAACTTTCATCCCTTATTTCAACCACTTTAAGCTATTTTTTGCAATTAAAGATAGCCTGTTCCTCGAGATCTAATTTATCTCTATACTAAATTTCATTAAAATCGGTTCAGTGGTTTAGGCGTGAAAGCGTAACAGACAGATATACAAAGTTACTTTCGCATTTATAATACAGAGTGTATACGACGGTATGACATTACCTTAATCCCTCTGACCTTTTCGTTTTCCTCCTTCCCCATCACGTTGGGCAAGGACTTAGTTGTATTTTCTTAACGTGGTTTCTGCTATAAATAGAGAACACAACGATGTCCATAGTCACTACTTAACGTAAAATGAACCATATGATTATTTGCCACCTTATTGCTATAAAAACGAGACCAGAAGCTACTTTAACTTAATTAAAATCACTAATTACCTTTAAAGAGTTATTAAAAAACACATTAGTTTATAATCTATATAGATAACGTCCCTATCGACCAACACAGTGCCCAAAGGAAGTGTTATATTAAAACTAGTTCCAAAATTTGAATAATACTGCAGGATGTCAATCTCGTATTCTACAAAGCATTTTAAAGTTACAGACATATCTATAATTACCGTGGTCTCCGGTCTACAATATAGAACTAATCCATCTCTTGGTTATCGTGAGAGACGACTCAGCGGTTGCTTATAAAAATATTTTTCTCTGCGGGCAGTTTTGTCTTATTGCCCGACTGCCGAAGTCAAGGAAGGTAATGTTTTTCGTATGTATGTATGTTTATTTTTTTAGCACGCTCTACAGCCTTAATGGATAAATGGATTTTAACATATGAGGTGTCATTAGATTTGTATTAATTGTAGAACTGATGAGGGGTATATTACAGTGTAGCGTCAGCAAAAAAAATGGGCTTTCTTCTTTTTCGTTTATTTTAGGCAGGTGGGTTTTTTTTTTTTTAAATATTTCTATGCCACGGAATTACTATGTATGAAAGGTCGCACATTACACGGTATAATATCGCACGCACGGGTAACATGGCAGACAGTCTAAGGTCTGTTAGGTCTGCTAATGTGCACGCGGCCTCAATATACTATAAGACGTCCGTCCTCGCTTTGCTTAGGTATCAAGAGTTTCATCCGGTCTCACAACAAACGCCTACGGCAAATAATCATAGTAATAGTGACGTTTTGCATCATTCAGATTTACAAAGGCGGAAATATTGAAATTTTAAAATTACTGAAAAATATGTTAACTTAATAAAATATAGCTTATAAGCTTATATTATTTGTAGCTTAATAAATATGATTTTTTAAAAATCGGTTACCAAGATCTTGAGGAAAATTAGAACAAACATATATTAAGTACAAAAAATCATATCTATTTAATAGATAGTGGACAACAGCATTATCTGCAATCTAAATATCGCCGTTTTAATAATCAACTGTCAGCGTAGAGATTATGGCAAACTGCTTCCCTTGGGATAGACCTATGTTTAACAATGGACTATTAGTAATGTTAGTGGGCAGTGACGTCATCACTTTCCCTAAAATTATTGTTCTTCTTTTTGCCTACGCTGTCTCTGCTAAACAAACGCCTCCCACAGATTCTAAAATATTAATTTATGCATCAATGTTAGAATGTTTTAATTTAGTAACTTTAGGTTCCAATATAAATACTTTTTAAATGACTACCGTGAGAAAGTAGATATTAAATATACGTTAATCTTAGCCTGTGCTATAGTTATTACTTTAAAAACTGGATTTCGCATATACACGCTAACGAATATTGGCTAATTCGGTGGTTTTATTTCACATATGCTCATTAACTTCCTTATTTTGATTGAGCCACCGAATGATTTGCTTGATCGATTTATTTGCGTGAAAACATTTTCTAAAAGTGTTAGTGTATCGTGAGAATTGGTATCATTTTATTTAATAAGGTATTTTAATAACTATTAACTTTCAACGTGTCTGCTAAAATAATTTAAGATAAAAGACGCCATAGAATTTATGATAGTGAAAATAAATTGAGATGTGTGAAGAAAATGTTAGTATTATAATTTATATTTATTTGCCTATTGCTAGATAATTGTAAAACTTCAAACTTTTTCTGTTAGAGTCGTATCGATGGCTCGTCAATTTCTATTTATATGATAACATGCTCATCGTTAGACGTTATTTGTATTTTGGGAATTTAATGTTTTCTCTTCTATTGTCATCAGTTATCATTTGTACATCCTACTCTCTTTTCTGTCACTTCGTCCTTCACGCAATGTATCTTTATTTCAGTGTCCCTTGTCATCTTTTTACACTAAAACCTTAAAGATAGTATTCTAGGATCACTCGTAAAATTACCCTTAGTATTCAAACAAACTAAAACCGCCATAAACTAAAAGGTTAGATAATATTAATCATTATTTTGACGGAATTCGGATTTCTGTTTATCGGCTACTAACATCTGAAGCGCCGCGTGCCTGCATTACAGAGTACAATTTATTGGTACACTCGAGGTGAAAAGTCACAAACTTGCTACCTGTGTTTGCAAGGAAAGAAACAGTATAGAATTTCACTACTTACGTAATTAAGTTGAACTAAAAAATATTTATTGCTTTTTCTTGATAAAATATCTTTGAAAACTATAGGTAATTCGTCATTGGGCAATACAAGTGATCATTCTATCCAACGGTTGCTTAGTTCCGTAACTAATAGCTTCACTTTAGTCACACGGGGCTGTCGCTGAAAATTAGCGCTGTTGCGCTTTGAAGCGCCTCAGCATTAAGCTGAGTGACGGCCAGTTTTTCGCGTGGACGTAGCGCACATCTGCACGTGAGCTTGTGTGAAGTCCAGTGCCATGGTACTCTGTATTTTTTTGTCAGTTTTATGTTTTTGTTTTTTGACTGTGGCTGAATGTTTATTTTTACATATTCTTGTGTGTGGTGTCACCTACATGTGAAAAATAAACTATTTTTCTTTTCTTTTCTTCTTTTCTTATTACATACATTTTTCACTGTATAAAATTTCGCAATGAATATTTAAATTGAATTGAATATGTTAAACGTACGAATTAATTGATTTCATTTGCAATTTCTTAGACGTAATTGTAAACACCCACGGTTCATCAGAATTTTGAACTCGTTCGCTTGTCAAGTGAAATTTTATTACACTGCTCATGCGATTGCTAGAATTGGCTGAATAAATGTCAAAGAGATAAACTAGGTGTGATAGATATTTAATTTTATGTAATGCAAATAAGTCGTTACTTTTGATGAGAAATAACACGTAGAACATGTTTCATGCATATGCATATAATTTCTAATTTAGTAGGTACCTATTAAGTATATAATGATTTTTGTTACGTTTATTACATATAATTATATAATTACATAGATGTAGATTATAAATTTATCTTTCATAAACAATTTAAAGAAATCATTTTCAAGTTAATTATTTAAATAAGATTATATAATTTGTTAATTATTGTAAGCACTTTTCTTTGAGACTGTAACGGCGCTATCAAAATTATTTGTTGTTTCACATTAACCGACTGTCACTATACCTTAACTGAATCGGTAGCTTAATCGCCTGTTAATTTGTTAGATCCAAGACTAAAAGTGCCGCTACCAACAATTTATGGCTTCATCTCAGTCACCTTGTTTATTTAAATGTTTTTTATTTCTATCATATAAGCTCCTTTAAAGTTTTTTGATAAAAGCGCAATTAAAACGGTTTTGTTTATCTTTAGATTATTTTATTGGTATTTTAGAATGATGGGTGATGCACGAATTTTCTATCAGAGTCGTAAAGACTGGTAGGGTAGATAGTAATGTAAAGAAGTACTTATGTTCACAAATTTTTACTTTTAAACTTTCGCGTTGCACGATATCATATGACTAAATAAACGGGAATGCATAACTAATGCATAATCGTGTAAGTCCACAAATTTTGTTCGCTAGCTCGCCAAACGGGTCCACCAACAAAGGTCACTTGGTGTACGCAACAATGATAAATTAATTTTACGAATATAATAAAATATAATGTCAGAAAAACTTGTGTGATTTTTTCGTATCAATAAAAATGCACCATAGTTATTGCAGATAATCGGGTTTGATCGGAGAAGTACCCTACCTAAATACATTTTAATAAATGACAATAAAGTAGTAGCGTCCACTCAATCTATTCGCTTTTTAAATCTTTATTGCCTTCTTTCACACGGTTAGCAAAAACTTGGCTGTGTTTTTATCATTGTTTTAAATTGAAAATGCGGCCGTTTTAAAAAGGTTATTATACCGAAGTATTTGCTACCTATAAGTTTGAAATTTCTGTGGCAAATATTCAATTAAAAACAATATTCGAAACTGTATCAAACATTAAAAACAATAATTCAACCAAATAAATACCTAACAATTTAAATGTAAAAACAAATAACTCATCATAGTAATGTTATTATTATGTTAAATTTTAAAGAGAAACTATAGAAATCAAACGCTTTTTGATTTATATTTTGGCGCTAATTACGAGCACATAATTAAACGACTAATAAGTTCACTTGTGTGTGTTAAGTCCACTAATCAGGGTTGCTACTACTTCAATTTTATAAAGAGAACATCCGAATTAGGTATTTTTCATACTTGTTTTACAAATGTAACAAGTTTTAATTTATTTGGAGATTAAAAAGAATGGCCGGGTTCCTTCTATGGTTGATCCTCGAGACTTTGCCTTTGGATGTTCAGTGGGCATATTTGCTACCAAATTTTGCATTTTTTGCATTAGCATCTTGGTGTGACTTAGATTAATTTTAATATATATAGATTGATGTAGTAGAGAAAGCTCTAGATAAATAATCCATTTTTATACCATATTTAAAGATCTTTATTTCGAGTAGTAGCTTCGAGTATGTAGCCCTGTTTAAGGAGTTATCTGTTACTATAGCATAATACTGTGTTAATTATTATTATGTTTAAATAAATCAACAAAATGTTTAGATTTATATTAAGTAACATTTAATCTTTACTTGTACTACATTTTATGCGCTTTAAATTCTTTTTATATAATTTGAAAACGAGAGCAAGCGCCAACCCTAAGAACTGATAAACTTTGCTCGACGTACCGATAGTATTAGCATATACCGTTATCCGTTACGAATTCTTTGTCGGTCTTATTAATAAGTAATCTATGAAACTCGTCTCGGTACAGGTTGGTTTTAGCTTGTTTGCATTCCGTCTAAAGGTGTCGAGTGCACTGCTGTAGTGCACCATCACGATTGTGTAATTCAAAGAAATCGCGTAATAAACATTAAATACTAGGTACTACCTAATTCTTGGTTGAGTTTATATATTTTTTTCTGCCCAGAAGCTCTGTATCTAATTTACATGGACAAGTAGGTAGGGTTGTTATAATTGCAAATTTGAATAGCAGTAGAATTATAAATAGTTAAATTATTAATTCAGCTCTTAAAGTTTTGAGGCAAAAATACTACTTTAAGAAATAATTAATAAAATTAAATCCTCCTCATTTGTTTTTCTGTTTCATAAAATTTTTACCCGCTTCTATAACTCGTAATTTGTACAAATTACTTAAGATAATACCTCTTGTTATTTTAAGACCATTATTAATACACATTAAATAAGATACCTACAAATTTTATAAGACTTTTTGTGCTAGTTAGTTTTATAATCACCTAGACACTGATTTTGTTGCTACTTGTATAGAATAAATAATAGTACTAGCTACTGGGTAGGAACAGGTACAATAATTATGTTACATATTATCAAAGTTAGTAGAATAATTTTATTAAACTATAAGTAAATATATTTGTGTGCTATATATTTTTGTATTATTAACAAATTATCGTATTTCTAAATATATCTTTATTATTAAAATAATATACGTTGAAAACGTAAATATGTAAGAAGATACTTTTTTATTTCAATTAAAAAATATATTAAAAATGATTTTAATATTTTAAGAATGATTATTAAGATGAATACAAAATTTTATTGTCTGTAATAAAATGTATAATGTACCTATCAACATAAAGTTTAACAAAAACATTCTTATCTCGTTGTCAGAAATAAAATTATGATCCCTCAATCATTAAAACAATACAGACATAAAACAATAATAATATAAAAAAACTACACAAGTACCTACTTATATTTTTTCTAAATTTTATTACATTTTCCGTATTGATTTTAATAACACCGAGGTTACTATACCTACTTGTACCTATCTATGCTATTTTTTTTATTTAAACAACTTAATGCACATGCGTATACAGGCGGACCTAATGCCGTAGGTATTTTCTACCAGTCAACCAAGGTGATGCAGAGATGAACAAAGTAGGTGCATGCTAATCTATTTATCTATTCTATTATATAAAGCGATAGGGTTTGTTTGTTTGTTTGATCGCTCTAATCTCTATAACTACTAGTCGGACTTGAATTTTTAAAAACCTAGTTCTTGAGGAAGGTGAAGAACAAGAACCAAAGAAGGTAAAGAAGGTAAAGACCATGTAAAATCACGCTACAAGCCCCGGGAGCATAGCAGAAACCAAAAATGTAACATAATGCGGGTAAAAAATGAGATTATTACTGTACTAACTTAAATAGTAAATCGTTTAAGTAATAAACTCACTGTTCAAACAACCATGTAGTAAATAAACATCTTGTTCGAATATCTTATCCAAACAAAGGTACGGCCATAAAGTCGCGCTCTTAATTCTCCGTGTATCTGATTTGGACCATGTTAGGCGTCCTGTATGCAATCTAATGGCTTCCACAATGTGCATACTTAATGTAGTATTAGGAGTTGGAATGGAATGCGTGTGAAATAACTACACGATGAAGAGATGGTGTACCAACCAATAGACTATTGACGTGTAAAATTCGACAATACGAATATTTTTTTCTGTAATTGCTCGGGTGATATTTTTCGGTGGACTATCGTTACATTTTCTTTTATATACCTTGTACTGAAAATAACTACAAACACAACAAAAAGGAAATTACACAAAGCTATGAAAAGAATCTACTCCACTATAATTTATTTGACCACCGAAATCCGCCACTGTGGCATACTATATCTTCAAAGCATAAAGCCGGTTTATTTTTGTATACGATGTCTAATAAGTGCCAAACCGTGTAATTACATCACGTAATGTCTATATCGTTTATTAAGAAGTAACTGGTCATGCCTAACTGACTCTTTTTATGGATCCATGAACTTGATGTTGACTGATAAACTCAAAAACGCATTGTTTACTTGTTTGGCAACTTTATAAGAAAACTATTATATTTATCTAACAGAACATCAAGCAACGTGCCCAGCAAGGTGACTATGGCATACACCTCTTAGGTACATAGGCGGGATTATAGTCGTATTATAAGTTGGTAATTGTTCTTCATAAATATCGGATCCGTTAGTTTTAAATAGGTATATTTTAATCAAGAGAGGCTAATATGAAAAGAGGTTTGTTTTCTTACGCTAGACAATGATAAGTTCTAAGTCTGAATCATAATATATCTGCTACTAACCTTTACCGGCCCACCAATTACGAAATAATTATAAACCTGGAGGCTGGATGGAATTAAAATCCCTCTACGTTGTATACTTTTTGTTGAATACTAAACGATTTTGCATTCTTTCATGTTACAGTACAACACCGGAGATTAAATGCGGTTAAATGTGATATTATTGTAAATTAAACTGATTTTGTAGTTCTTTAAATGCGTTTCATTTTATTATAGTACTATTTTCTTGCCAACTGATATATTTCTATTTTAGAAATAGGTAAAAAGAACAATCATCATTAAAATGTTTTGTGAACTTTTTTTTAAAAACCATTCTTTCACACCATTTTTAAAAATATATCTTTTATACGACTCTTTAACAAGTTCTAGTTTAAATTTTATTTATTTGACATATTTGGGCTATACTTAACGTTATACAAGCATTATATTAAAATAGCATTAAATAGCTATTAACTTTATATAAGGCAATTAAAATAAATTATCGTCACAGGTTAATTAATGCTTTAGTTTATATGCTGATGCATTAAAGTTCCGTGTTCTTGGTTGCTATTAATTAGTATGTTGTATGTGTGTATTATGTTTCTTGTTGTTACACACATAATTCACAAACAATCGTAACAGTAGAACTGTCGTGCACATATAATCTTAGCGATCCCCATAAAGTTTCTTTAAGCCAAATACTAGCGCGTTTAACTCGAGCCCAAAGCCCTGTGATTTGGCGCAATTATAACGTCGGGAGAGAATTCAAAAGTGAAAAAAGCGATAGAATTCGGCAAGGCTTTGATTAAAATTGTGATGGCTTGATTGTTTGGCTCCCGCGTTCGCCTTTTTTCGGTGGAATCTTTGCAGTAGTTGAGATAAGATCAAATTGGTCCATATATTACTGCTTAGCGCGACATTATGATTGTTCTTGATTGTACCTTTCAGAAATATACGGTACCTTTCTGTTGCAGTACCCAAATTATTACTACTCGTTGGATTTATTTTTTAGTTTATAAAATTATTTTACCCATCGCTGTTTTGAAGGCAATATGTTGTTACGTAATGTGTGGCAGCAATATCTACATACTAGAAATCTACTTATTGCATTTATTTATCCACCTGCCAAAGAAATAAGGGTAGTTACTAGCAAACTCCTACTTTAAGGGGAGATGAAATGTTATAAGGTTAAGAAGTGTTGACAATTATAATTAAAATAAAAAGATCTTCAATATTGACTGTATTTTACTAGTGTAAAGTAAAGTAGATGTAAGTGATTTGTAACATCTGACACGTTAAGATGTTTATCAACTAGCAAATTGTAGGCAGCTGTTTTTTTTTGCTCTATTTATAACATAAAAAGCTTTGTTACCAGCCAGTAATATGAACAGTTTTGTGTAACAGCTATATTTAATTAAATTCCAACGAGACACTATTTAGTTTTTGTGAATGGGCAGGCAGATATCGGAGTGGAATCACGACTTGATTGCTTCAAAACGTGAGCGTACACCAGTCTTACAAATGGATTTACTTTTTAACGGTTTTCAGTAAAATTATTTTTTTGATAGCTGTTTCAAAGATTATTTATTTTTTATGCTATTAACATATGTAATATGTGTATCGGTTTGGTGTTTTGTAAATGAAACGTAATTGATGTTCACGACATAATACATACACACACATAATTTCACAACATAATTTTTACTGCTTCATTCTCCGTCAGTCGGTCAGTCCGATTGCTAATTCGACATACTTATTCACAAATTTTGTGTGTATGTATAAGTGTGTGTTTATTACCATTCAGCGCGTAAACGGCTGAACCGATTTCGATGGAAATTGGTACTTTTTATCCCAAAAATCGGTCTGAATCCCAAGGGAGACAAAACACATGTTAGGTGAGGGCGAATCCGTGGGGCGCAGATAGTACATTATAATAGTAATAGAGGACCAAAGAGGTATTTGAGCCTTTGACGCTCTTACTCATAACTTTATTGCGATATTTTGTGAGATGTTACCCTTCCAATCCGGCCCATTCACAAACTAGCAAAAATCTACCACCATGAAATTACTATAAAATACATACTTCACACATACAGGTGTTAACAGGTGTGTTATGGTCTACTGCCCACCCTCATACCGCACGTGGTATACCGGACCGTGAAGCATATCAGACCGTGACATATGATTACCATTTAGTCACGGTAAAGCACGCAATGTTTACATCTGTTTGTTTGATTAAACAATTTCATGGATAGTTAACTTATAGTATGCGTATTGTATAGTGTAATTGATTGCGGTAGAATTATTATCAAAAGGGTTCTTTTTAAAGGGACTGGTAGAGCGATAATGTGCTAATGCTAAGGTGACAAACAAGCATACGGCCCGCCTGATCGTAAGCAATTACCTTAGCGCATGGACACTTGGAACACCAAGAGCATCACTAGCGCGTTGTCGAACCTGTTAAAACCTTTTAACTCCTTTTTTTATCATTTGAGACATTGTTAAGCGCTATTTAGGCATGCAGGCCGAGCAAAATATGACTTGACGACTTAGTAAAAAATTTTTTTCTTTAAAAAAAAAAAGACAACTCCCGCGCTAGAGAACAAGTTCTATGTCGCGGCAGGCTTTACAGGGACAATGTACACCCAGATTTAGAACAAAATTTTATCGATCACACAAAGTTTTGTCCCGTGTGAGAATCGAACCCACAACCTCGTGCACAGCAGTTGCTTGCGCTCTCACTGCGTCACAGAGATAGTCAAAAAATTTGTAGTCTAGTTATTCTATTTATGGTTATTATTTATTATTGTTAATCTATATATATACAAATTAATTCCTATTTCCCTTGGTCATGGCATCACGCGTGAACGACTAGATCAATTTCGTTAATTCTTTTTTTGTTGTGTTTGTTATTGTCAGGAGAAGGTTCTTATGAAAGAATAACTAAGAAAATTGCGCAGTGATTTAGAAAGTTTAAGAATACTTAACTTAATACTTACTACTACTTACTACTTAACCACCATATTAAATTTAAACCGATTTCGATGAAAATTGGTATGTAGATAGATTTGGTTTCGGGACATAGGCTACTTTTTATCCCGAAAATCGCTTTGATTCCCGAGTTACATTAATTAAATACATAGCAATTTTCGCGCGGGCGAAGCCGCCGGGCGCAGCTAGTAAATAATGATTATTAACTTACGACGTATTTAGATCATTTCAAATAAAATCTTATATAACCATTCCTTATTAATTTGATGTAAATACAACAATAAATAATTTGTCACACTCTGTCGCCCACCCTATCGTATCATGACGCGTGCGATACCCGCCCGTCATGCTCGGTAATGCACGCAATAGCTTATACCACAAACGATTTACTTATGCCGACAACGATTCAGTGAATGAAGTTTTATAATTATCTGGCGCTTGCAACAAGTTCGCACTACAAGTTTTAAAACAATGATCTTGCGAGATTATACCTAATACTCTCTTAAAGAATATAATCCTAAAATATTCGTTGTCATAATTTGCTTGGTGAGTGAGAGCGCCGGCAGCCCAAATACCTTCTCGGTACTTTTCCTAATCCCTCACCCTTCCACTTATTTCGTACATAGTCGTCAACGACTTGGTTGTGTTTTTTAAGCATTTTTGCAATGCTTAGAACACTTACGCATGTCCGCAGGGATTGGTTACGATCAATTCGGAGTGGGTGGTTTTCAGAGCAAAGTGTCCTTATCGCATTAGTTTCCATTAGGTATGGTTGTTTGCCTTCAAAGTTGTATATAAAATACATTTACCTAAGAAACAGTGACAGTTGTCATGCTTGGTAACGTGTGCGTGCGATACCCCCGTCCCGTCACGCTTGGTAATGCACGCGATTACCGTGTAAACACGCGTTAAACAAGTTGTTTTATACCTTAATTGAATCAAGTTGCGTTCCGGTGTTAGGTTTGAAAGGAGGGTATATACCCTTTATTCCGAAAATGCTCGTCAAATAACTACGAGTCCATATGACCCTAAAGATTTGACCCTTTCTTTTATGGTTCAGATAATACAAGTAACTGTGAACTGTGCTGGCTGATATTCAGTTCGAGATTCGACAATTATAAATAAAGTCTATTCACGCCAAGTAAAATTTGAAATAAAAAGCAAAATTTTGACATTGTAGGTGTAAATCTATACATAGGTATAGTAAAATTGGAGTGTCTGTTTGTAATATTGAAATAACCGTTTTATACTACATGTATACGGTACATATATACGGTACATACACCAAAATAGCATTTTTTACAATTTTTATCTGTCTGTCTGTCTGTATATTTTTAATTTTTTTTTATATTTTAGCCTACCAAATTGACTCCACCCCGCCTGATGGTAAGCAGTCAGTGGAATCCATAAGTGGCGGCCACTATACCAAACGCCATCGTCTTAAACTGCTGGTATGGTGGCCTCCACTATGGCGGCTGGGAATGGGGTGAGGGGAAGGGAATGAGGTGAGGAAAGAGGAAAGGCGGGAAATTGGGCCTCCGGCGCTCTCACTCACCGAACGAAACGCAGTAGTACGGATACTACTACTCTTAGGTCGATCTTCTATGAGGGGGTAGTACTTCTCCGTACGATCCGGCCCATTCATGCTGAAATCAGCGTGGATTTACTACCGTATAATATATACTACCGTATAATACCGCTGATGTAATAAGGAGTAACTTAAGCTACGTTTATTTTAGAAAAATAAAGTAATGTTGATCGATTGTTAGGCGGAACGAAGTTCGCCGGGTCAGCTAGTCTTCAATAAAAAGGCATAAAAACGTCTAATAAAATTCAAGAAATATAGGCAGATGACTATTAACTAAATTAAAAATCCCGAGGTTTCGAGGATATCGACATAAAACTCAACTAAACCCGATTTAACATTGATCGTCCTGTATTTTCAACGAAGGTTGTCTTATGTTCAGAATAATAGTCAATCGCACCTTAAGACATATAAGTGTTACAAAGAGAAACAGATTATTTGAAATGTTTCGAAAGTCAGAAATATACCTATTGGAAAATACACAATCACTTCAACCCGCGGTGGTAAGTACAAACGGAATGAGATGCAATTTGAGATTATGACTCTAACATTTGGGATCTCAACACGAGTCCTCTGGCAATAGTACATAATCCGCCAACGGCATAAGAGAATAGCGGGTTTAAAAATCATACATGTTGTTTTTAAAATAAATAAGTTCATCCCCGTTGACCGCGTGGTCTGAGGTCTGACCGGATCTTTTTCTTCTTCATGATGACCCTTGAGGGTTTTATCTTAAATCGCTATTAGTTTAATTACTATTGTGTAATTATATTTCTCTTGTTGAGCCTGCCAATGATAAAATAATTGTAGTTGTTATTTGAAATACTTCAATTTACAAAATGATTCAATTTAAGATTAATTCTTATCAAAAGATAGAATTAACATAATTCTCTCAAAATTTACATTAGACTAGTGTCCACAGCGAAAAAGAAAATGATTTAAACATATTTGTCCGCCAGATCTTTTCTAGTAATTTATCATTACACACACATAAGCAATGAAGCAATTTTCACAAAACAATTTACTATGAACATTTTTGTTGATGGTTTTACCAGTCCTAATGACGATATGCCAGCCATGAAGTTATGCCAACGAATATAATAACACAAATTATTAAGTTACTGTGCGCACCAACTACCAATAAGAATAAAGTAGAGTCAAGTTTTATCTGTTATAAAATTTTATTTAAAAATGTTATTCCCATAATAACAAAAAAGCAGAACTAATTTAAATAAATCGAAACCGCCTGAGGGACTTGAAATAACCACCGAAAATTGCAACAATGTTTCCATTTCCTAGAACCAACAGTTCACAACTTAAGCCCTGCTATGTCCAGTTGTGGTAATAACGCTTCATTATTGCACCCGCGGCCTTCACGAACTTGTGCCATTTTCAACAAATTGTTTCTTCTGTCTGCTATGTGCGGTATCCTTGCTAAATTGTCGTTTTCCTTGAAGTAGTAAGTGTAGTATGCTTATTTAGGATGTGGTCATGTAATGGGCGTTATTTTTCATTTAGGTGTAGGTACGTCAGTCTTAATTTAGTGTATTCTTCTCATTGGACGTCTTTTGGATGATATGACGATGATAATTATCGGGTCACAATAGATTAGCTGTAATGCCCGTTCATAACTTAGTCGTTGTTACAATTTGCAGTTTCACGCCAGTTCATTAAAAATTAGTTTGGATCTTGGTAATTTAGCTCGATTTGATTTAAATTATCTACATAAGTATACCTATAAATACACTTGGTATACCTAACTAGGTATTATTTTATCAATATACAATTGAATCATGATTTTGAATAATATTTAATGTATCAAACGGAAATCAAAAAGCAACCTGAATAATTTAAAATCCAAAACGCATCGAATATATTCACATCCGTTTGTTCCACAAAATATAAATATGCCACATTTTATATGTAGCTCATTTAACATCTAATTCAAAAAGTCAATTCCAAAAAAGTTCCAAATTTCAAATCATTTCATCTAACAAGCGTTTTTACGTACTTTCTTTATAATGACTGTTGCACACGAACGCACTGACGCTCAATTTTGCCCGCGTGCAGCAAATAATTGCTACGGGCTACCCGCGTGCAATCATACCTTTAGCTAAGGTTTGGTTTCACTGCACGAGCGCGCAATAAATATTGTTGTTGTAGTAATAAATAGGTATAATTTAAATAACTTTTATGAATTTAAATGGCAGGAAGGCAGTTTCTATTGTATTTGATACTATACTTTCCATAGCTAAAGATTGTTCATAATTTTATTATTTTTGTTCAAGATTTTTATATCAGTATGATAGTCATACCTGGATAAAATGACGACATGAAGGTTTTACTAGTGCTATTAAATATATAATAATAATAATAATAATATTCTACCACATTCACACAGCGCCACCTAGCCCCAAATTGAGCAATTATATTTGCTTGTGTTATGGGTACTAAACAACTGATATACTACTTATATACTTTTTTTTGTAAATACATACATATTATAGATAAATTACACCCAGACACCGAACAAACAATCATGCTCATCACACAAAGGATTGTCCTGGGTGGAAATAGAACCCACGACCTCCGGCTTAGCAGTCAGGGTCACTAACCACTAGACCAACAGGCCATCATATATGAGCAAAGCGCAACCGTTTTACGCATAATATGTTTAAGTGTTAGTATTTTAGTACACACTTATATAAAATATGATTGCATTGTAAAGAAAAGTGTACGTGCAAATATTTTAAAACAATAGGTAAATATAGATACGATATGTAAAACATACCTAAATAATTGCAAACTGATTTTCTTTTCATCCTAATTCGTAATTTAGATTATACTAGCGGCACCCTTTGTGCGCGTCCAAAGTTTGTTTTGTCTCCCTCGGGACTGAATCTAACTACATACAAATTTTCATCAAAATCGGTTAAGCCGTTTAGGTGCTGTGTGGTAACAAACACATACACACAGACTTTCGCATTTACAACATTAATAGGATAAAATAATAGAATTAGATATAAAATTTAAGCAACACAAATTGCATATTAAATTTTATTATTTTAAACCTTACAACTTCACTTTAAATTCCAGTGCATTGTAAATTACAGTATACAATAACACTGTAAATTGTACACCAGACACAAGTTCGGTTAGTGGAACGCAACTAGATTGCCAACTGGCGGACATGTGATGCCAGAATGTAAGCCCCAGGCACGGACGCGCGTTTTAGCTTCTGTTTAAGAACTCTTTTTAAAATTAGTGTATTATTTTTAATATACGTATATTATTACGTCCACAAATAATAAGAACATTAAAGTTAAATATTTCTCGACAAGACTGTATGTAGATGTTAAATTATTAAGTACTTAAAAACACTGTTACTACCTATTATATCATCATCATATCAGCCTAAAACTTCCACTGCTGAACATAGAACTCTCCTAATTTTCGCCATCTTGGCCGATCGTGAGCCTCCCTCATTCATTGATTGCACCACCACTCTTTTTAGGTCGTCGATCCACCTCGTGAGGGGTTTGCCCACGCTGCGTCTTCCAGTTCGTGGTTGCCACTCTAGAACCTTTTTGTCCCAACGGCCGTCAGGTCTGCGAGCTGTGTCCTGCCCACTACCACTTTAGAGAAGCAACTTTGCGAGCCACATCGGTTATCTGATCTATATGAGCGACTTTCAGCCTTCTGATAAAACAAATATTACCCTATCTTACTTTCTTCTCTTTATTTTTTGCTTTCTTTTTCTAAACCACACAACAGATTTGGACACGATTATTTCTCTTTTTACGTCGGTGGTTAATAAAAGAAGAAAAAAACAAGAACTTAAACGATTTGTAATCATGTTGTAAAGATCAGATCATCTATTGTCTGTATCTCACAAGGTGCATTGACGACTTGTGCTACTGAGGGATGAGAGCGGCTCACGACCGGCCAAGGTAGCGAAAATTGGAGAAGGCCTTCTTTAAATCTTCGATCTAGCTTTCCTTGGGCTTCCCAGCCTGTTTAAAAAACGTTGCTAATATAATTAAATAAATAATATTAACCGATAGTTGCATTACAAAAAGAATACTTGATTTTTGTAATAAGCATTACTATAAAAACTTATCACATCATCAGTGTAAGAAAATCGTAAGACATAATACGTACTTGGGAAATTGTCATCTTATGCCAAGCAAACTAAAGGTAATTATTGCTTAGTGTTATTTCTTAACTTGCGCCCTTTATATATCAGGGTGCGTTATACCTTGCGACTATCAACTAAGATAGTGTAATTATAAAACAATTTATATTCGGAAAGGATTAAAAAGTATTGTATAAGTAAATGTACTGTTATGCATATAAACACTGTTCTTTATGAAACCTATCATCATAGTCGTGAGATACACAAGGAGCAATTATTATTTAAAAGGTTCACGCCAGCCAGAGCACTTTGTATTTAAAATTTAAAACAGTAATGAATGAAACTAGTTGCGAGATAAGAGTTCAGAGTACTCGCAATGGTTATACGAACGCATCTGTTTATGCGTTATTTGTTAAGGGTGTTGTACATGGAATATATTTTTCTATCTATTGCTTTGTTTATAATGTATGTAACTTCGTGTAATCTACGGTTTAGGAAGTGGAATTACCCTATCCATGGATATCGTTAAACGCAACTTAGGACCAAACAACGGGCAGCAGCATACTAAAATTATTGTGGTCAGATTACAGTCTAAATGAGTAAAGTCAGTGTTTCCTTAGAGACAGTAGTAGACATTAAAATTACGAATAATCTATCCATGCATTAGTTACACATAGACAACTTACCGAACTTACATTTTCTTGATCTTACTCACTGATATTATATTACGAGCGCAACTAAATAACTACATACGTATTGAAATTACTTGAAGTTATATGCCAGTATCTTGGACTCCTTTAAAACTAAACAACTATAGCATTCGAAATGACCCCGCCACCGGTCAATGTAAACGGCACACACACGAAGCGTGCGCGCACCGATTTGACGCCTCAGGCTCGCTTCTGTAGATCCGTAGATCGTGATCGCTCGAGGTGCGCAAGCGCTGCCGTGCAAGTGAGAATGCTGCTTACGGTAATGTGACAGTGAAATTATGATATTGTTTATTGAGTTACGCGGCGTTAATTTGTTTTGGGGCTGTTGTTTGTTTGTTTCAGGGGTTTTAGTGTTGTTATTGTAATCGATGTAAGTTCTGCCAACAGTGTTGTCAATTCTCATGAATTGATAAGTTGAGATCTAAAAAAAGTTAACTATGATCCTACGGGAAGAATCACTTTGATTCTAACTTATTGTAGTAATCCAGGACACGATCAATGGAACCGGAATCGAGGAGAAGCTTTATGTATGTCATTTTTGGATAAAATCTTTTAGGTTTTAATACAGTTACCAACATCTAAAATATCTTTATAAACTATATAAAATAGTAGAATATTAGAATTTATTTAATAGTTTCAGGTGGTTCATAAGCTTTGAAGACGGTGAAACATAACTAAACACCTAATCGTGTTATTCTGTGGCATTTTATATCCAAAGAAATAGAAAAGTTGTCATAATGATAAAGAATCATTTACTTTCATATTTTGGAATTATTTTTAAATCTCGTAATTGTTATAATCGTTTCGGAATGTCACCCAAACATAATAATAATCGATGCTCTCATTACTTTTCCACTGATCGTTCCAGATTGTTCGATCAATATACGAACGCTTTTTAACTCCCTCACGATTGACGTCAATTAAATTTGATAGATCCCATTTAGGAGATTGATTAAAAATCGATACAGAAATCGATTGCGGCAATCGGTAATGAATTCTCGATTCGACGACGTATGGAATTTTAAACTTACTCTATAACGAACCATAGGGCGTAGTATTTTATTATTTTTATAAAGTTTATTTTATTGCCATAACGAAGGTTTATAATGCCATAAGCAACTAACAGTATTTACCATAATTTTGATGTTAAAAATTATTTTTTATTAATAACTAATTGATATGATGGAGATATTTATAATCTGGATGTGATTTGATATGCAACTGCACCGATTTATTAAAATGGATAGCATTTTTATAATTAATTGATGCATATTTTAATTGCTATTGGCCACTTTATTTCATTAGCGAGTTATAAAATAATAAATAGTGTCTACAGTTTGCTTTCCCTGTGAGTCACTTGCGAAATCGTAGTCAAAATTTCACCGGTTTAAATCTTACGCCATGGTTAGGCGTGCATCCAGTGGACAAAAAGCCGACGTCACAAAGGACTGCAGACGGGGCAATTTATTTGAAATAACGGGATCGCAGATTTATGGTGACTACTACACGACAGCGGAACAAAAAATGGATGACTAAGATTTCGGATTCCCAGTTCTTGAATACGTTATGTTTAGAAACTAGGATTTAGGTTTATAGTATCGGTAGTAAACTTATTATACCTACCCATAATTATTGCTTGATTTTAGTCTATAGTAAAAACCTAAAATATTATTAACCCTTTCATGGACACTACTGTAGATACAATAGATATTTATTGTCATTGAAAAATTATAATGCCTTTTTAATTGCACCAACGAAACATATGAGCGAAAACGAAACATATATAATACCAGCCTATTTACTGTCCCACTGCAGGGCAAAGGCCTCTTCTCATATAGAGAAGGTATGAGCATTAATCACCACGCTTGCTCAAGGCGGATTGGTAATTTCAGACATTTAAGTCCAGGTTTCCTCACGATGTTTTTCCTTCACCGTCAGTCAGAAATGTCCAAGATAAACTTAAAAAGTACATATGATCTGAAAAATCACATTGGTACTTGCCCGGATTCGAACCCATTACCTCGTGTTTACGAAGCGGGTGCCTTATCCACTGGGCCATTTCACTTCAAACATATATAAAAATATTTTTATTCTTCCATTTGTCGATATTGATATAAAATCAGTTATATAATAACTTTCTATAAACCTATTAATTAAAAATAAAGACCAGATTAATTTATTGTTTTACAATAAAATTTATAATAAAAAGTCAACAGCAATGAGTTAGGTCAACGTGACCTTATGAATACTGTTGGTTTAACTGAGATTTATAATCGATCCCATATATTAAAAATTAGACGTCTGATATACGCACAATATTAACATAAATTTGCATATTTAAGTATTATAATTTAGCATGATTATTTTGTGGTCATGTCTTATTTAAGTACTTCTACTGAATATTTATATATACATACTTGCAAGCTTATCATTGTAATGTTAATAGTGGTAAAATAAAATTTAATGTTAAGATATGCCGGTCACTGTAAATATAATTACTTTATTAGCTATATCTTCGTCAGGACGTCGCGTCAGCTAGTACATAATTGTTTAACCAATCGAAGGTTTATAATTAAAGTGACTATATAGTCACCCTTATTATACAGTTGGGGTTGGTAGGAATGATCATATTTCTGAGCATAAAAATATGTTACATATTTTTGTGTACTTTAAATAAAATAAGTATATATACTTATTTTATTTAATGTTGTTTATTGCCGACAGGTGCATTTAACTACAAGTAGAGTATTGGAAACACGGGCTTTTAGTACTTTAAGTTTTTACAGTAATTAGAACCTTGCTGGTCTCAGTATGAATAAATCGGACAAGTATTTACATTAGTCTACAATCTCATAGAATATCGCGCCAAGACTAATTCTTCTCGTAGTAAGTCATATACAGTTTGGTTTTGTTCATCAATAGCTTTCGCTAACCACTTCTCATGTGGACAGTATGCTTGTTTGACATTTACTTATTTGTATTTATATTTTTTAGTAATTACCTAAATTACTAATTCTACATAATAACTGTACTAGACGCCATTAAATTACCTATTGAAATTCTTAAAACAGCTATAGTGATCGAGACATCCCTGAAGTACAGTTATAAAAAAGCTAATTAAACAAGGTACTATTGTATCAGATAGCTCCGTCTCAAGGACGCCTAGACTCAGCCATTAAATAAATCAAATAAGCTATACAATTAATTAATTTCGTATACCTAGTTGTACTTTATCTCGTTTACTATCTGGCCCGTTAATTGCAATATGGCAGATTGAATCTTGCGGCTCAGAGCGCATTCGCTGTTCATATTTGTTGTAATTTTCACGTCATTACGCATAAAGCGTTGGCGGTTGTTGAAAGCGACCACAGAATAAATGGAGCAGATAAGACACTGTGAAAGTGCCTATAAACTAGGTACTTTAATGAGTGCATAGATTGTGTCAGGCTTATTATTAGCTTATATAGCGTAAATTTTGAAAGGGATGTAGTGGGTATGGGAGACTAATAAAAAACAAAAGATGTATTACGTGAAGGATGACATTAAAGTAAAGAGTGTGTGTTCATAACATTACCGGCTAATAAAAAGAACGGAAGAGAAAAGCAATTTGGTCTGATTCTATATGGGACCAGGACAAGTACAAGAAGATTTAAAGTTGTTTAATAAGCGTGTGATTTTCATCACTTAACTAAATCTCCGATCTTAATCTGTATTTTTAATTATGTGATGGACATCCAATAAAAATATTTGTATATAAATCATGTGTATTTATTGGATAAATCACAGTTCAAATATGTCGATTTCAATTAATAAAAATATTTTCCAACATATTTCACTAATTTTATGCATATTGGCATATTTTTTCACTTATAAGTAATTTAGATCGCAAAAAGATATTATATTAGGTAACGATTTGGCGAAAACATTCCAAGGTTATTAATATTTAAAGATTTTATCTCGGAATATTCTCTCATTTTAAGTTTAAGTAAGTCTTTTGAAAATCATAATCATAAATGTTCAATTAAAAGTCACACCTTTTAAATGTCTATTTTAGTAAGCAAACTTAATTAATTTAGTCACGATTAATCAAATTTTTAAGCCATCTATTAATCATTTTATCTTGTATCTTTCTCTGTTTGATTATATCATTATTCATTACTATACGGAGTTCAGTGCATTTATAACTCTTACTTAAACGGAATAAATACGGTTTGCAGTTATCATCATTGCATTGGTATCTGTATTCGGTATCAATTCTAGTTCAAACACATGTTCAATTAATTGGCTAGGTACCGCTTTTCGTGGATTAAAATATGCAGTCTAAATTATTATTACTAGACCTTGACTTCTAGAATGTAATGATTGTATAAATTTACGTATTTGGCAAATCTATACACTAAATAAAATCACACCAAATCTTATTGTACCTATCTACAAATATTAAACTTAATCTTTGCCATTTCGGATTAGATGAAATGCACCGTCAATTTTCATCGCGCTTATGATAATGCGTTACGAGTATTGCTCTTTACATTTTACTACTAATGCCTTCTGATATGAATGACTGTTATCTTTAATTGAAATCCAGACAGGTTTTATACAGTAAGCCTTTTTTGGATCTAGTTTCTATAAAGAGAATGGTAGCTTTCTAATAATATAATCGAAAACGTATTAGTAGAATTTATTTTGGTTATTATTTTCCCTCAAGAGCAGTTGTCAGATTTTCAATTCTCCAGATTATGTGCAGACTATCATGAATATTAGGAAAGCGGGGCCCAATAAAGTATGAATGAGCAAAGAGGAAGAAAAGGTTTTTTAAAATAATGTCCTGTACCTACTTGGGAACAGGTGTAATGTCAAGATTTTCTTGTCCTGTCCCATATGAAAATCAAATTCACAATGTTTTGCTCACCAGTCGCATACACTTACACTACACCAATCTTATTAAGAAATTGAGTTGCGAATATATTAGGGCATCACGAGATAAAGGGTAACAAGTCCACTATAGCATACAAAAGATGTCATACTAGGCTGACATCACAGGTGACATGAAAGGACAAAAAGATCTAAAATAGCAGACGTAGTTTCTAACACCTTACAACTTTTGTCCTCAGATACGTCATCGGTTCGGTCTCTTCGATGAGGTGTGCACGTCAGGCGGAGTTCAAGTCCGCCATTGTAACTGGGTTCGATTTCTACGCGTCTCAGATAATTATGGACCACAAGTAAGTTTCGTTTTATTATCTAACAAAAATAATTGCTGCGTGGGCGAGACTTACGTTTAAGTATCTCAAGTTGACTAATATGGGAGGGTATTCAAATTTATTAATTTATTGTTTTTACGATTATGACTATTATTACTGGGTGGCGCAAAAGTAAAGACCCTATTTGGTTCAGCTATAACATTTTTTCTAAATTAGAAAACTAGATTTAGATTTTTTTAAATGTATATTTGTGCCATTAAATTTCGTACCATTAGGATTTAAAGATGATGTCTTTTAAATGGTGACCTCCAGAGTTGATACACATTTGAGCCCTATTTATGACATTTTGCATAACTTGCCGTAACACTTCCTGCGTTTCCATTTCCATCTCTCAGGGCATGTCAATAAGCAGAATACTCGGTTCTGGGGCACTGATAATCCGCGCATTATTCAAGAAACACCTCTACACCCACTAAAAGTTACTGTATGGTGTGGCATCTGTGTTGACAGAGTGATCGGACCCTATTTTTTCGAAGACGCTGGAGGCAATGCGATTACTGTCACTGGAGAACGCTACAGAACCATGTTACGTGAGTTTTTGATACCCAGTTTGGACGAATTGGGGCTGGAGCACATCTGGTTTCAACAAGACGGCGCTACGGCACACACAGCGCGCGACACTATGGACTTAGTGAGGGACGCTTTTCCAGGCCGAGTTATCTCTCGTTTTGGCGATTTGCCTTGGCCTGCAAGATCACCCGATCTGACCAGTCCAGACTTCTTTCTTTGGGGTTTTTTGAAATCTCGGGTGTATGTGAACAAGCCACAGACTCTCGCAGCTCTAAAAGAAAACATTCGTCAAGAAATAACGAACATATCGCAGGAAGTGTTACGGCAAGTTATGCAAAATGTCATAAATAGGGCTCAAATGTGTATCAACTCTGGAGGTCACCATTTAAAAGACATCATCTTTAAATCCTAATGGTACGAAATTTAATGGCACAAATATACATTTAAAAAAATCTAAATCTAGTTTTCTAATTTAGAAAAAATGTTATAGCTGAACCAAATAGGGTCTTTACTTTTGCGCCACCCGTTATTATCGGATATAGAGAGAAGTGAAAGAGAAGAATAAGGAAGACCGACCTCACCACCACGTAGGACACAAGCCGGGAAGAGAGACAGAAAGAAACTATTTTAAAGATTTTTATTTTAAAAAATGCCATAAGTGGCTTTACTATGAGTTTAAAAGCGTATGCTATACTGTTATACTGTAGTCTAAAATATTTTTCAAAAATATTACACAGCGCTTCCGGACTTACTCTCAGTAATAAATTTTCTCCGCTCACTCGCACGTTACCTAACTTGTAGAACAATCAGTATAAACAGTATCAGCAAAGGAGAATATTTACTCTTCGCATTAATTGTTTGGCATATACCACTGATAAAAAGTAATTGTCAAGTACTTGTTTCACCAGGTAAGAGACTTAGCTTTCCTAAATTGCCTATAATTATCTACAACTTTATTCCTACAGGTAAATTTAGTCTGCACAAAGGTGAAGGGTGAACCAGTTTACGAGGCAGTAAAACCTGTATCAGTGCACACAGAATTAGTGGTCTACTACCTTCCTGAACGACCTGAAGAGATGTTCTTCGTAAAAATGAGGAACAACTTATATAGACAAACTATGGACTCTATATTAGAAGGTAAGTTTTATATTATTTACTTATATTTTCAGTTTAAAGTAATACGTACTAAAATTAATCCATTCTGCTCGATAATAAGCAGTCAATTTAGTTCATGAGGACTAGTTAATATCATGTAAAATTGCTCCAGATCTTTAGTCAAGCAGTTATAAATATTTAAGTGCCGCTATAATACTCAAATTGAATTTGGAGATATTTGGGGTTCCTCGTCTGAAAAATTTAATTTGTTAATGTTGTAAAAGACGACAAGGATGTCATCAGATGGAGCGTTGTTTTATACGTTATTTAAGCTTCCAGCATATGGTCTGCCACCCCAGCTGTGCAACTGGATTGCCGCATTCCTGCGTGAGCGCCGCATTAGAGTCCTTTGTGACGGATCGGCCTCCAATTATTTGCAGGTCAACGCTGGGGTGCCTCAGGGGTCCGTCCTGTCGCCCACTCTGTATCTTCTGCATGTCAATGACATGTTGTCCCTTGGCAACATTCATTGCTATGCAGATGATAGTACAGTACATGGGCTATCGCCCATGTCTGTTTAGCCGCAGGATGTCCGAGATATCTCTCGGACATCCTGCGGCTAAACAGACTGACATCGAGGCAAAACGCCTAGAACTTGTCGCTGAGCTCGACCAAGTATTATACCGCATTTCTAAATGGGGTTGTGAGAATTTGGTCGAGTTCAATGCCAAGAAAACACAGGTGTGCGCGTTCTCTGCAAAAAAATCTCCGTTCCTTCCCCTTCCCTCTCTTCAGAACACAGCGTTACCACTACAGGATAGCCTAAGTATCCTGGGTATGGACATCAGCCGAGATCTCAACCCCAAGAACTACATCGAGTGCGTCATTAAAACCGCCTCCTGTAAACTCGGTGTCCTGAACAGGGTGAGGCGGTACTTCACGCCCGAGCAGCTCTGTCTTCTTTATAAGACACAGGTTCGTTCCTGCGTGGAGTACTGCTCTCATCTTTGGGATGGCTCCGCACAGTACTTACTGGATGCACTCGATAGGTTGCAGCGGCGAGCAGTCCGTATCATCGGAAGCCCGGAGGCTACTAAGACCCTTGAGCCTTTACAGCTGCGAAGAGACATCGCCTCAATGGCCGTCTTCTATCGCCTTTACCATGGAGAGTGTTCTGAAGAGCTCTTTGAATTAATCCCACCCTCTCCCTTTTTATCCAGAACAACACGTGCGGGACTAAAGTGCCACCCTTTCACAGTGGAATCTAAAGGGTCTCGAACCAAACGGTTCAGCACTTCATACTTTTGTCGCTCAATTAAAGCCTGGAACTATTTGCCAGCGCATGTGTTCCCATCTAATTTTGATCCTGGGTCCTTTAAGCGGGGCGTGAAAAAGCATCTCACTAAGCCGCCATAGTGGAGGCCACCATACCAGTAGTTTGGCTTTTGGAATGGTGTCCGCCACTTCTGGATTCCACTTACTGCTTACCATCAGGCAAAGTGGAGTCACTTTGGTAGGCTATATATATATATATATAAAAAAAAAAAAAAAAAAAAAAAAAATACGTCTTCATCGCTCTCAACAAACCGTCTGCCAAGAGTAAGGCATTCACTGATCTAAGTTGATGATGTGTATCTGTAATTGGCAGAATTAAAAAGAGAAAACTAATAAAATATGAAATCCTTTATATAAGAGTTCACAAGTCTTTGCTGTCAAATACTTGAAAAAGTAGTAATTCTTGCTTTTAAGCTTTTAAGGTGAAAGTGGATCGTCATTACACCCAAATTATACACGACTACTAATATGTATCAAGTTTTTTTATTACTCCTAAATATTGCTAGCTTCCGTCCTAATGTCTAACGATTTGTAATGTAGACTACCTACCGTATGATATGTTAATTTACATACGGGTGAGATTTAAATCTAAAACAAATTTAAAGAATTTGTAGTTATACATTCAAACAAAATTCTACATTAAAATGTTTATCTGGTGGCTTTGTTCCGCGAAATAAGTATGGATACTTGAGTAGGTTTTGTAACTCTGTCTCCTGAAACAAAAACAAAGTAATATGTTACAGTAAAATGGGTCTTTCAATTGGTAGCTTAAGAGCGTTTATTCTGTAACCCGTGTCATGGTGTTACGTCATTCTTAGATAGACAGTACTTGGAGTGACATTTTATATAATAGCACACCTTTGAACACAGGATGTATTATTAAGATTTTAACTTTTAATTGCGTCCTTTTATAAAGCGTACATTTAATTTTATAGTCCATATAATACAGTACGAGTATAATAATCCATAGGTACGGTAAACCGTACCTATGGATCTTAATGTTCATCAGATAGAAGTAGAACTGGCCCTAGTTTGAGTTTTAATTCCTAGGGCTATAAAACAACTCTGTCAGCTGGATTAACTCTTCAAAGTTAATGTTTGTATTAAGCTATGGCATAAAATCGAAATGTTTCCAGAAGTGATAATGTTATCATAGCTATTAAATGATAATTGCAAATAACAGTTAAATATTTATGACTCGATGCTGGGCGCAACACACATTGCATTTTGAGATGACAGAGCAAGCTGGTACCTCGAATTTGCGTATTCATTATTAGTTTTACGCCATAATAGAGTTCAGGATAATAATTATAATATTTATTTTTTAGATCGATCTTATGATTTGGGCTTTTCTTATGACATGGGTCTACCTTAATTTGTTTTCAAAATAAGCAATAATTAGCTAAAAACAACTCAGTTAAGCAAATAGAATTTGATAATTCATTTCTATTGCAGGTGCGAGCTTAGAATCCAAAACACGTAACATTTCAATACGAGTTTATATTAGTAGCAGTATTGTCTTGATACCTACATAATTGTAATTTTAATGTTTTGCCATTATAAATACAACTTCCACGTTTTCCACAAGCACTTGTTGCCTCAAGTCTCATAAAATGAATATAGATAATTAAAAAAAATATTTTTTTTTATAGATAAATTATCACTAACATAGTGTACATCAAAGTATATTTCGTATCAGGTCATTGCCCCTGCACTTTAGACCGTGCGAACTATCGATTCAATAAATCAATATACGTCTTTACAACGTCCAAGTGAAATGCTCAGTTCTAACTTAATTAAAAAATAGTACTAAGTTAAGTGGAAATTTTCACACGATTGTAAATTTAACTGCCGACGTCACATCTCGTTACATTTAAGTTGTAAAGTTTAACTTATATTTAGATATTTTACATAAATTATATAATTTGTAACATTAATTGCTGGTGGCGCTATGATTTTAATAGCTTTCTGGTATTCCACATTCGATCTTCAGATACGGATAGACGCTAGCAAAGCGTGAACGGCGAATATTCTCTGTAAATGAAAAAGAGGGTTTACAATATTAGTTTAAAGTTAACAAAATCGAAGAAGATACGTAGTAAGTAGATAACACAAACAAACAAATGGCTTATTCCGATTATAAACCCTAAAAGAACCACCCTAAGGTGGATACGCGGAAACGCGTGTCCGTCTATCCACCCTGAACGAAAGAGACAACAATAATAACAATAACAATCAGAGTGACTTCCGATTACTACTAATTTTGGTGTATTTTCCATCATCATACCTATAAATATTTAATAATAATAATATAATATGTGGACACTGTCCCACACCGTCATCTAGTCCCAAGCTAAGCAGAGCTTGTGTTATAGGTACTAGATAACT
Organism: Parascotia fuliginaria; assembly: GCA_963082885.1. Lineage (NCBI taxonomy): Eukaryota > Metazoa > Arthropoda > Insecta > Lepidoptera > Erebidae > Parascotia > Parascotia fuliginaria. The sequence continues at coordinate 16,467,979 of OY720177.1, forward strand.
GAAATATAATACATATACATACTTTTTTTTGTAAATACATACTTAGAATACATAGGAAACGATCAGTGTCTAGGTGATTATAAAACTAACTAGCACAAAAAGTCTTATAAAATTTGTAGGTATCTTATTTAATGTGTATTAATAATGGTCTTAAAATAACAAGAGGTATTATCTTAAGTAATTTGTACCAATTACGAGTAAAGACTAAAGACAAATACAAATGTTCATCACACAAATATTTTCCATCCGCGGGAATCAAACCCACGACACCCGGCGTCGCAGTCAGTTACACTAACCACTAGGCCATCAGTGCAGTTTTTAAATAACTCGACACTGCACTACACTTTAAACAGACATTGAGTTTAGATGTAGTGGACACTATTGTAATTACCATCATGAAAAATTGGTAGCATGTTATCGGATGAAGCTTTAGGAGATGATTTTAACACCTGTTTAAAATACTCACGAATAATCAAAATATTATTATATTATTCCTACTTGCCCATACACACACATAACCCAAACTGTCAACACACACATTGCCACATAGCGATATTATTCCAAAGCGCGATACAGTCGGCACATCAAAGAGCATTCCTACTTGGATCGCGTCGCGGTTCGGTAGTCGGCTGTCCCACTCACTTTTTTTATAAAGCTGTGAATATCTTGCGGAAATTTTTATTTCCTTACTTTCCGACTTTTACGGTTTTATGACTGTATTATTTGTTCTTTATTAAGAGGAGTTGAACATGTTTTGTCTGCCTTGATGGTTCAGTGGCACTTTGTACCGACTGCTATTTAGAAATTCGATCCCTAGATCGAGTATAGTGATATTGGGTTTTTGTCTAGAAATTTAGTACTTCTGTCTATCCCTTCAGAGAAAAAGGCGTGATGTTCTGTTCAAAATGTTTAATAAAACTTATAGGTACTTATGTGCATAGGCTTGGTTTTCTTAAAATCGTCGTCACATTACTGTATTTTTTACAAAAAAAATCCGTCGGTGTAACATGGTTATATTTTTTTTATTTATTTATTTATTGCACACACACAGAAATATACATAGGAAAGAAGATATAATAATAATAATAATAATAATAATATTCTACCACATGCACACAGCGCCATCTAGCCCCAAATTAAGCAATTATATTTGCTTGTGTTGTGGGTACTAAACAACTGATATACTACATATATATACATTTTTTTTTTTTTTTTTGTAAATACATACTTATTATAGATAAATTACACCCAGACACAGAACAAAAAATCATGCTCATCACACAAAGGTTTGTCCTGGGTGGGAATCGAACCCACGACCTCCGGCTTAGCAGTCAGGGTCACTAACCACTAGACCAACAGGCCAGTCAATATATATAGAAATCATGTACAAAGGCAAGCTTAACTCAGAATTTTAAATTTTATCCATATCTTTTTAGTTCTAGCCAGTTGTACTACATCATCACTTTATGGAAATACATAGGATAATAGAATAGATAAATGTAAAACATATAATCTAAATAGCTCGTTAGGATAGCAGTAAGCTTAGAGAAGTTTTATCATAAATAAAATTATTTTTAGAAAAAAAATGAAAACCGACTTCAAACAACACCTACATGTTCAATCCATAACTAAAAAGTAGAAAATAATATTTTAATTACTTCATAGCAAAGAACATTAAAGGGGAATCAACGCAATCCTTGATACCTATAATACTTTACTATTTATAGTTTTTAATCAGTTATTTTGGAGTCGGTGCCAGCCAAGAAGGATCTTTAATTCTGTCTTTGCAACCAACTTTCGTAGTGCACGGGGCGGTAATTGCACGCGTGGGGGATATGCCTGAGTGCACTACCCGAACGCGGTCATACTCGTGAACGCAGACGTCATTGATAGTTGTGTTCAGATATACATAAAAAATTTGACGCGCACTTATCAGATTCCGTTCGATTTCTTGTATTAAATCTATATTTTTCATTCATGTATTAATAGATTAATCAAGAAGGTTTTTTTTGCTAGTAGGTAGGTTATTTTTATGAAGGTCATTATGAACCTTCTTGGCTGGCACCGACTCCAAAATAACTGATTAAAAACTATAAATAGTAAAGTATTATAGGTATCAAGGATTGCGTTGATTCCCCTTTAATGTTCTTTGCTATGAAGTAATTAAAATATTATTTTCTACTTTTTAGTTATGGATTGAACATGTAGGTGTTGTTTGAAGTCGGTTTTCATTTTTTTTCTAAAAATAATTTTATTTTTAAACTTTTAGTGGGAATTAATTGTGTATAAATATATTCAATATGGGTAGACCTACTAAACGTGCTGCGCAAATGAGACAGCGCCGCGCCGTTTGAAAGAAAGTAGAGACGAGAGGTAAGATTGTAAATAGAAATATAAGGTCCTTGTCAACACTTTCTCGATCGCTAAACCCTGAATCCCAGAAACCACAAATCAAAACAAAAAAGTGATGATCTACCAACAATAAATCATAATTTAACTGACCGAGCAATCGCTCAGATATACAAAAAATGCATATGGTCACTCATCCAGGGCTACTTCGTTTCTAACAAAAAATGAATTTTGAAAATCACTTCGCACTTGTAGCATGGACATGTCAATGTCAGATAATTCGTCGCAAAAGACATCGACGTGTTGCTTTACACGTCTTCACTTCTTGCAAACGATTTGTTACAAAATATTAAATTATTCTTTATAAAAAAAACATGGGACCCCATTTCGGAGTATACCCTTTCAAATAAAAGAAGAATTTTCCAAATTGGTTTATAAATGACGGAGTTAAGTTGTAACAAACATACAACCACTGAACCATTTCTTATAATAAAAAAATGGGACCAATTTCAGAGTATACCCTCTCAAATAAAAAAAAAATTTTTCAAATCGGTTCATAAATGACCGAGATATGAGGTAACAAACATACAAAAAAAAAAAAAAAAAAAAAAAAACATACGACCCGAATTGATAACCTCCTCCTTTTTGAAGTCGGTTAAAAAGCATTTATTGCTAACGCTAAATGTCTCGAGGATCTAGAGGTAGGTGCCTATCTTTATACCTTATACTTAATTACTCTTTACGCTTAATTAAATACTGTCTATACTATTATACTAAGCGGAAGAGTTTGTTCGTTTGTTTTGTTTAAATGCGGTAATCTCTGGAACTACCAGTCAGATTTGAGTAATTTTTTATAGCGTATGATAGCCTAGTTCTTGAGGCAGGTTATGGGATATGTAACATCAAGCTACTGACGATGGGAGCAGAGCAGTAAACAAAGACGCGGGTGTAATCGCGCAATGGAAGGCTGGTATTATAAAAAACTTTTAGTTTAATTTAATCAATGCAAGGCAATGTCTTTCTGAACATATTATATTGATTGAAAGTAGAAAGTAAACATATAAAACATATTTTTCTGGTGTATTAATATTATTTTCGACAGATAAGAAATTAAATGTGGAAAATCTTGTTTTGTAGAGATTCTTATCATAAAAATACCAATAATATACTAATTATACAAAAATCTGATAATTGTTGGACAGATAAATTTACCTACTTTCAACTAGAAAAATAACATTAAAGATAATAGAGACAAAGTGTCAACTACTTCCTTTAACCTTATTTCACTCTTGTTTTTATTCAAAACGTACATTCTTTATAATATTACCACTACCAATTATTTAAATATCGTCGTTTCCATGAACATTGCCAATATGTACGAGGCCTAACAGACCAGTTAAGTTACATACGATTTGATAACGCAAGCGGCTACGTTTGTTCTTATATTGATCAGATTGCCCAAGACATTACGACGGTTGATCTGTATAAAATCTACAAAGTAATATTCGTGAAATCTTGCATTTTGAGTGCACTATTTTATGTTACGCTATTTAGTTTAATCTTGTTATTTTGAAGTAATTATATTCAGATACATATATTTGTTATTATTTTTAAATTCCATCATATTTGTTGATATTAATAAGATAATATATTATTAGTTTAGTGAGTGTAGTATTTATCTATTTACAGTTTGTACCCTTTTTTCACTGACAATCTTTTTTAAATTATGTTTATTGTAACTCTATGTCGTTGTTAAATTGTAAGTTTAGATTTCTTACGTCTACTTGCTACTTAGTAGCATAAAAATGCAGATTGATGTGCAGGTTTAAATACATTGCACTGCATAAATTCTATGTTTTCTTTCATACTAAAATGGTCATTGCGACATTACTAAAGATAGCAGCAAATATGTTGTCGTACCAGCAGGTTACCCTTTTTATCTCTCGCGGCCACTTCAGAAAAATGTACAATTTTCTATCGCACTATGTATAATTGAATAAATAAATTAAAATCCTATACGGTCGTACATCACTACGCAAATAAAGTAGGCAAAACGAAGCGTGGACAGCCGACTAGTGAGAGATATTATCGTCGTCCCATCTGTCCGGTTGCCGCTCCATATCGAGTATTTTCTATCCTGCCATCTTGAAATACACCTACCCTGTGGACGGATAAAGAAGTACAACTATCCTTGATCTAGAACACAAACAAGCCGCTAATTAGTCCATGCCAGTTGACGTCACAGCAGCCGAGATTTATTGCAAGTGACTATTCGATTATACTTCTTCGGAAACTTCAATAGCATCAACTGAAGATTAGGCTTCAATAGTAAAAGTCAGAATTGGGAACACCAATTAATTGGTATCAAAAGAAATTGAAAGACGGGTCGCAATAAACATAAACTGTCTAAAGCTCCATAGCGAAATTTACGGTTGTCAATAAAATTGGTTCATTAAAAATTTTTGCTTGATTGGAATTGTATAAAAACATTTGCTCTGAATTATAAAAAGCGCCCACTGACCGTCTAATCACCGTCAAATTCGTTCGAACTTATAACATCGATAGCTTTTGAGGCACTAATAACAATAAAGTGAAAATATATTATTCAATGTTTGAGAATCATAACTTTGTTATGTGTAGCTAAGACAGTATGAAATTATAAATCATTATATGAAATGTCAAGAGGAAGCCCGGCTATGAGATTTGTGGCTTGTTAGCATAATACATATATTTTAATATCTGATAATGAAGTCTGATTGAGCGATATCAATAAAATGAACTGTTGATGACGTTTCAACCTGTTTAAGTGTTTATTAAACAGGCATGTTGGTTCTTTTACCCTTCGTGAGAAATATTACACTGACTATTAATTTACGATGATTTATGACTGATTTCATTTTTTCTTTGACAGATTCTCCGTTAGATTTATCTACATCACTATTATCAAGAGTTCTCCTACCGATATCTCCACCTTCGGGTGCAGAAGATGAACACAAATCAGTATCGGGAGACTCCTTAACCTCCTCATCAGCGGGTTCTTCGAACGAACTGCTGGACATGACACCAAAAATCCAAAGAAGACCGGCCAAATCTGAAAGAGCATTACTGCCTTGCGAAGTTTGTGGCAAAGCCTTTGATAGGCCTTCATTATTAAAACGCCACATGAGAACACATACAGGTAAGGCTTTTGTATGTTGAAAGTTGACAAATAAATCTTTTGCAAATGAAGTCAAACTAAAACTTTACATATGTAATAATCATTTTAGAAATTCATGTCGAGTTAAATACTGTTTAGTAATTCAAATATTGTTTATTTTCATTGTATTATAATTTAATGAATTCTCATGAAGTACGAACGTAAGAAGTCACGTTTTAGAATTTTTATTTATAAGTATTTCAATTTATAAAGTTATATATTCTAATTCAAGACGATGTTTTATAGCTGGAACTTAAACAACTTCATTATTTTTATTTTCACTAAACCTAACTAATGTGAGCAAGATATGCAAAAAAGTTTAATTGAAATTATGACCAATATAATCGTAAATTTTGGTCTAATTAATTAACCTGATATAAAAATCCAAGCTTGTTTGTCATATCATCCATCAGTAACTAGATCAATTTTAAAATCATTATCAGTAGATGTTAAGCTCAAAGAAATTTCCCACATTTTTCTTGATTACAATTTATTATTATTTTTAATAGCCTAATTCAAAATATGCAAGTTCTTAGAAAATATTAATAAATCTTTGCAGATGTTTCATCGTCAAAGTCTTCAAATATGTAACATTCTCACGGCAATTCGTTTGATATTATAGTATTTAACATATTAATAACTTACAAAACAAGGTACTAAAACAGTTTTTGTGTTATTTAATTAAAAGTAATCAAATCTGCGTATATTTGTTTCAATCGTAAATGATTTAACGAATAAATTTGACTACTGGAGAATAATTATAAGTATGTCGTCTACATAAATATACCTGGATTTCTAGACTTTTCTAACTTTTAGTCTTATTTATAAACAAGTCTTTTCGCAACTTTATTGCTCTTTTGGAGACATGAGAATCTAAATGTTCGATTTTGTTATAGATTTATAATCAATCAAGTTTATATTAAAATGTCGTAATTAATTCTGTCTATGCACATTTATGTGACTAGATTTATTTTGCAAAACATTTAAGACTACTATTTATTGTCTTTATAGAACAAATTGAACCAATAAATTTAAGCAAATTTAAATATCTCTGAAAATAATTTGGGATTCATAACTTTTGCGAAGTAAAAATCGCTGATCTCATATTATTTTTGTTGTAGGTGAAAAACCCCATGTTTGTATGGTTTGCAACAAGGGTTTCAGCACATCCAGCAGTTTGAACACACATAGAAGAATCCACTCTGGAGAGAAACCGCATCAGTGCCAACATTGTGGCAAGAGGTTCACTGCCAGTTCCAACTTGTACTACCATCGAATGACGCACATTAAGGTTTGTGGCTTTTAATTTGTTTCTATTTTAAAATGTTTGATAGTCTTTTGTATTATTGTTATTGTTGAGTATCTAATAATTAACAATATATTTAAACAAAGGGTCTAGGCAAGTGGCATAAATGCTAATAGAATAGAATATATAAAAAAATGTATGAGATTGACATAAGCTAACGCCAACATTGTCGTTAGCTTATGTCAATCCCATTCTTAGCCTCGGCCCTTAGAATAAAAAAATATATGAAGGACGCTTGCTACTATTGCTGTGAAAATTAACCGAACGTAAGGTCTCTGAAAAAGTTAAAATAATAAAATTCAAAAATTCAACATAACAAAAAGAAAGAGAACATCTAACCATATTAACAGCAATGTAGTAATATAGCTCAAAACATTAATATTATATACATATATTAATGTCTATATAATTTGTTGTGTTTTAAAATTTGTGTCGTGATGACACCCGATGTTAAGAGTTAAAAATCGGTAACTGCCACATTGCAGTTATGGTGAAAGAAATAGAAGATACGGAAAAATTTTGCTTATATAACCTCTTGGGTCAAAATGCTTTGATCTAAGAGCTAAGAACAGCTGTAAGAATACAGCAAGAAATCGCTGTTCTTATTTTTCTTCTTTTTAGATACTTTCCGTAAAAAACTGCACTAAAAGATGAAGTGATTTTTCATAAGGTGAATCAACGCAACCTACGACCCGTTCTCACGGGCATGGTCCGGTGGGCATGACTCGTACGGACCACTGCACGCACAGAAACATATCTGTGTGTGAACTATATGTGTATAACAAAGGTTAATATTTTCATACTGCTCATCCATCCATACAGACTTTGGGTTTTCATCAACATTAAATTTTCCAGATTAAAAACATGAATTCGTGGCATAAGTTGAGAATGAAGAGCAAAATAAAAGCTCTAAGCATAATGTCGTATTCTGCGCAAAAGTAAAACGCGTGATTTAATATGTTTATTGTATTTAATTTTATATGCAAAGCAAACATAGAATTATATTTCATTAGCTCTATCGTTTATGATTGGTGACCGCAGTGACCAACATTTTTAGAACTACACGCTCTTCTTTCCGTGCCCCTTAAAAATAAGAGAAATGGTCAAAACAATGCCACCGAATGCATCTAAAGGAAAATATAAGTACCTAACTGAAATTTTCCTGTGATATTTTATTAATTAGATACGGTTAAGAAAAGCTCGAGCAATTTATTTATTAGCAAAAATATAATACTTATTTATTAAAATTGTAAATTCGTATTGACGTCATTGACAAAATTAAATTTGGGATTTTGTTATTTTTCTCGATTGTTCTTCAAAGTTCGTACACGTTACTACGTATCAACGTACTTCGCGTCCTACTCGTGTGAAGAATCTTCAATTTATTCGTTTAGATTTAGACTACCTCAACTGAAATCTTTTATAATAGTAAGTTAAACCTTAAATATAATAATTAATAAACCTTAAATTAATAAAACGAAGCCTTGTTAATATATTTTTTCGTATATTTTTATACACAACGTAGGTACTGAAAAATTATTACCTTAATATTTATAACAATAAATTGTACTTTGCTTAGAACTATTAGCGATTCGTGGAGATGTATCAATAGCTAATTTTGTTTTTAATTCTCACAATGAATGTCTTATGCTAGTAGGTACCTAACAATTTTTTGTCCAGTTTGACGTCAATCGTCGTTATTTACATAGTTTTATGAAACAATGGTATCATGTATGTATTGTAATTAGGTAAATTAAAATGACATAATGTATGTACCTAATGGAAAATTTGGCGTCAAGGCAAACATTTTCCCTAATAAGTCAGTCTGTTTAATATGTGTGTAGTTTTAAATTTACTGATATTATGCCTTTATCTATTAATAATATTAGCTTTAACTGCTTCTTTAAAGATGTTACTCATAATTTTAGCTGATAAATACCCTAAGCTATGATAAATCTCCTTCGAGCTCCCTCTTTCTACCGTTTTAGGCCGCTATTAGACTATCATAGAAATATGATCAAAGATGTGTAAATCATTTTTAAATGAAGAACATATGTCGGTATAATAACTACATGTGATTATCTATGATCATAGTTTGAGGGTCTAACTATGATCATAGATTTTGACAGATATGAAATCATATTTATATGATAATGTAATACCGCTCTTAGACGGGTGCAACACTATATAAACGTTTTCACTTCAGTCCAGCATCCAATGTATCAATATATGAGCGCGTTTGAATTTCGAATAACGTTTTTAATCCAGTGATACTGGCGCCAGCTACTGGATCAATATAAATCAGTCTTTGCTATTGCAGAGTGCGCTACCACCCACTCTGCTTTTGGTCACCTTTTATAAAATTTTCTGCTCCATTTATTCGTTCCTATGCTTTATTTTCACAAAATATATGGTTCATCTTAATTATATATGTTGTGCTAGCAGTACTGATCTTCTTCTTTGGTTATGTTCACTTTATGTGGAGCTGGCTTTCGTAATATTTTGGCGTCAACTTATTCTGTTTTGGGTTATCAATTGGGGTAAATTATGTTATTTATTTAGGATGATAGCCATCTTCTGGTTAAAGAATAGATAGCCATCTTGATTTTGTTATTCGAGAGAAGTTTCAATATTCAACAGACTGTCAATATGCAACTTGCGTTGTTGTTTGCTGGTTTACTTACGGATATGAATGTAACCATAGTCTGCAATTATGGAAACTTACATCGATTGCAAATACGTTTCAATAAAAAATAAGTATTTCTATTATCCTTATAGAACAATGAAAATCATAACACTTTTTTTCATTCGTGATAATTCACATGTTTCTCACAGATGCATCCTTTAGCCTTGTTGGTCATTAATTGTTGTTTTTTTTCAAAAGACCGATTGCTTGCATGCGATGTATATTACTTAGTAGTTCCGTGATCATGTATTTTAATAGCGCACAATAGGTGTTTATTTATCTGTTGAATATTTATGGTATATAACAATTGACATTTAATTTGTTACAAAATGAAATTAAGGTAATTATTTTAATAGGTGAAAAGAAGTATCGCATCTTTAATCTAAATGTAAACGGACGTAAGACGAAAACGCTTTTTTCAGCAATCTTTATTTTGTATTCATGACCGCAAAGTTTTAAATTGCTATATCTATTGGTAATCTAATACTACACTTGCGGTGTTTCTATTTTCTGTAATTCTATAATACAGAGTAGCGACTAAAGATTTAATACTAAGTAGTTTAATGTAAAGTTAAGCAAAATACAATACTGCGTTACTATAAATCTGAAACTAACAAAACACCGAAACCCAATATACCCGAAATTAAAGCTCATGAACATTATTTCGTGGATTTTCTACACCAATTAGGTACAATCTAAATGATGATGATACTAAAGTGCTATATTACGGTTCGGTAAGGCCTGGCACATTACTATAGTGTTACCGTGCTCAGCTCCCATAACGCCCCTCCTTAAGTTTTTACTTATTTAACTATGACCTCATGTGTCCACGACTTAAGAAAATCACACAAGTGTACACGGTTTATGGGCACAGGGCTGTCACTAGCCAGAAAACCTTTTTTTTGTTTCAAAAAGACAAAGAAAACAAATTGGTCTTGTGTCTAGGTGTTACTAGGGTTAGTTTTATAATGGTAATCTAACTGTCTCGTAAGTTTGTACCTATTCAGTTATGAAAACCACATTATCCTTAGACTCATTAGTTTCACGAAAGCCCGTGCAGCTAATGGGCATGGAGATACATTGAGACAGAGAAAAAGAATTTTTCGTGAAACGCGAGCTGAGAGTTCTTAGTGCAAAAATGTAATGTTTACAAAAAGGGTTTAAATAGGTGTTTCACTTATGTTTAACCAATATTATACACAATTTCAATATTTAACAACTGTTATTATATTTGGAGTTTGTTTTAAACTGTGCCGACACAACTTAAAGTTTAATGGGTAGTATGTTAAACCTCAATCTAAACGTTTGAGATTTTACTATCCATAAAATTTAATTTTCAAACGTTAGCATACTTAATTTGATAATAAATTGAATATTAAAATTAGTAGCAGTTTATATATTATTTATTTTAATGTGGATCTTTTATTTTAAGACCGAATTATGTAAAAAATGCATTGAAAGCTGTTATATGTTTTATTAAATATTTAGATTTTTAGCTGATTATTTAATTTTATTTGTTTGGTCAACTGAAAGTTATACACTACTTAATATTACATACAGGGACAGATTTACATTAGCAAATCTACACGCAACGTTTTCAATATAATACATAGTATACACACAGTATAGTCAACTTTAACCAATGTTATATAATCATTAAAACAGCTTATAAACCAAGTATCGCACCTGACCCATAAAAAATAGATCACAAAACAAAAAAAAACTCGTCGCGTCCATCCCTTATTTCTTAAGACGCAGGTGCGGTCACAGGTAGTTACAGTTAAGTAAGGGCCAATAAATTGCCAGGGTTGCCAGGTCACCGTGAGAACTGCTGCGGTCAGTGAGTGTGACGCATCGATAGTGATGTATCGTTCTCGATGAGACAATGGAGCAATCACGATTAAGCATGTTGATTTTGTGCCCGATTGAACTGGCTGGCATTTTTGTTTTTAAATGTTCAATATGTGAAAGCGATCGGTTACTTATTGACTAAGTACATATATATGTAAGAACTTACTTACTTTTTATTTTAATTTTTTTTCTCTCATTTGAAGTGAAAGGTAAGGTGGACTCAAGTTGAGTGATATGCGTGCACAATCATAAAATAATTATTGTTGTGATTGTGAATGTATACCTACGTTAAATGTGTGGGTAATTAACTATAAAGAAATCTTATATGTAGATATTGAATTACAGTATACGGTAAAACCAACAATAGTTTATGATATATTGCTAATATAAGCTAATATAAAACTCTATATATTTTGTGAATAAATAAAAATAAAAATGTAAAAGATATTAAAAACTTCTTGATTTAGAAGCTGCTAAAATTTAGCAATGAGGCAGCATTAATCATAAAAATCAAACATGAAAAAGTAAAGAGAAACAGCCAAATCTGTTTAGAAACGCTTTTCATATTATATACTTATACTTTTATGTGAAAAATTAGGTACAATCGAACAACGTTTCAATCATACTAATAATATAAATGCGAAAGTTTGTGTATAAGTGTGTATGTTTGTTACCACTAAACGCCTAAACCATAGCCCTAGATTTGGTGCCGAAGGCGGACGTAGGATACTTTTTATCCCGAAATCTATCTGTTTCCCAAATTACATTAATTAAACACATACCATTTTCATCGCGGGCGAAGCCGCAGAGCGCAGCTAGTATATTATATACGAAGACATTATTTCAATTTCAAAGTAACGTTTGTTTTCAATCTTTATATTATCTTTGCTGAAGATATTGAGAGCCTAAATCCTAAGTATTACAGTCCTTATTATTTTTACTCCCTTATTTCTTACTTCCTTAAGTGTAACGACTTTGTTATATTTTCTAAGCATTGTTTATGCAATGGTACAACTATTTCTTTGGGTTACTGCAACCACATAAAATTAGATAAGCCGTGTACCAACATAAGTTGTTTAAAATGCTACTAAGCAAACATAAAAAATCATCGTCTTAAAATAGATTCTAAAATAGGTTCATGTTTATTCATTTTCCAAAATACGTAAATGTATCAGATGTCATTAAATAAAATAATATTTTCTTTTCTGTTTAAAATATTTTAAAGATGTTTATGTAGGTAATTATGGAAAGATACGTCATATCAAATAAAATATGTATTTTCAGAGTCGTTTTCCTAAAATATTATGAAATTTAATGAAAAATAACAAAACAATTAATTTCGGCAGCGATAAAGATCGTGATGATTTTAAAATACGCAAACAATGAACAGGTAGTGTTCGTCCATATCGTAGGTTCACAATGTTCACATACGATCGTGTGAACGAGCTACGGTCTGGTGACCGCGGCGTCTTCGGCTACGTCTTTTGAACGATACGGTTCGTGAACTCCATGGGAAAATTAATTTTGGCTGTTGTAACGTTTTTCTACGACATGTTGGGTGCTACCGACCGATTAAATGTATTTTAATTGTAAAGAGAAGATTTCATTTTTAGACCATCTAATGATAGATGGTAAAGAAGGAGCGGGAGATAGTAACGCGGACCATCGTACGTTTTCGTAATCGGCAATGTTATGATTCGATTAGATGTGGTTTTTTATATTGAACATACTTCCCAAGCCTGCAATCTCTAATTTAAAATAAATATTTGTTAGACATTTACAAAAAAGACGACTTAGGTACTTCTTTATGTATTCAATCGGAAAATAATTTCCATTAACACTTTTAATATAGCCATGTCAACCTACATTTTAATTCCTTAATGTTCCTAATATCAATAAAATTCGTAATAGTCCATCGATTATCACGTTAATTTGTATCGATTCAAATGGGAGACGTTGAATATATCGATTATATATAATCAAAATCTAGATTAACTGTATAATTGAATTCGCGAAGAAAATTGATAGTCCATCCTTTATTCGTTCGATCTTTGATCGATCGGCCATTCTGCCTCGTAAAATGGATCTTTTCAGCTGTCAAAGCGCTGAATTAAACTGGACAGTATTGGACGGCTAGTTAAGTGAAGAAAAGCTAAATAATAATGCAGCTCTCACAATAGGTTGATGGAAGCGAGTGATACACAATAGGCATGACTTTGGTAGGTAGATGGTTTATGGTCTAGTTATATGATGTTACTTGCGGCTTTCAGAGTTTTGTTTGAGATTCATCTACATTATTATATAAAATGGAAGAGTTTGTTTGTTTGTTTGAACGCGCTTATCTCTAAAACTACCAGTCAGATTTGATTTTTTTTTATTGCGTATGATAGCCCAGTTCTCAAGAAAGGTACTGGCGACGGGATCAGAGTAGTTAGCAAATACGCGGGTGAAACCGCGCCGCGGCAAACTAGTACAATATAAAAAGGAAACTATTGATTTCTATTTACTTCTTTAAACATATTTATTTTAAATCAAATAAAATATTTTAGTTCTCTAATAGGTAATAATAATTTCCGAAGACCCAATAAAGCTGACACGGGAGGGTGTGTCACCTGTCACAGACACTGATATAAAATGTTGTAGACATTTAAAGCGACATCGTTTTAATAAAAAAAAGGCTACGGATCAGCTGTTAGCTTCGATCCTTAATTACAGATATCATAAAGATTGAATCACATTTTGTAAAAAAAAACAAGAATATTATTGAAAACTTGAATTTTGTAGTTGGCGGTTGCATATGTCTTGTTTTCTATCTAGTCTAATGGAATTAACGATGCATACCGTAAAAATTCCATAATGTTAAGCTCTGAATTAACTTGGCAGATAGTGTCTTAAAGAATAGTTAAATTATTTATTTATTTGAATAGAACTTTACAGAGGCCACACTATTCATCATACGTAGTGGGTACATTTCGACTGAAATTGAATTTAATGATAATAAATGTTACAGTACAAAACAAGTTGTGCAAGCATCTGCTGCTGAACTAGGCTTGTCACCTGTATTTCAGCTAACAGCGCCTCCACACCGACTTTCTAGTAAATGATGATGATAATGTCTGTTATTGATCTCACTAAATGTCACGTAGCAAGGCTTTAAAATTTTTATCAAATAAAAAATATATATTATTACTAGCTGACCCGGCGAACTTCGTACCGCCTAACAGTCGATTTTTTATTTGTATTATTTTCAGGCAATTTTTTAAATTTTTCTCTCCGTAAAAACCATCCTCGAAACTTCAAGGAATATTATAAAAAAAGAATTAGCGAAATCGGTTCAGCTGCTTTCGAGATTTGCGCTTAGCAACACATTCAGAGATCTATTTTTTTGGTGGCAAACAAAATCCAGATAAATGAATATAAAAATAACTATTACAGTTTAAAAGCAGATAAAAACGAGTAATTTTAACTTGATCCAACTATATGCAAATACAGTGCAGTCTATCAGCTACTGCGAAAACCATGAATCGTAACAAGTGACCAGTAATCTGCGCTTGCGACACTTGACACTTTTCACTCGTTAGAGGCTCGTTATTTGTTTGTTGTCAGTCTGTCTGTTTGTCTGTCCGGTGTTGAATTCATACAATTGGTTGTCCGCACAAAGAAATGGTTTGTAGCCCAAGTCAAGAACTATAAGCGATATGTATCGGGATATCGGGGTAAAAAAAGTGCGGTAAATTAAATTGCTAGCTTCTTATTAATGAAACAAATATTTATTGTGCATATTGATAGAGTTCAAACCATTACGTATTAGACTTAGATAAATGCCATAGATTTCTATTTATAGAATAGATTAAAAATTGTATGGGATTGACATAAGCTAACGCCAACATTGTCGTTGGCTTATATCTTCAAAGGCCCTAGACAAGCGACATACCTACATTTCTATTATTTTCATAGAATAGCTAAAAAATGTATGGGATTGACATAAGCGTTGGCGTTAGCTTATGTCAATCGCATACATTTTTAATCTATTCTCTGAATAGATTAGAAATCTATGCCACTTGTGTATTGCCTCTGGATGTATAGCCGGACAGCGTTTAGTAAAAAGTATATAGAAACCGTCTAAGATTAGTAAGATAGCTAGTATCTGTCTGTAAGCAAATGGCAAAAAAAAGAATTTTTAACTCAAACATAATATAATTACCAAACTATATATACTAGAGATCCACCCTAGTTTGGCTTCGGTATCAAAAGTTTCATTTGATCTCACAACAAACTCCTACAGAAAATATCGTATAATAGTGTCGTATTGCATCATTTAGATTTACAATAAAATATTTAAATTCTGATAATGACTGAAAATAATACGTTAAACATAATAAAATATAGTCTATGTTAAACGCTGATTTTAATGAATTCTATAAATGAAAGAATTTTTCAAATCGGTAACGTAGATTTTTAGTTAAATCGAAATATACGAAAAATCTCTCTTTATAATATTAGTTTAGGCTAAAAGATCATTTGAGTTAATAAAGACTATATTTTGCTTTCAGAAATAGAATCTATTAGAGATCTTTTCGTACGTTCTTGTAGTTCCTATAACTTGGTCTACTTACACAATTTGAATAACAAGGAGGCAGTCACATTGGCGGTAGTCGATTTGCGTTTGTCAACGGTTCGAAATTGGTTTTCTATCTTTTAACCAGTATTGTGAATGATAACGGAAAATGGATTATTTTATCTAAACTATTATATAAAGCGGAAGAGTTTGTTCATTTGTTTGTTTGTTTGTTTGTTTGAACGCACTAATCTCTAAAACTACCAGTCAGATTAGAAAAATTCTTAATGCGTATGATAGCCCAGTTCTCGAGGATGGTTATAGCCTATGTAACATCACGCTACTGGAGACGGGAGCAGAGCAGTAAGCAAAGACGCGTGTAACCGCGCCGCAGCAAGCTAGTTTTATATATATTCAGACAACTACTCGTATTATCAGTCTGGGTGTGTTATTGTCATAGCAGAATACCAGAGGCCCTAGACAAGTGTCAAAGATTTCTATTCTATTCATAGAATAGATATTATAATGTATGAGATTGACATAAGCGTTGGCGTTAGCTTATGTCAATCCCATACATTTTTTAATCTATTCTATGAATAGAATAGAAATCTTTGACACTTGTCTAAGGCCTCAGCTCTGTTTTGTTTTCGCAAAGTGGCATGAAACTGAGTTAGGGCCTTTTTGTTTCTCAATGTTTTTGTAATCTTTTCTTTTTAAATATTCACTACGATAAGTTAAACTAACCTGTTATGAGAACAAATAAATGTTTTTTGTTTCTATTATTAAAAATTGCGCGGCTTTAGCAATTTTAACCAAAAACGTTTATATGTAAGTACTATCGGACATAGGCCTCCTGGCTCCTCAAAGTTTTTCCGTTTAAACCGTTCATAAACCGCCCCCATCTATTAGTTAACCGCCACCTTACCCAGTTGTCAGTCCACCTTGTGAGAGCCCTGCCCCCTTCTATAATGAGAAATAAATATACTGAATCTTTATTATAATAACAGGCAACGGTGTATAGAACACATCTTTCGCCATATATGTTGATCTTACGTAACAAACAGGCATAGTCAAAGCTAATACTGAGAATTTTCCTACAGAAAAAAATATCAGTTTACCTGTCTCAAAGATCGTACATATAACCTCTACATGGCAGTCGGTGTACACTAACACTGGACCAAGGCGGGTTAAATATATACACAACCGTTTTAACCGATTTTAAAGCTTTTATTAGGACAGGTGCATGCGACAGAAACACCCGCCTTCAATACACTTTTTTAATGATATTATAAAGGCAATATGGTATCGTAAAATCGTGTATCGATATATTTCGTTTAAATACTACTATATACTGTTGTTGGAGTAATTTATGTGTAAAGTAATGGCTGGACACACCTGTATTAGGCTTTGTTAAAGAAATAATAGAGAATAGAACGCGTCAACAAAAGAATATTGATATCTTAACCCTTCGACAACTATTCAGACAAAAAAAAAATAGGATAAAACTCTGATTAATATATAAACGCGTAAACAAGTGCCAAAAATGCATAAAATAGATAAAAAAAATTATGGGATTGACAAAAGCTAACGACAATGTTGGCGTTAACTTCTGTCAATCTCATACCTATATTTTTGAATCTATTCTGTTCTATTAGCATTTATACTACTTGTCTAGGCCCACTGAAATTGCAAAAACAATAGAAATCGCTCAGAACAATCATGTGGCGCTTGTAAGATACTATTACTGTTTTCAGTGACCACCACTTCTCATTTCACTCTGTTTTTTTACGAATACTCAAATAAAGCGCAAATTTAAGTAGTGCATATCCCTTAATCAGCATAGCAACAAGCTTAAAAGTAATTAAAAAAAAAACGGTAAAATATTTTGTTGATTGAAAAGAAACATGTTTCAATTTAGCGAGATAAACACATTCCAAACAAGATAATTCGATCGACATAATACGCAAGTATCAAAACCATAATACCTCTTGTTTTAACAGGAAGTCGGTTTAATGAAATTTTATTGGTTACCAAATACTTTCGAATAATGAAACGGAGCGTTTATGACGACTAGTATATGTCTATATATACGTCTTCTTTGACATTTGCCGTCGCGTCGTTTCCAAATGAATATATTATAGGTAAAGAGACAGCACTGTTACAAAAAAAAAAAAAAACATTAGATTTTTTTATACAACTTTGGTGGTAATCAAGCATACGTCTCACTTAATGTTATGTAATAACCGGAAATTTTAAAGATGGCTGTATTTTCCAAGCATTGTAGAAGTAATAATGCTTAGAAAAGACAACCAAGCCGTTACCGACCACGGAGATGGGGATGACGAATGGGGTATTTGGGCTGCTCGCGCTTCCACCCACCGAGCGAAACACAGCATGAAAACTAATATTCTTACGTCGATCTTCTATGAGAGGGTAGTACTTCTCCGGTAGATCCGGCCCATTCATGCTGAAACCAGCGTGGATCTACTAGCTTGTTTTTGGTAAAATGCAAAACAATCCGCCTTGAGCAAGCATGGTGACCAATGCTCATGCCTTCTCTGTATGCGAAGAGGCCTTTGCCCTGCAGTGGGATAATAAAGGACTAGTATGATGATGATATAAATAATAAAACAGTAAATGGAATCAAATATTGGATATTAGGTAACTTTCAAATGAAACAAGGCAGGCACTAATCGTCGTACGGCCTATTAGACATTTTAAAATATTCATTAATACAAGAAATATAATAATCTTAATTTTAACGAAAATCTAATCAAGTATATTTTACATTCTTCTATGAAATTATATTTACATGATTAATATAGAAAAAAAGATAACATACTTAAAAAAAAAAAAATGTAATATATGCTCCCGGACTATACTACCTGTAGTAATTAACAAGGCAGCAAGTTGACAATTTAAACTGGTACACTTTTTTATATGGCCACAGAATTGGGGTCCAATCATGATCGTTTGTCTGTATGTATAAACATCGATCGGATGTCGACCGTTAGTCTAAACGTCTTAATAAATATCTTACAGTAAGTCTATCAATTCTATAGTTTTTATTTGATGGAAGATTGAAAAGTCAAATAATTCTTAATAGCATGTTTTATTTTGTGAAAATGTTACATTTAAAACTGGTTTAGTTGGTAATAAATAGTTTTTTGAATAATCAGCTTCGACATTTTTAATATTGATTAAAGATAGCGATGTTTCTTTTGTGAAGAATATGCAGCTGTATAAAGACAAATTTGTAACAGAGAACTGAAAATGAGAGCAGTTAAAAAAAAATCATTTGTTATATTTTTGCTACGTCTTACTTCAAAAGTTTTAAATATTTGGGTAGCTTAAATGTACTAGTGATCACTTTGCCTATACGAGTGTGCAACTACGATGTAATGGTACATACACAACCTTAGAGAAACAACTGTTTCTGTTAAAGAACATGGTCTTCACACAGTAAATCAGTATATATTTAGAGAACAAACGTCCATATAGCTTTAGCTGCTTTTACGTTGAACCTTGATCATTACACTATATTTCTTTACATTGTCATAAACTCCATTCACATGCAGAATATTAACGAGAGGCCAGTCTGTTTATTTTACCCATTATATTGTCAGAACTTTATTCAGTTCAATACTGAAATATTTCTAATCTTTAATAACTTATACGATTTAACGTCTAACAAAATGAAGGGCCACACGTTTAAATTGTTCACGATCTGATAGAGAATGTATGAGAAAGCCCCAATTTATGAGTTAGTGGCTATTGGTAGGTTGATTTGTTGAATACGGCGGTCCGAGATCACAAGACGTCGAGTATCTGGTCTAATGTATTGGCGAAGTCTTTATCGCGATAAAGTTCTTAAAGGAAAATAGAACTTCAATTGTTGGATAGTTTAATGTCTCCGTTATATGAACATCAGAAGCCAAAACACTTCACAGTCTACTTATTGCTTTGAGTGATGTACCTACTTATATATTAGATAAATCTTGTATATTCTGTGGTCTATTTCGTCAAAGTGTTAGTGCTTTCAAAAATCACCCATAAAAGTTTCGCTTAAAGAATTTGTGATCTATTCCGTTCTAATAGCATAAAACTAATACCAATGTTATTTGTTTATTGATGTAATAATTGTAAATGTACAAACCTATACGATATATATTAAAGGAGTATTGTATAAGAAATAAAGTAAGGATATTGGTCTAACCAACCACTATAATCAATAATCACTAACCACTAGGCCTGTTGGTCTAGTGGTTAGTGACCCTGACTGCTAAGCCGGAGGTCGTGGGTTCGATTCCCACCCAGGACAAATCTTTGTGTGATGAGCATGATTGTTTGTTCTGTGTCTGGGTGTAATTTATCTATAATATGTATGTATTTACAAAAAAAAATGTATATAAGTAGTATATCAGTTGTTTAGTACCCATAACACAAGCAAATATAATTGCTTAATTTGGGGCTAGATGGCGTTGTGTGAATGTGGTAGAATATTATTATTATTATTATTGTTTTAAGTGTTATCAGAAACCTGTCCTTGACAACAATCGATTTGGCGTTCAATCTTAGCTATTTAAATGATATTCTTAAAATAGTTTTACTATAAAACTACATATTTTGAAAGTTATGCGTTTGTTGAGTGAATTTAAATATATGACATTATCTGTTTGAACGAGTAGATTTCAAAGACAACCTTTCTTAAAAAAAACACGTATATGAACCAGCGGCCATTAATAGCCCATTTCGTTTACATTACAAACTATACTAATATATAAAGCGCTAATCTTTTAAAACCAATCGGATTTGAATAATTCTTTTTGTTTTGATAGCCCAGTTCTTAAGGTAGGTTACGTGCTATGTCACATTACGCTACTGGTGATGGGAGTAGAGCAGTAATCAAAGATGTAACTTAAAGCAGGTGAAACCGCGCTGCAGGAAGCTAATTGTAAATACGATCCGGGTGTTTTTATACACTTTATTGTAATACATCGCGTGACAATAGTACACTTGATTTACAAATAATGACCCATGTTGCAACAATCATAATTCATTTTAATCAAACACAGCTCGTGCTACCTTTGTAATGTTTTTTTTTATAATGTAAAGAAATGCGTGCAGTTAATATTTTCCGCTTTACTTGCATGTTCTATGTGTTGCGATATAAAAAAACCTTTTGCAGATGTGTCAATTACTGTCTTCCTTGTAATGATGTTCAGCGATTAAGTGCTATTGTTATAGTTTTGTCACGGTAGATTGACATTACTTATCATTACTTTAACGCTGATTGTTATAATTGCTTGGTACTTGCGCCATGTGTATTTCAAGGTCAATGGTAGGGTCGTAAAGAAGTTTTAATTACGACTGACTTATTTTATTGAGCAGAGTAAAGTATGTACTCATGAACATAATTATAATTTCAATATATAACATATAATATAATATGTGGACACTATCACACATCGTCATCTAGTCCCAAGCTAAGCAGAGATTGTGTTATGGGTACTAGATAATTATAATTGAAATATAATACATATACGTACTTTTTTTTTGTAAATACATACTTAGAATATATAGAAAACACCCAAACTGAAGACAAATACAAATGTTCATCACACAAATATTTGCCTCCGCGGGAATCGAACCCACGACACCCGGCGTCGCAGTCAGTTACACTAACCACTAGACCAACGGTGCAGGCAATATATTCTTTATGATTATCTACGGTATCTGTGTTATTGCACGGCTGTCCTTTTTTTTTTGTTTATCGGCTTTCAACGTACCTACAGACCGTATTTGTAACTATAAATTTGAATACTACTACAACTGAAAGCCACTTATTAACAGTTTTAAAATCACTTCATCAAAATCTTAAAATAATAATTAATACATGTAAAGCCTCCAGATAAAAAGGCGACAACTCGAAAATGAATATTTAAATTGTTAAGTACCTTTCAAAGTGACACTTCGATGTGACTAAAATGATTTATACAAATCTGATTGCATTCGAATATTAACTTTAAAATATAATAATTAAAGACCAATTTTCTTAAAAGATATTATTTTGTAGCCCTTATCAGCCGCCCACGAACATTCGAGTTATTTTTTATTTGACATCGTTATTATGGACACAATGTTTGGTATTAAGCTATAGGTTTTAAAGGCGATAGATATCTACTATGAATAACAGCTAATAAGAGTCTGATTTAACAGAGGTCGAGGTTATTGCTGTTTGCCGGACAAGACATAATTTTAAGACAGAAAAGCCAAATTTCACTTTACCAAACCTGAAAATCGAAATCGAGTTCTTTGAATATCAGCAATATACTATACCACTAAACTACCGATGCATTTTAATAGAGGAATGTATTTACTTAATGCTAGTTTAATGCTACCAATTTATATTTTATAATCTATTCAGGACGTTGTCCACACAGAGCACCCGATCGAAGAGCACCTGCGCGTTGAGCTCCTATCCTAGTCCACGTTGAGAATCTACCAATATTTTAGGTAGGTTTTTGGTAAGTGCTCTCCTTGGTAAAAATATTGAAAGATGCTCAACATGAACTAGGCTAGGTGCTCAACACGCAGGTGCCCTTCGGAAGGGTGCTCTATGTGGACTACGTCCTATTCAACAAGATTAGAATAGAATCCACTAATACTACTATGACCATTTAAAAGCCCTAATAGGTACCTATTTAGAAGGAACATTATAACATTTTGAGCTATATTTAATTGATAGATGAGTTATTATTATGCATAAGCAAAATGCCACCTGAGTGTCCCTTGAATCAGTTTAAACGATTATGACTTATTGTAAAACATTCCCACAAACTTTCCATTTGCCTACCTACCCCATCTCATCCATACTTGAAGATAAACACGTCCATTCATTCCCGAGATTAAACGCTCATGTTTATAAAAGAAATATAACTTCGAAGCGGCAGATTGCATCTGTAGAACGGCAACATTATCAATCATTCTTTATCGTTCTTTTGCTGGATGCTACTGATTAAATTATTCCATAGAGGTGACTTAATGAAATAGCCAAGGATGGTGTTGCACTTGAATTATATAAGTGCACATTTGCTTGGAAAATTTCTTGAATGAATTCTGGTCCATCAAAGTTATGGATACTAAATAGTGTTTATTATGCACCTATATTGTTGTGTATTTCGGTTTTTATAACAATAACAAACAGAAATAAGAAACTGGTTAATGGAAAATGTTTGTAAATGGTCTTTGTCGTAGTAGCCCTAAAAATGCAACGTGAGGCATCGAAAAGGGTGGGCAGGAAAATTTCGGAAAAACTTTGACACAGAGGTAAAATCAAATAGGTAAGAAGAAAGGAAAAGTTACAGTATAGTATTATCTTATCTTGTGATAAGAGTATGCGTAAAATTTGAAGATAGGTACTTTTGGGGCAGCATCCATTTAGGTTGTATTGATTGGACTACTTAACCAACTGATTATCATTTAAAAATAGATCTTCAATTTATCGAACACACTGGTATGATTAGCAATGGTCGCAAACTTAAGTAGAATCACTCACGACTTACAAAACATGTCTAGACTATTAACAGTATTTGCTCAGAATTTAATGAATTCAAATAACGGACAAGCAATCTGCTAACAAATTATTCCACACCACGAGCTTGTTACTTCAAGTTCAAGCACGCAAACTAACTATTGTAAGCAACATGGTACATCATACCGACAAGCTAATAAATAAGCACACAATGTCAAATTAATAGGCTGTATTATATTAATAGAGGGTTCAAGAAACAGTGAATAGTCGTGCAGATGATGTTTTGATGCTTATGAATCAAAAATATTTGTTGCACAAGTTAGCTACAATAAAGGTTTCTTAGAGGTATTTTTGTGAGGATTAGCAGTTATTTAGGACAACTAAAAAATTCAAGATTGATGTAACTTTAAATACTTAATCAAAATTGAATTAAAATGATAAAATAACTAATGAGTAAGAGTAGCCGGCCAAAGTGAAAATTCTTGAAGAAGCCCTAAGTCCTGCAGTGAACATCTTTTTGCTGACGATAATAATGATAGAACCTCATAATCATATCTGCCAAAAGACGTCCACTGCTGGACATAGGCCTCACCCAATTTTCGCAATCGTGGCCGATCGTTCACCGCCCTTATCCATCGGCTGCCCGCCACCCTTATAAGGTCGTCGGTCCACCTTGCGAGGAGTCTGTCTACGCTGCGTCTTCCGGTTCATGGTCGCCATTTTAGAACCTGTCTGCCCCAGCGGCCGTCAGTTCTGCGAGTTATGTGTTCTACCCATTGCCACTTCAGAGAAGCAACTCTGCGAGCTATGTTAGATAACCTCTAGATTGCTGAATTACCTCATTTAGCTCATCTATAAAGTTAATTAAATTATTTTTTTCCGACAGATCTTTACGCCTATAAACCACTGCACGTTACGAATCAGGAATAAGGGCGTAATAACCCAGTCAGATGTAGTGTACCAATTAGTAGGCTTCTTGTCTTACCAACCGATAGCCCGACACCACAATATTGATTAACTTCACTTCAGAATAATTGGCTACGGTTATTAATTAGTTCCCTTTGAATATATTAATATTTATCAGTTTTGTGATAGTAGAAAAATTGTATTGCGTTTTGAAAACCAGTTATGTTGGATGTACCGATAAGGCCGGTAAAGAGAATGACAAATTAGATGCCTATACCAAGTCACTAATCAAATAAAATTATGATGGTCGTTGTGTTCTTGTAGTTATTTTTGTTCGCGATGTCTTATCGCACTCATTATTATAGATACTGATTCCAATTTTTGATTATCAAGAATATACTAGTAAATTTTGAGTTTTATCTTTTCTTTTTATTTGAACAAGTTTCAATTTTTTTAATAAGTATTATAAAAGAACAACGATGCGTGGACAGTTATATTTACCTTTGATACGCAATCAACGTATCCCACGCACTCTGATTGCAGATAACATAACATTAACAAGAGCAGTACCGAAATATCCCTTGGGTTATTTCAGATCAATTTATTTAGCTAAATTAACCGAAGCACATCGCATTTGCATTCGATTTCCATAACGTGGTGCAGGCGTATCGTCTGGCCATACGTCACTGTACGCGGGAGATATATCCAGTAAGGACTACTTGATCGATTTTGTGATTCTGCCAACGAGAAAGAAACGTTATTGAAACGATAAATCAACATTTAGTATGCAGTTATGCAGATAAAGATCGTTAGCTATTCATATTTTAAGCTTTATGAAGGATTATTAAATGTGACATTTATAAATTGCGAATATCTACTAAATATTACCAATCAATATACATTAATATCCACATTTATCGTAAGTAATTTGTACACTGAAGTTCTTTAGTTATAATAATGATGTATTAAAACTAAATATGATATATTAAAACTATATTAAAAACACAAAAAAAAATTTGATTGTCACGAGAGATTTCACAGGTGTTTTTCGTGTTAGTAATACACTGGCCAATAAGCCTACTAAAACAGTAATTGCGTTGATTACAAAAGAAAGTTTGTAATTTTACGAAACGTGTGGTGCGACATCAGTGGCTTCTTTAACGACTATTTGTTGTTAGTTAATGACGTTTCACCAAAATTTCTCACTGTCTTATATAAAGAAATTTTATACAAACAGTGATTATGAAATAAATACGTTTATGGGAATGGTATACAAAATGTCTGTTACCGTATTCATATACTGCGTAATAAAGTCACATAATAACTTAATGTGAGATTTTAAACTTAATTTGTTATGAAGTTTTTATAGATTAAGTTATGACTTAATATATTTATATAAACAATTTATTTTGCCACACATTTAGATTTGACAATACAAAATAATAACAGGAACACAGTAATATGTGTGTGAATGTGACCGTGTACATAGACCGCGACTCTGTAAACGTAAGGTAGGACGACCCCCAGCCAGGTGGAGCGACGACCTGAAGAAGGTGGTGGAGAGGGACTGGATGCGGAAGGCAGAGGACCGGGTGTTGTGCCGCAGATTAGGAGTGGCCTATGCAACAGTGGAGTGCGATAGGCTGATTTGATTGAGTAATATGTGTGACAAGGATTCCAACGCTATACATGTAAGGCACAAAACTGTTTTTGTGCTGAAACTTTTCCACATGCGCAACAGTTGTAATTTATTCATTTTAGTCAACGATAGCCACGTTTGTTGCAAAACATTTTCTTTCGCGTTTCAACATACTACCGCATCAATATCGTTACGTCATAAACAACCCGTGTTCCTTCATTATCGAACGAAGTACAGATGAGACGGGAGGTTTTTTACCAACATCGTGATTTATCCAAAGGAAATTGTCAGACAACTAATGGCTCTTTGTTTATTGATTTATATGTTGCAATATTCGGTAGCGAGAAGGGTCGGTATAATATCGTTCCTCGTTTTTTTGCTCCGTTGATTGAGCTACTGCACACCCGCCCATCCGTAGATGGCTATTTCGATCTCATATAAAGTAACTTGTATCGTCGTTTTTCATTTAGTCGTTTAATCAAAATTATAGGGTTTGTAGATTGGTGTGAATTAGCGGGTAAAAATTTAATGGAAACGCTTCTAGGACGTATCTTTATTAAGATTTTTTATACCATAATTATATTGTACAGGAAATTGTTTTAGAATTAATTAAAAGATTTAATTTGCTATAACAAAAAAGTTAAAACAAATCAGCGGGACTAATGTAACATTTCGTATTTTTAAAGCTCTAGATGCTGGCAATAATTAAATTATATGGTAGCTTTCCTTTCCATGTGAACCGACTACCGAAAGATTGACTATCCGGATAAAATGAAAATAACTTTTTATTTTTTTTTCAAATTCAAATTTTAACTATTATAGGAGGTTAATGTCCAGCAACGTCTTTTGACTTAAACAATGATGATCATGACGTTGCTTCTGATTACTGGCATTTCAAATAGCCATGAACTAGGATAGCTGTCTATATTTACGAAAAAAAAAGTATGTACATAAAAACCTATAGTAATATGCTTACTTTGGGTCTAGATAGCGTTGTGTAGGTGTAGTGTTGTTAGGTAGTATATACAGCAACACTAGTTCATAGTCATTAATGACTACATCATTATAAAAAAATAATGAAAACGAGGCGAACATTTTCTCCATGCCAAATATAAGTCCATTTATAATTATCTCAATATGTAAAGTTTATAAACATAGTTTGTTAAAGTGTTGATATACTTACTCGGTAAAAGGTGTTTACGATGTTGCCCACTGTTTTTTTTTGTTTATAATCGAATGCTATTTCTTGATCACGATTATTTAAATGTCAATGATGTTCGAGCGAATATTTATTTTGCTAATGAATGATTTTGAGCTACTTTATTGATTTGGGTTTAATCGTGTGAAACTTTTTATATGATGCATGAATGCTTTTAGAGCTGTGTTTTAATATACTTATCGCAATCTCGGTGCAAAATGGACGTAACTTAGAATATGTGGTTATGCTTTTACAGACATATCACATCATGCTTACGAGGTTAAGCTTAATATTAAAGGCGAAAACATATTTTAAAACGCGACGCGATGCAACATGTTGACACTTTGATCTGGCCAATCATCGCCAGTTTGGATCGTTGCGTCGGATGTACATATTTGATTCTAGTATATAGAATAATTATATTATTATACCTACCAACTATTTTTTGTCTACGGCAAAAAAAAACTAAGAATGGTTAGTAAGAAGTAAATGTGAGTGTTCTAATTTTAAATATATTATAAGTACAGACAAAATCTTAAAATTATATGCATTTAATAAAACAAAATTTATTACATTTAAAATACGAATTTACTACTAAGTAGGTATAAAAGATTATTAGAACAGCAAAAATTTATATATTATATTGTTTAATTAAAAATTAATATCAATATCACGGTTTTAAACATTTTTATAATAGGAATTCTCGTTATCAGCAAATTTATTACATGCATAGTTTATACGATTTATAATTAGAACAGTATAAAACATGTTCTACATTAATTGCTCGAATTTAAATAGTTAATTTATAATGTTATATAAACAAAATATCGACGCTTTCTTTTTAAATATCGTGACAAAGTATACATAAATATAACATGTATATTATTGTAAATTATAAAAAATGATAATCACACTGTTTTGTTCTAACCGGTACAGATTATCGCCATCGCTTCACGTAAGAGGTTCTATTAGGTGTGGTCGTCGTATCTTTATTTTTAATTACTTACTTTTCTATTTAATAATGAAGCTTTGCAACTTAAATATAATTTAACAGCACTTCTAGACAACTGATGTTTAAATTTTGAAAATTAGTTAACAGCCGTTACTTGGCATTCCGCACTGGCAAAAATAAAAAAGAACCAAATATCAATGATTATCTTCTGTAACCAAAACCAAAATCGTATTTTTTATAAAATTCAAAATTTGAACGCGTTAGTGGTCAACCAGTCTTTTTATTATAAAAGCCCGAATGCATGGTTTAAAACATTTTACTCGATCTAATTGAATGTTCTGGTGACCACAAATTGTTTCACCGGACAAAAAAAACAAATGGTCATTTAGTATGTGAAGAAATGACGATATGGTCTACGATTTGTTCTTCACGCTTACCGTTTAACGGGTCATCAGCAGTAGAATGTATTTTTTCATGCGGTCGAGTTAAAAAGGTTTTGAAGTGTGAATACCGCTGTTAATGAGTGGATTCGAACCTAAAGGGGCCGGTGAACATTAATTTCTGTTTACTGTAAAGGGAGGTACTTAATCGAAAAAAAATTTACTATAAACTAAGTGTTTCTTGTTGTTATAAGTAGATAAAAATTAGTACGCCAGATGGAGAATTCAGGTTACTCAACAGTTAATACTAATATTACTATTAAAAATTAATGAAATTGTTAATTCTAATTACTTATTTATTGTCATAATCGTGAGAAATGTATTTTTAAACTATTTGCACTTATCAGAATATACCTGTATTTTATGAATATCAAGTAAGAAGCTGCTCGTGCGCATTAGCTTAATGTCATGTAATGATTGCTTCGTAACGCGTGTTAGGCTGCTCGCATACTCACGACTGTCCGCAGTTAACAGCCGTGTGCGACAAAAACTGTCAAGATTGGTTGTGTGATTAGTTATTGTTGTATGAACGTATGTATGTAGGTATGTGTTTTAATGAATCTTTCATTCATAACTACTCTATCTCTCCCCGTGGGTAGATGTTGTAAGGGGTGGCTAAGGGTACCAATTAACGGTAGCATTATGGTTAGACTGAAAATCTACCCCATTATAGATAAGGTTATGGTTTTTATACAAAGTTTGGCTGTTAGAAAATGTCTTTGGCATTGATCTCGCTTTTGTTAAAAGCTTTTTGTGGAATACAATAAAATACTTGGATATTTAATGCATGCCAACTGTATCATTTTCTTTTACCGACCAAGTTCTTGCAAGAACTAAACTCTAAAAGTTGAGCAGTTTGAGATCCATTTCTCAGCAAACAAATTACAAAATCATATTATAACAATAAAATTATCTATAATTAATACAAAACTTAGCGCAACGTGAGTGACAGACTTAACTAATTAGCTGCAAGTGTATGTAATAATACGAAAGCATAGTTATTTCACTTTACTTATGCTTAGATACTAAAGGCGAACAGGTTTGCATCCTTTATTATAAATTCATTTGCAATATGCGATGTCATGGCGGATTATTATTGGTTCTATTCATTATTAGATAGCTCATTGTCTAAGTCTTTTTTTGTGTTTGGCAGTGAGTCATTATGGACTTGAACCGTAGTAGATTAAGATTGTATGTATATAATTTCTTTATAAAACTTTATAATAAAATCTAAGTATTAGACAATTTGACAAAAAAAATAGAAAGCAAGGCAATAATAACATGAATTTCTATGTCAATCTAATCTTTATAGCCTTTGTTAATTAAAAACGGCATTTCTACGATTTTTACTTTAAACGTATTTTACATCATCTTTTCATTTCATTTGATGATAAATATCAGTTAAACCACAATCTGATATTTATACAATTCGCAAAGATAGTTATATAAAAGGAGTATGCTATGCAACTAAAATATTTATTTGTTGATACAATGTTGCAGTTCGAAGTACTAGAATATATCTAGAGCTACAGAATAACCAAAGTATAAATTGATACACAGGTTTCTTTAAAACTGTGACTTGCGTTTTATCTAATGGCTATCTGGACATATGAGGGACGGAGGCTATTGCAAAATATATTTCTTCTTAATAGCCATTTACTATGCTTAGACTGCTAGCTCATTCTACAGCCGTAACACGCCGGTGTCAAAGCACACAGTAGTCGTAGTGTAGCAGTGCGTTGCGATGCGTTCCCATGCGACCCGTCTGTAGTGTGCGATATTTCAATAAAATATACTAAAGTGATGTAGGATGATTTTTGTTTTGCGATCCGATGCGGTGCGGCCTGCAGTAAAATGCACCAGCCTTTACATGTAGGTACTTTATCTCCTTATGTTTGATATATGTCTCGTGTCCCGTTTTGTTTTGCTCGTTCTATAAATACAAGATTCGCTTAATGGAGAAAAGTAAAAGATTAATTATTATTCAGTTATACCTTCAATAAATAAATAAAGGATAACATTTCTTTTAAATTAGCTACCATTTATGTCTGCAGTCGAATTTGAATAAAATTTGTTATCTAAGAATTATGTCAGCATATTTTTAAACGAGTTCTGTTAAAAATCTTTAATGCATGAATACAAAGAATAATCAAAATAGGAAGAACTTTTGGTCTCACAATTTTGCCTGTACGGCACTTGACTTCATAGTTCTTGTCCAATTTAGATGGACATTTCATGGACACATAAAGTTTATGCATTTCTATTTTAGGATAATCGCATATGTTTTATTCTATTACTTATTTATAGTTAAACATATTTTTATCCTTTAAACTTTGAACTAGTTTAAAACTTTGAACTTTCAGAAATTCTCTTTATCGTAAATTATATTATAATAAATTGGAATTTAAAGTCCGATGTCGCCAATCCGAATTGCGCAAACATGGCGATCAATGCTCATGGCTTTTCTATATGAGAATATGCCTTTTCCTGCCGTGGTATAATAACTGGTATGATGATGATGATAAAATTGGAAGTTTAATTGTGATTATTCTTTCCCAGGAGAAACCACACAAATGCAGCCTCTGCTCCAAGTCGTTCCCAACGCCAGGAGATCTCAAGTCTCATATGTACGTCCACAGCGGCTCCTGGCCTTACAAGTGTCACATATGTTCCAGAGGATTCTCTAAGCACACCAATCTGAAGAACCATCTGTTTTTGCATACTGGTAATTATTATAACTTATTATAAACTAGACGTCCGTCATCGCTTTGCTTCGGTATCAAAAGTTACATTCGGTCTTACAACAAACGCCTACGCAAAATATCATTATTGCATCATTCAGATTTACAAAGCGCTTAAAATATTGAAATTTTGAAAATGAATGCAACATATATGTTAGGCACAATAAAGTTAAAGACATTTTTTGAAATGGTTACTTTTACTTTTACATTATAATATTAGTTTAGATATGTTTAAACCTCAAGAATACTTAAGATACACAATATTATTATTTATTAAGTGGGGGAAAGATCCTTCACAAGGTAGACCGACGACTTCGTAAGACTGGCGGGCAATCGATGTTTGAGAGTGGCTCACGATCGGTCAGGATGGCGAAACTTGGGTTTCCTATATCCAGCAGTGGACGTCTTTCGACTGATATAATGATAATTAATCACACTCGTATAAGAATATAAAAATACACATACTATTTACGAGTACGTAATACACACATTTGTTTCAACGTGGACAGTGTAAAATATTTGTATGCTAAAAGCACTTAATGCTGTTATGTGAGAAATAAATTTTCGCTAAATATTTTACGCTGTCGGTGAGATAAATGCATATTAACTCATGGTAGGACTACAGAAATACGAGTATGAGAAAACAATTGATTTGTAAAATTGTATATGATAGACAACAGTATAATGATTTCGAGTGTACAGAGCGAATTCGATAAAGCCCGCTTGAGACCGGTCTTAGTAGAGGTGCTTGTGCCCATGCATGTCTAGTTTTTAACGTCTTTCTGTTGAATTATGGTGCTGATGCAGGACTGTTCTGTAGAAAACTTAAGAGTACTTACCACAGAGACATTCACGTCTGTTTATATATATCACAAAATGTAAACTGAAAACTGTCTTCCAACAGGCTCTGCCTAGTTTGGAAAACAAAGTTATCACCTATTGCTATTTTAAAATAAGTTCCCTTGAGGTACCATTGTGAATGTACTTATTTGTGTCAAATAAACATTTTTATTTTATTTTTTTTATGTACATGTGACATTAATGTCCCTTTAATGTGGTTCAAAACCACAACGGTGCCAAATATTTTAGTGAAAAACAACGTTTTCTTAAATAACATCAGTGAATCCATAATAACATTATGTCTTTTTTTGTTTAATCTAATTTGTTTTCTTTTGTTACAGCTAAGCATCAACGGAACAGCGCACGAGATGCTACTTGAAATCGATTTAAATAATCATTTATTTACATTTATATAAGACAAAATGTCTGACAAATTATAAAAGTGTGATATTAGAATAATTATATTTTAAGTGTTATTTTTTCATGTAAGTTTTATTTATATTTCGGCTAATTGAAAAATAAGGCATAATCTAAGGACTAAAAGATTTTGGGTTTTTATTTTCTCAGTTATTTAATTTAAAAATATTTGTAAATAAATTCGAATTTATTTTTGATATTTGGTTTTAATGGTCTTAAATAGTCAGGGATAAAGTTACTCAAATATTATGAACTAACTAAATGATAATAGTGTATTTGGAATTTAATAAACAGATAATTTGATAATCATTTTAGATTAACGTTGAAACAAAAATGATGATTTAATATTATCATTATTATAATATAGTATTTTATCCAATTGCCTGATATAGGTATAGATTTTTGCACATCGTGGGTTAGGTCATTTTTATAGTCTTGTATATATTGTTTTGCCTTTACAAAATTCGTTTTGTACTTCAGAAAATGTAAAATGTTTTATACTTTTTGTATTCATTGCAAGATAGAATAATACTGCCTTTAAAATGTTCTAAATGGTTATTAATATCAAAATAAACACTACATAGTTGTATGTAGAATTTAGTATTTGTAAATATATTTTAAGGTTAATATAATATACCTACATTACGTATGTATATTGTGATTTCACATTTCCGTCCGTTTTTTTTGTAAATAGAAATTTAAATTACTGATACACGAATTATTAAATTATGAATATGAATATTATTTATATTTTAGATAAGAACTTAAATAAATAAATTACAATAAATGAATCTACATTTTATTTTTAATCGCCTCATTAAAAGTTATAATATATATCGCTATCGACGATAATATACAGTCAATATCGTACTTGAAACTGAAAGCACAATATCTTCTGATACAATGGAGTTCTTTTGATAGGGGCATCGAGGATTTAATCAAATCTCCCAATAATTTTTTTTACGGTAGTAGATCCACGCTGATTTCAGCATGAATGGGTCGGATCGTCCGGGGAAGTACTACCCTCTCATAGAAGATCGACTTAAGAGTAGTAGTATCCGTACTACTGCGTTTCGTTCGGTGAGTAAGAGCGCCGGAGGCCCGATTTCCCCCCTTTCCTCTTTCCTCACCTCCCTCATTTCCTTCCCCTAACCCCATTCCCAGCCGCCATAGTGGAGGCCACCATACCAGCAGTTTAAGACAATAGCTTTTGGTATAGTGGCCGCCACTTCTGGATTCCACTGACTGCTTACCATCAGGCGGGGTGGAGTCACTTTGGTAGGATATAATATAAAAAAAAAAATATATATACCCTACCTCTACTAAAACGTGCTTCCTACAATGTATCATGCGTCTGAGGGTTCAGATAATTATCGTCTATTTAGGTGTTACTCAAAGAAATTTTAATTCATAAACTTAGACCATAGACGACAGACGTATATTAAGCCGAATAAGAAATTATTTGCTAAAATGTAGGTACCTTGCTACTACAAACTCGCATATAAGTGACCAATATGCAAGAAATAACTAATTATTACGTAAGTCAAGTATTTTATTTTATCATGGCCAATGAGGTAGCATACAGTACTTTAAGCCGCTAATGTTGCCGAGGTCCCGAGTTTAAATCTTGGGTCAGTCAGACGTAATTGGATTTTTGTGCACACGGTGAAATGTTATAGGGTTGCCATAGCATTCGAATAAAATAAACGATAGTATGTTTAGAAAGAATTACAAAATTAAAGTCTGAATTAGTAATACTTCATAAGGAAGAAAATACCAACGTTGCTAAAGTTAGGTTCTTGTTTTCTAGTAGCAAAAGATTTTCTTGGACTATAATGGTCACAGATTTATTCGTCATGGCCGGTATGGTACAGATGCCAGAAGAAAAAGGTTTTCGTATGCATGGTACAGTTATTATAATAAGATTGCAATCTGCACATATCTACTTGATATGGATTGAACGAATAAGACGTCAAACAAAAAGCTACAAAAAATCCTAGGCTAGGGGAATCTTTGCCTAGCTGTAGGACAATGTTAGTTGAAAACATTAAATTTTCATTTAATATTAATGAATAGGTACCGATTGCCCTGCAGATTTTTCTAGTGCAAAACAAGTAACTGTATATTATTATATCGGAACAACTCACTTATTATTATTACTTGGAACATTGCCAGTGCACACAAAAAATCTAAATAACTCGTACCTGTAAGATAATATATCCACAATAAGAACTACAATAATTTTCAAATTGAGCATAATAATAATCACAATAATATCACAACAACTACACACAACGCCATCTAGACAAAGTAAGCATAAGTATAGCTTGTGTTATAGGTTCTAGAATGCGGATATACATACTATACTTTTTGTTTTTGAAGATTTACATATTATACATAGAAACACCCAGACATATATTTATTTATTTATAACCAAATAAAATACCCTATAATAAAATCTAACGATAAATAACGGGTAACATTTCCAGCCAATGAAATGTTGGTATTGCTTTTATCGAGCGAGTGCATGTCCCATCCCACAGCCATCGCGTAGCGGCAGCAACAATTAAATCTTAATATACTCCAGTGAAGTTGTTTTATGCAAATCAGTGCAAGGATTGCGTGTATACGCCTACGAACCTAAATATAAATAGTTTTAAATTGCTATTAGTTTTGCCTCCACGCTGCTTGAATTTGCAACGTATGGCAAAGGAAGCATCAGTTATTTAGTCATATTTTATAGAATATTGTTCAATTAACATAAATATTACACCGGGTAAAAATTGCCCGGAGCCTTCATTTGTGGGTGTACAAGACTTATATTAGGTAAAATACATCACCGTTTAGATCTGCTCGGTAAATGGTAATAGGCTTGCTTTCTATTACATGGGAATTGACATACCTCCCGGGATAACTGCATGATGCTATTAATTAATATATTAATAATTTACTATTAATAAAGTAACTTTATATAATTTTATTTAGAGAATTTGATATACAGAATTTATGATTCCACTGTACCTGGCCAGCATACTAGTAGTCTGACTTTTGGAATGGTGTCCACCACTTCTGGATTTCAATGACTGCTTACCATCAGGCAGAGTGGAGTCACTTTGGTAAACTAATATATAAAAAAACAAACCTTTTGTTGCCTTCCGCGGCAATCGAACCCGCGTCACCCGGCGTCACAGTCAGTTACACTAACCACTAGACCAACGAAAAAAATGAAAATAAAATAAAAATGAAAATTAAAATAACACATGCGTCGATATACAAGTAACAGATCTTATGCAATAAAGAGTTCATAAGTTGGTATTGAATCATTGATGAAAGATTTAAGTTTGACAATTTAAATGATAATAATAACAATAAGTCCTTTTAATTAAAATTAGCAATTGGTAAACTAAAAGTCAACAGAAAACAGGAATGTTTGTAATAATATGTTTGTTTTAGTTAGTGATTAACTGATTATACAGCAACTTAATTATTTCTGCCTACAACGGTGCATGGTACCTTAGAGCAATTAAGTGTTATGAGTTAAAATTAAGCCCTTACGTTTTGTCGAGGAAATAAGTACTAAAAGTATTTCTCGAAACGCACCAGTTAGAACAAACCACAAAAAATATTACTAAGTTTCTGATGCGTTTCGAAGAATACTTTTAGTGCGTTTCAAACTTGGTCCGCTTCTAGGAATACCCCAGAAAACTATACTACACCCACTGATTATTAAAAATAAGTTGTAGCAGACAAACCACATATTAAAAAGATGTTTTAAATAATAGTTGTACTTAGCAAGTAAATAAAATTCGATATCATCATTTCTGCCGTCTACGTTAAAGACGTACACTAAAGCGCAAAGTGGAACAATTACCACGAAATTAGCAATTACCACTAAATTAACAATTGCCACTAAATTACCAATTACCACTAAATTACCAATTGCCACTAAATTACCAATAATCACCAAATTACGAATTATCACTAAATTACCAATTACCACTAAATTACCAATTACCACTACATTACCAATTAGCACTAAATCACCAATTACCACTAACATTTACCACTTGACATTGCTAGGTTGTATATACTTCACTAGCTAAATCTTCTATCAGATATGTTTAATCTTAAATTGGTACAAAAGAACTATACAACCGTCTTCTTCTTCTTCTTCTGCTTATCGAGTGGTTAGTGGTCAATCTAGTGTCAGGATTTGCTCAGGTTGCCCATAATTTATTATAGAGGCATCCGACTCGACCTAAAGCCTGTTAACAACCTGGAAAAAGCTAGGACCGACTTTTAACATGCAACCGATCTGGTCACCCATCCAAGAGCCAGCTGCACTCTTTGTTGCTTACCCACTGATCGTTTACCGATCAGTGAGCGCAACGAGCTATGATAATGAGCGCCCCGATAAAATGACGACATAAAAACAAAATTAAACACACACTACCTCAATTAATTATATAAATAAATTGATAAGCATGTTTTACATAACCAGTGTTGTAAATAGACACTGACATAATCGTACTTTCACTGTTTCTAATAATAAATTAAGTTTATTGATTTATATGTAACGATCGTATGGCATGATTAATAATATTACTTGGATAGTTTTGGGGTAATTGATGCTGTGAGTTTTGAAGTTAGAACCAGGTTTATAAAGTTATCTATACTATTATATAAAGTGGAAGAGATTGTTTGTTTGAACGCGCTAATCTCTGGAACTACCAGTCGGCGGCATGATAGCCTAGTCCTCGAGGAAGAATGTAACATCACGCTAGTAACGACGCGAGCAGAGCAACATACAAATACAGGTTACCCAGATCGCGATCACAAAGTAAATCTTGAGGCGATTGTAAAACTCTGTGAGAAAAAACATTGAAAGCGTTAATAATATCATTGTTTGGCCACGTACCAATATACTTACAAACAGTACAAATAAGATAATACTCCCTTCTGGAAGCTGTTCATATTCAACAAAGCACTGTCAGACTATAAATTCCAGTGTTAACCAGTTAATGGTGCTCGAAACTATTTTCTCATTAAACTTAATAACTTAGTTAACGAGCCTTACATTATATTTACTGTTCTTTATATTTATAAACAAAATCGTAAACACATGCTGTCAAGCTTACTCTAAGCTGTGGTTACCTCAAGCATTACGCTCCAATTAATCATACCTTAAATATAAAATGATAAGTCTTTCAAATTACACAGTTTCTAATAGTTAATAACAATTCAATATGATCGTGATCATTCGGGCCCACGTTT
Source organism: Parascotia fuliginaria (assembly GCA_963082885.1). NCBI lineage: Eukaryota > Metazoa > Arthropoda > Insecta > Lepidoptera > Erebidae > Parascotia > Parascotia fuliginaria. Next base: position 16,505,866 of record OY720177.1, read on the forward strand.
TGGTGGTCGAAAATGATCGGAGGTGGTCAATAGTGGTCATAGAGACCACCCAAACGAACAACATCATAATTGTATCGCGTTAGATTTATAATGTTTATGATTGATTAAGTTTGTCGGATCAATCATCAATAGTTTAGTAAGGAATGTTTGTTAAGTTAAAAACGAAACGTCTATGAAAGATGTTTGGCGGAAAGGCAGCAATAGAAAACGCATCCGATGATGATACTATCACTGCGATCGCCAATTCTAAACATAGCGATTATAATAGAACACACTCTCAAGTACTTGGGCGAGTTTCCAGTTCAGACTAAATGAAGTCTGCTGCTGGATCAGACATGAACAAGCGTAGTGATCAATATTCATGTCTACTTCTTTAGTTGTAGTTATAGTGAACTTACTAGAGATATATACATCAAGTTCCATCGCGCGATCTATGGTATTGTGTAGCTAAATAGGGAACCAATTACTGCAGGTAGTAGAATAATAGGTTGGAGCCATAATTAGTAAAAAATGATTAACTTTTGGTTAAGTAAATGAGATACTTAATGTTACAAGTGAAAATGTTTTTATTACTAGGACAAAACAACACCTAATTTTTAAACTAAAGAATTTCTTTATAATAAAACTTTTCTCAAGCAAAAATATTTTTACACTATATTTCATTTCACTTTTTATATAAAACCAAGCCGATCATTATAACTATTGCATTCACAATTCAAACTGTGATTACAAAAAGCTCGATTAAACTAACAATTGAGATAGGCAGAGAAACACAATACCATAGATCGCGCGACGGGACTCGATGTACCTATAACTTGTAAGTCCAACATAGAATGACCCCTAAATCTAAAATTGATGTTAGGTGCTGCAGTTCAAGTGATACTAGCCGTTTACCCAACACTATCAGAGTAACAAAAAATCTAATAGAGCTCAAGCAAAATAGACGAACTGTTTGGATCAATATGGAGTGTTGTTCGGAACAAACTGCGTTGTCATAGAGCGTAATCGAGGCGAGACGGTGGCGCCTTTGTGCTCGCCCGTCATCGGCTTTTTATAACGCTATCTGATGAGTATTGCTCCCATTTTGGTCGACAAAAAACCGATCGGCCGTCCGTACAATCACTGAGTTATGCACCTACTGAAGGTGGTTAGTTACAGTAGTGCTCCGGTTTTGTTGTCCTGGCTAAACGTGTTTGAAATTACGGAAAGTTTGACACATTTTTTGATCTTACTACAACATTTCAATGATCTTTAAGTATTGCAAAAAAACTGCATTATGATTTAAAGTTTTAGTATTTTCGGGCAAGGCATACATTTATTTTTTTCTAAGTGCAACTTATAATATGAGGAAAGAAAATAAAATCAGGTATATTTTAATAAATTCATCTTTATCTACTGAAATAACAACAACAGAAATTCAAAACAAGAAAGAAGAAGAAGAAAGTCAGAATGAAGAAAGAAAGAAGTCAGGATGTCCACTAACCGTTTAACATTTAAGCTGAAAGTTCGAGCTCTCCTCTTCGAAAAATTGTTGGAATCATCTCGTTGATTATCCATACTATGATATGTATATATATATATATATATATATATATAATATATCTTTATATTTATTTATATATTGTAATTATATATTAGTCTCTAATAAATAATATATTACTTTTATGTAAGTATTAATGTATATTTCATGTTTATATATATTTATTTAATTTCCGTATCTTATCCATTAAAATCTGTGTTCTTTTACAAACACCCATTAATATCACTCTGCTTCGTTGACTGCACCTACTTCGAGTGTCTCTTCACCACCTTGGGTTGACTGGTAGAGAATGCTTTTAGCATTAAGTCCGCCGTTGTACTTTTGTGCATGAAGTTCAATAAATAAATAAATAAATAAATAAAACAGGCAGCTACTACAATACTTGTGTGTATAATCTGTACTAGTGTTTTAGTTTTCAGACTACGTCAATTACCTAATCGTGTATAGTGCCTTCCTTTATATATAATTATGACTATCGTAATCATTTTAAAATAGGCACAAATCAAAATTACCAAATTCCTTAAACAATTAGCAAAGTGTTAATTGAGCAACGCTTTTAAACTGCCTTCATGATTTACCTGTTGTCGTTTTGCTCATTCGAGCCAGCTCCTTAATAATCACGATTAAACTTACGATCGCTGCTTGAATTAATCGATAATTGTTCATAAATCATCGATGTTCGATTTGCACAAAGCAGCATCGGGGTGCGAAGATTTAAATTTATGGTACCAGTATAATGTTCGGGATGGCGTGCTTAAGGTACATAACTTGAGAATGGGGTCCAATCTTTGTTTATGATGGTGGCGTGGTCGAACTGGGTTCGGTAGGCAATCGGTTCCTAATTGTGTGACTTATTCATGCGGACATCTCTTCTGTTGAGCTTGTTTTTTAGCTGTCCATTACTTACTTAGTTTACAAGGTTATTACTTCTAATATTATATGTCGACTTTATCACTGTTACAAAATATCATTATGCATTTTTTCTTATAAGTTATATTTTTTATTTTGTCTTTATTCTATACTGGTACCTACACACTAGTCGCGAGTGATGAGACTTCTTTCGCAACTACTGAAAATTAAAGTTTATAATAAATCACCATATACTAAAGTGACTTGACTTGTTTGTAAGAACTCATTTCAATTCTTATTCAATTAAATCATCAGATGCTTAAAACATTCAAAGGAAATTTGTCATTGTGCTTGATGAAGAAATATATTTCATATACAAACAATACTTGTACAATATTATATTATTCACGCATAGACCATTATTATTACGACCACAACCAAATGTTGGCAGAGGTGTAATTTCATCTAACGCTTGAACAAACCTATTACGATTGATCATCGCCAGATCACGTCAATCGATTCATGGTCAAGATAGGGATGTGACTTATAATGCACATGAAATGCGATGTTTACATCGCATCTTTTTTTAAGCAGAAAAATGTTAATAGAATTTAAGTAAGTAGGTAGGTACTTACAGTTCTTGTTAAGGATATAAAAACTCTTAGATGACATGCAATTTAATATAGCAGCACAAATTAATTAACCTTCCAAATAAGACATTTTTTATGTATATATTAGCATACCAAAGTGACTTCAACCCATAAGCAGTTAGTGGAATCCAGAAGAGGCCACCTTACCAAAAACTATCTTCTTGAATTAATAATAATAATAATAATATTTGAACAACTACACACAACGCCATCTAGACCCAAAGTGAGCATATTATATGCTTGTGTTATGGGTTCTAGAAATGCGGATATACATACTTAAAAACTTTTTTTTTTTTTTTGTAAATACATACATTTTATACATAGAAACACCCAGACCAATGCAAATAGACATGTTCATGCACACAAATATTTGCACTGAGCGGGAATCGAACCCGCGACCTCTGCGTGGCAGTCCATACACAGTACCACCGAACCACAGAGGCAGTCAATTGCTGATATGGTGGCCTCCACTATGGCGGCTGGGATTGGTGTAGGGAAAGAGTATATTTAATAACTGAACGAAACGCAGTAGTACGGATACTACTACTCTTACGTCGATTTTCTTATGAGGGTAGTACTTCCCCTTTTGATCGTAGATCTACTACCGTATAATATATTATAAAACATAATAATTACACTTGCTGGATGGAAGAAGGAATCTTCTTAAAAACTAACAAATATTTCTACGGATGATATATCCTTCCTCATTTTTTTCTCCCTCACGGTAAGCAATAGCTTGTAATTTTTTAGCATTATTTTCTGCTATACTTAACCACTCGTATGCTAAAATATCAGACACAATAGAAATAACATTGTGTCTCGTGCAGATCTGCATCTAAGCATACGACGCGGCGACGGGTTAAATATCACTTAGCCACCGACAGTTAACCCATGCGCCATGTAAGTTGTATAAAAAACTAATCTCAGTGTCAATAGTAGTGTTTTTTAATACTGTAATGTTTGACGTCCTCGACTACGGTGGTACCCACTGAGCAATGCACCTAAATGCGCAGGTGTCGAACCTTGACCGTTGACTCCTTGAATCAGGAGATAATTCTCGAACTTCACTTAGAATATGATAAAATGTCTTGCGGTTATCTGAAAATTTTGTAATTATTTTATTTATTTCCTTCATACCAACATCATTGATTTTAGCCATCGCTATGTTTAAGTATAATTAGTATCAATAGTACCCAAACGAGAGACTGTTTACTTTAAAATAGTCTTTGAAACGCTATGCAGGTGTGTTCTTCCTATACTTTCTAATTTAGTTTTTATATTTATTTAAATAATTCTATCAGCTAAGATTAACAGAGCAAGCCCTTAAAAACTGCAATAGCCTAGCTGTATTTAATTGAACTCTGCAATTTCTAGAATCAAAGCCGAGAGAGAGCAGTTGATAAGAAAAACATTATCTTTCCTATAAGAAAACCATATGCAAATGAATCAGTACATGTAATATAACACCATGGACATAAAATTATAAAACTTATTTTTATTACTAACCAAAAATAATAAATCGAAATATACAATTTTAACTGTCGACAAATCATTAATTATAAGTACTGCTTTACAAACTGCATGTTTCATTTTGAAATCAGCTATGTATGTTTTAGTTATGTATTTCACTACTTCATGTATTCTGATACCATGACAAAGCAACAAATTCACCGCATTCATTGCCACCAACCTGTAAGACAAAACGTACCGTGGAGATAGACACACAAAAACCAATAGTCATGATTCATCACAGATTAAAAAACCAAACAACAAAGAAAACGGAACAACCCTATCAACTGATCATCCTGAAGTGGTCTAGAAGACGCGTGCCGAAGCAAAAACAATTTCACTCAAACTATAATGCAAACTTATAAATGCAGTTGCAAGAACCTTATTTTAAACAGTGAAAGCTCATTTTTGTGCGTCGGTTGGCAGTGCGGATGGTTTGAAAGATAGCTCACGTTCGTATTGTTGTTTGTAATGCTGATTATTTTACAAGTGGTGTTTGTTGTTTAGTTTTATTTTATTTGTATTCGTTTCTGAGGTTATGATATACCAATTATTAGTAGAAAGATGTGTTTTGTCTCACCACGGTTAAGGTATTGTTATTTGTGAACATTTATCATTTGTGCAAATCGACTTCAATTAATTTCTTCAATGCCTGTGATATTGTTTGTTCACGACTCGTTTGATGCAGGATTGCAGGGTTGTTTCTCTCTTTTTATTTTGTCACCTTGGATGCAACACTATCCAAGATTTTTTATTTTAGCTTGGTTTTAGTTTTTATATAATTTTATATAATTTTAACTATTAGTAATTAGAAATGTAAAATTAATGTTATGTCGTTTTTTGTCTGTATTGACAAATGGGAATTTAATCAAACTCTTGCGATGAAATCGCTAACCAGAAAAGATTCACAGTTTTTACTACTGCCAAAATATACTTCTCTAATGAATTCAGAGTTGACTATTACTCTAGCAGAGTTTTTAATTACCAAGGAGTATTTAGCTGTGATCTTATATAAGGTAGACTCACACTTTATGTGAGTCTGTTTAATGTGACCAAGATCTTGCTATGTCCATGCGGAAACTGCAAAAAGTTCAGAAATGTGTCATTTATAAACCTTTCAGTGAAAATGCTTCACTATGGCTATTTGATTTAGAGTATTAGGTACGATTTTTTGCCAGTTTCTTAGAGCGGTATTACATTATCATATAAATATGATTTCATATCTGTCAAATTCTATGATCATAATTCGACGATCCTCAAACTATGATCATATTTAATCACATGTAGTTATTATACCGTCATATGTTCTTCATTTAAAAATGATTTACACATCTTTGATCATATTTCTATGATAGTCTAATAGCGGCCTAAGTCACATTTTTGTGCAAAATTTAGTATATCCATTCTGCGTCGCAGATACTCGGTTGAATGAACGGTTAAAATGAGGTCCGTCTTTGTGGTTGAAATTTGCTTAGATATATCTATGTATGCTAAATTTAATAATGAATTTTATAAGCGGTTTTTTTAATATGGTACCCAATCCTCATAAATAACACATTTCTTTTTCAATACAGCTTCAGGTTTTAATTACATGCAACTAGAAACAATGTGTGTGCATAACGCGTGTGTTTAACATATATTTACAATTAAAAATAAACTCTACCTTAAATCATATAAAATATTAAATTGATCAGATCACAGGCGGCTGCAAAAATAAATGATTTCCTAAAACTAGTTAACAACAATTAGAAACATAACAGCACTTTACACTAATAAAGCTATAATAAATACTCAAAGAATCCACTACTTAACTACAGATCCATAAGTCTAATCTACCGATCGTAATGTCAGGCGCATAAAGGAAGCGACGGTTGGCAGGTGCGTGGTCACCTGTTGCGCAGGCGCATACCCCGCGTGCCTCACCCCCGAGACCGTTAAGTAATTCGGATACATTGATGTAACATGCCATTAAATCGTAGAAGGATGATCGGGCATTGGTAGGTACCTATTGTTCTGAGGTTGCTGTGTGTTGAAATTACTACGTTTCCTTACAAAAAAACTGGACACATTTAACCAGCGTACCCAACAAAACGGTAATGTTAGGTTATTTTTAAAACAGTAGTTACTACTCAAAGTTACCTTAAAATATCCGTCACGACTTAGAGCTTTCTAACAAACGGAAACTGTAAAATCGAATCAATGCGTAAATGGTTTCTATTTCAAATTGAATTTGAAGCAAAAAAAACATCTTTTTTCATCTTTCAGATATTTTAAATGGCGCCATTGGGATTGCAATTTTTCAATCTATCTTAAATCCCGTGAAATGACATTCGTAGGTACGTTAATGTTTATAGCGTAAATTGGATTAATACAAAGCAGGCAAAGGTCATTTTAATTTTGGTATGAATTATTCTTGATCGGATATTTTTTCTATAGGTAAGCAGTTTACGCTTTCGTATTTTGCAATGATTTCAATTTAAAATTAAACGTTTTGAAAATTGAATGTCTGATAAGTATTCAGATTAAGATTTTTAAAATTGTATTTGCGAATATAATGTATCCAGATTGCAGAATGGGCAGGGCTCTCATAAGACAGCCGAACAACCAGCTAAAGGTGATGCGCAATCGATGGACAAAACCGACTCGCAACTGTTCAAAGTAAAGATGTTATGGAAAGGCTTTCAAATATATTTATATGAAATGATCATGATATATTTAGATCCATTAGATGACTAAAATTTTTCTCTTTTCTTCTCTTTATCTTACTTCGCACAGCTTTACCTCGTCAGCGAACTGGCTGTAGCTTAATTGGCTGACTTCATGTAATTTTGACTTTTCAGAATCATACTTTATGGTCAAAATGAAATAAATGCGTTGGGTTGAGTGGAGTTGAATTATTAAACGTTAAATTCTAATACATTACAGCTATTTATAGCATCATTGCAATAAAAGTGAAAATAATCTAAGCACTTCCATTGCGTTAAATGAAGACGAAAAAAATTTCCGTTCAACTAATTAAAATATAACACTAACGATATAATTCATCTTTAGTATGTTCGAAAAGCTACTATGGTATGTATTTTAAACATTTAATAATGAAAAGATAGTCAGCTACTCGTCATAATACAAATTGCAGTCTAGAGACATTAATTTCGTTCAATATTAGCACGCTGTCGTTGTAAGCGAAGTAACATTTCATTTACTAGTTAGATGACATGTTGCGTAACTTGCGTAGTCTAGCCTCAAGGTATAACAATTAATCAATCAATCTTAAGCCTTAAAGTTTATCTACTTTCATTGAACTTTTTTTTTATAAGCTTTTGTACTGTTGTATCTATTTTGAAATTCATCTAATATTGTAGTATTGGCAGCCTGATTTATTTAAGTGAAACGGTATGCTGCAAGTTTACTACTTTTTCCTCGTTGAAAGAACATGGCGTTTACGGTCATCAGTTACCACGCATCGTGTCTGTTCCGTACTATTTTGTGTGAATTAAAATAAAATAAATATAACAAAAGACACCCTCTAATGTATGGGACATAATAAAGGAACACAAAATGTGGGAATAACTGTAACATATCTCTGTCTTCCCCTGCAGGGATAACGGTGTGATAATATACATAAAGTTAAAAATAAAAAATAAAATCATACTACAAATTAAACCAGTTACGTATTCATCGACAATAAATTCGGTATTTAATAGACGCTTCGTACATAATGCTAGGTAGCTGGTGGCGCGAAGGTAATGTAACCACACTAGCCGGGGTCGCGAGACAGGTGCTTTGCGCACGCGCCGACCGTTAGCAGTAGAAAGTGCGCGACCGCGTCGGCACGCGAATAGTATGACTATGATGTCTGTGAAAAAAATATGACATTGTCTTTGTACTATTAGTGTGGTTCCATGTGTAAAATTTTACTTAAAATTGTTGTACTAAATCAAGTGCATAAAGGCTCACTTAAAACTACGAATACCTTTAGATGTAGTATATTGTGTTACGAGTATCGAATTAAAAAAACTTACACTATTGAAGAAATGCATGTTGTCTTCTATTAAGAAACCCAATTAACTTATTAGTCTCCTTCATGATTCGTTGCTTATGTACCTATATTCAATAGGTATGTTCGTATTAAAGAAACCTGTTTTTGCATGTTTAAAAATACATTTTTGTTCATTATCCATCTAGGAGGATAGTTAAACCGAAAAACATATTCGTAAAAGTTCATTTATTTCTAGTTCGAAAGTCAGGATACTAAGAAAACCACACACTATTTAATATGCTAATAAACTTGCTGCATTTCATGTCCTTTTTCAATCAGAAATGATGGACATACCAACGGCTTACCGAACTCGCTAGTGTGATTAATGTCTGAAGAAAATTTGACGGGCGCTGTTGTTTTATATACTTACCCGCACGCCTGTTTTTTGTATTTCAAATGTAGAGCAGTCGTTAATGTTGTTCACATTATGACGTATGTTAGAGATTAAGGTGCAGATGCGATGTAAATTACTTGATGTAATTAATCAAGATATGCTTATTTTGTGTTATGCTGTACTTCGTTCTCGGCATTGTCGTCAGTGGCTGACATAGCTTGAAGACACGCATATCAGAAATGATAATAGACAATAAACTCATAGAATTTAAGAGAACATTTTATATCTCAGTAGGCAGCAGCTTTACATCTCCTGGCACTGCAGAAGTCCATAAGCGATAGTTATCACTTTCTGTTGTACTTAGGCGGGCTGTTGATTCGTCTGCTACTGTGGGCAATAAAAAAACCGATGACCGAAGTTCTGGAGTTTCAACCACGAACCGGAAAAAGGTGACCCGACGTTATGATAAGGGTGGCGGACAACCGATGAATGAACACGCTTTACAAAACATAAAGAAGCATCTCGAATAGCGCCTGCGGAGACAAATTCTTTATCTGATATAGATAGTCGATGCTCAATTTAATAATCTTTGTACAAAGTTACATTTAATGAATTGCAATGGTTTTAACTTAAAATTGCAAATATTTGTCAGCTTTAAACAGTATGTTAATATGAATAATAGCTTCTTGTAGTGCCATTTTTATTCTTTGTTTATCGTTGAAACTTAATAACGGTACTAAGAGAAATTGACTTGAGAAGCTATTTAGCTTCACCATTTTAAACTGCTTTAACTGACCAATTAACTGACACTCAAGTAGTGTCAGCTAATTTTGTGTTTGACTTGAATAACATAAAAACTAATAATATTATATCTAAAATCTTCAACGTCTTTACTGTGTTTATTTGTTAAAACATAACGTTTAATTATGTACAAGTTTAAAAGTAACAAAGAATAAAAACTAAAACAAGGATTAAATCGCGTCGAAGTACTCCTCCGCATCGCTGTCATCTGGCAACGTGCCCAGAAGACTGGCAGCATTGCCACGCTGAATGGCAATGCTGATTCTTTGGCCAAAGAATAAGCCAGCCCTCTGGTCACGTGAAGCCTCGACAAGGCGCTTGGCAATTTCCTGGTAAACAGCTCGTGCTCTCAGACCCCATGGTCCAAGCGTTTCAACCCCAAACGGCTCAAACAAGTAACACCCTATTAGGTTACTATATTTGCGCCGCTTGAGGCTTTCCGCAGCTGCAGCGGCAGCACCAGCACAGCCCGCAGAGCCTGGAAGGTGAGATGGCGCAAGGGTATCGACGCAGGTTGCGTCCCATACCAAAGGCCTACCCATCTTCCATGGCAGCAAAGACATACCATCTGGTCTCTTGCCATCGTCTCGTACTGTGTTCTTCTTCAAAGTTGGTATTATTTGCACAAAATGTCTCAAAACAACGATATAATAAGAGCAGCCTGGGCTTTTTTCGCATTTAGAAAATAAATCTGTAGCAATAAAAAATGTGGATTACCCCTCATAATGGTAATAAGTTAATAACCCTCACATGGGCGACCTGAAACGTACCTACGAGTAAATTAAATTCAAAATGGTATACACGTGTAACCCTTATAAAAAAGGAAGTTAGTAACGGATGCGCCAACTGACAAAGCATTCTGTACAGTTCTTTGTTTTAGATTTTGCAAATGTTGAACTTATTGTCTTTGGAATCAATTGCTTTTTCCTTAAACTAAGTTGATATTGTATAAGTTAGTTTGTTATAGGTATAATCATCATCAAATCAGGCGACAGGTGTTCACAGCTGGACATAGACCTCCTCCAATTTTCGCCACCTTGGCCAATATAAAGGTATAATCTAATATTATTTTCTGGAAGCAAGAAGACAAGATATTTTTTTAGATCAAGACGACCGTACCGTCCGACCTACGACAAAGCGTAGAATTCAACAAAAATCAAATTAAATTGTATCCACGATCTTTTTGGTGTTCGGAATACAGCGTAACGATTTTTTTTCAAGTAATTTACGTCGCTCGTGCCAGGACCACAAAATTTCCGTTCGTCATCGTTCAATGGGTGATCTTTAGAGATCGGTGTGATCGCATGTCAATCTTTTGTATTTAATAGCCTTTGAATTAGAATTAAGCAGAATGTTGTTCTATCTTCAGTTGTTATAATTCGAAAACCAAATATTTTTAATTTTGTTATTAATTAATTAATATTTTAGATTTGTATCATTCTGCTTCAATAACTGCACCATACCTACTCTGTTTATCTCTGCATCACCTAAGGTTGACTGGTAGAGAATGCTTATAGCATTAAGTCCGCCTCTGTACCTATGTGCATAAAGTTCAATAAATAAATAAAAATAAAATAATAATTCTAGACCAATTTAATTTTTATTTCAAGCAAATATTTCTTTGTTTCTTTTTTACTATTACCAAAAATAATAGACTGTAACAATCATAACCGTCATGAAAGAGTCTGTAACGTTTACGTCGCTAGTTACAGCATAAAATTAATTTAATAAAAAAAAGCTGTTAATTTTCATATCAACAGTTAAAATTCTAGCAATATTATTGACATATATGGCGACAACTACCCAGAGGCCCTAGATAAGTGTCAAAGATTTCTATTCTATTCATAGAATAGATTAAAAAACGTATTGGATTGACATAAGCTAACGCCAACGCTTATGTCAATCCAATACATTTTTTAATTTATTCTATGAATAGAATAGAAATCTTTGATACTTGTCTAGGGCCTCAGATTATCCTACTAATATTATAAATGCGAAAGTTTGTATGAGTGTATGTGTGTGTGCTTGTGTTTGTTACCACTCAGCGCCTAAACGACTACACCGATTATGATGAAAATTGGTATCTAGATAGATTTGGTACCGGAGACGGACATAGGCTACTTTTATCCTGATATCGGTCTGATTTCCGAAGAATATAACAAACCATATTACGCGCGGGTGAAACTGCGCCGCGAAAGATAGTTAATAATAAAATACATGCAGAACCACTATAAAATCTAACAATATTATTAAGCAAAAAATCTTTAGATGCAGCAAGGTGCGGCGGATGAGCACGAGTCTCCGTGACGACGCGCATTGCGCGACGCGCCCGGGGTGCGCACGCTCATGAGAAAAAACCAATCTCGAATGGATAGGCTATAGATATACTTCGTAAATATAGTAGCTGCAATGGTTTGTGATGTCGCACATGTTAGTTTAATAAAGTATGTAGTAGGTAAAAAATATGTATAAATTTTATTGATTTATTGTTTTTATACTAAATCAGCTTTCAACCATAGCGGAAATCCCACTGGAATACGCCTGTTAATATTGTGTCAGCAATCATTACTACAAATCTACCACAGTTACATTGTTTCTAATTATAGCATGTATCGTTTTGAATGAAATATTAAAATATAAAAATATTTACCTACACTAATATTAATAACTTAGGTGTTTTTTTTTATTACCGACAGTGGCAGACGAAGCAAATAGACCACGTGATGGTAAGTGGTAACTGTCGCTCATGGACGACTCAGAGTCCCTAGCATTGCTGGAAGCCGGGCTACCTTGAAGGGAGTGGTGTAGGCGAAAGGATTGAGGGAGGTGAGGAAAAAGGAAAAGGAGAAAATTAGGCCTTTAGCACTCTCACTCATCGAACGAAACGCAATAGTACGGATACTACTACTCATACGCCGATCTTCTATGAGAGGGTAGTACTTCCCCAGTCGATTCGGCCCATTCATGCTGAAATCTGAAATGAAAATAGCATGTAGTATTTTTGTGTTTGCATTGCGTTGGGTGATCCCAATGATCCCAGTTAGCTTTTTCTATAACGTCACCAATTACTTAATGGGTAACAGTTGTGTTTTCATAACATTATTTCTATAATCTTTTAAGAATATGCTTAAGTGTTTACACTTAAAATTAGGTGGACGTAATGTGCTTGTTGCCCAACTAAAAAATGAAGAGGAAATTGAATTATTAGGTAAAATCTTAATGCAAAATAATGACGTAGAAATGATGCTTTTATTGGTTTAGTGGCTGATTCTAATATAAAATTGCCATGGATACAGGACGTCAACAATTTAAAAATTTATTTTACTACAGTTTTCTCCAGGTTTAACAGCTTGCTCGTTAAACGATTAGCGGGTTAAGCAACGTAGAGTGCGGCTGGCCCATGGATAGATGACGGCCCCCCCCAACGGGGTTCTCGCCTTGTCGCGGCGGGGGGGCTTAGTAGCCGTGGTTACCAAGGACCACGGTGAACCAAGAGGAACCCCAAGGAGGCGCCGCTCCTCTGGGCTTTGCCGGTAAGGCCACGATGGAGCGGCTCTGGTGGGTTGCGGTGCTGTTTGGGCGGCACCGAAACTGGGTCGGGCTGCAGTGTTGCTTCGGCGACACTGCGGCTGAGGAGTGGCCGCAGGGGAAGAGGAGTGTCGGTATTGCGATGCGCCGTTCTCCCTATCCTCTGCGGCTGAGTTGGCCTGCGGGCGCCGATCGGGCAGTCGCCGCCCGAACAGCACGGGCCCGAGACGGCAGTGCGCGTGTTCCGCACGCGCCTCTCGAAGGAGGGGGGGCTAGGCCCCTAAATCGGACGGGGCCCGCTCGCGGTGAGCGGGCCATGGCCCGTCGGGGTCGCGGACCCCGACACTCTGGCCGTCTGGAGGAACATCGTGGGTTTTAGTCGGTATGCTGGCCGCGCTTTGAGTGCAGTCGGAAAGTCCGCCTTGCCCGGGCGGGTGCGTATGCGTAATGCATTTCCCACGTAAAAAAAAAATAAAAAAATTGGATAGATGACCGCATAGTGGTATTTGATCTACGTGTCTTCGTGCTTCGGAGGGCACGTTAAAAGTTGGTCTCAGTTGTTACCAAGTTGATAACAGTCGTTAGGTCAAGTCGAATGCCTCTATGGGAGACCTAAAAAAAATCCTGACCACTCGATATTTGATTTTGAGCATCATGGCCTGATAGACCTATCAATATAAGTCAATTATATACTTTATTTTACGAAAGTAAAGTTTATTGCACAATTCCAGTTTCATACGAACTCATTGACAGCATTATCATTAAAAAAATAAACTGTAGATCAATTTTTGAATTCACCTGTTACCGTTTTTTTCTAATTACTCGTATATTACTATCACCTGTCAAGCAAGTGTTGATAATGAACATGGCCCTGATAATGACATACCTTTACAAAAAAGGGTTGCTTACGTGATCTATGAACAGCAGTTAACGAATATAACCTAAACAAACAGTTGTAGGAAGCATGTTACTTCAAAAAACCATTTCAATATTTTATACTTAAAAAAATTCTACGATTTTTATCACGCGATGAATATACCAAGTATAGACACCTTATGGTCCATCGGACATGTGTTCCACATATGTTACGATAATAACCCATACATACATATTGATATCGTGTAATTTTTACTGTATAGCCTCTTTTGTTGGGTTTTTTTTATTAAACCCTTTCATACTGCTGTCGAATAGTGGCATAGTTGTTCAATTAGAGGCATTGTGGACCAAGATAGATTAGTTTCGGTGTTTTTGTATAATTATTTTTAGTTATAGATGGTGTATTCTGTGGTGATGAAGCGAGAAACCGTTGCTTTGAAAGCATACAAGTAACTTAAGACTAATTTGAGCCACTTTCTTGTTCAATTCGTTCTAGTGACATTAATGCACGTATTACAAAATACTTATACTTAAAAAAAAAATGATTTTAATTATTATTTAATTTATTAAATGAATAGTAGAAAATATTTGTACCTAAGTTTAAAAGCTTTGATTTGATAATAATGATATAATTAGGAAAGTTTAAAATCTAAAATGGTCATTTGCAAAAATGATTCTGCTAATTTAAGTGTTTTGATCAATTCAAATGATAAACAGCTTTATTACATTTCTAATATCTTATTAGGAGCGATTATAAAAAATATAATTACTGTATAGCTACTGACTACTGTTACGCGTAAATTAATTTTAATAATCGTAATATTTTCGTTTTGGCGATTTCTAATGAGATATTATATATGAATTCTACTCGTATGAGAAGAACTAAGTCATGTAATTTTTTTTATTTATAAATGCATAGATTTATAATGGATTTCAAGTCTGTAAGTTAATAGTAGTAATGATTTTATTGACTAGATAATTAAACAAATGAAGAACCTATTACGAAAAATCTCCTAGAGTTCATCTAGTTTGAGTACCATTGGATGAACCGAGATCATACGAAAGCATAGTTGGCCAAGTTTCTAGTGAAGCCATAAAAATAAAATGGCAAGCAGGTTTATATACGTACTTATTGTTAATAATATAAGAATATATTGTACATTTATATTAAGAAATCGATATTGTACAGATGAATTATTTACGACCATTTCCTCGATTCCGACAGGAAATTGTTTCTTAGCAAAAAATAATAACAGAAACAACTTTTGACTGCTACCAACTCGATATACCATTTGCTGTATATTGCCGCTACTATAAGACTCGTTATGTTAATCAAAAGCATTGCAATCCATTGACGTTTTTAAAAAGTTAGCTTGTACTATATCGTCAATGTATTTCGTGGTATTTGTTAAGGTCGTTACAAGGATTGATAAAAGGGTTTATAGATAAATGCCAATGTAACATAAATCGTATATTCGTGTGAACTGACCACGCCTGCCGAATGATACATTCGAAGCAATCAGTAGGTAGATAATAATTATTTTATTAGTATACAACACCTTTTCGCCTATTTCTCCCAAGTGATTTAATGTTTATTTGTAATTAATATCTTATAAACGGTTTAGACGTTGTTCTTGATTAGACTTTTTAATCTAGATTCCTCAGTTAAGTGATTATAATTACATAAACTATGTTCTGATAAACTATATAAACGCGCGTTTACAGTATATTTTAAGTAAGTTTCCGAACTTAGTATTAGATTTTTTGATGAAGTTAAAACTAAACCTATATAAAACTACTCTAAATTTAGTAAATAATAATTATTTTATTAAATGCTAATAACTAGCATGGTAGCTCTCATTAATACAGAGTATTAACGTATTAAAACTTCGTCGTTGGTGCTGAGGTGTTAAAGCAACGATAAGTAATGGCACCTTAGGACAAAACATCTCCCCGTGATATAATCACGTAAAAAATAATTACTATAATAAGCCCAGTCTTCAGGCCAATAAAAGGAGAATAAATACATGCTTTATTTTAATATATTTTTTTTAAATTATTTTATTCTGCCTTCGTAATAGAGTAAAAATTATTAGTGATGAACTTCTATTCAAAATCGTGTGTCGGCACCTTAATCTGAAGCTAGATTTAGTGTAAACGAGAATGCAAAGGTGTTATAAATCAATAATAACTAGAAATTACACACGATCAGTAGTATTAATTTTAATGATTTATAATTTTATTTATGATTTATAAAATAATATTGATAATATACAAACTGTAATGCCAGTATTTAATATTTAAAGCAGACATATTATTAATGTACGTTTTGATAAATGTAGAAAATATAAATGAACATTAATTGGGCTATGTCATTTAATTCAGATTATGAGGCCAATTTTGTGCCGGGCTAAACAAAGAACCATTTTTAATTCAAGTCAAGTCAAAAAATGAAATTATACGTGTTGTAAAAATACATTCATTTCATACATTTGTTAAAAAAGGAAAAACTCAAACTGCTCATGAAAAGTTGATATATTTATATCAATCTTTCCAAAAATTATATGCAAAGCATTAGATATAAATTCTGAGAGAATACTCTCTTAGGAAACATAAAAATATTGACTTTTTTAATTTAGATACCAATTTATTAAACTGTATTAAATTACATTCAATTATGTGTAATAAAATCTATCCTCTAACTAACAAAAGACTGCATGTGGATAAATATATACGGAGGATATCCCAGTGCTACATTTTTATAATTGTGACATCAAATACTAAAAAGCATAATAAAATAACTGTAAGTATAACTAACTGCAACTGCTTTAATTTTGATAGGAAACACACGATCACATTTCAATGCGAGATAATAAAACTCTATGAGATAATAACGATTGTACGATAAACCGCAAGCTTACGACGTAAATTATGGCAATTTCCTTTTCGGATCGTTCGCAAGAACAACTCCAGTAGCTTGATTTGTTATTGATAATTGCGAGTTTTATGCTTTATTAATTATTGACATATCCGGGCATAAGGCATAAAAATATAAACTAGAATGAACCGTACTGATCCGGAAATTGTAAGTAAAAATATTTATCTAAGCACTTCAGTATTAATTTTTGTATGGCGCTTTAAAGTTTTGTTAAGCTCGTAAAGATATGAAGTTCACTCGTTACTTGAACAACGCTTTGTGCATCATTATGTATTTATAATTTTTATTTCCTCTATTAAAGTTCCGGAATATAAAGTAAAATAAAATATTAGCTATTAGGTACCTACAATTAAATACTATAGCAAAATCGTGGCAGATATCATTTTACCCACTTTAAATTATTCTATTTTGAAAGTATACATAAACGAAGTTTTTGATTAAGTCATAAAATATGTTAATAAATAGTTTTGTTCTCCAAATTACAATTATATTAGTTTTAATTCTTTGTTGTTTTGTCAGTCTTGAACACAAAATCTATGATAAATTTCTTTCTTTTATGTATCACTATCCCGTTGTTAAGATAAAATGCAAAATTGTAAAAGGAATCTCTTAAATCAATGAAGCTGTTATATCTACATTTCAGCCTGGACCTTAAAATTCAAAAGTAACTAATATACGTCATAGCTATATGTCACATGAGAAGTGTCAAATTTTTAATTTACTTGTACCAAAATTACTAAGTAAACACAAAACAAGCTGGACGTCACCGTGATCGATTTCATATAACGTTTTCTTTAATTATGTCGTGCGCCTACGCAGACCGGAATGTATACGCTCTGACTATCTTACCAGAAGTATTGATTTATTACTTTGCATTAACTGGAGTATTAAAATGTTAGCGTTAACGTGATGCTTTATCTTTACGGTTGATTTCCTTAAGGGAATTGAGGAACAAGTAGCATCTTTAAAGTGGCCATATTTAACAAACTTTTCCTTATTTGTTTCTTGAAGCTACCTGATTGGTTTTGTTTTAATCATTTTGTAAGCTATAGTTACTTAAACGTACTGTTTGAATCTGCGTTTCTATGAATTCTTTGAAAATTTAAGGGTAAAATCATGTTTTTCTAAATTTTTTACAATTTCTCTTTATTCGTTTAGAAACTTAATTCTTGTGTATTTTATCTTAGATAAAATGAGGACGGAAACTTAAAATTGAAACATTCAAGTTTTGTCTGCAATAAATTCAAACTCATTTTATTTATTTAGATTTTAAATCAGTTGAAAGACAGGTTTGAATATCATAAACGATAATCACATTTATAAAATTTAAAACAACAAAATATACATTTAAACTTATATAAATTACTATTAATGAAAAAAGCAAAGAATTTGCAAAACATGATCTCAATGAAAATTTTCAATGTCTACTGTTGAAAATTGTACATATGAAATTGCTGAATAAAATCTATTTTACGTAGTTATTTAGAAATTAAACATGATAAAACATTACATTGATGAATGTTACGTTCAGATAAGAGTTAAACTTTTTTTGATAAATAAACGAAAGTGGATCAAACCATTTACGTAACCAAAGCACTCTGGTTCTGATTGAAATCACCGGTAATAATGATTTTACGCGAATTCAATTTAATGTTTTAACATAGTCGCATCATCAAAAGTAATCTCCGCTGGATAAAACCAATTAAACGGATTTTTGTATAATTATACCAATGTTTGGCGATTAAATATAGCAGTTTTAAATATATTAAACAATTAAATAATTTGGTTTAATTTTTATCTGATACTTAATTGCAGTTTAAGAAAAAAAATGTATTTTGCAATTTGCTGATACGTGAATTTGAAGGTGTCATCCAAATTAAAAAATTGTTTATAAGCCATCACTTTTACACATTACATGCCAGGCATGTTTAGGAGCGGCTAGGGATAGCTTTCCTGCAATCATGCGTAAAAGAACAGCATCATTGTTATATAGGATTCGTGGGAGTACCAATAGCATCCTTAAAGTAATTAGTAATAAGCCAGACTGTCTTTTCCTGGAGCATTGGAGCCGAATGCACATTTGCGGCCCTGATGCTACAGGAAAATATATGAACTAGTTTTTATTATTATTTCCTTTATTTAAATTCATTCTCAAAATTACATTTTTAAATATAAGTATATAAAAAAACACATACATTTAAAAATATAAAAATTGGAGACCCACCGGCATCGGGTACAGGGACCAAGCTACCGGCGGTTAGGGCTCCAGAGATAGGAACCTCCTCACAATGCAGGCCGTGTCAAGCAACACCGCCTTCTGTATCTGGCCCTTGACCCAACCAGCTAACGCGAGCCTCTTATTATTATTATTATTATATCGACGGTTATAAGGCTAATTGGTCTAAGCGACATTTTTTGCGATATTGAGTTATATACATATTTAGAATCAGCGCATTTTTCTGCGTCTTTTGAATTAGGTTTCAAATTTTTATGAGCATATTTTTGGCGCTTGAACCCCACACTAACTTTGCTCTCATTTTGGACGTCTATGGTCTAACCGCTACAAAATTTGAGCAATATTTTGTAGTTGGTAACTTAGACTAGACCCAGAATTTTTCATACGTCGGTTGATTCGTTTTTCCTACAACTATTTTGAATGACCAATGCGCGTTAAGACATTTGACCTTTTGCTCGACTACATGGTTTTGTCGCTTGAGACATTTTTGCATTACGTAATAAAGATAGGCTATGTCGCTTGAACCATTATGCTTCCATTTTAATAAGAGGCCTGGCCGGTTGAACCATTTCAACTTGGCCCAAGTTTTATTTTGTAATGACGTTTGAACCATTTTTCCTTATATTGGTATTGATGTTTAATGTTACATAATCCTTCTGAGATACGTTCAAACTTTTATAGTTTCGGTAATTACACCATTTTACTTAAATTGAAATTGAAAAATGTTAGCTGTTAAGTCATCAGAAAATAGTAATAAAGATTATACTTACGTCGTTTTAAAAAAACAAAAAATGTGTTATGAATTAAGGTACTTTACTGTGAAATTTCAATTCATTTATTCTTAATAGTAAAAAATTAAAACTCGCACTATTCCGTATTCTATGCCCATCATAATCTGGTTTATGATGACCAGATTATGATGTAATGTATATTGCACTAGTGGTATTATTGCAATCTGTAATCTTAATAATTAATTATCTTGTTAAGCTTTTCAGCTAATTGTGTTAGTTTCATTCATTTTTGATAAAGGATTTGGATAGTCCAAATAATTTTTATTTTCTATTTCAAACATTGGTTTTATTTTAAAATGAACTCTAATCATTACATCTTTACGTATTCATGATCAATCTTAACAATGGTATAAGAGCTTACGTCTAATATTATGATAGCAAGCATTCACTTTACTTGATTCTGTTTGAACATTTGTTATTGTTTGTATTAATTTACTTTACTCCAGTTCAAGTTAACTTGTTACTTAAACTCTTTTGACATGCTAAATGCATAGGGACGCGTGTAGTTTATGTTATTTTTCTTGTTCTGTTTCATATCCATATCCACATTTGAACTAATTTACTTTTAACTTGAATATAAATCACTGGCAGTTAGACCATTTTATCCTTGTTCTATTAAAAAAATAATACGATGCATTTTGAGTTAAGCGACATTTATTTCATTAAAAAAAGCCTATATATTCATTAAAACTATTTAGGAAGGTGCAATATGTATTTACGGAAATACTGTATTGATTAGATCAACATCCACGCAGTAGTTTTTTTTTAATGTTTTTTTCCGAAAAACGAAACTTTAAATCGCTCTCCTGTAACTTTTAAAAAATGTCGCTTAGATCAATTAGCCTTTTAACCGTCGATATATTAATAGCTTGTGATATTAATTTTAGAATGCGGATAAACATTTCGTATATACTTTTTTTTTGTAAATACATACATATTATACATAGAAACACCCAGATGCAAACCATGTTCATGCACACAAATATTTGCACTGAGCGGGACTCGAATCTAACAACCTCTGCATGGCAGTCCATACACACCAAACCAAAGAGGTAGGAAATTTGTGAATTTAATTATACTCCTAGAACAGAACCGTAAGGATTAAGACTCAAAAATAACATTAAGTAGTTTAATATTGCCTTCTGCGATATTAATTTAGAAGCTTAACGAATGAATTGGTAATCGTTTCTAAGAATAGAATGTACTAATACATTCTGCAGAGCCTTAAATAAAGAGATGGTTCTATTACGTGAAACTACGACAATGTTGCTGACCATTCAAGCGTATTGCGTTACCTTAGACTTGTTTATTAATTTTTGATACTGTATCATTAAAGTCTAATATTTTCGTGCATCATATTAATATAAAAATATTTTAATTTTTTTACACAAAAATACTTTAAGCTCGTAGAGCTCTGGAATAATGATAACAGTACAAAAAATTTGGTACCTTAGCATGTATAAACTATATAAAAATCAGACAGGTTATTTTAATTTTAAAAGAAAAATCCATAAATAAAGTTGTTTCTGTAAGATCTACAAGATTGACTACTTTTTTTTATATTGGTCTACCAAAGTGACTCCACCCCGCCTGATGGTAAGCAGTCAGTGGAATCCATTATGGCGGCTGGAAATGGGGTCAGGGGAAGGGAATGAGGGAGGTGAGAAAAAAGGAAAGGGAGGAAATTCGGTCTTCGGCGCTCTCACTCACCGAACGAAACGCAGTAGTACGGATACTACTACTCTTACGTTGATCATCTATGAAAGGGAAGTACTTCTCCGGACGATCTGGCCCATTCATGCTGAAACCAGCGTGGATGTACTACCTATAAAAAGTTACATGACGATAGTCTTTAATATAGTGTGTCACCGAAATCAAAATTCCGGTAGAGGTCATAATTATACGTGCCTGCAATAAATCCCTGTATATAAATCCGTTGACAGTGTGGGCATCGTAAAACTTAACCCGTAATAATATTTTAGCCAAGAACTACAAATTTATTCTTCCATATGGACGGGCGTGGTGGTCAGTATAAGGTAGGATCTCACCTGCCATTTGGGTGAGGTACGGTGTAAAGTAAAAGTTACAAGCGATTTTGAGACGTTTTCGTAATAAAATGACAAGAAGACTTTTTATTAACTTATACATACTTAAGTTCTGATGCACGTAATTTTTGCTACGATATTAAAAATTACAATGCCAGGGTATCAATTGCGTACGTTAGTAAAGATCCTACTCCACAATTACAGGTATTGTAACACTGTATGACGTATCTCCACTCTTTAAAGTACCAGGGTTCCCTAATCTATGGTACGATTAAGTAGGTATAAAGGTACTATGATCAAAGAATATAAAATTATGCTGGGACGATGAGCCGAAAGTGTTTTGTATCATACTCGTACCAGCATCGCCCACTATAAATTTTTGATAACATCGAAGAGTTTAAAAATTTTATAGTGCATTTGAGTTTAGTGTTGATTTCTGCATAATTAAATAACCTTTCAATGTTAATTTTTAAAATTACTTTATCAAGTTTGTGGAAACTTATGTAATACACTTTCTTAGAAATTCTTTATTTTATTGAGTGTCTATTTAAGTTGAATATGATGACTTGTACTTAAATCGAAATAGCAATATCTCTGAACTGACGCCCGCTATAAGTTTATATTTTGTACCACACAATAAGCCCGCAGGCAGACAACACCTGAGCTGATCTATAGCCACAACGGTACTGCGGGCCAAATTGTTACTTGCAATAGTGTTTTAGTTTAAACTAGTCATGCCCCGCGGGCTCGTCTGTGTTACTCTATGACAATGTACACAGTGCGTGCTACCTGTAAGAGTAAAGAGTAAATCGTGTCACTGCTGGCTTATACCGATACTTATACTGAAGTTCCTGTAGATCGCTAAACTATCATTAGGTTTGTTTAATAAATAAAATAAAAATAAAAAAGCCTATATTTCTTACAGAATTACAAAATGTTTGTGTATGGTTAGTATTATTAAATCTAGAGTGTTAGTAACTATTTATATTATGTATTTATCTTCTACTTGTATTTTATGTTCTATATTGAATTTATATCCATAGTAATTTATTTATTCTGCAAGAACCCCTCTGCAGGTAAAGGCCTCCTCCAAAGTGATCCAGTCTTCCCTGGATTTTGCAGATTGCATCCAATTGGGGCCCGCTGTGCGTTTAATTTCGTCCTCCCATCTGTTACGAGGTCTCCCTTTCTTTCTTTTGCCTACAGGTCCATTCCATGCTGTAATAGATTTTGTCCATCGCTGATCTTGAAGCCGTGCCACATGTCCTGCCCACTTCCATTTTAATCCAAGAGCCTGTGTTAGACCGTCTGTTGCTTTGGTGGTGTTTCGTATTTTTGAATGTCGTATTTTATGTAACTTCTTTATATTTAACATACTGCGCTCCATTCCGCGTTGGCAAGTCGTGATTTTATGTCTTACGTTTTGATTAAATTTCCACGTCTGGCAGGCGTAGGTTAGACATGGTATAAGGCAGGAGTTCATGACCTTGGTCTTCAGGCTGATTGGCATGTTACTCTTAAATATTTCCTTTAAGCTCCAGTACTTGTTCCATGTTAGCTGTGTCCTACGTTCTGCCTCTTGTAAGTTGCTGTGTCTGTCGAAGCTAATTTGTTTTCCGAGGTATATGTACTGATCGGTGTAATTGAGAGCTTCGTCGTCGACATATATTTGTACCTTGGTGCTGTTTGTCATTATCATTGTTTTGGAGCGGTTCATTTCTAAGCCTGCAAGCTTGCTAGCGGTATTTAATGACTCTATCATGTATTGTAATTCTGTACCATTCTCTGAAATCAGCACCAGGTCGTCGGCGAAACGTAGGTGGCTCAAGTATCTGCTTTTTATATTAACTCCACATTTATTCCAGTCTAGCTTACTTATTATTGACTCTAATACGGCTATAAATATTAAAGGTGACAGAGGGTCACCCTGTCTTACCCCTCTGTTTACGGGAAACCAGGGACCAGCTGTTTCTAGTTTAACTCTACTTTGGCTGTTGTTGTATATATTTTTTATTACTTGAATGTAATCTTGTTCCACATTCTGTGTTGATAGAGTTTCCCAGATATAGTTATGTGACACTGAGTCAAATGCTTTTTTATAATCTATAAATACCAAGTAGAGCGGCCTGTTTCTCTCCTGGTACTTTTCGATGAGAAGCTCTACTGTGTGGATATGGTCAATCGTTGAAAAGCCTTTTCTGAATCCTGCCTGTTCAATGGGTTGTCTGTTTTCTATCGTAGAGCTTATTTTTTTGTAAAGGATTGTGGAAAATAGCTTATATGTACTAGGCAGGAGGCTTATCGGTCTGTAATTGCCTATTTCCTTTGGATCACCTTTTTTGTATAACAAAATGATGTTCGATTCTGACCATTGGGCGGGCGTCTCTCCTGTTTCAAGGACAGAGTTAAATAGATTAGTAAGGGGAGCGGCTAGTATAGGGCCAGCTACTTTTAAAGTTTCGTTTGTTATGTTGTCCGATCCCGGGCTTTTATCTGATTTTAGTTTCTTCAATGCCCCGATGACTTCATTTTCTTCAATTTTTACTCTATTACCTGTGTTGCTCTGCGACTCCTTGATGGTATCTTGGATTTCGTTGCTTATGTATTTTGGCTCTTGTGCGCTATACAATTCCCTGTAGAACTCAGAGGCTATACTGATAATGTCGCTGCGGTTGTTTATGGTTTTCCCACTTCGTGTTAGGCCGTCGATCCAAGCTTTGTCAGGTTTCAGCTCCTTATATGCCTTTTTCGTGCTTCCTGTGCGGCTCAGATGTTTTTCTATAGTGTTATATCTATAGTGACTGTAGTCTTGTTTAATATATTTACTAACAAGCTTATAAAGGGCCGAGATTTCGTTTCGTATAGCTCTGGTTTTGTTTGCTCTTTTTTGCAGTTCCTGTCTTCTTTTGAAAAGTTTTGTTTAATAACTGTAGCTAATTGCTTTGAATATAGATATATTATAAACTAACGATATAACAATCGTGCTCATCACACAAATATTTGTCCTGGGTGGGAATCGAACTCACGACCTCCGGTTTAGCAGTCAGGATCACTAACCACTACGCCAACAGGCCAGTCATATATATTAACCAATTAACTATAGCAGAAGTAGATCCTCGCTGATTGCAGCATGAATGCGCCGGATTGACCGGGAAAAAGATCGAAGTAAATATTAGTTTTCATGTTAATGCCTTCGCTCCGTGAGTGAGAGTGCCGGCTGCTCAAATACCCTCTCGGTCCTTTCCTTTTCTCTTTTCCTTCCTCATCCCCTTCTCCGTGGTGGGCACCGGCTTGGTTGTGTTTTATGAGCATTATTATTTCTTCAATACTTGAAAAAAAACAGCCATCTCTATAGGTTACGGTTACCACTTACCATCAGATGGATGATTGCTTGCTACCAAAGTTGTATATTAAAAAAAATATTTTCTTACAACGTGCTACAGTTATAAAACATAATGAAGAAACTTTTGAGAAAGTTACATAGTGATTTTATAATAAAACATTTCTTGTCCAAATGACATAAGAACCAAAATAAAGAAAATTAAGAGGGTACCAGGCGAGCTTTCTGGTAAAAGATTTATTTTTTACAATTAAGATCAGGACCAATCCAAGCAAAGTTTATACACTTCTGTGCAGTATTAAAGACGTTATCGTGTTTAAAACAAAGTTGTTTGTCATCACCTGTTCAGGGGCCCTACCACAACCTCATATAGCAATCTCATTACCTCACTTTGTCTCTATCCTTGTTTTTAATGGTACGAGAGAAAAAGACAAAATACAAAGTAACATTAAAATAATACTGCTCTAAGAAGTAAGCCGCCATAGTGGAGGCCACCATACCTGTAGTTTGGCTTTTAGAATGGTGTCCGCCACTTCGGGTTTCCACTGACTGCTTACCATCAGGCAGAGTGGAGTTACTAGGCTCATTAAAAAAAAGAGGTGGTGGTAGGACCCAAAAGGTGTCAAAAGTACCTAAAATACATTTTACGAGGTCAGGAGTTTTTACACGATGTACCTACCATGGTCGACAATATTCCTGAATTCATTAGTCACTAAAATGTGATGCAATCTTCACTTACCTTATCCAAGTGAATAAAAGAAGTTTTTTAGCAGACTTCAAAATGGAGGAGGAGGTTCTCAATTCGGGTCGTATTTTATTTTTATGTTTGAGCGATTTCTCAACCAATTATGAATGGATTTTAATGATTCTTCTTTTGCAAGATAGGTCATGTTTCAGACGTGATCCCCTAAAAATTTAATGACATTGGATCAGCACTTTTAAAAAATTAACAAAAACTAAATATACACAGATGATGTTTTGGTTTGTGTAAGTTATATTGAGAAATTCTACTTTTAGTTTTTGTTTAAGTTTGTATTTAAATGTATGGTTTTGAAGTGGGTTTTGTATTTTTGTAAAAAAAATACATTATTTTCTTTTTAGCAAGTTTCAGCCATACTAACTAACTAAAGAAGAATAATAAGATGTTAGATAAAGTTTACTGTTTCTCGTCATATTTATGAACTAGTAGATAACAGTTATTTTAAAGATGAAGAAGTTTTTGAGATTGCAATCCCCTCTAGTATACGATCTTCATTTGAAAACCCGATTTTATGCAATGGATTGTTCTGCTCTGAATCGCTTTTACAATATGTCTATATGTGTATTACTAATAGCGCTTCAGCGCCGAACGAAATATCGGGCCTTTCAAGAATCTTGGATTAAAGTTTGCATATAGAAAGTGTTAGACGATATCACTATCCCTCCCGCGTTGTCTCTACAAAAGCCAAAACAAATATTACATTATTACATGTATAAAGAGCGCCTTAAAAGTTCAATATCTTACGCCTACGACCATATGGCCAAACCGATACTTAACTACAAAACAAAACGAAAATAAATAGACGCCGAAATCAGCTTCCAGCTATTACTGTAAACTAGTAATATGGAGATACGAATTTTTTTATTATCTTCAATGAATAGTTATTATGTTAGATGAAAGCCGATACGCGGGCACGCGCCAACTAAGAATTATATAGGAATGTTATACCAGATGGTTATCTCGTTCGAAAGCTTGTTGTTTTGGTGTTCTATACTTGAAATCAAAAAGTATTCTTGTATCAGATTAATAATAATGTGTATTTGTCAGTCTAATTAAAAGTTCACGAATATGCGACATTTACAGATTGATGGGACCACACCTTGAATATTAGATTTGGGAATATTTAATGATAGAACACTGCTTGGTATGCAGGTGGAAGTTGGTGTTAAGTATGTAAGTAATCCATTTTAAGATAATGTGTGGGTTGTGATATTCTTTAATTAATTAATGTTACTTTATAATAAATATACCAGTTGAAAGCTACGTTGAAAATTAGCTGTTTATGTCGATAGTATGTGGGCATAGGATCTAATCTAAATTCGGAAGATATGATCATAATTTAAGATGTTACTCAGTATACTCAGTAATAGTATTAGATATTATTATTTTTAGGATAATGGTGAGTTTAACACTTAGTGGGTTACTGAGTGAGATATGTAGGTATGGAGGAGCCGGCGCCACTGAGAAAATGTTTGTAGTACATTTAAGTGGCTTAGTAGACTAAGCCACTAAAAATAGTATAAAAATGTATTCTTACACCAAAAAAAAAAATGCTGCAATAATCCAAAATTTTAGTCTTACCATCTATTACATTGGCATATCTAATAGAAGACTTTTTTAGAGGAAAAATGCATTAACGTATACTGCCACGTCCGGGCAAATGAGGTGGTTATGTTTGGCTAGCTGGCCTGTGATGAAAGGCGGCGGAAAATATCGACTAAAACGTCGATGTGCTCGTGTCGTGTGTAGATCATTCCTTCAACCTAAAGGAAGTAATATAACTAGAGATTTATTTTCTACTACCCTACAATAAACTGCAGACAAGTCAATATTGTCTAAATAATGCTATGTCCGATGTGGAATAACTCAGAAACAAATCCCTTTTATTATTGCATCACTCATTTTATGAAGGAACCTAAACTGAACTAAAATTTTAATTGATCTGTCTGAACTAATGTTATAAAGAGAAAAATTTACTTCTTGTATGTTTGTTTGTTTGTATCCAACGGTTTTTCAAAAAGTCTACGTTACAGATTAGAATTTTTTTTTACCTTTAGAAATAAATAAATTCAGCGGGTAACATGGGCTGTATTTTATTATGTTTAACATATTATTTATAAACATTTTAAGCGCCTTCGTAAATCTAAATAATGCAATACGACACTATTGCTATGATATTTACCGTAGGAGTTTGTTGTGAGGTCGAATGAAACTTTTGATACCGAAGAGAAGCGAGGCCGGACCTCTAGTACCTAATGTTATAAGGAGAAAGAGCTTAATAGAAAAATGAGCTAGTATCTTCTAAAAAAAGAACATCGATCCGTTATAAAAAACACATCTGAATACCACCACCAGAAAAGAATAAAGACTGTAGTGAAATTTCGGCGTACCATTGTCTAATTTGTACCATCATAACGTGGCTATACGAACATTAATAAATTACTGCCTCTAGCAAAACTCTGTGACCGGATAACGTACCTTAAACCATTACTCAATATCAAACTGAACCGTATTATTGAACACAAAAGGTATAATTTACATTGAAAGGTTCGATGATTTGCATTCACAAATTCATTGACCAAAATTAAGGCAGTTTCCGATTAATAAGAGCTATAACAATTTCGCCTCGAGCACTGTGCGCCTTGGTCATTATTAGATACTTCCTCTCTGTATTTTATTTTTTTTAACGACTAGACTAAAATAGCATAACTGCACTGGCTGTTAAATATTTTGACATCGTTAGGCGGCAATTGGTGGTCGACACAAATAATTATTAATTCGCATGACTAAATGGAGTTCAGTAACTCTACCAAGATGAGCTTTGTTTTACCAGTCAGTGACACTATAAAACATTTAGTAGTATACCAGTGACGCACCTGGTATTAACTTTGAGAACTAATTTTCCAACAACATTACGCTGTCACCGACAAAAGTACGTTAATTTCATGTATATATTCGTTTTTACGGTAGTAGATTCACGCTGATTTCAGTATGAACGGGCCGGATCGTCCGGGGAAGTACTACCCTCTCATAGAAGATCGACTTAAGAGTAGTAGTATCCGTACTACTGCGTTTCGTTCGGTGAGTGAGAGCGCCGGAGGCCCAATTTCCTCTTTCCTCACCTCCCTCATTACCTTTCCCTAACCCCATTCCCAGCCGCCATAGTGGAGGCCACCATACCTACAGTTTAAGACGATGGCTTTTGGTACAGTGACCGCCACTTCTGGATTCCACTGACTGCTTACCATCAGGCGGGGTGGAGTCACATTGGTAGGCTATAATATAAAAAAAAAATATGTATGAATTTGAATTTAGATTTTATAAAACGGCCACATATGCTTTTTGCTTCAATATAGTGTAATAAAGAATTAAAGTAATTGAGTAAGAAGTATTACAACAACATTTTGGATTGTCTAAAAAAGCATAGTAGAGTTTAAAGCTCCTTTTTAGACTAGATTAAAATGCTGTTGACGTTTGATAAGTAGCAACATAAACGATTTTTGTCAATAAAATTACCAAGAAGTTTTTCTCATAATACATCATTTCAATCAATATAAATTAATCTATGAATAGATTATTTTTAGATGTACGAAATTGTTTACAATTTCTGCATAAAGTAAAGTTTGTTCTGTTTTGTCACTAACTTATCCAAAATACGAATCGGATTTTGATACCGATTTCAATATCAATTGGAAGATTCTTTTTGTAAGGTTTATATAATTATGTATATTACAAAAACAATTGAAAACCCGTGAGTTGTGTGTATTTGTGTCGTAAAACATATATTAGTGTTCTCTTGCGAAGGAAGATCGAGTTTTTAGTAACTTATAATCATAATAAATATTAATAGTAAAATATAAAAATTATGTATCGCACGTAGCAAAGCTGATTTTTCAAAAACACTACATTACATTACCATCTCGTACCCTATGATTGGCACAACAAACATTTTATTAGTCGACATCCAGAAGCCGCAGCGTAATGACTAGATTGATGAAATTATTGTCAATATCGACTGTATTGCCTTCGATCAGAGCCCAGAGTCATATGGTCTCAGTGCAGTCTATCTTATAATTTAATGTTTCCAGCAAATTGCATACGATGATGAAATGAACCTCAGTGGCTGTCACGTAACATCATAATGAACCCCTCCCAATAATTACAGTCGGGTAATATCCTGTACAGGGACGGCCTTGGGATGCGGGCTTTGCAGACAGGTGCACATAAGACGTACTTAGAATTCAGTCTAATGTTTTATTAACGCAGCAAAATGTGGGAACATTACTGTAATTTTGTATTAATAGTCAAATGTGAGTCTTACACTTAAATACGATGCTCGTATTACACTCGACCTAGCAGATATTTACTTTTTAAATATATCCTTGATATATGAAATACACAAGTCGTTTTTATGTACGAAGAGTAGCCGTCTAAATAAATAGCACCTACTAGTCTTAGATATACCTATGCCAGTGTTGGTTCCAACTTACTGAGACTTTCAAAGTTTCTTGGGCAATGATGTTTCTGGCAAAGAGACGTTTGTGTTTAAAAACAAACGCCTACTTAGAGATAGTGATGTTCTGGACCACACCACACGCTTTGTCTCTATCCTATTTTTTTAGATTGGTAACCTTCAATAGATAATAATAATAATATTCTACCACATTCACACAGCGCCATCTAGCCCCAAATTAAGCAATTATATTTGCTTGTGTTATGGGTACTAAACAACTGATATACTACATACATACATTTTTTTTTTAAACACATACATATTATAGATAAATTACACCCAGACACAGAAC
The DNA here is from genome assembly GCA_963082885.1 of Parascotia fuliginaria. NCBI lineage: Eukaryota > Metazoa > Arthropoda > Insecta > Lepidoptera > Erebidae > Parascotia > Parascotia fuliginaria. Next base: position 16,536,907 of record OY720177.1, read on the forward strand.
AAACAATCATGCTCATCACACAAAGGTTTGTCCTGGGTGGGAATCGAACCCACGACCTCCGGCTTAGCAGTCAGGGTCACTAACCACTAGACCAACAGGCCAGTCAAATGTTTCTATTATTCACAAAATAAATGTCTTCCATCAGGTAAACATTATCCCTTTTTACCATTTTAAAATATTCCAACTCCGTCTCTGGTAATTCACCAGAAACTTGTTTAGTCATATTGCGTATCTCATTCATATAAGGCTGATAACGTTCTCGCTTATTGAATAGATGGGATCGATCAGATCTATTCAAGATTGTCTGCGTACTGCAAATGGACATTGACTCATGTTGCTTCAATGAAAACAGCTACCTTGATATGTTACCGTGACCGAAGCAAGAATTGCTCTTTAAGTCAAGCTTGATTGGAATTTTCTAATAATGAAAGGTAAATTAAAAAATATTAAACATGTATAAATATAGCTGCGATTATATGATAAAATTTAAAACCACGAAATTATGACACTAAATTGCGACGTTGTTAGTCTTATGTGTGAACGCTGTGGCAGTCGCGCACTAAGAACAAATATTTGTGTGACCGACCAAAATATTGACAGTGAGCGAATTTATGTCCGTTCAATTGATTTTTTTAAATTTTCAATTTAAGTTTAATTTATTTATTATTTATGTATTTACAAAAAAAAAAAAAAAATTAATGCGTCTCCCTGCGCGATCGTTTGAGAAACGAAGAATTCCGCAGGCGAACCAAAGTGACTGACGTGGCTCGCAGAGTTGCTTCTCTGAAGTGGCAATGGGCAGGACACATAGCTCGCAGAACTGACGGCCGCTGGGGCAGAAAGGTTCTAGAGTGGCGACCACGAACCGGAAGACGCAGCGTGGGCAGACCCCTCACAAGGTGGACCGACGACCTTATAAGGGTGGCGGGCAACCGATGGATGAGGGCGGCGAACGACCGGCTACGATGGCGAAAATTGGGGGAGGCCTATGTCCAGCAGTGGACGTCTTTTGGCTGATATGATGATGATGATGAAGTATGTAGGTATAGCCGCATTCTAGAACCCATAACACAAGCTATAATATATGCTTATTTTGAGTCTAGATGGCGTTGTGTGTAGTTTTGTGATATTATTATTATTTATTAATTGTATGTTTACAAAGTTCACAATGACACAGTGCGTACTTTTTCTTTTATAATAATATAGCCTTCGTCTACACACGTGCATACAAAAACTCGTAAGATGAACACGCGCGCATTAAATAAACTATCATATGATCGACTGCAATATTCTGAACTAATAATTTCCCTTAACATATTCATACATACAAATTGTCGTATTATTCATAACTTACAAAAATTCAGGTGCATTATGGTAATGATGTAATAATGCGCTGACGATCGACTTTACCCTTGTCCAATGGTAAATTGGAGCCTGTTATGGATAATTTTGTACACAATGTTTTTGACCATGGAAAATTGGATTTTAAGAGCGAGCAAACAGCGTACGTATAAGACGGGGTAGTGAATAATTTAAATTTAAGAGTAGGTTATCCGATAGCATTTTTAGTGGTTGAGACGGTATGGCATAACCAAGCGTGAGGTAGCAAAATTTTCAATATTAGCAGTTTTGTTTGAAGGTTTTGATCACATTTTAAACTGCACCCAACATCTCAAAGAAAATTATGTATTTACACAATTTGTGTAAACAGGTGTTTAGTCTTTTGATAATATCTAAAAGCGGTAGTACTATTGTTATCAAACCAAGTGAAAAATATTGGTATATCACACAAATCAACTAGCATTAGGATCAAATCACTCTTACTGGCATAACAGTAATGGCGAGGAGATCTTAACCCCTAGACCTTGTCTTTTGATTTAGTTCTGACCATTCGTTTCGTACACATTGCACATTTTGCCCACGAAGGTATGAATAAAAAAGTCTTTCTCATTGTTATTTCTTGCCAGCTTCTTTATTGCTGAAGGTCGTGTCTATTCAGATACGACAGTTTTTACATAAAATACTACTACATAAACAACCAACAAGACATAAATATACGTTTGTCTAGTAATTACACAGCATTAGAGTTATGTGCAGATAATTTCTCAATAAAAATTTCAAACGTCACAGTTGCAGTTGTATTTTAATGCTTTATTAGCAACTATAACTAATAGAATTAACAGAAGAAAAGCTTAGGCGCTCACACAATTCCATTGAAATGATAGTACATAATTTGTTCCCATATTCTTTAATAGCTCAACTGCATTCGATGCAATTCAAAGCAATACAATCACGATGTGTCCTTTACGATAGAAATACAAAAACAGACTCCCATTCAACTAATTGGCGTTTAAATTAATAATGATTGAGACAAAAAAAATGGTCGAAGAACATTTGAATCCCCAATTAGACCATAAAGGCCTTATCATGAAGTCATTAACCGACTGAGGGACACACGGAGGTTTATGAGTTTAACTACAGAAAATGGTTCGGCGCCATTTTGAACAATCCGACTGCTTTACAACCAATTAGCTAAGTAAATACAGGCTGATTGTGACGTGGGCGATATTGGGGCCAGAAAGTTTCATATTAACTAAGTATTAATTACAAGTAACAAGTTTTCAGGTTAGATATATTTAAGTTTGTTTCTTCAGGGTGCCACCACTACTTAAATCAGTATTATTTGTTACTTTGCGTTTTGTTTTTTTCTTTTGTACCATTAAAAACAAGGATAGAGATACAGTAAGATTGTTTTAAGCGTTTGTGGTAGGACTCCAGGAACAGTCATTATAGATATATAATATCTTGAAGAAAAAGCTCCAGTGAAGTAGTTCCTTGGTATTTAGAGTGCGAAAGTGTTTGCCGCTACGTTAAAGTTTTACAAATTTTAGCATAACTAAATAGTTAGCCTACAGAATAAACGATTTTAAGTTCTATACTTTGTTTCAACACTATAAAATAATATTAAACATCGTTATCCGTTATAAGTATGTATCATTTAAATTCAAAGATCTGTTATCGCTATTGCCGTGGCCCAATAATTTTATGAACCCAGCGGTAACTAATCAAATGTAAACGGTATTGACGAATATACAGTTTATGAGTTCTACTGATCAAAACAGGCAAACACCGGCTATTAGATCAAATCGGTTGATGGTTGGTCTGTTTGTTCAGAGGCTAATTAGAAGTCAGTGGAGATATAGATGAAGATACAATGCCTCTGGTTACACTTTTTTTTTGCTTACAGATATGTTGAAGAAATGTACACGATTTTTGATTATTTAGCTATAGGTACTATTTGTTAAAAAATTCTATAGATTATGCTAACATTGTTTTATTTATTTAAACTTCATGCACTTAGGTACAAAGGCGGACTTAATGCTATAAGCATTCTCTACCAGTCAACCTTAGGTGATGCAGAGATAAACTAAGTAGGTATAGTAAATATATCATGATATAAAAATATGTTAAAATATAAATGTATAGGTTGTTTTACAATTTCAAAAACTAACAAAAAATATGTGCAATATTTTACCTTCATTGACACTAGAGGCAACAAATATTTTCTTATCACATTATTAGAAAATCGAAAGGTAAGAATTCAAATTAAATAATAATAATGTAATTGATTAAAAGAACGTATTTTTGGTTCGAGTGTGTAATGTAGCTTTTTAGCATGATCACTAGGATAAACGCGTAAACAAAGTAAAGCGTTAACAAAATAATGTGCCTATTAACAGTAATAGATTTGTAAGCAACGAAAAATAGAATATGTCGAGTAAACTCGCTAGTAAAACATAGCTAAATAGATAAAAAGCATAATGATTGATGAATGTCGAACAGTAGCATTTACCTTAACTATTAACATGTAAAAGCTTTCCGGTTTTATGTACCAATAATTTTTAATTGCCACCAAGATAATACCGTCTTTTATGTTAGCGACCAATGTTAGGTCGCATTTATTTTAATAACGTGCTTAAAATAGCTGAATGTTTTCGAGTAACCGTTGTTGAATAAACTCAATATTTCATCAATCTAATTAGACTAGTTGATGTGGTGATTATAGGTGTAGTTTTTACCGAATTGAGATTACGAAGTGTTAAATAAAGAGCCGACAAGCATATCAGGTCTTAATTTATAAAAAACTGTACAGAAAAGTGGCATAAATATTATAGAGATTGCTTTACAAAGCTAATATACGAAGCTATAGTTTAGTGTCTATGTTTCTTATCAGTTTTCCTGTCGCAGGTCTGCTGGAAGAAATTTCTGATGAAATTAGCAGTACCTTTGTGCTCTTGTTATTTTATGTAGTATCTTTATAAGTTTTGTGTGTGCATATAAATAAATAAAAATTAAATAGATAAATATATTAATAATACGTTTTATAACACGTCCATAAATCGTATGATCTTCACACATTCACCGCAACGAATTTCTACTTATATTATACAACTTATGTGGCGAACACGTATAAAGGCTCCGCTGTCTGAAAGCAAACAGTCTACAATGTACGTTTGTAATACCAAGAACATCATTCGTGCGTAATTGCCCTTATTGTCGATAAAAAGCAACAATTTCAGTCAATTTATTAGGTACAAGAATGAAGGTTAATAATTCTAAGATTGAAAGTGCTGGATAAATTCTTGCCCAATTTTCGCCACCTTGGCTGGTCGTGAGCCGCCCTCATCCATCAGTTGCCCGCCGAGATTTTGCAAAATTCGATTTTTTTTGTATTCTTGTTTGTTTGCGACGATTTAAGAGAGTTCACACAAAAGAGTGACAACGTCGCAATTTAGTGTCTTATTTTCGTGATTTTCAGTTTTTATCATTTAATCGAAGCTATATTTTAAAAATGTTTTCAGAACACTTTTTAGAATTACATGAAAGCTGTATAAAAAATAGTAACCATAATGTTTACAGTTCTATTTATATGCAAATATTACATTGGAAACTTCCCTTGCGTTATTTTCATAGTAAAATATCTGTAAGCAATATGGTTACTTTCTTTTTATACAGCTTTCACGTATTTCAAAAAAGTGTTCTTAAAACATTTTTAAAATATAGCTCAGATTAAATGATAAAAATTTAAAACCACGAAAATTTGACACTAAGTTGCGACGTTGCCACTCTTTTGTGTGAACGCTTTTAACTAAAATTAAACGATACCGATTTGAAAATTCTTTCATTTTTAAAATTTAAAAAGGAGTGGATAACATAGGCTATATTTTATTATGTTTGTATGTGTTTGTATGTCTTTTACCGTCATTTTCAGAATTTCAATCGCCTTCGTGAATCTGAATCATGCAATACGACTCTATTGCTTTGATATTTTCCGTACGAGTTTATTGTGAGATCAAATGAACGAGGGCGGATCTCAAATAAATAAGTTATAATGCTGCCCTTTTAGATATATCGCAAATAAATTGTGTTTGTATTATTTCAGTCGAAAGACGGTAATTGACATGGTTAAAATTTTCCTACAGTTCTATTCAGTATTAACATACAAAAGTAAGTCAAACAAAGCTAAATGTCCCATTAAAAACAGTTATTCATACACTAAATGTCGCCGCCAAATCATTACCAAAATTACCTACATTAATTTCGAAACAAAATCATATGAAACATTAATAAGTTTTCCCATCTTTGTGTCGCATGTAATTTTAACCATTTCGTTTGTAGTTATATATAAAATAGAACAACACATTTCTTTCCTAATTATACATGAATGACGAGCGCGCGATTTTGTATTGGGAGCTTGATAAGGGTGAGGCTATTGTTATAAGCGCTAGCGATTTAATATAGTGATTTACATTATTATTTGTTTATGAAAAAGGCAAATATTGTATTACTTATAATAAATAACATGTTATTAAAAATAGTTGTCTAGATCAAACAAGAGTTATTAATAGCGCCGAGGGTTCAATTTCCTCCCTTGACTTTTTCCTGACTTTCCTTATTCTCTTTACCTATCCCTCTTCCTTCACGGTAGGAAGCGGCCTCGCAGAGTGTGTCATGCATGAGTGACATTGCAGGAGACTGGCCTGTTGGTTTAGTGGTTAGTGACCCTGACTGCTAAGCCGGAGGTCGTGGGTTCGATTCCCACCCAGGACAAACCTTTGTGTGATGAGCATGATTGTTTGTTCTGTGTCTGGGTGTAATTTATCTATAATATGTATGTATTTACAAAAAAAAAAAAAATGTATATAAGTAGTATATCAGTTGTTTAGTACCCATAACACAAGCAAATATAATTGCTTAATTTGGGGCTAGATGGCGCTGTGTAAATGTGGAAAAAAAAAAAAAAAAAAAGGAGACACGCCAGAGATTTTTACTTACCATCACGTGGGCTGATTGATATGGCAACCTCTAATATATAGCGGTTAGCTAGTCACTTTTCAATGCCCCACTTAATGAAGGAACATGTAATATGAATATAAAAAATTTCTCTTATTAAACATATATTGTTTTTTGTTATTGTATAACATTTAAAAGATTGAGCACACGAGGGTCAAAAGCTTGACAGTTTTAATATAAAAAGAGTACATTATTGTCGATAAAACGCAAAACACAGAATTAATATTTAAATTACCAAAAAACAATAGTCGCCTATGTCACTATGTTCACACCCTTTTCGTACATACGTTTGTACGTGCAGTGATATTGAAACGCGTGCGTGATGCTGATGGTCCAAATAGAACAGATGGTGATGAATGTGGACGACAATTATTGTTTAAAAAACCTGCTATTACCTTCAGCCACTGTTTTGTTCATTGTTATGGGTTCCGTCATTATAACAGCTATGCAATGGAAAGTTTTGGACACGTTTTCTGCTAGTTTGAAATTATCTTCGCCGAGCAGGCTTTGAGAGATTTTTGGGAGAAAAGCAGCCTATGTCCGTCTCCTGCACCGAATCTATCTACATACCAATTTTCATTGAAATCGGTTCAGCCGTTTAGGCGCTGAATGGTAACAAACACACACACACGCACGCAAACACACATACACACAAACAGAGAGAAGGAAAGAGCAAGTGAGAGATACAGACACGCACACTCACACGCAAACGCACACGCGAAATGTTTTCAACAATATAGATGCCATTAGGTAGAATAGTGTTTATTCAGTGCTTCAAAATCGTCGCCGCAAAGGTTGTGTCCTGAGTGTTGGATGATTCGAATTATTGTGACTTATATTATACACATATTGTAGGGTATGCTACATCACGCTTTTTACCCCGAAAACATAGGTACATCTATGTTTTATCAGTTATGATGGGAACCATGTAACAGGGGATGAGTTTATTGCTATTTACCGGGCGCGGTTGAAACTCCAGGGTAATACTAAAATTTTTATCTAAAATCTAATTAAAGGTTTTAGAAAATATGCTGTTATAAGAATTTGTGTAGTTTTCGTCGTTGGAACCCTAAAAACCTGTGAGTCGCAATGGTACCGACTGTGATTAACATAATTTCATCGCCCCACGTGTCCGAGGAGCACACAAAAACTGGTAATAATCACAGTACACCGCGGTACTGGTGCGTACGAAAGTGTTAGCAATATTAGATTATAAAACTCTTGTTTAATATTTAGAATAGCAAGCTATTAAACAGTTTTTTATTTACTTTACTTTTACGTAGGTACAAATGGTTGCTTTATTCCTAGAAGCAATATTTTTTAGGCATCCTTTGGAAAAACAGTAGAAATTAAACACAGTAATCTGGTCGAAGCGACGTTTTACTAAAATATAAAATGTCTTAAAGAACGTGGAAAGACGTTTATAGTTGTTATTTATAGAAACTCGATCAAATCAATTATAAAAAAGCAATAATTATTAACGATGAGTTATCAGGAGTCCAGAAAATGGATTAATATCTTTTTCGAGTCCAGAAAATTGATTTAATGGAGATTACTCATTTGTACACCTCTTAAGGTAAAACATGCTGCACTTAAACTATGCACAACACCAAGAATGCTATCCGAGATTGTATGACCACACATGTTTAATGCAAATAAATTATTTTGATTTGATTTGATTTGAATATCACTAAACAGAGGTTCAACTGATTTAAATAAATTATGACAATTTAAATACATAAATAATTTACATCGATTAAAAATATTCTTATCGACATAAATAAGTACCTAGGTAGTTAACGACATGGGTAAATAGATAGTTAATTAATAAAATATATTACCATTAAATTTTGAACACTTTTCTTTCCATATATACAGTACTGCAGTATTCAGCCTCCTTGGGGCAAACGCGAGGGCTACTGTATGGAATAATAGCTTTTTTACTCTTTAACATTGCTTTGAAATCGGCTGTCATATTTTGTTACAACGTAAACACATTGCCGAAGGGAATTCTTCAATTTTTGGTTTGCTGCGAATTTGGTTATTAAATTTGTTGTATGACTGTATGGAAGAATATCATAATACATACATACATTGTAAGTAAAATCGTTGTTATTGTTGTGGTTAAAATTTTGATAATGTCAATGCGGTGAAAGTAGCGCGTGCGATTCGACACGATGTTGTAAATATGATTGTCATGCACGGTTTGGGCTTTGTCTTTGATTTCAAAGATTACACTGAAATAAATACAGTTATCTGCTAGCTATAATATACTCGTATGAAGACTATAAATTTTTAAAAAGCTATAGTGAAACCTATCGCTTCTAAAGATAATGCTGCGTATAGCGACATTATACCCCATTCCTAATGGAAAAATTTAGAAAAGCTGTTGGTAAATTTTGAGGTTTGTGGTAATCAATATAAGATGGACATTTCTTTAAAAGTGCATTTTGCCTTATGCTTCTTTTGTACTGATGTAATAATAATTATAAATCATTTATTCGGAACTCAGCTTTTTGCAGCAGTTTGGTGGAAATAGCGCTTGTTTTAGTACAGCTTCTTACTTAAAACTAGTCTAGTTTCGAGCATACAAAAAAAAATATAAATTACCAGGTAACAGGTAATGTCACGTATATCATCGAGTAGGTACGTGTCTTAGTTGTTTCTTTAAAGTACTTTAAGGCCTACTTATTGATTTGTTCTGGTCATGTCTCAGCAAAGTCAGTTCATTAAAGGTAGTAGGGATCAAATTTTAATACTTGTTGGTTCTTTTGCCGGTTAGAAAATACTATGATTTTCTAACCGGCAGTCAAATTACCTTTAATTCTAATGATGTGATATATTATTGCTCACATTAAGGAATGCGATTGGAGAAGTATCTCCATTATACGTTATAATACTACTTCGATTTTGAGTGTCCTTATTGACGAATCGAGTTGCCAGAATTCCTTGGCGGTTATTGAACTTTTAAAGGGTTTGCTTAATTAGGTCTAAGACACAAGGGAGAAGTTTTATCCAAGAAACGTTAACTATCTAAAGTGTACGGTAATTTGTTTGACACGAATAATATTGGCGTACAGCAATTTATTTATCAATAGATGTTATTTAGCATTTTTAATACTAACAAGAAAATTCTTGTTGTAATTTCTATAATAACTGATGCACTCAGCAATTAATAGAACCATTTAAACTCTAACAAGCATATTAACTTATAATAAGGGTAAACGGTTGTACATGTATTGGTACATCTGCTTAAAACATCTTACAATTATCACCATTCCTTATACATATTCTATAAATCGACAGCATACATGTCAACTTAAACGAGAAGATATCCTGTAATGACACTACACTTAAACTCTTAATACAATCTCTTAAGCGGCATGCGACAACGGCTTTCCTCTGACCATCACTAGATTGTTTTCTTGTTTCGTACTTTTCAGAGCACATTTTAAGCCGGAGTTGGGTCTTAGTTTTTAAGCAATATTTTTTTAATTTTAACTTTTACTATCATAACGCCAGACTCCACGCTAGTGCTAGAAAACTTGCCACAAAAACTTTATATCACTTTTCCTGACTCGGAAATCGAACCTGAGATGAGACTCTTTATGGCAGTCTGTACATATTATCACTGAATCATCAAGTCATGCCGCTATAGTTTAAAAACCAGTAGCGGTATTTACAATAGTTATATCTTACTTTTACCTCATATTTGTGTTGTCTACAAACGACACTCCTTGCATGACTTCACATCCTCACAGTATATACATCACAATAAGATACATGCCACATAATGGGACGTCCCTTGAAGCGCCATACAGATGGCTACTGCGAGCCAGCCCGGGGCGCGTCATTAGCGCACGTCCGAGCTCCCAGTTATTACTGTAGGGTAACCACGATTGTACAACTTCATACAATATGATTTATGAATAGTAATTGGTGTTTTATTGAGGGATTATATTATCAAGAGAATGGACAGTCTGTAGAGAGAAAATTGTAGATGATAATCGTATTTATCAAACACATTTGCGATAAAAGTACTTACTAAGATAAAATATTAAAATATTTAACTACATTTCAATTATTACAATGCCGAATTACTTTTGGTATGGACGCAGAGTAAGTTAAGGGTAGGAACTATTACTTCTTTCAAGAAATTCAGTCTGCAGTAGATGTAAATTTCTTTACACACCTTATTAGCTTTTTGCTTTCTGAACAGAAAGGATAAAAAAATGACGTTTTAAAACAGATTCTGCTGACGATCTTGGTAGTAGTTAAGATATTTATGTTTTTTGATGTTTGTGACTGGGTATGTGATAAATATATAGACAAAATGCTTTAACCACGCTGTACTATAGGAGCGTAAGAGCATAGGTATTTTTTCCTTGGCATAAAATCCTACAATTACAAATAGGATAAATTAACCTGTATTGAATTGTTAGTCGATCGCTTTGAATATAAATGTACAAGTATGTATCATCATAATCTTTATATAGCATAAAAGTAAGCTAGGTTGGACATACATTCAAAAGTAATGATGCCTCCCGGCAAAATGGTAGCGTATGAATCGAAGAGGTTTTAGACAGCGTTCATCACTCGATAGGTAATTACCGTTTTAACTATTTTAATAGCAGTAATAAAATGATTATCATCTAATCAATGCTCATCAAGGAGATCAATTCTTGGAGCATATAATGTTAGTTTTTTTTTCTCTAAACGAAAATAAAATTGCATAATTTCATCTAATTTAATTCCTAATATTGGTTAGCTGGTTTCAGCATGAATGGGCCGGATCGAACGGGGAAGTACTACCCTCTCATAAAAGACCAACGTAAGAGTAATAGTGTCCGTACTAATGCGTTTTGTTAGGTGAGTGAGAGTGCCAACGGCCTTATTTTCCCTCTTTCCTTTTTCCTCACTTCCCTCAATCCCTTCACCTACCCCATTCCCTTCACGGTAGGCTTCAGCTTCGCAAAAACCCTGCCAATGCAGGAGCAATGCTTAAGACTCTGAATCGTACATAAACGACAGTTATCACTTACCATCGCGCAGGCTGTTAGCTCGTCTGCCACTGTGGGCAATAAATAAAAAAGTAGATAAATCTAATGTAAATATTTTAATTTACTGTTTTAAAGTTAATATCCCGGAAATTCCCAAAATTCTGGCTAACCAGCGTACATTATGATTGTACCAGGAAACTGAAATAAAAAATGAACGTTGTTACTTCGATTACCTCACATCTCTTGCAGATGATACTGTTAATGTTATTCGAAAATAGTTATTATCTCTTAAGCTGGGTTGAAGCTTATTAAAAACGAGGTAAAAATAGATAATTAGTTAAGTCAACTTAAACTGGCAAGAGTAGCTCTTGCCAGTTTCAGCAAAAATACAGCTTTAAGAATGAGTATGAAAAAATATTTCAAGACCTAAAAAACAAACAGTCTACTTCGTACACAGTGAGAAGCCACAATAATCACACCCAGAACCTCATGAACGATCTCTTGGGTCTTTTCTGATGGCCTCAGAATATTATTCTTATTTATTATAATATTTGGAACTACAAAATATTTTCTTCCTTTTTTCTATTTTATAACTATTGTTTTTGCATAGTAACTGTAGGTACCAGGATTTCCGAACTGTACATTTTACATTACTTGATTATAATAACTACTACACAACTAATTTTAAACACCATAATGTAATTGCTCAGATTCAGTAAACGAATACACTGTGAAGAATCTATAGCGAAAACAATAGTATGACACAAAAATTTTTAAGATTTTAGTACTACCGTGAGTAAATAGTATTGCTAATATGTATGGAAAATATTTCTTATACCTATTATATACTTACGATAAGCATTTTCTGAAATATAAACTTGCGTATGCTTTGACTGGCCTGTTGGTCTAGTGGTTAGTGACCCTGACTGCTAAGCCGGAGGTCGTGGGTTCGATTCCCAGGACAAACCTTTGCATGATTGTTTGTTCTGTGTCTGGGTGTAATTTATCTATAATATGTACGTATTTACAAAAAAAAATGTATATAAGTAGATTATCAGTTGTTTAGTACCCATAACACAAGCAAATATAATTGCTTAATTTGGGGCTAGATAGCGCTGTGTGAATGTGGTAGAATATTATTATATTATATGCAATACAATTTTTAGTTTATTTTCAGAGCAATGACTGCTAATAGACTGTTTATGCATTAAGAATTGTTTCAGTACTGACCGATTACTTGCTGTTAACTAAAGTATAAGGCGTTGGTGGCCCCTAAACACCTGTTTTTACTATTGTATTTTATTTGAATTACACTATAACATAATTATTATGTTATAATAATTATCTTTAGCTTTAAGCTTAAAATCAATATATATCGAATCTAATTAAGCTTTAACATATTGCTTTGAAGTTTAAATTAATTTAAAATTGGGTTTAGAAGTGACTTTTTGCCTGGCAGCCGACGTCAAGACGGAAGGTAATCTTTTTCGAGTATTTGAATGTTGTTACTTACGTATGCCTATATCTTTGCCACGCTCTACACTTCTACAGCCTGAATGATTTGGATTTTAACATATGAGGTGCTATCAGATTTGTATTAATTGTATGTATGACATAGGGTATAATCAATCAATACATATAATAAAAATGTAACCGATCGCTGTCTGTACATGGAAGATATACGAGAAAAAAAACTATTGGGACCTTTATCAACGCAAATAGAACCCAAAACCAAGATTGTTACAATTTTTGTCTGTTTGTCTGTTTGTCTGTGCGTTTGTTCACGCTAATCTCAGAAACGGCTTATCCGATTTAGATATGGTTTTCACTAATACATTGTGGTAAGCTTCACTTAACATTTAGTGTTAGTTTCATGTCAATCGGTTCATAAATTAATATTAGGCCACTAAAAATTGTACTTTTATTTAAACTGATTAAATTATTTGATTTTGATTTTTTTGATAAATAAAAAAGTTATGCCAATTTAAAGAATCACGTCGAACATTTGTTAATTTACTACGAAACCTGATAGAAACAGAGACTTTAACAGGTTACGGAATAGCTGATAGCGTTTTTATTTTTCGGATTCCTCTCATTGTAAACAATCCGTTTAGTTTTAAATGAGTCCAGTTTCCAGTGAGCCTATGTTTCGGGATGACAATAATTAATAAAACCCAAGGTCAGACACAACTAAAAGTTGTGGGTGTGGATCTAAGTATTAGCTGTTTTTCGCACGGTCAGCTTTATGTGGCTCTATCAAGTGTTAGCATTCCTAGCAGCCTGTATGCTTTGATCCCCGATGGCTAAACGTCTAATCCATACATCCATACACCCATACATATTATATAAGGCTCTGTCCTGACTGACTGACTGACTAACAGACAACGCACAGCCTAAACTGCTGGTCGTAGTGACTTGAAATTTGGAGGGTGTGTTTGTCTAAATGTCTAGAGGTTGTACTAAGAAAGGGTTTTTAAAATTTAATTCGTAAGTGTGTGAAAAGGGATGAAAACGATTGTATGAATCTTTTAAATTTTCTTAGTTTTGAAATTTTGTTTTGGAATACTTCTATTTAAATAAAAAATATCCTTATAATTTTTATTTTAACAAGGATGGATTTTTTTGGTTTTTTTGAAGCTAGCGACTTGAAATTTGCAGGGAGGGGGAGGGAGGGAAAGGAGGAATTGAGGGGAAGGAGGAAGGGAGGGGAGAGTGAGAGGGATGTGATGGGAAAGTGAGGGGAAAGTGAGGGGGAAGTGAGGGGGGAGTGAGGGGTAGTGAGGGGAAAGTGATTGGAAAGTGAGGAGGGGAGTGTGAGGGAAGTGAGGGGGAGTGAGGGGAAAGTGAGGGATGAACGAGGGGAAGTGAGAGGAAAATGATGGGGAAGTGAGGGAGACGGGAGAGAAAGGGAGGAGGAAGGGACGAGGAAAGAAAGGAGTTCTCGAATGGTGGAAAAAGGGAGGGGAAGGGATAGGTAGCGATAGGAAGGGAGAGGAAAGGAGAAAAAGGAAGGAGAAGGAAGGGGGAACAGATGGGAAAGCGAGGAGGCAAGGTAGAGGGAAGTGGAGGAAAGGGCAAGAGATGCTGGAGGAGGGGCAAGGGATGCTGAAGGAGGTGAAGAGGAGAAGGGGGAGGGGAGGAGAGGAAGGAGGAAACTGTGGAGAGTGGAGAAAAAAGGCGATAGGGAAGAAGGGGAAAGGGAAAGTTATTGTAGTGAAAATTTGCCTTTGTGTATTGTATATTGTTTTACGAGGGATATCTTTAGGTAGGTGAAAGAGGATTAGTATGAATGGGTGATTTAAAATAGTATAAAAAACAGTATTTAAAACAACAATATAAAAATGTCTATTGGAAAAACGATATTCACGCGAGCGAAGCCGCGGGCAAAAGCTATCTATATACATAAAAGCAAAATGTCACTCCACTTATCACGAAATCTCAGAAACTACAAATGCTAGGAATCACAAACTTTGCATGGTCGTTCCTATTAGGATATAGGTGCTCAATTAGACGCAATTTTGCGAAATCCATCCCCTAAGGGGGTATAAAGGGGTGGCAAAGTTTGTATGAAACTTCTATAGTTTTTATAGTAGGATTACCAAATTACTAGAAAATACTCTTTTTTTAATATTCAGAAACCACCCTTATTAAGTGGGCAAATAGAAGTCGCCGGTTTGTGTGAAAGTGGTTTGTCAGTTTTAGCGGTAGCGGGTTTAAACTGGATTCGTCATAGAGACGGATAATACTGATATTTATTACTGATACAATGTACGATTGCCGTAAAATCAGGCACGCAATATTCTCATAGAGGCACTCATATGAATTTTCACGCGAACGAAGTCGCGGGCAACAGCTAGTAATTATATAATATTGCAATGTAGCGTCGGCACGAAAAAAAGTTGGTTTCTTTCTTTTTAGTTTGTTTTATGCAAGCGGGCTTACTGTTTTTTCAATAATCTATTTTGCTTGACTTCTTTAATAACGCGATTTCGATAAGTCGAAATACGTATTATGAGAGTGTGATACGTGACTTAGAATAGTGTAACACCGAATAACACGTCCCCGTAAGTTTACGAATACGAAACACTTAACAACGAATGCACGCTACCTCGAAAAACTTAACGCCGTGAAAATGCGATCTCGAATAACTAAATCTCGATGGAAATAAAGATTTATCAAGGATTTCCTCTTCGATCAGACGATAACTACTGACCATGGGTTGATTGCCAACGTGACAAAGTTGACATTCCTCACGAAGGATAAAATACTTCTTAAAAGCAATCGTATTAGTTTCTCTGCAATTGATGAAAGAATGTGCTTTAAAAGACAATTTTATTAGATATCAATCGCAAGAAGTACCTACATGTTCATTTCATCCGCTTATTTCGTGGCTACGCGATAATCTCATCCAGTTGGGTACAAAGTAATCAGGCGTCAAGTCTTTGGAAGTTGCTCGGCACGTATGATACGAGCATATCTTCAATTATCGTGCCATACTTAAACACACCGCAAGCGAGCTTACTGGTTTTACATAGATCAACAATGTTTGTAGAAAGTTAGGAAATTTGTTTTGTGCCTACGAAAATATACTTTGTGATCTCGATCAAAGGTAGTGATGATCAACGTGGTGAAAATGTGGATTCTTTATGATTAAATTAATTAAATTAAGTCTTTGTAAAATTCTCTATTTAGACTAGTAAGGCTTTACTGATAAGCAACAAAATGCAAGTGAAGTTTGTGAATAACAGGAGTAATGTATAAGCATACAGAAAATCGGCTAAATAATTTTATTTAAAAAACAATGGAAAACATTTTACAGATATTAAAAATTAATTATTTAAGGGCCATAATAATATTACGTAAATTTTACCATTTATTTTAAACCTTATTTTAAAATTGTCCAATCTACAACCAACAAATCATTTAATCTTTGGCAATACTTTTTATGGGCACTCAACCGTCAGTGATCAGCGTACACTAGATGTGATAGCTGATTGGTGATCGTCGATCGCTAATCACCGCTTCACTGACGGCCTAAGAAGTCATTTCCTGTGCAACCATCTAATTTAACGATCACTTCCACTTTGTACGTATGGTTTACTTTTGATGAAATGTTTCTATTGATTCTAGAACTACTTCTAAACGTTTTGTAGGAAGTTATTAAGTTTATTACGCAATTTTGTTTTAAACATTTTTACGATTTTGCCTTATTTTGTAAGAACTTTTTAGAGATGGTAAGCAGTAACAGTAGGTACAATGTGAGATATTGCAGACTAAATAGTTAGTCCGGAGAATATCATTCCTCCTTGGTTTTCTAAATACGAATGTAATTATGTTCTCACATAAATAAGTATAAATATGATAAATATAAGTATGACGGATTGAAACATATCTTTGTATAGAAAAATGTTAGGGTCAATTTTCTAACTACAAGTATAATAAGTTTATAATCATATTTGAACTGCAGTTGTTAGCATACTTCATGTTATTAGGTACTACATACACCTAATAAAACGTTTAAAAAATACTTTTTGTTTTGTCAAATTTTGTGACTATTTGATTTATTGACTTTAGCCTGATAATCGAGTGCATTGAAATAGCACTAGATATAAAATTTTGCTTGATTTACGAGTTTCGAAGGAAAAGAGCGTAGGCAGATATTACAGGGAAACGAAATTATAAAGTAAGGGTTTTTTTTTTTAGGTACTTAATATAAATCCTAATATCTATATTGAGAGTCATACCTACCTTACCCCGAAATTATTATTAGAAAATATGAGAAAATGAATTTTGAAAAGAAACAAAAATAAATCAAGTTTCGCTCTACTCATTTTACCAGTATTCAATACGGTGTAACAACTATACCATCCAATTAGAAGCTACGACATTAAAATTGGGCCATTTATCTGGCTTCAGGTTTCTGACCGTCTGTCAACTGTCATTACCTGATAACCGGATTGGTTAACATAATTGATGCGAGCCTGTATTTTAACATTAAGAAATACATAATAACGTTAAAATCGTCTCCGTAATTTTTATGACAGTTTTATTTAATTTCTATTTTGTGTGTCATTATTAATATTAAGATTTATAGTATTTAGTTAGAGTATCCACTGAATTTTTCTTTTTCATACCCTTACGGTCGGAAACTGCATAGATACTTATTACTTATATTTTCATAAGGCACATTTACATTGGTCGTTACGGCACGCATGCGGGGTGCAAGAGATATCTGTAACGCATGCTTAGGGCTCTCATGGAAACCGTTTACATTGGTCATTAGTGCCCGCAGGTTGGTCGCCCGTTCTCATGCAGTAAGATTTGAGAGAATAGCATAAACAGACGTACTCAAGTCTCCGTACACTTTTAATCGACTGAGTTATCGCTCGATGAATTTCATTGGTCGTCAGCCCGCATGTGGGCGCTAACGACCAATGTAAATGCGCCTTTACCATTGTTGAACACAACTATGTCTGTACCTTACTATTCATTAGCTGCTACTTACTATAAGGTAGACCGTTTGATTCTTGGGCATCCGAAGTTGCATAAAAAATTGTATAGCACCAGACCATTATTTTCGCAATACGGTTTTGCGAGTTATTCCGGTCTGATCCCCCAGATCTGATCCCCTGAGATTATTATTATTCTTTAATTCCGTTCTGATCCCCTGCATATTTAGTCATTCCGGTCTGATCCCCTGAGTCTTTTTGACAGGTAAGTACAGTCAAGAGAAAAGCAGTTTATGTATTATTTAATTAAAAAAATAAGAATAAAAAGTTGTTGGACAATCTCTGCTTACTCCATTAATGGGATACAGGCATGAAGTTGTAAATATTACCCTAAAATTAAATATTTCACAAAAATTGTACTAGGCTAGCAGAAGGTTGTAGGAGGTTGTTTGATCGAAAAATTTCTTTTTTATAAATATTTATTTTTCAAGGTCTAATTATAATTGAATATGTTAAAAAAAATAGTACTAGACTAGCAGAAAATTGAAGGAGGCTTGTATGATCGAAACAGGTATTTTTTATGTAATTACCTCTACTACTATATTACTAATAAATACTATTTTTCAATAAAAGTACTAGGCTAGCAGAAGGTTGTAGCAGGTTTGTGTTGTTTATTCTCAATTTAACCTTCCGGTGATCGCGCGCGGTCTCTGAGACCGCAGCAAACTTATTAATCCCCCGTTATATCCTCAAAGACGTGAGACACTCTCTTGGTAGCCCTATGACATTCATCGCATGCGCCTTTGCTGTATTATTGTTAGACCACGCTCGTTTACTGAATCAATCAATAAAATAAAATTAAAAATTCCAATATAATAGCTTTCCGCGGCGCGGTTTCAGTTCGGTGAATCTACCTACATACCAATTTTCATCGAAACCGGTTCAGCTGTTTAGGCGCTGAGTGGTAACAAACTCACACACACACACACACACATAGAAACTTTCGCATTTATAATATTAATAGGATGACAAATATAATATTAGTAGACATCTGTTCTCGCTTCGCTTCGGTACCAATAGTTTCGTTCAGTTTCACATCAAACGCCTGCATAAAATGTTATTGCAATATTATCTGCGTCTGCGAAATATCATTACTACACTGCAAATTTACTTTTGCTGTCTTCCATATTGGAAATTTACATATACTGAAATAAATTATTTAAAAAATATGGTAAATATAATAAAATATAGCCTATGCTATGATACCCGCTCCATTTATTGATTTCTAAAACTGAAAATATTTTTAAAACTGGTAACATAGATTTTTAGTTAAATCAGTACAAACAAACATACAAAAAAACAATCTTTTCTCTTTATAATATTAATTTAGATTTAGATAAAATACTTTCCAAAATATTTTGTTGTTGTTTTGTTTTATGTTATTAAGGTTATTAGTTTATTACAAACAAAATGAAAAAATGAATTCCTATTAATCCTATTAATATTATAAATGCGAAAGTTTCTAAAAAAAATTGAAAATTGGTAGAAAATCGGTCTGGTTCCCGAGGGAGGCTAAACTCATTTCACGTGCCGGCAAAGCCGTGGGGCGCAGCTATTAAAAAATAAATCTAAACTACACAATATAATAATTTATAAAATAAATTTTTATGTTTGTTTGTTTGCAACGATTTAACTAAAAATCTACGTTACCGATTTGAAAATTCTTTCACCTTTAGAAATCAATAAATGAAGCGAATATTTGTAAATTTACAATACAGAAGACAGCAAAAGTAAATTTGCAGTATCGCAATAACATTTCGCAGACTTGGGTAATATTGCATTTATATTTTATGCAAGCGTTTGTTGTGAGACAAGGGCGTTTGTTGTCAAAACTAGACCCGTAAAGTTGCGGACTCACAGACCACACTGGACCACTCGTGTTCCTCGCCAGGTTGCTACCACTAGAGGGTTAATCAAAAGTCATACGTCCGTCTGACAACTCTTCTTTTTCATCTTCGAATAAAATACTACCGGCCAGCTCGAATTTAATATCTCATCAATTAAAGGTCAACTATAGCATACCGCAAAATAGGTTACATACATATTTAAATATTTTTTAGAAATAGTACTAGGCTAGCAGAAGGTTCTAGGAGTAGTTTGTAGAATAGACATTTATTTATGAACTAGCTGTTGCCCGCGACTTCGTTCGCGTGAAAATTCAGATGGATGCCTCTATTAGAATATTGCGTGCCTGATTTTATGGCAATCGTACATTGTATCAGTAATAAATATCAGTATTATCCGTCTCTGTGGCGAATCCCGTTTACACCCGCTACCGCTAAAACTGACAAACCACTTTCACACCAACTTGCGACTCTTATTTGCCCACTTAATAATTGTGGTTTCTGAATATTAAAAATGAGTATTTTCTAGTAATTTGGTAATTCTACTATAAAAACTATAGAAGTTTCATACAAACTTTGCCACCCCTTTATTCCCCCTTAGGGGATGGATTTCGCAAAATTCCGTCTAAGTGAGCACCTATATCCTAATAGGGACGACCATGCAAAGTTTGAGATTCCTAGGACTTGTTATTTCTGAGATTTCGTGATGAGTGAGTGAGTGACCTTTTGGTTTTATGTATATATTTAGATTTCGCCCGTGGCTTTGCTCGCGTGAATATCGTTTTTTCCAATAGACATTTTTATATTGTTTAAATACTGTTTTCATACTATTTTTAATCTCCCATTCATACAAATCCTCTTTCACCTACCTAAAGATATCCCTCGTAAAAACAATATACAATACACAAAGGCAAATTTTCACTACAATAACTTGCCCCTTGCCCTTCTTCCCTGTCGCCCTTTTTCTCCACTCTCCACAGTTTCCTCCTTCCTCTCCTCCCCTCCTCTTCTGCTCTTCACTTCCTTCAGCATCTCTTGCCCCTCCTCCAGCATCTCTTGCCCTTTTCTCCACTTCCCTCTACCTTGCCTCCTCGCTTTCCCCTCTCTTCCCCCTTCCTTCTCCTTCCTTTTCCTCCTTTCCTCTCCCTTCCTATCGCTTCCTATCCCTTCCCTTCCCTTTTTTCACCATTCGAAAAATCCTTTCCGCGTCCCTTCCCCCTCCCTTCTTCTCCCGTATCCCTCACTTCCCTCTTACTTTTCCCTCACTCACCCCTCACTTCCCCCTCACTTCCCCCTCACTTCCCCGTCACTTCTCCGTCACTTCCCCTCACTTTCCTCTAACATTCTCCTCACTTTCCCCTTTCTTTTCCCTCACTTCTCCCTGGCTTTCCCCTGACTTCCCTCTGACTTCTCCCTGACTTTCTTCTCACTTCTCTCGCATTTCCCCCACACTTCCTTTTTACTTCCCCCTCACTTCCCCATCACTTTCCTCTCATTTCCCCATCACTTCCCTTTCACTTTACCCGCCCTTCCTCCTTACCCTTAATTTCTCCTTTTCCTCCCTCCTTTCTCTCCCTCCCCCTCCCTGCAAATTTCAAGTCGCTAGCTTCAAAAGCTTTTAATATCTTTGTATAATAATTTCAAAATCTTTGTATAGAATATTTCATCCCTAATTTTACCCCTCTAAATCCACTCCTGTTAAAATAAAATTATAAGGATATTTTTTATTTGAATAGAAGTATTTCAAAACAAAATTTCAAAACTGTAAGTTAAAAATGAAGAAGATTCATACAATCGTTTTCATCCCTTTTCACACACTTAGGAATTAAATTTTAAAAAACCCTTTTTTAGTACAACCTCTAGACATTTAGACAAACACACCCTCCAAATTTCAAGTCACTACGACCAGCAGTTTAAGCTGTGCGTTGTCTGTTAGTCAGTCAGTCAGGACAAAGCCTTATATAATATGTATGGGTGTATGGATGTATGGATTATACGTATAGCCATCGGGGATCAAAGCATACAGGCTGCTAGGAATGCTAACACGCGATAGAGCCACATAAAGCTGACCGTGCGAAAAACAGCTAATACTTAGATCTACGCCCACAACTTTTAGTAGTGTCTGACCTTGGGCTTTATTAATTGTCATCGCGAAACATGGCTCACTGGAAACTGGACTCATTTAAAACTAAACGGAAGATTGTTTAGAATGAGAGGAATCCGAAAAATAAAAACGCTATCTGCTATTCCGTAACCTGTTAAAGTCTCTGTTTCTATCAGGTTTCTTAGTAAATTACTAAATGTTCGACGTGATTCTTTAAATTGGCATAACTTTTTTATTTATGAACCGATTGACATGAAACAAACACTAAATGTTAAGTGAAGCTTACCACAATGTATTAGTGAAAACCACATCTAAATCGGATAAGCCGTTTCTGAGATTAGCGTGAACAAACGCACAGAAAAACAGACAAACAAACAAAAATTGTAACAATCATTGTTTTGGGTTCTACTTGCGTTGATAAAGGTCCTAATAATTTTTTTTCTCATATATCTTCCATGTACAGACAGCGATCGGTTACATTTTTATTATATGTATAGAAGATAAAATTTTTCTATAATGTCTATTCTTTTATGCAGTTACCGGTACTATACTTCTAAAAATTTTACACCTCTACCTCCTACTAGCCTAGTACATTTTTAAAAATAGGCATATATCAAATATATAGGTTTGTAGGGCGTGCATGTAGTTTCAGTTGAATTTAACCTATTTTCCAGTACGCTCTAGTTGACCTTTAATTGATTTTAGTTATTAAACCGACCTGGCTGGTAGCATTTTATTCGAAGATGAAAAAGAAGAGTTGTCAGATGGACTTTTAATTTTTGATTAGATTGAGAACGACGTAAAATGGAGAATTTCATCCACATTTTTTCTATTTATATAATTGTATTATACTATTAAAATCACCAGCGAGAAGATTATATTACACTTGACGCTGGCAGAAATAGATGATATAATCTTCAGTTCAGTCGCCATATCAAAAAGAGAGGAAGAATAAACATACCAACAATACTTTCTAGCAATAAAAGCAATGCTTTGCATGGAAAAGTTAAAGACGCAGCCCTGATAAAATACCTGATTGATGGAATCAAAGACGATTAATTTAATAAGGTTTTATTTATGGTGCCTTTAAAATTAAGGAATTTCGCAAGAAGGTACGAGGATTGTAGTGGATTTAAGGAGTTACATTCACAGCCAACTCCTTATTTTTTTTTTAAGAAAACTTAAAGCTTAATTTTGAGAGCAAAAAGAGAGAGAGAGGTCATTTTGATTTAGCAAAGACGCAAGAACTGATAAACAGAATATGTTGAGTATTTACAAACTAAGATTAAGAAGGTAAATATTTAATTGCTTAAGATAGAGTAAAAGACGACAACATTATGAAGATTATCTAAGAATAAAACATACAAGAGTAAACGAAAGAAGACGAGAACTACGAGAAAAAGCGAAGGAATCTAGATGAAAAATACAAGAAGAAAACATTAAAAGCTAATCGATGGTCAGTTTTGTAACTTTATGAAATGGATATTTTGTTTTCTAAAATTTGGAAAAGTGTATTATTATAAGAGAGTTATACATTTTTAATTTAATTCGTTGTTTTTTTTTATTTCATAGCTGAATTATGCCATATATGGCAACCGATATTTTGTAATCGATACATAAGAATTATTCGCATTGACCATGTGTTGATTAATTTAATTTTAAGATATCTAAATTTCTAGATTACTAATTGCGCTTATTTTTAGCGATATTTATTTGAAATACCTACATTAGCTTTTTTAAGCCATATCACAGCTTATTACATTTTTTGGGTGCATTACGTTCTACTTTTATGCCTCTATCTCCTATAAACTTCTGCAAAACTAGTACTTTTTTTAAAAATAGTTTTAGTTTCAGTTGTATAGAACCTATTTTTTTGGTCAGTTGAAATTGAATTGACCTTAAATTTATTAAGTTATTAAATTCGAGCTGGCCGTTAGTATTTTATTGGAATATGAAAAAGAGAATTGTTGTGAGAATAAACGTCACAAACCTCCTACAATATTCTGCTAGCCTAGTACTACTTCTGAAAAATATTGAAATAAGACTTTATAATAAAAATAACAAAATATTTCGATAATACACACCTCTTACAACCTTCTGCTAGCCTAGTACTATTCATCCACTGATCCCCTATTTCCATACTCCAGGGAATCGAAAAGCACTTCATATTAGAGGGATGCTCTACGATTCTTCAGAGGATTCTTATGCACTCCGTAATGAAATCGTTCATTCGCCCTTTAGTGTAAATTGGTGCTATTTGCTACAGGTGAGGCAAAGGAGGTATGTTTGGAACGCAGCAAATGGCGTTCTATAGTCTCTGCTTACCCCATTATTGGAAAGCAGGCGTGAAGTTATTGTATGTATTTTGTTGATAACTGTCTCAAAAATCTGTCAAAGATATCTAGGGGATCAGACCGGAATAAAATATTTATATAATTTTCTCTTTTGTTTCTGATCCCCTGTGCGGGGGATCAGACCGGAATAGAAAATTAAATTAAAATAAACCGATCCCCAGGGGATCAGATCTGGGGGATCAGACCGGAATAACTCGGTTTTGCAGGCAACTAAAGACACGAGGATTGATCGCCATGCTTCCTCAACGTGGATTGGCAATTTCAGGCATCGTTTTATGTATACGAGTTGCAGTATTAGGGACTACTCAGACTTATTCAGCTCTATTCAGCTCGTGCCCATAGAAAACAACGATTTTGTACGGAGACACGAACGCATGCGGAAAGCTGAACGGACGCGTACGCGTCTCCATACAAAATCGTTGTTTTCTATGGGCACAAGTTGAATAGAGCTGAATAAGTGTGAGTAGTCCCTAAATAGTGACTTGCGCACGCGTTGACAGTATTATCAAACAAGTTTTCATTTACTTGCATTTTATGAAATTACTTCCTGATGTTTAAAATGTTATTCTAAACTAAGAAAATAATGTCTTTTAATATTTATTAGATAGTAGACGGTAATGCCACCTTTATTCAGCTGCAATCAAGATCCACATGTTGTTTAACGAAGTATTCTATTAAATTTTTAGTGTTCATATAATTAAGTGACATTTTGCTCACACGGAATTATAAAAGCGTACCATATTGTTCTATGTAGAAAATGCTGTAGTTATTAGTCGCATTCATAGGATATATTAATAGAATAGTAGTACTTCAATATAAATATAAATAGTACTGATTAAAAGGGTCTCAAACAGTTTTTATCGCCAACAAAAGAGCCTTTGTGATTTTTCTTACAGATTAACAACATAAGCTGTGTTTTTATATAAGGTTTTGCTTAACCAAATAAGCAATCTGTATGCTAAATTTCAACATATTTCAACAACTACACACAATGCCATCTAGACCAAAAGTAAGCATATTATATGCTTGTGTTATAGGGTTCTAAAATGCGGATATACATACTTATATACTTTTTTTTTGTAAATACATACTTATTATACATAGAAACACTCAGACCAATGCAAATAGACATGTTCATGCACACAAATATTTGCACTGAGCGGGAATCGAACCCGCGACCTCTGCGTAGCAGTCCATACGCAGTACCACCGAACCACAGAGGCAGTAAATTGTTGCTTTATTAGTTTAGACAAACATAAATTTATTTGTAAAAATGTATCTTACTTGTTAAAATACTTATAATAACCTTTTTCTTACTATTTAAATCCTTTTCTTATCTATTTATTACACTCAATGTAAAGAAACCCTGTGAAAACTACATAGGTAGGTACTACTAAAGAAAACGAATTACCAACTTTTCTTTATTATGTTATATGTAAATTCTCAGTGAGAGAATTAATAAGAATAATAATTATCTCAAAGAGATAAGCGGGCAAGTACACTATACCAGCTAATGATAGCAGATCTTAACCGATAAGAAGTACTTACAAATATTCAATTAAAGTATCAAAACGATTGCTAAGTCATTAAAATGTTAATATAATCATTGAAATCATAATTTATATTTTAACTTGTTTGCTTTAAAGTTTAAAATTTATAAAGTGTACCACTTTATAAACTTTGTGGGATATTAGATAGCTTTTTATGCCTCTATGTTGATTACTCCATAATAGCTTTTACATAGAAAATTGTAAACACTTTAAATTAGGACCAGTTTATTATGAGAATCTTGTGTCAACTAAGGAGAATTTCCATGCGTTTGAGCGTTTCTGCCATACATATTACTGGAATCAGATATAGCTCACATAAGTACCCTAATATTTCTTGTCCGTGGTGCTCTCTTTTAATAGGACATAATCCTATACAGATTAAATTTGTCCTCCTCTTTGCAATGGAGGGAAGTGGACATTTTTATTTCCAACTCCTCCTTTTTACTTCTGATTAATTCGTTGTGAGGTCCTAGACGGTAGGTTTAGCAGTCACCGGGACTCCCCAGTTTTAAAAGCTCGGTGTTTCGAACTGGTTATCAATCACTGTTAATCTTGGTTTACAGGAGTCACAGTGATGGGCATGTGGGCGGGTTTGTCCTGAAAAATATACTTTAATTTTTCCATAAAATTGTTTGTGGATATAAGAACGTGTTTTCGATGTATAGAATAGAATTGGTATTTAATATTTTATCAAATTGCAATGTTTATAGAATAAAGTGCAAATAGCCTCGATTGCGAAGTGGATTAAGTGTGCGGCTTTGGTATCTTTTCTGTTCGTATAATTGTATGTTTGTATAAATTGACGATAGCTTGTATCGGAATAAAAAATAAACAATATAAAGGATGACAAAATATTTGACTTATGTAATGTGTTGATAAACGTATTATCCTATTACTATTAAAAATGTATGTGTATGTGTGTGGGGGTGTGTGTGTGTGTGTGTGTATGTGTTTGTTACCACTAAACGCCTAAACAGCATAACAGATAACGAGGACACTTTTTATTTCGAAAATCGGTCTGCTTCCCGAATTGTATTAATTAAACACTCATACCATCTCCCGCGCGGGCGAAGCCGTAGGGCCCAGTTAGTTAATTCATAAATTTCTGTACTCTTTTTTAAAATGTTTGTGAAAATGGGGTGACAACATACCAAAATCCTTTGCTGCAATTACATTTCTTCAACGTAGTTAGCAAAAATTAGTAGTATTTTTATAAAAGCTTTTAGTACCTACCTATTTCTAAGTTATTGTTATACTCGTATGTAGGTATGTATATAAGTTATAAACTTTGTATGAAAACGTATTAGCACACTGATGCATGTCGCTACATCTAACGAAGACCGGTGGGCGATGCGTTCCAGCTAAGAATATCATCACATAATCGCAATATAATTTCTTCCAGATAACACTGATTGCTTCTATAAACGTAAATTAAGTTATAAACATTGTTGCTAAGATGTGTAGAAATAATTTTCTTCCGACATTGTAGGGGTCTCGACGTAATTCACACTAATATAGTGCATGATCTTGGAATTTGAATAGTTTGTATGTAATTGAAGCAACTATGTATAGAGCCAGGTTATTCATATGAGCAGTTGTAATAAACTTTTTTAAGTAACCGATGTCAACCTCGAACAGAACTACGAGATTTTATGTTTAGACTTATGAAGAAATCACGACGCGTCTCGCGTCTCTGATATACTCGAATCTCGTGCCATTCCAAAATGCTTATGACTGAGGAAGGATAAGCAGGAAAATTATTAATTACCATAGAATATAAGTATGTGTATTGTAATTTGCTTGATTATTAAATTAATATAAAATCTGTTTTGTATCCAACTCAGAGCTAAGTCATCAACAAAAATGACTATTATTGTGTAACACATCAAATTATTTTTGGATGAATAAAGGAAACTACGTCGGTACTGTCATGCAAAGTGCTGATACTGAGGGAACCTGAATCCATCACTATATAGCTTAAGGCTAAAATAATGATGATAATAAACCTATTTAGCTTAAAGAGCAGCTAATAGATGGATAGAAATTGTAATAATATACTACACAAACTTACTGTGGCGCAGTTTTACCCGCGTCTTTGTTTACTGCTCTGCTCCCGTCGCCAGTAGTAAGATGTTACATAGCCTGTAACTTTCCTCAAGACCATGCTCAAGAAATATTCAAATCCGACTGGCAGTTATAGAGATTAGCGCGTTTAAACAAACTCTTCTCCGTTTTATATAATAGTATAGCAATAAACAAGTTTTTATTATTTTTAAGTTTATAGAATGTAAAATTTCAGCTAAAAACTTATATTTACCTGTAAAGGAAAGTAATTCTCATTAATCTAAAAGATGAAGTTGCAGTACCATATAATTTAGCGGCTAGTAAACTTAACATTCGACGTAACACATACGGTAGCCGGTTCGATTCTCGTGCGTGATTACAGTAATTTCTCTCGGAGCCAGAGTGGTTATTTGCCTCATATTGCGTTGGTATCGATTTCATTAGATAGGCTGTGATTTTTATAATATTACGTACGTACCGGATGGATGCATGTAAACTTTTTATAGTAACTAGAATAGTAATTACATTGAGTAGGTGGTAGTGTTAGAATTAGTGTGGCCATGAAATCTACTGCAGAGTAAGTGAGTTCCTATCTACGTTGCATTACCGAAAATTATGAAATTATGAATTACGCGACAATATTATTAGCACGTGAGTGAAAGACATGCTAGAAGCAAAAGAAAGAAAGAAAGAAAAATCTTTACAACGTATTTAAAAAAATAAAACAAAAAAAAAGCGTTTAAGTTTGATATAAAACAATGACACAGTAGAGGCATTAGAACTCTATTATGTTAGATCACTAAGATCACATTAGAATGCAAACCATTGATGTGGGTTTAGTAAACGAGTAAGTTAAGTTTTAGTGTGTTTATGGGTGGCGAATAAAATATTTAATTTCAGTTCAATAAACATAAGTAACATACTGACAATGCATTCCCTACGATACCGTTATTAATTCGCAGGTTGCGCCGTTGAAAGCAGACAGAAGCTAGATGTGTGGTATCCAAGTTCAAATAAAACAAGAGATAAATAGATGATTTTTTTCATCTTAATATTTGCAATAAAATAGTAGGAGAACGCACCCATTAAAGAAACCATATACTACTTATTATTTAATTATAAATATTCGTTATTAGTCGTCGTGAAAATAACTAAAACTATTACAAAAATACATTCAAAATAAAATAAATTAGAACTACTTAAATAGAGTGTCTTGCAGACCAATGCATTACAGAATATGCGGCTGTTACCACATACGATGATGAATGTTGACCTGCATGCCACATTAAGCAATAAAGTAGAACACACCGCCAAGTAAGCGTGTCATTATTAAAGAATACTACTAATTAATTATATAGATCTCGTTTTATTGGGGCACTATTGAATTCTCAATAAAAGATTGCAGCAATTTTTATGGCCCAAACTAAAGCACAAAATACGCGCCACAAATGATCACATGCGCAGACAGCGGATTGATTGATTGAGCGTTTTATTGCCGTTCGATCCGATCTATCTCTATATGATTATCAAGAGTCAGTCTATTTTATTAGGGTATATTCGGATACATAATTCTTCTAATAATCTTCGTAATAATGCCAATAAAGAAGATATTTTGAATAATGATGATTTTTGGTTAATTAATGAGCGTGGGCTTCTCATAAAACTTAGCGTAATTTGCCAATCAGAATGTTGATTTGATTCCTTAGATTGTTTATGATCGGGTTTGAGTGCAGTCATTTTGGCAAAGATATATGTATCTAATAGGTACAAAGATTTTTGCATATAATAATGTGTACGCAAACATATGCATATTCTCTGAAGTGGCAATCGCCCAGCAGAACTGACGGCTGTTAGGACAGGAAGTTCCTGTAGTGGCGACCACGAACCGAAAGACGCAGCGTGGGCAGACCCCTCACAAGGTTGACCGACGACCTTAAAGGGGTTGACGGGCAACCGATGGATGATGTCGGTGAACGACCGGTCACGGTGGCGAGAATTGGCGGAGACTTATGTCCAGCAGTGGACGTATTTCAGCTGATATGATGATGATACAATGTTGTATGCCTCGGCTCGTAGCATCTAAACAGCTGATTAGGTTTTACCATAGATGACCGGTAGCATATGTCCCTGACATATCCCGCGTTTATAGTTCACAGGAAATAAAATTTCATTAACAAAATCTTATGTGATTTAATTTTTTTTAAAAAGAACATCAATTTAAAGCTTTAGTTATGCAAAGTTAAAAATACTTTCTATGACCTGTTAACTGATTCGAAACCTGTTGCTTTTACGCCTAGTAAAATAAAGTCAGATATAGACTAAATTGTTACAAAAATATCGTAGCTATATGATATTGAAGAAGCAATATCGTGCAGTAAAAGTAATTTTAGATTTAGATCAAAAAACCATAAACTTGCTTGCGGGTAGCGATCATACAAGTATGATGTAAGGCTCTCTCTGGCGTGGATTACAACCAACTCTAGTGAGGAGAACGAGTATTAATAACTAGATCGGATTGACTATTGTGCACTACTATAGACTTCTAGCTAATAAAATTTGACTAAATAATACCTATAAATAGTTTCTGAAAGGCTGATCAACGAAAAATTAACTAATCACCTGTTAAATCTCATGTGAAGTACCTAAAAGCATGCAAAAAGCATGGATATTTAATTTTATCTAATTATTTACGAATGAGATTAAATTAAACTAATTATTCATGCTTTTAGCAACCCAATTGGTACTTCACATGAGATTTAACGGGAAATTAGTTAATATTTCGTTGATTAGCCTTTCAGAAACTGAGGGTTAATGTTATAAAAAAACTATAATTTTTTCAAAATTTGCTGATCTATCCACAAAATGATTCGTAAAATCTATATGGGCACTAGGCCAGTGGAGATAGCTCAAGCCTTAACCCTTTCATGAACAGTGATGTAGACACAATAGTTTTTTGTAATTACGTCCATATCCATTTAATGTCCTAGAAAGTGCTATGAGAGAATCTAGACATTCAGAAATGTTAACAAATTTCGTAAACGCAAAATTTGTCAATTTAAGATGACCGCGCAACATCTAAGAGTCATATCACTTACATCAAGCATTTTCCTTACATTTTTGTATACATATGGTCGCTGAACACTGTTTTAGCTACTTCTATCTATACCGAACTTTACTTGCTCTATAATTAATATCAGTGAAAAAATAACAGCTCTTTCGTAAACTCTCAAGATTCAATTACGATATCCACCGTTTTATTTTGCCCCAGACGGGAGCCAATCATTACAATAATAATTGTATCACGATCGATTAATTTATTAAACTAAGCCCAACCCTATTCATATGTCTGGTTAGATTTATGGTTAGTCGAACTAGAGGTGACCAAATTTGGATAGATTTAATTAGATTTGTATCGATTTGATACAGTTTGTTTGCGTGCAATAGATTGATGTTACTTTAGAATTGCAATTAATTTTGCTGTATGCGTGAATAAGTTCATTGATATTTAAATATTATTAATGTAATCTGTGTGTAATTTACTGAGTGCTTCGTTGGGGATAGTGCTAGTGCGTGTGACTGGATCAGAATAGATATAATTTACACTTTTAGGTTTAAGATTTAAGAACCAAATCTTGTTATTGAACATCCATGATAAATATGGTTTTGTATTACAGACTCACCCCCAGTTTCTAAAAGGCTGATCAACGAAAAATTAGCTAATCACCTGTTAAATCTCATGTCAAGTACCTAAAAGCAATTGGTAGTATTAAGTATTTTAATTAATAAGTATTTTTAATTGATTAGAATTAAGTGATTCAGCTTTACCAAAAGCTTCTGTCGAAGTATTTTAATCACCAATGCGAAGAAATACCTATACTTAGGTAACACATGTTCAATCACAAAACAAATAAATTAAAAAAAGAAATGATACATGTATTCAAGATCATCTGACGCCATTTTTTGTTCATTCAATCACCTCGATAGTGACGTGTCCATCGATGCGTGTGCGCAGCTAATACGAGGCCTAAATCTTAGAGCGATCATTTCATAAAACAAGATCCAAAATCTTACTGTTATATTGTTTAGTGTGCAAGACTATATATGCTCTACAGTAAGTGGCTATATGTTTGTATGGATGTGGAAATCAAGAATCTCAATTTGTATTTCTAAAATTAGTTTTGGTTGAAATATATTATGTATGTATATGGTGGATAGAATTTTTTTAGCAATGATTAATTACAATTTAAAAAGATAGTGCCATTTAAAAAAATTAAACACTGATTAACTTTTTTTTATTGTCTACAATTGCTGACGAGCGAACAACCCACCTGATGGTAAGTGGTAACTGTCGCTTATAGACCTCTGCAATAGCAGGGGCTCCTCTAAGTTACTGCCTACTGTGATATTACTCTTTACACCTTTCTGTCGCTAAAATTCATAACAAAATGTGATCATAATAAATATAAAGCGACAAAGAAAGCTAAAACGTTATGTACGTACTTCAAATTGATTGATATTGCAGTATTTGCAGGACAGTAATTTTGAGAAGCTAAATCTAACCTAACTGATAGACAAAACATACCATCGCCTACATAAAGTAAACAACACATTTGCGGGTCTTGGTGTACGCTTTTATAATAAACTACCCATTGACGTTTCGAATCTACCCTTAGAGAAATTCAAACAAACTGTTAAAAACCGTCTTATTCAAAAGGGTTATTATAATATTAATGATTATTTAAATGATAAAAGAGCATGGGTATAGTTGCTCGTTTAATACAAGAATAATGTTATATTGATTAATTATTATTATTGTAGTTATATTGACTTTGATTAACATTATATAATTATGGGAAAATTTAAAAATAAAAATTATTGACTATTGCAGTAAAAGTTTGATGTGAAGTGAATGCATATCATGATCATTATGAACTCGTAAGACATAACATTTTATTATGGTTCTTTTTACCACCCATGCCTTGCATTGTCATGCTCACTAAAATGTCATGGCTTGTGGTGTCGTATTGGCCGGGTCATCACCTTCCCTCTAATATGGCGAAGGTGATGATGGCTGGTCTGTGCGTCATGCTCGTGAACGGATGCTACCTGGGATGACTGGTCAATCTTGGCATGGCATACATTTAATACTTAATTCAATATTACCTTGTAGTTCAATATGACTGAGAAATGCATTTACTATTTTTTAATTTTAATTAAAATACGTAGTCAAATTACCATACTAGATGAAACTAAATAATTGTAATCCTCTATTTTCGTTACTTTTCTTTTTTCAAAAATGTTATTAAATAATTAGTTATTTTGTAATAATTACTTTGTATGGTTCTTTGGTTGCGTTGATGTGTTAAAATTGTTAACTCATACAAAAAATTGTAATTATCTGGCCATTGAAAAGAGTGGCGTGAGTTTCTTGCCAGTTCTTCTCACAGCTCTACCTCGTCAGCGAACTGGCTGTAGGTTAATTAGCTGACTTCATGTAATTTGACTTTTCATAAGTATCATTCTGTGATCAAAATGAAATAAATACTTTGACTTTGACTTTGACTTTGACTTTGAAAAGATTATGGTAATAAGATACTTTTGCAAAATACTAACTTGATTACTTATTTTCCTTCCTTGTAAAGGATATCTATACGAACTAGTCCTAACAATACACAACAACAATATCAATTTCCAACAAGCAAACAGAATAGAAAATTAAAAACAGTTGCACCTATTTTATACGAACAGAACCGGCTTCGAGGCCTAGTTATGGTAAAAAGATTCCAAATTCTTTTGTGGTTTGCCGCTCGCACAGTAGCTACATTGAATACAATACAACACTTATTTATAGTCAAAACTGTCTTCGCCATAGCGTCCCGGCGAAACCTGTTATAGGGACTATACACTGCAGTTGCGTTTATACTTATCCTTGAAGACTGAGTTCGAAGAAAAGTCGAAAAAGAAATTAAGATGTAATAATACACACATAATAATAAATAATATAAATAAATAATATTACATAATAATATTTTTCTACTATTCTTATCATTCCTAGCGATTTTGATAGATTGCAAGATATTGACAAAATTGTGAAAATTTTTGATAATGGCTTTAGCATAAATAATTCGGAATGTCCAGGTAAGTTACACAGAGGTCTGGCGTGGTAAACTGGATAGCGAAGCGAAGGATGTTCTATTATTCTTCCAATTCTCTGTTATCTCCATACCCTTTTCTACCATCACGAAAGTCAAACATTGTTTACCACTAAACTCTATGAAAACCGCCATTTCTTTTTCATTTTCACTTTTTCCTAGGTCTAAAAGCTAAGAGTCATATAAGTGTGCTAGCTCCCGATAAGTCTATATCATTCGCTCCTTTTACGTTTAAAAGATCAGAGGAATAGCAGCGCCCCGTGGTTTTATTACAAAAAAGGGTCCCGGATAACGGTTCCACAGACCGCAAGGTTAGGGACTAACGATTTTGCATTTTTATTTTGTGGTTCAACTGCCGTACGGTTAAGTGCCGTACGCCGGTCTTGGCATCGTCCACATGAATTACTGTTTCAATTACTATTTATTTGAATATTGTTATCGAAATCATATAAACGCTAAGTTCAATAAATTCACAAAACAATTGTCTTAATTACTGAAGAAAGATTTTAAGAAGATATTTTCGATTTAAAACATATAATGAAATGTTTCTTTTTTTGATTGCTACTCTATTGACAATAAGTATCAATAGCTACGATAATCAATAGCAATTTTCGTAAAAAAATAAACTACTAACTAACTTGATTGCCATAGAAAAGTATTTGAGCTGCATCTGATAGAACTATTTTTCCTGGTAATTGTAAATTTGTAGTCCTAATGTCTGTTGAAAGGCTATTTAATCCATTGAATGCTGTTATGAGAATACGAGTTCATCAATGACATATAAAACAATTTATTCACACTGTCAATACCAGTTAAATAAGAACACTTTCATTAATCCCACCTAATATGCATCCGTATAAAGCTCTTATGCTTGAATACACAGCCCACGAAATTACCACAGCTGTCAATCAACTTATATCGGCAGGCGCATATCAATTCAACGTGACCGTTGCTCTTATTTGATATCATTGGAATTTCACTGGACTAATTAGAGGAAAGTTGTAGACAGATTTTGGTTTGCATGTTAATTAATTAAGGAAAAATGTTTACAACAAATTTCACTTAGAG
Organism: Parascotia fuliginaria; assembly: GCA_963082885.1. Classification (NCBI taxonomy): domain Eukaryota; kingdom Metazoa; phylum Arthropoda; class Insecta; order Lepidoptera; family Erebidae; genus Parascotia; species Parascotia fuliginaria. The sequence continues at coordinate 16,571,906 of OY720177.1, forward strand.
TTTTTGGATATATTAGATAAAAATATAAAAAAAATATTAACTGTGTGTAAAGAATCCACAAATTAATTTGCACACACAATTAAGCACACATGTGGCACTGATTGAAAATGATACATTGGTACTTGAGCAGTACTGACAATTTTGGAACCTTCGACCTGCTCTCATTGGGTCATTTTGTATAGAACCTACTTATGTAAATAAGTCACAAATCAGCACACTAAAATAAAATTAATTATTGCAAAATTAGGTAAAAACAAAATTAATCTCATGATAGAATCCATTATCGTCATCATCGGTCTGAAGGCCTTCAAGGACTAAAAATCCACCCACAATAATTACCAAAAATTTTTTGCCATATAGTCCTACAAAATTACAGTACCTAGTCTTTAAACAAGATTGGGCGACAAACCAATGGTCCTGCGCATTACCCTAATGATAGCAATAAGGTACCTGACCGAAGTAACCAGGTACCCTTGTTTATTACCTTTAATAAAGGTAACGAGTTTTTTACTAGAGTATTTTGTGATGTAAAATTATATGTCTAGGAATTTTGGGACTGGTGTGTTCTTTAATCGATTGACAAATTGCTCAGATAATTTAAAAAGATTTTTATGTTTTAGCGTCTGTAATAATTTAACAATTTAAGTTTTATGTACAGCTAAAAAAAATTTAAAGGTAATTTTTATTTGATTCTTATTTTTGAATGTACAAAATGCAAAATAGAAAATCAAACAAAAATTACTATTCGAATTTTGATTATATTTATTGTAAAGATGCATCATTATTTTTATATTACGTTGACATTGAAATTATTCCATTAGATTTGTCCAAAATAATGTTACTCTTTCTTTATTCTCAATAGATTTTTACAAAAACGATTAATTATTTATATACCACGTGCTAAAGTCTAAAAAACTCCTTTTTGATGGAACCTCCACGGGCGATTTAAAATCAATAATACATTTAAATAGATAACTTTCCCGATCACAGTGAGAGATCGATCAGTGATCTATAGACCTTTTGTTGACTGGAATCGATCTCCATTTTGATTACGTCCCAAATGGCAGTCACAGTGATCGTAGATGTGTTTTTTTTGAAGCAGAGGTCATTCGGTCAGGTGTGATTGGATTTTTTTGGCAAACAAAAATTCAAAGGATTTGTGTAACAATAACATAATATGGATGATTGTCAATTCGGCATGCAACTCTAGCCTTTTAACTGAATAGAAAAAAAACGAGTATATTTTCTCTAGTTCTGATCACAGAACAGCGGGTGGAATCTAGTATGTGTATAAAATAAAATATACGTTAACATTTACCTATAAAGTTCTTTCTTGATTATCATAATTTGTCGTCACTTCTTCCATATCATGGTTAGTCGTCATCAGATGTCACCCAGGACGAAAAATCTCGTCTTTTTAACTGAACAGAACTAGTGAAAAAAGTCTCACTAGTTCGACTAAGAATTAATGGGAATAAAAACGTCCCACTAGTTCTGTCAACAAAAATTGTGGAAATAAACGGATTTTACATACACATTTTCGTCATCACCATACCAACCCGTTATAATCCAACACTTTAGTAATATCAAAGTGCCGTGTAACGTTCGTATTTAATTTACTCGCGTTATCAGTCAAGTAATTGATGGTGGTCAAATTATCACACGGTAAAAATCATTTAACACAGGATGGGCAGCAGCATTCTGTGCTAACACTACCACCCACTACGATCGCCATTCCGCTCTGCTCAGAGTGACTAATAAGACAATAACCAAAAATGTTATTAGAAGAGGTCTTTATATAACTGTCGTCTTTCAAATAAACGTCTATCAACTAATACGCTGGCGGTCAGCAGCGGACACAATAGTGTTCACACACGAACTGATCAAATAAACGCACCAAATCTTAATTTCAATCTACCCTAATATAGAGATGACGAAATTGATACCACCAATCCAAAAAATCTAATCATTGGTTAACAACATACTAAAAATAACCCAGTAGCATTCATATTTCTAAGAGATAAAAACCAGAATTTTACTCTATTATACCTGCTCCGACGACCAATAACTGGGCACAATTAATATAATCTAACAATTATACTTGTCGTACGCAGTCGGTTTACAAAGACGTGAATAATGATCGACTTTGCTTATCGTGATTTTTTGAAGACATTTACATAGATAGGGCTGTCGAGAGTCGAGACTATACCTATACCCTAAGCCGGTATTGTTATAATTAATGTTTGAGAGGAAATAAGATAAGTTGTTGCAGTTGCCTACCAATTTATTTAAAATTTGTGTAATCTATACGAATTTTAAAGCGGAAGAGTTTGTTTGTTTGAACGCACTAATCTCTAGAACTACGCATTGGATTTGAATTATTCTTTTTGCGTATGATAGCCCAGTTGTTGAGAAAGGTTATAGGCTATGTAACATCACGCTACTGGTGACGGGAGCAGAGCAGCAAAGACACGGGTGAAAACGCCTCGGGGATAGATAGTATATTATATAAATACAATTTTCTCTAATCTTTTATAGTTACATTTTATAGAAATAAACTAACTCAATTTCGAAATCCATCCAAAGGTTGTCGAACAAAGGTCGCGTTTAGAAATAAGAACGATCATTGTGCACTTAGAGTAGTGTAAAATAAAGAATTAAATCTCTGCATGCATGCATATTTTGTTGCAAAATTATCTCCTACTAGACTTTTTCATGCTTATTCACCGTGATATTACGTATGCTGTTTAAAGCAGCCCTATTGATGAGTGAGTCATGTGCACACGCCTAGATCGATGATATAAATGATAGATTAGTATGTTACTATGGTCATATTAATTTAGACTTTAAAATAGAGACAAAGAAATCTGATTTTGAGTCATCAACAGTCATTAGTCAAGATAAAACAATTCTATTAACGTCGCTGTGTAAAATAATACTTTTTATGAATGGTGGATGAACTTGTGTCTGCATCACTCGTAAATGATGTATCTGAAACTAATGAAAAATATATTATTGGATTTATTTGAATTTTAAATAATAAAAATAACGCTTCTCGCAGCAGGTATACTACAAAGACTGCAATTTTATGCAGAGTGGAGGTACTTCCCAAAAAGAGCTGTAATTAAAATTATCGGAATTTACGTGACAAAAACGTACGGTCTACTTATTATATTATAAGTGTTTAATAAAAAAATAAATTAAAAATAGCATTTTTAAAACTTTTAAGGCCATCTAACGCGAATTATACGAGCTAAATTGAGATGCTATAAGAGAGAATGGTTGGAACAAGAATTGTTTCTATAAGATTACACAGATGGCGCTTTTATCCAAATATAAAAGCACAGTAAGCTTACTCTTTGGTTTAGTAGTATACTTTGTTAATTACAGATGGCAGTAAAATCAATTTTGTTTTATTACATTGAAAGTAAGCTCATTAAAATTTCGTTTAATTCATGAATGTATTTAAATATTAATTTTCTTTATGATCTTTAATATTTATTGTATTTATTTTCAATATTGTTATTATAATTTTCACTATGCCAAATCTAATATACGGAGAAGTGATGAATTGTATCATGCCTGTAATTATATTTATGTGGGGTAACATTGTCATTTACCATGCACATTAAATATTTGCACCATGCTGCCTGTGCCCATGAAAGTAGGTACGAAGGTAAAAGTTGGTAAGTATCTACTTACCAATTTTAAGCGCAAATTTGTAGATTTTTTGCAATTTCGCTACTATTAATGATTGTTTCAATACAATACATATTGAAAATTTAAGGTTCTGTGTTTTTTCTACATTTCTGCTGTATGTAATGTAGAACACTGCAATTGGTTTTAATATTAATAAAAAAATATTTTTTGCACCAGTAATGAACAGGAGCAAACACAATAATGGACACCCAATAATGGACAGACCCAATAATGGACACCCCATTAATGGACAATAACCTAGTCAAGGATCACGTCAAGCTTTTGATGAATCCCTAGCTGTCGATTATAAAAAATTAAAAATATAGAATTGTACAAAGTTTCATTTTTAATCAGCTTTTAGAAAAAGTAAGACACAGATAGACAGAATTACATCAAAGTGAACTTTTAAGGATGCTGTTTTGTCTCTTGGGGTAGGTAACCCTAAAAATTAATGAAAATATATCATACATTTAATGATTAAAATTAAAGAAACACGAATACATAATATAAAATCTAAATTATTTTTATTAAATTTTCTACTAATTTGTCATCTGGCGGGAAAATATTCAAAGCTAGTATTTTCATTTTTTGTCTGAGGTCACATCATTGAACGCTTAACTTAAGTTAGTAAATTGTGTGTTTTTTTTAATTACTTTCTTATTGTTTAAAAATCAACAATTATAATAAATACCTACAATACGATATTGAAAATAAATATTAAGAGAAACTTCAATCATTGATAGCTCAACGACTTTTCTCTATGGTCGATTATTCTCAACATATAAAACTCATTCTTACTCTTATTTTACAAGATTTAGTTTTTTTGTCCATTACTGGTTTCATGTCCATTATAACTGGTGTAATTACCTTACTCATCTCTTGACAGAAAGGACAGGTATCAATAAACCGAGCAATGTACACTTGGAGTTGGAGTTCGAGTGGTTTGCGCACTTTTATTAATTCCTAGTAGACTGTTTGTTAAGACAAAGATATCGTACCAAATTTCATCAAAAATTGTTCTGCTGTACCTACAGCCTCAAAAAAGGACACGAACAGACAAAGTTAGGTACTTTCATAATTACAAAATGATAAGAGTATTGTATAGTGTTAAAAAAGGTTCTAGAGTGGCGACCACGAACCGGAAGACGCAGCGTGGGCAAGCCTCATGCAAGGTAGACCGACGACCTTATAAGGGTGGCGGGCAACCGATGGATGAGGGCAGCGAACGATTGGGGGAAATTGGGGGAGGCCTATGTCCAGCAGTGGACGTCTTTTAGCTGATATGATGATGTTGATAGTGTTACACCCTCGAGCACTAACTAGTACCTAGTACACGAGTAACTAGTACCTTAGGTAGGTACTAGTTACGTGAAGGTAGGACCTCTTTAAAATATTATACCTAGGTTAAAGGAATACACATTTTTATCTCACACTTTAGTGACAAACAAAAATAAATATAGACATTAAAAATTGTAGATGATAAAATATATTTAATCTAACATGAAAGAAAAAAATGCATGATGTATTCTCAACTTATAATAGTTTAGGTAATGGAGTATCATACATTATGTCGATGTTACCTATATGCTATGATGTGGGACTTGAAACCTACGTTTTCAGAATTTTCTAACGAAATAACTTACTATTTGAATGAACATTTTTTTATAACAGGCTCTAGCGTCATATGACATTTTTACCATTAAAGATATAGTGTTTATTTATCTTATTTCCTCGTATCATAAACCCATAATGACTGTGGTAGAACGAGCTATGAATAAATAATAATAATTGTCGACAATTCTAATTAAAATGTTATATAAAGTACAATTTTCTTAGTAATTAACTACTGGACCATTCAGCGTAATTAGATAATCACACGCAGTTGCGTTTAATTGCGTGTCTTCACAATGTTAAGTTCAATGCCACGATGTACAGCCTCCGTGGTACCGTAGGCGACCCAGATCGCGGGTCTTGCATCAACCAGTGTTAAACGAAACCTCATCGCGGTCGAACGCAACATGTTTTTCGAAAGTTTTCTTCTTAACCTTTTAGTTCTCGCCGTACTCATATTCGCGCTTATATTCGACTATGTGACCAAGTTCTTTAGCTACTGGTACGTTCGTCATGTGCCGTATGAAACCTCAATTCCATTCTTCGGAAGTGATTACCACCGTGTTCTCGGCATTCGAAATAATACTCAAGATGTGAATGCGCTATATTCAAAATATCCCAAACATAAATACGCCGGCCGCGTCAAAAGCAGGATCCCAGATCTTATAGTAAAGGATCCTGATGCGGTAAAGAGGATGTTGTCTACGGATTTCGCAAATTTCCATAGCAGAGGTCTCTGCTTGGACAAATCACAGGATGTTTGTTTACGAGACAATCTGTTTTACGCTGACGGTGAAAAATGGACCTTGTTGCGAGAGGGTTACGAATCGTTATTGAGCAACTTGAACTGTGAATTGGAGAGTTTGAGCGACTGTTTGCCGGGAACAAATGATGATGTTAACGTTCAAGAGATATTGTCGAAGGTATTGGATAAAGTCTTCGAGGATTTGCTTCTTGGTAACGCCGGTGGATCCGTTATAAAAGACCTTCGATCTGTAGCACAAAGGCGAACGTTTATAGAAAGATTTAAAACTTATTTGAAGAATATATTCCCGTCATTGTATGTTACATTTGGTTTGACAACTTTATTTGGAGAACCGAGTTCTAAAACGAAGAGCGTTATAGAAAAGTCTATTCTACTTTCGAAAATCAAGAATCTTGGTAATGTGTATCAGCTTGGTATTAGAGAAAAAAATAAGAAGCGCTCGGACGTGGAATTCGCATTTTCGGTCTTAGCTTCGTTTATTACTGAAGGATACATACCTTGTTTAAATGCTTTGACTGCATTTCTTTACGAACTTGCTTTAAATCCTGAAGTGCAAGAGAAATGTCGTAACTCTGTATCAAAGGACAATCGCGAGGAATATTTGGATGTTGCGATAAAAGAGAGTTTAAGATTATATCCACCTTACTCAATTATTTCACGACAATGTACGAAAACGTACCATCCAGAAGGTGGTATACTTATTGATAGGAGAGTATTAATAAATGTTCCAGTAGAAGCGTTACATAGAGATGAAGAACATTATGTTAATTCTAATATTTTCTATCCCGAACGGTTTATGGACGATGAGGGTGCGTCAAAGCATTGCTATGCGTATTTGCCATTTGGGGCTGGACCAAGAAAATGCATCGGTAAGCATAATACTTTATATTCTCAACTTCACCACAGATAATTATTTAAACAGTCATCATGAGCTACCACTTTCTTTTTTCGAGACAAGACCTTATTACATAGAGATAGCTTTTTCTTAACTTTCACACAAGAAGTGACACAGGGTATTTAAAAAAAAATTCAGGCAGGCGTCCTTGCATAAAAAAATAACAAGTTTTATATAATACATTGATTACTCTGTTAGGTTGTATAAAATATGCATAGATTTGATTATTTTCTTCATTGTACAGTAAATCAGTTCAATAGAAGTATTATGAAATAAGTAATACAGTTATTTGCAATAAAAATATCAACTTGAAAATTCAAGTAAAAACTTTCATGCCTTATCATCGTAATTATTTCAACAGAATGACTTTAAGTCCTAGACACAGACCTCTTAAAAGCATTTTTAGTTTGGTATTTAGATAGACAATAAGCTACTGTTCAGTTACTATTTACAGTAATGAGTAGCACGCATATCGCCCACGTCACATTGACCGTAATCGACGATTTCTAAGGGCGAGCTCTGCGTAATACTTACCTACATTTGATCGACTGTAATAACTGTATTTACAGATAAACAAACAGTGTATTATGATTTTTTGTGATGCGTTAAACCGAAGGTTGTGTTTATTCGAGTTTTTGGATAAAATGAATTTACTTATTATACCTATTATTGATTTCACGATGGATAGCGACTTTGTTTAGTTTCTGGCATTGAAAGTTCATGAGCGGCAGTCTTTGCTTACCATTAGGTAGGATATAGGCTCTTCTGTCATTGGAACTTATAAAAAAGGCATAAGTACAAAACAAAACCGTCTTGAGTAAGCGTGTTCTTCCACTTTAACCACATGTTGGTTAGCGCTTTTACAAACGAACGACACGATGTCAACGGCAGGCGTCGACACCCGCCATTCTTAAGTTTAAAAACGCGAATGTACAAATTTTTTCGATTAAGATATATGCTTATTTCACAATTATTCTATATGTACTTGTAAATAATTTAAAAGGGTGTGAATGGTTTGAATAGTTAACAACAATCATAACAGATGACGCTAGGATTAGATAACATATTTTATTATACATATTTTTAATAAATGAAGTACACTGAATATTATTAAAGGCACACGCAGGTACACAGCAGGTTCATACAATATTAAAACAACATAGTGAACTAAGCATCTCCTAGCAGCTTAATTTAGAATGGCAGGTGTACATATTTTATTATAATTTTTTTTTGTATTAGAAGAGGTTTTTGAACTGAATTTAATTAATGGTATACTGAGGTACAACTTTAATTCTATGATGCACACCCGCGGTCCTAAGTTACTTACACCAGACGCAGACATAGGTCGACAGCGCAGTCGGCGGCAGCCGTTGACGCGTCGTCGACGGCTGTCGACTGCCGTCGACCAGTGTTGACGGCTGCCGTTGACATCGTGCCGTTCGTGTGTAAGAGCGCTTAGAATAACAGCCTTGATTAGGATAAAAAAGAAAGTTTAGAAATAAAGTTCAAGGCGGGGTCAGGCTGACTTAATGAAAATAGACGTAACTCTTAATAGAAGATAATTAAACATTGAGTTCATTTATATAATCTTATATTTTTCTTTATATTAAATTTATATTTAAAGAAACCTATGGTGTTTTTTCCTTATTGCTACACTAATAAAATATGTATGGGATTAAACAAACTATTGTTTTGTAGGTAAACAAATAATTGACAGTCACTTAGTGATGTATCTAGTTTTGTAAAAGTTTGTTTAGACCATTAATAACTCGTTAAGACACGTAGAAGACAGCGAAGTTGCTCTCTCGAGATTTCTTCCTCATATTGGAGCCTTTGGAATGAGAAAATATTTCGAACCTTCAGAATTATTACTATACTATTGAGTTTGTTTCCATGCTCATGCTATATTACTTGGAAAATGATGGGTACTACTAGTTAGTAGCAAGAATACAGCTGGTAAAAAGTGGATATTTTGGCTGGGGTAAAGCCCCAGCTAAAATACTAGCTCTTTATTTAAATGATGATGATGTGTTGACGCTGCTCATGACTATTTTAAGCTTCATGAGACACCCGCGTCTTTTCTTACTGTTCTGCTCTCGTCGCCAGTTTGTTATGTTACATAGATGTACAAGAACTAGGCTATCATATGCAAAAAGAATTATACAAATCCGATTAGTAGTTCCAGAGATTAGCGCGTCTAAACAAAAACAAACAAACTCTTCCGCCTTAAATAATAATATCTATAGAAAATTAAAGATAATCTCGTCGCCCTCTCCCACGTTTTCCGTATCCAACGTTCATATTATGGATTTTAAATAAATTAATGTATAAAGATCTCTGTAAACTTTAAGGTATGCAATAAACGTATTGAGTTATGACATCAGCGACTTCTCTAGGCTAGACACAAACAAAATAAAAAAAATATATCAAAGTGCTACTATTGTCTTTTTAGTTTTAGTACGCCGGTAAGTAAGATATTATTATGCACAAATATTTTATTGACTTACTAAAATACCTAATAGGCCTAAAAGGCATGGTAGAAGTAATGCTAAATAAACAAAACCAAGCCATTACGGCATGAGAAGTTTGCCTGAGTTTATCAAACTGACCATGAGGAAAGGCATAAATAAAAAAAAAACATTTAGCAACATTAGTAGTAGTTTCTATATTTTGACATACAAACGATACAACGGTACCTACTATAAGTTCTCTATCGTAAATCAAATCGTACGTGGCTTTCACTGTTTATTTAGCTTTTGAGACGACACACATATATGAATGAAAAATAGGACATTGGCATGTGTGAGAATTATAAGTGTTGACATATAAAATGCCTATCAAAAGGTTAGAAAGCGGCTTTAGGTGTACTTTGAAGAAATTTGATTCGGTCATCCATCATAATATATATGTCGGAGGAAACGGAAACAGGCTGATTGTTGGTTGCATAATCGCGTCTATAATTAATAATTATTAATCAAAAAGCATTTGTAAAATCTTAATTTAATTTAATTCAATTTATAATCATTTTATAATAAGTAATATTGTGTTAAATCATTTTAATCGGTTAAAATATTATTTCGATGTATAACGGAAGTGTCAGAGCAGAGGTATTTCCTTGAGTGGGGTCGAGGCGCCATCTTAACGTTCGTTAAGCGCAATGGCGCGGTGAGAGAGGCATTCTGGTGTTGGACGTTGAGCGAGGTGGATCATTGTGTGTGCATTGTGGTGAAGTTAGATTGGTGTCACGAACCCACTGCTCAGTTGCGATTGTCGTTTAATTAATAATTAGTTAAAAGTTGTTAATAAGTGTTGAAGTGTTTGAAAATTGTTATAACGTTAATTAAATCGTAAGAAACCTTCAATAGTTTGTTTTGCGCCCGCATATAACCTAAATGACGCCCACTAAATCTGTTACCACTAATGATGATGTCGTTGAGAAGGACCAATCTCCGACATATATATTTTTAAATTTATTTACAATTTAAGTTAATTATTTTTATGTAACATAAATTTATTTAAACTACTGAGATTAAAGCATTTATAAATATCGTGATGATGACATAAAAGCAATAAATTAAATAAAGCAATACAAAAAATTAACACAGTAAAATTTTAAAAGGACAGAAAAGAATGAAGAAATAATAAGAACTATTAGTTATGTTAAGGTAAATGATTTTACTAAATAAGGAGTCTCTAAAAACGTTAAAATAACAAAAACTAAACATAATCTAGTTTGCTAGAGAAGAACAAGCAAGAAGCTAAGCGGGTCTAGACAAGTGGCATGAATGTTAATAGAATAGAATAAATTAAAAAATAAATGGAATTGACGCTAACGACAATGTTGGCGTTAGCTTATGTCAATCCCATATATTTTTTACATTAACTTTTTATTAACTGCCAGATTGTTACAATATTTCTTGAGATATATAATTTTAAGTAGCATTTAAAGTACGCAGGCAACACACTTAGCTCTATAGATACAGTATAAGTATTTAAAGTAGGTATATCAAATAACTACTTTGATTATCCACTTAATATATTTATAATAAATATCTCTTATTTTATAGTCTATTATTATAGTCGTATTTTGTTATGAATGTAAATTCAGAAGTCCTGGTCGCTTATAATTTCAACATTAATATGTATTGAAAACCGGACAGCTCTTGTAACTGTTATACCTTCTCTAAAAAAAAACATAGCCTTGATGTAAAGTCCATGGTTTGTAAAGATGATGACATTATAGACTACGCCTAAATATACAAACGCACAAAATATATACGATTCACATATGAGTAAATATTTTTCAATATTCTACGTAAAAGATCGACGTAATATCCGTCCTTTCAAGGAAGTTTAAATAACTAAGGAAGGAGTATATTTGCAGAATGTAAACATATTTTCTTTTTTACAGGCGAGCAGTTGGCGATGAACATAATAAAGAACGTGAGTAAGGCTGTATTGAAGAAGTACACCATCGAACCTTGTGCTAAGACACCATCGAAGTTGACCATGGTCGATCATAACTTTGGAAGAGTTGTTGATCGGGACCTATGGTTGAGAATTACGACTCGAAACTAGTAGTGCGAAATAGCTAAAAAATAATATATAGATTAATTTTAAAGGGTACTTATGAAGACAAAGGACTTTTTGTATTTAAATTTTCCGATGTCATGATATTGAAATCGTTTACATTGGTACCTATTTAGTTTAACGAGAACTATATTTAAATGTATTAAATGGTTATTTTACTTTTGTCAGTAAAGTCAAGGCGCTTATTGTATGACCCGCGTCTATCAAACAAACAAACAAACTTCACTTTATACATTAGTCTCGATGCAGGTATGGCCATATCCAAAAACTGCATTAGTTGCGTAATGATATATGTACACTTAGTCAGATATTTGATTTCATTAAACGTTATTGAATCATCACTGTACATGTTAATGATTCGTAATTCAAGAATACTACATTACGAAACTGCAAAGTGCATAATCTATTTTAAACGTAAAACAATTAAAATGATTATCTGTACTGCAAATGTAGTTAAATACCAAGGAGCATAATATCGCAGCAATCTTATTCAATAATGACTATTGTAGGGTTATACCGATTTTGTTAATGTGACCTATTACAATAACGATGACAGAACATTTTCATGAAATACTTAAAAAGATATTTAGTACAATGTTGTTTTGTATATTTATGTAATCCGCGGGCCTAATTTAAAAAGGAAAAAAAAATTATGGGATTGACATAAGACAACGACAATTTTGGCGTTAGCTTATGTCAATTCCATACATTGATTAATCTATTGTATTCTATTAGCGTCCTAAATACAATCTAGTAAAGTTCTAGAGTGACTATGAGTCGAAAGATGCAGCGAGGATAGGCCTCTCGCAAGTTAGACGTAACTAAGATAGTTAAGGTGACGGGCAACCGATGGACGAGGACGACTATAGTTGAAATGGGTACACTTGGAAAATGCCTATGTAACAATGGACGTTTTTTGGCTCGTGATGAAATAGAATTTACATTAAATAAATACTTACGTGATTTCCTGTTTTGTACAATAATTATTAATATGCTTAAATATTTAAAATTAATTTAATAAGAAAGATAAACAATATTAAAATGAAATATGTGTTTTAATTATTTCTACTTTCTAGTTCAAATAATTGTATTTTGGTAGTTTATTGACGCTGGAACAGTATTAGTTGGTTAGGTTGTATGTAATTAACTATCATTATGTTATAATATGTATTCGTATGTATATTAAAATTGAATAACTCTAACTAATTATATACAGAGCTTTAAACCATACCTACAGTAAGTTATTTATTTATAATGTCCTGACTTCTAAAACTTAGATTTTAATAAGACAAATGAGTCATAGATGCTACGGCTCCACTATATCTCTTCTAAGAATTTTTGATATATTTGAATTCCTCATGCGTTATTTGCATTTGTAGTAATTCCATCACCTGTAGATCTATGTACCTATACGAGCCAATAACGCTCATACAGCATTTTTATATAGATGCTTATGCGCCAAAATAATTACTTTTATTTAATCGTTACAAAACTACCGTGACGCGCTAATGTGTAGTGTCATTAACCATAATCGTAATATTATTACGTAAAGTGCGACTCAGAGAACTAAACAGAACCTTTTAGGTATAGGGAAATATACAGTGTCATATTAGAACCGTGAGCTGTTAATTATTTCTCTATCACCCTCCACAACATAACAACTAACGTCAACGACCTGATATACTGATATCCTCAACAATACCTACTACCATAAGTAAACCAGCGTTGGTTTATTAGCAATATTCTCTAAGTAAACACAAGTGGCGCTGTTCATTTTACATATTTTACACTTTCACCGGTGAAGCAAAGCTCATGGAATACAGAGTTACTGTACACACAAACCATTCAACAAAATCCGTAAGCTCGAAACAGAGTCATACAATTCAATTTGGAACTTTTAAACTGGCACATAAAAATCAATATTATTGACAATGACAAAGGGGCAGCTAAAAATGGACGTAGTCTAAAGGGTTTTTCAAAGGGAAATATTTTCCGTGGCCCATCTGTATTCGTTGATAATGGAGCCTGTCACGAAGGTAGCGTGTGGCGATGATTTACGATGGTTGATGGACATAACTATTTGTCAATTATTGTCAACTTTATATGAAAGTTTACATCGATTAGGCTTCTAATGTTGTTATGGCAAATGTTAAACATGTAATAATTAATTATTACTTATTTCTTGTCGGCGGAGCATTGTTCTCTGTCGTTCGCTGTCTTTTTGGTCTTTTGAAATTATAATCGACTTAAATTTTTACTACTAGGTATTATTAATAATATTATATTATGAACCAAAAGAGTACTAACCGCATATAATATTATGCTCAGAATACCTTCATTTGCTATTTTCATCATTAAATTTTAGCCTTTTTACCAATATTCTTACTTAGTCCTCATTTCATTATTTGTAAAATGCATATTACTGATATACTGTAAGTACGACATCATTATCGCTATAAGATTTTTCACAAGTTTTAGAGTTGGTGTTTAGATATAGTCGCTAATTGTAGAAGTTAGACTTTTATTACCTGTTTATAAAATAGGATGTTTTACACCTTTCACTTCAGAGTAGGTCACAAAAAGTTGTAAGTTACAATTTGAAACTTGTCAACGATAATGATCATTACTATCGTAGGTTTTGCTTTGTGTGAATCATTAATATGTGTTAAAATACTCTTATGAAATATCAGTAAATATTTTGTGTTTGGAAGAAACCCAGTTAAAAGTAAAAATATTGCGTAATTATGTAACAAAAACTGAATCAATTTCACATATCTTAAATACGAAACTAAAAAAACTAGAACACGAAACAAAAAGAATTGCTGTTATTTATAATTTCTAAGTTAACCTTAAAATAGAAACATAGCCTCAGTTTCACTCAAGTAGACGCCCGTATTTCAGCTCTGCATTTCTAAGATATCTACTGTAACGACGGTACTTCAGTGATGCTCAGATGTTGCCATGGTTGGTCAGCGAGGTGGTGGTCAGGTGGAATAAATGTAGAAACTGCAGCAGTCATTTACAGTCAACATTTTTTAACCAAGTGCCCCCGGCACGTCTTGTCTTACAAGCAATTCATACTATCTTTGACAATTACTAATGGCGGCATATTACAGTATTATCAAATTATAACCGTTATACAAATCAATAAAGCAATTTTAACAATACGTATTTACCTTCTTGCCTCATTGAACTTTCAATTACATAGGTCAAGTAGTTTTAAAGTTTTTAAGCTTTGTCACTGTGTGACTTATTTAGGCACATGTTATAAATAGTTGTGTATCAATGTAGAGAAAATCCAATTAGTGTAAAAATTATTTTTCTATTCTATTTTTATTTTATAACGTTTACGGCATTTAACGTGACCAATATATTTCAGTACCAAAATGTTTGCGTTCGCATTTCTTTTTAAGGCAACATACGTGTCTACACCTTCAGGATTAGAAAAGGGACGTCACACACAATCATAAATACACATCATAAGATCCCTAAGCACGGAATAAAATTTTGAAAAGGATTATCCGCAGTATTCCGTTGTTTTATGGCTACTGTATGCAAATATGTTCTGATTTATAGGGAGCTTCATGGTGTGTCCCATACCTATAATACCGGAGATCAATGACTGATGGGCTTAGATGACCGATTTTTTTGTCTTTATTGTTGGTACATTTCGTATTATTATATTGTTGATATTTCGATATGTATATAAAATTCAATTAAACGATGTAGCATGTTGTAAATTTTTTATAATCTCTTTGTAAATACAAATTGTGACTCTGCTAGCTTTTTAAATTTAGCTTTGTCGAATTTATAATCAGAAAACAATCTAGTAGGTCACATTTATTTATCACTTCTGTCATATAAACAGAATTATCAAATAGCCCCATATTACGAGCCCAAACATAGCTATGAACCACAACGTTCGTGTAACGCGCCTCTGCTTACACTGTCAAAGAATGAGGTATTATATTATGTACCGACACAAAAGGGCGACTTATTACAATTATATTTAAACATCCTAAACTTATGCATTTAACTGTGACTAGTTGATGCACACGCAATACTTCAACCGGTTTTTGTATGTTTTACGGTTCATTGCACTATTGTTGTGTTTCATTTGTTGCGATGTCATTGACAAATGATGACCTGAATGGCGCAGCACCTAGAGCTAGCTTGTTTCAAGGTTATTTGTTAAAGAAAATTTAAAATGTCTTGTTTGGTACTGCCTGTAGCCAACTAAGACAACTTGAAATCACTAGTATTCCGTACAAAGAGGTTTCGAATACACTTTTTCCCACGTGCGATATGGTACGGTATAGACCAGAAAGAGAGGCTTGAGAAAATACAAAACGAGGTCTGCAAACTCGTAGTCGGATTTTCTGAGGTTGGCAACGAGTGATCTCCTGATGCTGCAAATATTAGGCTACGGTGACCGCTTAGTATAATCTTGTTTGCCACCTTATGTGTAATGTTTATACTGGACATAATAGTAATTTATTTATCAATTCTATATTGTGTTTATTCGTTCTATCATTACCATCAAGGCTAAAGAAACTGTAAGTACTAACTATAATTTATAAACATGTACATACCTTATTAACCGACTTCAAAAAATGGAGGAGGTTTCTCAATTCGACCGTATATATATATATATTATGTGTGTTCGCGGATAACTTCGTCATTTATTAACCTATTCTGATGTTTTTTTTTTGTTTTGCTAACTTCAAAATTATAAAATGCTTATTTAATTATTTCTGATTAACTAATTCAAAATACGAAATACTTTGTGCTATGTAAATTTATTTTTTACTTTTTAGTTTCCATCCAGTTTGAAGTCGGTTTTCTTTTTGTTAAAAAATATTTTATTTTGTTTGACGTTACGATCAGTGGTCACGTGCCGTGGTTACAAGCTGACTGGTGAGGCGATGTCACGGCTCCGTTTGCGAAGTAGATTTTAAATTTTCTCTCACATTTTTGTCTTTCCACGTACCATCACAAAACTCACTGACACACGTTTGTAAATTATAAAGTAAATAATATGAGTACCTACTAACTTCCGAAGCCTAAAAATAATAACAACCATTTAACCTTAGTCACCACGGTTAAACAACAAAAGCAAACCTTATTCTCGTTATCTATACCTACTATTATATAAAGTTGAAGAGTTTGTTTGTTTGTTTGAACGCGCTAATCTTTAGAACTACCAGTCGGATTTGAAAAATTATTTTTGTGTATAATAGCTCAGTTCTCGAGGGAGGTTATATAACATCACGCTACTGGCGACGGGAGCAGAGCAGTAAGCAAAGACGTGGATGAAACCGTGCCACGGGAAACTAGTCCTAAATATTCTCGCTGTTGTAAAGCCTTTTCCATAAAGATTTACTCCATTGAATGGTTGATAATTGAAGACTTAAGTCCGGCTTAGTAAGGTTTGCTAACATTGCTTGGAGTAATATTTAGTCGATGACAACAGGTAAACCGAAAATTTCATAGTATGAATAAAATATTAATCCTTAAAAACAAATCGTATTTCTTGTAAATTATAACGGGTGGCGCAAAAGTAAAGACCCTATTTGGTTCAGCTATAACATTTTTTCTAAATTAGAAAACTAGATTTAGATTTTTTTAAATGTATATTTGTGCCATTAAATTTCGTACCATTAGGATTTAAAGATGATGTCTTTTAAATGGTGACCTCCAGAGTTGATACACATTTGAGCCCTATTTATGACATTTTGCATAACTTGCCGTAACACTTCCTGCGATATGTTCGTTATTTCTTGACGAATGTTTTCTTTTAGAGCTGCGAGAGTCTGTGGCTTGTTCACATACACCCGAGATTTCAAAAAACCCCAAAGAAAGAAGTCTGGACTGGTCAGATCGGGTGATCTTGCAGGCCAAGGCAAATCGCCAAAACGAGAGATAACTCGGCCTGGAAAAGCGTCCCTCACTAAGTCCATAGTGTCGCGCGCTGTGTGTGCCGTAGCGCCGTCTTGTTGAAACCAGATGTGCTCCAGCCCCAATTCGTCCAAACTGGGTATCAAAAACTCACGTAACATGGTTCTGTAGCGTTCTCCAGTGACAGTAATCGCATTGCCTCCAGCGTCTTCGAAAAAATAGGGTCCGATCACTCTGTCAACACAGATGCCACACCATACAGTAACTTTTAGTGGGTGTAGAGGTGTTTCTTGAATAATGCGCGGATTATCAGTGCCCCAGAACCGAGTATTCTGCTTATTGACATGCCCTGAGAGATGGAAATGGAAACGCAGGAAGTGTTACGGCAAGTTATGCAAAATGTCATAAATAGGGCTCAAATGTGTATCAACTCTGG
The DNA here is from genome assembly GCA_963082885.1 of Parascotia fuliginaria. NCBI lineage: Eukaryota > Metazoa > Arthropoda > Insecta > Lepidoptera > Erebidae > Parascotia > Parascotia fuliginaria. Next base: position 16,589,801 of record OY720177.1, read on the forward strand.
AGGTCACCATTTAAAAGACATCATCTTTAAATCCTAATGGTACGAAATTTAATGGCACAAATATACATTTAAAAAAATCTAAATCTAGTTTTCTAATTTAGAAAAAATGTTATAGCTGAACCAAATAGGGTCTTTACTTTTGCGCCACCCGTTACATGTGTAAAATGATTTCCTGTTATGTATATTAATAACAAACAAGAAGTTTTATTTTCTTAATAAAAAAGTAGACGTGGCGTTACGTACGTTTCTCATCTTAAGGTAAGTGAATATTGTAAAAGAAATGGCTATGTTTTCTGAGCATTGCAGAAACAAGGCTAATAAATAATTACCAAGCCATTGACGTAAATGAAGAAGGGAATGGAGAAGAAGAAGGAAAGAATGTCGATTAAGACAACAACGCTAATATTCTGTGAGAGGGTAGTAGTAGACAAATACCAATGCAACCTATTAAAGCTTTTGAATTTTCAAGTTTGTCACCGATATTATTGTCATGAGACAAAGAAATAACATTAAAGAAAACATGAAGTCTAACAAAATTATAATCCTAACAGCTCTCAAGGGTTAAGAACATTCCCAGGCATAAGATAATTTAAAAACCTAACCATGTATTACTAAACAGTAATCTTTCAACTTCATATTTAAGGGTATCATAAAATATAAGCTGCCTTTTTTGATCATACGAACTCTTCACATCATCACTTGTGCCGCTACTTTGTAAATTACGTTTGCATTACTCTAAATAATGCAGTGTACAGACGTGAGCCTTATAAATGTTTCAGTACTGTGAATTGCGCGTGTAGGAGGAGCCTAATCAAATATTTTTATGATCGACTCCACTTTACGGCCCGGCTGTTCGTAGGTAGGTTTGTGGTGAAATTTAGAAGAGAAATGCGATGTAAAATAGATTAAAAATAAAGAACAATAACTTTTTCTATGATCATCATCATTCGAAAGACGTCTACTGCTGGACATAGGCCTCCTCCAATTTTCGCCACATTAGCCGCATCTATTACGCTGCCAGCAAATAAAATTAATTTAATTTAGCTATTAACAAGACATTACCGGCCTATATTTATAACTGTCTTACCTGACAATGGCAAAATCAATCAAGCAAGAGTACGACGCGCCTTATAGTAAGAGGTTACCGTAATAAATGGACAAGACTCTTTTCTACATGAGAGAAGTGGTTGCCATAACCTATACACAATGTAGTGTATGCATAGTACTGTGTTATGCATTACAGAAATACACGTGTCTCAAGCGGACGGCACTCGTGTTTACACCCTTCAAACGTCTCCGAGATATTATGTCCTATCGTTGCTCAAGCGCACTTTGAATGTAGATTGCCTTTTGTATTTATTCTGGGACCAAGGTGTTGAAGACCGCAGGGAAGAAGGAAATGAGAGATAATAATAGACTGAGAAGGTAGCTTGCGATTTTATATTTAGTAACGTATCTGTTATTAGCTCTAAAGCCGCTTTCACTTATAACTTATGCCGCAGTTGTATATTCAGGCGTTCTTCACAGAGATTGCTCATTTGTGTACATAATTTGTATAAGGAAATAAAATGTAAATAATTTAAGGGATGGGTTTTTGCTGAGATTTTAATTTAGGGAAGCACCTTTTTAATCACGCTTGTTGACACTGATTTTGTGTGTGTAGAGCAGGTCTATCTTTATTTTTATAATTGTAGAATCAAACTGTTTTAATGGAGGTCTCATGGCATCTGTAGGTTAATTTGCTGACATTTTGTAAACTTTGACGTTCATAAGTGTTAATTTAATTAACCTAAATGAATAAACATATATTTCATCAGTTCTATTGAGCTTAATTTACACTTGTTATAAATTACAGCGGCAAAGATATGTATGAAAAATGTATAGCGCCACTAGTACCTACTCTAAGAACTAAATTTTATATTTAAAATAATTAATTTAAATCAGGGCTGTCCAAAGCAAGACCCCCGGTTCATCTCTGTGTGGCCCGCAGTGTATTTTTAATTTTATGACGATAAAATTAATTCTTTCGTTTCTCAAAGACAATATTAATCTATACTATTATATAAAGCGGAAAAGTTTATTTGTTTGTTTGAACGCGCTAATCTCTGGAACTACCAGTCGGATTCGAATAGTTTTTTTTTTGCGTATGATAGTCTAGCTCTCGAGGAAGGTTACAGGCTATGTAACATCACGCTACTAACGACGGGTGCAGAGCAGTAAGCAAACAAGCGGGAAAAACCGCCCTGCGGAAAGCTATATAGTTTAAAATAAAGTGATAAGTACACATAAAAGTGCTGAAGATAAAGATTTATAAACACTACTACCACAATCGCAATTCAACCGTGAAAAAACATCAGTGTGAACCGTCGTGTGAAACAAAAAAGTTTAAATAAAGCTTAGCTCACACAAGGGATGGAACGCAACGCTCTGTGTACACGACGCGATATCCACGGTTTTCCACAGGTGTCACGTATTTTGTAAAGTGCTCTCTGTTTCATTGATTACGTGCGGTGTGCAGCAAAAGAGAAAAATGTGAGGCTTTAAATAATGCTTAACGTTAACCTTGTTATTCTTATTTACGTGTAAATTTGTTTCTTAATAAAATATTGAATTGGGTCGTTTATTTCTAAATTATTACTTATTTTTTCCTTTTTGTCGTCCTAACTTTATCATTTGACATCGTTATGGGCTTAAGAAACACTGGCTTGTTACCTAGTATACCATAGCTAGAGATTGGACCTGGTCTGCCATTTTTTAGCTATTTAAGGCCGGCTAGATATCATTCGGTTCAATCCTTTTTGCTAAGTTTGGGATTTGTTTTATGGCATGTTGCGTTTCATGTGTGTCTTGATTCTATGATCAAGAAACTAAGGTATAGTGGATCGTTAATTTAAGACAAAATATTTGCATTGTCTACAAATATTTTTTGTAAAACAAAAAATGTCAAGGCAACTCAGTACCTAACACGAACTAGCTCAGCGAAGCTTGTTACTAAATTAAGTGTAAATTTGCTTGCATAAATTTTTGTAATCACTTCAAGACTCGAGAAATCTCTAGAGAGAATTACTAAAACTTCCAATGCTAGGGTTGATTCACCAGTTAATCATATTATTAATAAGTACAAGTATAGTGTCTCAGCAAGTTAGTCGTTATCTTAAACTATGCCCTCGAGGCTAAGTTTGGTAAACTTAGATGATGGTTACATGAACGATTTATGGGAACTTGATGTGATATTTTCTGAAACTAGTTTTGTTTTGGATACTTCGAGATATAGTTGTGTAGAAATACACTTAATTATAAAAGTAGCATAGAATTCGATAATAGTCGAGTTTTTGACCGACTTCAAAAAGGAGAAGGTTCAATGTTTCCTGTACGTATAGTCTTTTTTTTTATTGCCGACAGTAGCAGACGAGCAAACAGCCCACTTGATGGTAAGTGGTAACTGTCGCTCATGGACGACTTAGAGTCCCTAGCATCACTCACCAAACGAAACGCTATAGTACGCATACTCTTACGTCGATCTCTTACGTAGTACTTCCCCGGTTGATCAGGCCCATTCATGCTGAAACCAGCGTGGATCTACTACCCTACGAATATTTGCTTTAGGTACCACTTTTGACAAAAATTTATATCAAAATTAAAATTTAATAAGATTCAATATGACAGTGACAACTGTCACTGTACTGAGGTCACTTGCAAGCAAAAATAGACATTATTATTTTGTGATGTGCAAACGACATTTACTCTAAGGGTGGTAAGGCAATTTTATTGTCGACTATACCTACATAATATTACGTATTTTTTATTTTATAAAAAAATAAATCCATTATCTATTTTTACAATATTGGTAGTATTAGGAATTTACAAAATTAAATGATGATTTTCAAGCTAAAATACATTTTCGTTGAAAAGTAATTTATGTTTCTTTGAATGCTTTGAGAAAAGTATGTCACACTGACGTCTATTCAGCCATGTTAATTTTCTTTATAATAAGGTCAAATACCGAACACTTGTCTAGACTTTGACCTATAGTAAGCATTTGACAGTTTAATCAAATCCCAAACATACCATAAAATCTAAATTAAAATAAATAATATCAATGATGGGGCGGAATTTTAATCTTTTACTTACTTAAATAATAATTAAAATAGGTCATAGTAAACTATAATAACAACATTTGACATCAACAATTACATCCAAAGGTTAAGTAAATATTGTTTAGCAATTTTAAGTGATCGTGCATTTAATTTTGTATCACCGGCGTCACAGTCTCAGAATAAAATATTTGTATGTCAAATTTAGTTCTCAGAGTAAACACTAAGGGCGCTGTTCATTTTCTCATTGAAATATTTTACACAGTCAAACTTACAAAATTGCATTAACTCATTGTATGGCTGAAGTACCACCAACAGTACGTTGCAAGTGTTTCGGATGTAATAATGCAATGTAGTATAAAATTATTATATTTCGGGATGTTGGTAGTAACGGCACTTATACCAAAGCGTAATAGCGATGATACTTAGTTCAAAACTACAACAGTAAAACTCAATTATTTTCTGTAAATCAGTCCTTTTATTATGAGTAAATGTTTGACATAAAAACACACAAAACTGACCTGCTTATAAAGAAAATAGTAAGATTGACAATGAAGTGAACCCTCAAGACAGCGACAGCAACCAAGGTGGACAAAAAGGAACAATTTTTTCGAGAATATTGTTTGACGGGTAACTTATATAATGGCGCTATTCCAACAGTAAAGTTAACTTGGTCAAATTTTGTTCTGTGGTTGCAGGTCATTGTCCGCAAGCCGCAATCAACGATGGTATTACATCCAATTTGTAATTTTGAGATGTTGATCAACGCAAAACACTGCATAGTTTATTTTTAACTCTCGATGACTTATATTAAAATCATTCTTGAAGTCAAATGCTTCTATTTAGATTAAGTGTAAGTTAATATGTAAAGTAAATTAATAATAATAATAAGACCACAACACCCACACAACGCCATCTCGACCCAAAGTAAGCATATTATATTAATAGCTTGTGATTTGGATTCTAAAATGCGGATAAAAAAACTTTTAAACTTCTTTTTGTAAATACATACATATTATACATAGAAACACCCAGACCAATGCAAATAGCCATGTTCATGCACACAAATATTTGCACTGAGCGGGAATCGAACCCGCGACCTCTGTATGGCACAGTCCGTACACAGTACCACCGAACCACAGAGATTGTCAAAGTTTTTATAATCATACTAAATAGATGGCAAATAGGCATATGATCTACACAAGTGTAGGTGGTTATTGTAAAGCGTTTCAAAAACAATGCTAAAATAACACAATCAAACTTTTGCCTAACGTGAAGAGAAAAACATGGAAATATTAAAAAAAGAGCAAGAGTTCGAGGACCCGGGCACATAATTGGGACTGCTGGGGCCCAACCACAACCTCATAGAGCAAATTTATTCTAACCTTACTTTGTCTCTATCCTTGTTTTTATTGGTACAAAAGAAAAAGACAAAGTCAAAGTAACATTAAAATAATACTGCTGTAAGAGGTGATGGTAGGCCCCCTGGGCTTTCATTCATCGAAACTAATGCTTTACGTCGATAATTTGCGAATGAATAGTAATTTCTCGGATGATTCGGCTTATTTATATTAAAATCAGCAAGATAGCTAATGCAAAATGTATATACATACTTATGTTCAACTCGTTTAACCCCGATGTAGTCTACCTGAACCAATTCCTAAGTAACTTGTTTATTCTCAGACCACAAACAAAAGCTCGAATAAAAATATTCGGACTAAACAAAAACAAGAATGTATTGAAACAAGTACAGCTCTGGTTCGTTAAACAGTACATTGGAGACTACATAATATGTATAAGGCTCACAGTTTTATAACTAAACCGATTTGTATTCGAAATCCCTGGGCTTGCTATGTACAACTATCTCGAACATGCTGTTGGTCCCGTTGCGGTTAAAAGATTCAATGCCGTTTTGGAGGAAACGACAACAGAAGGTACTATGTTTTGTTGCCTCATTCTTAGTATACCTTTAGTTCGATAAAACAAATCCATATTGCTTTTAAGGCAGACGGAAATTTCGACAACACTATCAAATATTTTGGGACAGCTAATCATACATCCAATTTTATTCATTAAATTAAAAATAATTAATAGTGGAGACTTATTAGAAATTTTGTTATTCAAAATGTTGTCAATAAGAACAATAATTAAAAATCACATTCAATAAACCGGTTTTTGCTCAGAACACCGCGTGAAGTAAAATTGAAGCAAAAAATTTATCCGATTTTTAAAGCTATGTCCTCAACGAGAATACCTTTGAAGTCTTTCGACTAATACACCTAGAACAGCAATAGGAACAAATACCTATTGGATAAGTAGTTAACTTGTGATGCAGTTCTGGCCACTTAACTCTATTGGGTCGAAACTTCTATAACTTAACTAACTAGCGATTACATTAATGTTCCGGTGGTGTGTTTAGCTTTACATTGTTCCGTATTAGTATTAAAATATAATTAAGCCATTTCTACCACTATTGCTGGTATAAAACAATCGATTTTTGCATAACAACTTTTAAGTTTTTAAGATAATAATACGTTTAATTGGTTTAATAGTTTTTGTTTAGGATTATCTACAGGTAATACAGATATAACTGTAAGTAAGTCATTAATGCTGTAAACAAAAATGATCTTACATTTTCTTATCGTATGGTTAAAAAAGGTTTTTAATTGAGCAGAGCGTTTTGATTCCTGAAAATGTTTACAATTATTTTTTATAAATTTAATTTTATTACTATATTTTACTTCACAATTTTATGGTGTATTCAACTAAAACAAATTTATGATTTTGTGAAAGGTACTTGTATGGTTTCGTACCCTCAATTTTGTACAGTACCCGCTGGAACTTATAGACCATTGCAATACAACTTTCACTTGACTCCGTCTGTATATTGTACGTTTTTCTCAGAAAGAAACCAGCCGCTATACCGAGGTATTACACCGGCAATTAAATTGTCGCTATTAGCCATGACAGTCGAGGCAAAAACTTCGGGCAAGATCGTTACTGTATCATAATTTAATGAGTGTGCTGTTCAGTTCATCTGTAGCTATTCTTTATGTATCGTGAGTTAAAGATGACAGAGAAAAATATTTGTTTAAAGAAAATGTATAGTTTCGCTAGTATTTACTTTGAGAACTAAATTTTGGCCAGAGTCCACATAGACACATCAACTGATGTGGTATTTGAAGTTAACCGGCACCAAATCTATTTACCTACATCCCAATTTTTATCGAAAGCGGTTCAGGCGTTAAGGCGCTGAGTGGAAACAAACACACTCACACACACATACACAGAAACTCGCATTTATAATATTAATAGGGTGTAAGCCAATGCTTATTTCTTGTACCTAGTTCCTTTTTAGTTACGTCGTTTAATCAATATCTGATTCCGTATCTCTAGTGCCGATGTATCAAGCAAGTAATAAATTATTTATGTACACTTAGCCACTTAGAGGAATTGCTTAGATCGAGCCTCGGCTCAAACTGTACATACATTTGTAGAATGAATTTTCTGCTGTAAATTTACAGATACAAGAAACTTCTTGCAGCAGTATTTGTAAAGTAACTACTTTAATATTACAAAATAATAAACTTAGATGTATGTTTCTAGTAAATGATTTCTTTAGGCTTAAATAATAAACTCAATAGCTAGTCGAAACTTATAAAACGAGAAAAGATTTGATTTTTTTGTATGTGTGTTTATTCCGATTTAACTCAAATAAAAAATTCTTTCACCTTCGGAAGCTAATGCATTATCTCATATCAATTTGCACCAACATGCTATTCACAGCACTAGTCTTGCACACTGCCAGTTCGACAATCTTTAAACAATGAAGCTGCCAAATATAAAAGTAGGAGCCGTCAAATATCTGCAGATCAAATGATAAAGGAAACCCCTAAGTGACATAGCAATGGAGTAAAGTAGGATACTCTTCTTCTTCTTCTCCTTTTTTTTGGCAACAGAGCCGACGATTGTGTCAGCTATTTCTGCCAGCGTCAAGTGTAGAATAATATTCTTGTTGATGATATTAATGGTATATTACAATGATAAAATAGAAAAAATGTAGATGAAATTAAATGACAACCATCTTCCGTGAAAACAAAAGACGGACCGTAGGATACTTAAATAGATCCCAATGGATGTTACCAGTGGTGACGCCGATTTGTATTATACAAGATGTAATATAAAAGCGTTTTGTCAGTATGACATAATAATCTATTACTATTATATAAAGCGGAAGAATTTGATTGTTTGTTTGAATGCGCTAATATCTGCAACTACCAGTCGTATTCGAAATATTTTTTTTGCGTATGATAGGCCAATTTTTGAGGAAGGTTATAGGCTATGTAACATCACGCTACTGCCGACGGGAGCAGAGCAATAGGCAAAGGCGCGGGTGAAACCGCGTCGCGGGAAGCTAGTATTTACGTATAAGGAAATTGAAATAATCATTGTTTTCGGCAAAAAAATTCCACTGCTGGATTTATCGCAAGTATTGCCACTTTGACTAGGTCTGAAACGCCATCCCCTATTGATTGTATACTATCTCACCGGATTGTTCGTAGACTTGGGTTTGTGTTTGCCATTTTTGAAATTTTCTGCTTCCAATGGTCATTTCTAGGATACAAACACCTGAGAATGTATCAATTTTGTATTACAAGTAATTAATCATTTGAAGTGCCAAATTACAATAAAAAATACTTCTAGGCTCCCAATGGTCATTAATTCTAAAAGCCATGTCTGAGATACAAAGAACTAGGAATGTTGCAATTTTTGTATTAAGTTAATTATTTGAAGTGCCAAATTACAATAAATAATGTACTAGAAAAAGGTGGTGTTAGAAAGTGTCTGCTTTTTTTTAATTCAACCTTTTTTCCGCTTATGCTTTTAAATTAGATCGTTAGGCATGTAAATGTAATAATATAGTATCTTAGCAATATAGCGTAATAGTTTCCTTGAACGGCAAGTAACTCGACAGTCTGCGGTATTTCCTGTGTATTTTCTATTGAGATATTATTATCTAATATTGACTGCTTAGAGTTTTTAGGAAATAGCACTTTGTGACTAAAATAATAGTAAACTTTTGCATAAATAAGTCACTTATGACATGTTTCTATTTGTATATTAGTGTAGTTTTGTTAAATCAATACTATTATATAAATACTGTATATTCTACTGAATACTGTTAACACTAATCTGTGCTAATGTAAATATCAGTCAGAATACCTAGAACCTACCTACCTTCCGTGGCTATAACAGAATAACAGCGCTGCTTTGTGTTCGCAAAGTGGCACGAAGCTAAGTTAGGGCCTTTTTGTTTCACTTAATTGTTGTTTTTAATGTTCACATAAGTGTACCTGTAAGTTCTTATAATATCAGCCTATTTACTGTCCCACTGCAGGGCAAAGGCCTCTTCTCTAGAGAAGGTATGAGCATTAATTACCACGCTTGCTCAAGGCGGATTGGCAATTTCAGACATTTAAGTCCAGGTTTCCTCACGATGTTTTCCTTCACCGTCAGTCAGAAATGTCCATGATAAACATAGAAAGTACATATGATTTGAAATATCACATTGGTACTTGCCCGGATTCGAACCCACTACCTCGTGTTTACGAAGCGGGTGCCTAATCCACTGGACCATTTCGACTATTGTAAGTTCTTATATGAGAACAAATAAATGTTTGATCTTTCTTTCATTATAATATAGTTAAAGCGGAAGAGGTTGATTGTATGATTGTTTGAACGCGTTAATCTATGAAACTACCAGTCGCGTGTCGAACCCACTACCTCGTGTTTACGAAGCGGGTGCCTAATCCACTGGACCATTTCGACTATTGTAAGTTCTTATATGAGAACAAATAAATGTTTTAACTTTCTTTCTTTATAATATACTTAAAGCGGAAGAGGTTGATTGTATGATTGTTTGAACGCGTTAATCTATGAAACTACCAGTCGTGTGTGAATAATTATTTATGGGTATGATAGCCCAGTTCATGAGGAAGGTTATAGGCTATGTAACATCACGCTACTGGCGACGGGAGCAAAGCAGTAAGCAAAGACGCAGGTAAAACCGTGCTGCGGAAAGCTAGTATTAGATATAAGCATATCAAACTAATAACTAACATTAGAGGATTATGTGTCCAAAGCATGTAAGCATTAAGTGATAAGTTATGAACCTTGGCTTTATAAATCGGACACTTTAATAATTACTGATCACATATCAAACAAAAATTCGTAATTGTGCGCAGTTTTTAGAGAGAACTTTGAGTGCTTCTGTGGTTCGGTTGTACTGTGTACGAATTACTACGCAGTGGTCTCGGGATCGATCCTCGGGTCTGAAATTGTGCCCGATATATGGCAACAAGCTCGGCCCCTGTTGCATGGACCTAAAAAAATAGCGAAAAGTAGGTGGTTAAACACCTCTGCATACCCCTTCGGGGATAAAAGGCGTGAAGCTATGTATGTATTTATGCAATTTTTAAACTTAGTGTGTCGTGCATAATTTGAGGTTTAAAGTCTTGAATAGTTTTAATCTAAATAGTTTCCAGCAAGTAGTTACAATAGTTTACTACAAATCTGTGGTATTCAAGAAACAGTGATTTCAGTACTGTACTCGTAAATATACTAAGTAGTATAAAGTTTGTATTGCGTCATGAAGTTAGGGTCAAACATTAACAGTTACTGGCGGTGAATAGGCGAACTTGCTGCCCGACTTCAGTATATTGCTTTTGAGTTCGGGTGCCAGTGGGAGAGGAGAGACTTCAGAATGTATTGTTTATGCCTCAAATAGATTATTAGATATTTTGTGGCAACACTCATTCTCTTAATTATTATGTAGAAACCGATTATGCGCTGAGAAAACCTTTAAAACGCCGCAGAAAAGTTGTAACAAAATTTTCTAATATCTAATTTTCTATTGCAGAAAAGTTTGCGAGGAATTAATGTTATTTGTCCTATTAATTCGTTAAACTTTACATAATTATGCCTTATGATTGTCCGAAAAGATTACTTACGACTTTAATTTAATTTAATTTCTTTTGAATGTATAACTATATATATTGCCAATTGTAAAAACGATCCTTGGTTATCGATATCAACCGGCACACTCGAATAGGGAAGTGCCTACTTTGTTAAAAATATCAATACTTCGTTAAAAAGTATCTGTACTGCTGCAGTTAGTGAGAGCGCCGTGGCTACTACGGTAACGGTATTACGACACGGTACTTAGTTCCCTTTTGTTTTCTTCCTTGAGATGATAGACATAATCACTGATTACAGTAATCACACGTACACTTGTTAGCTAGAGAGGATGGCAATTAAAAAAAAGATTACATCTTAACTAGTACTGGCCATACCAAGATTGCTAATAACATTGTAAAAATTAATTGCTATGATTACCTTTTAAAAATGAAAAGAAATATACATAACAGTAGATCTGTTAATATTCTCTAGTCTACTATTATCGTCATTGAATAAATAGGGAAGGTTTCAAATAATGTAATTAAGTATTGAAATGTATTTATATCTTCAGCTTGCTTTGTGTTTTAACTATAACAATTACTTCTATCTATTTTCTTAGGATCTAGTTAGTACCGTCAAATAATTGGATAAAGAGAGATATTGGATTGGCTCTTAAGTCAATTACTTGTTAATCTTTAACTAAGTTTGTATTGAATAGTAATGGAATCAGATCGAGACTGTTTTTGGGTTCCGTTTTGGCTCATAAGGTACGGCACCCAAAACTCAAGATCCTAAAAAAACAAGAAGGTATATGATCAGTTTTTTATCTATCTGCCAAGATCTTTTTCTCAGTAATGCGTGAAGCTGAAATTTATATCGAATACTCATGTCTGAAGCTTCTTAGATCTGTGAAAAATCTAAAGTTGTATGAACGAAATCAAAAGATATAAAAGGCTGTTCATTTATAACTACAAGTTGGTACGGAATCCTTGGTCCGCGTATCCGACTCGCACTTGACCGATTTTTCGGTTAGACGAAAATCAATGAAAAATGTGCTTTCTATTTTTGATTAACTAAAGCTGATTCCAACGGCCATGATAGAAGCGATCAATTACGTTGGATTTGAAATTAAGCACAAATGAATTTACCTTATTAATCCTACGGGACAGGTGATATTTCTACTAAGATTGATTACGGCAGACATGAATGTTAAATCATTCTAATTTGTATTAAGTTACGTAGTTAGTGTAATTACGTTGTTTGATTTTAAACTCGATTATATTTGTTTTATATAATAAACCGTTGTCCTATGTGTTTTATATTTTGGTATCTTAACTCTCTTTTTATATTTAATACTTTATGATACTAGATGATTAAGTCTATTGACAAAAGATATTCATGTATTAAAACACACCAGTAAAAACCATAACAATTTTATTTTAACACATTTTTGTAACAGAGCCTTAAATATAATTTATAAAAAACTAACAAAAACCCGTAACAAAAATAACAAATAATATCACAGCATAGTCTTGGCGGGGATTTAGTGTTTTCCATGGTGGAAACCCCAGTCTTTGTGATCGTGATGACCTCCTTTCTTGCCATGGTCATGATGATGATGATGGTGTTCTTCATGGCCATGATGACCCTTGTGTCCCTTATGATCTTCATCGTGATGATGCTTATCGTGATGACCATGTTTACCATGGTGATGCTCATGATGACCATGCTCGTGATGACCGCCTTTCTTGTGATGTCCTCCCTTATCTTCATGATGTCCATGATGCTTGCCATGTTTGTGATGTTTACCTTCCTTGTGGTGGTCATCATAGAAGTGGTGGTCTTTGTGGAACTCGTCCTTATGGTATTTCTTATGGTATCCGTCAGTCTTTTCTCCCTTGTCGTGGTGTTTGTGACCGCCGTGCTTGCCTCCCTTGTGGTGGTGTCCATGTTCGTGATGATGACCGTGATGATCATGTTCATCCCAATGTTTCTTGTGATGACCACCATGATCATGGTGATGTCCTGCGTGATGGTGTTTGCCATGATCACCGTGTTCACCTTTGTGATGATGATGGTGTCCTTTGTGACCTTTGTGTCCTTTCTCACCGTGTTCATGATGATGATGTGCATGATGCTCATGGCCACCACCCTCCTCGTGATGGGAGGATTTGCCGCTGGCAGCAGCTACGAGATCCTTTTGCTCCTCCCCCAACTCCCTAGCGTAGGCTGCCGCTAGGCAGAGAACTGCTACTGCTATCAACAGCTTCATGTTGTCAGGTTAACTGTGCTATTGTGTTATCGTCAACACTATTTATAGTTTGTTTATTGATGAGGAAAGTATTAAGAAACTTATGCTGAGCAACACCTTCAGGGACAAGACCGGAGCAACCGTTGGACCGTTAAACCGATTGCTGGGAGCACAAATTACATTTCATTGTGATTTGACACAGCTGCAGTAGTGACCGTGCAATTGTATTTGTAATTAAAATTTTATTTACATATCAAAAATAAATGAAACGTTATAAGATAAATGAGATGACTTCTTACTTGACCTTGATTCAGTGTTTTATCGAGTGTAAAAGTGTTTTGGTTGAACTTTAAAGGCGCTATAGTATCATTCATATTAAGAATTAACTTTTAAAATATGTATAATTATATCATTTTAACATTATGCTTATACTTTTATTTTATTTAATGTATAACCTAAAATAAAGGTATAGTTGGATAGCATATAATCCTGTTTGGATCCAAATACGTACGCATTGAATGAATCGTCAGAATTATGGCCTATCGTAACTCATTTATTATCGTGCCGCCATAGTTCACTGCATGACGTGGGTTTCATCTGCTTGTACGCAGAGATAGGTTCCTACGTTTGTCCATTTGTTCTATTACAGTGAAATATTGCACTAGGAGTTTTATGGACAATCAGATTGATCGCAATCGTTTAAAATTTTGTGTAAAATTCATCTACACAATGTTGAAGATTGAATAACCACGTCATGTTTAGAATATGTAATAATAAATAACTTTACAATTGTGACAAATGTAAGCTATACTTGTAAGCTGATGATGAAATATTCATGTTATATCATCAATAACACACAATTCATGTGAAAGAGAGAAAGGACACAAAATGAGATTAAATGTCACCGCAATAACGTGCAACGTTTATCGATTTGTTTGAGTGATAGAGGCTATTACAGCTTAGTGAGAAGATTTTTCACGCTTCGTAAAAGACATGCATACTTAAGAACTTTTTAAGGTTAGATAATATAAGTCGTCAGTTACTGTTGCAGTAACTTAAGTACGAAGATAACATCTGTGCAGCATTTTATACTTAATTCATATTTATCTTCTACGACAATTCATTAAATAAAAATACAAAAGACAGCTACATATATATTATTTTATCAATCCATAACAAACAGGGTCATCTATAAAAATATATCCGGTGGGTCCGGTTCAATTTTACCCGGTGTTGCATAAAAGGAACAATCTGCATTTCCCTGTCGAAATTTAATCAAAACAGCAATACGTATTGTCCGCGGTCGCTCCCTGAGAGGACTATTCTGTAAGGGAGCGGGCACGTCTGTATTATTTTAGTTTTTTTTTACTTAGAGTGTATTCCTGAACAGTATATTCAAGTTTGCGAGACTGAACTCCTCAAGTAATATCTGCGTCTACAGTATTTGCATAAGTATGATAATATTCCTTAAAGATGAGCCATCTCGTTAGGGTATTTCTTATAAATTAATCACCATTATTCTATTTGTTTTCTATCAATGTTAAAAATTAATTTCAGCATTTCGCATAATGGACACATGTAGCGCCATCTATATCTTTAGACAAGCACTACACAACCTTCAAATGGAGAGATTCTATTCTTTTGATTCATTTGACATTGAATTGGCTCTCTCTAATTTATTAGCTTTATATTATTATGTAATATTATTACTGCTTTTTCTAATGACTTGTTGAAGGCTTTATACGTCATAACCATTCTAATATAGATCTGTGCACATTTAGAAATTCTTGTCGTTTAAATGTTTTATCAAATATTTTACGATAGCACCTACCTATTCTTGCTGGTATCCTGTGAATAAACCGGATCGCTTGGGAAACAAGTATTTTAAATAGGTAGTAGGTATCCATCGTCTACGTATCGCGTCTTTGCTTACTGATTTGCTTCTGTCGCCAGTAGCGTGATGTTACATAGCCAATAACCTTCCTTAGGAACTGGGCTGTTTAAATCAAAAATAATTATTTAATTCCGACTGATAGTTCCAGAGATGATTAGCACAAACAAACAAACTCTTTCACTTTTTAGAATAGTACAATGGCTGCTATTTATATGTATATCCGAAATAAAATAAAATAACTATTATTGACTATTAAATATGGTTTTATTGCTTTTGAAAATGTTCACCGTGATAACCGAAGCACTTTCGGATTCGGTGAAACTAGTTTTCATAGCGCTTTTTTAATCAGAAGGCTTCTTCTCGGGTTGAAAATCGATGACCACGCAATTTATTCTTCACGGTTGGGAATAAAAAGAAGTCATTGGGTGCTAATTCAGGGCTATATGGTGGATGACCTTTAATTCAAGCGCTTTACCCTCCAAATATCGAGTTGTTTCACTCGAAGTGTGACAGCTAGCATTGTCGTGATGGAGATTAGACTGCGTTTTGTATTGTTCTTCCTAATTTCTGCAAATACTTCTGGCAAACAAATGGTCATGTACCACTCCGAATGAACATATTTACGATTATCTAGTGAAACAGTAGCCACGTGTCCATCTATATCAAAAAAAATATGCGACAATTTTTTAAATCATAATAAATCACCACACGAAATTTTCTCGAGTTAAATCCATTGTGATAATCACACGCATTTTTTGAAATCGCGCCAAAAAACAATTGACAGTCAGATGAAACAAACTGCATTCTACAGCCAAAGAGTACCATTTTCAAATGTAATATATACTTTTTAAATATTATTTATCTAATGGCTAGTTCCGGATTCTTAAATAGCATCCTATGTATAGATACTGTTTTTAAAATACTTATAGAACACAGCCTTGTATGGACAAGGACATAGGCTACGATAGCCACTTAACATAAGTGATTAAGTATGTTTGTTCGCCACTTATATACTAAAAAATGTTGAACAACTAGAATATTATTAGAATTATTACAGTGTTTTCCTCATTTAAGTCTAGATAATATACTTAAATTAACATTCTATTGTGGAGTTGCGCCCGATCAACCGCGCGGTCAAGGCGCATCGAATACTGCGTTGCTCATTTTTAGTCCAAAACTATCTAGGGAAGACGAAGAAATAGTTTCTACCCGTATTTTTAAAATTGTAAACTGAGATTTAGGTAGGTTCTCATCATAGGTTTAATAAAGTTTTTGCTAACTCAGCGGAAAAAACTGGGTTTTCTTTAATATATTATAGAGAAAGCATTTCTATATTTAAGATCATTGACCTTAACGATGTATGACGTCAATCATTAGGTACTTACAATTTTTTTAACATGTTACTTTCATAAAAAGTAAACCTACTGAAACCGTTATGTGAGTACACTTGCGTATGATACAACCGTTAGAATGTTGTTTGAATGAATAATATAAATAGTAAAGATTTGATTTTTTGTCTGTTGGTTTGTAATAGACTCAAGTACAAAAAATTCTTTCACCTAGAAAACTACATTATTAGTAAGCAACATAGTCTTTTTTATCCCAATATTCTCCCAGGGTCTGGATCAACGCGTCTTAGTAATAAAATGTCACTTTGACGCTATTTATTCTAGACTACAATAACAATCCAACAATTTTGATAATATAAATATTATATTACAAGACATCTAAAATTACTGCAACCAATAATTATAAACATATTCGAATTGGAAAGACTATAATGTGTTGAATACAAATAGTTTCGTTTCTCAAAAGAAACTTGAAGTCAGACTAAGGCCACGCGACTGCTCCGCGAGCCTTCGAACGACCCCTATGGGACTAGGGACAAGCATTGCAAATATTTCCCTACTTTTATATTGTTTGTGTTCTTAACTAGCACTACATGTTTAGTGTTTGTTGCCTTTTTCTTCAAGGGTTAAGAACTTACCATGTATTTACTTTATGTAGGTAAAGATAACAATCGAGGACCTGTTGGCCATATAGCAAACATAATTTTAATTTAAGAAAGGTTTCGTTAATAGAAGCTAAAAGTATAATATCTACCGTACAGAAGAATTTGGTCTAAAATTTGTTTCTGATTTTAAATTTTTGTTTCAGACAAATAGTGTACTGGCCGTAAGCAGTATTGTGTCAGCAGTTGCAAGTGCGTCTTTCTGTTTTCGAATGGTAGTACAAACTTGCCGATTGTATTACAAATAAGCTGGATTTATTGGAGTCGGACGTCGGATTAAAATAGGTATCGCACTTTCATGTTTCATTGGCAAAAACAAAATAAAAGTTGTTGACAGAAAACACTAAATTCCAAAACTTTTTTTTTATTGCCTACCGTGGCAGAGGAGCTAACAGCCCACCTTATGATAACAGTCGTTCATGGACTTCTGCAATACTAGAGGCGCTGCGAAGTCGCTGCCATGTATCTATTAATAGAGGCCTTAAAATCATGTAGGTAGAATGTGAGGATTTTAAAACTAATTATTATATAAAATAGTCCTATATAATCTATTATTTATCACAGTAGGTATCAAAATCGTCGATCGAATCGAAATTCACCTGACAACGTTTTTATGTTCAGCGAAAAGGTAACATTCGCTATAGTTAAGTTTGATCGCCTATAAAACATCCATAAAAATGTCTGTTTCTATGAATTGAAATAAAGCACCGTTAGCACTATAAACGTACAAATTCGACCATTTTGTGAATCATTCTGAGACTGATTTTCGGATTTGTTTATACGGTAGTAGATCTACGCCGATTTCAGCATGAATGTGCCGTATCGTCCGGGGAAGTACTACCCTCTCATAGAAGACCGACTTAAGAGTAGTAGTATCCGTACTGCGTTTCGTTCGGTAAGTGAGAGCGCCGGAGGCCCGATTTCCCCCTTTCCTCTTTCCTCACCTCCCTCATTCCCTTCCCCTAACCCCATTCCCAGCCGCCATAGTGGAGGCCACCATATTAGCAGTTTAAGACGATGGCTTTTGGTATAGTGGCCGCCACTTCTGGATTCCACTGACTGCTTACTATCAGGCGGGTTGGAGTCACTTTGGTAGGCTATAATAAAGAAAAAAAAAAGTATCTCACAGTTATATTTTATATCAAGTAATTATGATTATTGTTGTTACTAAAAAAAACAGCACACATACACTGTCTGTCAGTTTGTCAACCTATTTCTTAATAACGCGTGAAATAAAGCAAAAATTTATATTTATATTTAGGGCTTGAACTTCTTGAAGCCGTGAAGAAAACAGTAATGTTAACGCTATCAGTAGATATATTATGACAGTTCATGTTACTTATATTATATATTAATTAAAAGTTTGTACAGAACCCTTGGTGCGAAAGCCAGATTCGTATTCGACCGGGTTTCTTAATTTATTAAGCAAATATCAAAATTTATTTTTTTAGAAATTTTATGATACAAATGCTAAGACAATAGTCGCTACCTTTAACCATACACCAAAATGCAATCTGTCAATCCAATATATTTTCTCATAGTTTCAATAAAAATGAAGTAAAAATTCAATCCAATATTAAGCCTGAAAAAAACCGCAACGTTACGATGTCAGTGACAAATAGAGACACTCGTAAGTACCGATTTATCACGACCTGTGGCCTGTTCAGATCGTCTGTGATATATTGCTTTGACGATTGGCAGAGAAACGGAATACATCACCCCTCTTGTGAGGAAGGATAAGTTTCGTAACACAGTACTAAGGAATGGGACATAAATATTTCTGTTTATTTAGCATATTTTTATTATAACAAGATTGTGGAATTGAAGCCGTAGTTTGTCTTGGGCGACTTGCGGGAAAATAAAACGTGGTGTGTAAACCTAAGCTTATAAAAACAAAATCCCCACCTGCTTAAAATAAACTGAAAAGAAAAAAAACCCATTATTTTTCTGCCGATGCTACATTGAAATTTAATATAGGTACCCTACGTCACTTCTACAATCAATACATTCCACAATAATTTTAAAATTCATCAAGCCATTTAGGCTGTAGAGCGTGCCAAAAAAATAAACATACATACATACATCATACATACATACGCTCGAAAAATATAACCCGCCTTGACTTCGGCAGTCGGGCAAAAATATAAACCCGAAATTGCCAATCCACCTTGAACAAGTATATCATGTATTTTATGTTTGAAAATAGGCTGAACTTTGCAATAAAAATGGACTATATAAGCAATTTGACTGGCCTGTTGGTCTAGTGGTTAGTGACCCTGACTGCTAAGCCAGAGGTCGTGGGTTCGATTTCCACCCAGGACAAACCTTTGTGTGATGAGCATGATTGTTTGTTCTGTGTCTGGGTGTAATTTATCTATAATATGTATGTATTTACAAAAAATAATGTATATATGTAGTATATCAGTTGTTTAGTACCCATAACACAAGTAAATATAATTGCTTAATTTGGGGCTAGATGGCGCTGTGTAAAAAAAAAAACATATGTAGTCGTTAAGAAATGTGTTTATTACCCAATTTTTTATGTAGTTAATAGTGCTGTTATTTACTTCTGTAGAGTGCATCCACCCTGCTTCGAGAGAGAGAAATTAAGCTGCTTGTACTGCTAAAATATAAAACGACTTGTAAGAATTGTGATGTATAAAATTCAAACAAAATTCAGCTTTGTGGCTAATCCTTAAGGTTGAGTATAAAAAATATGTCCAATGGGGCACTTATTAAAAAGCTGTACGTAATATGTACCACCCCTTACATAAGAACTGTTCTTTCATTTTTCCTTTAGTTTTTCTCGAGCCTCACAATGACAAGTGGATAAATCCCTTATAAGTGGCGTGGACCAACGCAGGCAGATATACTAGATACTTTCATTGATACCTCATTTGTTACTGACAAGCTGGCGATTTTATCTGTGAATTTTAATGTAGAGTTTAAAAGAACTTTACCCATTATATCCATGGGCTTCTTGTAATAGCGTATTCTTTTAACCTTAAAACTTGCTTCAAGTAATAAACTCTGTTTCGATGGATTATAGGCGCAGTAATTAAATAACGGATAAAGTAAAAATATGTTTGTTAGATCTAATGCATGTGCCTACATTTATCTCTGATCAAGTCGAGTACAGTGATGTCTGTAATCTTCAATTTTAATTAATTATATTATAAAGTTTTTTTTTGTAATTCTTACATATTTCTATCAGTTAAAAAATGGAACTCTTTAGCAATGCAATGTGTTTCCTCGATAATCACTGTTGTGTGTAATAGTATTATTTGTGAAAATCTTTTGCGAAATTTGTTGCATTTAAATCACCGATTTAAGCAATACTGTGTGTGTGTGTTGAGCATTTATTTAGATGTAAAACTTCAACAAATATTGTTACTACTTTCCTTACTGCCTCTGTATTCTACACAATCAAATTCTACAATTTTGTTGAATACGTTGTAGAGTTTTGAAATAAATTTAAAAGCGTACACTAACTTCTATCCACGTTTGTTTGAAGCACTCCTAGTCTATTGAAGGTACGTGCTTCTCGTTGGAAATAATAATATCAACTCTGGGTTTGTTTTATGTTCGTAAAGTATTGCATTGTGCGCAAAATAACAAAATTTTCTACACTGACAACTAAACACATTTTAAGTTTCCGACTCATATGAAGTAGATAGGAACACCTAATCAATAGATATTCTTGAAAATAAAAAGATGACTGATATTTTAAACAACATCCCGATAGAGAAAAACCTCTTAACGGAAAGTTTTAGAAACTATGATTGAAAAAAAAGTCAATAATAAAGCTTACCCCCGTGTCGAACCGAAAGTACATAATTTTGAAAAATGTAGCATATCGTATGTATTCGACCATTTGAACCCCACTTAAAATGAACCCTGCTGCAAAGGAAAAGATAAACTCCATAAAACTTTTACACCCCGTATAATTGATCCTCGGTCGTTTAACTTTGTGCAATGTTGAGCAAAACTGGATGCAAAAAATAGGATTGTATGTACCTGATAGTGACACCCCTTTATTCTACACCATAAAACTCATAAATAAGGTGTCTCCCTAGTAGTTTGTAAGAAAACTTTGTTTAACTTTTTTTTCGTGTATATCGATCTGTTGGAGCTTTTTTGAAGGAGCTTTCAAGAGCCCTTTTCTCTTTATGGTCGATGACAGCTTAGTAGTAATATCTTAGTTAGATAGATAGATTCAGTGCCGGAGACGGACATAGAATACTTATATCAGAAATTCGGTCTGGTTCTCGGGTTACATTTATTAAACACATACCATTTTTCGCGCGGACGAAGTCGCAGGGCTTTAAGTTTAGCTATTAAGTACAAACAAAAATACACATAATAAAAATCTTCTCTTTCTAACATAGTCTAATTTAGAATTTTACACGTAATTATGTAGTAAAATTTGCTCAAAAGGTTGCCTAAAATAATTTTGCGCGTTAATACAATAACTTGCTTTGTTATTAAATGTGATAAAAATAACTAGGTAGCTACCTTCTGCCTCATACAATTTTCGCTAAAATTTTCCTTAACGGTCGTTTACTTTAGTAAAAACACCTTGGTCAAAGTTTTCTAACTTTATTAGTTTTGTTATTTTATATATTTTTGACGATGCATACATGTTTTATAAGCATGGAAATTTAAAAATTCTTTGAGAAAATAACGGAAATTCCTAACAGTACCTGTGTAAAATTGCACATTTCATTTGCTTTAGTAATTTCAAATGTTCAACTTTTATTTCAGGCGTACAGAAAGAGTAAGCAGTTTGTGTTCTAAAAATCTTGAAACAAGTAAATTTTAAGTGCGCGGCGGTGGTGGTTTAATGGGCATCGACTACACACTTGTTTATTGAATTCACGAGTTCCATCAATGGAGACAAGGCAGCTAATAGCTCTGGCTCTTCAAAACTACCGAGTGAAGGCTCCTACGCGACACCGCCGCGGGAGAGATTTTTTGTATTGGCTAATATCTACTAATGAATAATCTATACTATTAATATAAAGCAGAAGAGTAGTTTGTTTGTTTGAACGCGGTAATCTCTGCAACTACCAGTCGGATTTGAAAAAATATTTTCGCTATATACCATCAAGCTACTGGCGACGCGTACAGAGCAGTAAGCAAAGACGGGTGAAACCGTGCCGCGGCAAGCTAGTCTTTGTTATAAACATAATACAAAACATGAAAAAAATAAGAAAATAAAAACGTACATAATTATATAACATAGTCGTTGCTAAAATAACAAAAAGCTCTCAGCAAATATGATTGTTTAATGAAAACCTCACAACTCTTTGTGGGTAGAAAGACCATTTTATTAAGTTAGGTTGGGTAAATGAAAATAAAAGCAACAAGCCTGTTGCTTACAGGGTTAAAAGCCGAGGGCCGACTGAGAAACAAACCGAAGATTTTATTAGTTTAACTAAGGTATGTTTGGTGGGTTCAGCCTTGTATCTCCCGGTTACAAGGTCGTCAAAAAAGAGTCAGGTTTCAGTAATTCATTTGTAGGTTTCAGGTATTTTCGGATGACGAACGTGTTCTTTGTTATATTCGAGTCTCAATGAGTTTTAGGAAATCTATTTGCAGAATTATCGTAAATGTATGGATTCGTACAAATAGTACAAATTAATCTGAAAATATTTATGTATGTACGGTAGGTATATTATTATCTTTACAGTAGTAAAATCTTGTTGGATTCGGCATTGATGAGTATGTACCCGTACATAGTACATACTCTCACAGCATAAAGACGTAAAGTATTCGTTTTAACCGACTTCAAAAATGTTTTACAATTCGACTGTAATACATTTATTTATGCGTGTTTGCGGATAACTTCGTCGTTTGTAAACTGATTTTGATGATTCTTATTTTGTTTTAAAGAAAATATCCCAAGGGTGGTACCCTTGGGATATTTTCGTATGGGTGGTAATGAAACCAGGATTTGATGATGGAATCCCAGAGAAATTAAGTGGAATCTTTAAAAATCCTAGTGGCGACTAGTGGGTTTGTTATTTGTTTACATTAAGTATTTATACACAAAATGCGTACAGCGCTCTGCGCGTCCAGTATAACAATGCCTTCAGAGTGATGTTGGGGCTGCCGCGTTTTTGCAGCGCATCAGGGATGTTAGCACAAGCTCGTGTACCGGATTTTTACACAATAATGCGATTAAGAACTGCCTCCCTGATGCGGCGATTGCGCGATAGCTCCAACAGTCTAGTAAGCACTGTAGCTAACAGGCTAGACAGCCATATTATGTATCGGTGGATGACGTCGCATCGAGCCTCCTTTGCGTATTAAATAAAAACAAAATATCACGTTATTTATATTTTATTTTGTTTTTATTTAATATTACATATTTTGTATTTATATTTTTATTTTTCTTTGTGTTATTTTATATTCATTTCTTGTGTAATATGGATCCCATGGTCTGAAATAAACTTATTCTATTCTATTCTATTTAAAGCACTACTATTTTATAAAGGTCTGGAGTCGATGTGATGATGGAGCCGAAAGACAGTTTACTCAATTATTTTTCTTTTCTTGTCCTTCCTTACTTTTGTCTCTCCTTACTACAGCTTGGTTACGTTTTCTTAGTATTACATCGGCAATAAAATCACTACATACAACTACACACATCGCCACTTAGACCCTAAGTAAGCAGGTATTATAGATTGTGTTATGGGTTTTAGAATGCGGATATACATACCTACTTACATTTTTTTTTTTTTGGAAATACATACATATTATACATAGAAACACCTAGACCATTGCAAGTGACTGCCTCTGTGCGCAAGCGACTGCTGTGCACGAGGTTGTGGATTTGATCCCCACACGGGATAAAACTTTGTGTGATCCATAAATATTTATTTTGTTCCGATACTGGGTGTACTTTACATCCGTTAAATGTACGTTTGTTAAGTCCCCGGCGATACAGGGCTTGTTCCCTAGTGCGGGAGTTGTCCATGCACACAAATAATTTCACTGAGCAGGTGCAATGTTTAGAAAACACATTCTTATTTATAGGTTGTGGTGACTATGTATCATCAGCTGGACCCTGAGCTTGTTTACTGCCTAAGGGCATATAATATTCCAATACTTTCAAATACATTACATTACATTTAATACAGCTTAAACAACAATCTAGATTGCTAATAAAAATAAGATTATAAAATTTTATTAAAACTTTAAAACATCAAATTTATATTTGTATATCTGGTTACAACATACAACTCCTAAACAATGGGAAATATTTTCAGTCGTCAAGTATAATCGCTTCGTATATCCACTTGATGTAATGGCCCATTTGGCAGTAAAAGTGCCCCTGGATTTGACGTGCCTCGATAACAAAACACCGTATGTTTTCACCTGTCCTTCCGGCGATGGAATGTTTATGTTCCGCGAATGTAGTGATTCAATTTTATGGCTGTTTTATAATATTCTTATAAATTTGTAACGTATTTTTATAACATTATAGTAAACTGTTCTGTGTCAAGCTGTCATTTTAAGTAGAGTGAAATTAATTATAGTTGAACTCATCATGTCATAGGTATTTTCAAATACTTCTTATAGACGGATGGCTACAAAATATAAAATGAACAATAAAATTTTTTTTCTTAGAAATAGGAAAGTCTCAGGAAGTATAAAACGATACTTTGATAGACCTTTTAAAGGGTTTGT
The DNA here is from genome assembly GCA_963082885.1 of Parascotia fuliginaria. Lineage (NCBI taxonomy): Eukaryota > Metazoa > Arthropoda > Insecta > Lepidoptera > Erebidae > Parascotia > Parascotia fuliginaria. Next base: position 16,614,703 of record OY720177.1, read on the forward strand.
CATAGCCATCACGCTAGGCAGGCGGATTGTTAGCAGTTAGGTGACCTTTAGTACACAGTTAACGCTGCTGCTTATTACTTTGCATGTTCTTAATCACCACTAATAACATCACATTCTAGAAAGAAGACCACAAGCCACATTTTTATGTCTCATAACAAATTTTGACTAATTATCTAGTGCATAAATAAATGTAAGTCCAGCTTGTGTGCTGTGCGTGTGTGTGCCTATCGTATAATATTATAAGACACGATGTCATCACTTCACAAATATTATAAAATTTATTTTATCTATAAAAATGTGAATAATAATTCTTCCTGAAAGTCCCCAAAGAACTTCTTAGTGACAAGATGATGTTTTTATCCAATAAAATGTTTAGGGCCTGTCACAAAAAATTACAATAATTATTTCGTTGAAAACTTTACGTCTAAAATGTTGGGTATGTTAAAAGTTTTTATACCTACGATGGCAGTTTTATACTTAAGTTAATATAATTTGTAGCCAAATTGTTATTAGCACGCCATTATTTTCGGGATACTCATTACAAACTTTGTGTTGTTGTCCATATAATTATTAACGTTATATAGCCTTACGCATTTGCTGAAGGAATTGAAAGATTTTCTGTGATAAGTAGAATGGGTCCACGCACGTTTTTCTTACCGTGACAGGGTAAAATGTTTAAACCTTTGTTCTCTGAGTAAACATTAGGAACGCTGTTCATTATTTTAAACTTATTTTAACGCTGTTAATCGCTTCATTATATATCTCTATCCGACATATTATTATACAATGTGCATTTAAGAAAATGTTTTAATGAACAGTCATAAACAACATTAGAAACATACATTAAAGTTGTTACCGCTAACTGAAGCAATCGCAAGTACCTAATATCTCGAAACAACCTGTAAGTGCAGTTCTCTTGAAGAGATTTATTACTTTGAATCTGAAAGCCAATTTTAATATACTAAGAAATTAAGATAAAGTGACTTTAGAATAACTTTCAACATATTTAATATCAATAGTAAACATAAACTAAACTGGTACACTTTTATTATATTTATGAGTATAAGAACACAAGTCCCAAGATATCTGTGTTCCTTTACTAAACATTTAAGATGCTTACAAAACAAACACAGACTGATTAAATATTAACATATTCTGAACTTTTGCTTCAAAAAATGTCTCTCTGTTCTTATGTTTGATTTTCTTAATCAGGTCTATTATGTTGTGTTTATTAGAAGATTACTAAACTAAAATCTACCAAATCTAAGTTATGAACAGAAAGACTTTAGAAAGACTGTAATATTAATTTTATTCATTACAGTTTCCAATTGATATTTAACCGGTTTTATTCACAAAGAAATTGTATAATCATAAAATTGCATCAGCTGAAGTCACTTTCTCTACTTTATTTTTGTGTGGCTTAATTAAAAAAATATTTTTAGAGGTTAGTTTATCAACTACAAGGTATTACTAGAATAATATTGATCAATGTTTTCATCACAACTATACGCAACCAGAGTACATGAAATTTACAGTACACTTAAAACTTTCAGGCTCAAAGCTTTTGACACTCGAGCAGCGTCGTACCTCCTTGAGTGCACGCCTGAGTCTAATATAATATGTATCACGTATCTTGTGTTACGGCCTCTAGTGCGGCGAAGCCAAGGCCTGGAGAGACTCGACGGGATGGAACGTTAAGAATCTTTTATATTATTACACTTGACAGTATGAAATAGAAACAATTTTTGAAGGGTGTAAGTGTTTCTTCGCGACCTCATTCTTGATTAAGCAAAATTTACGCGTATTAAGTTCTAAATAGGTAGTGGTAATTCGATTTTGAACTTTTCTGTAGATAGGTACCAACGTTTGTTCCAATAGGTAGCTATTGATTTTTGGTTTAATTTATATAAATAGCATTAAGAATAGATTTTTTTACAGATAGCTGTGGGCGGCTCACAACTCGTGATACACCGAGATAGTCAAACAAGTTCTTTTGTTTTTATATTGAAACTAGCTTTTTGCGGCGTGGTTTAACCCGCGTATTTTCTAACTGCTCTGCTCCTTTCGTTAGTAGCGTGATGTTACACAGCCTATAATCTTCCTCAAGAACTGGGCTATTATACACAAAGAGAATTATTTAATTTAGACTGGTAGTTCCAGAGATTAGCGCGTTTCAACAAACTTTTCCGTTTTATATATTGATATAGATATCTATGAAATGCGAAATTTTAATATTTTATCGCATTATCTTATCAGTCACACCCGCTGTTTCAAAGGCCATACTCATACCGTTGTCTTACCTTAGGTTTCGAGTTTCAGAATGATGTCAAAGTAAATTGTCATGAATTCTTAATAAGAGATACAGAATTAACACAACAAATGCATTAGAGGGAACTGCTAATTGTCACTGAATGTTCGGGGAAGATGCTCACATTAAATTGATCTCTACCATTCATAATTAAAATTAAATATTAAGACTATTGAAATATGCACTAAGCAAGTTAAAATTAAAGACTTAGTCTTATCGTGTTAAAGCAAATAAAAAAGATAAAGCCTGCCTGTCTAAACTAACTCAAAAAAAAGAAAATTCTTTTATCGTGCTGACGCTACTCACTCAGTCACTCCCACAATTAAGATGAATCTAATCATATGTTAAAATCCATTAAGCCATTTAGGCTGTAGAGCGTGTCAAAGAAATAGACATACATACTCACATACACACATACATACATAAGTACACATGAAAAACATTACCCTCCCCCATTAGGTTTACACATGAAATTGGGTTAACAGAGATGTTGTTCTTTCTATATGCCTTACTCTATATGTTAAACCGGGTTTCATTTCACTAACTGAAATACGAAATCCTATGCAATAAATAGGAGGGCGAGCCTGTAGTCATATTTCGGGCATAATTCTAAAGGTATGAAGGATTTTGTTCAATATAATTATCCTTACTCGTCTTTTATGTAAAGTATTGAAGAAATTCTTACCCGGCCATCACATACATGAGAATGCTGGTACGATTCTAGTAGTTTTCCTGAATTGATATACGTTACCACGTTGGGAAATTTATTAGCCACTGGATCAGACTTCCAGACATGGTGGTATATACGAAACATATAACTCATGAAAGTGTCTCAACCCCATCTGAGTTCTGCATAAGCACCGTGTGTGCTTGTTAGTTCACACTTGTTAGTTTATTGTAGAAATACTTACTTTATGTTTGTGTTATTGTTATTACAAAGTAGGCTTCGTTTAAATGTATCAGTTGTTTTACTATAGACTTACGTGCATTTAAATCTATACATACTACGAATATTATATAAAGCGCAAGAGTTCGTTTATTTGTTTGAACGCGCTAATCTCTGAAACTACCAGTCTTGGCGACAGGAGCAGAGCAGTAAGCATAGACACGGGTGTAACCGCGCCGCGGCAAGCTAGTAATAAGAGAATATTTAGTTCCCAAAATAACCAATGGTTATGAAAGTCACAATCAAAGAGATTTCGGTCTATTTATCTGCATTGATGTTAAGAACTGTAGTTAATAGAAGAAGAAAGTTGTTTGGCCACGTGATACGAAACGATAACTTTTATAAGACCACTAGCGGACTCGACAGACGTTGTCCTGTCTTAATTATTATCTAATTTTTCGCAGAACCTTCTCCCGACAATAACAAACACAACAAAAAAAGAATTAACGGAATCGGTCCAGTCGTTCACGCGTGATGCCGTGACCAAGGGAAATAGGGATTTATTTTTATATAAATAGATATTTCTAATCTCTCATTCTAAAAACCCTCTTTCACCTACCTACAGATATCCCCCGTGAACTTTTCACTACTTTCCCCTATTCCCCTATTCCTCTGTCCCTTCTTCCCCACTCCTCCCATCCCTCTTCTTTCGCACTCCTCCCATTCCGCTTCTCCCTCCCTCCCTCTCCCCCTCCCTTCCCTCCCGGGCTTCTCCCTCATTTCCACCTCGCTTCCCCTCGCTTCCCCTTTACTTCCCCCTCACTTCCCTCTCGCAACAAATTGAAGGTAAACGAGGAAAAGGAAGACCAAGACGGACTTGAACAAATTAACGAAAACCTCGAAGTTAAGTCGTATCTAGAGGTTAAAAACAAAGTAGAAAACAGAGAACAATGGCGGATGATCCACCGATAAGCAGAGGGTTAACGTATCATCGGCATTTAGTGTCATATTTCGTAGTTTTATAAGAGTAACTACAATGCTTACAGTTATTTTACTATAAAAATAACGCAACCTAAGTTTCAAATGTATTATTTGCATTTAAATAGAACTTTAAATGCAATGATTTGTTACTTTTTATACAGCTTTCACCTAATTCTAGCATATAGACAGAACTTATTTTTAAAAAAGAACGCCGAATAAACGATAGAAATTGAAAACCACGAACTACGACACTAAATTACGACGTTCCCACTCATGACGCGTAAACTCTCTTAAATCAAGGAGATCTACATCGAATTCACTGACATGGAAAGAGCTGGCAATCAAGCAAATTAGTACCTCTCTAGTGAGGTCTTCGAGCCTGACTAAGAACTAAGTAAGCACTTTAACTTACAGATTATATATTTTTTTAAATTTATTACTAGCTAGCTTTCTGCGGTGCGGTTTCACCCGCGCATAAAATGGTTTGTTGTATTCCTCGGGAACCAGCCCATGTGCATCTGCGGCACCGAATCTATCTACATACCAATTTTCATCGAAATTGGTTCAGCCGTTTAGGCGCTGAGTGGTAACAAACACACACACACACACACACATACATACAAACTTTCGCATTTATAATATCAGTAGGATCTGAAAGCTAATAGAATAAGAGATTCCACATGAAATATCTAGAATGCCCTAAATTTATTACGATAGCAAACATCTAAAAACTTTTTGATTGAATTAATTTCAGTTCACTGACTGCGTCTAGTTTAGAAAATAAATCCGCATATCCAACGAGTTGTTTTAACATACAGTAATTTAATTAATAACTTCTAAATTTGAACTGTATTAAACAATATTCATAGTTGGTGTGTGGAAACTAATTAAGTGTTTTTGAAAACTGTTTCATATTTTTAAGAATAGTTTGATGTTTGTTGGTTGGATACTGATATTGGTGTATATCGTTGTAGTATTAATAGCTGCGGAAAATTCACATTTTTAATTTATCATTTTTTATTCACAATTTTCAATTTCACATGTTGGGCATACTACTTCATCGGCGTTTTTCATTTAGGGCAAACAGCTTTTTAGGCAAATTGAATGTTTAGGTATAACGCCTGCCTTGGCATCTTGCATTTAAGATAGCTCGATCAAAAGGAAATTTGATCACCCAGGTAATATCACCTGGGTGATCAAAGTGATAAATCTTAGACAAAGGGAGGTTTTGCGATTGATGATGATCAGTGTCGTGGCAGTAGTATCACTTCATTCAACGTCAATGTCACTAACGTTCAAGCAGACTTGGAAAACACATTGAATTGCACTAAAGGTTGCATTAATCTCTAGACCATTACGATTTTTATAAAGTAACGAGTAAGATACATCTACACACGTATTTTTATACCTACACCGATAATCTTTTCAAGAAAGATACCAACAATCTTCAAAGCATAAATCTCTAGAATCGAAGATACTGTCATTAGAAACAACGCAAATCTAAAGATTAAATATAAAAAAGAAAAGATTATTGAGGTAGTTAAACCAATATTATTGTTGGTCTCCAACTCAAGATTGAAAATTGAAAAAAAATATTTACATCAACGCACAACAGCTACGCCTAGGCAGCGCCACCTTGTTCCCGTTTATTCCACTCAACTGCATCGTTTGTTCCGTATTGTTCCACCGTTCGAGTCTAATTAACCAGCAGTCAATTGCAGGACGCCTTCAGACATTACCCAGTCGGGCGGGGCCAATTATACGCCAATTAATTTTGCAATAACAACAGAGATGGTGACGTAGAACTTATATGTGAGTCTGGGGGCAAGTAAATTAGATATAACGTGAGTAGAAATGTGGTGTAAGTGTCTTATACATACATAGCTTTACGCTTTTTATCCCTGAAGGGGTAGGCACAGGTGTTTGACCCCCCATGTTTCGCCATTTTTATTTTGAGTACCATGTAACAGAGGACGAAATCTTCATAATGTGAATTTTATTCATTGGCTTTATTTATTTGTACATATCTTCGCTTTTTTATCTTATAAAGGATCCCATGTTATTATATCTATAGTAATAATAATATAGTATCACAACAACTACACACAACGTCATCTAGACCTAAAGTAAGCATATGTTATAGCTTGTGTCATGAGTTCTAGAATGCGGATGTACATACTTAAGTACTTTTTTGTAAACACATACATATTAAACATAATAAACACCCAGACCAATGCAGACATGTTCATGCACACAAATATTTGCACTGAGTGAGTATCAAACCCATGACCTCTGCGTGGCAGTCCGTACACAATACCAACGAACCACAAAGGTTACGAAAAATTGTGGTCTAAGAGGAAAATTTTCTAGACAGAAAATTCTAGAAGAATACTGTCGCTAACCATTAGCCAGATGAAAATATTTGGTATGTTAATATTAAAAAATCGTTTATAAGGATCGAAGTCCTTGCGTTTCAGTTATTTATTCACAAACTGTGTTAAACAAATGAAAGATTGACACAACTGCTTTCTTGTTACGTAAATATTGTCAGAGATGTGACAAGAATGGGTTTGTGTTCTTCAAGCTAAATGTTGACGTTTGTGTTTAAACTTCGCATTATTACGTCGAGAACTTTCGATGGTATGTGAAATGAGTATACGTTTTAGGACTCAGATATAATAATCTTCATGAATACATTTTAATGTGTAGGTACTATAGGTCTCGCTGACGCCTTAGGCTGACGCAATTAAGGAATATAAAATAGCCACAACAAAAATACTATTAGTGTTCGTCATAAAACAAAAAATAAATAACAAAACACTCTTAGTGTTTTTGTGTTCCGTGAACTAATCGAGCTACTACAATACCTCTATGTCATCCAATCAAGTACCTCTTACTACAGTCGAGGATCTAGCAGAAGCATAGTAAGTAACTATGGCAACTGCTATTAAATCTATACTTTATACAGTGTGGAATTTGGTAATGCCACCTGAAGGAAAAGTTCTCTTAATACTCTATATTGAAAATTTTATTCAAAGAAAACTTTCCTTTATTTTTAATGCAGAGAAAATTGCATTCAAATATTTTCGAAAATTCGCTTGCCACACCAGGAATTCGATCCGATTAAAATCTGTAAAAATTACAAACTGTACTTTTATTGCATTTATCGTTAGGTTAGGTTATGAGATCCGGTGATCTCGCAGACCATCTGATTGTGCCGTTTGTACCAATCCAAAGTCGAAAAGTTGGCGTATATCCACTCTGTATATACGCCAACTTTTCGACTTTCACTTATTACAGATGAACTTACTGCCTATTTGTTCTTAACTTGCTAAGTAGTTGGCAAATGCATTATGGCTAATTGTACATTGTTTTGCTTCAATAAATTTTCATCTAGCTAATGACCATAAAACTATATTGTAATCAAACTAATAGCTCAATTACAGACATTCTCAATCATTTATGGATCAGTGAACTTTACTAAACAATGCAGTAATATTGTCTGTTACATACAAGACAATAGTCTGCAAATATAATAAAGAATTTATAGGAAGGTAAACTTTATTGTGCAACATTTAAGAAAGTTTGGGAACGTTAAGAAAGAAAGAAAGTTAAGGGAACTTATACTTTTGATAGATTTATGAAAGATAATGTGGTATTACCAATATTAGTATTAATATTATTTTTATAGATTCTGTGTCAACACTGTCAATTTCCTTTTATACATACAAAACAAATATTAAAACGTTAAAGTTAGAACGTTTTAATATTTGTTTTAATTTGGGCGATGGGATTATTATTCTGTGTGAATAATTATATGTTTCAGGCTATAATAATGTTTATAGGTTTATATGTAAATGTATACTTAGTTTCAACAATAATAATAAGTGCTTTAATGCAATCATTTCGTCAAGTTAAAATTACGGCAAAACAGAATTTACAAGTCTTACATAAATACTGCTCAAATAAAATATAATACAGTAACTGTATCAATGTCTTTAAGGGAACGTGTTCAAATAAATTTCGAACATAACATTGTTCTTATTCCCCCTAATTCCCATAAAATCATTCGTTAAACTCTTGGCTACGCAATTTGGGGCAAGTGAGGCATTTTTTTTTTTTTTTTTTTTTTATTTCTGTGATGCGGCTGTAATGTCACTGCGACCATGAATGGTCTATTGTGATCGCCGCTTTATCAAGCTAGAGTTCACCACTAAACCCTGCAGCTATGATATATTGCAGTATTTGCTTAGGGGTGAGCTCCTTAATTTCTTCAGGGCCCAGAGTGTGTTTCCCTAGAAGAAACTGACGCCTGTGTATGAGCGGGCCACATTCCCCCAGAAGATGGAGGGGCGTTTCATCTGCCTCTTTACATCGCCTGCAGGTGCGTGTTTCGCTTAGCCTTAGATTATGCATGTGCTTGTTTAAGCAACAATGACCTGTCAAGGCTCTTGACACAATGCGTAGATTGTTCCTACTCAACGCAAGGATAAGGTTATTGTACCTTCTGTTAAAGCCTTTGATCAGGGCTTTAGAGTGGTTCATTCCTGGCGATTCCGACCAGAGTTTGATGGCTGTTTCGATGCATGAGTTTGTAAGGGCATTTTGAGCTAGGCTTTTTGGTATTCCACAGAAGGGCTCTGGGCCCTGCTGAGTTCCATTAGCTCCCGCTCTCGCAAGTTCATCGGCGCACTCATTACCGATGACACCTGCATGACCTGGTACCCATCTGAGAACTACTCTATTCATATTACCTAGAGAGTTTAAACGATCCATGCACTCTTCAACTAGTTTCGATGTTACTACGTTCGAATCCAGTGCTAGTAGAGCGGCTTGGCTATCAGAATTTATATATATAGTCTGATTGGTGTAGCGCTTTTGCAGATTGGCTTCCGCGCATTCCACAATGGCGTATACTTCTGCTTGGAAGATGGAGGCGTTTTGTCCCAAAAACACGCTTTTTTTGAGCTTTGGTCGCTCCCCATATATTCCACAGCCTACTTTTTGTCCTATTTTGGAGCCATCGGTATACCATACTAGGCAACCAGACTCAAAAGATATCTGGTCTTCGAGCCAGTTTTCCCTAGATGGCAATTCTATTGTGTATTGTTTTCCAAATACAAACCGGGGTAGGGTGGCATCCGTAGGCATGCAAAGTATTGGTATTTCCAGTATTGAGTTCTGTAAAGTCCTCAACTTCTGGGAGATCCAATTGCTTCTGCCTTGGATATGAGCCCTGTACATGCTGGCTTTCGCCTCTTTTTGTATGAATACATGAAGAGGCGGTAATCCAAGCAAAGCATTTAGCGCCATTCCGGGGCTAGTCGACATAGCTCCCGAGGCCATGAGGCAGACAGTTCTCTGTAAGCTGTCTAATTTCTTTATGGTGGTCGTTTGACGCGTCTTGTTATACCACACAACTGATGCGTACGTAATGATCGGCCTCACAATGGCAGTGTACAGCCAAATAGTTGTTCTAGGGGTTATGCCCCAATTGCTGCCCATCATACGGCCGCTAATTCCCATCGTCATCTTGGCTTTCTTTAGTACATTGTCCAAGTGTGAATTCCAAGTCAACTTTTGGTCGATTGTGACGCCCAAGTATTTGACTTCTGTGGAAAACGCAATCGTTTTACCATTAAGCTTTGGCATTTTTAGTTTATCCAATCGCTTCTTTTGTGTAAAAGGTACGATTACTGTTTTGTCAGCATTAACGGAGAGGTCACTTTTGACACACCACCTGCTAACAGTGTTCAGTCCCTTTTGCATAATACATGAGATGGTTGATTGACAAAATCCTCTGACTATAATTACCAAGTCATCTGCATAGGCTTGCGCATCAATCTGAAGTTTTGCCAAATCAACTAGGAGTTCGTCCACAGCAAGGGTCCAGAGTAGTGGCGATAGAACTCCACCTTGTGGACAACCCCTTGCTGTAGATACTACAATTGCGATTTCATGAAGGGCTATTTTTGCACTCCTATGTGCAAGCATTGAATTCACCCATTTCACCGTTGTAGGGTCGACATCTTTACTTATCAGCCCATTCACCAACAGTGTGGTTGGTGAGTTATCAAAAGCTCCTTCAATGTCGAGGAATGCGCATAGTGCTATTTCCTTGTCCTCTGTAGCCTTTTCCACCCTGTCGATGAGGCTGGTGATGGCAGTCTCTGTCGACTTTCCCTTGCGATAGGCGTGTTGGGTGTGATGGATTGGGTATTTATCCAAAGCTACATCTCTAATATACCTGTCTATAACCTTCTCCATTGTCTTTAGTAGAAATGATGAGAGGCTTATTGGTCTGAAAGACTTTGGCTGGCTATAATCTTTCCTTCCATTTTTAGGTATAAATATGACTTTGACCAAAGTCCATTGTTCTGGTACGTATCCCCAGGCGAGGCTCGTCCTGTAGATTTTGATCAGATAGGGGGTAAGGATGTCAATCCCTTGTTGTAGGAACATAGGTTTTATTCCATCCTCACCACACGCTTTATTTGGTTTAAAGGAGTCAACGGCCCACTGGACTTGCCTGGGTCTTACGACTTTTGCAGCCATGCGCCAGTCCTCATTGCGAGGTTTACTGTGAGGCACTGGCTGCTGACATGTCGAGTCCCTTACACTGGACCCAGGAAAGTGGGTCGTGGCCAGCAACTCTAAGGTCTCCTTCACGTTATTCGTAAAGGAGCCATCGTCCTTTTTAAGGAGCCCAATCTGATTAGGTTTCGTTTTTGAGAGCAGTTTATGAAGTCTTGCTGCTTGTGGGAGACTATTGATCTCTTCACAGAGCTTCCTCCATGATTCTCTCTTCGCTTTCCTAATCTCTTTATTGTATTCCGTCAAGGCTTTACTGTAGATCTCCCACATATGAGTCTGTTTAGCCTTGTTAAATAATTTCCTGGTTTTATCTCGAAGCTTCGTCAGCTTTGAGTTCCACCAAGGTACTTTCCTTACTGAGGTCTTTGTCTTGAGCGGACAACTCTCTTCATAGGCTTTAAGTATGCCTTCTGTCAAGATTGTCACAGCAATCTCTAGACTCTCAGTTGATCTGATGGCTTTGGGAAAGGATTCAAGATGAAGCCTGAGTTGACTCCTGAAGTCAACCCAGTCTGTTAGTTTGGGATCCCTGTATGTTGTGATTTGGGTGTCTAGAGCAGCCCTAATCTCAAACTTTAAATGCCTATGATCTGACATTGAGTTTTCACTACTGACTTGCCAGTTTTTAATGTGTCTGGCTAAGTTAGTCGTAGCGATCGTGATATCTAATACTTCCTGCCTGGTACGGGTAACAAAGGTTGGTTTACAACCTACGTTTAGCGTTATTAGATGGTTAGAGATAAGGAAGTCAAAAAGTAACTCACCCCTTCTGTTGATGTCTGTGCTGCCCCAAGATGTGTGGTGGGCGTTGGCATCACATCCGATTAGTAGCTCGGCGTTGTGTTTGGTGGCATAATCTACCACTTTCGCCAAATCTTCTGTCGGGTTGTCTCTCTCTCCAGATAGATAGGCAGAGCACATTATCACCCTAGCCCCATTCCATCCTTTGAGGTTGACAAAAGCAGCTACCAAGTCGTCATTGCAAACTTCTGTAATCGGTAAAAAGTCAACAAGGTTATTGAATAAAATACAGGCTCTAGGTCTATTGCCATTGTTATGACTGAGAATCTTACCAGCAGCACTGAGTCCTAAAACCTGAGTATTTGCTACCCAAGGTTCCTGGATCAAGGCGAGGCTAGCTTTGCCCTCAACAAGACAACACTCCATTACCGCAGTTGCTGCCACAGCATGGTGGAGGTTGGCTTGCAGGACCCTCACCACTCCCACCTGGGTAGCCGCTAGCAGTTTCCCGCCGGCTTGGTGCGTACAGGCTTAGGACGCGACCGTCCTCGGCTCGTACGCCAAGCGTTTGCTGATTCGCCTTGGGAAACTGCAACTCTAGGCTTATGTCCGCCTCTACCCCGATGCACTGTCCTTTGAGACCCCCTAGCCACAGCAGACTGCGGCGTGGTCGCGACTCTCTCCTGCCTCACAAGGACTGGGCACCTGTTTGATGTGCTCGGCTGTGGTTCCACAGGCCTTTCATTGCTCCGAGGCGCTGGTTTGGGCGTCTCCTTGGCCGCGGCTGACCGCACTTCAGGATTCGCCCTGTCTTGCCTCTCAGAGCCCCTCGATGTAGAAGGCTGTGGTCCCACAGGAGCAGTTGTTGAAGGGCCAACCATTGGGTCGTTCCTGATCTTAAAAACAAGCTTCTTAAAACCAAGAGCCACCTCAAAGTTCCTAGCCCGGAGAGCCGAGACAGAGGGTTCATCCAGGAAGAAGGACACCACATGTCCATTTCCCTCAACCCTACTGTGCGCGACCCTCCAAAGCTCGGTGTTTAGCCCTTCATTCTGTATCCCCAGCAGCTGGGTAGCTTCGTCTAGCGACTCTGCCTCAGTGCTGGGGATGAAGATGGTCCCTACCGTCGGCTTTGGTAATTCCCCCTCCGGAACGATCGAGAGCAAAGCCCCATCCCAGGGTTTTATACTGGGGACCTTGTCAGACAGCCATTTGAGACTAGCCTGGTCCTCGCAAGTGACAATAATAAACCCTGGTCTGTGTGTAAAGCCCGTAAATTTAGGCCCCTTTCCCTTGTCAGCGATGTTTAACATCGCCAGGGTCAGGGAGCGATGCACCAGCTTCATTTGGTCTTCGCTCATGGGTTTCAGATTTCTGATACCCACGCGCGTTTGCTCAACGACCAATTTGAAGCTGCGCTTGGTTACGGGCTCCTCCGCACGGAGAGCTTTTTTCGGCTGCTCCTTTGGAGATTCTTCCTCCGACCTAGGCCTTTTTTTGGCCTTCGGGTCTGGAGGTAGGTTGGTGATTGGAATTTCCTTCCAAGGCTTTATAGCCAATTTACGGGCGTCGTCGACCTGCACATTGGCTGCTAATAGCCTTCGGAATCTTTTCCGTGCTGCACCACTTAGCTTGGTATGACGTTTCGGGTTCTCTTCCGTCTTTGGGGCAGAGTCACAGGAGCCTCCTGCCTTAGCCGGACTAGTCCCTTCCAACGTCATATTGGTACTTTGAGGAGAGGCTAATAGAACCTCCTCCATAAGTACTATAGTCTCCCCTAATAGAGGAGAGAACTGTTCTCTAACCGGAGAAGACGGTTTTAGTTGATTTTTTGCGGTTTCATCCATATGATTCCCACGAGTAGCTAGGGAACTAAAAATACCCAACAGCAGAGCCCCGCATGCCGAAGGGAGGACTAAAATACTACCCGATTCGTCCTGGTGTCGAGTAGCCACCGTTGACGACTGAGCACACCCTCAGCCATGCATCTCTTGGCACGGTTCGGATCACACCTTAGATTGGTTATATATTAATACATATATAAATGAGTGATATGAATAGACATACATGCATGTAATATATCTAAAAAGCGCTCGGTGGTTTCAGTTATGTCTATTTCAGAGTGAACTAGACCAACAACAGGGCTGGCAACCTCGAGAAGGTTAGTCCACCGAACTTGCCTTGGGGATCTTAGCGACCTGCGCTACTCCCAAGACCAGCGCCCCCCTACCGTCTCAGAAGGAGATGGTAGGGTAGGCCTGCACCTATGCTACCATGCTAGCATGTCGTATAGGAAACCGTGAAAGCGTAGGCCCAGACCCGCCCCAAGTGAGGCATTGGTCAATTTTCCTGCGGGTAAACGCTTCGACCTTAAATTGAAGTGAGGCATTGGTCAATTTAAGGTCGAAGCGTTTACCCGCAGGAAAATACTCCGTAAACTTATAGATAGACATTACCGCTTACCCAATCTACAAGAAAAAGGTTCTTGTTAGTGATCGCGGTTAGCGAAGGCACCGGATCAGGTAAACGTATAGAATTAATCACACGGACGCCAGTGTGATCGCTCTAGTCAGCGTTAGGTCATGTGGAGCTATGGAATTGGCGATTTGAGCTTATAGCGTAAAAATGCATAGGGAAAAATGTGCTATACTAATTTACGCTTGGGTAGAAGTCAAAGTCTTACTCTCATTTAAACATAAAGCGTAAAACAGCTAATTTGGCAACGATCAATTGAGTAACAACAACCTTGAGAAAAATTGACAATACACAGTGGGAACAATTTTTCATCATAAGATAATATAATTAGTTATAAAAAACACTTACTTTATATAAAAAATAACGGAAGTAGATCCACGCTGGTTTCAGAATTAATGGGCCAAATCGACCGGGAAAGTACTACTCTCTCATAGAAGATCGACTTAAGAGTTAAGCCGGTGCTTTAAAAACAAGACCTTAGTTATAAAAATATATCAATAAATTTAATGATCTAAGGTTAAAATGTCAGCAGATTCTAGACACAAAGGTGGTGCATTAAAGTAAAATATTTACTGAAGTGATCTGGATACTCATAATTGTAGCGTTGAAGTAATATTTAATAGTCTTCCAATGAAATGGTAAAATAGTCTTTAATTCTTCAAAGCTATCTCGGCTTTAAACCAAGATAAAATTAAAACCAAATAAATAAATACTCGTAGCTCAAGACAGAGATGTTCTCAGCATGATGATTAATGTCCATGCCTTCTCTATATAAGAAGAGGCCTTTGACCTGCAGTGGGGCAGTAAAAAGGTTAGTATCATTCGCAAAACAGTGGCGTCACTGTTCCAGAGGTTACGCGGTAGCAATAACAGCATTCTAAAAATGATAGCATTCCGCTATGACTGCCCAGTACAGGCTCATTGGGTGGGGGTCATCACGGGAAGATTATAAACATACATTGTACATCTACTAACATAGTTATTAAGTATATTGTTACTAACACACTATGGATGTTTTTTCGAAATAAATTATATACTATTATTATTATTAAATAAATACCAACAGAACCGCTGCCTCTCTAGCCCCATTTCTACTCACTCGCGTCGGACCTTTTCTCAGTCAGAATAGATTCTCATTCAATTATCTAAATGAAATCCGGATAAAGCTTGTGATCTCACAACGTTAACACAATTTGCGCTGGTCCAACGCTGAAGGAATTAAGAATCAAAGTTTTAGGGCCTTGTAATTTAATAAATGGGATCGGAGCGTGACTCGTAGTTTTTCATTAGAAAAATGTTTGAAGACATGTTTCGTATTTAAATGTTCGATTATTTATGTACATTTTATACACATTTGGGTAGACGGTGTTACTTTTTAATTCTTATCTCCAGTTTCTAAAACGAAAAATTAAGTCACCTGTTAAATCTCATGTAAAGTACCAATTGGGTTGCTAAAAGCATGAATAATTAGTTTAATTTGATCTAATTAGTAACGAATTAGATCAAATTAAACAAGTTATCCATGCTTTTATATACTTCACATGAGATTTAATAGGTGATTAGTTCATTTTTCGTTGATCAGCCTTTCAGAAACTAGGTGTTAGTCATCTATACATTTATTTGACAGAATATAAAGCTGAAGATTTTGTTTCTTTGAACGCGCTTATCTCTAAAACTACCAGTCGGATTTGAATGTATATTTTTAAATTTGATAACATAATTTCTAAGAAGTGTCTATTTAACATCACGCTAGGAGCAGTAATGAAAAACGCAAATTATCGCGTATGCAACCATTTTTTGATCCTTAGTCATTTTAAAAAAGTTGGATTTTGGTAAATTAAGACCCTTTGGTGAGATTAATTGGAATAGTTGTGTGAATGATATGTCTGCGCCGTTATAATAAGCTTTAAAATATCAGCTAATTTGCTAACTTCTAATGGGTCACTAAAGATCTGACTTGCTGAATAGCGTTTTATTCTGTAAGTGTGTTTTCCACTTCATAAGATATATTATGTAGATTCTTGCTTCTATATCAGTATGTCTTTAAATATTCACTACTGCGTGAGTGTACAACATTGTCAAAAATCGCTTTATAGATGAGGCGTATTTAGCAAGACGCGAACAGCCGGAAACAATATGCCTGAGGGATTCACCAGGGCGATGACATGCCCGACATATGTCAGTAGTGCCATCCCTCAAGCTATATTTCCGGTAGTTGTTCGTCATGATAACTTCATCAGCAATTGCACAAACAAACCCTTCGGTTTCTCCAAAAAGATCACCGAAGCGTAGCCAGGCAACGGAAGCAGCACGGTCTATATCAGGCCCATGTAAGGCCCGATAGAACCGTCCGTGAAGCTCCTTGCTCTGCCATACCATTCTACGGTCGTCTATACTGAGTACTACAGGCCGACGCCAGTTCTCCTTATCCAGGGCAAGCGGGGTAAGTCCACTAAATTATCATTATTATTATTATTATTATTATTATTAAATAAAATTATTTTATTTTATAAAAATGAATCGCTGAATGTGTTGCTAAGCGCAAATCTCGAGGGCAGCTGAACCAATTTCGCTAATTCTTATTTCATAATATTCCTTAAAGCACGAGGATGGTTCATACGGAGAGAAAAATTAAAAAAATTGCCTGAAAAATAAAAACACTTTTCTATATTCCCATACAAAAGTGTCTTTATTTATCCCAAAATGTTTGAAAAAATATCCACCCGTGCGAAACCGGGACGGGCCGCTAGTTTATAATAAATATTTATTTATTTATTTTATTTTATTCAAATTTAGTACAAAATCGACAAATAGTAAACGTTATGTTAAAATAAAATAAAATAAAATTTTAATCATAAATCCATGTTTATACGGAAGTAAGTTATTTCCACTTGTATCGTCTTACATCCTGTTACAATATTTATAAAAATCTACCTGTCAATCTAAAATGAAGTAAAAAATGTATATAGAGCCTCGCTGACGTCATCGCGCCTTAACGCTTTATACCGGATGTGGAGCACACATCGCCGGAAGCTGCCGGTACACACCGGATATGATGTACAAATTCCTGATATCCGCTCTTACAACGTTGGTGTTCGTGAAAAGTTTCCTGCGTAGATTTTTTTATTCAACATCAAATAATGTAAACTTATTTAATTATGGCTTTTAAATTTCTTTTTGTTTATAAAATTAAACCTACCTACTTGTATACAAAATATTCTTATTTTAATAACTGCTGTAGGCAGTGGTCGACATTTAACTGTTAATTATCCAAATTATAACTGTATAACTTTATATGTTATAAATTTTATTTTCTTTTATGGTAGCTCTCCAAGAATTACTATCGAATGAGAAATAAACGTTGAAATTTTACATTTTATAAACAAGAAAACTTGAGTAAGATTCAACATTACCTAATTGAACCTCGAAGTAAATAGAGGAGACGAGTATTAATTAAACCTTAACCATTAAGAGGATTAAATGGAAAAAGTAGCGTTCTGAACATCGTTAGGAAACGACTAATTACTGCAGGGTTGAGACTCTTTAAGAAGAACAGGTAAAGTTTAAGGTATCTATACTAGTAATATAAAGCGAAAGAATTTGTTTGTTCGAACGCGCTAATCTCTGGTATTACCAGTCGAATTTAAATAATTAATTTTGCGTTTGATAGCCCAGTTCTTAAAAATATTTGGAGACTATTTCCATTATTATTTTGAAATATTGCCAATGACTTTACCTAACCTCTCCTAAAATTTGTGGCTCATTAACTACTAAAAGATTTTACCAAAATCATCAAAGCAATTTCGACCTAAATACAACAACAAATCAGATCAAAATAGTAGATAGATTATAACTGCGGGATTTGTTGCACAATCACCCGTGAAATATAACTGTCTGAATGTGATTTACTCTCGAACAATTCATCATAGGTAACTGTCACGAACAAACTACTCCAAATGGTATATACGATATGAAGCCCACTCTGTGTAATATCTCTATGAAATTCGTTGCGTATTTTGTTTTAGTTTATAATAAAATATGGTGTTATTTTTCGCTGGTTACTGGTCAATTTGTTTCATCAATTGTTTCAGGCGAATATATTTTTTTATTTATTGCGCACAGAAATTTTAAAATATGTCGTTCATAAATGGAATTTCATGATGACATACATGTACAAAGATGACATTAATGCTCAGACTGTAATGTCACAATTAACCTTTAGTCTCTTTTAACTTTATATTTATGTAAACACTGATCTCAAACGTACCTATTTCTTCATCTTTTTTGCGTTTCGACAGTAATAAATTTTTATACACACATAGGTACCTACTTACATAACTTCACGTCTGACTACCATTAATGCGGTAAGAGACGTACTTACAAAGAAACAATGAAACAAAAAAATATAGGTCTCAATAAAATCCGCCTACCAATATTGCCGCTACATTAATCGACATCTAGCTAGCTAGTTTTTGTAGCAAACTGACCGTTTCCAACAGAATCATGAACTAAGTACCGAACACTCGTGTAACAAAGTTAACGAACCACGAATGGGTGCAGGGGAATAACCCGAAATGGTGGATTCGTGGATTGCAACAATCGCACAAAACGCAGTAAATTTTGTCAAAGAGAACAAGCTGGAGATGCGAGCGAGCCACGTTTTTTAAAATTGATGACAATGTTTAAACGATTGTGTGAAATGCGCAATAAGGGATTTTTACATTTTGATGCTTTCTTTGTATTTTTTTTTTTTTCAATCATCCAAGTCGTATGCTATCGATTGCACACTAACGCTATGGGCAGTTGGAATACACAGAAATTTATGAATAGAAAGAAAAACATGTAGTTTGCGTACTGCAAACTGTTTTTTAATTTTTCATGTTGGTTTTCGCTTTTCCCCAAACTAAAATAACGATAAATTATAATTTCAACCAAATCAGTTAACCACATATTTCAAAATTATTCTCTGAATGGGTAATGAAAGATTTTTAGATTACGATTTTAAGCATCTTTTGAGAGATTTTGTTTACCCGTGTGTGTAAGCCTTTCTTATTGCAATAGTTTACTCGTACATGGTAACTTCTTACATGCTTATTTGTTTGAAATGTATAAGACTTGGCATAGTAAGTAATGTAAGTTAAAGTTTCTTTTATTTGTTTAATTTCTTATAACTTATGACTTGACCCATTAGCAACAACAGCGAACTCGCATTTGTATAAAGTTGTGCGGTGTAACTTTGGACGAATTATTCATTGCCATAGCGGATAAAACGAGCGTGACGTGTCGACGACCGCGTTTAGACTATTTTAATGAATCCACAAGTGTGATAGATTAGTTATTAACTCTTTAAAACTTTTATCCCATATGAAACTCATTTTATTGTTCATTCATTTTACTAATTTTCTAAAATCCCTTTCTTTTATTTTTGGTGCCTGATTATATTGAGTCTTTGACGTTTCATTCATATTATTCTCAGTATTGCGCTTAAATGTTAGATATACGTAATTCGAATTATAATAAACTGAAAGTAGTGAACGGACTCCTACAAACAATTGCACAATTGCGTCTCCTTTTAAGATATAATTGTCACTGTAAGTTCCTGAATAAACAATTCCAGTTCTGAATATTTGATCAAAGTTTGATAAAAACAGATTATATTTCCAGAATACTATCTTATCATGATTTTGTTCAACAAACTATTAAATATATTTAATTATAATATAATTGAAGTTGCTAAACTCTAACATTACAAACGCCATAACTGTTTGGATTTACTATCAGCACTGTTAGCAAGTTAGACTGTCTCTGTGGCCTCAGGCAATACTGTACACATGGGCAAATTATGCAAGTTGCGTCGTATAAGTTGTGAGACTAAGTACTAGCCTACTTGCCTACACGATAACGTTATGAGTTGTATCACCGCTGGGATTTAGAATGTACATATTATCCAACATAATATTTTGTAAAGATTTGTTAAGCTTGTTTTAATCGTACATTGAATGTGATTATTAATCATTTATCTATTTTAGTAGTTACTTACCCCCAGTTTCTGAAAGGCTAATCAACGAAAAATTAACTAATCACCTGTTAAATCTCAAGTGAAGTACCAATTGCGTTGCTAAAACTATGAATCCATGCTTTTAGGTACTTTGAATGGGATTTAACAGGTAATTAGTTAATTTTTCATTGATCGCCTTTTAGAAACTGGGGGTTAAATATCTTTCGGAAACAGCGACCAAGATGAACAATAAAATAAACAAATAACTAGATAAACACATTCATACTTTCCTCTTTAACATTGAATGGGATAACCTGTTTTTCATCATTGATGAAACCTTAAAATATTGGTTAAAACATTGACTAGATTATTAATATTTTAGATAATCCCATTTATAAATATCATCGTCATCGGGAAGTGACGATTTACACAAGGGAACTATCACAGACTTAAGCCCAATACCCAAAATGTTGTTGTGTGGGTTCTTGGGATCAAGAAAGAATTATTATCATTAGCTAGGAAGTCTGTTATGGTAAGTCGAATATAACTATTGCCGACCCTCGACTTATTTTACGACTATAATAGACCAGTTCCTTTGTTAAAGTCACGATAATCTAACTATCGAACGATCTTCATAAAGTTTGGTACACAATATACAGAACCCAATTATGTTCATAAGTCCCTACTCTATAGTAGTATAAATTACGCCGCTAGTGTCGGACTAAGTTTAATAAGACGCCACCTGTCGACCCGTTCGGATTTACTCTTAATTGCTATTCAACGTTTTACTTGCATTATACTAAGTTTGAGAAAGCTGATATTGAAGATTAACGGATTTTTTGAGTTAAAACGTTAAAAACTTAGTTAAAATAGTACTTAAGTGTAAGTATAAAATTATACCTTCAACTTCATATATGTAATTTCAAGACTCATAATTTATAGGTCTAGGTTTCTTTACAATACCTCTGAGCAATAGGAACAGCGGTTTTCCTTCTTAATTATGACAGGTAGATACGAACTAGTTTTGTATTAACTCCTACGTTGCTTATACAAAAGGTTTATTATTGTTTGACGAAATGTTATGCTATTTTCTTTCTGATATTAGTAACCTAAAAAGACGTCTTGTTCAATAAAATGTTATACAATATCTTTTTACTCCAAATTACATGTTATTTACTCTCGAAGCTCGTATGTAACTTTAGGCTACATACCTAATTTATTTGGGTCAGGCGTTACGTCTATTTTTGCTATATCCCGACATTTTGGTGAGCAAAAAGTAGCCGTAGTCTTGTTAAATTAAAAGAGGTCGCTAAGAACCCCCATTCCATAGAAATTAATAGTAATAATTACCCTATGTTAAAGAAAATCGGGCCTAAAATATTGCAATAAAATATAGGTTTTAATAAACATAGAAATGTTTATTTATTTAATTTAACTCACTACTTACAAAATAGTGTATAGACAAACTTATTAGGTCTGAAGCATCCTTTACCAGTCTACAAGTCTGGATGTACTTTGTGTCTGTTAAATATATATTTGTAAAGTCTCCCGCGGCACAGGCCTTGTAAAACAGTACGGGAGTTGTCATTAAAAAAGACAAAAATTAAAATTTGTTTCAAACTTTTTTATTTGCTGTTATGTGTTAAAAAAATTACAGAATTTCCCTACGGCAAACTAGAAGTGGGTAAATACTCTGATATTAATGTATATTGAGAAAAATCTAGACTATAATGAAAATAACTACACGAGATTCTTCATCGAAATAGGTATAAAAGAAAAATACTTAAGACGAAATGACTATTTGGCAAAATATATCTTCTGTTCAATAATGCAGAGTTACAATATTTCCAGAACGTATTTGTTTTACATTACCTACGTTGTTGTAGTATTATTATTATTATTATTTTTAAATCAAATAAATGGTAAAAGCCAATTCATAGCACTAGTAATCGTGTAAATAAAAGCAAAACCTTTTCGATTTGGCTCGTGGCAACCATTAAAACCGCAAACTAATCTGTTTAGGACCTTCATAAATTCGAAACGTAACTGACTTAAAAGCTTTCCCAAAATATTCCTATAACTCACGTGAACTAAAATTTACTAGAGTATTAAAATAGACATCTTGAATCTTATCTGTAAAAGAAACGACTTTACGTGTTCTTCATACATATATATGTTTAGATCGAATACGCATATACAGTCTAACAATCAGATATGTTATGAACGCGTAATCGTGAAGACCCGAAAACGTCCTAATTGGGACGTATTGTCTTTAGTCTGTGTTACACACATACTTCATTCATACATGAATGAAGAATGTATACAACGTATGTTGTATGTGATTGTATAACATATCTGTTAAATAGAATATCATTGCAGTATAAATAATCGTTTGACAGTTTACAGGACAATCGTTGTCTGTCAACAGTTTGCCGACTTTGGTATCTTACGTGGATTGAGACGCCTTTTCAGAATTTATAGTATTCGAAATCAATAATAGGAGACTCACCATTCTGCTTTCCTTGTCATCATTAGCGGTCACGGGTCTGCGTTTCAGGCTTAAATGCGAGCACAACACAAAGCAAACTGTGTTTCATACAATTTTAATCAACATATAACAATGTTTTATCACTACATTTTACACAAAACCCGAACAGCGGATTCACGGCACCGATCTAAACTTACCAAAGACAAACAATCTTCACAACAATCCAACTCAATCAATTTTTCTACTTTTTAATCAAAATCATTTCAAAAATAGCGTTAAAACTACCCACATCGTGAAAATAAAGATGGCGGCTAGACTCCGTGCACAGATAATTAATAATTATAACAGTTAAGGCTCGCAGCCATATCTATGCTCAATTGGACGTAATTATTTTGCTATATTTTTAACTTTTAATTAATTGTTAATAATTTAAATAATTGAAAACTCGTAACAAATCAGAATTAATTATTATTATTATTATTTAAAAAATAAAACATCTTGATCGTCACTTTTTTCGACATTATAATAATAATATTTCTGTTATTTAAAATCGCGCTTTTACAAATGATATCATAGATCTAATATTTAACGGAAGCGTTATTTTAGCGGCCCACAGTCTGGTAGGTTAGGACACATGGCAGCGACAAATACGGTTGTAACTCACGTTGCAGGCCGTCCGAGATTTCTTATAACCGGCTTATTACGAACATTACCTTCTAACGAACGCGAACGTAGAGATGGGTATTCTCATTTCATATATTTTATCTCGTATCTCGGATTTATGAACGCTTATATTTTTACAATTTTAATTAAAAATATTTTTTGTAATCTCTCAATAAAACGGTTTGGTTAACTATTTATAATAGTGCCTTATTGTAACATGTAGCTAGTAACCGTACTGCATTATTTTAAATTTATCCTGACTAAGAGCGTATCTATTTATTAGACGTACAAAAGCACCTATTTTTCAAAGCTTCACTTGTTTGAACAGTAAAAAAAAATCTATTTAATTTAATTGCACGTACATACACACACATTCAGATGCACACACGTAGTATAATCTAAGTTTTATTCTAATTTAAGTTAATTATAATAACTCTTCAATATCTTCATCATAACAAAGATGGTTCTGTAATACTTGTAGTTCAGACTAGCCGCGGGAAAAGGGCCTGGTGACCCGTAATACAGGTTTCCTAACCAACCTACCACAGGCACCAGACTCTCACAAGGTTGGATCTAACCCTAATACTTAAAACTAGTGTAAGAAACTCTTGTGGTGAGAAATAAACATTATATTTTTTGACTGCACCGTTGGTCTAGTGGTTAGTGTAACTGACTGTGACGCCGGGTGTCGTGGGTTCGATTCCCGCGGAAGGCAAATATTTGTGTGATGAACATTTGTATTTGTCTTCAGTCTGGGTGTTTCCTATGTATTCTAAGTATGTATTTACAAAAAAAAAAAAAAAGTATGTATATGTATTATATTTCAATTATCTAGTACCCATAACACAAGCTCTGCTTAGCTTGGGACTAGATGACGGTGTGTGATAGTGTCCACATATTATTATTATTATTATTATTATTTAATACTTATTTAATTTGACGCTCCAAAAAGGTCAAAGCAACATTTCAAAGCAAGCCTCATTAGAATACTCAAACGCCACACATCTATTGTGAAAATCGATATTTCCAATTGAAAAGCCCGTCGTAAGGAATAGCCTCGTCGTTATCTTGGGGCATCTATCTTGTTCCGAACGTTGGAAGCGATTTTTCCCTATGCCCCCGACATGGAACAAATTATCATTCAATTTATATCAGTCCGTCTTTTATCGGGTCCCATTTTCGACGTTAATAAGAAATTGCCGGTAAATATTTGATAGATTTTTGGTTCTCATATTTTTGTGTATAAAAATTAGTATTTGAGTATATTATACAAGCCACTTTCTTTGTTTGTCTGTATGCTTTTAAGGCCATTTGGTATAGCGACTATATGAAATTGAAACTTGAAATGAACTTCGGCCAACAATGGATTACCTACTGCTACAGTCTATAAAACAACTAATTAATTCAGAAAAGGACAAAATGACCTATCGTTTGTAAAATCACATTGTGTTTAAAGCCTGTTCCGTAAAGTACAAAGTGATATAATAAATGTAAGAAATTGGTACGATGTCGGGGTGATATCGACTGGTACAATACGTGTGGAGTGGGCACAAGTTTCATCCGTTCGATTTTTTATTAGGCTTGAGCTACTAACCACTTTAGCTTATGTTCAAGCATGGATTTTAATAAAACAAGCTGAACAATAACCAATTTGAAGGAGTGCCTACATGGTGGTTATGTACATAATAGGTACATAGTCTAAACTAATATTATAAAGAGAAAATACTTAATTTTTTGTATGTTTGAGTTTGTTTTAAAAAAATTGTGTTAAAAAAATATTTCATCTTTAGAAAGCTACAAATAGGACGGGTAACATAGGCTATATTTTATCATGTTTAACATATTTTTCAGTAATTTTCAATATATCAATATTTTTAGCGTCTTTATAAATCTGAATGATGCAATATGTCGTTCATTCACACCCATTCTTGAACGACATTCAGGTTTAAAATAAACCTTAGATCATAACCTTCATGGCTAATAGCTCTAAGTTAATTGACACTGTGACTGGGCACCACGCTGATACATGTTCATGATATCATTTAAGAATGTATGTTTTATTCAGAGTAATTAACAAAAACAAAAATACTCATTAACACTTACCGTCACTTACATTAACGTACTGAAGGCAACAAAATGAAAACATTTTCTGTACCATGCCATTTTTATTTATATAAAAGCCTACTATACTTTTTAAAATCATTATAGATGTTCCCAACTCAATCTTAATTAGACATTTTGTCGCCAAAATAATTGGATCAATTCCCATTAAAATATGGCCCAAAAATTACGGAGGATGATTAAGTAGGTAACCATAATTCGTCACCAGCTGTGTTGGAGTGCGGTTATCGAATAAATCTTCATTTACTGCGAGCAAGATATTGAAAAATTCAGGCATCTGGTAGCACGACCCTTAATTTTATATTATCTGTTTAGGGGTGTGTTTCGTGAGGGCGGCAAATATGCCAAATATTTTTGCTTATAATTTTTGTACCATAAATTGAAAATGTATTGCCAAGTTTTGGAGTATGTGGAGTAAATAGAGTTTTATGTTTAAATACAATTTTGGTACTGATCGTGCTTGCAATGTAAAAATAATACATTTGTGTAAGATTTGCGTTCATTAACTTACGAGGATAGTACCTACTGTTTTTGTCGGTGCTCTCTGATATCAAAAGAAAATCATATCAAAGTATATTTGTCTATGTCATTGAGATTTAAACATCTTTTCAAGTCATTTGCAATCGTCATTGCTACCTCTCCCAAATGGCAAAATTTATGGTAACCAGCTTGGGTAAGGTTTTATACACTATTAAGCCCTAGTCACTTCTGACGATACACACAAAGAAGGAAAAGAGAAGGAAGGGATAGCGTGAATCCATATTGACCGCAGTTTATCTTCAAATTTAAGTCTAATCGCATTAGTAGGACCTTCCCTGCCATGTGTACCGCGATAAACTTTATTTTGTTCATTAGAGCCAGGTGATTTAATTAAATTAGAGGTTATAACGATGCACCACGCGTGCCTTATCATTCAAATACATACTCTCATTTACTTATAAGCTTATAAGGAACATAATTTATTTGTCTGCTATGTCGGCTTTATTACGTTTTTTATCACCATAGTTTTTGTATAGCAAGTGTTCGCTGACCTGAAGTGTAATATGGCAGTAAATAATCAATTACCACCCTTTTATAGTAGAATTTAAAGGGGTCTTGATTCTTCAGTACTTCATACTTCTATCGCTCATTTAAAACCTCTTTAGCAAAGTTACCTTCTAATTTTGATTCCAGACCTTTTAGCGGGACATGAAACTATACTCTATACATTAAACTATCTCATAAAATTATCTAAATGGAAGCCACTATGCCAGCAGTTGAAAACAATGGCTTTTAGGATGGTCTTAACCACATCCTGGACCCCACTGAGTGCTTACCATCGACAGAGATGAGTAATTTCGATAGGCTAATATAAAAAAAGCAAAAAAATGCAACATAGAATATAAAATATGTAAACCTTATTAAAATCTTTTACATCGTAAGCTACTTGTAAGTAAACAAATACAATTTATACGTACTTCAAGTAACTTAGTACAGTCTAACCAAGGTATATTCACAAGTAATACTTTTCATACTTTTTGTCCGAGATTTATGTTAAAAAGTTCGTCCATTTCTCATTTTTCCCCCCATAGCCGCTCTCACAGTGTGAACGATTATCATTTCTTTTTCTTGCTCCAAAAAAGTTTCTTTTGTCAGTTACACCCTCGTGGTCCTTTTCAAAATAGGAACAATGAAACATTATTTAACATTTAGACGTTATGTTTCTTTAAATTCATGTACTCGTGTTCTTAGAGTAATATATTTTCTTTTGTATTTTTTAACTTTATTATATTCGGGTTTTCTTCAAATGACTAAGTGCTTTTTGTACTGCGTTATTATTTTTAATTGAATTATGTGACACAATTTTTGTGAACTATGATAATCGCAAAGCTCCATTTATTAATGTAGTCGAAAAAAATCATACTAACACTGAAAAAGTTTTCATAACGTTATCTTAAATTTGTTAGCTAAATTTCATGATAAGTGCACTTTCTATGTTATTTATTGTAGCAATCAAAACAACAAAAAATATATTAAGCTTTATTATTATATCTTACAAGTGATTTTCACATTATTGATGACTATATTTCACCCATACACAATATTTGTTCATAATAAATAAATTCGACTAGTTAACTTCGTTGTACGTATCTATAAATTGGTGGTTACTTCAGTAGGTCTTAAATCTGGTACATTTAACGTAAAGTGTCTATTACATGTACAGTGTAAAGGACCTCCTAATTTACTATCAGCTATGCATACATTTGGTGAACGATATTTGTCTTCCACACTCTTTTTTCTAGTTCTAGAAACTGAACGACTATTATTAGTAATCATATCTAATTGTTTATTAGCTTTACTAGGCATGATGTTATTTTGTGTATAAATATCGTAAATCTTTTCATCAAAATCTTCTTTTTGTATATCATTGTCTTCTGCGAGTTTTTTGTCAAAAGCGTAGTTGTTTTCGTCTGATATTGTTTCATTGTTTGTGCTCAAAGCTTCGTTGATGTATCGTTGTGACATCCACACGTATCGCGCCATTGGTTCTTCTGGACCCCATTGACGAGATGGACGGAATGCAGATAATATTTTCTGTAAAATATATTTGCTGTTAGTTCAATTTCAACAAAAAGAGAATAACTAAAATTATGAATTAATATAATTTTATTATTGGTAAAAGTCATCCAAGTCAAAGGCAATGGTAAGTTAACTATTACTACTCTTTAAAAAATAGGTAATCTCTCTCAGTGCTCTAACCCTTAAACTAACTAACTCTAAAAAGCATGGATAATTATTTTAATTTGATCTAATTAGTTACTAATTCAATCAAATTAATCTAATTATTCATGCTTTTAGCAACCTAATTGATACTTCACATGAGATTTAACAGGTGATTAGTTAATTCTTTGTTGATCAGCCTTACAGAAACAAGGGGTAAGTCTAAATTAACAAAAATAATATAACAACACAAATTATATTCGGATTCGAATCAAATATTCAGGTGACGAGCGAAATGTTCTTTTCGCATAATGACAATTTATTTATATTCAAAAGCAAAGTCAAAGTCAATCTCAAAATGTATATTCTCACCGATATCATATTAAATTGTTCCTCTTTTGCTACTGCTACAGCTGCCATCATCACCATTACCACTAAAATGACGACAAAAACTGCAAGTAGTGGCCAGATTGTCCATCCTTGGTGCGAATATAGCTGCAATATAGTCTTCAGCCACCATCCTGTGACTCCAAGAAGTAGAACTGGGGTTAACCACCACGTGATCACCCAGAAATACGGCAGTCTTGCTTTTGTTAGGAATTCTATGTCGACCATTAAATATGACCATCCTAAAATAAATGATATACAAGTAAAAATTTAAGAATTATTTTATGTTATTTAAAACTTAGTTTGAATTAAATAAAAAATATTATAAAACCACAATTAAAAGTAATTTATCATTGCAATTTTCAGATAAAAATGTCTATCTACTGATGGACAAAGATCGTTCGCATGCTACATTTGAGTGAGGAACAATTTTATCACAATTTTATAACTAAATTGAGAGGTAGTTTCTATTAACATTTCCTTAGCAAAAACTTAGGGTTTCAATTATGAAACAAATATAACTGATAACTGATATTTTGTATAAGCTCCTTATGAAAAAGTAAGAGCAAACAGTATTTAGTAGTGAAAATTACAAACAATAGAGCGTATAATATCTTCTTTCTATAAACTTCTAAATTTTATAACATGCAATTCCGTCAATAAAGGCGAAGTGGTATATTGGAACAGGCTACTTGTACATTACTACATTGGCTACTTGTTAGACATAGTCTACCTCTTTAAATTTGACAGTATTAATAAGATACCCACCATAAATAAAAACGAATCCAATAATTTCAACAGCAGCACCAAACACAGTCAGCACTGGTACTACCAAGTCGTCCAATAACGTAGCTATGTCTTGGCCTTGAGATAACACAGTTACTGTTAGAATTGTGCTTACTGCTGATAAACCACAAGTGAACATGCGCCAGTGATCACCTGCTCGACGATAGATCATATCATACACTGGGTATAGTAGTAATAACTGGAAGTGACAATCATAGTATTAGTAAAATAGTAGTATTTCTAGTTCATGACGTGCAATGTGCATAAGGTTAAGGTCTCAAAATAGCTAATGCTAGAATAAAGTCATAATTATTTAATTGCCAAATATTATTTTTGATATTACTATTAAAGTAACTGAAAATATCGTAGACAGAGCCGATTAAGATAAAGATATAACAGCTATATATATGAAATGAATACTAGCTGAGTCTATTCCTCTTTGGCACGGACGTCTTACTTCAATAGACCCGTATTATTTTTATATCTGTTTTTGTTCTTTATCTGGAATTTAGAATCAATTGCGAGGTAAGTGTTGTTTTTTTATTAACATGATCAGTTTTAACCAAACTCCAAAAATCATAATTCGTATGCATATTGACGAAAACGATATCCTTCCAGCTAAGGTTACAAGGTCAACCAAATGCATGACGTCTTTGTCTTATTGGTCAAAAGTAACAGAAATAGCATAATAAGATTTGTGGTGCAAAACTTGTATTGTTAAAGATTCCATTAACCATCCTAAACCGCAATACAAACTTTAAATAATGAAGTGACTTCATATATTGAATTTTTACTAGTCTAAATTAAATGAAAAGTGATAATAATAATATAGTTCTGTAGCTTACCATAGAAATAATGCCAGAAAACAGTACGATGCTAAACGCCAGCAGAGGCCACTCTTTAGCTCTCTTCTCATTAACAGATGATTGATAAATTAAGACTAAAATTGATATAAAACTTTTGTCCTTCCAGTCCGATCCGCCGATCGAATCCCACATCAGGACCCATATCCAGCCAGCAAACATATTTGTCATAATGATTAAAGCTGATGTCCTGAAAAAATTATAATACAGTCGTTGAAATATTGGTTTAACAGGCTGGCTTTAGAAATAATTACAGTTAAAAAAACTGTTGAACATAGTCTGCCTTCAAAAGAGTTAAATAAAATTAATAGTACATTTAGATTAATTTAAATATTGACTTAATGGAAAAAATGCAAATTAACTTGGATCAGATAAGAACAGAATAACTTTTTATTTTACACCAATTATTGTTTTACGTCAGGCAGATCGCTTCCAAAAAGTATAAATGAAGTGACCTAAAAAAAATACTACAGATTGCGTAGCTATAAGTTGCAGTATATCATAAAACAGCCTAATGGGGAAAGTGCTCTTACCTGCAAGAGCAGCTATAACTACATCTACAAATGAAACAGAATTTTTAAAACCAAAAGTTGTTAATAAAGAAAATAACTTACCACCGAACATCGGAGTGTTTATAAACTGATCCACCAGCACTAATCAGGTAGCCACCCATAATGTGTGTAGACAGCAAGGCCTGAACCAGCGAACTTTGCCAAATATGTATCTCTGCTAACGGTGACCAATGTTCGCAAGACTCGAATATCGTATTCAGAACTTCGGCGTTTGATAAAAATGTGCATAAGACTATTGCGATTACCACGATGATCGCTGCGAATATTCCCAATACAGTTTTCATGGTTTTATGAAGGCGATATAAGCTGAAAACAAATAAGGACATTATTGTTATCAAAAAGTATTTACATACGTAAGTAAAAGCTAAAGAAATTTTCAATTTGGTGATGTTGTTAGTCATTGACCTCATTACATAATTGATTTTAAAAGAAAGTAATTTGTTATTGATAAGAACAAAAATTACTAGATGGAATTTTTATAAAAACATACACACTTAAGTAACTGAATCATAAAAATGTACTTAGCATCAAATTCTGAGATATCTAATAAATATGTTGCGAGTAATTAGGTATCGTAGATTTCATTATCTCGTTGCGATAGTAATCAAATGCAAAGCCTATCGTAAAAAAAATTACTTTATCAAAAACTGTAAAGTCACATGCCGAACATTTTGATTCAGTCCAGAATGGTAATCATATAATAATCGTTGAATAGTGTATTTAGACGATTGTGGGTGAATTGTCTGAAATACCCGTACTTATCTAAGACGTGACAGCTTTTATCATCAATCGATAGAAAGCAACATTATATTATTTATGAATATCAAGCTTTTAACCTTCAGAAATGATATTAGTATCTACGAAAGATTATTACTAAGTATTATATTTCTAATGAACGTGTTATACTTAGCAATATCAAATTTTATTCGCACCGTTAGTGAAAAACGTTTTATGGCTATATAGGTTACAAAGAATTGTTAATCTTCTGCCTATTGCAACAACGTTTAAAATTGCTAATCACAATTCTGATTTTACTTCTCTTTTTTACTAAAAGTGCAATATGTAATAAGGGTATAATTACTTACCAAACGGGCACTAAGAACCACAGAAGAAATATTAAAATCGCCATTATGCCGAGATATTGAGGGTATTCCGTGAACGACGCCAGAAATGTTGAACTGGAAGTTTAGTAATGATATTGAAATTATTGTTAGCAAATTGAACTACTAATTAACAGTGTAATTAAACTAATCCATATTTTCTTGGCTAACTGTGTAGACACTTCGAAGTTGTTTCTAGCGTCCACGTAATGTTTTGGAGGACAAATTTTATTATACTAATAAAATTATATTATATAATAATAATTATAATTAATCAACTTACTTAAAACATTCTGATGCATTCATTTTGTTTTCGTATCCATTCTGAAATAAAAAAACAAATTTATCTTTACACTCTACAATAAAATGTGTCTTCGATAAAACTTCAAACCTATATAAATATGGAATTTCTTGTTCTCTATTAGCAGTTTGATGTTCTTATATAAGGAATAATAATATTTTCATTTTTAATTTCAAATTTTAGACTGAAATTCATCATCATCGTTTAAGTGAAAAAGAGAACGAAGTTGCTGGTAATGCAAGGTATTTTGAATTTTAAGCTATGTCGAATAGCACTGCTATAACTTCAGCTGTAAAAGTGTTCTGCCCAAAATAATTTGAATAGTCAATTGGGTTAAATTCTGCCTATTATGGATAAATTACTACACTCCACTTTGATCTTAGCCAATAGACCGAGAAGCGATTCTATGATATCTGTTAAATAGAATCTAACTTGTTGTTATTGATTCTTAATCTTAATTTTTATTACAGCGAAAAAGCTAATGACATTTTGAAGTCAAGAAAAATTTATGTTTTTAAAGCTGATACTTATGCCTCTAGAAAAACGGGATAGTCAAATACAACTGAATCACAATTGGCGAGGAAAGCACTAACAATACTCGTAAACTATGTTTAGCCCATTTATCATCATAATCTCAGCCTTTTCCCAAATATGTTGGACTTGGATTTCACTCTAAGCTTGGGCGGTTGGTTGCCGGATTTACGCGAAGTGAGCCGGTAACCATTACAACTAAACTAAATGTTTCTTCGTAATGGACTATATAGAAGTAAGCTAGTGTTTTGGTACAATTTGTTGATAAGTAGTAGTTTTAATTTGTAGCTATCAAACTATGTATTTGTATCACAGGATTATCTTATTAATGTGTATCTAATGCGTATAAAAATATCCATGAGTGACCTAAAACAAAATGAGTCTTTCGACCTAGTTGACCTAATATTCATTAAAAATTATACCAATTGAAATATTTAGGTCGACACGAGCCAAAAATTGTGCCGTTGGATGTATAATGTGTAAAATGTAATTGCATTTCATATTGAAGTATTTATGCACGTAGAATATCACCGCAACCGATGGGACACCTTCTATCGTGTCCCGCGTGCCCATACACCTGCACCTTGCAGGAGTTTTTTGACGCTACAGATAACACAAAATCTGTAGCTGAGTTCTGTTCAGACAAAATCTAATTGCCATCGACATGCTAAGACGAAGAAGATCACAATCGTACACTACAGGATGAAGGAAGTGGTAGTATTTGCTTCAACTTTGGCATCTTTGGACATTATTATCGCTGCTATGTCAGATGGTTCATGTATTTCCATAAGATAGTTTCACCGCCTGCGCCGTTTGATTGAAGTTACGAACGTTAGATTATGCAAACTAACGTTCGATGGTGTCATTTGTTTTGACTTAACACTTACTGTCAAACTTTGTGCCTTTTGCTGCCATTACTTCTTGTTATTCATTGATATCTGAATGTTATAATTAATTATTATTTAGGTTACATAAGGCTGTAGGTACTTACGGGTGTCATGTGCAATTTGGTGCAGTCCTTCAGAGGAAATGTACCTTTTCCTATCCATATTAAGTAAGCTGCAGCTAGGGCTACGTACATTGCATAGTATACACAGCAGATGTATGACGTCAGTATTTTTAAATGGCCGACACCTGTAACAGAGTTATTATATGTGTATTAGTAGTTGTAGGCAGACCGAGAAAAATATCGTGAGACGATCTGGATAGTTTTTTGGGAATTGCAAGACGATGGCGCGAGACCACGATAAGTGGAAGGAATGGAGGTTGACCTTTGCTCAGAAGTAGAACAGAAAAGATAATAATAAATAGTAAGAAGTTGTAAAAGTTATAAACATATTTATTTTAAAGAAAATGCATGAAGTTCTATTATAATTCTGTCTGCTTCTGATGTAAAAACATAAGAACACTGGAAAAGACATTGACCTTACGATCATTATATACGACTAGCACACCACACGTCCTAAAGTTTGTTTTCACAGCTTTTAGAAATAAGGCTAATAAGATCTGATTTATTTTACGTATATTGTAAATGGTGTAACATGTAAAATAAATAAACGAGTAATTTTAGTAAAAGTTTTTATATGTAGGTACAAATGTTTTTTCAACAAATTATTTTATTTTATTTTATTTTATTTTGTTTATTATGGATCACCAACATTTGTTTACACTGAACATTATAAATGTTATGATGCATGTTTTTGAAATATTGTCAGATAAAACTGTGTTTATCCGGCTGACGAATCTGAGTCAGCAGTCGAAAGGAAAACTTTTATAAGTGCTCATGTATCCTTTATTTCACAACATCATTACGTAATTTCAGTATCACTATTAAAATACGGTGTGAAAATATAAACATACTTCACCTCTCAAAATCGGCACGGCCCTCCAAACTCCTATTGGATCCTGATGGCTTAACTGTCCCATAGCCAGTTGCAGTAGCGTCGTCGGTAGGCCAGCAACCAGTAGCCAGAATGTGTATATGACCAGGTATGGAACTGCCCCATATCGGTAAGCCTCTCTCGGGAGACGAACCGAATTGAACAGTGTGAGGGATATCGATATTGTGCATAACTGGGCTTTTATGAACTCGCATGTTGATCTTACAGCCTGTGAACAAAAAAATACCTTTATCAAGTAGTCAAAAGAATGATGGTTTAAACCATCACAAGAAGGGATCGTCACCATCTCACCTCCCAAATATATTTATTTGTGCACCTGCTTTGAAATATCTCTGCATCACTCTATGGTAGACTGGTAGAGAATACCTTACGCATTAAGTCTGTCATTATATAATGTATGTTTAAAGTTGATAAATAAATAAAATAAATAACTTTGTATGAAAAATAAACAGTCCCTCTAGTGTTTACTCTATAATAATAATAATAATATAATAATATTTTACCACATTCACACAGCGCTATCTAGCCCCAAATTAAGCAATTATATTTGCTTGTGTTATGGGTACTAAACAACTGATATACTACTTATATACATTTTTTTTTTGTAAATACGTACATATTATAGATAAATTACACCCAGACACAGAACAAACAATCATGCTCATCACACAAAGGCTTGTCCTGGGTGGGAATCGAACCCACGACCTCCGGCTTAGCAGTCAGGGTCACTAACCACTAGACCAACAGGCCAGTCTAATGATACTCTGATGATTAAATTTACTCTGACATTCAATTTTACGTTGGTATACTGAGAATAACACGTAGATAAGCCTTTGTAGTGACACAACTACAAATTTAATAATATACACCTTATTATTTTGGAAAAAAAAGTAAATATAGCGATTGATGTAGGTAATTGAATGTAGCCTATTCGCTACTTTAAACATAAAATAATAAAACAAATTAAAACTAGAGTAGAAATCAATACAAATGTAAATGAAGTATGTCAGTTGTCAACTAATAACTGACATTGTCAAGTACTTAACACAGTAGTATTAAAAATTATTGTACTTGTGTTTTAGTAGAACGTAGACCTAATCAGAGCGAAGCAAATTTCTTTGACATCTCTAACAAGCATCTTATTTATCAACTTGCCAAGTGTGTAGAAATTAAAATCGAATTACTTGCTCTCTAAAGGTACAAGTATAATTTTATTGTTAGATTTAAGAGGTAGAAGTTTCCATTAGTAGACCTAGTACCTACGGCTAAAATTACATAAACTGCTTTTCTCTTGACTGTACTTACTTGTCAAAAAGACTGAGGGGATCAAACCGGAATGACTTAACTCCAAAAATTTTCTGAGTTTTAGAAACACAAAAATCTCATCGCCGTAGTGAAGAAAAAGTACAGTCTCTTTTTACGAACAAAAAATACAGCCAGACTCACAAAACAAAATAGATTTTAATTTGATGAATCACAGAATTTTAATTCGAGTCAATAGGATGAGCGGCACGAATGGTTGTGGTTAACCCACCATTGTAACCACTAAACCACATCAAATATTAAATCGAAATTCATTATGTTTCTACCTAAAGTTGACATAATACTGTGTAAGGTATATTATAAAAAATTGCTTTCATCAATCTGAGATAAGTACTATTTAAGTGGCCTTGAGATAAAATAACAAAATGATAATTATTTATTTTAGTAAGGAAAATTTACATGACGTCATATTTCTTTTATTGCTGTTTTTAATTGTAAGTAAATTGGCTAAACACATCTTAATGAACATTAAACAAACTAAATGTAAAGTCATCAACACCTCTGATATTATAGTTTTCAATACAGTAACGAACGCAATAAAATTCGTAGAGCTCATCAAGATCTAAATAATAGAAAACTATTTGGTAACAAGTTGACAACTATCGTACAATTTTATTGTTCTTACTTAATCTATTGTAATGCTCAGAACCTTACTTCCTGCTTACGTCACGACTCTTCAGCTCAATGAATCAAATCACCTGGTTGTTCGATGTTCATAATAAATTTCGTCATTTAAGATGCGACAGGTGTGTTACGTGAACTATTTGTTTTACGAAATTTAACTGCTTTTACTTATATTTTCTTCGTATGATGCTAATTATTTGGTTGTAGC
The DNA here is from genome assembly GCA_963082885.1 of Parascotia fuliginaria. NCBI lineage: Eukaryota > Metazoa > Arthropoda > Insecta > Lepidoptera > Erebidae > Parascotia > Parascotia fuliginaria. Next base: position 16,651,254 of record OY720177.1, read on the forward strand.
TTTCCACGGCACGGTTTGATCCGCGTTTTTGCTTACTGCTTTACTCCCGTGGCCAGTAGCGTGTTGTTACATAGCGTATAACCTTCCTCGAGAACTGGGCGATCATACACAAAAATAATTATTCAAATCTTACTGGTATTTCCTGAGATTAGCGCGTTCAAACAATTAAACTATTCCGCTTTATATAATAGTATGGATTTAATTTGATATTTGTTTTTTTTATACAATTTTGCTGGCAGACAAGTACTCGTATGAGAACCACTTGATGCTAAGGTAAGTAAGTAACCGTAACATTAATTACTGTGTTTTCTAAGCATTGCAGAAATAAATATGACTTAGAAAACATAATCAAGCAGTTACCGACCATGTAGGGAGTGGGGGATGAGGAAGGAAGAGGGAAAAGGATGAGGACCGAGGGGGTGAATGAGAATTCTGAATTTAATGTTGCCAATAGTGAGTAGCGACAAACGAGTAAGCATGCTGAAGATAAGTGATACCCGACGTCCATGAAGGTCGATTACTTCAGAAGTGCATAGTTAGACCCTGACATATAAGTACTAATTCTAGTAATAAATGTTTCCTTTCGTAGATGTAGAAATCGTTGTCACTTTGTTTATGCTGTAAAACTGTAATTGTAGAAGGTGTATAAAATATTGAAGCCATAGAAACTACGTTTTTATTACAGGGAAATGCAAAATCAGCTTCCTTAAAAGCAATTGTATATTTAAATTAAAAAATAATTAGTCGCGTCCTTCGTCGTTTCACACCTCGAGCTGTTCGAATCACGGTGTGAATCGCACAAGAAGCCCTTTTGAATCCCTTGTTTTGGACCAGTAGTAAGAATCCACACATGTCTATTTTGTATTTCGTAGTTTCGTACCACGGTATAAAACACCGAAAAGCTCTTTTTGGCTTAGAAAAGTAAACCACTATCACAAAATACTGTGGTGCGAAACTATATAAAAAATAATAGTAACATTTACTCATAACAAGATCGCACACAACAATAATTTGAACAAAAACATTAGTTACCTACTTAATTTATGACAGACATTCTACGTCTTAGTCCATTAAATGAAAGAAATAAGAAATCATATTAATAGCTAAAATATGCCCATAATAAAAACCCTGAACAAATGCCTATACAAGTGTATATTTCAACGTTTAAACAATTAACTTAGACATTAATTTACAGATAGTAGCAATTCGTTTAACAAACATATATTTTAACAAGTAATTGTACTGTTACATAATAGTTATTTTTGTTTAATTGTTTACGATTGCAAACACGGAATATTTATTTTTCATAACCCAAATATGCAATTAACGCAATTCACATCCTCCTGTTCAATACCGGTCTTGAAATTTATAACTAATTCATTCTTGTACATAATTTCAAAAAAAATATACATTTTTGAAGACATCTTTGATTTATGATGGCAAGTTTGCTTAAATTATTTATACCTCTTTGTTCAGAATAATTACTACTTTTGTATTTGTAATTACTTATTGCAATGAAGTTTTTTATTACATTTTGCAATATATTTATACTAGTACATGACTATCAGATTCAGTTTTTAGAAAATTTTCGTATCTATTTTAAGTTTATAATAAGGGAATAAAGAATTTTATTTTCAATTTCAATATCGCATACTAAAACAACACTGGTAGTAATGAGAGTGATTTGTGATGAAATATAAGTCAAAACGCAATATATATTGTAGATATTTGTAACTTCCTTATTAATGCACTTTGATGCATAAACAAATTAATGAGACAGGGAATTCGTTGTTTTATTTATTTACTGGTACTTGATTGTTCACATAACAACATATTGACAAACAAAACTAGTACAAATGCGATCTGTCATGCATGAGTTATACAAGAATGACACCACTCTGCTTGTTGCTAAGCAATAAGTGGTGTCCAGGGGTGACGGTGAAACTAAGACACTAATGAGTGTCTTTAGCTTTTGCCGTGGATCATGTGTATAAACAAAATGACCAACGACATTTGTGTTGCGCATTTGAACTAAATGTAAAGAACCTTTTTATTCTGAGACTACTAAAAGTCGTTTATCACGATATTGTTTAAACACTTATCGTTAAAAATAATTAATTTAATCTATTATAGCGAAAATGTAGCGGTAACGTTTTATTATCAAACCATTGTATTTCATTTGTTGGGTAATTACTTTTTATTGCGGCTATAATATAAGTTTGCTCCCTATTTTTTTATGTGTCTTTCGAATATGTTGTAAATAATTGTTTACTGTTAGATATATTATACAATTATTATTATAAATGAGTAAAACAGTTGCAGGTTTTAAATTGCATTGGTCATCTTTCCAACAATTTAAACTTAGTATTGCCTTAATGAAGCAAAAACTAAGAGGTATCTATATTATTAATTTAAGTGTTTTTTATTTTACAACTATTTATATTGTCTTTATTTATTTATGTGTCGGTTGAGTTGAGGTAGGAGTATTTTTACTATAGAAATCTTTTGGAACTTTTGAAGTTAAAACTAATATGAGAGGCAGGTGCCATAATCATTAGGCTATCGTATATACAGAATATAGCTCCCTATAGAATATAGGTTCATTGATCTAGTTTTAAGAAACCAAATTAATATCAATATTTTCCATTTTATTTTTTTATTTTCCAATTTAGGAAATCTTTGTTATTTTTTAAAAGACGTTCTCAGCCGGACATAGGCCTGTATATTTTTATCTGTATATATTACTTAAATTCAAATAAACATACAGTAATCAAGGGCAACCATTTGACATAAATATAGTATCCACCTAATTAGTAGTTACAAAATGTCATTGAGCTCAACCACAAATATAACGTAGCTATTAGATGAAATTACACTCTACATGATTCGTATAAAGGCAGGATAGAGTTTAAAACATCCTGTCCATCAAACCATCGTAATAACTATTTATAAGCGTTTATACTGGGTAGACCTGCAATTCAAATACTGGGTACTAAACAATAGATATTTGAAGTTGACACCGTCATTGTTGAATGTTTTGGAATCTACAAGAACCTTTGGTTCCTCGTCGTCGAATCAAAAACAAACAGTCATTTTGTGTTTAATTACAAAAACGTTTCATTGTTACTTTTGTGAGTCACTGTGATTAAAACCGATTACGGATTTGATCCAGAAGTGAAACTAGAGCACTTGATGTACTAGCACTGTAATTTCATGGCACAAATGTGTGTCTTATATGTCATTGTATTAGTCATCTTCGAGAGAAATGCTTTATAGACTAGCAATGAAGCGATAATGTATAAACCACACAAGAATAAAAATCATGAAAGAACTCATGTAAATGGAATGCCATAGAATGAAAGGCATCTACAACCTGAACATACATTACTTAATGTACTGTGCAACTCAGAAAATGGTAGATGGAGAACGCAATACACACATGAATCAGAAATATAATCAGGTTCCAGGGTAGATATATACCAGAAACTCTGCAGTAGATTAGCAATGTTCTTCAAGCCAAAATTTACGAAATAATCGCCTGTAAAACAAACTAAATACAGCTTCATCTGTACACTAAGTATCAGCAAAGACGTTATGTTAGTTATAGAACGCATGGCCGACTGTAATACATCTGTACTATTATATAAAGCGGTAGAGTTTGTTTGTTTGTTTGTTTGTTTGTTTGTTTGTTTGAATGCGCTAATCTCTGGAACTACCAATCAGATTTGATTATTTTTGCGTATGATAGCCCAGTTCTTGCGAAAAGATATAGGCTGTAACATCACGCTACTGACGACGGGAGCAGAGCAGTAAGCAAAAACTCGGTCGAAACTGCGCCATGGAGAGCTAGTTCTAAATTTCACATAAACATCGTCATTAGTACAGCATTCACTGTACAAAGTACGCTGTGTCTGTATTTTTACTTTGACGACTTTTTGATTAAATTCATTAGCGTTTCTTCTTTGGGGGAGTAATAGCATTATCTCTTCGTCCTTTTCACATTATTATGTAATGCTATAGAAGTGTGAGATAATATTTTTCTAAAATTTTTGTTTCTACCATTGCTGAAATTTCTCACAGAAGCTCTGTGAACTTTACTCCTAACAGAAACAAAATATCATAATAAAATGTAAACACAGTATTTTACGATTCTGTTTATTACGATAGAAATAGCAGTGTAAAAAAAATAGTTTGGAATGGAACTCTGCTTAGTCTCTCATTTATTAATTCATTTTTTAAAACGGAACAATAGAAATGTCATTTTCCTTGATATTCTAATAGTTAATTTGCATAGCCCTTTATGTTTTTCTCTTCGACTATTATTTTATCAGAACGGTTGAAATATCTACCTTCAATTGACTTTTTAAGTTCATTTATAAATTAGTTGTCAAACTAGTCTCAGAATTTATTCAGGTCATCCATACTTGACCTAACGACTATATTTTCTGCACTCTTATTGCGAACAAAGGAATCAAAACAATCCTATGTGTTCAACAAGCTTGTGTTGGCTCTGTTTTCTAACAAAATGTATTTGTTGTCATTTCTTGCGTTTCAATTATGAAATAAGTATTTTCACACATCCGGATTTGTTGACAAAGGTTGTAAATATCGTGCAGAGACGCTTTACATGTAATGCGATAAGTTCATAATAAAAAAGAAATTCGTTGAGAATTAAATTTAAAACATTTGTTTCATATTTAATTGTAGCATTGCAAAAGTTATGAAACAGTTTATAGCGTTGACAATTGTTTTTTTAAGACACCTGTGAATATCAACTCTTGCAATAAAATTGGTATCATCTGGTACAAAATCAATAAATAATTCCTAGACATAGATAGCGTATACATAAAGAAACTGTCAATGACTAGTATCGGTTACGCTTGGTTGAAGACCACACGGCATGTTAACAAAGGTTGTGAGAAACTGTCAGGTACAAGCAAAGCATAATAAAACAATGAAAACTTAATATTGGACACGAGCTAGTAGAAAAAGATAATAAGTATACGAGTAGCTATAAATAAAATAACTCTGCAAAGTTGATGTTTGCGCACAATCAAATAAAATTGAACGAATATCATATGAATAAAACCGAAGGAAATCTTAATCTAAATTAATATTAATAAGAGAAACGATATTATTTTTTGTATGTTTGTTTGTTTGTTCCAATTTAACTCAAGATAGACCTTTAGAAAGCTACAAATAGTAACATAGGCTATATTTTATTTTGCTTAACATATTTTCCAGTCATTATAAAAAATTCAATATTTTAAGCGCCTTTGTAAATCTGAATGATGCAATAAGTCACTATTGCTATGATATTTTCCGTAAGCGTTTGTTGTGACACCGAATGATACTTTTAATACCGAAGCGAAGCGAGGGCTGACGTCTAGTAGGTATGCAATATAATGCTACTGTACAATTAATAATTATAATACTAGAGCGATGACTTCTGGTAAATTTGTTGTACCTAGAGTGACTAATGCGTACGGAGATAGGACACTTAGCAAAACGTATACCTTATTTATATAACAGTTTACCAGCGGTCATCACAGACGAAAATGTCAAAAATAAATTTAAAACTGAATTAAAGAAATACCTCATAAGCACGTTACCATAAAGATCCTTTACTAGTTACTATATATATAAAACAGCACTTACTTTATATACATTTTGAATAGATTTTAGTACAACCTACATATACCTAGTTACATAAATTGATCCTACAGTCAAACTGTTTATACAGTTTTGTGGGACTTTGTATTATCTTATAAGTTTATTATGTACTCTTTATTATAATAAATAAATAAATAAATAATAATAAATTACAATTTAAAATTAATGCAATGCCTATATTCGTAATAATAACACAATAGTTGATACATTTAATGGTAGTAGATCCACGATGGTTTCAGCATGAATGGGCCGGATCGATCGGGGCAGTACTACCCTCTTATAGAAGATCGACGTATCCATACTACTGCGTTTCATTCAGTGAGTAAAAACGCCGGAGGCCTAATTTTCCCCCTTTTCTCTTTCCTCACCTCCCTCATTCCCTTCCCATACCCCATTCCCAGCCGCCATAGTGGAGGTGAAGTCACTTTGGTAGGCTACTATAAAAAAAAATACAGATTCTGATAACGTAAATTAGCTTGAGTTAAAGGAAATTTACAAGTAAATATAGAAATAGGTAGGTATCAATAAACTTAATTGCCATTTAAATTTAAGAATAGTTCTTGTATAAACAGGAATATAAACTGTGTAATGCTAAATGATTTATCTACTAACCAAACTAGCTACCATGCGTTAGTTCTCAATAATAATCGGAAGATCGCGTGAGCTGTCATTTCACTCTCTACCCATTAGAGCATTACTTTTTAATTCCTAGCCGATTAAAATTATTAACTAATGTGCATAATTATTTCGTTTTTAGTATATTTATTTATCCAAGGTTGACTGTCTAGTAAATTTTAGAGATATTAATTTATTAATAATATAAGTAAATAGATATGCGGCGTTACTAGGCTGGATAAAATAAGCAATAAATACATCCGTGGCAGCGCAGTACGCGACATCGCCGATAAGCTGCAGGAAAGCAGGTTGAGATGGTATGGGCATGTCAAAAGAAGGCCACCCGATTACGTCGGCAACCAGACACTTCAATTGTCAGTCCCCGGGCAAAGATCAAGGGGAAGACCAAAAACAACCTGGACAAATGTGTTGCTGAGAGACATGAAGGAGTTCAACGTTTCCGAAGGCGATGTGAAGGCGGAGTGGAAGAAGAACGTTTGGAAGGCTGGTGGGATAAATAGTCGGGAAGATAGAGAGAGAGAGAGGCAGAGAGAGAGAGACAGAGAGAGAGAGAGAGAGAGAGAGAGAGAGAGAGAGATGATTAAATAGATGAAGTAATTGTATATGAGTACAATTACTTACATCAGTGGTATTTATGCTTTTATCAAAGTTTTCTCATGGTTATTAGTTTTTTTTTTTTTTTTACAATCTTTATTTATTTAGGAGTTTTTGTCCAACAAGGCACGTCAACTCCATTGTACTTATTCTAAGAAATATACAAAATACTATGTTAACTTAAATAAGGCTACAAAACCTAATACATAACTCAGATGTAGGTTATTAGTTTATTATTTTAATTTTTTCTTTAGGGAAAACGAAATTTTTGTCTTACTAGTACTTATTTTATTAATCTTCAATGTATCTTGTAATTTGTGAGGAGAAAATGAACAACGCTTTTTATTATAATTTAAATAAAGACAGAAGATCATTGCACCTCTAGTTTTATACTTTATCATCTAGTAAACATAAATTGCCAAAAAATGTTGTTCATATAATAAGTTAACTTAATAAATTGCTTTAATTATACTATACTCAATATATTTCAAAGACCTGTGTCTACAAAATTCAATGTCACATGCTAATTAAAAGATTGTGATAATGACTTGCTAAACAATACTTATGTATGTATTGCGATTATTGCGAATGCATCTGACTAAAATTCGAATTTTAATTTAAAAAAATTGTGCAAAAAATAAATGCGTAAGTAATTAACTTTGGGTGGATTTTTCAGAATTATATAAAATAGTTTTTTATACAATTTTGGTGGCAATAAGGTATAGCCCATCCGGCCGTAAGTGTGTAGCCGTAGGTCATCTATGGGTAACCTATAAACATAACTGTTCTGTTAGTATTGCAGTAATATTGCTATTAAAATATAATCAAGCCATTGATGACCATGAAAGAGAAGAAAAAGGAAGTACATGAGGGGATAATTAAGCCTGCGGCAATCACAGTACAACGCAAAAGTAGATACTACAATATTTCGTTAACATAAGGGTAGAATTTACCTTTTTATGCTGAAACCAGTGAGAATCTACTATCTCGAATTGCTAAACCGTTTTTATTATTTTCTTTTAAGTAAATAATGTCAAATGTTTAATACTTAGTATTCATTGGGAATAGAAAATGTGTTTCTACAATAAACTTATACCATTGGTATAAGTTCGTGGTAAAAGAACGGCATAAATACCTGATCATTGACCATCATCAGTAAATGTATTTTATTAACACATTATTACTTAAAAAAGGTAATAAATTGATTGTGCCTTCATTATAAAATACTTAGCAATTGCATTATGTGTTATTTCCGTTTAATAGAACTCAGTTACTATTGTTCTTCAAAGGTCAAGTATAATAGAATAAAATATTTCAAATATCTTGAACTTGTATAATCTGAAGGTTTTGTTATCACCCTTTTGTTTGTAAATATACAAACAATAGGCATCTATTTATCTGCAATAGACTAAGAATAGAAATAGCACATTCTATAAATAAACTTATTATAGTTTAAATTATTATAGCAACTTGTGTGATAACTGAGATCTCGGACTCTATTAACATCGTTAAGATAATAATAATAATATAATATTCTACCACATTCACACAGCGCCATCTAGCCCCAAATTAAGCAATTATATTTGCTTGTGTTATGGGTACTAAACAACGGATAAACTACTTATATACTTTTTTTTGTAAATACATACATATTATAGATAAATTACACCCAGACACAGAACAAATAATCATGCTCATCACACAAAGGTTTGTCCTGGGTGGGAATCGAACCCACGACGAAGATAGCATCGATGAGTGGTTCAATTACCGATTTCTTCACTTAATTTGATTTCGTATACATTTCTGTGATCCATACATTCGATAGCAACACCAAGTCTAGGTGTTTTTGAAATTACGTTTAGAAGAAATAAAAGTCGAGAAAATTCTTTATTTGACTGATTTAGATAGAGTTGGTGATGCCCATAATTATAATTATTGCTAATAATTATAATCTCCTAATTTTATTTTTATTACTGTTTACTTCAGTTTAAAATACGGAACACAATTATGTAAAAGATGTTTATTACGCGATGGTTACAATTTTTTGTAATGAATGACAAATAACAATAATCATGCGTACAAAAAATCACAAAATAATGACTAAAAACTTAATACGCCTTGTTAAGACCTTGAGAAATAAGTGACTCTATCCTTTGCATATGTGTGTATGCCTACATCTTATACCGGAACAATATTCATATTTATAATCTGTTTTCTGTTGGTAATATTTTCTATTACCGAGTCTATCTACATACCAATTTTAATTAAAATCGATTCAGCCGTCTGGGCGCTGCGTGGTGACAAACACACCCACCCACCCACACACACACACACACAAACTTACGCATTTATAATATTACTAGCTGTGCCCGCGACTTCGTCCGCGTGGATTAGTGATTTTGGGCAGCATTTTTTGGATATATCTTTTGGTTTGTTTTGAATTATAAACATCTTCGTTTAGGTGAATAAGAAAAATCTATACAGTAAATGCTTCTCTATCTACGATATTAGACGTATAGCCATCGCGGATCAAAACCATACAGGCTGCTAGGATTACTTACACGTGGCAAATCCACATAAAGCTGACCATGCGAAAAACAGTTAATATTTAGATCCACACTCATTAATTGTCATCGCGAAACATAGGCTCACTGGAAACTGAACTCGTTTAAAACTAAACGGGAAATTGTTTGGAATGAAAGGAATCCGAGGAATAAAAACGCTATAAGTTTTTTTTTATATTAGCCTGCCAAAGTGCCTCAACTCTGGCTGATGGTAAGCAGTCAGTGGAATTCAGAAGTAGTGGACACCATTCCAAAAGCCATACTACTGGTATGGTGGCCTCCACTATGGCGGCTTAGTGAGATGCTTCTTCACGCCTCGCTTAAAAGTCCCAGGATGAAAGTTAGGTGGAAACACATGCGCTGGTAAAGAGTTCCAGGCTTTAATTGAGCGACAAAAGTATAAAGTGCTGAACCGTTTGGTTCGAGACCCTTTAGATTGCACTGTGAAAGGGTAGCACTTCAGTCCCACACGTGTCGTTCTGGATAAAAAGGGAGAAGGAAGAATTAATTTAAAGAGCTGTTGAGAAGACTCTCGGTGGTAAAGGCGATGGAAGACGGCCGTTGAGGAGGCGATGTCTCTTCGCAGCTGCAAAGGCTCAAGGGTCTTAGGCCTCCGGGCTTCCATGATACGGACTGCTCGCAAAAGGCCGCCGTACCGTCTCAAAAATGGTCGCCGGGTTTCACTATCCGGTCACCAACCTGCACGACGAACCACTCCGAGATTATGCGCAACCTGGTGGGGCAGTCTCTTTTTTTTTGGTTAGGTCTAATTGGGCCCTTGTACAATGCCGCGGGCGGCCAGCGGCACCACCGTTTATACGGGTCTCCCTGGCCGGTGGGTTGACCCACACCACCCACACAATGACTCCGCGGATACTCAGCTGGTCCCACACATGCTGCGAGGTCAACGCCATCTAGACCCAAAGTAAGCATATTATATGCTTGTATTATGGGTTCAAGAATACGGATAAACATACTTAAATACTTTTATTTTTGTAAATAGATACATATTATAAATATAAACACCCAGACCAATACAAATAGACATGTTCATGCTACAAATATTTGCACTGAGTCACAGTCCATACACAGTACCACCGAAATACAGAGGCAGTCGATTTCCCCCTGACTTTCCCTTACTTCTCACTTCTCCCTTCCTTTCCTCTTCCTCCCCCTCCCTTCCCCCTCCCTCCAAATTTCAAGTCGCCAACTTCAAAAGCAAAGATCTTTCCATACAATATTTCATCCCTTATTTCACTGCTATAAATCCACCCCAGTAAAAAAAAATTATGAGCGTATTTTTTATTTAAATAAAAGTATTCCGAAACAAAATTTCAAAGCTGTAACTTAAAAAATGAAGACGTTTCATACAATCGATTTCATCCCTTTTCATACACTTAAGGGTTGAATTTTTAATAACCCTTTCTTTGTACACTTCTAGACATTAAGACAAACACACCCTCCAAATTTCAAGTCGCTACGACCAGCGGTTTAGGCTTTACGTTGTCTGTCAGTCAGTCAGTCAGTCAGGACAAAGCCTTTTATAATATGTATGGATGTATGGATTAGACGTATAGCCATCAGGGATCAAAGCATACAGGCTGCTAGTAATGCTAACACGTGATAGTGCCACATAAAGCTGACCGAAAAACAGCTAATACTTAGATCCACACCTATAACTTTTAGTGTCTTACCTTTACTTTAATTACTTAATTAATTAATTACTTTAATTAGTCATCGCAAAACATAGGCTCACTGGTAACTGGACTCGTTTAAAACTAAATTAAAGACTGTTTAGAATGACAGGAATCCGAGGAATAAAAACACTATCAGCTATTCCGCAACCTGTTAAAATATTTGCTTCTATAAGATTTCGTAGTAAATTGACGAATGTTCGATGTGATTCTTTAAATTGGCATAACTTTTTTATTTATGAACCGATTGACATGAAACAAACACTAAATGTTAAGTGAAGCGTACCACAATATATTAGTGAAAACCATATTTAAATCGGATAAGCCGTTTCTGAGATTAGCGTGCACAAACGCACAGACAAACAGACAAACAGACAAACAGACAAACAGACAAAAATTTTAAAAATCATTGATTTGGGTTCTATTTGCGTTGATATAGGTCCCAATAGTAATTTTTCTCATATATCTTCCATGTACAGACAGCGATCGGTTACATTTTTATTATATGTATAGATTAGAATTAAAAATTAACTACTGCACTCACATTTTCATCTCAGTGCCTCATACATTTCCACAATAACACATTCCAGCCATCCGCAAATATATCACATTTTGAGTTTAGGTCCTTGCTATCATAGAAAATTAATAAATAGGAATTTGTTTGATGCTTTAAGTTAATATACATATATTGGTAGTTCCAGAGATTAGCGCGTTCAAACAAACAAATAAACAAATCTTCCGCTTTATAATTATAATAGTATAGATAGTTATTAAGTAATTTTATAAAATAAAGACAGTCGACAAAGATAATACCCAACTATTTATAGACGGCGACGTTATTAAGTTGAAAGTGAACCTTGAAGTTATTGTAATAGATGTGATTTTTATTAATATATGAGATGTTAAAAGATCATCACTTTGGTCTTGTACATAACTGCATATAGTGGAAATTATGAAGATTCAATGTACAGTTTTGGAAGTTGATAAATACCTACTTGTATAATGTAAATTGTTGTTCACAATTCTATTTTGGAATTTTATCGTCATTATGTAAATCAAGTTATAGTTCTTTATTGAAAATGTACTCTCGCAGTACTAAATATAGACCGTCAATTAGCAGTGTGCTAATTACGTGCTGTCGCGACCATAGAATAAAAAAAATACATTTATTTGGGACAGAGAATTAGGATGTACGTGAGGTGTAATACAGTTTGTGGTCAAAAAATAATTTTATTGGTTTATCATATTTTTACAACTGAGATGTTTCTGTTAATCTTTAGTACCAGCTGTATACAGCACAATTTCACATGCATTATGTCTAAGATAACTGCTTGTGTCCATCTCCGTGGGTGTTAACATAAAATATATACATACAAATACAGTAAATGCAATAAAAAAATTCAAATTCAACTAGTAGTTTTAGAGATTAGCGCGATCAAACAAACAACAAACAAATAACAAACTCTTTAACTTTTTTATTATGAAGTTTTGTAAATGAACATAAAAACAGTAAATACATGTAAGCTTGGTATCCAAAAAGATTTTCTAAAGTTCTCTTAATCGTCTTTTACAACATTCACAAAAAGTACACTAGTTCAGGGTAATAGGCATTTTTTTTTTTTTTTTTTTTTTTTTTTTTTATATTATAGCCTACCAAAGTGACTCCACCCCGCCTGATGGTAAGCAGTCAGTGGAATCCAGAAGTGGCGGCCACTATACTAAAAGCCATCGTCTTAAACTGCTGGTATGGTGGTCTCCACTATGGCGGCTGGGAATGGGGTTAGGGGAAGGGAATGAGGGAGGTGAGGAAAGAGGAAAGGGGGGAAATCGGGCCTCCGGCGCTCTCACTCACCGAACGAAACGCAGTAGTACGGATACTACTACTCTTAAGTCGATCTTCTATGAGAGGGTAGTACTTCCCCGGACGATCCGGCCCATTCATGCTGAAATCAGCGTGGATCTACTACCGTTAGGCAGAAACCAAACAGATTATAAAACTATAAAACAATTGTGTTTATCTTTACTCAGCTAGGTGGCTAATCACATCATTATAACTGGTTTATGAACAATAACTACATTATTATATAGATATATTCAAGTGCATGTAGTTGTACTTGCTATTAGCATTAGTTGTTTATAAGGAAGATGTATGATGTATTGTAATTATACGTTTGTTTGTAGGTCAACAAGATTGAGGTTTGATCTATATTAATACATAGAGGCAGGCTATCGACATTTTTAAAAGTAATAGGAAAAGTTTTAGGGAACATGAATAAGCTAGAGAAAACAAAGCAAAGTAATTTATTTGCGCCAGGCTTAGCAAACGTACTATTAGGTATTCACAAGTCACATCAAGATCTGGAACATATTTATGGATCACACAAAACTTTAATAATAATAATATCACACCAACTACACACAACGCCATCTACACCCAAAGTAAGCATATATTATAGCTTGTGTTATGGGTTCTAGAAATGCGGATATACATACTTAATTTTTTTTTGTAAATAGAAACATTTATACATAAAAACACCCAGTCCAATGCAAATAGTCATGTTCATGCACACAAATATTTATTACTTTGTCCAGTTTATGTAGAGTAAGTAAGCCTGGAATGGGATGGTAAATTAGCCTTACTTCAAATTAACCACTGCTTCAACGAGGCCTTAAATAGTATTTCATATCAAATTGTAACTATCCAAAGATCAAAAAGGGTAAGCTGAGCCTTTTGAATATCTACAAGTAGAATGTCTTCTCGCGGCTCTATACTTGTTAAAATATTTATTGAATGCAAATCGATTGAGATCTTTTAAACTCTACATGATTGAGGGTACTTTGAGGCCACTTTGGTAAAAGGTCTTCCATTTTGATAGCTCTATCAGAACAAATATTTTTCAGTGTTCATTTCGGCAATTTTGATGTTTAAAATGCACGTGAATTATCCATTTTGTAAAAATGAATAATTCACATGCACGTGAATTTTATTATGCATTTTGTAAAAATGGATAATTCACGTGCATTAGGACAAAAGAAAATTGGTAAGAGGGTTTTCTAAAATGGCGCCCACGAAGGGGCAGCACCGTCTAATTAGGTATAGCTGTCACGCGCCTTTTGAAAGTGGACACCCAATGTGACAGTTGAAGTGGCGCCAACTGGTGGCGAAAGTTTGCCAAAACACCCTCATTATATTGGTATTGAAACATGACATTGATAATTAAACATTTTTGCCTGTCCTAGGAGTCTCTTAAATCCACGATTTTAATAAGACAATGGTGCTACTACATTCCTTTAATAATAAACATAATACGAGTGTAATTAATTACAATTTATTCACGACTTCTTCAAGATGTCTAAAAAAACTCAAACAATTACGGTTTATTTTAGATAAATCATTTTAAATTATCCGTCGAATAACATATTTTTTCATCATAATTGCGTCATGAACTTGAGAGTTCTGGTCTAGCATTGTTTTTGCATGCGTATTTGTTAGACAACTTGTAATAAATATTATGTTTATCTGTTATTCATATTGCATAACATAGAATATTGTTTTTGTATATTGTCTTTTAATAAATACATCATATTTATCAATGTTTGATTACCTCGGTGGTGTAGTAAAAGTGCATGCAACTGCAGTTCACGAAGCAGTGAATTCGATTCTCATAAGGAGCAAAACTTTGCTTGATGCTATATTTATCGAGTCCGGGTACTTTTTGTTTATTAATTGCGTTTGTGAAGACATTCACAAGGCTTGTTCTTTAGTGCTGAAGTTTTCTTTTAGAGAATAAAAGTATAAGTAGAAAAAACAATGAAGCACTTTGATCACACAGTTAACTAACTAGATTATAGATAAAATTAATACAAATTATCATGCTACCAAAATAAATATTATCCACATTATTTCTGTTTTTATCAAATTATAAATAAAAGTATATTTTTTTCGATTCAAGAATTGCTTTACTGCAGTGACAATTGGCAGGACACATATACAGTACTAATAGCGGTTGGGGCAGAAAGTTTATAGAGTGGCGACCACGGACCGGAAGATACGTGGGAAGACTCCTCATAAAGTGGACCGATGACCTGATAAGGATGGCGGGCGGGATGGATGAGGGTGACTCTCGACCGACCAAGGTGGCGAAAATTGGGGGTAGCCTATGTCCAGTAGTAGACGTTTTTTGGCTAGTATTATATCGATGATTTACTAATTCAGTTACCATAATATACAGATAAAATCATTATTTTTTGGATATATCTCTTTACTATGGAGTGAGGGCCTAGTGTTCTGTACTACAGGTTTACACCTAAAACAGTCACCAATCAAAAACTGTATGAAAAATTGTACCCAAAAACTTGTACTGATAGTATTATGAGGAGAAATAAAGATTTATTATTATTTTTATTATATAGAGAAGAAGAAAAAGGTAGTAAAGTGTTAAGGTTAACTACTAAGAAAATTGTTCAGTTGTGAAATCTCTTATAGTAGTGATATTAATGGTACGAAAGACGTTTATCAGAAAAAAAAAACAAATATTTAACATTAAACTGTTTACATTTCCTACAAATACGATAAAGGCCACATATGGGTTGTACTATAGAAATTAATGTAACCACGTGAGTATATTCCAAGATTAAACGGCTGTTTTGTAAATAACATAAAGATTGAGTAAATAAATCGAACTAAAGATGAGTCTATACGCCTGCAACATTTACTGGAAAATCTACTAATATTACAAATACGAAATTGTGTGTGTGTGTGTTTGTTACCACACAGCGTCCAAACGGCTTAAGCGATTTCGAAAAAAATGGTATGTAGACAGATTCGGTTCCGGAGACGGACATATGCTTCTTTTTATCCCTAAAATCGGTCTGGTACCCAAGGGAGACAAAACACATTTTAAACGCAGGCAAAGCCGTGAGACGCAGCTAGTTACAGAATAAAGATAAAAAAAGTATACGATCTAAGAAAACCCGTGAATTTTAATTATCACTTTGTAAACACCAAAGTATTTTATAAACAAAAATATTACCCAGCCTTTGTTAGGAGTCGTCCTCATACATGTTGTGTTTCTCACTGTATGAAACTCACTACACGGTCGTGTCACCACTGCCATATAAAATTTATTATACTAAACGCGAATGAAAAACACGATCGCGCGCATAAGGCCTGCACGTAACACTGAACTGTTTGTAGGTGCGCACGAGTGTTGTACATCATAACGATAATTTGTTCGATTTGTAGGGATGATGTTAGATTACTTACATTTTGGCTTTAATTTTATAGGTACCTGTTTTGTGTATTTTTGTTCCTTGTAATAACATTCGTTGTAGAAGAGATAAAGGTTTGAATAATTTTATAAAATAATTGTGAAGCAGCTAAAGAATATTAAATCAATACTTAATTTTTATTAAAAAATAAATAAGGTACTATACAAAGCAGGAACTGGTTTTTGTGATAATTCTACATTATTGTTCTCGGATTTTTATTTTTTAGGAAACAATGTTGATAATATAACTTTTGATAAATAAACTCCACAAATTAAAATCTAACGACAATTCCCCTCACTAGCCAGCCGGAGCACGCTACGGTACACCGCGTAGCACTACTCAGTTATGGAAATTAACTTCGGACATGTAAAAATAAAAACACAGAGTAATTACTTTCAAGATATAGAGATGGTCAGTGACCATATATCGAGATGGTCAGTGACCATATCGATATATGGTCACTGACCATCTCTATATCTTGAAAGGGTCTTTATATTGTTAAATTAACAATATTTAACTTTCTGTATACTTTCGAAATTAATACAATTATAGTACGCTCTCTTAAAATTACATACTGCTTTGGTAAACATAAAAAATAGTACCGAAAGTCTTTCAGAACGCCAAAGATTTTAAGATTAGCGTCTTCAGTGTATAAAAATTTGACAAATTTTTATGTGTTTAACCATTTTTACCTATTTTGTTACTGACTGGATGAGAACACTAGAAGGTAATATTTACTCAAAATCTAATAAAATATAGCTAAGCGTCTCTTAGAAATGTGTCTTAATAGGTACTCTTCAACATTGAAATTATTAATTTATCTAAGCTGATCAGCTAGTATTACGAGTATACCTAGTAGTAAACTCCGTGGCATTACGTAGACCAGGTAGAATCTATACCTGAGGATCTAGACAAATGGCATAAATGCTAATAGAATAAATTAAAAAATGTATTAGATTGACATAAACTAACGCCAACATTAGCTTAAGTGAATCCTATATATTTTTAATCTATTCTATTGTACTTGCATTTATTTAATGGCGAAACATGACAGGTCCTGTAAAATCATATAACATCTTTTTCATTGTATATACTCATGTTTGCAAATAAAGCATTTGATTTGATTTGATTTGCCTCTTGTCTAGGCCCTCTGATATCTAATAAACTACTTACCCACTATGTTGCAGATTCATAGATCAAGCAGTTTTCGAAATTGGTGTGACCATAAACAACCAGGTGGCAGTATTATTATAGCAAATTTAAGTAGAATATTTAATAATAAATAAATGGTAGGCAATACAACAATGTAACTAAAAAGTTCTAAAAAAATCATCTACGGTATCTTGTTTATAGTTTCATTTAACCAGTGTAAGACACAAGAGTACAAAACAAATAATAATAAAGTAGGCTAATACCGCGCTTTAATTGTATAAAGTACGAGTATACCACCTTTCTGCGTCTCCGCTTATTGAACTATTAGGTCATGGTCGTGTTTTCACCCGCAGTTCGTTTAGAACCTTTCTTAGAAAGGAAAATTAACTGAGCAAAGAATAGTTATGTATTATCTAATATTAATCAACGTGAGTTTGGATCTTATGGTCAAATATACAGATAAGATATTTTAATGCCTGCCCTACATCTTAATTGAAGTGGTACACGTGAAATCCCTGCTGGTTTCGGTGACCGATGGAAAATGTAAAAGATAAAAGTGATTCTGTGGAAGATGGTATACTTTAGTTGTACTGACTTTTGCCCCGAGATGAAGAGTATCTGCTAATAAAGAGTATTAACTTGACATTTCTTGTGATAAATGGTCACCTGTCACTTTCTTAAGTGATGATTTAACTTCTAAAGTGCCGTAGTAGTAAACAACATGGCCGACTGATGAGTCACCCTTTTGAATGCTGCAACTGTTAATAGCATTCGAAAAGGTGACTTGGTACTAAGTTATTCTGTACAGTGTTGAAATGAAACACAATTTGTGTTGTTTAAATAAATATGTTCCCGGTGCATTGGTGTGGAACACAAAATGGTTGGAAAGGTGATTGCACCAAGCACAAACGTAATAGTACTTAGCTTAAGACGTATATATATCTCAATTAACATTAAGTACATCATTTGTAACTGTTGACTGACTTTTACAATAGGTAAAATAAAGTCGCAGTGTTTTCCTTCTGTTTCTTTACGAACTGTCAAACCACGCAGCGGACATATGATTTTTACATCGGTAAGAGCAATTCGTTCGGAAAGATCTTAAATTTATTATTATCAGTTTTATTCTAAGACAACTCCTGCATTAGGGAACAAGCCCTGTGTCGCGGGAGACTTTACAATCATAGAATTAACGGACACAAAATGCATCCAGATTCGGAACACATATGAATGAATCATACAAAGTTTTATCCCATGTGGGGATCGAACCCACAACCTTGCGCACAGCAGTCGCTTGCGCTCCCATTGCACCACGTAGGCAGTCGAATAATAAAGTAGAGAAAAGCTAAAAAACTATTTGTAATTATATCGAAAAAAGCATGAAGTAGTAATGCAAATCAGGGGCGGATTGATTGTAATATGATAGTCAATACCTATGTTCAGTCAGTGTAACAAATATCTTCTAAACGTATACTTACTGAAAATGAACTGTTTTCATTTTCATTTAGTTTACGCTACACTGAGTTATGATATTTTACTTTTTCCTATCTTTAATGATGCTTGACGTTCTTATATGATAGATCTTCATCTTCATTATTATTTTGAAAGAAAATATAGTTGCCTGGGTTAGCGATCTTTGTTAGACATAGGGTAAAAATGTGAATAAATCTAAACTAAGCGAGCAGCTAATAAAGATATAATTATTATGTATGTAAAAGTTTTCCTTCTGTACCCACCTTCATTTTATCAGTTTAAGTAAAATTCAAACTCATAACAGTCAGTTTCACAAAATGAAAATTCATTGGATGTCACGTGACTCAAATTCAAGGAAATAATTTATTTTTACATATAATGAGTAAATTATGATAAATTTTAACTCTACACTTTAGAAACATAAAATAACTATTATTTTTATTAGGTATTATTTTAAATAGTTTTGCCTAAGGTTTCGCTCACGTAGATATTGTTTTTTCCATACACATTTTATATAATTTATTTTTCACTACAATATTTTAAAAACAATATTTTCCATACAATTTTTCATCCCCATATCACCTCTATAGTCTAATATTTAGAACAGCATTTTGCATTTTGGTTAAAGCATCGAAATATAAGTTTACTCAACTATAACTTGGAAAAGCAAAGAACTCTCTAATTAATATTTAACCCTCAAAACCCACCACTATCAAAAATATTAAAAACAACATTTTAAGTATCCTAAATACTGATTTGCACAACGCTAACTTCAAAGACAAATGTCCTTTCATGTAAAATTTCATGACCCAATTTCACCCTTCTAAAGCCACCCCTGCCAAAAAATTGGATGAGTATATTTTTATTTTGATAGTATCCCAAAAAAATTTTCTAAACTATAAATTAAAGAAACTAAGATTTTTCATACAAATATTTCATACATTTTGACACACTAAGGGGTTGAATTTTCTGGACACCTTTCTTGTCACACTTTTAAGTTATGAAGATAAATACACCCACCAAATTTCAAGTCGCTAACTTCAAAAATGAAGATCTTTCCATACTATATATTTCATCTCTTCTGAAGCCAACCCTGTCAAAAATATTAATGAAAACTTTTTTTATAATAAAAAATATTCCAAAATTCAAAACTATAAATTAAAAAACAAAGAAGTTTTATACAATCGTATATAATAATTATTAATAATTATTATATTCGTAATTTTAAAAACCCTTTCTTAGTACACCTCCACAAATTAAGACAAATACTCTCTCCAAATTCCAAGTCGCTACGACCAGCGGTTTAGGCTATACGTTGTCTGTTAGTCAGTCAGGACAAAGCCTTTTATAATGAGGGTATGGATGTTTTTGTTACGTTTTTTGCTAATCATTTTTAAGTGATTGACGTAAATTATTTAATTTGTGAGAATATTAACCCAAAACAAAAACATCTCAGACTGTAAATAACAAGCTTTTTGTTAAAATAATGAGAATATTATGTTGAAAATTAATTATAATATGCTGTTAATTAGATTCTTGATTGTGGTGTTGTTTATGATTAGATTTAAGAAACGTTAAGTCTTATTAATAAGCTTAATTTTTAGGAAGCAAAGTATTATTTATAAATTTAAGACAAACATTATTATTTTATGTGTAATACCTGAGTATACAAAGGTGTGAGAGCTACTACAGTTATTTCTATATATATTACTCGTATGTATGTATTTACAAAAAAAGTATTTGTGTAAGAATATTTCTATAAGCATTCCAGAACCCTTAATTAACACTAGCTATAATAATATGCTTACTTTGGGTTTCTAGGGGGTGTGGTGTGTAGTTGTGGTGATATTATTATTATTATACTACTTGTGTAGTCGTAATAATGACTACACAAGCAAGAGAGAACTAAATTTGACAAACTAATAATGTACGTGGCCACTGATCACCAATGAGACAAACGCACCTTAACTCGTGTATAACTATTATTATCGTAAGATATCTTTGGCTCAAAAATATAAAGAACTTGTGACCCGTCCCTGCGTTACACGTTTCAAGACATCAATGTAAATAGTTAAAATTCTGGGCTTCTCTCTAATATAATCATGAAGAAATCCTCTAAAAGTTAGAGAAAACTGCTTTTTTTTTATTAGCCTACCAATGTGACTCCAGTTTGCCTGAGGGCCGTCCGACCAGTTGCGCAGTCAGTGGAAACCAGAAGTGGTGGACACCGTTCCAAAGGCCAAACTACTGGTATGGTAGCCTCCACTATGGCGGCTTAATGAGATGCTTTTTCACACCCCGCTTAAAAGACACAGGATCATAATTAGATGGCAACACATGCGCTGGTAAAGAGTTCCAGGCTTTAATTGTGCGACTAATGTATGTATGCTGAACCGTTTGGTTTGAGATTCAAATCTGTTGCGTAGTTTAAATGAAGTTTGCGGGGAAACAGGCATTCCAAATCAGTGATTTTATACTATTAAGAGATATTTCCTTCTTACACAAGATACGTATAATTTACTAATAGTTACACAATATTGTTACATTTGTTATATTACAACATACTACTTATGTTACGTCAACAGAAAATTGGCAGTACTATATACATAAAGTCGAAATGGTCCAGTGGATAAGGCACCCGCTTCGTAAACACGTGGTAGTGGGTTCGAATCCGGGCAAGTACCAATGTGATTTTTCAAATCTTATGTACTTTCTAAGTTTATCTTGGACATTTCTGACTGACGGCGAAGGAAAACATCGTGAGGAAACCTAGACTTAAAAGTCTGAAATTGTCAATCCGCCTTGAGCAAACGTGGTGATTAATGCTCATACCTTCTCTATATGAGAAGAGGCCTTTGCCCTGCAGTGGGACAGTAAAACAGGCTGGTATTATATAAATAAAATGGTATTAAATAATATAATATATATATAAATATATAATGGTATTGTATATTGAATATGATTGTTGTGCCTAATGAGCGTACTACTACCGGTACTGACTATATTTATGTAGTTAGGTTTTAGCTACATTGATTATTACATTTTAGTCCAATATTTTGTATTACAACTGCAAGCTAAAAACCTCTTACAATTTGTAAAATAAAACTGTTAATAAATAAAGCTTTTCCTATCTTTGTCTCAATCGAGAAATGAAGTTAAATTAAAAGATCGTTTCTTACGCTTTTTAAAGTGTGTATAAAATTTTCAGAACACAAACTTACACGTTTGCGTTCTGATTACACTACACTATATAAAGATAAGGTAATAGAATATACAAACGGTTTACCTCGTGAGTCACAAATAAAACATTACACACATGAATGTTAATCATCTGTGTAAATATTTATGTGTAACGTCATCGCTGAAACGATTTTGTCACAAGCTTACGTTAAGACACTTATTACACTGATAAAAAGACTATAAAACCTGAACTACAAACAGAGTGAGACATAATTATTGCTTGTGAATCATTACTTAATGTGGGTATTATATTAATGGAAAATATGATCTAACGGTCTTCTATATCTCATAAAGCCGCCATATTGGAGGTCACCATGCCAGTAGAGTGAGACGATGGCTTTCGGAATGGCGACGACCACTTCTGAATCTCATTGACTGATTACCATCAGACAGAATGGAGTTACATACAGGCTAATCAATACATAGTATAAAACAAAGTCGCTTCTCGCTGTCTGACCCTATGTATGCTTAGATCTTTAAAACTACGCAACGGATTTTGATGCGGTTTTTTTAATAGATAGTGATTCAAGAGGAAGGTTTATATGTATAATACGTCAAAATATAGTAGTGAAACACTGGTAATTTTAGAGGTTCTAATGTGATGCAGGGACATAGTGGTTGCGGTGGTATATACCGGCTGAGAGCCGCCGGCCTCAAAAGAAAACATGTTTGTATTGTCTAATGACAAAAAAGCTGTGAACGTTGTTTAAAAAGACATTCTGTAGTATATTTAGTATCAGCATAATACCTGTGCAAAGCCGGGGCGGTTCGCTAGTATATAAATAAACTTAATTTTAACAGCCTGAAAACAACTCACACTGAATACACACCACTCCACGTGACAAGTTATTTCGTAACTAGAAACATAGTGGAAAATGTTGTAGCTATTTAAAGTACCTATTGTATTCTTCCTTTGTCTTTACAGACGATGACTCTATATAATGACTTACCTAATTCGAATGTTCGTAGTTACCAACTCACGAATACATTTACAGTTTGCGCGATAAAAGATGACAAATTTGAGGATTCATTGTCATTCCAATTTTACGCGAAGTATGAAAATCCTAGCCGCCATAGTGAGAACCACGAGAGATTGCCAAGACAACTTTTGGTATAGTGTTTACTTCTACTGGACCCAATTAATTGCTTACCATTAGGCAGAGTTAAGTCATTTTATTATAATCTATACTATTATATAAAACATTTGTTTATTTAATTGAACGCGCTAATCTCTGACATTTTCACTCGGTTTTGTTTTTTTTTTATATATATTAGCCTACCAAAGTGACTCCACCCTGCCTGATGGTAAGCAGTCAGTGGAATCCAGAAGTGGTGGCCACCATACCAAAAGCTATCGTCTTAAACTGCTGGTATAGAGGCCTCCACTATGGCGGCTGGGAATGGGGTTAGAGGAAGGGAATGAGGGAGGTGAGGAAAGAGGAAAGGAGGGAAATTGGATCTCCGGCACTCTCACTCACCGAACGAAACGCAGTAGTAAGGATACTACTACTCTCAAGTCGATCTCGATCGAGAGGGTAGTACTTCCCCGGACGATCCGGCCCATTCTTGGTGAAACCAGCGTGGATCTACTACCGTCAGATAATAATTTTTGCGTCTTATAGCCTAGTTCTTATAGGCTACAAAACATCACGCTACTGGCGACGAAAGTAGAGCAGTAACCAAAGACGCGGATGAAACGGAAAGATAAAGAATAGTTCAGAAGTGTAGTTTTCTTCAGTCGGTTCTCCTTTTTCTAAGTCACGCAACGAATTATGATAAAATTTTCACTATATCTTTTAAAGAGCATTTCTTCCGAAAGGTTTAGCGTAATCCATGCATAATATACCTAGTAGAAAAAAATCGAAAACTTCAACAATTTATAACCATATGGTAAAAACATAAAAGTAACCACATTTGAAGCAGAGGCGGATCGCTAGTCTGATATTTAAAAAAAAACCTTCATGAAATTTGTTACAACAAAAAACCAATGCATTTAAAAATGTATATTTGTTTCATTAGTGTCATTCTTTATATATAGTTACAAAATGGTAAATTTATTCATTACATATCCGCTATAAAATCTAAAAAGCACTTTAATAAATTAAACATATTTCATAAATGAAAACGCTTTACAACTGCACTCAAGCAGTTGCGGAAAAAATTACGTAATTGTGTTTCTGTATGACATTTTCATGTTAAGTCATAACCACTTCGTAATAAATAAGGAGATTAAGAAGTTTTACTTAAGTTTAAAAAATTACAACGTGAGTATTTTTGCAATAAAAATGAAAATGTATTGTCACAGGTTATGTAAAAGTTAGTTTGTATAAATGTAAATTATGCATATCAATAAAACTTGTTGTTCATGAGCGACAGTTACCACTTACGGGACACATACGTGGGCTGTTAGCTTGTCTGCTACTGTCGGCAATAAACAAAAAACTCTTCACCGCTGGGCCCAATACATTACGGCCTTATTTTTTCATTTTTGTAGTTTATAGCATTGGATGCAATGCTTGATAAGCATTAATAGTATTATAGCAAATTATATCAATTATGCAGAAGCTTTAAGGTTTGAAACCGGAAAAATACCAGTGTGACTTTTTCAAAGTCACTTGTACTTTCCAAGTTTATCGTGAACGTTGCTGACATTCGGCTAATAAAAACATCGTGAGAAAACATAAACCATAACATAATTTAATTTAACCTTAACAAATAGTTGTGCATTTTAGAACAGCCCCGAGAAACTTAAAGATAATGAAATAGAACAATGCCAAACATGTATTTAAAAGTAATTTTTTTTCAAAACCAAGATGTGTCAAATTTACTGGTGATTCACAAACAATAGATAGTCCATGTTTGCTTGCTTTGCGTTGTTAATAGACACAAAAAGTGGAGCTATGAGCACAACTCACAAGAAAGAAAATAGCATTAACCAAAGTCACTGTTTTCTTTTTCTAAATCATGCGATGGATTTTGATGCGGAAAATTTTATTCCAGATGGTTTTAATGTATAATACATGCTTACATAAAGTAGAGAAAAGTTGAGATTTTTGTTATTATGTCGTAAAAAAACGTATTAATAACCTCGTGAAAACCAGGCAAACCTCTGGTTGTAAATTAAAATTAAATAAGAGTCACAATTTATGATAATATAGTAAGAAACGCTACTAAAATACTATGCAAAATCAAATAAAATATGTATCATTTATGTTATTTATGTTTATAAACTTTCTAGCGTATGATAATGTGCGTTTCTTTACCAAGTAAAAATATATAGCGTGGCCAATGTACTTGTAGTGAAAATTAAATAATTATCTTTTACTGATATCTGTTTGCCGTAAGGTCTCTAATAAATGGAGCCACAACATATTTTCCTGTGGGTATTGTAATAACTAATGAATTAACAGATAATGGGCGACAGTAAGTTCCCTACCCTTAGTCCATCTGACTAGTTCGTGTTGTCTCCGTAAATTTGACCAAGGTACTTATCACCAATTCACCTGCTAAGTGTGGTGCTTTTGGAAGAGATCCTGCAGTCTACAGGCTGATGACAATAATGCTTGTTTATTCACAGCTCATTCCAATTTATTTGATGGCATCAATATACGAGCGAACTCAACGTCACGTAACCAATACACTCGCTAATTTTGTAGACTTTAGAATTTTCTTAGAATTATAACTAATCGACACGCACGTCAAATTGACACACCATGACCTCGTCACGGTTCGGTGTCAAGCTTGACCTCGGTGAACCTCTGTCATCAGCCTTGCCGTGACGATAAAATCTACTTCCTCTTGATGGACTAGGTACTCATCTTAACACTTATTTTTATGTATTTGTTATGTTGTCTAAGTAATAACTTAGACAACATAACAAATACATAAAAATAAGTGTTAAAGTAATAACTTTTGAAATATTTTTGTATACATTTTGGTTTTGTAAGTGTAGTTCTATTCGCCTTTTCTAGATCTACATCTTCCTCTTATACTTTATCCCTGTATAGGATTGGCCTAAAATTAAACTGCACACAATTTGTGCTACGCGTATGCCATGTAGTCTATTCTAGGTCTCTTTAGACCATTGTTGTTATTGTTCCTTGAATTATTTTCAATGTCAATGGCGGTCCTAGATGTAAGACTTAATTACTTCATTATAATATTTTAATTGGTAACAGTTGCAGGGGAGCCAGCGTAGTCAGCAATTAGGAGATATCGTATCAAGCTACAAAATTCCAGCTTTAAGCCAAACGTTTTATTGTTAGACACATTACATTTAAATTTTGCACTTACTCAATGTGATTCAAAGGAAAAAAACACACGCAAACGTGGGCTATGGTCATATATATCATGAAATAATGACAAGAATTAGAAACCTGTCAATCGATATTAGAAAAGTCGTGATAGCCATTTAATGCGTGACAACGTTCTACGAATGTCGCTTCAAAACTATGCGTAATATTTCACGTTATTACTTAGAAAATATTTTCATTTTATCTTTTTCAACATATTTGTTAATAAATTGATATTTGTTATAAGATTTCGATTCCATCTTAATAAATGTTGATCTTACTTATTAAAAATGTTCAACATGTTTCTGAAAAAGACGTAATTATGATCGACGGACCTTGAAGGGAAAGGTCATTAATATCTACATAGTCCAAGTAAGCAATCAATAAATTGACTTGTATGAAAATGAAAGACAAAAATATTTCATTAAAAATTTTAACTTACATTTCGATATCTAGTAAAGTCGTTTAATCAAAATGGATTTGATATAATTAATTGTTGGCATTAAAATGACTTCGATAAAAGATATCAAAATAATGTCGAGGTAACAATAATGATAGTCTACTTTAGCAAAATTTGCATTACAATTGATTAAGGTTGTTAGTTTTTACGTCCATAACCTGTTTTTAGTCACGTATAGAGCTGTACTTATATATAAATGTTTGCAATTGTTTTGAGTATTTTTTTTATTTTGGCTCCAACGATTTTTTTGGAATCGAGATTCTAAGTAAAATGTAATTGTTAAAACATACCAAAACGTCGTCGCACGAAATATTATGTATAAAAGTCACCAAAAGAACTATTTTTTTTGTATTTAAAAGGCAATATTTTTAAGTTAGAGTAAATACTCTCAGTTTTTGCGAGAAAATCCAGCAGTAGTTTACCAGCCGAAATGTTGAAGCCTGCCAGGCGTTGTCACTATGGCAAACTCCTGCCTTTCAGAGACTTCAGTAATAAAAGTTATAAGATAATTAGATGGATTAGTAAGTGTTTACAAAAATTTTGAATTCAGCATAAATAAATAAATAGAAATGTCGATGTATCAACGGTTACCATAGTTGCCGAGACATCAGCTTTTTTATCTAGTTCTGCAGGGACACACGTGATATCATGCATCGCAATGATATGTTAATGTTTTTTTGTAAACAACTGTGAATAGTAAATAATTTTACTAATAAACTGTTTAATGTGAATATTCTTGAATAAAAAAAATTAGAGAATCTTGATAGCATATATTAGAAAACTTAAGTAATATGCTTCGATCAAATATACCATATTATTATATTGGTATATTTGATCGAAGGTAATAATGTAATAAAAAAGCCTAAAAATATTTTTTATAACAATATTTTATTACAAATAGTAACTTCTTAGGCCAAGGTTCAAACTATTATAATGTATAGGTACCAACTAAAAAGAGTATTAAAATTTTCATGCATTATTTTCAGACTTGCAAACTAAACGTATAACGCAAACAGCAATTCAACAGCAATGCCTAGCACATCCAATAAATCCTTCATACATTGAAACTGGCCAAACTTGAACAATTTTAAAAATCCTCCCTCAACTAGTTGTCCAGAGAAAGTAAGGTGGTCTGCCACCTGAATACAAATTTTACAACGTTGATTCACGACAAGCGTTGCTCCCAATCCAATCGGAAACTTTCCTTAGGGGGATAACCCTTGGATTTAATCCATTGGTAATACGAAAATTGATGTAAAAGGCTTCGCCGCACCGTGTACGGAACTGTGTGTACAAGCACAGAAAGATTTTCAGATTTTCTTGGAGAATCACTGCGTCGACACGGCCCGTGCCAAAATGTGGCGTGTTTCGAACCCAAAAAGGTTTCAATTCAATTGGTTTACGAGATTATTGGAAGCAATTCCGTTCAGAAAGAAGTATGGTACGTGAGCGGAGTTTTGAACGCGGGGACCAAACGTGGACGCGAGGGGAGTTCTATAGACACTTTATTTACTTTCATAGAACTCTTAAAACAAAAACTGTAATAATTATGTGATTAATTTTTACTATTAACAATCAACCTGGGATGATGACGTCTACCACTGCTACCTGATTTTCTAAAGGGAGAGGGATGCCATCGTCAACACGTCTAAGCAGGTTAGTGACCGAATTAAAGCGATATTTTGTACAGTATCGTTGCTGCAGTTTTCTAGAAATTCCTTTGTTGCCTTTTACAACACCGAGGAAAATATTATGGAACGATTTTATATTTAAGACCAAATATCACAATACTAAACATAACCTGCACAACGCTACTGATAGCGCAATATTTGTTTGTAAGTTATGGTCTGACAAAGAAGAATTACCAAATCAAGAATGAACATTTCTTCTTGAAATATGTATAATTATTTTGATAAACAAACTTTATCATATTACACATTGCTATTGTTTTACTTTAAATATTATTAATAGGTCTCGTGAGTCCGGTCACATTGGCGGTAGGTGCCTACTCACACTTTGTCAGCTATCCTCGAATAATATGACATTATTAAACGATGCGTCAGAAGAAAGTCTACACATAACATTGATGGTAACTATTTCTTTGCAAAAGATAAAACAGAGTCAAATATTCTTATTTGATATATTTTATATTGTGCAAATTATGTACTAGCTGTGTCTTGAACGCGTTTGCATTTGAAATTTAACAACAATTTAATTTCAATTAAGTGAAACGTCAAGTGTTTATTGTCACTTAGACATGGCAAGAATTCGCTTAGTAGCATAGTGTTTGCCTATAACATCATCTTTTGACCTTGTCGAACGTCTTTCGTCTGAGCCTATAGTGACGATGATAATTATAATTAGTAGAAACTTCTCACAGAAATATTTTTCATTATTTGATCACTTTTACCTAGTAAAGAATTTAAATATTATTAAACCTTGACGTAAATATATTCGACCTTAGTTGTTATTCTATCTTTCTCCATTCAAAGGTATTTTTAATTTAAACATGATAAGTGCACAATAATGTCTGTCAATGAAACCAAATATATCTAATTTCCTGAAATTAATTAATATCTACAAGTTTCGTATTTAATGTATCACAAGACAAATATAATAAGCTTAGAAGTTTATTTCTAACTTGGAGGTGTACAATAGCTATAGTAGATGAGCAAGCAAAATTGAACATTACTGATTGTAATGAAGATAGTTTATTATTGTCTAAAAGTTTAATAATCATAAGT
Organism: Parascotia fuliginaria; assembly: GCA_963082885.1. Taxonomy (NCBI): domain Eukaryota; kingdom Metazoa; phylum Arthropoda; class Insecta; order Lepidoptera; family Erebidae; genus Parascotia; species Parascotia fuliginaria. The sequence continues at coordinate 16,681,047 of OY720177.1, forward strand.
AGCAATTTTCTATGTTTGATGCATGCGTGTCCTTTGAGATTTCTGTAATAATGACACACATAAAACTCATCTATAAGGATCAAATAATATTAGTGTGATTTACCTCTTTCTAGAATTAAGTGTTATGGTATTGATATTGTCTAAAAAAATTAAATTTAATGCTATACACAAAGTTTTGATTATTATTAATTGTCACAAATTTTCTCGAGGTATACCTAGTTTGTATGTATATCTACTGCAGAGTTGCTTCTCTGAAGTTGCAATGGGCAGAACACATAGCTCGCAGAACTGACGGCCGTTGGGGCAGAAAGGTTCTAGAGTGGCGACCACGAACCGGAAGACGCACCGTAGGTAGACACCTCACAAGGTGGACCGACGACCTCATAACCGTGGCGGGCAACCGATGGATAAAGTCGGCGGTGAACGACCGGCCGATATGGCGAAAACTGGGGAAGGACTGTGTCCAGCGGTGGACGTCTTTTGACTGATATGATGATGATGATATCTACCACTGACATGGGTAGGTACTTATAAGACCTGTCTATTACAATAGAGTTATTTCGATAGTCGAGTAACTTTACATTATTGACGACAGTAGCTCGGTACTCGCGATAACGGTTACATTAAGTCAGATTATCAATTGAATATAAAAGGTTAAATCATCTACGTTTGATTAAAAAAAACTGCAACAAAATGATTTGGAAGTTGACAAACTGCAACTGACGGACACAAAGTATAGCCAGATTTGGTTAAAATATTTATATGAATCACAAAAGTTATATGGCTCTCATAACCTCTGAAACAGAAGTTATTATAACCTTAAAATATCACATATTTATTCTTGACCTGCAATAAAATTTTAATATGAAGTCATATTTATTACAGTGCACATTTATTGTTCCCATAGCCCTTAGTCCTGCTACCTATTTATTTTGTCCTGTCACTATTTCAGAAAGTATGGCTCTCATAACCTCTGAAACAGAAGTTATTATAACCTTAAAATATCACATATTTATTCAGCTATTTTATAAGCCAAAACCACAATTTAATCTCTAAGACAAAACTTATTCTATCTAAATACCCAAACAGCTAAGGTACCAAAGAACGTTGGGGCAATTCGGATTTGATTTATCATTGTTCTTCGTCGATAAATCAGGGTACAATAGGGCTCGAGGCGTACGTAGAAACTTCTATTAATTCTCTTAAGAACAATCCGGAGTTACCGCACAATGGTACGGGACAATACGTCTGGTCTGAGACGTGAGATTTTATCACCTGATATCACACTGTTTAGATAGATATTGACTGTATTGTTTTTATTTTGAAATGAATACTGTTACTATTAAACTAATATGTTTCTGTGCTAATAAAAATGAGTAATTTAATTAATTAGCAACCATAGTAAGTCAGTAGTCCCACCGGCGTAAGTAAAGGCGAGTAAACGAGTACTTATCGGCTATTTTCTCGTTCAAAAAATTTTATATTAGTCGACTATAAAATTGCTTTACCACCTTTACAGTAAATGACGTTTGCATATTTCACAAAACAATAATGCCTATTTTTGCTTGCAAGTTACCTCAGTTCGGCGATAGTTATCACTATCATAATGAGTCTTACTGAAAATTAATTTTGATGTAAATTTATGTCAAAACGGTTGATCGCTGAATGTTCACACTACCGGCGGGGACTCGTTCCAGTAGTTTGTCACTGAGCGACAGGAGCTCCTTATCAAAGATAATTCTTGCTCAGAGATGTTCGCTTGGCGGTCAGAATTCATGCCGAGAGACCAACTAGCAGTCATTTCTCTACAGGCGCACGAGTAATCACCCTTCGCATTCGCACACTCGCTTATAACCTAGCGACAAAACTATCGACCTACACAGTCGCTTCCCGCTGCTCGTCAACAATATTTTTTGTCACTATACCATCATTCAATCCACATTCTTTACTTATCACGCTACTCCTTACTCTCTCTGTAAGTTTGATTCCACACATGCTTCTCAGTGCTGTTTTTTTATTGTCGACAGTGGTAGACGAGAAAACAGCCCACCTAGTGGTAAGAGGTAACTGTCGCTCATGGACTTCTGCAATGTCAGGGACTCCACGAAACCGCTGCAAACCGTGAAAGGAGTGGAGTAGGTGAAGGGATTGAGGGAGGTGAGGAAAATGGAAAGAGGGGAAAGCGGGCCTCCGGTGCTCAGTCTCGTCGATAGTATTGATACTTGTTGATCTTCAATGAGAGGGTATTACTTTTCCGGTCGATCCGGTCGGCACGCTGAAACCAGCGAGGACGACATTTTTTATTGATTGCATCATGCATAATACTTGGAAGCTATAGACTGAATCAGAGCTCAGTAAACAGGCAGCTGCGAGAATTTTTATATCATGACACAGACGTGTTGCAACTTATCCGCCAGTTTTATGTCTGATATATTTAGTTTATTACATTGTTTATCAACCTACATTGTTCTACTGTTAGAAAAAGGTCTCCTCTATACAAGTCTAGTGCCTTAGGGCCGTTCCAAACTAGAATAGCAGAGGCCAGCAACAGCTGGCAGCAGCTGGTAGCGGCCATCAGCTGCTGGCAGAGACATGACGAGTAGCCACGGACAGTAGCGGCTGACATGAATCGCGTTGGAGTCGCCGCGAGGCCGCTCGCATCATTTACACGTGAAACGGCTGTAAATTACCAATCATTCGACATGGCAATGGGAGTTCGATATTTTATAGGTTAACTTTTATCTTTGAAAAATTTAAAGGCAAAGGTAAACAAAAGGTATATCGTATCAAAAGGTCTAAGAGAAGGCAAATGACAGTAGCGGATGCTTCATCGAAAAGAGCTCTTAAAGAAAAAAGAAGATAAATTTACAAAATGCATACAGTTATGTTAGATGATCTTTTAGGCAAAGACAAGGTGATTAACAGTCCAGTTAACATCGAGATAATTGCACAACTATTACGTGTATACAATTACATAGTACCTACAATGGTACTTTATATGTATTTATTTTAACAACCATTAAGAACTTAACATATTAATTAGGAATGCAACAGACATTTCAACCGAATACCCGGCTACCGGATTTCCGGTCAAAACTAAAATCCGGTGTGCTTTATACATTTTACATAAGCAGCATTTCCTGTACTGGTCTGTAAATATTTATTTTATGGGTTTATTAAATTAAATTTTGCATTCTGTTTCATATGGGGAGGTTTATCGAATGGTATCTTCATAATATTTTATGCCTTTTTTTTCCTATGTGTTACTAATAAGTATATTAATAAATTCATCAAGTGCTTGCCGACCAAGAACATAGAGGTCGCTCTCACCCATCGAACTATAACGATGCGATAGTATAAGAAACTGTTTAAAATGCCTCTAAAGTTTTAAATTATGATTGTTTGATGAACGGTTCAGCTTTGGACATTATTGGTACCTAAGTAATATTAAAAAAGTTCAAAACACTGTGGCATGACATAGTCTATCCAGAGCACCTGTCGAAGGAGTACCTACGTGTCGGGCAATTAACCTAGTTCACATTGAGCACGTACCAATATTTTTAGTAGGTTTTTGGTAGGTATGCGGCATGATAGCAACTAGTCCTGGACTTCCATACAAGCAGTAAGTAGACCAAGTAATAAAATATTTTGGTACGCAAATATAAAAAATACCCAATAAACAAATTCAAAGTCCATACAAGGGTTAACATTAGAAGAATGTGCCTTCAGTAGATCGGGGTCGGAGCTATTAGCAGATTGGATACGGGTTACATCAATCAATGTACCGTATTGACCGCACTTAGTGATTTATTGAGTGGGATGCATTGTTTTTTGAACGGTTAAAAGCTGTAATAACGATTGGTAATGGGCTCAAGCTTATGGGTTTAAATGGATTGGTCAAAACCTGAAACTGATCACTTAAAAGTACCTATTTGACAGGTTCTCATTGTAAATCTGATTAATTTTCTAAAGGATGTTAGTGTCACACTGCTGAATTATTTGGATAAAATAAGGCAGGGAGTTAGTTTATAAATATGAATCGTCGGTCATAAGTTGGATGCTGCAGTAGATTTAAATTAAAGGAGTCTATCTAGGAAGAAACATAAATATAAAATAAATAAATAAATAACACCACAAGAACCAGACAACGCCATCTAGATATTACTAGCTTGTGATATGGGTTCTATAATGCGGATAAACATACTTTATATACTTTTATTTTTGTAAATACGTACATATTATACATAGAAACACCCAGACCAATGCAAATAGCCGTGCTCATGCACACAAATATTTGCACTGAGCGGGAATCGAACCGCTGCGTAGCAGTTAATACACAGTACCACCGAACCTCCGAGGTTGTCAAAATGCTTTTACGGGATTCATAAAAAAGTTAATGTTGAAACATTATTCTTGACCTGCAATAAAATTTTAATATGAAGTCATATCTATTACAGTGTACTGGTACACAATGATTGTTCCCATAGCCCTTAGTCCTGCTACCTATTTATTTTGTCCTGTCACTATTTCAGAAAGTATGTAACTATTTTAGTTCTCCTCCAAAGTATCTTATCACATATTTGAACATTTAGAAAATATATTTAAACGCAAAACTAGAATATTATTACGTAATCGAATTTTGTCTGTCAATTGAATAATGGGCCCTTAGAGAGATTACATTTAATACACCAGGATTATAGCCTTTAATGCTTCATTCGCAAATTAATATTGAATATTAGCTTCTACCCGCGACTTCGTCCACATTAAATTAACATTTCGCGCATATTTTGGCCAATTAACATAATATTTTTATAAGTTACTAGCTGCACCCCACGGCTTCGTCTGCGCGTAAAATATGGTTTGTTGTATCCCTCGGGAACCAGACCGATTTTCGGGATAAAAAGTAGCCTATGTCCGCATTGAATTTATCTACATACCAATTTTTATCGTAATCGGTTCAGCCGTTTAGGCACTGAGTGGTAACAAACACAGACACACACACACACACACACACACACACACACACAAACTTTTGTATTTATAATATTATTAGTATAGTTTATGTCTTATTCTAACGTATACGCTATATTACTGTAAAATTTTATTAAAATCCATTCAGTAGATTTTGCGTAACAAACATCAACACATCTAAATAAACTTTCGCACTCTGCTAATACTATGCTTCACTATGGTGTATGTATGCCTTAAACCTGTCATCAGTACAGTGGCAGTACATTACATAGTGACGTCACGAGATACAATTAATACTGATTGATGGTGCGCTTCGTGAGACTGATGACGTAAGTGGTGACGTAGTATGTCAATGTGATAATCGCATAGTTGTGGCTTTGCTGGTGCTAATTTGTTTCTGTATTGGCTACTGTATTGTGTTTGTATTGTTATGTTATGTTTAATAGAGAATATGAACGTTCAGAACGGCCTTGATCGCGTGTTTTCCAGCGTAGTCTAAGAAACTATCCTATCTCTTTCTGTGGGAACCGTACGAGACCTTACTTCTAAACGTCACTCCTTCGTAATCCTATTTTTGAAGACCAATAGGAATCCATCTTAGAAAAAGGAATTCGAAGGAGTAACGTGATTAAACAGCGTTAATAATATGTTTAAAATGTAAGGTAGCTTAAAGCTAAAGGGCTTTTAGTTTAAAGCGTTGTTAATTTTGCATGAACTCTATTCATTGCTACAGACTCAATGCAATATCTATACTACTATATAAAGCAGAAGAGTCGGATTTGAAAATTTTTGTTGCGTATGATAGCCCAGTTCTCGAGGAAGGCTATAGGCTATGTAACATCACGCTATTGGCGACGGGCGCAGAGCAGTAAGCACATACGCGGGTGAAACCGCGCCGCGGAAATCTACTTTAAGAATATATTTTCATGATCATTTCTGATGGATATAAAAAGGTCGACAAGAAGGTTTCAAATAGGAAATAACACTGAATTTTAAGCTTAAAAAAAATACATAGTCTTGTGATGACATAGTAGTCATGTACACTTACTTACAGTACTATCCGTTCACAAACTCGTTCAGTAAGCAATGGAAAAGGGTTTTCTCGATGTCACTCTAAAGGATTGATCCGGAACGAGTTCCGACAGAAAACGAAAGTTATCGACATCCCAAGGCATTAAGGTGACTGAAATGGTTGAGAAATTTTAGCCGCAGAATGATTACAGGTGGAGTAGTTTTGAATGATGAATGTGTTTTAAATAACTCTGTAATATTGTAGATATATTTTGATAAAGTTGAAAAATATTTATGTTTAATATTTATGTACCACACAGAACAGAAATAACAGCCTGATGGAAAATAAATGTTCGTTTAAAAAATTTCTTATTGTGAACAGAGAAATTTCTTCTTTAATAGAAGAAATTTTCAAATCATTTCTCAACATACACAACACAACATACAACATATACCTAAATACTATTAATTTATTATGCAAAGTTGGTATTTTACGAAAGTAGGTCAATGCTGGTTTCAGCATGAATAGGTCGAATAGACTAGGGAAGTACTACCCTCTCATAGAAGATCGACGTAAAAGTAGTAGTATCCTTACTACTACGTTTCGTTCGGTGAGTGAGAGTGCCGGAGCCCAATTTCCGTAAAACATTGTGTCTTGAAGCACTTAAAATTTAACTATGGCCATAATGCACACTAAGGATTTTGTAGCAACACTTAACAAATTTCTCAGCTAACACGACAAACACCAAAGCAAACTCATTATTTAAACATAGATCAATGCAGCTGGTCTAATCCGACGAAGCTAACGATTTAATTCAAAGGTTCACATGTTAAGGCAGAGCATTATGAGACAAAAAGCAGTCGCGTGTGGGGCTTATCTTACGTGAACATTCGCACTTCAACATTGTCGATGAGATAAGGATAAATTGAAGTGTCAAAAATTATTTTAAAATTTGAATATGTGTAATGATTTTGATTGATTTATGAAATAGGGTACCTATTTAAATTAAGTAGGTGTATTACCCAAATTACATCTTGTTTTAAAAACTTAATAAATTTCATGATTAAAAAATATCAGTATACGAGAATTATTACGACCTGCAAAAATTTGACTACGGTTTTACTTATTAAATACTTTCAGTAGAGATAAGAAATAGTATACAAGCCCTCCTACGCACTAGCGGTTAACCATAGGGGCAGCAAACCGCGCGGCTAGCCGCTTTTCCAGTTTAATAAGCAACCGCTTGTGATTTTACGCACTTAACCACCACATAATTACAAGCAAAGCGACTAGCCGCGCGGTTTGCCGTCCCTGTGGTTAACAGCTAGTGCGAAGGAGGGCTTACACCTACAGCCTGCTAGACCAGTTAGAAGGCCCCATGAATTACTCTTTGAATGATGAAATCATGTTACAAAATTTATAAATCTTCGAAACATAAAAATGACTCATATAATATGCAAATCTTTAAAAAAAAATATTTGTTTTGTCACGGTTGCTAATATTTTGCATCAAATGTAATGGCCAATGCCGTAAAAAAAATTTAGATTTTATTTCACTATCATGCCACTTCTATTCATTTGTATCATTGCCAACGTTTTTAGTCGAAGGGGTGAATTTCGGCTAATTAATCTAAGCTTAAATACGGCACTTTATAACGCATGAACTTACAAGAGGGGTTCAAACTTTGTAATTGCTACCAATATACATAAATATTTCGGTGTTAAGTTATATTTCAATGTTTGGTATTACATGTGAAGCTGATTGTTTTTGAAATTTCCGACTGACTGTTTACAGTTCGAATATTAAACAGTAATTTAAAAACTATTTTAATTAGTTTTAAAGTCGGCATCCTTTGGATGGTGAACACAAACAAAAGAATTATCATATGACATTTCTATAACATCATACTATTATCACACAGCAGGCAAAGACCTCATAATTTTATAATTTTATTATTCTTCTTTTTTTTAAATTAATTTTGCGCTAGGCGCTTACTGTCGAAAAAATTTTACATTTTGAACCTCTCAGAATTTTTACACAAATAATTGTATGTAAAGTAAACTCACAATAACGTCAAGGTTTGAAATAAAACTCCTTACCACACTATACGTGCAGTCAAATTTTGCACAATACGCTTCAACAAATTTAATCAATAATCACAAATGGCTTCTAACGTCAGACGAAATAATAAATTTCTATAGTGCAACCCTAAATTGAACTTGCTTCGATGTAAGCCGTTCATTTATTGATTCCAAATATACTTCAGAAGGGGTGATATAATGATGAGCAAAGGGGAGTCATTGAGAGACGAGAGCTCTTCTATTTTTGGAATCCTCTCTAATTAATGTGAATCCTTATAAAATATTTTCGCTTGTTTTCATGGTAGACGTTTATTAAGGGAGTTATGTACTTCTTTGTGTAATATTGCGTAACTTTGCGTATAACGTATAATTTTAATTAAATGTAAGTTTGTGTTTGAAAGCAATAAAGCTGTTATTAGTCGGTATGTAAATCATAATTTAATATTTAATCTAAGCGCCTGATGAATAAAACACCGTTATTGTGTAACAAATAAGAAAATGTGTTACGAAAATGGTAGAAATATAATAACACTCAAGCCGTTCAAAAAGCCACCTTCAAACTATTCGTGGTAGTAGTAGCAGCCACATTTCTTTAAAGAAAAGGATAACACAAAACATATAAATACTACATGGTTAATAATATAAACTTAATTAACTTAAACTAATAAGTATACATTTTTTTTAATGCAAAAGTCGGCAGACCTTTTTAATGCGATTGCAACATAACAATAAACGAGACATCTTCTAAAATAATGTAAGGGATAAATCTGTGAAAAACATTGTTAATAACACAACCAATACGAGACAAGTCATGTCAGAACCACTTAAGCTGTACGTTTAATATGAGACACGGTAGCCATCTTTAGTATTAATAACTAGAGGCGGTGAATTCATATAATTTCTACTCAGTGTTTGTTAGAAACCTTGTTAAGAGAGCGCGCCACAAGGTGTAAATTTCACCAACTACCCTGTTTTATGAGGCCATGAAGTTCTACCTATTTTAATTACTCCTTGTGTTTATGTCAAATTAAAAAATAAATAAAAGAATTTTTTATTTACTGATTCGCTGTCCAATAAACGTCACACTAGAAATTAAATTGCTATGAAACATATTATGTGACAAATGGGAAAGGCCATTTATCTACATCTACACTAATATTAGATTTTAGCGGAGGTTACATATTATAAAGAGTACAGATTTGTATTTCTGTAAGCAACTATGCAACGAATAAACTCAAAAACTACTGGACCGATTTCAAAAATTCTTTTACCTTTAGAAAGCCACATTATCACTGAGTAACATAGGCTATATTTTATCCTCGTACTCCTACGGGAACGTGAACCACGCAGGTGAAACCGCGTGACATCCGCTAGTAATAATATATTCGTAGACATCGAAACGTGATAACCCCTTTGCTCGTAGGTGAAATAAACCACTCAACGTAGTGGTCGTATCGCAATCAATCAACCGAATGAAGTCGTACAAAACCTAATAATAATATGAAAAGGTAACTGAGGTTGAGGTTACGGTATCCTACAGCATGACTCTAATAGCTACATTGCTAACTTAAGATTATTTTAATTAAGTACTAGGATTTTGTGAATTTCTATATTTAAGAAAGTAAATAAATAAATCAGAAAGTAGTAGAAAGTGTAATGACCTGTGTAATTTATATGTCTGTCTCAGGATACAATTGTGTGTAAATTAATTATGAAAGCTTAGATGTTTTTATGCAACTGTCTCAAAATAACACTATTGTTGATACTTAGACAACATTATTACTGTCATAATTATTTCGCATACCTAACAAAAATATAGCATTATTCACAAAACAGTAATATGTACAAATTGTACGACGCACATTTCAAAATTTTAACAGATGAAATCGCAGTGACGTATTTGATTTTATGACGCTAATGTTTCTTGTAGTGCTAGAACTGAATATATTGTAGTAATGCTAAAGCATATGGTGTTATAGAGAGCAACTTTAAATTAAGTATTCATCGCTATATTCACCGCTGTTTTCGTGTCCCCACCGTCTTTAAGCGCCGTCTAATAAATTAGCCGTACGCTATTGTGTGGGCTCATTTACTGGCAGACTTATTTACCTGACTGTTGTGGGCTGGCCAGAATTCAGACGACATCATTCCACTCGGCATCAGTCCAAAAGCTTGCTTACTATACCTAAATTTTCTTGAGTCCCAGATTGTGTTTTTACTTAACAACGTATTCTGATAATCTCGCTTTTAGACAAACATTTTCGGGTACTGGATAGTGTGAAATTCCAATTTATAGTGCCAATTTTGTTGTTAGACACTGTTAGTGATCTAGTTTAGCTTTTGTTACTGAGCAGCTAACTATAAGTAAGCTGTTTTTAGTAACAAGCTGTTTTAGTAAGTCAAGTCAAGGCCCATGAGTAGTTGAATCTGTTTCATACTTATAATTATGTATTTGGTTTTAAAACTAAAAATATAAAGGTTAAAATTTACTTTTTATTTATTATTATTTGTTACCAAGATAATAGAACCTTTCTAGTAAACTTGTAACCTAATGCTACCAGCATACCAGCAAGCTACCTTTTAAAATAACGAAATTATTGTACCAGCGTCGGCATCTTAAGAAATGATATCATTAAAGTAGCTTTTTATAGGAGTTTTGATGAAATTCCGGATTAGCAGGAACATAATACTAAAGTAGTGATAGTTATTTTTCCTTTTCTGTATAATAAATTTGCTCAATTTATGTAAGTAATCTTGTTATGTCACGACTTTTCCTAAATTAAAACGGTTTGTAGTAGCTTTTCTAGTTCTAACAAAGAATTAAAATATATTAGATTGCTTACATTTTCGACACTTTCCTTTAACAAAGATGTTCCCCATACCGGTAGTTTACGTATTCTATCACAGATGGCGTTGTATATTGCAATTTCCAAAGCAATGCATACGCTCGATTTTATGATTGTGTAATAAAAGTTTTATCGTTGTCAGGTTAAATTACCTTCATCCACTGTGTTATGTGGTTTACGAATAAATAATGATATAATTTACTGGATACATGCATAATAATTGGAAACTTCGTACAAAAATAAGCTGTTTTGATGAAATACTAAGTTCTGCAAAGTAAAAATAGATATTTTATTATAATTCCAACAAAATTTGTTTTTTTTATGTACTAACCTACTAAAGTGACTCTACCCCGCCCAATGGTAAGCAGACAGTGGAATCCAGAAGTGGCGGCTACCATTTCAAAAGCCATCGTCTTAAACTGGTTATTAGTATGATGACCTACACTATGGCGGCTGGGAATGGTGTAGGTAAAGTGAATGAGGGAGGTGAGTAAAGAGGAGAGTGGAAAATTGGGCGAACTCACTCACCAAACGAAACGCAATAGTATGGATAATTTTCATCTTACGTCGATTTTCAATGAGAGGGTAATACTTTCTCAGTCGATCCGGCCCAGTCATACTGAAAACAGCGTGAATCTAATCTTCGCAATCCTTGTATCAAATTTAGCGCTTAGGTCTTATCAATATTATAATGACCTTGTATGAAGGGTAAATCCCAATATATATATGTCACGTTTGTGTAAGGTCTTTTTCAAACGACGTTTAAATAAAGCACTAACTTTAATGCAACTGTGGGTTTTTTTTTTTTATATTATAGCCTACCAAAGTGACTCCACCCCGTCTGATGGTAAGTAGTCAGTGGAATCCAGAAGTGGCGGCCACTATACCAAAAGCCATCGTCTTAAACTGCTGGTATGGTAGCCTCCACTATGGCGGCTGGGAATGGGGTTAGAGGAAGGGAATGAGGGAGGCGAGGAAAGAGGAAAGGGGGGAAATCGGGCCTCCGGCGCTCTCACTCACCAAACGAAACGCAGTAGTACGGATACTACTACTCTTAAGTCGATCTTCTATTAGAGGGTAGTACTTCCCCGGACGATCGGTCCCATTCATGCTGAAATCAGCGTGGATCTACTACCGCACAAACACTGTGCACTGGGTACTGTACCTGATACCTATGAACAGAAGTAACTCTTTAACTGTAAAAATATAAAGACGATATGTACCTATTTTTTTCCTAATCCTATTAATATTATAAATGCGAAAGCTTGTGTGTGTGCATGTGTGTGTGTGTTTGTTACCACTCAACCCCTAAACGGCTAAATCGATTTCGATGAAAATTGGTATGTAGATAGATTCGGCGCCGGAGACGGACATAGGCTACTTTTTATCCCAAAAATCCGTCTGGTTCCCGAGGGATAAAACAAAACATATTTTACGCGCGGGCGTGCCGTGGGGGGCGCAGCTAGTATAAGATAAGATTCATTACGATAAATGTTGTAAATTCAGTATTAAAACAATATAAATTTTCAAAAACATTTAACCTTCACAAACTTTAAGTTACAGCACTAAATCACGTAGGTAAGCGCTTTATTAGGCAGGCAGTTTAAAATTATGAACTATTCTGCTAAACACGAAGAACTAAGTTTTGACCCCGTTGGCTGAAAACTTTTGATATTGTTCCTGTGAGGATGAAACTACGGTACGTGAATTTGTGGCAAGTTAACAAATGTGTTACCTTGTCATTTTCTTAACGTTTTTAGACACATTGCGTTTGTTTTGTCTGATAGCAGATTATTTACAACCTGGAATCTCATCATAATTCTCATCATTCACAGCTAATAAATACTTACTGCTGGGTGTAGGCTGTTTTTAAAAATCAATGCGTCTAATTGTTTATTCAGATTGAGTATATAATACAAATATGTTTTTCAGTAAATTTCTAAGAACGAATAGTATATCTACCTAAATTAACCTACGAAATGATATCGGAATGAACATAGCTCTTGTGCTGCTCGTGCTAATCTGAGCAGAAGGAACTTGCACTTTGGTCTTTTCGGCCGTAAGTATAAAGAATTTTGCAGATCACAGTAAAGTTGGCAAATGTCATTTGGGGGCGATCTTTGTTCAGCAGTAGACATTCAGTCATATTTATACAGAAAGATTTTAGATACTTTAATCACTTTTAAGTTTATCAGCGCTATTTTAACTACCAAATGCTACAAATTAATAAAATAGTTAATACAAAACAACCAGAACATTATACTAACCGCTTTAAATGAGAGCTTTTCATAATTATGTACAAACAAGGCACAGGGAACTTCGTCTCATCTCGGCAAACTTCGCCGGTGTTCGGAAAATTTAAGCAATTTGATCTTTATGTGTTTGGCAAATCTCATTGAACAAACAGCAAGTTGGCTTGTATGATTTTAATCATGGAGGGTTAAAGTTTTTGAACTTTACCTAATTATAATTTTGATCATTGATGTGTGTAATATTAGTCTTAATTATCATTTGTACCAACAGATATAATTTAACTTAGCTGTGTGTAATATACGCTACTCGTGTAGCTTTAAACTTATTTAATATGCTATGAAGTCTGAACGTCTGGCATTTGAAGATTCTCGTATTTCGCTTCTAAAACGAACAATTGAACAATATTACAACATCTGTAAGTACTATAATTCAGTGAGTTATTTAATCAAAACGAGAGAGAAATAATATAATAGTGTAATTTCATTATCGTCAACCATACGACGTCTATTCCTAAACATAAAAAACCTCCAAATAATTTTACCTTAACTGGTCCTAAGCATCGATTGTATCTGATGTTTATCAGATCAACAAATTGATGCACTAACCCAACCATACCAATTTTGTTATCTACTACCTCACATCTTAGTAAATATTTCATACAGTTGGGATAGTCATATTGTAAACGTATACAGGTACCTTGAAAAAATTGAAACATGTATGTATTTCATATGAAAATCCTAATAATTTTATAAATGCAAGAGTTTGTGTGTATGTATGTATTGTGTGTGTGTTTGTTACCATTCATCGCCTAAACGACTGAAGCGATTTCAATTAAAATTGGTAATGGATTTAGTACCGGAGACGAACATAGGCTACGTTTTTATTCCGAAAATCGGTCTGGTTCCTAAGGGAGACAAAACACATTATAGGTGCAGGCGAAGCCATGGGACGCAGCTAGTATAACAATAAAACGGCTACACCACTAAGTTGATCAACAAAAACACTGCTATTTTGACAGTAAACATCTACCATAATCTGTATACACTAATCCCGAGTGTGTTACTGATCGTGGCTACCCTGTACAAAACAAAAATGTACCCGCAACCTACACGATAAAATCCGCATTCCTACTTATGCGTCACTTTTACATTATGTCCTGAAAATAGGTACTGGCATGCTTGCATAGTGATGTGAGGTCTTACCGATAGATGTACTGCGCAAGTTTTTACCAAATTTGTAGCCTAGTTTACGCGTATATATTTGTTAGGGCACAAACTAAAATATGGATGGATAGTTATCATCTTAAAAGGCACCACGTCAAATTAGCATGATCATCCGAATCAACACCTTATTAATAAAGGCGTTATTTTATCATAATCTTGTTCACCATCTACTATCGCCCTGTAAACTGTAGCTCGTCGAATTTGCGCTCCATCATATGAATGCTTCTTCTCCTACCGCCACTAATGTAAAAAAAAGAGTTAGCAACTCAAGTCACAATCCATCTTGCAGTCAGGACAAAGTATTTCTAAGGAGTACTCATACCACTATTTGCCATTATTAGATGGTAGGTAGGTAGTGTTGCTAAGTATGTGTAATCTTCTGTAGGGCGAATTATTCAGTAGTTACATTGCTCGAATTTGAATAAGAAATGATAAGAACCTAAATCTACTTTAAAATTAATGAAATTAACTTCAATTTTATTTAAGTAACGTAACAATATTAAATACTTTAAATAAAACAAAACTGTATTACACCACAGAATAAAACCACTCAAAACGCCGTTGAGCTGCACAAATATGTAGATTAAGTTCATGCCAACAAAATAAAAAATTTAAAAATTGTTAGAAGAAAATTTTCGGGAGTTGCGGGAGGCACAAATCCCCAATGTGACCACTCGGGGGGATATAACTGAAAATACCCAAAAATATACCCGGGAATACCCGGCTAGCGATACTCTTTATCCCAGGATTAAATTTTGCGGAGGACCGGGTTTGTCGCAATGGCCCGACTAAAGAGATAAAACCAACGAGTAGGCCCGACGAATCTACTCGGTTGTTTTTTCTTATTGAAGATTATGTGAATCTGTTTTTGTGTGATTTATTTTGTACTTTGTTTATGAAAGGCAAGGATTTTAAGTGCATTGTATAATGATGTAGAGAGTATCGCATTTTTTTTCTTTATTGGTAAGAATTTTTCTCGTAAAAGGGTTGTACTCGTAATGTCGCAAACAAATCTTTGATGTTGATGATGGTATAATGTAATTGGCCCAAATGCTGATTTTGTGAAAATTTCAAACTATAAAAGTAGACATCCTTGTTTTCTATATTAGACCATCACTGAAGAACAAAATCTAAACTGAATACCAAATAATATCAAATCTTAACATAAAATCAGTAGATTAGAATGAAAGACAAGGTACTAACGACAAACCCTACATAAATTAAAATAACCGTAAATCACAATAGAGGTAGGTAAGAGGTAGAAAATAGTTACATAAACTGGTACGACCGTAGAAATAGGTCAAATTTCAAAATATTGGACAATAACTACACCAAAAATGAACCAACCTTAATATGCCCGACAGACTCATAGACATTATTAAAATGTTACACAATAGAAAAGTTTCGAATTATACGTGACCATGTCGCAGGACAAAATAAAATCAGTATTTTCGAAACTGTACAGTTAATTTGTTAAAACAATCCATTTCTTATTGAAAATCAATTCTATAACAACAACGATAAAAAGTTGTTTTCAATAAATATTGATATTGGGGTTATTTTAAATTATGAGACTAATTAAAATTAATAAAACAAGTATGTCATAATGTAACTTTTTGAATAGTTGTACTTACCTAATAGTAAATAAAACGGTAGTACTAGATCCTTGCTGGTTTCAGTATGAATGGGCTGGATCAACCGGAGACGTACTATCCTCTCATAGAAGATCGACGTAAGAGTAATAGTATCCATAATATTGCTTTTTGTTCGGTCAGTGAGAGCGCCGGAGATCGAAATACCCTCTTGGCCCTCATTATTTTCCCTTTTCCTTCTTCGTCCCCTTATCCGTGGTCGAAAATGGCTTGGTTGTCATTCATAAGCACTACCTATTTCTGCAATGCTTGAAAAACACAGGCATTGTTATCACTTACCATCGTCGTATGCTTGTTTGCCACTAAAGTTGTATAAAAAAAGTAATTTTGAACAGTTTATAGCTTCTAACAAAATATTTATTGAATAAATAAAATTTATAATTAACCTATATCTACTTATAATTTTTTCTTATTTTACCACCAACAATAGTTTCTGCAAAAATTACGAATTATTGTACTGCCTGCAACATATAAAATGAGATGTAAGTTTTAGACCCTGATATTGACATCAAAACACCCTAGAAAGAGGGTTGACGATGATTAGGGCGTGATAACATCTATAACAAAACCCGGGTTGCCTTAATAAGGGTTATAATCTAAATTATCTACGAATATGTTACCTAAACTAGGGTTGTGATGTTATTGATTTTAAGGGATCAGATGTAGTTAAACATTGTGATATGTAAATCATGCGATTAGATATCTTGGTCTTCCTCGTAGTTACCCTGGGGTTCTTCTTAGGGTTCTCTACTTCAGTTTCATTCACAGCTGATGGAACACGAGAATTACCTTCTTAATCCGCACCAGTTACCACCAGAACCATACAAATAAATTAAATCCTCGTACGGAACCAGTTCCAAAACTATGGTTCTCTAGACGGCTGAAGCGAAGTAATGAACTTCAAGTAAAGTCTAAATTAATATTCAACGTATTTTGTAAAATAATATAACTACACCTTTTTATAAATCCTTGGAATGTCGAGAATAAACCGAATTGGAAAATGGAAATAAGGATGGCTTGCTTAGTCGTAGGTGTAAATTAAAAGCCTCGTAATGAACCAGTAACTGAAACTCCGGTTCTATAGACGGCCAAAGCGATTACTTCTGCCTACCTATTCGAAGAAAGAAGGCGTGATGCAATGTTATGTATTTTAATAATTTACTTAAGTTGATTACGTTGTATAAACAAAATACCACATTTTTAAGACAGGTACTCAAATTACATTGTTACGATCAACTTGAACTAAATATTTCACTCAAGTTGATTAACATAATATTTTGTCGTATAACCGTTTCACACACCTAAAACAGGGTGTATAAGGGAAGAAGTATATTAAACTGATCTGTGTCAGTTATATTGATGTGCCACACAGAGTTTATATTACAGAGTTTACTAGGATTTTGTTACGACTACATTAAGCTTTTTGTAAAGGTAAGTGCATGTTTTAAAAAGTGATAAATTCTTGCTGGTTTAGCATGAAAGGATGGGATAATAGACTAAGTTTTAACTCTTTCGTTGAGTACCTATTGACCACACCTATGAATTCCGAAGATCATACGGTAGTAGATCCACGCTGATTTCAGCATGAATGGGCCGGATCGTCTGGGGAAGTACTACCCTCTCATAGAAGATCGACTTAAGAGTAGTAGTATCCGTACTACTGCGTTTCGTTCGGTGAGTGAGAGCGCCGGAGGCCCAATTTCCCCCCTTTCCTCTTTCCTCACGTCCCTCATTTCCTTCCCCTAACCCCATTCCCAGCCGCCATAGTGGAGGCTGACTGCTTACCATCAGGCGGGGTGGAGTCACTTTGGTAGGCTATACTATAGAAAAAAAAAAAAAAAATACATCATCACCGGTACAATTTATGTTCCGTGAATGACAGAGGCCCGATCACATCTTCGATCCTCTTTTTTTCTCCTCCTCGCTCATTTTTTTTACGGACAATCTGAAACGGCTGGCAGTAGCTACCAAAACACCTCACGTAATAGGTAATTAGATTTAAACGTTTGAAGAATTTTAGTGTTGCCAGGTAACAACCTCCTTATCAATCATTTAAAATGCGGAAAAGTTCGACTCTTGACCAGTCTCGCACAATGGACCAAACAATCTTGGTGCGGACAGAGCTTATCAAAAAGTATCGTAGACATTCTAAATGCCCATACACTTACCAAGGCCTAAACAAAATGCAAATAGACTACTGGAATGGGAGAATTCGTTCAATATTAATACTACATGAATTGACCAATTATTCCCCTAAAATACTAACGATCGGACAATTTAAATGAAACAATAAGTTCGTTAAAATCGAAGCATTTGTTCGTTTGAAACTAAGGCCGTTACGGTCTACCTAAAACATAAATTCATTGTAACACAAATCGCTTTCGCTCGGTGCTCCTTCGAAAATGGTCTTTAACGTCTCCTGGGCTTTGTGTAAATAATGTTCTTTAAAATTTATAGCTGCAATAAATGTTTGGTACCCCTTTTTCTATGAAAATAAGTTTAAATTTACCGATTCGCGGCGGTCAAGTTATGCTTGTTTACATCACGTTGGGTATTTTTATGATCAATTATAACATAAATGGATTAAATTGTTTAGGGGTTTTGTGATTTATGTCTTATGATATTGAGGTGGATTATTGGATAACAAATAATTGAGACAAAGGTTAATATTCCTTGTAAAGCGTGTTTGAACTGCGTTATTGCGAAGGGTAAAGAATTTGTTGCAATTATTGTCATTGTAATAGATTTTGAGAAATTAACTTAGTTTCGAAAATGAATAATAATTAAGTCAGTAATTACAATGTCAATTTTAATTACTGACTTAGTTATTAACATATTTTATATTATAATCCTTCTAAAATGGATTTTGTTTAATTGTAGCTGTCAATATTCATCCCCGACTATTAACATGCGAATGTTTTTTATTCTGATGCTGTTTAAAACCTAAGGATAAGTGAGTCTAATATCCTAAAAGCCTGTAATGAGTACTACTTACCTCTGATCATTATTTTTAGTGGTAACAATAAGTAGAGTTTGTGAGTGGAATGTATGTACCTACGTTACACTTTGGAGAAGCAAAGCTATAAGGCACACACCTAGCATAGTAAATACCTCTTTTTACTGTGTAGAAACATATAGAAACCTGACGGTTACGAGAACCTACAAATATTTGTAATAGTATTTACAAGTTGTTGTAACCGCCTACAATCTCGTAAATTGTATATTGTCTTGCCACTATTATAACATAAAATTATATGAATATGTTTAAGAATTGGTAGAAAACCATTTCATTTCTTTTAAAGACTGCCAAACACAATTATTTATATAAATAGGCAAAAAAAAATTGAAAATTTTACCTTAATCAATGTCAAACTAAATCAACAATGTTCACACAAAAAGGTATTTTATTTTTACGCTAAACATTCAATTTGGGACTTCACCAACGATTATCCTCTCGTGACGTTCTGAATAAAATGGCGCAGTTTCACTTCGCCCCACTCTTACCCACTCAATGGTTATTTACCTCAATTTTCATCTTAAAGAAAAATGTTGAGTCTTCTACTTCCATTGAAAGAATCCCGCTGTAATTGTGCTGCAGTTAAATGAAGATATGATTTAGAAAAACTTAAATATGTAATTCATGTTTCTTTGCTTAAATTCACATTGTTTTCGTGAATGTCTTAATACGCTCTCATCTCTCTGCAAAATGCCAGCAGCTTGATCCTCTAGACTTCTTCCGAAGATTCTAGTTTGAACCGTAGTTGTTTCCATTCCAACTGTAAGACAAGAGTCTTTAGTATAGTGGAAAGACTGTGGCTCTCTATATATTCTCTCTGTATATGTATTCTGTCAACAAGAAGGAAAGTTAGGAGAGAAATTACCACGACACGTCATATTGTCTCTTATTTGAGGCATGAAAAAATTTATGGGCTTCAACGACGGGCATAAAACCAGATAATACATATCACTTTTGAATAAATAGTAAGTACTTTTCACATATTTATACTTGGACATCTCTAGATGTAAATAGCGTTACACAAAATTTAATGAGGACGGATTGCAATTTGATGAGAATAACATCTGAGTTTACGTTTATCTTCCAAAACGCGGCAAATAATTCATATTTATCACCAACTAGTTTACTAGGTTTGTAACAGTTTACAATACCTTCACAATGCAACCGTTTTTGTTTCAGATTTTATACAGCTCCGAGGGGAGCGCAATCCCAGGACTGCTAGTTTAATATAACCCTGGTTAGCTATTCTTGATTTTAATACGCAAATTTAATACCCAAGTATTTCTGCTGAGAATATGAACATGTTGTGTGCGTTAAGAAACTACACAAGAATAATTTTAGCTCTCCCTCGAGGATTTATTTTCTCACGGTGAAATTTTCTAGTTATTTCTTTATGTAGTTGTAAAATAGAAAAAGGTTTCAACTCATGTTATAATAAAATTTTATTAAAAATCACTTTGTGCATGTGATAGAAGCTTGCATTCATTAAATAGTTTGGCCTCTTGTTTTATAAGATATATAAACATATTTTACGTGTTGTTTAGCTGTAAGTCTAGGTTCTTACATAACTTAAAATTTGACGAGTTTTTCAACACACATTACTGGTTGCAATTTTCTTTGTAATACAATAAAATAACAAGTCAGTTCGGTCGTACATTTAAATTCACTTAGGGCAGTACTTCCTTGCTAAGTATATACCGCATTGGTGGTTACATGCATTTTATACGACTAAATAGAAATTGTTCTTTAAGAAATAAGTTTCTGTCTAAATAATACATTAGACTTGTGATATAGGTAGCTTTAAAACAATTGTGATAATAATTATTCTCTCAATAAAGTCACTAGGACTTTATTGATCTATGAAACAGAAGTATCGTAATGGAATACTTACACTAAATTTTAGTGTAGTGTTTCGCTTGATTTCAAGAAAACTATATTTGCCAAACTAAAATATATAAGAAACTATGCCACTTAATGATACTACTGAACAGTTCTGAACAAATTTTATTAACTTATCTACATTTTCAATAAAACCCAATAAGATTGTTGTCTTCAAAAACTGGCATTTATATCTATTTCGCAAACAGCTATCGTTCAAAAATTATGAACAACATTTTAAATTAATTCAACCAACAAGCAACAATGAACCTAAACATGAATATTAAAGCTCAAATCTGATTTAAATGACTGCCTCTGTGGCGCAGTGGGAGCGCAAGCGACTGCTGTGCCCGAGATTGTGAGTTCGAATCCCACTCGGGATAAAACATTTTGTGATTCATAAATATTAATTGTTTTAAGTCTGGATGTACTTTTTGTCCATAAATTGTACGTTTGTAAAGAAAAACATTTACAAAACTAACAAACGTACGTCCTGAGTATAATAATATAAAAAACATCTGTTTGAAAAAGAATACATAGAATAGCGACCCACTCCTGCATCGCACGTGGATACTATTAAGATTTTTACGTGATAACAAATCGATTAAAATTCTCAGCTTTTCTTTACTATCAATTTATGCAATACTTTAATGAAAACCGTATTACAATCGGAGGACGCCTATCACCAAGAGCAGTATTATTTTAATGTTACTGTGTGTTTTGTATACTTCTTTTGTATCATTAAAAACAAGGATAGAGACAAAGTAAGGTTATAATAAGATTGCTTTATAAGGTTTTGGTAGGCCCCCAGTGAACCTAAATGAAAAAACGAACAGGAAAAACAGCGTCTTTGTAAAATAATTATGAAACACAATAACAACACAACGCTTTCTAGATCCAAAGTGAGCATATGTTATTAGCTTGTAATATTGCGGATGAATCTTAAATAATAATAATAATAATAATAATATTCTACCCCATTCACACAGCGCCATCTAGCCCCAAATTAAGCAATTATATTTGCTTGTGTTATGGGTACTAAACAACTGATAAACTACTTATATACATTTTTTTTTGTAAATACATACATATTATAGATAAATTACACCCAGACACAGAACAAACAATCATGCTCATCACACAAAGATTTGTCCTGGGTGGGAATCGAACCCACGACCTCCGGCTTAGCAGTCGGGGTCACTAACCACAAGACCAACAGGCCAGTCATAAATACTTTTATATAAATCCATTCAATTATATAGCAACACGCTAAACTAGCTAAAGACTAATAGTCATGTATTTTAGAGATAGAGATGGATAAAAAACAGTCTGCTACAGAATAACGTTTTTTTTTTTATATTAGCCTACCAAAGTGACTCCACTCTGCCTGATGGTAAGCAGTAAGTGGAATCCAGAAGTGGCGGACACCATTCCAAAAGCCAAACTACTGGTTATGATAATAATCTAACCGGAGGAGTGTGTACTTACGTCACTCATTCGCAATTGAGTGTCACCATTTGGATGTGTGCCAAGCCGGCCTAGTGTTATAAATCACTATGTGTACAAAAATGTATATTATGTAACTAGAATCAACTTTCTCTAGTACGAGTACTAGGCTAAGATTTATCTTTCATTTCAGTAATTTTAATTATAATGGTGATATACAAAAGACTAGTTTTGCTTACTGCTCTGCTTCCGTTGCCAGTAGCGTGAAAACTGTTGTTTACTTTTATCATTGTCGGTTTTACGGTAGGAGATCCACGCTGGTTTCAGCATGAATAAGTCGGATCGACCGAGAAGTACTACCCTCTCATGGAAGATCGACATAAGAGTAGTAGTATCCGTACTACTGCATTTCGTTCGGTGAGTGAGAGCGCCGGTGGCCCGATTTCCCCCTTTCCTCTTGCCTCACCTCCCTCATTTCTATTCCGTACCCCATTAATTCCTAGCCGCCATAGTGGAGGCCACCATACCAGCAGTTTAAGACGATGGCTTCTGGTATGGTGGGCACCACTTCTCAATTCCACTGACTGCTTACCATCAGACGGGGTGGAGTCACTTTGGTAGGATAATATAAAAATAAAATTCGACTGTTTTAGTAAATAAATAAACATTTTTATTTCTAAACAAAACTAAATATTTATTCAAAATAATTTAATATACTTACTAATTAGTAAATAGTATTTTAATAATTTTTAGTGTAGATGCTTTGCAACCTTAAAAAAAAGAAAAACAATACTGTAGGGTATACTGAAATTTATTTTAGGCACACAAATCGAATCAGGTTTGTTGGTAAAGTACCACTACCCTACTACTAAATATTACATAAAGTCATTGTGACATAAATTTTTGATAGTTTTGTTTTTGCTAGTTCAGTGTGTATAGGGTAAGCAGTAGTTGCAGTAGTGGATCATACTTTGACGGTAAGTACAATATTTTACGCCGTAAAAACGTGTAGTTACATAAAGAGTTAGGTGAGTGTTTTGCATGCTACTTGAAATTGTAACTTCCAAAAATTTTATAACCTGTCATTGACCAGAGTTTCTTTTCAGTTCTTTTCATGGCCCTACCCTACGTCAACAAACTGGCTGTAGGTTAATTGCCTGACATTTTGTATTTTTAACGTTCATAAGTGTTAATTCAATTAACACAAATAAGTAAATGTCTTTGTCTTTGACCCAACATTTGCACGAGCAGGCAGAGGCGACCAGATTATAGTCAATCGTGCTTAGAGTATTTGTAATGTCTAACCGGCGGTTACTTCTTCTAATGAATCACTTGTTTGTCCCGGTTCTATAAATAGATAACTATTGTTAATCTTTTTTATTATTATCTAGATCTAAATAACAATTAATTTGATTTTTGGTTATAATCTATACTATTAAATTAGCGGAAGAGTTTGTGTATTTTTTGTTTGAACGCGCTAATCTCAGGAACTACTTTAAATAATTATTTTTGCGTTTGATAGCCCAGTTCTTAAGAAAGGTTACAGGATATACAGGTTTAGGGGACAGAAGCAGAGCAATAATGCGGTAAGTGCGGGTGAAACCGCGCCCCAGAAAGCTAATAACTAATAAAAATCAAACAAATCAAACTTATTAAATAGTTAACATAAATACTCTACACATCAATGACCAAGCTTGTGTGCAAGTCCATGTTTTGTAGTTCGTTTTGTCAGTTTTATGATTTTGTTTATATTGTAATTGGGATTAATATTTTTTTACTCTTAATTGTGTAATAAACTGTTTTTCTTTCTTCTTTCAATAGAGGATCATAACAAAATGTTAAAAAAACCAAATCTACATTTTGCGTCAAAAATCGTTTCTGTGCCTAACTCGAGTATTTATCTATCGAGTGTAGGCCATTTGCCAGCAGGATGTTGTTCCCTCCTGATCACTTTGTCCCGTCGCCGATCGTTTTTCAACCACTCAGTTATTTCCTCAACAAGAATATGTGACGGGAAAATAGGTATAAGAACATTTTTGTTTTATTTACTTTTTATGTGGCGCTACAAACTAAACACTTATATTAGTAGAGTTTATCTATTAAGTGTCAAGTTTTGTGTTTTATTTTGTTTTGTGGTGATTAATGAATTTGATGATATATAGGGACATGATCACTTTGTATGTATAATTAATAAATCTAGATTTATAATATTTACTTATTTTATTTTATTGCTGATAGTGGCAGACGATCAAACAGCCCACGTGATGGTAAGTGGTTACTGTCGCTCATGGACGACCCAAAGTGCAGAAGCATTGCTTCTGCAATGCCAGCTACTCTGCGAAGCCGCCTACCGTGAAGGTAATGGAGTTGATGAAGAATTGAGGGCGACGAGAAAAAAGAAGAGATGCGAAATTGGCTTTCGGCACTCTCACTCACCGAACGAATCACAATAATACGAGTACTATTACTCTTACGTCAATCTTCTATGAGAGGGTAATTTCCCTGGTTGATCCGGCCCATTCATGTAGAAACCAGCGTGGACCTACTACCGTACAAAAAATTTATACGCTATTATTACAATTTCATCTTTCTATGCTCCGTGCGGCGTCTCAATGTATGTCAAACATCTTATCATCCGTCTGGAAACGTGCAATGCAATCGACACGCTAACAAGAAGAAGAATAGGCTTAATGAAATAATAATAATGTTTGTACAAGCGATTTAGCGCTGAACGATCCCTTGTATGTAATCGGTAATCAATTGCATGTAAATCAATTAAATGTAATGTAATTCAAAAGATGCTGGATTTAAGATTTTTTTAAGAAAGCCACTGTTAGTCGTCTCATACGAAACCCACGTGAAGAAATGGAGAGGTTAAAATTGTGTTTTAGATCGAAGACCACACGGCCATGTTATTGAACTTGTGAAATTTTGTGTATACTTTAAGTTACTATAAACTCACGATAGCCGCGTTTGTCTTAATATTTCTATGAGAATATTTAAAATTTACAAATTTGTAATGCAATAGTAATCATCAAATCTCGTAAGACTCACTTAGAGAACATTTTCGCTAGCTAAAATAATAATTCTGATAGTACTAATCTAATAGATATGGACATAAGAAAAATTATAGTTTGTTTTATATTATACAAAGTCAAAATACTAGTTAATTCTTTACATTATTATAAAATTTATTCTATAAAAACTGATGACTTAAATAGATCAACATTACCTAATCCTCAAAATATAAAGTTTACAAATTAAAAACATGCATCCGATCGTTCAAAACTATCATAAACGAAATCAAGGTTACTTTTTATTTTCGGCCATGTGATAGTTTCGAGATGCGAGTAATAAAATGACCATGCACCGACATTGAGCTGGCTTAATGCCAGAATACTGCAGAACAAAATATTCAAGCTAGATAGGCTAAATATGAATGAATTATTTGCAGCGTAATAGCGCGTAACGACATTAACAAAATGACCTGTTTTTTGAGTATGTATAATGTAATATATGTAGATGAAGATTAAACTTTTGTTAGACATACTACAGATGTTTTGTCAGATAACAAGATGCTTTCACTGGCTAGGTGACGCGAAGATTGTATTAGACAAAGTGTCTATATTTTGTAGACGTATAAATTGTAAAATATTTTATTAAAGTCAAAGTCAAAGTCAAAGTCAAAGCATTTATTTCATTTAGATCATAAAGTATGATGCTTATGAAAAGTCAACATTACATTTTGTCAGCCAATTGACCTACAGCCAGTTCGCTGACGAGGTAGAGCTGTGAGAAGAACTGGCAAGAAACTCACGCCACTCTTTTCAATCGCCAGATAATTACAGTTATTTGAATGAGTTACAATTTAAACACTCAACGCAACCAAAGAACCATACAAAGTAATTATTACAAATTAACTAATTAATATAATACTAAGATTAAAGAAAGAAAACGAGGATTTCAATTATTTAGTTTCAACTAGTATGGTAATTTGACTACGTATTTTAATTAAACTGGTAAATGCACCCCCTGGTCACATTGAACGACAAGGTAATACTGGATTGAATATTAAATGTAAGCCATGCCAAGATTGACCAGTCATCCCAAGTAGCACCCGTTCACGAGCATGACGCACGGGCCAGCCATCATCACCCTCGCCATATTACAGGGAAGGTGATGACCCGGCCAATAATAATAATATTAAAAGTTTAGCGGTTTGCGCATAGTTTTAGAAGTGATTAGAAGTCATTATGTACTTTTTTTACCTATCATTTAAATAGCTAACACGGTTTATTAACTTCCCATGTTTACCTAGTTTCAAAGCCTCATTGTTTCAAAAATAAATCATGATTTAGGATTGTTAGAAGTTTGAACACAACTGTTTTACATAATTATCTATAATTTAAAACATATATTATATCGTAAATTTGACTTCAATATGGTAGCACTCTTATCTATTTTTTTTTAAATTTACTATTCTCCTTGGAATTAAGTTTCACTAAAACTTCACCGGAACGCAACGACAGTTCGCATTCATTTTCTGTGTCAACGTATGCCCTACAAACATACGTCCAGTCTTGGTTATCGTGCTCATTGTTAGAAGCCCAGAGAATGCAGCTAGCGTTCCTATTTATAGAATTATCGATACGTCGAGCAACCCTTTGTTTTGCGGTCGTTCGATGTGCCAATTGTATGAAATATGACTTTTGAAAGTTATGAGGTTCTACAGCTTCAAAGTTGACCCTTAAATGCATACTGTATCGAAGTTGATACATGTATTTTCTTATCTGATATTATGCTTTTTAAATGTTTAATGAAAGGGATTTCTTTGTAAGGTGAATAATGAATAATATTTTTTTTTTAATTTTCAAGGAATTACGTAGACGAAATCAAAACATATCGCCATATTACATAGGATTTGGTTACTTGACGTAGGTATATTAAAATTGTAACTATAGTGTTTTGCATGCGACGCACCTCACTGTGACTTTTGCCAACCAAAATGAAATTAATGAACCAGACTATCAGCAAATATTATATTTGACGGCTGTCATGAACTTTAAACATTCCAACCTGTTACAACTTTTTTGTACATAAATGATGACAATAAAATTAAAAGTACCTAAGTAAGTAAGTAAGTAAATACTTAAAAATTATTGGAAAATATCATATTAGGCATTTTAGTGGCAACAGGACTTTAGCTAAAAGTTATGTTGACCACTTGCTACCAGGCGAGCCATGTGCTTGTATGCCACGATATATTCGTATTATAATAAGTTACATCTGTTAGCAGCGCGGATTCATCCACGTCTTAGCTTACTGCTCTCCTATCATCGCCAGTAGCGTGATGTTATACAGCCTATAACCTTCCTCGAGAATTGGGCTATCATACGCAAAAATAATTATTGAAATCCGACTGGTAGTTCCAGAGATTTGCGCGTTCAAACAAACAAACAACCAAACTTTTTTGCTTTTTATAATATTAGAGATTAGCTGATAGCAATCTCTTTCTAAATAAAATACTAAATACCTGTTTAAGAAGTAGGTAAAAATAAACTGTCAGTATTTTAATTCATATCAACGAAATTCATGCGTGTAATCTGTATCCCAGCAACCTCGGTTCTAACTAACAAACAATAGATTGCCACCCCTCGACTCCAATCTAAACCCTCAAATTATTTCAGGGTGACAGTCTGAGCTGTTCTTGACAAAACTTGGCACATTATTTATAACCCCCACCAATAATTATACCTACTTTGCGTTAACAATACAACAATTATGTCTATAATACTCTTTGGATCGATAAGACGTAGGTATAAAAGTCAATGTGGTGTGCCGTCCACGGTATTATCAATTATTAAAGCTGTATCGATTGGTCATTTGCTTTTACCTTTGTAAAGCTCGAGGTACACTGGGTAATACTTTCAAAGAATACGTCTGAAGTTTTGCTAAGAGTTTTCTTTTGAGTTTTAACTTCATGGCTTCTTTCTCTCTTATATTGTACACTTAGAGTCTTGGATACAAAGGGTAAGAGTGGGAACATGCAATGGTCATAACGAACAAACTAAAATACGACACCCCACGTCTGAGTATGGGAGGGACCGACATATTAATGTCGAGAGAAATAAAAATTCTGGGTGAAACGCCACGACCTGGAACAGAGAATTGAGGTAAAGTTAACCAAAGAAAGTGTTGGGGAAATCATGCTGGGGAAGAAGAGAGACGTCTTTTTAAATTACTGCGTAGGAATTGCGGAAAGGGTCGTTAAAATTAACAGAACAGCGTAAGAAAATATGTATTAGCAATATTGTATGTATAAAAATGTTAGTAGTAAGAAATAGACGTAAAGTTGAAGTTGTAAAATTTATGTAAAATATATTTAAAAAAGAATGTAATTAAAATTAAGAAATTATTGTAATTATATGAAATCACCTCCAAAAATTTATTAACCCAAAATTAGAATGATGATATAAAGAGAGCAGTAAAACAAAGTAGACCAGAATAGACAAAAATGTAAATGGGAGTCCCACCCATTAGTAAGAATGATGATGAATGACAGAAAGAAACAGTATGAAGAATGAACTTACGAGAGGAATGCAAGCGAGAACTGGAATGTAAGAGTACCAAGTTAACATAGGCTACGAGCATGTTGGAGGTAGATTGCAAAAAAAAAAAAACTTACTATAATATTTCAAAGCACAAAATAATTAATTACATTCTAGTTGAATAATGTGATGAGGTTATCACAAAGTGTACAAAATTTGTATCCAAATTGTATCTGATAATTTATTGCATTTGGCGAAAGATTGTGCTTACAAACAAAAATTAGGTACTCTCTCTTATGAGAATTACTATCTCATAATACACATGACACGACAGGTTATCATAGGTACTTACTCAACTAAAACCCGAAACTCACAAAAAATAAATCTAATCTCTATTTAATACATATTTTTTATTATTTACTATATTTCTATTTTAAAACTTTCGAAGTACCTAGTTATTATAATGTATTTCAAAAGGCATAGTCCAATCTATTCTTGTGCCTAATGTTCTTTTACAGGGGAGACTTCGAGTCAAACTTTTGTATTATTTATTAAAGTTATCGATTTGGTAATTTAGTTTCCATGTCTTTTCTTCGTGGTTGAAACTTGGAACACAACTGGTGTCATTTGCTTAAAAAATAACTTCTTATATTATTCAACTTAAAAAAAATTACAGTAAGCCATAATTATTGTCTCCTTGTTAAGTAACGTTTTGTTGGTTGCATGGATTTTAACAGTTTTTTTGTGTGTAGTTTGTTATACTATCTATGTATAAGCTGGATAGTAAATTTATTGCACATACAATAAATCTCACAAAAAGAGGTTAAGGTACTTGTAATATTTATTACTATACAGATACGTACTAGTACGTAGTTATTGAATGTAATAAAGAGGTCATTTAGAATTAAATACCTTTTATTTATTTAGACAAAATGTTTGCTTAAATTAAAGCAGATCAAGAAGAGAAAATATCTCAACTCTAGAAGACAGTTCTTTTAACTTCATTGAGGAACTCAGTCTTTTTAAGGTGGTCATCATTTATGGCGGTAATAGTAGGTAATCTGCCTAAGGTAAAGAGTCTAACAAAGTATAAAACACAATACTCGTCTCAGCAGGTGCATTTATATTTTAAAGCCCAGTGTGCAACTGACCAATTAGATTATATTGATTGAGGGTTGCCAATAAAAAAACAAAATCACAAAACAAAAATTTTATATACAACAATGTTTACATGTATCTTACGATAATGTAGAGTAATAACTACTAATGTTATATAAGCAATACACGATCTTAATGACTTATAAGAATGAAAATTGTAAAAAGTACCTAGGTGCAGTGAAATTTTTTTATTATAATGGAAAGGATACAAATTAGTAATATTGTTACACTATTAGTACCGAGGTGCAGTGAAATTTTTTTATTTAAATGGAAAGGATACAAATTAGTAATATTGTTACACTATTTAACTTTTCGTATACCTTCTATAGAGCTTTTTTATCCTAAAATGCACTAGTGACATTTTTATTTCTATTTAGCTAGTGTAACTTTTCTTTGCCATTTTTGTAATCTTTGGTTTAAAAATTTGTAGATAGGTAGGTACATTGTAGAGGCGGATTGATATTTTTCATTTTATTATTAGACTCTTGTGGTCACCCTGCTTCTGATTTCGCGTTCTGATTCAGCGCTGAACGATGTAAGTTCAACGGCCACACGGGACATTTTTGTGAGTTACATGTTTGTGTACTCTGTTGCGTAGGTATGTCTTTTCCCTAACAAATATATTTGTTCTTAGTTCAAAAAAGTTTTTCATACAATAAATAACGCAACATAATATTATAAACAGGAAGGACGGTATCAAACTTTAATGATTAGCGCTTTTGACCTAAACCATTGAAATTATCAACGCTAACAAACTGTTAGATAGTAATTTATAATAGCGCCCTCTATTGTCCAAACTGTTGTACCAAACATAATGTGCACTTTGCGTGTGAAGCTTCCTTTCTAAGTTTTAAAAGAGAAAACCTCTATTGTGTGTGACAATTATTTATGTCCTTAATGTAAAATAATGTATCCACGCCCCATCAAAATATATTTTTTATTTGTTAGGTGTAAATTATGGCACATTATAATAATATATTATCTTTGATATAAAACACTGTAAAAGAAAATTACTTAGCTTTATCATACTGTAACGAGTTGTCTAGTCCTTGAAAAAAATTTGAAAAAAATTGAAAAAATATAACTATGTAAACGACAAAAGGAAACTTAGAGCAAACACAAAGGTACATTAGAATCCAAAAAAATACTAGTTATTGTTTAATAATCCCTTGATACAGTTATTATAGCGCACAGTGCAGCTGTTCTTATTAGTCCGTGTCAGTCAAGCGTTAAAAGTGCCTACCTTCTATATTTAAAATACTCGTATTAGCATTCTTCAAAAAATTATTTATACAAAATGCCCTCAGTAACTATAAAGATTAAAAAGCAAAAGACCAATATCATAAATCCGCTAAAACATATTAAAGTATCCGCACAAAATTCACGATCGAATAGTGTCGCGCAATTCAAAAATAGAATCACTATACATTTTTTTTTCATAAATAAAATCGACACAGTGTCGACATTAATCGCATTGATGCGTCTATGAAAATAAATTGTTTATATGTATATGTACAAGAAAATACGTAACGGTCAGTCAGTTGTCAGTTACTTACGGGAAAGAGGGGCGTACGACGCGTCCTCGCGTTCATGAAATAAAATTGTTTTCCCGTCGTACTACAACGCAACACGTGGTACGGAAAAACGAAAACTTTTGCTAACAAATTTAGTTGATTAGCAAAACTTTGCGAAAGTTCACCGGCCGAAATAAGTGTAGTGTGTGTGCAAATTTGTGGTTAAGTGTGTGTTGGATGTTTGTTTAAAGTTACCGGTGAGTTTAAAGGTTTAAAGATGTATATTTTTAGTCTATTTATTTGTTTTATGATGTGCTTTTACTAGAACTATTTACGTGCTTTATACGCGAATTAATTTGTCATTGACGCAATACGCGTGTTTTGAACGGGTTTAATTTATTATTTTATAGCGAATGAATGTTATTGCCTGTAATAATAAATCTAGGAAAAACATAAATTTTAAATCTAAACAAAGTTCTTGTGATGTTTCTGAATGTTATCAAGTAAGTAACTTTTGTTATAGTGGCCTGTACTTTTAAATATTCACGAATTTATACATTGTGACTTATAAAAACGTATATATGGAAAAGAAATACAATAAATTAATATAGTTACATGCTTTTATTCTATAATTTAAAAAATATATATATAGAAAATATTCGGCTTACAAAGTTTTTTTAACTTCTACAACACAACCGCGTACAAACAAGATTATGTTGATTTAAAACAAAATATTTCAAAATGTTATGACATGATCCTTATAAATCTATATTTAGCTCATATTATTGATTGAATTATCCCTCCGATGACCTTTAAAAATTAAAAGGCATATCTAATACAGTTTACTTATATATCTGTTATGGAGATTCCACACTTCATTTGTCAAATTATTAATTACAAGCATTGACATTATTATTGTATAATATATATTCGTGTAGATGAAGACTCTATAGATTATTTTAATGAATAGACGTTTTACTAAGATTTTAAAAGTTATTATTGTACATGTACACACTTGACATTGTACCATTTTGAAAATCTTTATTTAAACATAAAGGTAGGAAGTTTATAGCTTTGCTTTGTAAGTACAATGCAGAATATTTCATACGGTTTTACAATATTTTGTTTGTGTTATTTTTTTGTATCACAAAGTTAAGATTTCTGTCCACTACAACGCATCATACTATGACCATAATATAGTAACGTATCAGGTAAAAAAAATATAAAAAAGAATATTATATGTCATAATGACCAAGTGGTGAAGGCACACGCTTTGTAAACACGAGGTCGAGAGTTTGAATCCAAGCAAGTACCAATGTGGTTTTTCAAACCATAGATAATAATTAAATGTACTTTCTAAGTTTATCTGACTGACGGTGAAGGAAAACATCTTGAGGAAACCAGTAGTTTTTAGTAAGTCTGAAATCGCCAATCCGCCTTGAGGAAACGTGGTGATCAATGCTCTTACCTTCGCTGTATGAGAAGAGGCCATTCTCTGCAGTGGGATAGTAATAGGACGATATGACGAACCATATAAACTTGTACGAAATATAACATTGTAAACAATGTAATAAATATAAAATACCTTTTACTCACAGCTAAAGAATTACTGTAGGAAAGCAATTAATCAATCACCGGATTAAATTCTGTCATAATTCTTAGTTTTCATAGCCAAGAATACATTCTATTTTGATCGCTTTTTAGATATTGTAAAATACTAGCTCACATTTACCACATTTTTTTGTCGGTACTTACAAATATATATATATACTTATAAATCGTTCGGAAGCACACCCTCCGACGACATTATTATAAAAATATATTTCAAACGCTTTTACAAAATCGTGATGTCGAAGTAACAATGTAAGAACAAATACACAAATTCGTCCGAGAATATCTCAAACTTACAGATTTTCAAATACAGATTAGATAAAATGAATACAGTGTATTAGACATAGTTAATTAATATAACTGAGCCGCTTAGCCCAATTTAATTCACAAGATGTCAGAATTCAATAGAATAAATCATCTTGATCTTCTTAAATTTAAGAGCTCTGCTCTTGTCGGTGAAATTGATGCAATCCCCTCCAACCAGTCCTATCCAGTGCCTTTTCCTTCAGTTCCTGGTACGACATGGCAGCTAGATTTCTCTTTATCTAATTTAGGTACGAGATCCTAGGCCTACCTCTTCCTCTCTTTCCACTCTATATTTCCATCCAGAATATTACAGATAAGGTTGTCATTTCGTAACAGGTGCCCCAACATTTTTCCTCTCCTAATGTCAATTGTCTTTAAAATTCTCCGTTCCTCATCGACAAGTTTCAAAACATCCTCATTTCTCATCAACTCAGTCTAGCTAATCTTTTCCATTCTTCTCCAGCACCACATTGGCACAACTGGCGTGATGATACTATCATCATTGTAAATTTTGTTTCAGACAACAAACGTCTACAATTACTAGGCATACAAAGCATAGTTAAAAATATTTTTACACTAGAGATTTTATGATAAAGAAGCTTTTCAAAAGCTGGCCAAGGTTATACAGCTGGTCTATTGTTTTAATTTAGATGACATTTTAAGGGGAATAGCGAAAACATGAGTTATTCCGGTCGGGTCCCCTGGAGAGCGGTTTTTATTTTATTATACTTTCTATTCTGGTCTGATAGATCTCCCCTGTAGGGGATCACTAATAAATTTTAATTTAAATATTTCATTCCGGTTGGATTTCCTAGTTTTCTTTTGACAGATTTTTGGGACAGCTATCAACAAAACACATACACAACTTCACACGCCTATCTCTCATTAATAGGGTAAGCAGAGACTATAAAACGCCATTTGCTGCGATCCAAACATGCAATATGAAGTAACTATTATGAATGGCAATCGCGATCTCCAAAATCTGTGATTTTAGTACAAAGTACGCTAAAAATAATGGTACATGTGAAGCAAACCTTAGCAATTTTATTGCTGGTCATTAGTCATCAAATCATTACGAGAATGCGGACCTGTCTTAGGAATAAATGCCTATTCAAACATATGCATTTTTTAGAAATAAAGGCCTATTCAAACATAAGCGATATGCGCTGCCGCTATGGGTAGAGGTGAATACCGCGCGGATTTCGCTCTGGTATTTAGTATGAAGTTCTGCGGCTAGACCAGAATACCTCAAACCCCCTCGAACTGGCGAAAAGTCCATAATTCGTGAGCGAAACTCACGTGGTGTTCTACCGGATAGGATAGCGAAATTCGCTTTCATGTGAACAGTAGTATTAATAATAATAATATTTTTATACTTTTAAATGTTTTTTTTTTGTTTTATTGAAATATGTATCTATTTACAATTGTTTTTAATAATAAAAAAAATTAAATACAGAGAATAATAATAACTTTTTTGATGTAAAAGACAAAACAATACATAAATCCACATGACAATATTGTTAGCTAGGCGGCTGTAACAACAACCTTCAAGTCAGCCCTCCCCAAGCCCGTGCTAGTTATGAACTGTGTTACAGGCAGGTTAAGGATAATCCCAACAGCACAGTTACAGCCGTCGCGTACCAGTAATGAACGTGTTGTGGATTTTCGAATTACTGAACCCCCAAACTAGGCACTGCCTATTTCTATGAGTATCAGGTTGTGAGGTATTTTTAAAGAAATTAAAGGAAATGAAAACAAATATTACCGCATACCCACTCCAATTTCCTTAACGCATTCGGTAGCGAATACCGCTCAGGTCCGAATAGGCCGTTACGGCTTAATTATTTACTAACGTCAACAAATTATTGAATATTTTACCACCCATGCCTTGTATTGTCATGCTCACTAAAATGTCATGACTTGTGGTGTCGTATTGGCCGGGTCATCACCTTCCCTCTAATATGGCGAAGGTGATGATGGCTAGTCTGTGCGTCATGCTCGTGAACGGGTGCTACCTGGGATGACTGGTCAATCTTAGCATGGTAAACATTTAAAACTTAATCCAGTATTACCTTGTCGTTCAATATGACCGGGAAATGCATATACCTTTTTTTAATTTTAATTAAAATACGTAATCAAATTACCATACTAGATGAAACTAAATAATTGAAATCCTCTATTATCATTTCTTTTATTTTTTTTAATCTTAGTTATTAAATTTATTGGTTGTTTTGTAATAATTACTTTGTATGGTTCTTTGGTTGCGTTGATGTGTTAAAATTTTTAACTCATACAAAAAACTTTAATTATCTGGCGATTGAAAAGAGTGGCGTGAGTTTCTTGCCAGTTCTTCTTACAGCTCTACCTCTTCAGCGAACTGGCTGTAGGTTAATTAGCTGACTTTAATTTTGACTTTTAATAAGCATCATACTTTATGATTAAAATGAAATAAATGCTTTGACTTTGACTCAAAGAAAACGGCAAAGCTAATGCGAGATGCTATTTTTTTTTGGTTTGGCTACTTTTAATGGACAAATTTTTTTTTACCTTTTGTTATCTTTTGCACTAAAGTCAATCAAATGATGATGATGCAATATAATGTACTTACATATATGAATAAACTTATTTCTGTAGTTCAATCGTTAAAAGAAAAACACAATGTTTTCATAATATTTACTTCATAGATGTTACGGTTATGAGGTTATACTTATTCGAGTTGAAATAAAGTGTTCGTACTTTAGAATTTAGGCGCCTGGCTCATCCCTTTTGTTTTCCCATGCCTCCCTTATTCCCTTCCTCGTCATGAGTGACAACAGCTTCGTTGTTCTATCTTAACTTTATCTCTACAATATTTGAAAAACACAGCCTAGTCATAGAGCTAGCAGACAGTAATCACTTAAAAACATCAAGTATGGCGTTTGCGTGTTTGCTAACAAAATTGAATGAAGTATGGCGCAGGAAGTCTACTTTTAACAATGTCTTCATTTAAGCGTTATTTTATTCGCTCATTAATTCAAATAGTAGTAATATGTTTTTGTTAGCAACCTTCGAGAAATACCCTAAAACTCACCTGGATGACGTATCTCCGTTTACCAATCTCCTTATAAAATAGCGAATGAACATGTTATCATGGACATTGTGTACACTCCATTAGTGCAGACGAGCCGACCCCGGGGTTATCGGCGTCCCGTCGCATAGGTCAACGCATTTCTGCTACCGGCTATCTTTATCATTCTTTGATCGTTATATTATATAAAAGGTGTTGTGTCAGTGTATAGGGAAATTGATTAGCTTAACATTATACGTCATAATCTATATATATAAAAATGAATCCCTATTTCCCTTGGTCATGGCATCACGCGTGAACGGCTAGATCAATTTCGAATTTTTTTTGTTATTGTCAGGAGAAGGTTCTTATAAAAGAAAAACTAAGAAAATTTCGCGGTGATTTAGAAAGTTTAAGAATACTTAACCACCATATTAAATTTAAACCGCTAAACCGATTTCGATGAAAATTGGTATATAGTTAGATTTGGTTTCGGGACATACTCTACTTTTTATCCCGATAATCGCTCTGTTTTCCGAGTTACATTAATTAAACACATAGCAATTTTTGCGCGGGCGAAACCGCAAGGCGCAGCTTAGCATTAAAAAATAGAAAAGTCTCTCAGAATGTTGTGTTAAAATCAACAAATTACTTCGGTGTTTTGCATCTCTGACATTACATTACTTGCATCTTGTTTTCTTTTAAAGCATTAATAGAAGTATATATTTTTGTATACAAAACAAAATTTTACATACTACAAAAATATTTATATTTCTATTCTATTCATAGAATAGATAAAAAAATGTCTAGGGCCTCAGGTCACACAGCATTGCTTTTAAAATATTGTTAGCGGGATCTGATTAGGATGACAGCTGTCGTCACTTAGCGAAATAGTTATGTTGTTATTGAATCATTTCGAAAATGTATATTGAAAAGTTTAAATAATAAATTATGCAAAAAATGCTGCAAAATATAATAATTTAGTCGTTGTTACACGTACAAACAATAAAAAAATATTAGTTTGTGGCACCTGTTACAACATTTTGTACGCTTTGTGGATTTGACTAAAATTTTCAAAATTAGTTCAAATGCATTTAATTAAAGTGTGAACTGATCAATTTTTGGCGTTATTCCAGTTCTTTATCATGCAGACGTAAAAGCGCGAATGCTTTTTGAAGATTAATAAACAAATCAATTCTGGATATTTCTTGAACTCTGCATTCGAATAAACACACTACACGCTTTTAAACACGATATTATAGAAAATGTATTTGATTTATCAGCCAGTATTTGAATTTTAGAATATGTACCTATTCGTTATTTGGTTATTTTTACTTTTGGATATCGATAAGACTCTTCTTTGCCGAATGATAAGCCGTTGGTCCAGGAAAAGTAGTAACATTTGTTGGAAGGATGGTCCCTAATATGAAATATGCTTTTAAGATTAAGCACTTGGCTATTTTATATTATTGGGCTCAATATTTGGCAAAGTAGACCGCTGTATTTAATGAAAGTTTTTGCTATTGCAATCTCAAGAGAGTGCACAAAACCATATCCAAGAACGGGCATTGGCTGCCAATTTGAAAATTGAACTGCCAAGAAACTACGAGTAGGTACTCACCTCTAAGATTCACCTACAATGTTTACTACAATGCTCCACAAAAACAAAGAAATACGTTAAACATTGCAATTACCGTTGCACGGTGGTTAATAAAATGTGTACGTGGGCGCGGCCTCGAATGTAATTATTTTGGTCGTGCAATACAGTGTTTGCACGCCTCTGTCTCCGAGTGCTGTGATAAAACTAAAGTAAACACATTCTTTTGGCACGCATGTTATCGCATTCTTAAGTAAATTCGGACTTTATTTATTGATTTATAAAACTGAATTTAAAATAAGCGCACGTAATCTGATTCTTTTGGATTGAAATACGAAAAGTTTGGCGTAAATAACACGTAGAGAAGAAATTTGAATATATTCCACTATTGCACTGGTGTTGCACTATTTAGTCAAGTACCTTTTGTATCCCTGAGAGACAACAATTATATATTTTTTTTTAATTTGTTTACCAGTCCTGCAGTTAATTTCTACGTTTTGTCGCCGGGTATTTTAGATTTTGGTTTTCATTACGCAGAACGCTGGAATAAATTTACTCACCTGATAAAAGGCTGTATCCTCCAATCATTGCAAAACAATGTTATGAAAATACAACAAAACAGTCACCGACCTTCAGCAAACTAGAATGATAGAAAAGAAGAAACAAGCAAAAATATAATATTGAAACAAAAAGCCCGAAAAAAACAAAGTGAAGAGAAAGATACCCTTTTTTTTCTCGTGCTGACGCTAAATTTAAATATTATGTAACCTATGTCACGCCCACAATTAACACGAATCTTCTCTTATGTTAAAATCTAGTGCAATGTAGGCTGTAGAGCGTGCCAAAGAAATAGACATACATACATACATAAGCTCAAAGAACATTACCCTCGGCAGTCGGGCAAAAATAATTGAACCAAGGATATAATTTATTAGTGATTGTATAGACATAATGATTGATAAATCCAAACAACTGACTAAACGACATAACATTTTTCCATCATGAGAAGAACGAATGAAAGAAAAAAAAAGATGTTAGTGCAAGAAAACAAAAACAGAAACATTTGAGAAACAAAGTAGGTTTATCCTCGTTTTTGCACCAAACGGGTGTCTAGGCCTATGTAATCAGGGCCTAGCGCTGGTTTTCAACTGGAGCCCAGAAGTAGTGACACACGACACCAACTTAGTCATGATAATAATTATAACAAAATTTATGAGGAAAGCTCAGTTGATATTTCAACAAATTAATTAATTAAATGACAACAGACAAATGTTTTAGAAATCTATCATCACCAAATTCATTATGTAAGTCGTCCAAAAGATATATATGTATATTTTCTAATAATAAAAAGTTGTTTTTTGTTTCTTTTATGACTAAATATTTAAGGAATTTGGGGGCTTGGCACTTATACACGAGAATAAAAGTGAGCATTTGATAGATCTTCATAGTTAATTTAATTATCGCATTTTATATGTTTTGCAGTTTTCTATAAGCTAAGATCCTCTTCATCATTTCAAGCTTGTGACGTTGAACTGCTGGACAAAACCTGACTATTTAGATTTCTATGAAAATACGTGGTGCAGTGGTAGCGCAAGCGACTGCATTGCACGAGGTTGTGGGTTCGATCTCCACACGGGACAAAACTTTGACTGATCCATAAATATTTTTGTCAAGTCTGGGTGTACTTTGTGTCCGTCAATTGGTCAAATGTATATTTGTAAGTCCCCCGTGACACATGGCTTCTTCCCAAGTGTGAGAGTAGTCTTATAAAAAAATACATTTTTTTAAAATTATATTTATATCTTATTTTGATAATAAACTTACAAGTAAGTATGTTTACGACGTCGTCATCATGAGAGATTGGAATTTATATTTATATCTTTTTAAAAAGTAATATACTTTTGCGTAACAACTTCGTAATAATTTATTTCCAATAGAATATTTAGTGTAATATGCTTTAGAATTGTATTTTGATAAAATAAAAGTATTCAGTGGTTCTGAGCATGAGATTTGACCTCATTTATTTTACTAATAGGAAAAAGCAGAGGTTATAATATATAAAGTGGAAGAGTTTGTTTGTTTGTTCGAACGAACTCTGGAACTACCAGTCTGATTTGAATAATTCTTTTTGCATATGATAGCCCAGTTCTTGAGGAAGGTTTAAAGCTTTATAACATCACGCTACTGGCGACGGGAGCAAAGCATAAAGCAAAAGCGCGGGTGAAAACGCGCTGCGGGAGGCTAGTATTACTAAATTAATATCTTTACTCTCTATAAACGCCGACTATGTAGTGAAAAAACCTTATCTATTTCACAGTCACTGTACATACTGTGTGTAGTATCAAAATTTATATGATACATTTCATGCTGCCTTATTTCATACTGAGATAAATAGAAGAAAGATGACGTCATTCACTTTGATTTATAATGAAAGATAATATTGTGCTAAATATAAATGATTAATAATATTATGTGTAGTAACATCGGTCGTAAAGTTAATTTGGGAATTATATTTGAGGACATCGAGGCTATTTGCTTAATGACCTAATATACTACATCTGATATTCTGCAAGGTTAAATAATTTCACATTAGAGTTCGTAAATAAATGACTTGATTAAATTAATTTTAATTGCATACAGGTCTTAAAATAATTGTATTTTTTTATTTGACAAGCACTAGTTTTGTTCGCTCGTCTAAAACAGAAGTTTTACAGAAACTTGTACGAATCAAAATTTACTTGGAATCTTCAGAATAGTTCATAATTGTATTTTTCTCTGAGAACCAGAAGCATAGGTGTAATATTTCTGTCATGCGAGGCGACAATTTAAAAACAAATATTATTTTAAAATATAAACCTCATTATAAATTTGAATGTCATAATTGCCTTTTTTTCGTCCTAATATTGATTTAACAGCAACCGAAGCAAATGTTTCTAGGGAAACTTACTCAACTCTAGGGTCAGCGCGTTGTAAGGTAAAATTAATCAAAGTCCTCAACAAAGCCTTATAAAACGCACTGAGTTCTAACTTCTTATTTTTATTGAGATTTAAAAGGCTGAATATATAGAGAGGTTTCCCTCTTCAGTAACTTACAACATACTACATAAAGAAAAACCTCTTGATATCATTGTCCCAGTTAACAAAAAATAAATAGCGTGAGAAATGCTTTGAAAATTTTATTGGAGAATTTGTTATTTGGTTGCTATCTATTGATTAAGCCAAACAGTCTTACAATTTATATCAATGCGGCATAGCAATATAATGTCTGGTAGATTTAACTTGTCGATTTTTTTTATTTAGTAAAACTTTTATGGAAATTATAAAAAAAAAAAAAATTGCCAATAATGATAAATGCAAAGCTGTAAAAAGATACTTTTATATAAGAGAATTTGTCAAAAATAATGTAGCATGTAAACAACCATAAATGCTTTCCGGACCATTACGTTGGACGTGAGGTAGATGAATAAAGGTTGACAGATTTAGCAGACAATTGATGCATGAATACACCATACATTTAGTGATATTGTCTATTTAATAATAAATAATTAGAATATTTTATTTAATCCGGGCAAGTACCAATGTGATTTTTCATATCATTATGTACTTTCCAAGTTTATCTTGGACATTTTCTACTCACGGTGAAGAAAAACATCGTGAGGAAGCCTGGACTCAAAAGTCTGTAATTGCCGATGCGCCTTGATAAAGCCTGGTGATTAATATTTATTCATTCATACCTTCTCTATATATAATAATAATAATAATAATAATATTCTACCACATTCACACAGCGCCATCTAGCCCCAACTTAAGCAATTATATTTGCTTGTATTATGGGTACTAAACAACTGATATACAACTTATATACATTTTTTTTTTGTAAATACATACATGTTATAGATAAATTACACCCAGACACAGAACAAACAATCATGCTCATCACACAAAGGTTTGTCCTGGGTGGGAATCGAACCCACGACCTCTATATATATATTATATTCTTGCTCTTTCTGCCTTTGCCCTGCAGCGGGACAGTGAACAGGCTGGTTTTAATATTAGTATAATATTTTTATACAATAAGAAAACTGCAACTAAACTTTGATTTTATATATTATTGATTTATTAACAGTACTAAGTAATTAATCCTTAACATTTTGTAACTTTTACATTGTTTATATAAACCAGCTGCTTCACCTATGAATTTTAATGTATGATCACAAAAATTAATCTTAAACTGTATAATTATAACAATTCACGAAATGCATTGTGTTATTGGTGAAATTTTGGGTAAGTATATATTTTGGATCGACTCCAAAACAATTAGTGCAGTTGCTGTGCTACCGTAAGGGCTGTCAAACGTCCACCATTTGTTCCAAGCACCTAGATTTATAGCTTTACAAACGTGTGATAAACTCGGCCAATACGGACTAAAACAATTTAAATTATCCGTTTGGTATGACGTCCAATTCTCAATACAAGTTTTGATTTGCTCGTATATTGCCATTGCAAATTTCAGTGTTGCTTGCATTTTGTTATGATGTTCACGTTGGATATGTTTATAAAATTATTATTTGAATTTAGACCTTGTGACGGGCATGATTTTCCGTCACTACACTTGTATATACTTGTTACTTGTTACTTGTTACTTGTTGGTGGGCTCGTTGTCCGCATTTAGACCTCTTGGTCTTTTGTTGCGTCCGGTTTGGCTGGATTACTTCATCCAGCCCAACTCCGCCCAGAAGCGCAGAAGCTTCCTGGGATCTTCGCAGGCTTCGCGGAGAGACCTCGGGTTGCCGAGGATTTGTGCCCGATGTGTCATCACTCCCTCGCATTCCAGGACTACGTGGGCGACGGTTTCATCGTGCTCTATGCATGCTCTGCACAGAGGACTGTCGGTAATGCCTAAAACATATAGGTGTTTATTAAGAGGGCAGTGGCCTGTGATAGTGCCCACCATTATGCGCAGGTCATCCCTTCTTAGGTTGATTAAGTGTATACTTAGCTTTGTCGATGGTTGTGGCAGAGCTTCTTTTGACTGTCTACAGTCGTTAGAACTTGCCCACTGCATCTGGTGTTGTTCACGGGCCCATTCTCTAATCCACGAGCGGAGTAGACTCGCAGTGATGGGTAACATTGGTTCGGGTCCGATTGGTGGGTTGTTGGACCCTCGCCTTGCAAGCTCATCCACTGCATCATTCCCGAGAGATCCGCTATGCCCCTTCATCCACTGGAGTGTCACCTTGTTGCTTACTGCAACTTTTTCCAGTGTTGAGTGACATTCATATATGAGCCCTGAGTTTATTACGTTACTTACAAGAGCCCGAAGTACTGCTGCGCTGTCAGAGAGTATTCTGATGTCGAAATTGGTTATCTTTCGACGCAGCACCGTTTCTGCCGCTTTAGTTATAGCTACGCATTCACACTGGAAAATCGAGCTATTTGTCCCTAGAGCTGTTGATAAACTGATATTTAGGTCCATCGAGAATATTCCTGCACCGGTACCTGATTTGGTCTTAGAGCCATCCGTGTAGATACGCACCTCATTTACACCCGAATAGTCTGTTGTCGATTCTTGCAGTTGAACATAGTAACTACGTTCAAATACCTGTTTTTTGGGGATCCTATCATGGGGCGCCTCGATTAGCGGTTGGTGCGCAATTGCCCTGCTCAGTATCTTAGTGTGTGGTCCCCGGTCCTCGTGCCACAGTCCTGCATGTTTGAGCCTTATCGAGGAGGCTTTTGCCTCTTGTTGTACGTACAAATCAAGAGGCAAAAGTCCCAGCAAGACTTCAAGGGCTGCGGTCGGTGTGGTGCGCATGCTTCCTGTTATAGCCATGCAAGCATGTCTTTGGAATTGTCGCATCTGGGTTTTTACAGTGCAGAGATCTGTTCTAGGCCACCAGATCACTGCACCATAGGTGATAATAGGTCTAATTACGGCAGTATAAAGCCACATTGCAATCCTGGGGGAAAGTCCCCAGGTTTTGCCTATGAGGCGTTTGCACTGCCAAAATATGATACAAGCCT
Organism: Parascotia fuliginaria; assembly: GCA_963082885.1. Lineage (NCBI taxonomy): Eukaryota > Metazoa > Arthropoda > Insecta > Lepidoptera > Erebidae > Parascotia > Parascotia fuliginaria. The sequence continues at coordinate 16,725,229 of OY720177.1, forward strand.
TGGTTAACTTTTGTTCTATATGAGTGTTCCAGAGCAGTTTGGAGTCAATAATTACACCTAGATATTTGACCTCATGTGCTCTGGTCAACTGGGTGCCCAAAAGTTCCGGTAGATTAAGGATTGGTGTTTTCCTTTTGTTGGTAAACAGAACCAGTTCCGTTTTCGATGGATTAACCGAGAGTTCATGTTCTGTGCACCATTTTTCTACGATCTTCAAAGCGGATCGCATTAGGTTGCATAGCACTCCCTCAAATGGCCCATTCGAAAGAATGGCAATATCGTCCGCATAGCCTACGGTGTAATACCCACCGTCGTTTAGACGACACAAAAGTTCGTCCACTACGATATTCCAGAGCAGTGGTGAGAGAACTCCTCCTTGCGGACAGCCCCTCGATACCACTCCTCTGGTAGTGGTATTCACCGTGTACCTTACAGCTCTGAGTTTTAGCATGTTGTCGATCCATCCACTAATGGTGTCATCTACCCCATGCTTTCTCAGAGCTCGACTTATGCTCGTGAAGTTTGTTTTATCAAAAGCACCTTCTACATCGATGAAAACACCAATAGTAGATTGCTTCGCTGATAGAGAGCTTTCAATGCGTGTTACTACATCATGAAGAGCTGACTCCGTTGATTTACCTGGGCTATATGCATGTTGTTGCTTATGCAGAGGACAACGTTTCAGGGCGACATTCCTTATTTCCCAGTCGCATAGCCTCTCCAGAGTTTTGAGCAAAAACGAGGTAAGGCTGATGGGTCTGTAGGATTTGGCCTGAGTGTAGTCGCTCTTTCCAGGTTTGGGTATGAAGACAACTTTGACTTCGCTCCACTGCTTCGGCGTGTATCTGTATGCTAAGCACGCCCGATACAGCTGTACAAGATGTGGTGTTACATCTTGGCAGCTCCACCTTAGCAGTCCAGGAAAGAGTCCGTCTATGCCTGGTGATTTAAACGTTTGGAAGCTGTTTAGCGCCCACGCTACTTTGTCGTTTGTAACGACCGTTTGGGCGGTGGTCCAGTCACACTGTTTTGAAACATGTTCAGTTTCTTCCCATTCTGCTTCATCCCTGGTGGCGAAACCTGGAAAATGGGTGCTCAGCAATACTTCACATGTTTCAGTGTCGGATTTGGTGAATGTGTTATCCGGTTTTTTGAGCGATCCAAGTGTGTGGTTGTCCTTGGCCAAAATAGCCTTGACCCTGATCGCTTGATGATTTGATTCGATGTTGCTACAGAAACGTTTCCAGGCTTCACTTTTACGCGCACGTATACGTTTTTTATAGTGATATTGGAGCGTTTTGTAGTTGTCCCAGTCTTCCTCTTTCCTGGTGTTCATTGCCCTATTAAAGAGCCTTCTTAGTTTTTGTCTAAGTTTTTCTAGCTCTGAACCCCACCAGCGTTGATTCTGCTGGTGTGGTTTAGGAATGGTTAAAGGGCAGGTTTGTTCGAACGAGTTAGTAAGAATTGAAGTTAATTTACTTACATATTCTTCGATGTCTGATGTGCCGCTGAAACTGTGCTTGATACCCAGTTCTCGCAGCTGCATCTCAGTGATTTCTCTAAACTTGACTATGTTGGTCTTACGTGGGTTGCGTTTAGGTTCGATAATTTTTAGTTCCTTTGCTAGTTTATAACATAGGTACCTATGGTCTGAGGAGGAGGGCTCTTTTGAAACATGCCAGTTCGACACGTAAGAAGCTATCCCCTCTGATACTAGTGTTATGTCGATTATAGATTGGGCCCGAGACGTTACAAAAGTAGGTTCTGCCCCTCGATTCAATATTTGGAGATTAGTAGTAAATAGATAACTTACCAGGTCCTCTCCTCTTCGATTTGATGTGGAACATCCCCACAGTGAGTGATGCGAGTTGGAGTCCACTGCGATGATCAGCTCCTGCTTGTTTCGTTCGCAGTGCTGGATGAGTCCCATTAGTTCTTGCGACGGTACCTCCTCATCGATCGGTAGGTAGGCTGAGGCCAATACCAGCTCAGGTGAGTCTGTACATAGACTGCTCGGGAGCCTGACTGCCGTCAAGTTTCTAGAGCAGAATTCGTTCATAAGTACTGTCGGTATGTTGATAGGAACCAAAATGCATGTACGCGGGTTACTTACGGTGGTGTCAAGAATTAACTTCTTGTTCGGATTATTGAGTCCGCATATGCGGTTGCCATTGATCCACGGCTCCTGGATCAAGGCCACGGACTCGGTAGTAGTCTCCAGCATTCGTCGCAGGGTAGCCGTTGCGGTTTTGCTATGTTGGAGATTGATTTGGACGATACTTAAACCAGCATCATCCGCAGCCGTTGGTTTCGGTCCAGTTCCACTAGAGGGGATGACTTTCCAAGTCATCCCCCTCCGTAGTGTTGCCACTCGAGCTACCAACGTTGCTAGTTGTTGACTTCGCCTGTGACGACCCAGCATACCCTCTCGAGGTGGAAGGCACTGCACCGTCTTTGGCGAAGTACTTATCCTGGTTGCCGGCTGGACTTAGCTTTTCAACCGAGTCCAATTGGCTAGACCAGGGTCGTTTGGGGTCTGGTTTAGTGGTCAGACTCAGCTTTTCAGCCGAATTCAGCCTTCCAGACCGAGATTTTTGCAGATCTGACCCCGCATTGCTCTTAACGGTCTCCTGCAGCCTTTCGGCCGCAGGTTTCCCGTCTGAAGCTTGCGCTGGGCCAGAGCATTGCTTGCTGGGTTCAGGCAACTCATTTTGCAGAGCACCACCTGAATCCCCGAAGTACCTTACATAGACCGACCCTAGCATATAGCTCATACGTCGGTCTCTGGCGGTGATCTTGGGAATGTCGGTTATGGGTATGCCCAAAATTAGGAACGTACCCATGTTTCCATTCCCATCGACTTGTCTCTCCGCATGGTACAGAGACCAATTCAGCACGTCCACCCAGTTGTTTTGGCAGGCCAGAATCATGCTAAGTGTTTCTGACACTCCCTCATACTCCGGGATGAACAGCGCCGCCTTGGCTCTGCGAGGTATGTCCACCTGCCGTTTGACCACAAGCTTGGTCCCCTGATGAGGCGACAGCATTTCTGCTGTCGTCTCGCGGAGCCAGTCCAGAGCTCTTTGGTCTTCACACCACAGCTTGAGGACGCCCTCCCCATGGTGAGCTTTGCCCCTGAATCCAGGAGCGTACGGTGCGACCGCATTCGGGTCGAAGGGTTCGGCTAAGGCCTTGGTGACGGTTTCCATCACTTTCCCCTCCAACGCCTTCATGATGCCGCCCGCCTGCTCTGGACTCAGGTCGGTAAATGGTTCGGTCATTACCGCGACGCAAAGGTCATTGGCCTTCATTACGTCTGAGTAACTGACCGGACCAGCTGTGCGACCAGGAGTTTGGCTGGGTTTTGGCTTCTTGCTAAACCCGCGCGGCGATAGGGAATCATCCGCGCGAGGCCTCTTAACCGGGTTGGTCTTGCTAGGCGCTCCACCCGAGTTGAGAATCAGCTTCTTCCCTGCCTTGCCTGGTCCTTTATGTTTTGGTTGGTTGGCAGCCACGCCTTTGAGAATGGTGGACGTCTCAGTTGGTTTCTTTGCCGTCACGAGGTTTGTGCTTTCGCACTCACTCGCAGGCACCAACTGCCTGGCTGCCTTCCTTTCCTGTCTAGCCTTGGCTTTCGCCGCTGCTCGATTGGTTTTAGCCTTTTTAGGTACGGTTCCCCCTTCGGCATCAGGGATGCCTTTAGGGAGTGCAGGGGTCGACGACCCTTCAGCCGGGACTAGCTTCGCACTTTCGCACGGGACTGCAGGGAGTCTTACAGCCGGTCCTAGCTTCTTATCCGTGCCGTTACGTCGAAGTTCAGCTCGTGCCGCGCTTCGTCGCACCTTGGCTGGTTTTTTATGTTTGTTGGCTTCCTTCACTACCACATTCCATCCCTTTGCTGCCCTTGCGAACGGCGTTGGGATGGCCTCCAGTAGCTGCCGCATATCCAACGGCGATCTTTCAGCCGATGAAGTTGCGGATGGAGCCGATTTTTGGTCGGTGTTTGTAACAGCACTTTCGCACTGTACGGTCGGTTGTTGTGTGTTTTTTCCCTTATCCATAAAGGTGGTTTCAAACTTTCGTCCTCGGTAGCGTTCCACCCTCCTTGGAGCCCGCAGTAGGGGGTGCCATGTTGACACCAGAACTACTACTGAGGATATAGGGTCCGTGGTTACAGAAGAGTCGAGCCAAGAAACGCGAAGGGGTTCTTGGGCTGCCCCTGGCCGGGAATAACCAGAAGCTCACCCTAGGCCCCGCACGCTCCGACTGACTCCCCATTAACCCGCAACCCTAGCCTGGTGGTCCTCTGACGGAACACCTCAGCCGATTGATCGTGCCTGGCTAGGACACAACCTCCCGTTTAGAACAAATCCCGGCCCAAAGAGGCGTGTTGTCCAGTGGCAGTGAACTACTCCGCACCACCACCAGACTCAACCTCCAGGATTCCTTCATCGTCCTTACACGGGTTTCCACGCACGGCACAAACACGCGGGTGGCTATGAGCTTTTCAGCCCTCTCTAACCTCCTGTTTCTTTCGGAGATTAGGTCCGTGAAGTACAGCCACAAACCTTCACAGCTGATTTGAAGGGAAATAAGGATAGGATAGGTTATTAGGATGCTTCTGGAGGAGCGGCTGGTTCTTCTAGTTGTGCACATCATGTCGGCATGATGTGTACATAACAGGCAGCAACCACATGAAGGAAAAGTAACCAGTCTTACCTAGGGGATCATGGCAATTGTATGCTCCTACCTAGGTCATTCGCCATCTTGATCACCGGACAGGTAACCATGATAGAGACGAACCTATCTAAACTAGCGACCGGTCGCAAATTTATGTTGAGTTTGGCCCGCCTCCGCCCTCTTGTATATACTTATTTTAGCCCACTAAAGTGATTCTGCCTGATGGTAAGCAGTCATTGGAATCCAGTGGTCGTGGACACCATTCCATAAGCCATCGTGTTATACTGCTGAAGCACTGGCCTTTTCTACGTCGGCTCTAAGAGCTGCCTTTTTTCAAATACTTGTTTCAAAGCGTATAAAATTATTCTTAGTTTGGAGTATGAAATTTATGACAACCCTAATAGTCCAAGGCTTGGCAAATTGAGGAAAACGCCTCTAAATGCATTTAGTGCAGTCTAGTTGAGCATTTTAACACTTGATTTAACTACAGGCTTATTATTGTGGCTGGAATAAACACGTCCATGCATTTTAAGTGGGCGATTATGGTAGCAAAAACTGACACGCGGTGCGGTTTCCTGGTGAATTGGTCGGTATGGTTTCTGATTTATATATTATTGCTATATTTACTGTATCTAAAATAATTAATAAACATATTTTAATTTTAAAAATATTATAAATTTAAAATACTGTAATATAATTAATTATATCAAAGATGTCCACTGCTCGGGATAGGCTTCCACCAAAAATCTCAATTTTCTACTTAAATCTTAAAGTTTGATATAATGATTACAAAGTAAGACATTCTATACTACAAAGTATCTAATAAACCTCTAGCCCTATTGATTCACCATTAACTGAAATGATTACATCGTTGATAGTGTTAATAACGTTTCTATTCCCTTAAGTGACAACTGATGTATTATTTCTATTAACCTCTTCATTCAAGCTAAATGTCCTTGTGTTACGAGTATATTGCCGTAACAGTTCTTCGGGGGACTATTCCAAGTCACTGGAAATTGTCCACACTGCACGAATACTTTGGTTTGAATTACACAATAAGTCCACGTTTATATTTTCAGTAGTATTTTTTTTGTTTCTAACAGTTACAGATTATTTATTGAATTAAGATGAACCACAGATGAAAACAACAGATTATAAACATATAAATTGAAAAAGAAAGTACATGAAAATAACGTTTTGATTCAGATTGTAGGACCAGTAGGTAAGTGTCGTACAGCATTATTATGGAACTGTGCAAGAAGTCTTACTAAACAGTACAAAAACGAAATGTTGCAAGTTCTGTTTTCCAATTCCGCAAAAAAAAGCATGGAATTGTTTTGAGGTCCTTTCTCGAAAACAAACAATTAAATGAATTCAATTTCAATTTTGTATTTTTCAACATGATTGTAGTTCCGAGAGTTAGTACCAGGAGCGCTGTTTATATTTCCTACACATTACACTGTCATCAGTGAAACAGACGTACGCCAATCGTATGTTTTGTTGTATTCCTCGGAAAACAGACCGATTATCGAGATAAAAAGTATTTTACTCTCCGGTACTAAATCTATCTACATAACAATTTTCATCGAAACGCACACACACACATATACACTCATACAATTTTTCACATTTATAGTATTAATAAGATTAATATTGTAATTAAACTAGATTTAAAAGGTATGGACCTAACATGATTGATCTGATTCCTGAAGATATCCCATTGTCAGCATTTATTTTCTACATAGGTATATAAAGTTTTCACATAACTTTAATAAGTGGAATTTAAATACCGTCTCGTAAGACTAAACAATGACACCAATAATAATGAAATGTCAACAAATATGTCAATTTCAATAACAAAACACTTGGTTCACTGCAAATAGAAAACTATTTTACGATTATGAATCACCGTGTTTTATTATTAAAGTGTATTTTTGACTACAACATTATTTATGACATTAGAAATTTTGTCAATCTAAAGTTAATCTTATTGCTAATCTATTAAGCTTCTTTTTGAACGAAGAGTAATTTTGTTATTTTCTAATTTCATTTAACAGCTAGTATTGTTTTGTTGCTAGAGAAAAATCTGTCACTACGACATAAGTGTGTCATTGCACACATTCACACTTTTTTGCAAAATAAACTAATATGTGTAAATTTTATTAGAAATTCTTCGGATGTTTGCCAGCAAAAAGTTTTATAGTCACAAATAAAATGTTTTTTGTTGTTATTGTTACTCTAGCTCAGTACTCATTAGAGAATAAAATTAATATGAACATAATACAATGGTCGACACATGAGTGAATAAATGAATGGGCGATGTATTAGTTGGCAACAAACCGATTAATATTTGGTTCTGTATTCGTGTTTAATCATATATGATGAGTGATTTTATTGTGAAAGGTTATTTATATATTTATATCGTAGTGTACGTCAATAAAATTAGCTTTATCGGCGTCTATGTAAAACAGTAAGTAATCTTTGTAAAAAATATTATGATAATAACCGATGGAAACGAAATTGTGTTCTTAAGGTCTGAAAGGAATGATTAGCGCGAGAACCATTTACAGCGACAATATATATATATTAAGGATATGTTAATAACTTTTTAATAAGAATAAAACCCAGAAGTTATAAAGCAACATGCACAGAAGATTAAGTTACACTTGTCGGCAAATACTAATTCAAATTACGGAAAAGTTTTTAATGTTCTAATAGTTTAAATAAAGAACTCATTATATTAGTCAAAAGACGTCCACTGCTGGACATAGGCCTTTCTCAATTTTCGCTACCGTAGACCGGCTACGGTCCGCCATCATCCATTAGTTGCCCGCCATATGGTCGTCGGTCCTCATTGTGAGGGGCCCGCCCACGCTGCGTCTTCCGGTTCGTGGTCGCCACGAAAATAAAGAACTCACTATATTTATTTCAATAATATGGCCTAGTAGCAAAACAAAACGAGCTACGGAACCTACGGCGTACAAATCTGGCTTATTCGCTGATTAATATAAAGTAATAATATTATAAAGAGTAAAGATTTGATTTTTTATAAGTCTTTTGTTTGATGGTTTCAATTTATCTCAAAATCTACGTAACCGATATAAAAAAAACCTTTCACCTTTAGAAAGCTACAAATAGGATGGGTAACATAGGCTATATTTTATTAGGTTTAACATATTTTTCAGTCATTTTCGAAACTTATAATAATAATAATAATAATAATAATATTCTACCACATGCACACAGCGCCATTTAGCCCCAAATTAAGCAATTATATTTGCTTGTGTTATGGGTACTAAACAACTGATATCTACATACATACATTTTTTTTTGTAAATACATACATTTTATAGATAAATTATAATAATAATAATAATAATATTAATATAATAATATAATAATATTAATAATATTAATATTAATATAAAGAGAATAATAATATTCTACCACATGCACACAGCGCCATTTAGCCCCAAATTAAGCAATTATATTTGCTTGTGTTATGGGTACTAAACAACTGATAAACTACTTATATACTTTTTTTTTTTTTTGTAAATACATACATATTATAGATAAATTACACCCAGACACAGAACAAACAATCATGCTCATCACACAAAGGTTTGTCCTGGGTGGGAATCGAACCCTCGACTTCCGGCTTAGCAGTCAGGGTCACTAACCACTAGACCAACAGCCCAGTCAATTCACTTCAATGTTTTAGGCGCCTGTGTAAATCTGAATGATGCAATACGTCACTATTGCTGTGATATTTTCCGTAGGAGTTTGTTGTGAGACCGAATGAAACTTTTGATACCGAAGCGAAGCGAGGCCGACATCTTTTTTTAAATATAAATGTATTCGATATTTTTATCCGATAGTTTAGTTACAAAAATAATAGATTTTTCTACCGTCACCGGATTGATTTAGTACTCGCCTAGTGATGAACGATTTCATGAAACTGTTTTATTAATATGTTACGGTTCTCTTGACAAGCAAAATATTTTGTAAGGTTGCCTAAATAAAAGAGAATATTTATTTATAGCTAAACAAAAATAAAAATTGCTAATTTAATTTAAGAAAGAAAGCTAATTAGAATCTTTATGTATACCTATACTTAAAATAAGTTTTATTTTTCTTTGTTAAAACTAAGTAAATATTATACAGTCTCAATTTTAAACGCATAAGTTTTAATTACCAGATCACAAAAACTTTGTAAGGTTTAAGAGCTGGTCAATATGCTGGTAATACGCTTGGAAGACGGATTGAATTTAGCAGTTGCTGCAGTCTTATCACAGGACGCTAAAGCTCATGCTTTTTTACTGCCGCATTCCCAAATGACTGCTACCATTATTCATTGTGAATTTCTCAAATGATAGATGGCGCTTAAACCTTTCTTTATTGTATTAAATAGAGCATTACCGCTTAGAAATGATTTAATTTTAAAGATTTTGACAGTTGTATTATTCAACAAGATTACAATATAACAGCGTTAACTACTAAATTATTACTTATTAAAATATGATAGAAATAAAATATGATAGAAATGAAATTTAAAGCGATTAAAATTGATGAAAAATAGGTACCTATGGAAAGACAATATCTTGAATAATAATAAGAAATTGCGTAAATAATCAAAGAAAGACATTTAATATGTTATAATATCTATAACAAACTAATGTTTAACGCTGTTAACTCTTGTTATTAACAAAACAGCATAGGCGTGGAAGCTTGTAATTAGTAAATGTCTATACCAATAAATGTTATTTATAGTTACTAATTCATAAGCTTTCTGTAGAATATATAAACAAAATTACTAGAAGCACGATAAAAGCTAAAAACAACCTTAATATATACTAAAAATAGAATTAATTTTGCACATCAATTTAATGACTGATTAAATTGTTATAGAGAAGTGCCGCCAACTGTCACCGCGCATGAATTAGAGTCAGAACAAATACATCATGTGCCAAACGTTAAATCCGACTGGTATTCAAATAAATCTTAGTTACGCCATCAGTCTCTATTTAAAATATTATTATTTATCTCCACAATTCCAACCTTTGTGTTCATTTCATGACAGTCAAATAAAACAAATCTTCGCTCTTCTAATAATCTTCTTCTAGCATGTCCCTCTCATACTTCTGATTTTGTACATTCTTCCTTTTTTATTCAATCTGTCTTACTCTGGAATGCGCTCCCTCTTGAAGTCAGGATGGTTACGGACCGCTTTAAGTTCAAACAAAAGGTACGGTATATTCTCTTCGACAGATTGGCAGAGTCATCACATCAGTAACATGTATATATTGTATATAAATATATATATATATATATATTTATATTTGTATGTGTGTATTTATTGTATGTATATGTGTATTAAGTATAATATGTATTTTTGTATAAGTATAGGTAATAGTCATATTTATCTGTTAATATCCCTTTGAAGTTAACTTGCACCTACTTCGTTTATCTCTGCATCACCCAAAGGTTGGCTGGTAGAAAATGCCTTTGGCATTAAGCCCACCATTGTACAATTTTGTGCATAAAGTTATAAATAAATAAATAAATAAATAAAATATAAAACTATTTATATTTTGATTGACCTATTAATACTTTGTTAAGATTCAGTGATGTTGATAAAAAGAGTTTGTAGGTAATTTTTGGGAATTCAAAGAATCTCAATATTACAAGTCACATTTCTCTCCGTAACACTTTTCAAAAATATTTATAAAAACATTGCATTAACATCTTATCAGCACGTTTAACCATACTATAGGCTAAAAGCCTCTTATCATGTAGGATTGGCGTTTTCAGACATTTTTTTATCGATACCTAGTCCAGATTTTTGTTTTTTAGTTAAAAACATTACGTACTACCTTACCTACAATACTGAAAAGTATAAAATACAAACCTTCGATAAAAGTTATCTATACTTGTATATACAGCGGAAGAGTTTGTTTGTTTGAACGCGCTAATCTCAAGAATTTCCGGTCGGATTTGAAAAATCTTTTTGCGTATGATAGCCCAGTTCTCGAGGAAGGTTATGCTAGGTTAGATTAGGTTACTGGCGACGGGAACAGAGCAGTAAGCAAAGACCAGCAGTAACTGCGCCGCGGAAAGTTGGTATAACATGTACTTCATCCATAATTTAAAAATCTTATTCGTATCGTTCTTTAATACAGTGATATACGTAGAATTAAATCGTGTACCAATAACACAAATTACCATAGTAGACAAGTGTAGCGGTCGAAACAGGTCAGTCAATACTTCATGAGGTCGATAGTTACCTGGATACGGATACAATACGCGTATTGACCCGCACCAATTACTGGTTATTAGTAATTTATAGGGTACGACACGATTACGATACGATTGATAATATTTTGTAATGATTGCTGACACTAATTCATATGCGATCGATATGCTAAATTTAACTGAACAGCAAAAGTAAATGCTAAGATCTTTAGTGATTTATTTTCTTTAGCATTAAAATTTGACAGTCACAAGATGTATCAATAAATATTTTATCTAAACTAATATTATAAAGAGGAATGAATTGTTTTTTGTTTGTTACAAATTAACACAAAAACCACTCGACCGATTTTAAAAAATATTTTACAATTAAAAAGTCGATTACATAACACTATAAGCCACGGGTGTGAAGCAAAAATGGAATAAGATATTTACGCGGGTGAACGCTACTTTATTACGCAAGTATATCAGAAGATTGAAACATTTTAAGATGGACACTTTAGAAATGAGGCGTAAAGTAAACAACATGTTAACATTACATAAATTACTACATGGAAAACTAATTTCCACAGAAGCACAAAAACAACTAAATTTGACTGTTCCCTGAACCATACCTAGACGGATGTCTAAAAAGTTCTGGTGATAGGATTATCACCAGAACTTTTGATCCAAATAGTACTAGAACTAACTTGAGTAAGAATGCTATAATGACCAGAATAGCGTGCACTTGCAATGAACTAGTATCCTGTGATACCAATAGAATGTAGTTGTAAACATTTTAAGAAAACAACCAGTCTGACCCGAATATTGTCACCTATTTATTTTAGTTTACCCCACAAGTGTTTCTATTTTTGTACTTTTTGCTATTAACTATTTATATTTATAATTGTTTAACTAAAGATTTTAGCCTGTAGAACTAATATAAATGTTTAATTGTTGTATGCACCTGTAAAGGTGTTTTGCACTGAATTAGTCAATTATTGTACATTTTATTGTGAACAACAATCCATTGTGAAATGCCGATGGTGTGTCATTTATAACTAAATAAATAAGTATACATTTAGTATTTTGTCAAGCCTTTCTGTATCAATATAATATAAAAATATTATTAACATCGAATGTCAAAATTATACCATAAAGCGGCAAAGCTGATTTTATTTGCGTTCACACTAAAAATGCAAACTTTTGCAAACTTTACAATATAACGACTATTTGCAAAAATATTATAATGCCACATCTCTGAATGCTACTTATTAGGATTTTTGATGATTAGATGACATACTGGTTAGTGATTAGTAATTCTGTTAAGTATGCAATTTTACGTTAATTCTGATTAATTTAGTACCTACTTAATTTACTTTAGTACAAACCAAAATAAGAAAAACACTACGCTATTGTTATGATTAATGAGTTTTATAGATACCTTAAAAAATGTACTGAGACAACTACATCCGAAACTTAATGTTGGATGTTTAATTATACGGTTTACATGTTATTATCTATTGTTTACATAACAGTATCCGGTAATATACCCAAAAACTATAATTATGTGGCTTAAAACTTGATGGTAAGCTAAAAGTACTTATATAAAGGATGGGGGGGCAAGAAGACACAATAAGTCTAAATGTAAAGTAATTGACTATTATTAATATGAAACATAGACTGTGCTATACTCGTAAATCTACCAAAAAAGTCAATTTATGAATATACACATCGTTCATGATATTATATTAATGTAAATACGAACACTCTTCTGATTACTAAATAACAGAACATACAACTCTTGAAAACCTGTACAGCAACATATAGTTATGAGTTACAAACAAGAATATGTCTGGATTAAAATGGATAGGACCTAAAAAATCTCTTAAAATTAAATTTAAAATTAAATACAACTCTCAATTAATACTTAAAATTAGTAAAATTTTAGTATTATTTTATACATTTAACGTCTCCGACATGATACTATTGTATTACATTCAAATCGTAACTTATAAAAGCGTGTGTTTAAATTTTATACCTTTTATTTTTCTCGTTGATTGCTATAGCCTGATTAAAACTATAAAGTGTCTTTTGTTGCAATATAATTGGAATATAAACAAAATTATTGTCATATATTTTTCCCATTACATAACATTAAGTAAAATTATATCGACTTATAATTATTAACAACTCTTTAAACAAACAGGCAGTCTTGGATATTATCATACACGTAAATCACTATACACCTTGTGTATGCAATCTACAAACAATATGCAGACACAATATTGCGCTGTTTCTATGTATGTGACGTATGAATTAGCGATGACGTAATAGCAATGGCGGACCTCTAACAACCGCCTTAATAATGGAACGGTCAGTCAAGTCTAGTACTGTTTTTCTAAAGATAGCTAACATTTATATTTATAGATCTATGTTTAATTCAAAGGTAAGTTACTTATTTAAAGTTTTAGTTATTTGTATGCAAGTTTGAAATAAAAGAATTTTGATTGCCTACTTTTGTACGAGTAGGTACTATAGTTTAAAGTACCATAGTTCTGAGTTCATGACATAGGTATTAATATTATTATTATGTGTGTAATCCGTTTAAAATATGGAATAAAAGATAATTTTGTAACGACAAGTAAGACAAAAGTCTTACTTCATCTACTAAAAAATATAATTTGAGTTATACAACATAAAGAATGTAAATAAAATAATCGTGCACATAAGGTTGGGAGAAAACAAAATAAATAAATACTCGTTTCACCGTAATACCTTTCATCATAAATGCCTACACATATAAAAAATGTGAGAGCTTATTTTGAAGATAATGATTACTTTATATAAGTACAAAACAGCAAAACTTAATAAAAAACATCTTATGAGAGTTTTGAAGCAGCTTTGAGTAAACTCGCTAAAAGCTTACATAAATAACATCAATGTATACATTTAAGTATTTCAAAGTAAATAAATTACGTTACACGTACAATCAATTTAGTAAGAGTGATTCTCCTTAAGTATACTGTCTCAATATTATTTATTCATGAACAATTTGCGATGCAATCGGGTCAGAGGGAAGGATGGAGTTATACTGTAGATGTAGCTAAGATGTATTTTTTGTAACAGATTTAATAGATGATAATATTTTCTGATGTTCAGATATTTTAAAAGGTTGTCATCCGGACCGCTATAGTAATCTTTGAGAGTCAGAGAAAGCTTGAGAAAACTGACTACGTATTAGTTTAATTATTAAATTTCCGTCGTGCTTGAAGGTTTGGCTTGAAAGAAAGCAGTCAGTTCATACAGTCATGTCATACAACTCCAGGACAACGTCGTCGTGCGCATGAAGTTAATTAATAGATAATAAAGAGAAATGTTTGGTCCAATATGAAGTAATCAATTTAGCAGCTGCTATAAAAAACACACAATAAAATTAAGTTCGCGTTCTAAAACCTCTTAATATTACATGTGCATTACTCTACAATTACTGGATAGAGATGAGAAACATGCGTGCTTGTATGTATCATCTTAGCAGTTCAACAGAAAAAAAATTTAACCTTTAAGAACTAGCTCATCTCAACTACGTTCATCTCACGATAATGTGAGTCAAACCTCTTACAATGCCGAAACACGATTTGACTTTGATAAAACACGATTATAAGCTTCATGGTCCATTTTTGCATTTTTATAAAGATGGGAACATTACAATTTGCATTTCGTTCAACGAAATAATTCCGTACTTTTTACAGTATCAAATATGTATAAAATGTAAAGGCTGGGATTAGCTTTGCATATTGAAAATATTTATGAAAATAAAGTTGGTTTAGCTGGTTATTGGAGTACGGGTAAACTTAAGATCTTAGGTGTTCCGTATCATTATGCAAATTCCATATGCTGTTAGGATATAGAGGCAATTTCTTTCCGTTTTTTATGATGCGACTGAGATAATACTAGAAAACGCGTAGCTGAATTATCTGCATTATACTGCACTGCGGTCACAAGACTGCCTGGCAAATATAGCACACACCTTTATACCTGAAGGTTCATCGACGCTATTGATAGTCTATAATGTAAAAATATGCGTCCACTTTTATTGGCTGCATATTTGTGTTGTTACTTAAGTTGGTGGTAAACAAGCATACAATTATTGATGGTAAGTTACCGTAGACTATGGAATGATTCAATTCAATTCATATATTTGCATTGGTCTGGGTGTTTCTATGTACCTATAATATGTATGTATTTACAAAAAAAAAAAGTATATAAGTATGTATATCCGCATTCTAGAACCCATAACACAAGCATATAATATGCTTACTTTGGGTCTAGATGGCGTTGTGTGTAGTTGTTGAAATATTATATTATATTATATTATTATAGGTTAACATACTTAGTGTTATTAACAATTTTCTTAATCCTAAGGTTACTAAATTGACTTAATATAATACAAAAACAAATAGGCAATTTGCCATGTTTTAAACTAGGTATGCAACTGCTTCTACCGACGCAGCAGCAGTGAGCCCCAGTTAATAGCTGTGTTCTTTAAACAATTCTAAAAAAATCATAACAAAGCAAAAACTTAGTTGCCGTAATAAGTAGGTAATTAAGTCGATGAGTACGACTATTTGGCCAGTTATTTTTATAAATGTTTTAGCTTAACTTTTGTTGTATGGAATCCTAAAACCATTTAGTTTCACATTCATTGTGCATTCATAAAATTGAGTTCGGGATATAAATGGGACTCCCATTTATTGTTTTATTAGTGTAAAAGTTTTTCGTGCTCCCACTGGTGTTCGATTGAAAATTAATTGAATTTAATATTTTTATAGGATAGCTTTGATGTTTTTGTAGGTAAATAGAATGATTAAAGTTTATTTAAATGATGGATTAATAAAAGTTGTTTTACTATCAATGAGGTCAAAAGTAATAGTTGGCTACTTTTGACCTCATCGACAGGAAAAACAACTTTCTATTCTAGAAACCCACTTGCTAGTAGCGTTATTTGCCACCCTTCGGTATTAGTTAAGCACAATATAGCATTAGCTTAGGGTACTACCTAGTCGTAGTCTACCGCAAACAGCTACATTCGATCATTATTTTGTTCTTGAGATACTAGTTTTGTGGCACCACGAACAGCATACAGACGGCTGAAATATTAACGACGCGTGTTGAAAAGTTAGGTAAAAAGGTTTGCACTGTGCATTTTTTCATTTAATCACTCAATAATTCTCTCTTTGGCAAAGGTTTATTCCTGGAGTACCCCCATCGCCGAGGCCCCTGTTCAGGAGGAAACCGATTTATTTTTATCTTGGCAAAAATCAGTTTAGCTCAAAGTGAAGACAGTGTTTGACAGTCTTCGTCAAATAACAAAAATATAACTTAGTATCTACAATAAAACAATTAACAATTACTCCTCGGTCCTCGTTTCCTCCATCATCCTCTTCTCTATATACGGTCGACAGCGGTTTGTGTGTGTTATCTAAGCGTTGTTTCTGCGATGTTCAGATAACACGGCCATGCCTACAGGTTACAATTATCAATTACCCTGAGGTAAACCGCCGACATTTTTGTGACCAAAGATGTATAAAAAAAAACCTAAATACATTAAGAGAGTTAACGCGTCTCATGATTATTTTTAAATATAGCCCATATTTAAAAATATATTTACTGTCTATATGCTAGAATTATGTAAAGGCTGTATAAAAAGTAAGTAACCATATTATTATTGCTTACAGTTATTTTACTATGAAAATAACGCAACTTAAGTTTCAAATGTATTATTGAATGATTTCTTACTTTGTATACAGCTTTCACCTAATTCTAGCATATAGACAGAACATATTTTTAAAATATAGCCCAGATTAAATGATAAAAATTTAAAACTACGAAATTTGACACTAAATTTTGACGTTGCCACTCATAACGCGTAGACGCTCACTTCTGCTGACAATGATGTAATAGTTGGAATTTGAATTTTAACGATTACTAATCGCAGAAATCAGTAATACTCTATTAATTTTCTATAAATTATTATCAAACTAAACAATTTTAAATGTAGGTAATAATATTTATATTTATAATATAATATTACAACAACTACACACAACGTCATCTAGACCCAAAGTAAGCATATTATATAATAATAATAATAATAATAATAATAATATGTGGACACTATCACACACTGTCGTCTAGTCCCAAGCTAAGCAGAGCTTGTGTTATGGGTACTAGATAACTGAAATATAATACATACACATACTTTTTTTTTGTAAATACATACTTATAATACATAGGAAACACCCAGACAAAAAACAAATAAAAATGTTCATCACACAAATATTTGCCTTCCGCGGGAATCGAACCCACGACACCCGGCGTATATGCTTGTTATGGGTTTTAGAATGCGGATACTATACTTATATACTTTTTTTTTTTGTAAATACATACATATTATTACATAGAAACACCCAGACCAATGCAAATAGACATGTTCATGCACACAAATATTTGCACTAAGCGAAAATCGAACCCGCGACCTCTGCGTGGCAGTCCATACACAGTACCAATGAACCACAGAGGCAGTCATATGCAGTAATACTTAGATACTTTTCTCAAAACAATTCTAGTTCGATTTCTTTTATAATAAATGTACAATTTCATAAACCTAATAGCTGCCTATATAATGTCAGTCCTATGTATTAGTGTTTGCATATTTAACGTTAAGTTGAACTGTCGTGTATCGAGCATGTATAGGAACACCAAGAACCTATAACGTAGGTAGCAACCGATATATAACGTTATTGTTAACGTCAATAGTAGTTAATTATTAATACAGCTGTTGTAGTTACAGTTTACAATAAATGCTATGTAAATGCAGTTATAACTTTTCTAATAGAATAGGCCTTTTTCTGCAATTTCAGTTTGGTGACAATCGCAAACATTTTTAGAATGCAAATAATTATGTTGATGACTGTTAAATCAAAATAAGAGATGGATTCTGCGTTAAATTTTCTGTCAGACGCTTATACAATAACATGGTATTAACAACATAGTTAATTTACAAAGCTTTTATCTAACGAACTAAAGTTTCACTACCAACACGTCATACCGTCGTCAATCGACGTTCAGATTATGATCAGGACATACCCTGTTAAATAAATTTAGATTATTAATACAGAAAATGTGGGTGGGTAGCAAGCCTAATTATAAACAATTTAAACTTGCAGAAAATCATCATTTTATCAACCCGTTATTATTCCAGTGGAGAGTAAGGCCTCTTGTCATGTAAACAGCTTAAGCAAGCAGCTTTGATTGCCATGCAAGCTCAAGGCGGATAAGTAATTTCAGACTCTTTCTACTAATGTTATAAATGCAAAAGTTTGTGTGTGTGTGTGTGTTTGTTACTACTCAGCGCCTAAACGGCTGAACTGACTTTAATGAAATTGGTATGTAGATAGATTCGGTGCCGGAAACGGACATAGGCAGTAGCCTATGTCCGTTTTACCGATTTTCGGCATAAGAAGTATCGTATGCCGAAAATCGGTCTGGTTCCCAAGGGAAACAAAACTCATTTTACGCGCAGGCGAAGCGGCGAAGCGTAGTTAGTTTTTCATAAGTTTAGGTTTCAAGTTTTGCAGAAGAGCTCGCCATTAATTAGATGAATGTGTGCTTAATGGCTAAATTAGACATGGATGACGAATACTTAATGTTTTTCTACTAGATTTCTTTTTAAGGATTAGAATTTAATTTTAGCAAATAAAACCTTTTCGATTCCCAGACAGTAAAAATATTTGCGTGCATGAACATGGCTATTTGCATTGGTCTGTGTCTGTGTTTCTATGTATGAAATGTATGTATTTACAAAAAAAGAAATACCTATACGGGTATAAGTATGTTTAACTGCATTCCAGAACCCATATCACAAGCTATTAATATGTGCTTACTTTGGGTCTAGATGGCGTTATGTGGTTGTTGCGGTATTGTTTATCTATTAAAACCTTATTACATCATTTGACGGGGTAGGCCACATAAGCACTGACAAACACAACAAACATTTAAAAGCTAGTGACTTTTATAACCTGTCATTTTTTGTTTTGTTGAGAGACAAATGGCCGAGCAATGTGACTAAAATTTTAGTTATTACATATTTTGTGTTGTGTGTTTTTTTATATATACTTTATGTAGTCTTTTTCGATTTTTATCTTTGATTTTGTACGAAATTTTTAGTGTTAAAAACGTCGAGTTTTTTATGCTTTACCGTGGCTCAATAAATCGTGTCTGCTAAGCGTTTATCGTTGGAACTGCTAATATTCTTGTGAAAAAAGGTAAAAACTTTGTTATCAGTAAGTAAAGCAGTAGTTTGGGATATTCGCATGTAAAAGTCAGTTACTTGTATTGCCATTCTCGATTAAGATTTGATACGTAAGTGACTAAAACGTCGCTTTCATATCTGAGTAGCAGTAACTCTCCAATATTAAACCTCTTTTCTACAATAGTAAATTCTTTTGACGTGTTCTTCCACTTTAGGCCATGTTTCGATTTAAAGTGTATTTAAAGCTACAAAAATATGCATAAGAGACTTACAATTAATTATGTATACAGACTTTTAAAATATGTATTTTATGCTGACATAGAACCAAAACATAATACTAAAAATATCAAGGCAACACTAAGTGTATGCTGCCCTATTATTTGACTGTTTTCATGCGTCATTCCATGAATGGGGTAAGCAGAGACTATAGAACGCTATTTGCTGCGATCCAAACATACTTCTTTGCCTCTTTAACATTCATTAATCTTTTCATACACACATGTCGGTTACTAGTGTTTGTAATTGTGACCTTTGTCAACACATCACCTCTGGTCCGCGTATGTTCATCTGAAGCGACTCCTACAATACAACTCTAAATTATTTTGAATGCATTTAAATAATACCAGATTTTAAATGACTAAGGATGTCAATTAATTATGTCTAACTAATATATTATAATAAGTTCCCCCAAGTGTTCAGAATTTATGTGATATATATAAAATAGGGTGTTATACAAGTATGGAAGCGGAACCTTCCCATCTCAACTTATAGGACACACAGGCAACTAGATCATGCGACAATATGTGATGCTAGCTTTTTAAATCAATAAATTATGATTGAAAATCATAACTTATTTTATAACATAACTAGGTGTTGCCTGCGGCTTCGCCCGCGTTGATATACACAATATCTTTATAATAGCCTATGTGTTATTCTGATGTACCTACATTTGATATTGTAAAATTACATTAAAATTTGATAATTTTTGCGTGAAGGAGTAACTATTATCCATTTATCCATACAAACTATTGCATTAATACTAAAATTAATATTAGTGTGACTTATTTGAAAATGATTTTTCCGTACCTTTGTGCAGAATTTTTTATTAGGTTTAATCATTTAAATGATAAGCTAAATTTATTAAAGTAGGTAATATTTATATCTTCTATTAGTTACTAAATTCGTTATACTATTTAAATTAGAATACTTAATCATACAATTTTAGCAAAGTACGTCAACAAACCAATGTTTTGTAATAACTAATTTGGACATATTATATCGAAATTATATTAGCTTTCTTTTATTTTACGTAACCGATTTCGATCAAGAGACTAATTATTTCTTTTTGCAATACTGCAAATAGATGGTAGATGGCGTCGACCAATCTTACACAGTTCTGACTGCTTACCAACAGGCAGATAAAAGTAATTTTGGTAGGTTAATATTATACATTAAATTTAATATACGTTCAAAGTGGACAGAAATTGTATTGTACATTGCGCATCCGACAGTAACTTTTTTAAACAAGTTTTGAAAAATTTTAAATTAAGAGTTCAAAGTTAATATCAAAAATATCTAAAATAATAAAGTTATAGCACCTAAATTATTCAATCAAAACTGAATGAGACTAATATCTTTATTCAAAATTTAATTAAGTGTTACATACCTTTAATATTGAATTTATCGTTGTTTATAATCTCAAGCTTTATACCAATGTTATACAGAATATTATTTTGAAAATATGCAGACTAATAGTCTAATTAAGTCTGTTCGCTTTTATTAAAATTTAAAATATTTAAGATTATAGTGGCGTATTTTGAATACTAAGTAGTCTAATATTAAATTTCGCATTTGTTAGTTATTTTATCATAACCGTTTAACTTTGTATTAGGGGGGTGTCCCACTTAATGTTGCCATTTAGAGATCAGACTAGGCTTCAATTAAAAAGACATGTAAGTATAGTCTGTAGTTCTTTTGAAATATGCAAAATAGGGACTCAGACATTATTTGCATTAAATATACAGAGACTAAAAATCATACGAATAGTAAAGATCGTTATAAATTAGAAAACTACAGTGTAGCGCACTGATTATGAATTTTACCATCATTTTCACCCCGTTTATAAATCATACAACGCTACTGAGGAATCTGTTTGCTTTTAGTAAAAACTCTTGCACATAAGTCTCGATAATTATAAGCTGTTAAGACCATTAAATTTGTGTCAGTTTACTTTTAATAGTGTTTTTATAATTGTATAATTCAGTGGATGAATTTATTCATTATAATAGAAGAAGTAGGCACAGCCATATTAGTAGACTGTATAAAAAATGTCCCATTCGTAAAGTCGACAGTGAAATGAGAATATCGTCATAACGTAGAATAGTGACAGATCTGACATTTATTAAACTTTACAGGGCAGCCATTTGAAAATAATAAGTTACTATATGGGCCTAACAAAACTGACCGATTTTTTATTTTTTACTTTACCGATTCACCGACTGAATAATCTGATATCCAAAATACAAGTTTTTTTTTAATATAGTAATAATATTTAAATATTTTTGTATCCAAATATGGTGAAAAAGAATTTAAATTTTTTTCAAAACCGTGATTATACTTCGATCATGACGATATGATATCTATTACGTATTATCAACTCGCCGACTGCAACATTGAGTAATATCAGCCGTAAAACAATGCGGTCTTACTATTGTTCGCTGAATATAATGACCGTATGTATAGACATATAAGTCTCATTGGGATTTTAATCGGCTTACCGTTTCGGCGCAGCATCCACTTGAAAAAGCTCCTTATTTAAGTATTATTACTAACTCCCATTTGGAAAATATTTTGAATTTAAAATGATGAATTAAGTTTCACATTTTATGTGAACAAGCTGCAAGACATGTCAATTTAGTTGATGACTGATGAAATCAGTCAGAAAATAAATACACACATGCATGGCCTAGATTAAATTAACATTAGGCGCAAACTAATCTATAGTAGCTAAGAAACATATAGTAAGTAAGAAATATAATAACGGTAGTAGATTTTCGCCGGTTTCAGCATGAATAGTGTACTACGCTCTCATAGAAGATCGAGAGAAGAGTAGTGGTATTCACACTGCATTTCGTTCGTTAAGTGAGAGCACCGGCGCTCCCAATTTTCCCCCTTTCCTCTTACACCTACCCTATTCCCAGCCGCCATTGTGGAAGCCACCATACCAGCAGTTTAAGACGATGGATTTTGGTATGCTGGCCACCACTTCTGGATTGACACTGACTGCTTACCATCAGGCGGAGTAGAGTCACTTTGGTAGGCCAATATTAAAAAACAAAATACAGGTTGTCCAATATTGCCACTAATTAATAAATAGAATGCCAGACAGACAAATATTTTATGAATCTTGTGACAAAAGAATTGTTTCTTGATTTAACTAACCACCAACAATTATTTGCATTGGTCTGAGTGTTTCTGCGTACAATATGTATGTATTTACAAAAAAAGTATATAACTATGTATATCCGCATTCTTTGACCCATAACACAAGCTATTAATATATGCTTACTTTGGGTCTAGATGTATCTATCTATCTATGAATAGTCTAAAGAGATTAATTGCCCAAAGGCTAAAATTTGCTATAGTAATTGGCACGCTTGGCAAGCGGATTAGTCAAGGTTATCTTTTGTACCCAGGTCAGGCTGTTTTTTTTTTTATAGTATAGCCTACCAAAGTGACTCCACCCCGCCTGGTGGTAAGCAGTCAGTGGCATCCAGAAGTGGCGGCCACTATACCAAAAGCCACGTTTTAAACTGCTGGTATGGTGACCTCCACTATTGCGGCTGGGAATGGGGTTAGGGGAAGGAAATGAGGGACGTGAGGAAAGAAGAAAGGTGGGAAATTGGGCCTCCGGCGCTCTCACTCACCGAACGAAACGCAGTAGTACGGATCCTACTACTCTTAAGTCGATCTTCTATGAGAGCGTAATACTTCCCCGGACGATCCGGCCCATTCATGCTGAAATCAGCGTGGATCTACTACCGTAATGACATTGTTTGCGCTTCTATGTTTGTACAATATGACTTTTTAGGTAATATTTTTAAAGTTTTTGTGTATCTATTCTATTCTTGTGTATTATTCCATTAGTCGCCTTTTAAGACAACCATGTAACAAGATTGGGTAAAAGACTAGAATACATCCAATATTATGAAGAACAATGCCTTTAAGTACTAGACGTTCGCCTTCACTTAGCTTCGGTATCAAAAGTTTTATTCTGTCTCATATCAAACGCCTACGGAAAATATCATAACAATTGTCGGTTTGCATCATTCAGATATAAAAAGGCGCTTAAAATAGGTATTGCAATTTTGAAAATGACTGATAAAATATGTTAAACATAATAAAATATAGCCTATGTTACTCATCCTATTTGTAGCTTTCCAAAGGTGAAAGAATTTTTAAAATCGGTTATTTAAATCTTGAGTTAAATCGGAACAAACAAAGAAACATACAAAAATCTAATCTTTTAACTTTATAATATTAATTTAGACCAAACTTTAAAACCTATAAGTTTAGTTCAATAGAGAATGTTGTAATTTCTCAAAATGAAATATCAACCAAGTATTAATACCTTTCTACTCAAGTATGAACACAAAGAAAGTGAATTTTTTTTAAATTTCACAGTGAATATAAGAAGTTTTCTTCTCATTGTTGAATTTAATAAATCTCTAGTATTAATATAAAATTTACATGCTTAAAAGTTAAAGATTAGACTTCTATAGACAATAGAGTTTAGACAAGTCTTTTAATATTAATAATATATGAATAATGATTTGGCTTTAGATGAAGTTTTTAGCGCGTTTTCTAAGTTTATAGTTATTTTATTTTATGTATTATATTTTTGGTTTACTTGATTCTTTCTTTTTTAGTAAACTTAAAAGCATTTTAAAAGTGGAGATTTAATCTTTGATGATGACAAATAGAGTATTTTTTATACTGTTACTGTAATTGTTATAAACTTATAACCCATGAGCTATTTAATCGAATAGCCTTCCAATTGTAACATGCTGGTCAGTAGCAAAATAAATTATAAAACTCAATTATAATTTATTAAAATTTCAACTGAAAGTGATTAATTTTTTTCTTTCTTCTGTTTCTTTCTTCTTGTTTCCTTTTCTTATCTAGGTATACTTACCAATATAATAAAGCGGAAGAGTTTGTATGTTTGTTTTGAATGCGCTATTCCCTAGAAGTTCTGTAACTACCAGTCGGATTTGAATAATTCTTTATGCTTATGATAGCCCAGTTCTAGAGGAAGGCTATGTAACATCACGCTATTGGCGATGGGAGCAAAGCAGTAAGCAAAGACGCGGGTGAAACCACGCCGTGGAAAGCTCGTTTCTTATACTACAACTGTTGCTATGACTTTGAACGTTGCTACATTCTCTCGTTTCATTGTTTGAAGAGAAATGGACCTTATGAAATAAATTATTAGGTTTAGGTAAATTATTATCTTTAACAATACAAACGTCTGGCTAAAAATACTTCTTACCAACCCTTCATAGTTACGTTACATATCACAACGCTTGTATAAAACATTATAATCAACAGAAGTCCTCGAAACTATTTCTGCTTTATCTTCAGTACTTGAAGCTCGCGAATGAATCAAATACGCACTTATCATTCTGTCAGTACTCGTACAGTAATTACTACGATTGTCGCTACAGACAGGGGGGGAGGGTGTCTAAGGGAACAGACAGATAAAATGATACTTCACTCTAGTGTATATAGTTAAAGTTAAATTTTACTCAAAACACCACATCCTGCGATGGGGTGTTTTGAGTAAAATAATTTTAGAAATATTTTTCTTTCATTATTTTACTTCATCTCAAAACAATCGTCTTTCCACCTTCTGCTATAATCTGTAACTACAATATTATTTCCATACTATTATATGAAAAAGAAGAGTTCGTTTGTTTGAACGCGCTAATTTCTGGACCTACCGATCAGTTTTGAATAATTCTTTTTGCGTCTGATAGCCCAGTACTTGAGATAGGTTATAGGCTATGTACCATCACGCTACTGGCGACAAGAGCAGACCAGTAAGCAAAGACGTGGGTGAAACCGCGCCGCGGTAAGCTAGTATTGTATAAATCACAATTTTTTTGTTATGGTTTTATAGTTTTATCAGTTCTGTCTCAATATAACTATCTTTATGATCATCAACATCTTAGTTGACGTACGAACATCTAACTTTTTAATACGTCCACTGTTGGTCATAAGTCTTCCTCTAGCAACTCCACTTAAAAAACTATTTTATTATCTTTCAGATAAATTTTACGATAATACATATGTATGGTAAGTACATTTAGTACAGACAGGCCATACCAACTTTTTTGTAGCATATCATTTCACATACGCCTGAAGCATGTTATCCTAATCCCCAGTACAAAATAACAAGAAGGTTTATCTATTCATATTCAAAAGCTACAATGCAACCCAATATTCTAAGCCGTACAAATGGTTGAGCGAACAAAAACCCTGTCCATTACATGGAACAATGACTAGTCCAAATTTCAATGACGTTACATTGGAATGGGCCGTGGTTTTAATTTCACATCGGCAATTGTGCTCTAACGAGGCAGATGAACTAGAAGCGCTGACAGTCGCGAGCGGCAATTCTGTGTGAATGTTGGAAGGGTTAAGTGCTGAGCGGAGCGAGTTTGGTATAGAAATAATATGTTAGTAACGTGTTTATAATATTACTAGCTTTCCGCAGCGCGTGTCGGTTACTGCTCTGCTCCCGTCGCCAGTAGCGTGATGTTACATAGCCTATAACCTTCTTCGAGAACTAAGCTATCATACGCAACAATAATTTCAAATCCAACTGGTAGTTCTGGATATTAGCGCGTTCAAACAAACAAACAATAAAACAATCTCTTCTACTTTATATAATAGTATACATAATATAGCTACTACGCTAAATAATATCAGTTCAAAACTTAAATACATCAAAATCGCTTCACCTTTACCCACTATAACCGCTACCCCTGAAAGAGTGAAGTGTGCGGTTTTGAGCGTATCAGCCAAACTCAACTTTTCTCGTTAGCAGGGGTGAAACCGCCTTAGTCTTGCGTTTTATTCATTATTTGATCTCTGAGCATCTGTCATCGGTTTTATGTTTCTAAACAACATCTCGGGTAATAACTGCGAACGTTCAAAGACATAAATGACTGACAGACAGACAACGTACCGTTAATTCCGCTTCAATGCTATTATTACTATATTTGTTGGAAGTTTTTAGCCTTTTAGATTTGATGTGAAATTTATTTGTTGTAAATAGTTTTATAATTGTTTCATTTTATATTTCAGGTTTACAAAAGTCGGCAAGCTGGCGCACATAAGTGAGTAAATTTTAATAAATTTATAAATATATGGTTGGTGGTGTGGTAGGTCTGGTAGGGATAGCCTATGAGTCAATAAAAACATGCATTGCTATCAATTTCATGTGTAGGTTTAGACAATTGTATTAGCCGCCTAAAGTTAACAAAAAAGAAGAAACTTATTAATATGTCTTTTTATGCAAATTGCATATTGAGGCAGCCTGTAAAGCACACATTTTACTTTTCCTTTTTAATTTTTCTTTACAATATAGAAAGCTGTAAGTAATTAAATATCTATAGAGTTAAGTGTATTGCCTGCGTCACTTTGCATGCTACTTGAAACTGTAACTTACAAAAATTAAAAAGAGTGGCCTGAGTTTCTTGCCAGTTCTTCTCATGGCTCTACTTCGTCAGCGAACTGGCTGTAGGTTAATTTGCTGACATTTTGTAAACTTTGACGTTCATATGTGTTAATTTAATTAACCTATATGAATAAACATATTTCATTTCATTTCATTTCATTTCAAGGTAAACCCTCATGATACAAATAATATTGAAGTGCTCAAATTCACCTGTAGGTCATTAGAGAAAAAAATATTTACTAAATTATACTATAAACTAAGTCCATAATCATTGAATGTTAAAGTGAGTTATAGCCTTCAGATCATAATGCCCTTCAATATGCCTAAAATATTAAGTAAATTGAAGTATTGTAATATCGTATAAGTACCTATAGATGATATACGACGTCGCATCTGTGTCTTGACAAGAATGGAGGTCTTCTCTGTCACATGTTCCGCTACGTTACGACCCTCGTGTTTGATGAACACATTTTAGAAACATATTCTATGTCGGATAATAAGTTGGTCCTTGAGAAGAAATAATAATTCATCCATCATTATATCTTGGTCTAATTTAAACAAAGACATCCTTGTTAAAAAAAATGAGATTCTGGGTTGGTAGTGAAAATGTGGCTTATTGGACGATTCGCACGAATTGAACTCGCACAAAACGTGCGAATCGACTCATTTATATAATATTATTTTTACTGTAGGCGATTCGTTGTTAGAGTTGCTATTCATTTCAGTATTGTTTCTTGTCGGAATAAATTTGAAAACGTCGTAAAATACATAAGACAATTGTTTTGCTATATAAATACCTTACTATAATAAAAACATCTTGTTGATCGAATACTTACAAAAGTTTCGATTCATTTGTATAAAAATTTGAAAAGTGAACCGAAAACTTTGTATAAAGTCGCGAAGTAATTTATAAAACGTAATACCAACCGACCGGAGATATTAAACTCAAATACTATTTTGCATAAAGTTGTGAAAAAGGGCGAACCACCTGTGTGTAAGCGGTGTTTGTGGGCGCTAGCAAAATCAAAACGAGATTTCGAGTTGGGCGATCTCGTCGCGAATGAAAAAAGTTTAAGACGCACCCCGCTACGAATTCACGCGACACTGAGAAAAAATGTGCCGGATTTCGTTCTTCTAAGCCTCTTATATTCTTAACATAGACGTGCTACGTAAATTCCGAAATATACCTTTTTTACTGTGCGACGAAATGTAATTTAGCTTCTAACTTTTCACTTAGGTGGCGAACTCGGCAGATGGGAATGTAAGTTCGGGTTGTTTTCAAAACTTTTTTGGAATACTTCCAAATAAACCTCTGTATGAACGACCTCGGATGGTATTTCATAAAAATGCTCACTATCCTTGTTATTTCCAAGTAATTTCGTTGCAGGCTATGCGAAATGTTGGATTAAAATTTTCATATATTTTATGCAATATTGCGTTTTTGTGTACATATTTTTTAAGATATTATTAATTTCATTAAATATAGGTAGCCGGGATATCCGTAAAGATAAGGTTAAAAGCACAGCAGGATATATTTTCTTCTACCATCGCTCAACTGGGGAAACAAACATAACCACCTTGCTCCCCCGTGTGGGGCGTAAGTGTAAACGCGTTTTCCCTTTGCAAAAACATATCGTAGACTTAATTTTAGCAACCATACTGTAACAGTGTCTCCACATTACAAAAAACCGCACGAATATATACGCCTACCTGAATTGCATTGCAGTATTATGCTGAGTAAAAGATCTGAAGCGCCGTTCTTGGCAGTAAGAAACGTTTTAATCAGAGTAGCGATACATTACTTTTAAATTAGACCTTACAAGCAAGTATGAGAAGAGGTTGTCACCTTGTAGTGTAAATATTGACCTTGTTTCATTCATAAAGTAAATTTTAATTGAATTTGTTTCAGCAATTGTAAAAATATTCTAAATTGTTTGCCGAAACCGATTGCAGAGCATGCATCAAGCAATACAAAACTTTACAGATTGTGTACTTGTTTTCTTTAAATTTAATTTTGGCTACTTTGTTTCTACGAGTTGCAAACTTTTAACTTTTGAAGTTTTATTAATAATGAACAAATTTAATTTAAATGGAGACTTATGGACATGCAAATTTGATGAATTTGTCGACTGAGTAAAGTATTTTGAAAGCTAATATTTAATTTACTAATGACTTCTGTTCTATTAATGTTTAAATTTGCGCTAGTTCAAATAACTGTTCCTCTTGAAACCTTAAAAATAAACTATTACATTATTCTACGAAACTGGGGCTGAACGTTCAGACTTGAGTCTCAGGAATTCATAATTAAATTTCTGCTGAGCAAAAATGTTATTTAATTACAAGAAAGATGAATTTATTTTGTGCCATTTTGAACTCTTGAGGTTGTGGTGAATGCTCTACGAAGGTTTTGCATACGCTCAAAATTCGCAAATTCTGTGTAGACTTAATGAATGCAAATCCTAGACAAGTTATTTGTTTATGTATTTTTATATATCCAATTAGAAACAAACATACTCTGGCTCTTTATTTAAAAGTATAGATTTCCTTACTGAATTCCTGCATGTACTTATACGTACGCATATTACGTATCATATTTACATTTATTATCAATAAAGGAGAAATAAAAATGAGTTTTGGCGGAATAAACCTTTATAGTTACTGAACAATCAGCAAAATGACTAACTTTTAACACGTTTTTGGCCGTGTCATTCATTAAAAAAGCCACCATCAAAATTCCATTATAGCATAACCAGTTGCGGTTTGTAAATACTGTTTTGATGTTAGAGATATTCCGTTTTCCTTACGTATTTTCTACTTTACGTTATTTTTAAAATTCAAAATAGAGAATCTCCCAGCCATTTACTCGAGTCAACGAAAATGTCGTAAAGTTAGAGCCTCGTCTATAAACGTCCGATGAAATTCTGCACCTTTATTTATTTGCGAGCAACATTTGCCCGACTTTGCAGGCTTACCACGAGTGCTTGAGTATTATCCTTAAAATTGTATTAAGCTCGGTACTTTGGCGGTTTTATTTTATTGCTTTTTTAGTTAACGCGATTTCGCGAAATGGTTTTGGAATCACTGTAATTAATTATTGTTGAGTTTATGCCACGTTTTTATGTTATTTAAATTTCCAGTTCGCAATTAAGCTTTGTGCTTTTCAACGATAAATTAAATGTTTTATTTTTTTAGGTATTTTCTCAAGAAGAACTAAGAGAGATATTTACTTGAATTGCTTAAAGATTAAGTCATCCACCTATTATGCGCGAGATTGTAGGTTAAAATTAACCGACAATTTTCAAGTCGCTTATTATTAATCTATACTATTATATAAAGCGAAAGCGAGTTTGTTTATTAGTTTGTTTGAACGCGCTAATGCTCTGGAACTACCAGTGGATTTCAATAATTCGTTTTGCGTATGATAGTCCAGTTCTTGAAGAAGGTTAAAGGCTATGTAACATTACGCTACTGGCAACAAGAGCAGAGCAGTGAGCAAAAACGCGGGTGAAACCGCAACGTGGAATGCTAGATGAATATATCGATAACATTATTCGAACGGTAACATACTACCAAGACGTTCATTAATCCCATTTCTCATCCTATATTTAACGTATAGTTATTATAGACCTTTTAGTTATAGTCTGCCATCATCTTTGCGTCTCTTGGAATTACATTTTAACCATTGCCAAGAGTAATATTGTAATAAATTAAATGATTGCAAGATGTTTGCATCCAACAACTACAATCAAAATAAAAAGGCACAAGTCGATCGAATCTTTTAGTAAGAACGGCATTGCAATAAAATTGCAACTTGCAATCTCGAGGGATTGCTGAAAACAATCAATCCAAGCTGGAACGTAATTTACTTTTGCCGCCTTGTAAATAAGAATCAAACACGGGCGAAGTATTTGAGCTCAGTGCCCTGGGGCACGGCGAAATGAGTGGAATCAAAAAACAAGCTGGTTTACAATGTAGGTTGTATTGTAAACATAAAGCTATTGGTTTTGTAGGTTAATGAAGTATGATAGGGCAAGATTTCTCTTAGGAGATGTTGATTTCTTGATCGTTTGATAACCAAAAAAAGAAGCTGCTGGATTACTTCCAACGTACAGTAAAGTCTGGCCAGTACAAAAATGATAATATATGTCCTTGTTAATATTTAATGCTGACATCAATGTATTGGCAGCAATAAACACTAGCGGTTATCCTAACTTTGTACGGGTAGGTCAGTAAATATAAATAAGCCTTGAATTTTTCTAAATTTTAGATTCAACGATAAACACATATAATGGTTTAATCGAAGCGTAGGAAAGCATCTAAAAATCCGCCATCGTAGTGTTACGGAAGAGTATCAGCTCCTATTACTGTTTCTTTTGACCGACACACACAACCAAAACACTTAACAATTTTCTTTGCATAAAACTTAGTGTTTTGGTTGTGTCCGAGTAAATTTTTAACAAATTTTAATTTTATTTAGGTTCTTTTCTTGTACATAATTATAATTCTTATAGTCACAATTCAGAGTGAATTACACGAAGGCGTCAACTGCGCATTTTGCTCATAAATTAGCTAAAAAATTCTGTCTTGCTTTTGGCACGTGTTTCGTCAACCAAAGACAGAATACTGCACCTTCCCTTGCGCCACTTTCAAGGAATTATGCTTTGTGACGGCAACTAAAGGAATTTTCAAGAACGTACGAATATTCTCTGGAACCATCCGACCTATTTTCTGCTCCTAATCTGGAAATTACGACACGTTTAAAATGAATTCTTGTAGTGTGTGTCTATTTATTAATCTGTTTGCCTGCTGTTATTTTCTTATCACCAGCAAGTTATTATTTCACTGCATAGCAAATGCCTCTTCTCTCATACAGAGAAGGCGTGATCATTGGAGACCACGCTTGCCGCAAATTGACTATTGCAGACTTTATTAATTTAAATCAATTTCCACTATTTCAGTAATGACCAAAGTAAACTTAAAAAGTACATAATTAACACTTAAAAGTTCCGACCCTCAGCATCAATGTCTAATAAGTAATAAAAAATAAAACAGCTTTGGTTGTAAGCTTTAGTTATGTATATTATGTGAATTTAAGTAAGTAAAGTCCTCAAACTTGGCTGGAGTGCACAACGTGTACCGAGGAACTTTTATTTTTATGTCTTCTCGTTATTTAAGGAACATTTCTTGACATTCACAAGTTTTGATGTGACATTTTCAGAAAGGATTTCTAGGAAATTGTTAATAAAATTAATTTATATTTATAGATTCAGTTAATAGAAGTTTATGGTTTTGGATTTATATAATACTAGCCCGCGACTTCGTTCGCGTGAAAATGTGAATGTGCGCCTGTATGAGAAATGAGAAAATTGCCTGCTTGATCTTACGGCAATCGTACATTGTATCAGTAAAATCAGTATATAATTTATGTCTCTATGGCGAATCCCATTTAAATCAGTTTACCCATTTAATTTTTTTTAATTTAAGATAATCCATACTTACTTCCATCCATTCATACGTCTAAACCTTCGCGTTTATGTATCTAGTCTAGTTTAGCAATCCGACTAAGCATCATATAAGCTTTTATCGACCCCCTTTTAACCCCTTAGAGGTTTATTTTCCAAAAAGAAAAAAGATATAACAATCTATTGTTTTAATCATGGACTCGATTTGTATTCCTTCGACGACGACTGTTACAATTTACATTTTCCAAATAAATGTAATTTTAAATTCTACTAATACATACTACTAATAGTTTTTATAAATCAATGTACTAAAATTATAAATGCAAAAGTTTGTGTATGTGTGTGTATGTATGTGTGTGTGTTTGTTGCCACTCAGCGCACAAACGGCTAAATCGATTTCAATGAATATTCGTAAGTAGATAGAATAGGTGCCGGAAACGGACATAAGCCTTATTCCGATTTTTTTTGGCAATTTGGTTTGGTTCCCGAGGGAGACAAAACACATTTTCAGCACGGGCGAAGCCGTGTGATGCAGCTAGTAACTAATAAAATTTTCAGGTATTTAGCGACTAAAGAAATAAAACAAATTTTAATAAGTTATTGAAATGAAAGTTTGAAATAAATTTGAAAGTAAGCAAAAGTACCTACTTAATTAAATAAGTTTATTTGGTGTCAGAATTTCTAAAAGTAAAATCAAATTAATATTTTAACGCACAGAAATAAAATAATCAGAGAAACTGAACTTCAATCAAGTAGTATAAAGCAGATAAATCCGTACATTCGATACATGCGACAACGACGCCTGCCCTCGCGTCACTGCTCGCTCGTTCGGGTAGCCTACCTAGTGACAACGGCGCGTCCTTTGCGTTCCAAGCTTCAATTTTCAAATTCAAATTCTTTTGGAACAAATAGTAATTCGACGGTGGAAAAGAAAAACTTCTTAAGCGCCAAATGGCAAAGTGTGGGCAATGAGGTTTACTTTTTTATTAATGATTGGCAGTTATCGGTGTCTTTGGAGAATAATATGTTTCAAATTTTATCTAAATTATCAAACACAAAGCAAGTACCTAACTTTACTCTATCGCAAGAAAGTTGGCGTTTAAGAAAAAGAAACTTAAAAGTTAGTCAGCAAAAAATTCTTATCTCCTGTAAATCATGTAAAATAATAAATGGATATATTCTTATTAATGAAATGAAATGAAAATATGTTTATTCATATAGGTTAATTAAGTTAACACCTATGAACGTCAAAATTTACAAAATTTCAGCAAATTAACCTTATTATTATTAGTAACTATTAACACATATCTGCAAAGTAAAAAATGTTGAATAGATCTTAATATAAAAACCTTGAAAAGAATAATTGTTTGAAAATATCGTAATGTTCAAAATGCTGTTCAGAAGAAATACTTCTACTGCGTCTGTCTCAAATTTCTTAAGAATAGTTATGACTTAATAAAAAAATTATCTTATAATTAGGATGTTTTTTGTAAAAATCTATAACCAAATATGTCCAAAATAACATCCGGATGAAGAAAAGATAAATGCTTTTTAATTTACTTCAAAACAATTTCTTTAAAGAAAAATTCTTTCCAAAATGCCAGACTCTTATCAGACTTCTGTAACAAAATGACCAGAAATACGTCATTTAGGAGGCTGAAAATTAGATGCTGCTCGTATTGGCAACAGTAAGGGAATTTTTTTCGGTATGAAAGTTGTATCAGTCGACGTAGAAAAAAAAACTCTGTCTAAAGATCTAGTTAGCTCATTTTGGCCAAAATGGCGCTTCAGAAGTTATTCCTTTCCACCGTCGGTATCTTTTTCGTTTTTTATGATGGATCCACACGCTTGCTAAAAACAGACGCGTGAACATTGTTTTATTGTAAGTATATCTGTCGAAGTCATATTAAAGAGTTTAGGCACAGTCGTTTAGGTATACCTACGTATAGTATTTCAGTCAATAAAAATGAGTATCATAAAAAAACATATCTTGCAAGGTTTCTATGATTTTGAATGATCCACCATCTATTTTGCCGAATTTTTCGTTTCCTTTTATTTTCTATCTTTTTGTTTTGTTTTTTTAAAGTAAGCTAAACTAAATGTAATAGCTGACAACAGCTGGACTTCCGACATGCTTGTTTCTTCAAAACACACAACACTTACACTCGCAAACGTGTGGATATCGCTGTTTGGAACACCTAATATATTCAAGCGTTTGTTTATGTTTATAAATTGTGCCAACTGGCAAGCTTGTGGATCCGGCATTAAATCTGAGATGTCATTTATTTTATTCTTTAAAAATATAGCATTCTATAGAAGTTTCATACAAACTCTGTCACTCCTTTTTACACCCTTAGGGGATGAATTTCGCAAAATCCCATCTTAGTGAGCATCTATGTCCTAAAAGGAATCCATATGCAAAATTTGAGACCCGTAGTACTTGTAGTTTCTGAGATATCGTGATAGGTCAGTCAGTGAGTGACCTTTCGCTTTTATATATATAGATAAAGAGTGTTTTTTTAATGTTTACTACGAATAAACGGTGTATTTATTAATAAATTTTTCACAAAATTAAAACAGCTTAAAAGCAAATTTTAAGCAAAATTAAAAGGCCTCTTTGTGGCAATCTGGGCCCAGTATCACTGACCCAACAAGGCATGAATTGACAATTACACCACAACCGAGCCTCCTAAAGGTAAGCCGACTATCACAGTGCGCAACTTGATGATACAACATACGGTTTTATATTTTTTTAGTCGTCCTTTTCTTATTGTCAACAATGTTAACCCTGGTGTGGTCCACCTTCACACTGAAATTAGAAAAAAATTACAGTGTGCAGGCCGGTAATGTAATGTCCCTACCTTAGCACTCGTGTGAAGTCTCAGTGTTAAGATGAGTCGGTCGTGTATTTCATCTTTTAAACAAAACACGTTGACTGCTGGACATAGACCTTTCCAAGTACCGCCACTCGGTCGTCACCCACACCTATCGATTACTTCCTATATCAAGACAATTTAATATGAATTGCAATATAATAGACGCTATATCCTCATAGACAGACATAATGCGCTATGAAGAGGATATTGCTGTAATTACTTGGACTGACAGGTGTATTAGTATCGCAGTACACAGGTGTGTTCTGTCCATTCAAACGATATAATACCTTAATCGCCGGTCACGATACATGTACCGGCATGCCTTAACAGTACTGTATAATATATTTAATGCTGTTGTGTTAGTCTTAATTGTATAGCTGTGTTGTTGTCATGCTAAACTGCTTCTTATTACAATATAAAAATTGCCTTGTCTTTATATTCTTTGGGTGTATAACCGATGTGGATCACTTTTCATTTATTGACTTTTACAACACTTTTCTTGCTTCCATCTACTTTTCTCGCGATTTCACGTTTTGAAATAACTTTTTTGTCATAAAAGCATTGTTTTGTATTTGTGTGTGTGTGTGTGTGT
This sequence comes from Parascotia fuliginaria, assembly GCA_963082885.1. Taxonomy (NCBI): domain Eukaryota; kingdom Metazoa; phylum Arthropoda; class Insecta; order Lepidoptera; family Erebidae; genus Parascotia; species Parascotia fuliginaria. The sequence goes on from OY720177.1 coordinate 16,761,125, forward strand.
ATGGTAATGTTATTTTTGATTAATTGGTTTCTACTGTCACGATTCTTCTTAGAAACGAGCAAATGGGACATCAGCATATTTTGCATACAAAAACTCACAAAATCACTTATGTTTTGTTTTACCTATAATGATAAGCCATATTTCTTATAATGATTATAAAAGCCATATTTCTAACATAAAGAGTGGTTTGTCTGTTATATTTTCCTCTCAATATTTTAATTAAGCGTCCACTCTTAAAGCAGTCAAGAGCTCAGACTTTATTATTACCAGCCAAGTCAGCAAATATAAAATGAACTGCCGTCTCTGGCCGTCTGTACCATAAATAAGTGGCGCTTCATTACTTACCTAGAAGCCTTAAAACGCAGACGGGACGGGGCGAAGCCGTATAGTTGCCAGCGGTAATGGCCACTATAGACGCACTGAAATGGTTTTCTAATAATTTGTTGTCGTGCTTTCAAGAAAATTAAAAATATCTACAGACGGTGACTTCTTAAGCTACTATATTGGCACTCACTATAGTCAATACTTAAGTAGGTTCGTATTGGAAAAAGGCGAAGAGATTTTTTTTATTCTGATTCACTATTTGAGGCAGTACTGTAACATACATTTTTGTTAAATAGATTACAGTACTCGTTTAGGCATCGTTTTCTTTTAACAATTAATTCAAAGTCAGGTAAAACTTACCCCCAGTTTCTGAAAGGCTGATCAACGAAAAATTCAGTTGCTAAAAGCATGAGTATTTTATTTAATGAATATTATAGTCTAATTATCCATGCTTTTAGCATGCTTTTAGGTACTTCACATGAGATTTAACAGGTGTTTAGTTTATTTTCCCTTCAGAAACTGGGCGTGAATGCCACTACGAGAGAAAGCTTGTACAAAAATAGAAAATTATAATAATTATTTTTATTGCTACCAGCTTTACTTGTCCCACAACATAGCCAAGACGAAATATAAATAAAATGCTCGCTTTATTATCTATGCTAAAGGTTTATCGAGTAAGATATTATTGTTCTATTGGCATAACTTTGAATAGTAGCACTCAGTATTAATAGACGGCTGTGCCATAATAGAAATGGGATATTCCTGTTGATCGCCATTCCAATGCGATAGAACATTCCACAGTTATATAGAGCTATATTTATGTACTCAAGATATATTTGCAGTAAACGAAATAATAGCTGATAAAATACAAAATGCCTTGATGATGTTCGAAGGAAATCTTGGAAAAAGTAGTGTGAACTTTATACGTTCAGTTTACCTTATATGCTTTCTTTTAAATCAGACAAACTTAAAAGTATCTTAGTTGACAATAAAATTGCTTCACCACCCTTAGTGTAATTGTCATTTGCATATCACAAAACGGTACTGTCTTTTTTTGCTTGCAAGTGACCTCAGTACAGTAAGAGTTATGATTGTCAAAATGAGTCTTATTGAGTTTTAATTTTGTTGGAATTTTTGGTTAAAATGATACATAATTAAGCAAATATGTGGTCGACTACATCTACATAAAAGAATTTAAAAAAGGTCATAATGCTTCCTGTCTGATTTGAACCACAACCTCGTGTCATCACGACTGTACATCCACTTATAATTTCTATATTATTATCTTACACACAGAATTATTTGCCGATTGCAAGAAGGCTTATTTACCCCATATAGGCTATTCTCCTTGGTTTACCCAGGTGGTGCAAGAAGAGCACATACGCCTGCTTTGCCAAGCTTCTGCATCAGGGGTGCTCTCTGAATTCAATAAAATACCAAACTTATATTATTTTCCTCTTAGAGGTTGGAGTACAGTGTTCCTGATATCATAAAATGTGAATCTATTATCACTGTTTCAGTTATTACACCTTTAAATGATTATATTTTTCGACATTGTATCAATAAAAGATTTTCTTTGTATCCAAAAATCACCCCTCGTTTCTATTATAACTAGCAATATATCCATTTATCCATCTGGAAATATCCACGGCTGTCCTGTAACCCTCGTATGTCATATTGATTTGCTCAGGTGTTTTCACCCTCCACTCAATATAATTCATATTTCCTTACGCTCATCTACACAATTTAACCTGATCTATCCATCAATTGTATACTATAAAAACAGAAACAACACCCTGTCCAAATAATATGGGAATATGGCCACCCCAAAATGTGACGTCAAAATGACGGGCCGTATGATTGATTACATAATTTTTTGTCTCACTCTAGCGTTTTATTGAAATTGATGGCTTGTTCACAGTGGACGGACCATAGACATAGTCATTCGGTAATCGGTACAAATTTGAGTGTTATTAATGAAAGTTTATAATATATTTTCAATTTTCATTAGTGGATTTCGTTTTGTTGTTGATGTTTATATCATTTTTAATTAATTTTATGTAATATTATATTTTTTTTTTTTTTTTTTTATATTGTAGCCTACCAAAGTGACTCCACCCCGCCTGATGGTAAGCAGTCAGTGGAATCCAGAAGTGGTGGCCACTATACCAATAGCCATCCTCTTAAACTGCTGGTATGGTGGCCTCCACTATGGCGGCTGGGAATGGGGTTAGAGGAAGGGAATGAGGGAGGTGAGGAAAGAGGAAAGGGGGAAATTGGGCCTCCGGCGCTCTCACTCACCGAACGAAATGCAGTAGTACGGATACTACTACTCTTAAGTCGATCTTCTATGAGAGGGTAGTACTTCCCCGGACGATCCGGCCCGATCATGCTGAAATCAGCGTGGATCTACTACCGTGATAATAGCATATATCATTAGATAGCAGTAGTATTTGTTCAGTTTAAATTAGAGTAAGTTTAGCTTCTAATGACTAGAACATTATGAGCACTTAAGAAAATTGGGTTGCTCTACCCACAATAAACACGAAGCAGGCAAGATGATCTTGTCATCTTAAATATGTTTGTGTAATTAGATTACCAGTTTAAATTTGAAAGAGTGATTTTTCGTAAAGTAAAGGCACAAATTTATTAAAAAAAATTATACAATCTTCAACTCTATGTAATACTTACATGTCTAATACAATCATTTAACCTTTTCACTCATCTATAATGAGTTCAGACGAAGAATCCATACAAATACCTAAAACAACCATTCCGAGCAATCAGAAGTTTAAGTAAGGCAGAACAAGCTCCTTGTTCTGCCTTACTAATCAAGAACACTGTAATTGCATACTACTAATTCTGAAAAAGCAATGCTAAAATTACTTATCGTGGGTCTACTTTTCTGTAGCATGTCATGCATATCGTGGTTCCTAAGAAGAATGTAGTTAGTGGCATTAAAACTCACATCTCAATTTTCTAGACGTAGTCGTAGCGATGATTAATTGCGACAGAAGATTGAAGTGGCCTATAAAGGCAGGAATTGGCAGTATTTAATATTTGTGTGCATGAACATGTCTATTTGTACTGCTCTGGGTGTTCCTTTGTATAATAATATATGTGTTTAAAAAAAGTATTTAAATATGTATATCCTCATTCTAAGACCTATAACACAAGCTATACCTAATGTTTACTTTGGGTCTAGATAGCGTTGTGCAGTTGTTGTGATATTATTATTATATAGTTTTCTACACAAATAGTAGCAGACAAGGATACAGTTCGCCTGATGGTAAACAGTAACTGTCATCTATGATACTTAATACACCAAGAGTATCACTCTCGAGTTTCCATGCCTGAAAAGTCTTCAAGAACTCTATGTTGTAGTTAATGCAGATCATCTTTGCCTGTAATAATCATTCAATCAATCTATTTTGGATTCACGACGATGGCTAGTTAAAACTTTTAATTCTATCAGCAAATAAAACGGACTGAGTTAAGAGTTGATAATTAGCCAGATAAATAAACAGTAATTAAAACTGTGAACAAATTTATGGTCTGTATACTGTTTAGTTTTTCATTACATTGTAGAGAATAAAAACAAAAGCTAATAATGAGCAACTTTTAAGACAAAAGAAGCACCGTTTTATTAATTGCTTATAAAGAAATTGCCTCGTGGCGTCTATTAAAAAACTTCCCCAACAGACTCTAGGTACGTCTTTAATAATTATAATGGGTGTTTTATAATAGACAACAGAATTAATAAAAACTTAGACAATAAATTAGGGTGCATCTGAATAACTGTTTGAACCGCTCAATAACTTATAATATGACTGTATGACAAACACTACCTTCATAGTCTGTTTTAGCATGTAACAAGTCTTTTATAAACCCATCACAGTTTAAAGATGCGTATGCAAAAATGTACATTTTATGTAGTTGTACAATTAGTAACCTTTAAAGGTCATGTAGTTATTTTATACGAATAAAACTATAAGTATATAATACCGGTCACAATTTCAGAATACCGCTACCGAATAAACTTGACCTTCTTGACTTTACTTAACTCTCAACATTCCATTCGTACGCATCACTGCACTGTGAGCTGTAGAAGCAGGTTAATATCTCCAACTAAGGTATAAAATAGTAACAGATGAATGATTATTTTGCATCCAGATAGTTTTTAACTATGAAAACGCGTTCCACTATCGCTGTAAGTTAAAAACTAGGGTTATATTAACACTTCATAGCATATAATAGAACAATGTATCTTATATCTTAGCAATCTATCAACCATTTACCACATCACAGACGATTACCCACACCGCATTACAAGGGATAAGCAAATTTTGAGCATGAAAAACCCAAATCTAAATGACTCGCGTCCCCTAACCCTGATAATATATAAAACTATACGCACGAACAGGCCACTCTATGAACCAAACACGGCAACTCGAGCGGGAAATTGATTCAAAAATATACCGTCAAATTGAATAGCTATGTAAGTGAGTTACGTCCCAAAACATTTCTACCGTGACTGTGACCCATTGTTTCATATCGTAGATTTTTTAATAGTCGTTGATGTCCTTCGTATTTCCGAAATATTGCTAAGAATCTACAACTAGGCCCTTGCCAAAACGTCTGAGAATACGATTGTGTTTTTACTCGCCAAATTAATGCAACGTATATCACGAATCGTGATCAGTATGAAAATAATTACATTATACATAAATGTTTATAAGCAACTTTAAGTACGACTAATATTTTAACGATATAATATAGTCTACTGACCACATACCTCTCCCTTCGATACCATATCGACTATTGACAACGCACCCTCACCGTTCACCCTCAGAGGGTAGCAAGAAATCAATAGGTATGCCTTTGAGAAATTTTAAACGCACGTTACCAAGGATTTTTGAAGGGTAGTTCAACATAATAGATAGGGTATACCACCGGTATTAACTAACGTAAACCGGTTTAAACTTGATTAAGGCGGACATTTTGATGCTTTGACTCGCTCGTTTGTATCGATAAGTCAAAGTTGGGTTGTTGAAAAGGGTTTGAAGATTTATCTGTTTTGGTTTTCTATGCTTGAAAAATTTGTTTATAAAGTAGTAGATTTAATCTTGCCTCTTGTACTGTAGCTCTCTAAGTAGGTATCACATGTTATCAGATTAAAATTTATTTATGTACCTTGCTTCCTCAATGTTGACAGAAATGAAACAGGACCAGGCATGAAACTCGCTCTTCTGTACAGTTTTTGCCCAACTGCCGAACTCAAGGAGGGTAATGTGTTTCGACCGTATGTATCTACGTATGTATGTCTATTTCTTTGGCACGCTCTACAGCCTAATCAGCTTAATAGATTTTAATATTTGTTTATTTTAGGTCCCATGTAACAGAGGGCGTGCCTGTTGCCATTTATCGGCGGCACAATTCCAGATTCCGGGCTAATACTGAGAATTTTTTGACAGAAAAAGCCATTAAGTTGTTATTCCATAAATAAATAAATATCACTTTACCCGACCCCGGGACCAAACCCGAGACCTCTGGAATAATATCTGTGTACGAAATTTCAAGTTATTATTTTATCAATTACAAAATGTATGGCTTCTGTCTAAACAATAGAACAAAAGACCCTAAGCCGTAAATAACTCTAGAAATTTCCAATCAACGATAATTTAACAGAAGCCAAAAGGCACAATACCAATTAATACCAGTAATATGTTATGGTCGACAAATTAATAATCATCCTTTAGGAAGCTTCACAATGCCATGGGTCAGATTCTTTTGCAATACGTACAGATAGCAGAAAAATTGCTTTCAAAGGCGGAATATTATGGTTAAGGAACATGAGGGTGTGTAAATTAGCGGTTGCTCTTATTACAGATAGTAAAAAAAAATATACGGTTGAATTGATAAACTTCTTCCTTTTTTGTAGTCGATTAAAACTAGGAAATAGTCGTAATAATCTTTCTAGTAATAGTAATGAATTGGAGTAATTCAAAAAATAGTCTATATTGTCGCAATGTTAAAAGCAAATTCAAAATTACGTAGCCCGTGATAAAGATGACGTGTTAACTATAAAAATACCATTTTGAATCTAAAATTCACTACTATACTAACTTAACCACAAATTATGACAATCTCGGTATATATTGCCCAATTTTGGCAGACTTATGCCATCATGGCGCAGTAAAGAAGGATTTCGATAAATTATGCCGCTTTTTACGACACTTAGTCGAAACTTCATCTGTTTTAAACTGTCCCGTTATGCCCACTGTTCTGAAAGATACAGCTGTTTTCAATATGATGAATATTTAATTGTAATTTATAAAAGTTTAATGAACTTAGGTGAATGTTTAAGTATTCATAAATTAATTATAATTGTTTATTAATGCATAGCAGCTCTATTTGTGTCCAAATATATTGTGGTCTTTGAAGCTAAACTGATGTCAAAAAATATGTTGTTTACGTTTTATACGTCGTTTGATATTTTGATGTCGCTGAAAACGCACTAAGCTACGCTGGGGTGGCAATCTAAACAATGATTATTTCTTATAATTTGTATTTCTTAGCACTGCGAGAACACAACCATGTCTATAGGTTACGATTTTCACTTACCTTCAAGTAAGCCCTTTGATTCACTTGATTGACATCAAAATTGTAAAAAATGAAATCCTTTTAACTCATTATAATTTTCTAGTATCAACTCGAAGCTTACAAAGCGAACAACTTTATATACAACTGAACCTATCTTTCATAAAAATATTTAAATACAAACAAAATGGTTTTTTTTTATTATTATTAGAATATTTTCTGCGAACCGTACGCACAACACGGAACATGAATAGGCTATCCCCAATAGAACTGAATTCTATACATTCAGCCGATATTGGAATTCGACGACAAAGGATTGGTCAACCTTTTTAGGGGTACCTTCCCTCTAATATCTATGACTGAGTTTCTATAAAACTATTGTACGCCACGATAAGGGTCGAGTAGATTTGGTATTATGACTAAAAAAAATTGATGAGCTGGGACATTTACATTTCTTTCATATTTTCCTGATGGCTTTATGTTAAAAGTTGATAGGATAATCTTTAGTAGTTTGTTTGTGAATGGAAACAGATTTTAGTTATTTAGAATACTATATCAATTTTACAGTATCTATTAACTATGTATGAACAATACCTAATAACGCGTCACGTCGTGATTTTTAATGAACCTCTGTCTCCAGTATACTAGATTGTGAGTATGTCATAGTCAGGTTTATATATTTTTAAAATATACCTTGGGTGTTCCTAGTTCACAGATTAAAGGAACGGAGAAGAAAAATATCGTAGGAAAGCAGAACTTATTAAAAAAAAATTTAATTGTCCAATGGCCTTGTGGTGATTGCTTTAGGTTAATTAGCTGACATTTTGTAATTTTTAACGTTCTCAAGTGTTAATTCATTTAACCCAAATAAATAAATGTATTTGACTTTGACTTTGCTCATGCTTTCACTTGTATGCAAAGTGACTCTCACCCTGCATTCCTAAAACTGCGACAAATTACATAATATAAAAATCAGTGAGTAAAATTTACAACTAAGTAGAATACCGCAGCTAAGGAAAAATCTCGTATTTATATTTATTAACTTACCGACAATTTTATTGTTTACACTCACAATATTACGGAATGCCTTTCAATTATAAACGAGCAATCTTATAAAGGTAAACATCGTATGCCCTAAAACCATTTCTTTATTCTATAATTGGAAATGCCTTGGACTGCCTTTTGACTGCCTCTGTAGTTCGGTGATACGCGGGTTCGATTCGTAATGTAAGGTATGACTAATAAGATAAGCCTCTTAATAAAGTGTCAATGGTGTTAGTAGTACTGTAGTGTAGAGGTGAGTTTGGACCACCATGGCTGTTTAATTTATATCCGCGCTCCCAACATCACAAGGAAAGACGCGGATGAAACTACGCCGCGCAATGCTAATTCTATAATATTACCATTTGTTTTAGCAAGTGAAAGTGTTTTGTTTTAAACTGAATTTTGCAAACCCGTGTAGCAGTACCTATAGGGAGAAACTAATAAGGCATGAAAAAGAAGAGAACCACAGGGATTAGTGAGCCTTTGGAACTCTTATTTTACTGGATCATAAGTGGTAACCATTGCTCCTGGACTATAGAAGCGTAGAGAGCACAGTTGTCGCCTGCAGTGACTACACAATATAAAGAAATACTATACTTGCCTATCTAATCCAAAACGACACGTGCAGGGCACCATATTATCTTTTCACTTTAATAGGGGTGTAATAAATTAAGGGTCTATTCTGTTCGCTTATTACTTTAATCCCGAATCTTACTTGTTACTTGTTGGTGGGCTTGTCCGCATTTAGACCTCTTGGTCCTTTGCTGCGCTCGGTTTGGCTGGATTATTTAATCCAGCCCAACTCCGCCAAGAAGCGCAGAAGCTGCCTGGGATCTTCGCAGCCTTCGCAGAGAGACCTCGGGCTGCCGAGGATTTGTGCCCGATGTGTCATCACTCCCTCGCATTTCAAGACTACGTAGGAGACGGTTTCGTCGTGCTCTATGCATGCTCTGCACAGAGGACTGTCGGTAATGCCTAAAACATATAGGTGTTTATTAAGAGGGCAGTGGCCTTTGATAGTGCCCACCATTATGCGCAAGTCATCCCATCTTAGATTGATTAAGTGTATACTTAGCTTTTGCGATGGTTGTGGCAGAGCTTCTTTTGACTGTCTACAGTCGTTAGAACTTGCCCACTGCATCCGGTGTTGTTCTCGGGCCCCTTCTCTTATCTACGAGCGGAGTAGACTCGCAGTGATGGGTAACATTGATTCGGGTCCGATTGGTGGGTTGTTGGACCCTCGAATCCCTGAATTCCGAACCTTTTAAGCGGACATTGAAAGCATTTGAAAAAAAAACAGGTCAGCAATTGAGTTTTTGTTTCCACTCCTGGCCCTTACTGATATTGTTAAAACAAAGCCCACCGCAGGTTAAAAGTCTACACACAGAGAAGGTGTGTGTATTGACACACTTGCTCAAGGTGGCTTGGCAATTAAAAACTAAGGATAGGCGTATTGGTATATTGTATATTTCTATAACATCAGTTTCATTTACTATGTCTGAAGGAAACCTTTATAAGAAGTTAAGATCCATACAAAAAACATAATAATATAATCACAAAAGCAATTACCTCAAATGAGATTTTATAATTACATTTGTTCCAATTTGTAAAATAACTTCAAATCAAGAAACGTTCCTGTAATTGCTGTTTGACATGTATAAGCCTTAATAAATAACATCTAATTGGATGTGTCGTATCTTAAGCCTTGCAATCGCGGTGACATGGCCGACACACCAACTGACAGGTGTTGTCTCGTCGTGTTAGAGATTGAAGATTTACGAGGAATCGTACGGAATGTTTCCAATTTTAATTAAGAAACAATTACAATTCAAAAAGCTGTATCTACTTTCAAGTTAACCTTGCTAGTTACTGGCTTATGGTGAAGAAGGACATCGAAGGTAAACGTTGAATTGTAAAAATATGGAATATAAATTCAAAAACACACGTTGCACAAGCATGTGGTGATAGTGGTTTTTAACCGACTTCAAAAAGGAGGAGGTTATCGATTCGGGTCGTATGTTTTTTTTTTTTTTTTTTTGTATGTTTGTTACCTCATATCTCGGTCATTTATGAACCGATTTGAAAAATTTTTTTTTTATTTGAAAGGGTATACTCTGAAATTGGTCCCATTTTTTTATTATAAGAAATGGTTCAGTGGTTGTATGTTTGTTACTACTTAACTCCGTCATTTATAAACCAATTTGGAAAATTCTTCTTTTATTTGAAAGGGTATACTCCGAAATGGGGTCCCATGTTTTTTTTATAAAGAATAATTTAATATTTTGTAACAAATCGTTTGCAAGAAGTGAAGACGTGTAAAGCAACACGTCGATGTCTTTTGCGACGAATTATCTGACATTGACATGTCCATGCTACAAGTGCGAAGTGATTTTCAAAATTCATTTTTTGTTAGAAACGAAGTAGCCCTGGATGAGTGACCATATGCATTTTTTGTATATCTGAGCGATTGCTCGGTCAGTTAAATTATGATTTTTGATGATTCTTTATTGTTGGTAGATCATCACTTTTTTGTTTTGATTTGTGGTTTCTGGGATTCAGGGTTTAGCGATCGAGAAAGTGTTGACAAGGACCTTATATTTCTATTTACAATCTTACCTCTCGTCTCTACTTTCTTTCAAACGGCGCGGCGCTGTCTCATTTGCGCAGCACGTTTAGTAGGTCTACCCATATTGAATATATTTATTTATACACAATTAATTCCCACTAAAAGTTTAAAAATAAAATTATTTTTAGAAAAAAAATGAAAACCGACTTCAAACAACACCTACATGTTCAATCCTTAACTAAAAAGTAGAAAATAATATTTTAATTACTTCATAGCAAAGAACATTAAAGGGGAATCAACGCAATCCTTGATACCTATAATACTTTACTATTTATAGTTTTTAATCAGTTATTTTGGAGTCGGTGCCAGCCAAGAAGGTTCATAATGACCTTCATAAAAATAACCTACCTACTAGCAAAAAAAACCTTCTTGATTAATCTATTAATACATGAATGAAAAATATAGATTTAATACAAGAAATCGAACGGAATCTGATAAGTGCGCGTCAAATTTTTTATGTATATCTGAACACAACTATCAATGACGTCTGCGTTCACGAGTATGACCGCGTTCGGGTAGTGCACTCAGGCATATCCCCCACGCGTGCAATTACCGCCCCGTGCACAACAAAAGTTGGTTGCAAAGACAGAATTAAAGATCCTTCTTGGCTGGCACCGACTCCAAAATAACTGATTAAAAACTATAAATAGTAAAGTATTATAGGTATCAAGGATTGCGTTGATTCCCCTTTAATGTTCTTTGCTATGAAGTAATTAAAATATTATTTTCTACTTTTTAGTTAAGGATTGAACATGTAGGTGTTGTTTGAAGTCGGTTTTCATTTTTTTTCTAAAAATAATTTTATTATCTGTACATGAAGAGGTCTTTGCTCAGCAATGCGGATATTACAATGACATGGAGGCCTACCACAACGTCTTATAGCAGTCTTATAATATTTTTACTTTGTCTCTATCCTTATTTTTAATGGTACAAAAGAAAAAGAAAAAATTCAAAGTAACATTAAATAGTACTGCTATAAGAGGTGGCACTTCTTCTTTTCATCGAGTGTATAGCGGGTCAACCTAGTATCAGGATTTGTTTAAGTCGCCCATAATTTATTATAAAGATTTGATCTAAGTGCCACTCATTGGTAAGCTAGTATTTTAATTACTTGCTTCAGTCGTTATAGTATTTCCATTACTTTTAGTTGTATATTATAACATATTGAAATGGAACCATTTATTGTACTAACTATTGCTCCATTCCCGTGAATGTCGGTTATATCGCATTTTCCAAATCGGGAGTTCAATAAATTAGCAGCTACATTGATGGCGTATATTCTAGAACTGAGAACAGACTAAAAGACAAGACAATTGTTTGACACAATGTAACTCCTTCTACATTATGTCTAATGAAGAAGGAGTTCCACATACATCACACCTTCAATATAAGCTTTCATCCCCTATTTCAACCTCTACAAATCATTTTTTCGCAATAAAAATAGTCTAATATCTATTCTATCTCTATCAAAATCGGTTCAGTGGTTTAGGCGTGAAAGCGTAATAGACACACTTTCGCATTTATAATATTAATATGGATGGACTGAGAGCTTGTTCTTTACTATTGTACCATTAATAAAAACTTGCTTATAAATAGAGTGCTATAATAATAATTTGTTGTCAAAACTTTGACGCCCTAGATATAAAACACGGTGTTGCCAAGTTGAAAGTTAAAAGAAAATGCTACCTTTTAAAAGTGTGGTCGTCGTGAACTTTTAAATAAACCTGAGGTGCTTTGTATATTTCATTTAAAGAGGCGTATACACTTTTATTTATGATGGACAGTTTTAGTTGACAAATACTTGTTTACTTTATAATTTTACCTTTAATTTCTTTCTTTTTACGTCTTGTTAAATCGCTAGTCAGATTTGGTAAACTCTTAACGATTTGCAAAGATGTTTCTATGTTAATCGACTACGGTTAATTATTATAGACATTAGTAATACATAATTTAGGTAACGCGTTGCTATCAAACCGACTGATTTCGAAAAGTTCACTCCTATTAGTTCAACCGAACTAGGTGCGTAGTTAATATTTAGCTACTAGCCAAGTTCATTTTAAAAGCAAGCATGTGTGATCAATACTCATACCTTGTAATGAAAACTAGTCTTTACTCTACTGTGGGATTATAATAAACAGGAATTTAAATATTTACCGTGTTTTAAATATTAACAAGTGAAGCTAAAGAGAAAAGATTTGATTTTTGGTAGATTTATTTGTTTGTTGCCATTTAAATCAAGATCTATGTGACCGATTTAAAAATTCTTTCACCTTTGTAAAGCTACAAATAAGACGTGTAATATAGGTATTTTGTTTGGTTTAACATTTATTTTTCATTCAAAATTTCAATAATTTAAAATCTGAATGATGTAATACGACACTATTGCAATGATATTATCCGTAGGTGTTTGTTGTATAAGACTGAATGAAACTTTTGGTACCAAAGCAAAGTGAGGCCGGACGTCTAGTACCAGAACAAACTGAAATTTCTCTATTAAAACAAGAGCACTTTAGTAATAATAAGGAAATAACACGCGCCGTCCCTTAAAGGTCTGGCACAGACAGTGAGCAGTCCTTCTTCCAATCTAGTATTCAGACCACGGTGCGCTCAGGCAATGATTACAGTTCGCGCTCGTCTTTATGGTAATGTAACTGTTGGAAATTCACTCGCTGATTTTTCTTTTTCTTTCCTTTTTTACTCGATGCCTGGACTGTTTTAGACTTTTGGCCGTTTGTGAACGAACTTAGATGCTGAAGTTTGTGTTCTTGATGTTGTGAGGTTACGTAATGCTTAATTTTGTAGAAGTGGAAGGAGTTATAAATCTTTATTAAATTATATTTAGATCAAATAGATACTAAGCATTGTGACTCTATAGGTACACTTAGTACTAATAACTCGCTACCTTCCGTAATAACAAACAAACTCTTGGCGCCTGGAGTTTATAAACAAAATAATAACGAATACAAAGTACACTCACACTTTCAATTTCACTTTCAACAAATATTAAAATTTGTAGATCTAATGAAACTAAAAATTGTTATTTTAAGCAACGAAAAATTATTCAATGTATATTTTATGACAATGAAGTTAACCAGAGCGCTGATTTCTCATTAAAGAGTTTCAGCTGTCAACTTGTCAAATTGTCCACTCACTGGTCACGTGCAAAGGATTTGGTGTCATTTCAGTAAAATGCTGTCGAGATTCGGTTGATTCGGTAAATTGTCGAGGGTAGATGATTGTGGAGGTGGATTTTTAAATTTTGTGCCACGTACTGGGCCCCTGTATTGAATACAAATGGGATTGCTTGCACTTTCGCTTAGGATTCGAAGGTGTGGAAAATAAACTGTTCTAAGGGGTGTTAAAATCAGGGTGCAGGGGTAGAGTAAATTATTCTGTGAGAAGTTGTACATTTTTAATTAAAAACGATATCTAAATCTCGCAAAAGAAAATGATGTCGATGATGAATGATATGCCTCTTTATAATAAAATGTTTATTTAAAAAAAAAATTTTTACCTTCTTTTTTTAGTAACAACTCCACTGATTATATAGTACGTACAATAGGAATAGGATTACTCGCCCTAATTGAAACTTGACACGTATGTCGGGGCTGTACCACAAAATGCGTTGTCCTTTCACAAGATCAATACAATTTCCTTACCCTTTTTATACGAGTATAAAACGAGTTAACAATAGGTAGATTTTAGTTTTAAATATACAAAATTTATAATAAATACTTTGGAAGATAATGTGTACATACATACCAAGGGGTAGGCAATATGTCGGGCCTAATTCTAGACTCCGGGCTAACTGCTAATACTGAGAATTTGTCAACAGAAAAACCTAATATTACTTTACCCGACCTGGAGATCGAACCCGAGACCTCTGCGTGGTAATTCGTACACAGTACCACTGAACCACAGAGGCAGTTTTTCTTTTATCATAATAAACCACAGAACAAGTACTAAAGCATAGAAGTACTATTAGGAGAATAAAGCGTACACACTCAGAGACAAATAGAAGTTTAATAGTGCTACGATACCTTCTGACAGTTTATCGATATCGATAGATGAAATTTGTCTATGGGCTATGGTAAATTAACAGACATGCTAATATCAAATGAGGTCTGGTTGCATAAAAGCTCTCGTAAACGAACTACAAGAAACAAACGGCCGTTTTACACCTCACCGGAATGGCATAGGCCGGCAGCGGCGCCAGGAGCAGTTTCAATGTGAAATAATTTTGAAGTTTATATTCATGTTTCATGCTGTAAGTTCAAACACAATGTAAACTGTATATGAATAAATTAAATAAATTGAAAATTGAAATATACATGATCGATCCACACACTGCCTCGCATCACGGGGCGTAGTGCGAGCGTGCGTGTTCTTGTATTGTTTGTAAGTATCTCTCTTTGTATAGAAATCACGCGTGGTGCAACACACTGAAAACGCATTTAAGCGCTGTGTTACTGATCACACGCTTACATGTAGAGATACATGTACTCACGCGCGTGGGTTTGGGGCCAGACGGTATGGACACCGAGTTCTGCAGTAACGTGCGTGATTGATGATGCAGACCAGTACTCTCGCATCTGCACGCGTAGCACCGTCGCCGCGTCGCCACGCTCCCGCAGCGTAGTGCGGGGCAGTGTGTGGATCGCCAAAATACCATTATCGGCCCTCTGTTCTTTTCTGACTTTCTTAGTATAGCATCAAAACAGATACCCCAAGGTAAAAATAAAACACAGCTGTAAGATTCATGTCACAAATGTATGATAATATTTCCAATAATATTGAAAAACATTATTACAGCCCCTTAAAATTACAGTTTTGTTTAAGAATGTCCTGATTATTTGTGCATAAGCAGAAATATTTTTTGTTATGTTATGAATTGGTACTTTTAAAAATTCTTTCCAATCAATTTTATCAATAAATTTCTGTAGTCATCTAGAACATTTATTTATTTATTTATTATTTATTTATTGAAAAAGTATTTACAATATCATTACAGATAAAAAATCCAATACGATATAATGAAAAAAACCTAAAATTTAAAACAATAACTAATTACTAAATAAATATACCTATTTATCCAATACTATACATTTTTGTGCAACATCTTTGAATTTTGACAGGGTACATTGAAAAATATCAATTTCTATAGAAATAATATTAATACGTCGTATGGCGCGTGACAATGGAGCAAATTTAAGTAGATTCGTCCTCACCGCTGGAACGTTAAACGTGTAACAATATAATATATAACATAATTCTCTCTTAATTTGCTTCATGGATCTTACGGTCTGATCTTTCGGAAACCTGCAAAAGAACACAATGTATGAAACACTATGAAAGGTACAAAGATTACCACAAAATCGTTAATTACAAATTATAGTAATATTTTTGGTATCGATAAAATATGCAGCACAAGTCACAACACTATTGAACATGACTACACAAATTGGTAAAAATGTAAAATACTTAAAAATTATGAATCGAATTGCAAACAGATGATTATAATATGATTGCAGTATAGTAAAGTATAAATCACTTAGGTATTTTGCACTTATGTATAGGTTTTTAGTATATATTATTGGTTTGTCATCTACTCACCGATGGAAGTTGACGATTTAAACTTGATTTTCTTTGCGAAAAGAATGTAATATACAACCTTTTTTTTTTTTTTTTTTTTTATACGTGGGAAATGCATTACGCATACGCACCCGCCCGGGCAAGGCGGGGGTTATGTCGGACTCTCCGACCGCACTCAAAGCGCGGCCAGCATACCGACTAAAACCCACGGTGTTCCTCCAGACGGCCAGAGTGTCGGGGTCACGGGAGTCGCTTGCGCATTCATCCGCGACCCCGACGGGCCATGGCCCGCTCACCGCGAGCGGGCCCCGTCCGATTTAGGGGCCTAGCCCCCCCTCCTTCGAGAGGCGCGTGCGGAACACGCGCACTGCCGTCTCGGGCCCGTGCTGTTCGGGCGGCGACTGCCCGATCGCCGCCCGCAGGCCAACTCGGCCGCAGAGGATAGGGAGAACGGCGCATCGCAATACCGACACTCCTCTTCCCCTGCGGCCCCACCGCGTCCGCAATCTGGCGGTTGCGGCCCCGCCGAGGCCGCGGAAGGTAGGGAGAGCGGCGCACCGTTATACCGGCACTCCTCTCCCGCCGCGGCCCCGCCACTCCTCAGCCGCAGTGTTGCCGAAGCAACACTGCAGCCCGACCCAGTTGCGGTGCCGCCCAACAGCACCGCAACCCACCAGAGCCGCTCCATCGTGGGCTTACTGGCAAAGCCCAGAGGAGTGGCGCCTCCTTGGGGTTCCTCTTGGTTCACCGTGGTCCTTGGTAACCACGGCTACTAAGTCCCCCCGCCGCGACAAGGCGAGAACCCCGTTGGGGGGGATGTAATATACAACCTACAATAACGCAGGACATCCAAAGGTAACCAAAGGTAACCAAATTGACGTTTCTACAGTGTACACCAGCCGTCCTTAGCAAAATTATTTGTCTCTTTCTTTTCAATGTATCCGGCTTATTTGGAAAAATAGGACAAGTGATTAACATAGGGTGATTAACACTCCTTCTATGCTTTAGTACTTGTTCTGTGTAATAAACACTTTTGGCATACGGGTCTGTAACTGAAGTAAGACATAATTTTACTGTGCACTGGTATATGTTTCTTACTACACCTCCCATACATCCAATGTTTTAAAAACGTTAAGCATTACTACCTACAACATAAAGTAAAATAAAACTTTAAAAACCACATCTATTTCTACTTTTTTCATTTACCTCTCTATTGTTTAATACACTGCCTACCAAAAACTATTAAATAATAATAAGATTTTATTGCTTTGATTTTTTTTTGTTTTTATGATTTTATTCTACAGCCAACGAGTTCCATTTTCAAATATAATATTTACTTTTTAAATATTATTTATGTAGTGGCCAGTTCCGGATTTTAAATAGCAGCCTATGTATAGTTCAAAAAGGAAAATATTTGGCGTCAAAAATGTCGAGTGAGTACAAAGCACGTCTGTTTCACACGCAACGCGTCAATGAGTCGCCACTCTTTTAAACAGTCCTCCCCCTTCGAAAGAATTTTTGAATTCACCCTTCCCGCTCTTTGGAAGTTTCATTTTGTAAATTTTTCAGTCTCTTTTGACTTTAGTGTTACTTTATTTACTTGATTGCAGCGTGTTTTAATATTGGCTATACAAGGATATATGATTAACATTGAGTGAATCTAAACTATTATAAAAAGCGGAAGAGTTTGTTTGTTTGTTTGAACGCACTAATCTCTGGAACTACCAATTGGATTTGAAAAATATTTTTGTGTATGATAGCTCAGTTCTCGATGAAGGTTATAAGCTATATAAAGATCACGCTACTGGCGACGGGAGCAGAGCAGTTAGCAAAGACGTGGGTGAAACCGCGCCGCGACATTCTAGTGTTTTGCTGTGTCAACGAACGTTGTTGTTGACAATTTATTTTATTAATTTGCTTTGAAGCTACTGCCCTAGTAAAATATAGAAAATTTCTTTTGATCTCAAAATATTAATGTAAGTTTTGAACTGCAGTAATTCAGATTCTAAAATTACTTAAACATAAAATAGCACTAACCTAGGTAACTCATTGTAAACACAGAAAAGATGAAAAACAAATTGCAACACGTCATACATGGTTTACTTTCCTACATACGTTGAACACATAAATCCTGCAAGCTAACCTAAACTTTAAATAGCATCCTGAAGCGACCCTAAAATAATGCAGTCGACATAAAAAGATTAACAGCGGGCCCACTTTTGTGTCAGAGACAGGGGATCAAGAAATATAGCCAAGAAAGTCGGTAAAGGTACGGATAGGGTACGGCCACAATGTAGCGAATATTTGCTAGCCAAAAAGGTTGTATGGGTTGTATGGCACAAAAGAAGATATTAGATGAGTATGGCGCAGATATTACTTAAGTTTAAAGGTTTCGGTTGATATTATGTATTTATTTATTTATTTATGGAATACCAACAGCTGTTACAAATAAATTAGGTAACATAGTATAAGTAACGTCGTACAGCCAATTACAGTTATCTGCTAAATGTCTAACTAGTGAAACATGTAAAGGTACAAAAAAAGAAATGTAGGCACAATATTAATATTAATATGAAATTTCTCTTACATATGTTTTGACTGCCCTGTTGGTCTAGTGGTTAGTGACCCTGACTGCTAAGCCGGAGGTTGTGGGTTCAATTCCCACCCAGGACAAACCTTTGTGTGATGAGCATGATTGTTTGTTCTGTGTCTGGGTGTAATTTATCTCTAATATGTATGTATTTACAAAAAAAAAATGTATTTAAGTAGTATACCAGTTGTTTAGTACCCATAACACAAGCAAATATAATTGTTTAATTTGGGGCTAGATGGCGCTGTGTGAATGTGGTAGAATATTATTATTATTATTATTATTATATGTTAAAAAAGGTAAAAATAAAAAAGTATATGTAATGTACATGCAAATGTTAATAATAGTAGGTAGCTTGTTTACTATATAAAGTTGAGTTGACGGTAACAGTGTATAATAATATAAAATAGTAAAGTGCTTAAATAATTTAATTCGATAATTTCGAAATTAAAAAAATGACTACATGAGAATAAAGAATATTCTATAATGACTACGTATTACAAAACATTAGATAGTAACAATAGACAGTCTTTTTTTTTATACGACTAAGGTGACAAACAAGCATACCTGCAGCCTGATGGTAAGCAGTTACCGTAGCCTATTGACGCTTGCAACACCAGGAGCATCACTAACGCTTTGCCGACCCTGTTAAAAACTTTTTTAAACTTTTATCGCTAAAAGAGATCTCATTCAAAAAACGTTTGCATGACTAAAAATAATTATACAATCTATTCTTTGAAAAAAGAACAGCATTTTTTACGGAAGTAGATCCACGCTGATTTCAGCATGAATGGGCCGGATCGTCCGGGGAAGTACTTCCCTCTCATAGAAGATCGACTTAAGAGTAGTAGTATCCGTACTACTGCGTTTCGTTCGGTGAGTGAGAGCGCCGGAGGCCCAATTTCCCCCCTTTCCTCATTCCTCACCTCCCTCATTCCCTTCCCCTAACCCCATTCCCAGCCGCCATGGTGGAGGCCACCATATCAGCAGTTTAAGACGATGGCTTTTGGTACAGTGGCCGTCACTTCTGGATTCCACTGACTGCTTAACATCAGAGGGTGGAGTCACTTTGGTAGGCTATAATATAAAAAAAAAAAAAAAGCATGTACTAAAAGATGCTGACTAAACTATAACAATATTAGCTAATATAAACTTATTCAAGCTCCCCAATAAAGATCGTTTACCGGTAATCGTGACAATAACTTTGACTGAACGAAAATAATCTCATGTCTCATACGTCCTAATGTACTATAATATCGTTGTGGGAGACCCATTTCGTGTCATAATAAACACGGCTTAGGCAAGATACAGACAAGCGCGTTTGTATAGTTTACTGGTATGCTTAGTTTTGTTTGAGGGAAATATGAGCATTGTGTCACTTACAGAATGTGTCTAAAATATTGCACTATTGGAATAGTTTTATAGTTATAATATTAAATGTAATATCTTTATTTCAGTCGAAAGACGGACTCTACTAACCATATGCCTACTCTAAGCATCAGTTTGACAGGTCAGGAGCGGTCCTCATCTATCGGTTGCCCGTAACCTTTATCTAAAATGTTTACAGTATATTTCAAGTGGAAATTCTTTATACTTAGAAATACCAGACTAATCCCGATTGAACCGATATCCAGAAACAAAAGTTTCCTTAATCGTTTTTAGTATAAAAACCCGTTTGGACGAAACAAAAACTGCACGAAGAAATTTTATTTTAATTTAGAACATAATCATGCCTCGCGAAGAGGTTTTATATAGATTAAAAAGTCAACCTAGACTTAGAACAACTACAATCCATACTAATATTATAAATGTGAAAATAACTCTGTCTGTCTGTCTGTTACACTTTCACACCTAAACCACTGAACCGATTAGTAATAAAATTTAGTATAGAAATAGATCAGACCTCGGGGAAGAACATAGGCTATGTTTTATCGCGAAAAACGACTTTAAGGGGTTAAAATAGGGGATGAAAGTTTCTACGAAAAATCGTCAAATTAAACAGAGATATAACTAATATTCACGTGGGTGGAGCTGCGGGCAACAGTTAGATTTTTATATTTTTATATTGAAATTTAATAAATTAAGTAGCCTGCCTGACAGTTTACTACGACATGGCTGTCTTTTAACTTTTTAATCAGCTATAGCTATAGCTAGAGATTGTTAATAGTTGTAGTATATCCACTTCCTTAAATGAAAGTATTTCAGCATTTGCTGTCGAAGCGATTAGGGGAGAACCCCATGTTAATTATCGATCATCGTCACTTTAATCACTAAATCATTAATACCACCCTTGGAATACAAAATGGCCGGTAAAGTACAAATTGTATATACAAGATAATTACTTGTATTATCTACTTATAACAACAACCAACAAGATGAACACTTTTGTTTTAGGGAACACACAATTATACTATTACAAACATATATAATTATGGGACACTAAGTATGTAACGTCTCTTTTCTGCATTGCACAAAATATTGTCTCGTGTGGGAATACCTCTTGCACAGCTATCGCACATACTCTCACTGCGTTACAGAAGTAAGCAAATCTGGGTGCCGAGTGTGAGTTGCATTTACGTTAACGCGATCGAAACATTTACTGCGTTTGACTCTCTGATTGGTTAACACCTTGGAGTGGGCCAATCGGAGCACCTAACGTCATAAGCGTGTCGATCGCCTTAACGTAAAACAAACTCGCACTAGGCCTTCGGTTCTCTGTGTCTTTATATAAATATTAAAAATTTCTCACCCATGTGTACTTCTCTTTACTTACGACGAAAATGTCAGATGAAATGAATAAAAAATGCAAATCCAAAGGTTCATATTAATCATTGGAGTACAAAAAAGGTGACTACTTTGATGCCCGTATGAGACACCTTTGATTTGTTGTGTGATCGCAAAGACCTATTTCAGGCTTCAATAAATGTGTATTCAGTTTGTATTTGAGTTATGAACTGTGAAAATCTATACTATTATATAAAGCTTTTTGTGTATGATAGCCCAGTTCTCGAGAAAGGTTATAGGCTATGTAACATCACGCTACTAGCGATGGGAGCAGAGCAGTAAGCAAAGACGCAGGTGAAACCGCGCCGCGGCAAGCTAGTGTTACTCTATAAAATTATATTGTATCGAGGTATAAATTTTATAATAATAATATAATAATATTCTACCACATTCACACAGCGCCATCTAGCCCCAAATTAAGCAATTATATTTGCTTGTGTTATGGGTACTAAACAACTGATATATTATTTGTATTATTTTTATATTGTATATTATTTTATTGACTGCCTCTGTGGTTCGGTGGTACTGTGTATGGACTGCCACGCAGAGGTCGCGGGTTCGATTCCCGCTCAGTGCAAATATTTGTGTGCATGAACATGGCTATTTGCATTGGTCTGGGTGTTTCTATGTATAATATGTATGTATTTACAAAAAAAAAAAGTATTTAAGTATGTATATCCGCATTCTAGAACCCATAACACAAGCATATAATATGCTTACTTTGGGTCTAGATGGCGTTGTGTGTAGTTGTTGAAATATTATTATTATTATTATTATTATACTATTTATATACTTTTTTTTTGTAAATACATACATATTATAGATAAATTACACCCTGACACAGAACAAACAAATTTTGTTTAAAAAGTTCTTGGATGGTTCTTAACTACGCGTAATAGTACTATTTACACCGATGTTGTTCAGTGCAATAACTATTATTATTATACTATTTATATACTTTTTTTTTGTAAATACATACATATTATAGATAAATTACACCCTGACACAGAACAAACAAATTTTGTTTAAAAAGTTCTTGGATGGTTCTTAACTACGCGTAATAGTACTATTTACACCGATGTTGTTCAGTGCAATAACTACTTCTTTTAAAACTGCAACACGTCGATCGACTTGCCGATATCTTAACACTGAGCATGGTAGGTTCCAGTGATAACTTAGTAGTTGCAAAATTACTGAGTTATTGTTCGTTATTCTGCTATTTAATGCTTGTTTTGTCTAAAGATGTGTGTTATTAGATTCGATATTCTTAATTAATTCCCAACAACATCACACAACCTATTGCTTCTGTTTCATCATCATATAAGCCAAAATACGTCCACTACTGGACTTAGGCCTCCCCCAATTTTCGCCACCGTGGCCGGCCATTCGCCGCCCTCAGTAATCAGTTGTTTTTTTTATTGTATTCAAATTCCATTCGTTTTGTCTACTAAGACGAGCAAGGCGTGCAAATTATTTTCATCACAAATTATCTCGTAAATTGTCAATTGGCAATTTTTCGAGTTGACACGAACATCGTTACAAAAGTTATCCGTACCGTCGCTTTGCAATTTATAAAGGGGCACATTTCACTCGAGAAAAAATTCGAGCGGTGTGAAAAAAAAACAATTTTACAAGAAATATAGGGGAATTTGGAAAGTTTTCGGCGCCACGGATACACGTCTGTCGTAATTTTGAGGCGAAAGGGGATGAAGGTTTTATAAATCAACAATTTATATTCAAATATAAGCATAAACTTATTACATTTGTACGAAATTAGATTAACAAATATGTTACGATGTTGAAAACGAAATTGATTTGTATAGCTCTGTTTGTTGAAGTGGTATTTCATTAGCGTAGAATAAATTCAAGTCAAAATGTACAAAACTCAAGTCAATAAATCACTGCCAAAGTTTACGTAACTTACTGTGGTAACGTAATTTCGAAATATGTAGCTAATTTAAAATAGATGGCTGGTTTCAGCACGAATGGGACGGATCGACCGGTGAAGTACTACCGTCTCATATAAAATCGACGTAAGTTTTTTTTATAGTATTGCATTTCCTTCGTTGAGTGAGAGCACTAGAGAAAAAATATCCTAATCTGTCCTTTTTCTTTTTTCCTCTCTCATTCCCTTTTCTACTTTATATAAAATATGGCTGAAATGCTACCCTTTAACAGTGGAATCTAAAAAGTCTCGAACCAAACGGTTTAACACTTCATACTTTTGTCGCTCAATTAAAGCCTGGAACTCTTAAATTTCAAGGCTTTTCGAATGGACCATCTCTGGATGTCATGACTGCTTACCATCAGGCAGAGTGGAGTCACTTTGGTAGGCTATTAAAAAAACGTTGCGTACGATATAATTTTATAAACGGATTTATAGCTGACATTTTATATACTTTATTAAAGATAGGTACTTATGAGACAAATAGTTTACAAGATTTATGATGCTGCTCCCCGTGCTCTCGAGCGTTTACGTAATAATTTTATATCAAAAGTGAGTGGCGCACTTCGGTGTTGGTAACAAATTATCGACATTAGATAAATGAAAGGGTATATGATCCCAGAGAAAGTTTCATCACAATCTGATTAATGGTTTCGGCACGTATAGAGGACAAGCATACAAACATTGATTTTTATATACAAGAAGTACAAGTTTATACGAAATACTCGGTGCGCGAATCTCACTCGCAATTTAAAGAACACAGCATTAATTGATTACAGTGTTTAAAACCGAAAGAACTTCGGACTAATCGTATGAATTTATCATTAAAATTCATTCTAACATAAACTTCATTAGGCAAAAGTTTTATCAAGCATAACCCACATGGGTGTTGAATCGAATAAGAGAAATGCCTGAATTCCAATTCGTATTTGTAATCTATGTTGCGAACATACATCCAAAGTGACCTAATTAGAAGCGCATGGCAAAAATACCACAGTAAAGGTAATATAGGCACATAATTTGTAAAGAACAACTTGGTTTTAAGATAAGTAAAAAAACGATTATTTGTGGAACTGTTGGTCGTCAAAATATTCTATTTTGTATTTTTAACAGACTTCAAAAAAAGAGGTTTCTCAATTCGACCGTATATATATTTTTTTTATGTGTGTTCGCGGATAACTTCATCGTTTATGAACCGATTTTGATGGTTCTTTTTTTGTTGGAAACAAGATACCCCAAGGGTTGTACCATGATAAGAAAACCAGGATCTGATGATGCAATCCCAGAGAAATCGAGGGGAACTTTCGAAAATCGTACTGGCGACTAGTACATTTGTTATGTTTTTCATTAAGTATTTTAAGACACTACTTACTTAGTAAAGGTTTAGAGTCGATCTGATGATGAAGCACAAAGACAGTCGAGGGAACTCCTCAACGATTTACAGCAATTACTTGGTGTTTGGATTCAATTCATTTCTAATGATGAGAACTTTGCTCCCATATGGGTTATAAGTTTAATTACAAGTGACTATAGACAGTCGAGGGAATTCGTCAACAGCAGTCATGTCGGGCTTACTTCATACGGTTCAATATGCCAAAATGTTTAGTGTGTACAAGAAAACCGACTTCAAACAGGAAGGAAACTAAAAAGTAAAAAATAAATTTACATAGCACAAAGTAATTCGTATTTTGATTTAGGTAATCAGAAATAATTAAATAAGTAGGTATTTTATAATTTTGAAGTTTGTGCCAAGTAAATACTAAATAACTAAATACTATAAGAACCTGACTACAATAGCAAATTAAGATTGATAATACCTATAGGTATCTAGTTATTGTTTGAAATACTATAATTGAACCTTACTACAATAGCAAATTAAGATTGATAATACCTATTAGGTACCTAGTTATTGTTTTACTTGGCACCAACTTCAAAATTATAAAATACTTATATATAGTTAGTTCATAAAGGCTTCCAAATGAACGATTATTACGCACTTCACAATAATTATAGAGAAAATCTTTTTGCTTTTTTTAAGGATCACAATGGAATTACCACGTGGGCTAAAACTTTGTGGTTGTTCTTTGTGTTGCCACTAGTATGCTATAAAGACATATTTCAACAGTCAATGGTTTTTTTACAATGTATATACAACAAATACACTGTACTGTCGTACTATTACCAAATGCACAACGTGTCAGTAAGCCGAGATAAGAATAATGTAAAACCTACTCTTGTAGGGTTTGTAAACAGTGTCCATCGATGATTTGTCGTGTACCAAAGTAGGTAAATGTGTATCATAAATAACAAAATGATTCATTGAACGAAAATAAGATATAAAAAATGTTGTCGTTACATAATTACAGTTAAAGTATAAACAAACTTCCTCCTCTTTTGTATTTCCATTTACCATTTATCAAAAGTACCAATTTCACTCCATTCACGAAATTCTTAAAGACATCAAGAGATTGCGATACTGAGTCAAAATCTTCGCTTGTCAACGGTATCATTAGTCATAGAAATAAGCAATCATCTGAAGCACCCCTTTTTAATTATGCAAAATCTGTGCCATTCATTAACTCCCCATCCCCTCCCTCAGTACCACCTTCTATTATCTCTGAGGAATGGACAAAATTATTTACTTAGAAATTATGAAAAATATACAAGATGGATGACGCAATCTGTTTCAATTTCGTTCGAGTGGCGAACGCATTGGTTTTGTCGTAGGGAATACCGGCTATAAATTGGACAGGTAAGAAAGATTCTTTCTTGTCAATGCTTTATTTTATTCAAATGAATGTTGTCTAAGATATTGGTGACGGGCAATTTATTTTAGGAAGCCTTACAAAGATATTTTACTTTTGTCAATTTTCAATGGTATACGTATTACGGTTGAAACCATGATGACTTACAACACACCTTTTCTTTTTAGGGTTCCGTATCCAAAAGGTAAAACGGGACCTTATTACTAAGGCTGTCCGTCTGTCTGTCTCTCCTTTTGTCAGGCTGTTTTTCACAAACCGTTATAGTTAGACGGTTAAAATTTTCGCAGATGTTGTTTCAGTTGCAGCTATAACAAAATATCTACTAAAAACAGAATAAAATGAATATTTAAAGGGGCTCCCATAAAACAGACATCATTTTTTTTTTATAGATAATGGTACCGCGGTACACTTTGTGCGCGAGTGCGACTCGCACTTGGCCGGTTTTTATATTTAGTTATTGCATGAAATGTTTTCATTTTCGTTTCCTCATCTGATTTTAATCTTGGGTCTGTAAGCGGGGCGTAAAAAAGTATCTCATAAAGACACAATAGTGGAGAAAAGCAATTGCAATTGATGACTTATGGAATGGATTTCCAGATCCCACTGACTACATACACATTACACAGAGCGAAGTCACTTTGGTAGACTAATAAAAAATATGTACCTATATTATACAGATTTATCCACGATCTTTGTTTTTATTAAACTACAGTATAAAAGCTGAAAAGTATTACAGGCGTTAATTTAATCGCCAAACTAAAAAATATGTCTTGCGTTGTTCTGTATATAATAGATTCAGATACACAAATCTTAATGATAATAAATCACAAAAATTTCAATTCGAATCACAGTCGTGTCAAACACGAACTCTATCATCACAGTTCTCTATTATCAATTCAAGCCGTTAGGTACGTGGATGTCAATATTCATTTAGCGGCTTGGCCACGGTATGCGCGTGATTTGTCGCCACTCTCCTCCTCCCCTCCACCCCATCAAAGAGAACGATTCGTGTACAGCATACGAAATTGCAATGAATTTCGCACAGGGTCGCCAATTGATGTCGAAAATCGTTTTCGTTATTAATAATTCCGAATCCGTCTCGTAGATTTCTCTTTGATTTATGTGATGATAGGTTATTGTGGTTTCTTTTTGATAATAATAAATAAGACTTTTTCTTGGTCTATTTTTGTTCATTTATATTGAAATGTCTTCGTGATTTTGTAACATAAATAACTTTTTAAGTAGAAAATGTATTGTATGCGCTGGTCAAATGTTCCATGTTTGAAATGACTAATATACAAGTATAAACATCTACAAAACACTATACATATCATTCAATTAACTCCAGAACTTTATACGTGTTTCTGTCTGACACTTCTCGTCTGTAAAACAGTTAATCCAAATGCAAACCAATTTGATATGATAACATTATAAGTGGTATCCGTCTCTTTCGGACACATTGACAGCCTGATCAGGCAAAGTTGAGCTTTTTTTGTATGGAAATATAAATAAAACTATCATGTCTCGCGATAAACAATATCAAGAACACAGACGCTTACAACCAGTAATTTAAGAACGTGACGTTCTATGGAATACCTACTACATATTTTTTTAAAAAGGCAATAGATTTGGTTGTTACTCTTATAACACGTTACTAATACATTGATAATGTTTTTTTTTATTGCCATAAGTAAGCCTTTCGATCTCTTTGTGTTAACTTCAGTATAGATGTATTTATGATGTTGTTTATTATTTATTTTTATATATTTTTCTGTTATTTTACAGATTTTTCTCAGTATATGGGCGACATGGATATTCAAGACTACAAGATGATGGCTGGTGGAACTGACAGGTAAGTGTATACTATAAGAACATACGAGGCATAAATAATAAACTATTTACGAAACGATATGTTGGCTAATTTCCTTCTTCCATTTATAATTAATAAGCTCAGCTCTTGTCAGTGGAGCATTCGCCACTGTTCTATTTCTTCGACTTATTGCGGATGTTGTGGTTATTTTCTTCTTTATTATAGGTAAATAATACACTTTGAATTAGGGTAGGTTAGTCATTATTAATAATGCATAAAAAGTTACTTTATAGTTCATTCGTTTCTTTAGATCGATTTCTTAATCAAAGCTTTTTGATTCTCTGATTTATAAAATGTATCTAGTATATTGACATTTTGCAAACTTTAATAGAAGATAGCAAATTTATATATTTTCGTGTTTAGTTGATTTGAACTCAGCAGTCGATAACTTTACACTGATGATGATGATAAATTTACGTTTCATTTTAATCAACAATTTATTAGACGAAGCATAAAACTAAACTGAAAACAATAACAGTAGCATGTTATGTATAAAATCTATACTATTATATATATATATATGCAGAAGAGTTTGTTTGTTTAAACGCGCTAATCTCTGGAACTACCAGTTGGATTTAAAAAATTCTTTTTGCATATGATAGCCCAGTTCTCGACGAAGGTTATAGGCTATTGTAACCTCATGTTAATGGCGATGGAAGCAAAGCATTAAGCAAAGACGCGGGTGAAACCGCACCGCGAATAGCTGGTACTAGAATATACAGAGAACGCCGGCAGCCCAAATACTGCCTCGGTATTATTCCTTTTCCCTTTTCCTTCCTCATCCCCTTCTCCGTGGCCGGCAACGGCTTGGTTGTGTTTTCTAAGCATTATTACTTCTGCAATGCTTGGAAATCACAGCCATCTCTATAAGTTACGGTTAATACTTACCATCAGGTGGATCGTATGATTGTTTGCTATCAAAGTTGTAATGAAAATAAATGCTTTCAGATATTATTTATACTAAAAATAGCTCGTAGATAGCTGTTACTAAATTGTGAAAAAAAGAAAAATTTTTAATCGTCATTTCAGTACAATTCAGAAAACGAATGTACTTATTTCATTTTTAAATTGATGTTGAATGAATATGTAAAATCCCATGAACATAATTTTGAATTGTTGCATTTTTAAAAAATGTTGCATCTAAGTTATTTAGTAATCTCACAGAGTTATTAAATTTCTTTTTGTAAAAAAGAAAAATACATTTTGTGCTGGAATATATTTTATTCTCTGTCACATCTAGAGCAGGACGTAGGTCTATCCTAAAGGGTTTTCTCCGTTGGGATATAGTTACGTGGTATGTAAATACTGAAGTGGAAAGTCATAAGTATATTATCTTGTCTATCACTACCTGTACTCCTACCACTACTATTATTTATTTTTATTTAAAACTTTTGGTTATATAACTATTTATAATAAATACTTTAAAAATACTAGTAAATATGTGCATAAATTATCAATTTTTACCTACTATAAAACTTTTTAAATGATTTATTACCCAATGACTTAAAAAGTTTAAATTAACCACATTTTGCATTTTTCTTAAAAAAAGTAAAAAGATAGTCATAAAACAAAAAATATAAATAACAAAAATGCACTTTAACAAATTCATAATTTGCGAAAAAGAAATAAAAAACATTGTCATTTTAATCAAGATGAAAGCCTTGAATGATATATCAGAATAGACTACAACATATGCTTGTAAGGTCACGAGGACCCTCCAATCTGCCTCCATTCATTCACGCCAAGTCATTCATCTTGTTTTTCTTTTTTTTTTGCTCGCATATTCTCAGAGTCGGGTGTTCGTCAAAGTGCAATATCATCAAATCACTGTAAAAGAAGTTTCATGATTTGAGGGGGTGCTGGGGATGAAATATTACAACCAGAGAGGTTCGTTTCCGAAAGGACGAGTTAGTGATGCATGTGCCATATAGAGAGCTATGCTATGTTTAAAGCGTTGCATGTGTGTTTATCTGTTTTAGATAGCTACTGAAATCATATCACTGTAGGACGGATCTAAAAGAGCTATACTCCAAGTGAATAAGTGTATAAACACTAATTTGGAAAAATATTATGTAGACCTATTTGTCAAACAATCAAGCCATTGAAATTTAAATTTAAACGCAAGTTTCTTTCTAAAACTAATGATTAAACACATGCAACAACAATAATCCTACTATTATTATAAATGCGTAAGTTTATGTGTTGTGTTTGTTACCACTCATCGCTGAACCGATTTCGTGAAAAAATTGTATGTATATTTTTCGCTGTCAGAAACGGACATATACTTTTTATCCTAAATATCTGTCTGGTTCCCGAGTTACATTAATTAAACTCCATTTTCCGCGCGGTTTCAGTGTAGTAACCGCCCACGTTTCGCCTTTTTTATTTTTAGGTCCCATGTAACAAGGGGCGAACCTGCGAGCCATTTAGCCGACCCGGGGATCGGACCTAAGACCTCTGCGTGATAATCCATACACAGTACCACCGAACCTTAAAGGCCATCGTTTCAAAAATGTTCTTAATTTTAATATTTTAACCGCCTTTGTAAATCTGAATGATGCAATCACTATTGCTATGATTATTTTCCTTAAGGATTTGTTGTGAAACCGAATGAAACGTTTGATATCGAAGCGAAGCAAGGACGGACGTCTAGTATTTTATATTATAGCTATTACAACAACACATGCACATCGTTTTTAGTGTCGGCGTCGTTGTGCCGAGTCACTCAGGGCGTATTTCATGCTACGTCGACCCAAGAAATGATATTGTCAGGAATATGATTCGTGAATGTAACAAATGTATTATGTACTTCGACCTTTAGGGTCGTCGGCTTGGTCTTTAGAATGGACTTCGCAGTTTGTATTGATATATTTCGTATAAGATGGTTGTGACTGTCCCATCTTTGGAAAGTTCGAAGAATATTAAGGATGATTATAAAATATCTAGAGATTCTGTTCACGTCTAATTTACAACTATTGTTTATGGAGATATAACGACATAACAGCTCATTTCCCTAAGGGGCTAGAGACGTTTTACAGACAGGTTTCCGAGATATACTGATGAAACTATGCCAAATTTCACGATCTTTTCTGCGAACGATTATAAAGTGTACAAAGTTTAATTATTTTTTCAGGGTTTACATAATTTATAATGTTTACCTGCTAACGTCGTTTTTGAACACGATCTTAACTACACACTTGTTTCTAAAAGAAAGTATGAATACTTGGCAAACACTCTTCACATAAAACTTAGATAAAACTTGTAAAATTTTCTAGGTGATCATAATAGTTAAAGTATATTTACTGTTTTCTATTTTTTGCTTTTATAGCGTTGCATAAACGTCAGAACGTATCACTATACGTAGTTCTCCGTAGATGCTTGTAGGCGTTAGTGCTACGTCGTAGCACGTAGTCGAATCCTCCGTCTAACATAAAGTAGACAGACATTGAGTAAAGATTTTTAACGTTCAAGTTATAACGTGGAAAATTTTACGAATACTTTAAATTTAATGGTTTTATAAAGGGAAGTAAAACCGTAAATTCTCAATGCATTAAAATAAATATACGAAATATTATTTAACATAATGTATTTTTTTTATTTTTCATTACTTCATTTTTGCCCAACTGCTGAAGTCAAGAACGGTAATGTTTTTCGAGCGTATGTATGTATGTATGTATGTGTGTGAGTATGTATGTCTATTTTTTTGACATACTTTACAGCCTAAAGCCTGTCTGCATGTCAGCCTGTCTTGATGGATTTTAAGATAATATGAAGTTTCATTAGATTCGTATTGATTGTGGAAGTGACAAAAGGTATATACAATATCAATGTAGTGTCTGCACGAAAAAAAAAGGTTCTTTCTTTTCAGTTTGTTTTAGGCAGACGTACTTTTAGTTTTTGAGTAATATATTTTGCTTGTTCGGTTTTTGTTTTTCTACGAGTGTTTATAGTCGTCTCGCTAAAACCGCTATACATGAAACAAATATATTATTATGTGTGATCCAGGAGTAATTATTTGTTTTGGGTGTATTTTACGTCTAAAGGCAGACATTCACAACTTGGTGAAACACATATTATAAGACAACATCTAGGTACATTTTATTGGAACAAATACATACATACATACATAGCTTCACGCCTTTTATCCCCGAAGGGGTAGGCAAAGGTGTTTAACCACCCACGTATCGCCATTTTTTATTTACATACCATGTTACATGGCACAAATTTCGTACATTTTATTAAAGCGATAAATTTTGGTCTACTTAATCTGTCTAATATCAAATATTAAGTGACCTTTCAAATTCAAAACCTTTCAAAACTTAGGGCGATATTATGTTATTGCTAAGCCTAATAACACGCCTGCGCATTGCGACGCGGCCGTGCGTACACGCACGTATTCTGCACGATGAGATGCTTTCGTGCACATCTGCCCTATACTGGTCCTATTTTGATCTGTTAAATGTATGGCCCAAGTTATAAACTGATATAGTCGTATAAAAGATTGAAAAATTAAGAATTTACTTTGTTAACATGAAAATAAACCAATGTTACTAGGAATTTTTTATATATTGAAAATAAATTATTAATTATATTCTAAACACCCTGTAATAGTACTTTGTCTGAGAAGACAGGAGATGTTTTCGGTTGACGGTTATGTATTGATGATGAGAGAACTCTTCCTTTTTTTATCTCGCACAAATATACTATTTATTACATTTTCTTATCCAATAAACCACAAGAATTGTCAGGATTATCAAGGGATGTCATGTGTGAGTGGTTATTTTAAAAAGAATAAATAGACATATTGATCTCAATCGCTTGCGCTTATACCTTAGCACTGTTATTAATACCTCGCTCCGCTGTAAGTAAATTCATGCGTAAAATCATTGTTCGCTGGCCTATTGATCAGAAACTTCGCTTCAATAACTTAGTATAAATAGCTAGCACGTACATATTATTAATAAAGCACGATTAACGCTCATCGTACCTGTTATATATTTACGGATATAGTAACTGCCTGACTAAATAGCTATTATTGATAACTAGTATTATTTTATTTTTTGAGTTGATGTGTTGGTAGAGGTAGCAGTTATATCTAGTTTAGTCTTCGAATATTACTTATTCTATTTGGTTTTTCTCATAGATTACTAAGTAAATAAGTAATGGTTTGTAGTTACCGGGTTTTTTTTCACAACTACACAAAACGCACTCTAGACCCAAAGTAAGCATCAGAGCGCCGGAGGCCCAATTTCCTCCCTTTCCTCTTTACTCACCTCCCTCATTCCCTTCTCCTAACCCCATTCCCAGCTGCCATAGTGGAAGCCACCATACCAACAGTTTAAGACAAAGAGTTTTGCTACAATGGTCACTGCTTCTGGATTCCACTGACTGCTTAACATCAGGCGGAGTGGAGGCACTTGGCAACCTAAAAAAAAGAAAGCATAATATATCCTGTGTTATCTGTTATGTAGGTTCTAGAATGTGGATATACATACTTAAATACTTTTTTTTTATACATTATAATCTTATTATTATACATAGAAACACCCAGTTGTCTATTTGCACCAATGCAAATAGACATGTTCATGCACACAAATATTTGCACTGAGCGGGAATCGAACCCGTGACCTCTGCGTGGTAGTCCATTCACAGCACAACCGAACTACAGAGGTAGTCAATCAAATTGTGCCAATCCTTACAAACAGCTTAGTATAAATTATATTACAAATGTGCATTCATTTTTAGAATTATGTTAATAGGCAGGTATGTACTTCCTATAACATTAGACATTTAACAACGTAAATTAATTGAAGCGTAACAATGTCAAAAATAAAGTATTTATTATATGCTGAAACAGATAAAATTTACACCTTATACATATTTCATTTTAGCTGACATAAAACTATTAAAGTACACCATTAACTTGCAGCAAACGAGACTAATAACAGCTATCCTAAATAAGCTAGCCAGCTAATAATAGCCAACGAGAGCCTCAGCAGATGCCCATCAATAACAGAAACTATCTTTAGCAAAGGCGCCAAGACTGCAACGGATCGATAACCAATCAGCTTGCAACTCAGCCCGGTAGAATTACCTGGTTAGGTATACTGCCCTCCTAATCAATAACATCTTAACTGTATAACACAAGTTTTAAAAATATGGACCTAAAGCAACAAGCTTTGAGAGTGATTTTCCTGTAGCATTTTTTTACACACGCTGTTTTCTTTCCTAGTAGGGCAGTATAGTCGACTACATGCTTTACAACTTTTATTAAAAAAATTCCATAAAAAATTTTATTCAATAAGACTCATTACAACCGTCAACTGTCATTTTACTGAAGGCACTTGCAAGCAAAAATAGACATTATTATTTTGTAATAGAAAATGACATTTACTCTAAAGGTGGTGAAGCAATTTTATTGTCGACTATACCTTCCTTGATTAGGTGATCTTGTAACTACAACCTAGACGGTCAATAAACTTCAAGCCTTCTTAATATTTTCTTTAAATAATAGTTAGCTGTTACGATTTTAGGTTGCTGTAATGTTTTGACGAGAGTAATGCTGCCGTGGTATAACTAAAATGCCGTTATTTAACATCTGGCCAATTTTCAGTTTTTGATGCTAAGGAATATAGTGAGCATGCACCGTTAACGACGACTTTAATGCTCCAACCATCCAAAAAGGTGGCGATCCATCTGCAGAGTCCCTCGGGGATTCTATAAGCTGCGATAGAAAAGCCTTATGCCAGACCCTGTGAAATGCCTTGACAATGTCAAGGCTGGCGGCAAAAGCCTTACCCTTCCCATCCAAGGCTTCAACCCAGTGGTATGTGAGGTACGCGAGCAGATCACCAATCTAATCAGCTGGCGATCCTCAAGATACCTGAGGAGTCTATCGTTGATAACTCGCTCCATGACCTTGGATAGCAAGGATGCTACTGCTGTAGACCGGTATTAACCTAACCTAAACCTCAAACCTGTTGAAGATTGGGTGGAGGTAGGTTACCTTCCACGCAGATGGAACCCTATTCGTTTCATAGAAGAGACGGTTAATGCACGTTGGGACTGGGTTTATTTCAGGGGCGCACGTCTTGAGCTCCTCTGCGGAAATGCTGTCTGGCCCACTCGACTCATGGACGCCCAGGAGCGTGAACTCCCACACTTTGCGTGATGCAGATTTTACGCAAAAAGCTTTCACACCGGGCGATGGTAGGTAGAATGATTTACCCATCGTCCAAAGTCGAGTTCGAGGCAAAGAGTTGGTACAGGAGGTCGTCCTTATCTTTGGCCCATAGTGCCACGTATGCGGATTGCGGACTGCTTTAGGTGTACAATCTCCCTACAGGCATCATTAAACCATTATAATACCCTGAGTAATACCATCCCCTGAAGCACCGTTTTCGCACTATAGTCCGCACAAGCATCGAGATCCGTAGAGGAGAAGCAAAGCCGCCTCCATGGGTAAGACGCGAAAAATTCGCGAAGT
This sequence comes from Parascotia fuliginaria, assembly GCA_963082885.1. NCBI lineage: Eukaryota > Metazoa > Arthropoda > Insecta > Lepidoptera > Erebidae > Parascotia > Parascotia fuliginaria. The sequence goes on from OY720177.1 coordinate 16,796,751, forward strand.
CCGTCCCAATCTGCTGACCTGTATGCCAGACTCTGCGGGACCTGTAAGCTGGAGAGCGAACGGGTCGCGCAACGGGGGCTGTATTACTCACAAGGAAGTTGTGGGATGACCCAAGTAGGGTATCGCCCACCACCATGTAACCGGGTGAATGTGTAGTCATCAGAAGAGCCACCATCAAGGGTTTATGGCTCTCAATGTGTGAAATACGTGTAGGACGTATAACCAAGTGAGAAAGACTATAGGCCGAGGCCATATAGTAAACAGGCTTAGTGGTCCAGGATTCCAGCCACTGTAACCACCTCCGCAGACGGGTACTTTTACGTTATTACCTCAATCCTCTCTTGGACATTCTCTAAACACTTTAACCCCGTTTATACGACAACATTCACCTATCCTATGAAAGATTTATTTGAAGTTAGGAAAACAAGTGAATTACAATAATCGTAGTACTATCTTGAAGTGTCTTGAGTAAATAATTTTATCAAGAAGTTTATTATATAACACAGATTCATGTCCTTTGAATCTATGTTGTGTAACAAACTTCATTTATAGAGTTAAATCAACAAGGAACCAAGTAATGTGAGTCTCGAAAAAGAGCTTATTAGGCATAATAATATGCCATTTTTAATATGCAAACAAGAACCAATTAGCATGGTTCTACATAACGGATAAAAAATATATTTTACAAGGGACCATGTGGTATGAGTCTTTATAAAAAATTTTCATTTTCAAGTTATCTTTCAAGTTGCATCCTTTTAGTTCATTGAACAATTGTTAATATGTGGTTGGTAACTTTGTCCCAGAAATGTTTTGTTCTGGCACAATTGTCAAATCATTTTGATCTTTACATAGTAGATAGAAGGTGCATTTTATGCTTTTTGTATACTTATCTCGATTTTGGCATAATATGTGTGGATTGGTTCCTTTAGCATAAGTAGGTCCAATTGTTTTTCATGCTTATTAGTTTAAAGTGTAAGTTAAACTTACTTGTGATTTTTATTATTAGTATCTTCATTTGTTTTTATTATAAAGTGGTTTGTAAGTCAATTAAAATTTTATATAAACTATGTTTTAAATGTATAATAATTGATGTGATACCTATTTGTTCAGTAAAGAACTTAAATTTCGTAAGAAATCTTGTTTTAAGGGAAGTTTTGTGTTAGTTGTATGTTTAAAAAATGACTGTATTTTAATAACTTTAACTTCAGTTTGATCGATAATGATCCAATACTTTATAATTCTGTTGCGTTAAAATGCCGTTAAACTATAAGGTTTTAAGTTTAACCGCGTTTAAGCGTAACAATGAATCAAGTTTTGTACTCTTATTTAAACACATTTATAGACTACCAGACTTAAAAGCAGTGAACGGACGTTAACCACACTAAAGTTTAACATGAGGTAGTTCCACAAGTATTAATGTTAAGCTAAATTGACATTATGTGCTATACCGACATTTTAGTTACAATTAAGTTCTTTTGTTTTTAGGTTCTTAACAAACAATATTTTTTTATGAAATAGAGACACTAAAATGCCGTTACGCTAAGCGTAGTGGCATTTTAGCCGCCGATCTATTAGATTTTTGCAACACCAATGGTATACTAAAACGCAATACCTAAACGTTTTATTATAAAATTTAATTATATGTATTTACAAACTGACAGAAGAATAAATTGAACGTATTTCATTTGATCTATATTTCGGTACCTTCAAATCTCAAATAATTGTTGTGATTGGTAAGTGACAACGGTTTCAATTTTTGCCGCGGTTTTTGAGTGTTTACTCAAAACTCGACTTTGGCAGTTAACGGCGTTTTAGTTATACCACGGCAGAATGTGAGGTAATGTGAGGGCAGATTCAAGGGCCGTTTTATAAGTGACGGGTTTGTATACAGACGGCTGGAATGGGCAATTTTGAGAACATTGTTTTATAGAAAATTAACATGGCACTCACGAGGCCAAGCAAACAAGACAACGTTTCCGTGCCGTTTACGTTCCGTCCGAGGAATTATCTCGTAACGTATGCAGTCTTTAGTGACTTATAAAGGTTCTAGAACATTTTTACTAATCAAAAAGAAACTTATGTTATATTTCATGTGTATAAAATGTGGTGTAATTTGGATGCCTGTACTTAAACAATATACATGAAATGTGCCTTATCTGTCAGCGGCAAAAAAAATATTTTAGTAAGGGGCAGACTAACTTACTATTAAAATGTATTCGTCTGGGATGTCTTGCATTATGTGCGTTACAGTGCGGACGTGTTAAGACTACGTCGTGAATTATTGTTGTTCAAGCATTGTGTGTGGCAATCGCCACGCCGACCTACATTTACTATGAGCGACAAACTCATAGCAAATAAGTCGCTGGCCCTCCTGCAGTGTCAGCTGGATGTGATGGACGAGGTCAGCGTCACGCAGATCTGCATCTCAAACTTCACAGAAGATGAGATCCGCAGCGCCAAGGAGCTGCTGTATACGTCGTTCAACATGAGCGACTGAATGCCATCTCGTCGGAGAGATGATAAAGGGGCGCGGAGTCTTCAGGACATAATCAACGTGCTGAAGGTGACCGACCCCGATGACGTGCCGACTTTCGTGGCTAAGGAGCAGAGGAGACTGCCCTCTGTCACGTTCGACCACGTCGATGTCACCAGACTCTTAAAGGACATAACGTCGCTGAAAGCAAATCTGGCCGATGTGATGCTGAAGTTTGAAGCCTCACAAACAACCATCGCTGACCTACGTAACGAAGTAAAAGAGTTACGAAATACTACATCGGTATTTAGGTCAGCTGAGGCTTCAAACGTAAATACGAAACGCGGAGCATTCGTGTGTTCGCCGGCAGCAAATTTCGCATCAGCGATATCTGAAACGTCGCCGTCCGTCATCGCGACTGCGCGCAGTGACCCCGTTGTCCCCGCGCGCCCCGTCGTTGCCGCGCGCTCCTCCGTCCCAGCTGCGCCTGCGCCCGCGCTCGCTGCACGTGTCACCGTTACGTCATCTTCTCGACGTGACTATGCGCGCGCCGTGAGTCCACTCGCTGCAGTACAACATCAGGGTGCCAAAACGGGGAACAATAAAGAAGAGGACGTCACACCCATCTCCACTCGAAGCTGTGTTCCGGATGTTGAAGGATTTGTTAAAGTCCAAAAGAAACGTAGGAGTCAAATCTGCAGAAATAAGTGTGGTACAGCACCCACAGGGCCCAACTTCCTGTTGAAACCTGCCGTACCCACTACGCTACTGTATGTCTCGCGCCTGCATCACTCCACAACGACTCAGGACCTCGTGGAGTACATCAAGGTCAAGGCCACTTACATCGTGAAGGTAGAGCCTTTGGAGTCACGTCACAGCGTGAACTTCAAGTCGTTCGTAGCGCGTGTGCCGACAAAGGCTCTTGAAACCTTCACCAAAGAAGAATTCTGGCCGAAGGGCGTGGTGTTCCGGCGGTTCCGGGGCAGGCTGCGAGACAACGGAACTAACACCGACCGACAGGCACAACGAGAAGTGTCATCATAGATTTAAGTTATTTTTAATATATATTTTAGGTTACGGTATTTATTGATTTACTTTTATTTAAATAGTGTGTAGTATACTTATATTATAATGTATGTATGAGATAGTCTGTAAGATATATATTGAAAATTGTAATCCCGATGGTACCCAAGATACAAGCACTAGCGTAGTTTGGGACCAAAGGGAAACTACTTATTTGTAATAAAATGTAATTTATATTTATGAAATAAATTGAAATTGAAATTGAAATTGATATAATAGTACTGAAATGTTTCGTCACCTCGTACACAGCAATCGCACTCACTTCTCCAATTATACAAATAAAATACTGTATAAGTAAAAACTATTATCTTTTACTTTGATAAACAAGTCGAGTCTTTAGTTGCACCCACGTTACTATCGAGAACCATATAAAGAAACGAGAAGACAAACTTTTCTTGTGGGGCGAATATTAGGACCACTGGTCAAGTTTAGAATTTTTAGAAAGTTAGTTTTGCTTTGTTACGTCTTTCAGCTACATGTCCACATTAAGCCAAAAAAGCTAATCGTCTACGAGTATACTATTATATAAAGCGGAAAAGTTTATTTGTTTGAACGAAAAACTTGCGCTAATCTCTGAAACTACCAGTCTGATTACAAAGTATTTTGCGTATGATAGCCCTGTTCTCGACTTAGGTTATAGGCTATGTAACATCACGCTACTGGCGACGGGAGCAGAACAGTAAGCAAAAACGCAGGTAAAACCGTGCCGCGGCAAGTAAGTTTAATATAATCGTGAAGTAGTTTGATACAATGGCCTTTGGAATGGCGAGAAAGGGAAAGAATGAGTTTCATTCGCTTTTAAAAACTATAACACCGTATCTCTATGTTTTTATTCAAACCACAAACAAACAGTACGAGTTTAAAGTAACTGGTTTGATTTAGTTGTCATCATGCCAATTTTAAATAAAACATTTTTCAAGTACCGTCATGACAAATCATCCAAAGAGAGTAGAATCGTAACGGTAGCATTTTTCCACATAATAAGCTTTAACAGATTTCCATAACGATCTCCTAACTAATGATCCGCGGCTCATGTTTTATTAATATCTCTGTGAAACAATTTTGCATTGCCACAAATAAAAGATACGAATGAAATATAAGCGTGTTTCTACACATTTTTATATTAGATGTTTTTGTAATTTTTGGTTTTTGTAATTTTTGATCTTGTATAAAATATGGATACTACATTTCGCTTAGTAAGTGTCGTGATACGCGACTAAGGAAATTTGCAATATTACCAGTCATTACCTAAATGGGCAGTAACGTTTTCTGTATATTGAATGACTATACTGGGTTAACTAATGCACCTGCGCGGTGACAAACTCTTGACTCAAAGCTTATGTCGACCAGTGTATCTCTTCACACTGATAGATCTGAGTACTTAAACAAAAAATGTATGGAATTGACGTAAGGTAACGCAAACATGTTGGCGTTAGCATATGTCAATCCCATACATTTTAAATTTATTTTATGAATAGAATAGAAGTCTATGCCACGTGTCTAGGGCCTCTGAGTAGATAGGTAACTTACTAATAGTCTCGATGGACAGTTGGTGTGCGTTAGAAGTATTGAAAGAAAAGAAAGGAAAACGTTTGTTTGTTCTCATACTGGTCAGTCTTTTTTTATATACAACTTTGGTGGCAAACAAGCATACGGACACCTGATGGTAAGTGGTAACCGTAACCTATATATATATATTTTCAAACATCGCAGAAGTAATAATGCTTAGAAAACACAAGTAAACCGTTACCGATCACAGAGAAGGGGATGAGAAAGAAAAAGGAAAACGGAAGAGGATCGAGGGGATTTGGGCCTTACCTACATTATTTGAACTTTATGAAAAAAAGAAAAAACAATCAATATTGAGAAACAAAAAGGCCCTAACTGAGCTGGTGTCACTTTACGAACAAGTTACAAGACTCTTCGATTATACCAACTTTTATTTCATGAAATATTATTATTTTTGCTATTTTATCTCAAGTCAATGTGGCATCGCCTTAACATGGAGTTACAAAGTTTCGATTGAACCGTCACAGATAACGAATAACAATAGTCTGGATGTAGAGCCTCCGTTTGTATACAGTTGAGTTGGCGGCAAAGTTTTTGTGTCACTATGTATATGGCGGGTTTCGCGATGTCAAATTAGTTTTTTGTTATGTTGTCAGCGCAAGTTGTTATTGTGTCATGATTGCATTCATGTTGAATTTATTTACTGCATTTCATAGCTTCACACGTTTTATCCCCGAAGGGGTAGGCAGAGGTGTTTAACCACCCACGTTTCGCCATTTTATTTTTGGTCCCATGTAAGGGGGGCGAGCCTGTTGTCATATATCGCCACATTTCCAGAATCCAGGCTATTACTATGGTATTATAGTAATTTTAATATTTATTTTAAGAATAATGGGAATAATTATTGTTAAATAATATTTAATTTATGAAATACAACATAAATATGACATCTAGATTTATTTTTATTATGTCATAGATATTACTATATTTGTGAAACGGGTCTACTCGTGTTAGAAAATTATTATAAGGTGACATACCTCTTTACCTGAGGTTTCGGTCGAACTACACCTGGCACCTTATAATAATTTTTAACACGAGTAGACCCGTTTCACAAATATAGTTATGTGTACAAATTGTGTGACTTTAAAATATTTAATGACATAGATAGTTTTTAATGTCGTTAATAAAGGATATTAAAATTTATCATAAGCTTCTGTCCTACTTGCTTTACATAGATTAGACAATACATTCAGCATAAATAATAAACTGACGGACTCATAAACTGCATCAAAGTTCAGGATTACTTTGAAATGTTTTTTTTTTAATAAGTATGCAAACTTTTTAGATTAAATTATATAAATATGGAGAGACTGGTTCTTAATCTTAAAAAAAAGCAAAATTTAAAAATAGAACTGCAGTAAAACAAATGAATATAGCCGGAAAAAGAAAATTTACTCGCAGTATCAGATTTGCGTGTTATTTAAAGCAAAGTTTTAAATTGATTCGCATTGATTTTTTATTCTTTTGTCAATTGAATTATTGTTACCAGCAGAATTGTTCGGTTAGTTTTTTAACTCATCGAGAGTTTTTGAACCATAATATGGATACTTCGTCCGAACAAGCGGCCCAAATTGTAGCACTGGTGCGGGAGGGCTTGGATCAACGAACGATTGATAGAAATTTAAATTTAAACCAGTCTACGGTTTCTAGAATAGACAGAAGGTTTGTGGAGACAGGTTCTTACAGAAGGAGACGTGGTACAGGCAGGAGTCGAGCAACCACCGGTCGTGATGACCAATTTATTGTTACAACTTCCCTGCGAAATCGTTTCCTCACGTCAGTTAACATCAAAACAGAGCTTAATGAAGTGCATGGAGTAAATGTGAGTGCACGAACAATAAGAAGAAGGTTAAAGAAAGCGGATATCACCCCTTTTAGACCAGCAAATGGTCTAAAGTGTTCTGTAGCTCACAGACAAGCTCGCTTAAGATTTGCGCGTGATCACCTAAATTGGACAGAAGAGCAATGGGCCTTTGTATTTTTCACGGACGAGTGTAGGACATGTTTATATGGTGCAGATGGTCGCAGAAGAGTCTATCGTCGACGTGGGGAGCGATATGCTCAAAGTTGCATTGAGGAGCGTGTTCCTTTTGGAGGCGGTTCGTGTATGTGTCTGGGGTAGCATATCGATGAACGGGCGAACAGAACTTGTGTTCATAGACATGGTCCGTCAAAACGGTAATAGAGGGATTTGACTGCACATCGCTATATAACAGAGATCTTAGAAGATCACGTGGTGCCTTACATGGGATTCATAGGCGAAAATTTTACTTTAATGCAGGATAATGCCCGGCCGCACGCTGCTGCACAAGTTCGACAATATTGCGAAGAGGTTGGGATATACAATGAATTGGCCAGCACGCAGCCCGGATCTTAATCCCATTGAGCATGTTTGGGACAATTTAAAAAGAGCTGTATATGCGAGAAATCCTGTGCCCACGACAGTGGCAGCACTAGGAACAGCACTTTCAGAAGAATGGAACAATATTCCGCAAGATCTTTTAATAACCCTAATAAAATATATGCGGAACCGATTAGAATCCATAATAAGGGCACGTAAAATACACCTTATTAAAACATAAATAAACCCTTGCATAAAGTTTGTGTCTATTGTTAAAACCATTTTTTTATTAAACCAATTTTCCTTAAATTTCTGTTTTTCTTCAAAAAAGTCGGGTCCTTTCCAGTACACAAACTTAAACTTAAGGATATGACCCTACGCTATTTTTAAGTTCACGAACCAATCTAGAGGTTTAAATTTTAATCTGTATAGAAAGTTTGCATACTTGGTTAAAATATTTATTTCAAAGTCGTCTATTACTTTGATGCAGTTTATGAGTTCGTCAGTGTATTATTAATGCTGACTAAATTTTAAGGTGAGTATAATGGTCTCTTAAAATAATCAATGTTCGGTCTCTATTTTCTACGAATTTTAATTTGCTATTCAAAGTATATCAAGTTTGCGGCCATCTATTGATACCAATGAAAAGTTTTATTTCAAAGAAAAATGTTCTAAAAATATTTAAAATAAAATAACAGGTACAAAATTAGATAACAAAATAATTGAAAGCTAAATCTTCTTTTGATAAGTCTATTTTTATTTATCTACGGCTGAGTCCTTTTTTATTAAGATGAATACCATGTCTCCCACTCATTCTTTACAAATTATCATTATTCAGATTAAATGTAACCATCACGCGGTTACAAAGAGTGGCCTGAATTTCTTGATATTTTTCCATGACTAGTTCTTATGACCGATTATCTGACTGTAGTTGAATTAGCTGACATTTTTTATTATTTTGTCGTTCATTAAGTAGTGTTTTTTTATGTATTCTAAGCAATTGAGTTTTAGATTGAGTTCCTTTAAATTTATAAACCTTTATTTTAAAATATCTTAATGTAGATACAAACAATATAATATATTAAACTTCGTGAATAGTGAAACTTTAATCTCATTGTATCAACGGCATACTAAAACCCTGTCCCGAAACTATCAAGTAATCTGATAGAGGACATCATGGGTACCGTAGATGTCAATGTTATCTATTATTAAAATCAAGGTGGGCACCTAGTCTGCCTAAACTCGTTGCCGAGACAGTTTTCAATTATCTACGTACTTGTACAATGTTGGATTTCGTATGGAAAATGAAGTTATGTTCAGTATTTGGTTATGTTCTTTAAAGCAGTTTGAGTATCTAGATAATATGGTTACATTATACTCTATTCGAGGTGTCTTGAATACGCTAAAACAGATTTTATTTGTAGTATTTGCAGGAAGGAAGCACACGTCTATAATCCCTCTTTCGCCTGATTTGATGGTGATATAAATAATATGTCATGTTTAAAAGATATGACATAGCAAGATTTCTGAGTGAGTAATCTTTTTAATAGTATAAAAGTTTGAAAAATGGAATGCAATAAGTGGTGCTGCCATCATAGCAATACAATTTGAATTAGTCACATGCAGATGCTACAAATCGAAGATGTAAATAAATTACTACTTTCTTCATCCATTTTACTGACTAAAAATTGTATTAAAAAAGCATGTTTATTGATCGGAAACACACTTACGTTATTGACTAGGTGCAAAATAGGGTTGTACAAAGGTAACATTATGGCAAAATTTTAATTAAAACGCAAAACGTGTCGCTATTGATTCACTACTTGCGTTATTATTTTTAAGGTTGTCATGACAGATGCAACGTAAACAACGATATTTTGTTACAACATATTTACAAATGGCAGCAAAAATTAATAATATTATGTAGTCCTATTTGAATTTAATGAAATTTTCTTTTAGTCCTAAATATTTTTCCATGTAAATGTTTAATTAGATGTAAAAACTGTCTTATCTTCACTGTAACCACTGTCTCTGCCCGTGAACTTTGACGTCCTTAATTATAAGCAGACGGCACAGTAACTGCCTACATTCTGGCTATGCAAATTTGTCACCTAGTACAAAAAAAAATATTTTTGTTGCATTAAAAAGTGTCAACCCTGTAAAGCGTTTGACGTTGACAGCTTGTAATATATTAATTAAAATTCTGTCGGTTGCGCTTCGATTTCATAGTTTTCAATATAATAATAAATATAAATGTAACGTATTTTATAATTTCCAAAGCTTTCCTCATTCGCCACGAATATAATAACCTTCAGATAATACTAAGAACCACTGTACAGAGACCTTCACAGAGACCTTTCACACTAAACTGACGATCTTGTTTAGATTGAACGTGTTGAATACAGACCTCTCAAGGTCTATGAAGTGCTGAGAAATGTATATTTTTAAAAGTGAAAGTTCAAGTTGATTATAATTATGTTTTATTATGCCTTAAATTACAATGTTTTAAAAGTAAATATGATTTATACACTCACCTCTAAAATTATTTGTGTGGTAAAACAACAAGTTTGCAACCACTGACAATCAAAAACCTATCCATCTTTCATTCCAATAAACAACAATGCCTATAAGAATTAAACAAATACGTACCGTATTCTTTCCTATAAATGAATGGCATCTCGTGCTGCATAGTTTTTAATATCTGTAATGAAAGCTGCAAATATCAAGCGAGAAGTGCATGCATCGGGTACGGCGCGAAAGGTTATGTGCCGAGAGCTTAGTGTGAAGCGATAGCGATTGTATATTCATGTAAAAAAATAAACAAATTTGTCTGTTGAGGTTAATCTCATATGATGTTGAATTCCATCATTTACAGATTCTCAATCTATCTTGTGCAACTGGGTAACTGATGAATGCAAAATTAAAAAAAGTCAACATTCTGGGAAATCTAACATTTTGGGATTTCAACTTTGCGCGAATTCAACTTTATGGAAAGGAAATTGGCGGCTACCGATCGATCCAAGTCGTTCCAATTGTTCAAAGTAGCGCAACTTGGCGAAAATATTTTTCTCCAGCTGTGGACCATGTTTAATCTGAAACGTTGGTAATGACTGTTGCTGTTGTTTTTTGGTAGTAACGTTTGTTGATTTTCAGGGTTAGGTCAACTAGAATAGAACAAAATAATAGACTTTCTGCCTTACTTAATCCGGAGAAAGGCCTAAAGTTTTTTCATGGATGCAGTCCATTATTAAACAGCATAAGTAATAATCATGATTATAAATTTACGTAAATAATAAATAATGTTACTTTTCGTAATAATTTTCGTAACTTAATTATTTCCTTTACTTTTTATATAAAGGAGTTTATTCATGGTAATTATTATCTAATTACAAACAATACAATAAGATTACGCGACACGATTGTACCTTTTACACAAATATGGTTGTACCTTTATATCTTACCTTTCACGCAAAACAAAGAGGGGTCATAATCATACTGCTGTAATCTTAATTTAGGTTTATTATATGTAGTGTTTTTTTATGAAATTGTTACTATTTTGTGATAAAATAATGAGTTGTTTTCTTCATAGTACCTCATAGCTTTACCCTTGTCAATGAGTTGACCAAACAAATTGGCTGAATCCTTATTTATCTTGGCATAATGTCACTCACATAACATAAATAAGATATTGGCTGACAACTTCATTTTGTCATTCTCGTGATCTAAAAGTAAATAAATGTGTTTAAATAAAAATAAAAATAAATTATTTTTATTTTGGACTGAGATCCATATTTCTGTTAGTATTACAGCAACTTACAAACTATGTTAGTAATTTATTTCTAAAGCAAATAAAACATTTTCAATAATAAAACAATCTTTAAATACCTGTACTAAGCTGCTATATTGAGCCAGCGTACAGCTATACGTGCTGAACGCACTTAAACCATCATGCAGACTTTTACCGTTTATTAAATGACAAAATATCGATGGAAAATGAAATAAACATGTAAACGTTAAAGTTTTTACCTTCGGATGCACTTACCTACAATAAAGGTAAAATAATTAATAAACCTATTAAGATAGAATTCCTAGAACCTTTCTAGAGCTGAACATATTTGATATAAAATTTATACTCCAGAAGACTCTTGGGAAGCCAATAAATCATAATTATACCGCACGGCTTAATTCTCAACGCAGTTATATTCACTTTTAGTTTTACTGCCATTACTATTTTGATATACTGTATTTTATATTAAAACTGATCGATAATGATTATGGTTAAACCTACTACAGTCTACTGCTAAAATAATTCCTTTCTCAATTAATATATATAATATTTGACCGTCCAGCATCAGCATTTAGTCAACTGTAGGTAAACTGTAGGTAATTTTGTAAATCATCTCCTGTGCCCTTGTGACGAATTAAATAAATTTTCTTTCTTTCTTTCTTTTCTTTCTTTCTTTCTAACTACTACCGTTTCTATAAAATCGATAGATATTTCAATTTAATTTTGGTGTTATAGATGACAAATAGATATTTTTATTATAAGAACATACCTAGAATACTGATCAAATCTCTGCTGGACTCATGCTGTTAAATTCTACTATTTTTATTTGCACCTGTATGTTGGTCCGCCCGCTATTCATAACACAATCGTCCCTCCGTACATTTCATTCCCCATCGCGAAACATAACTGCGACGTCGCGTCGGTGCATTAGTAAATTACTCACGTCCGTAAAGTCTGTACTTTTCAAAACTTTGAATTTTGTCGCTAGACTCAAACTAACTAATTTGTATAATTAACGTAGCCCGCCTACGGCCGGATTAGCCCGTTGTTTTGTAAATTTTCCCTTAATTTATTTCGGTGAAGAAACAATTTTGGCGGCTGCGCGGAATAAAATATTGTTGCTTTTTGATATTGATGGTGAATCTAAGGAGCAATCTGCTTCAAACATGGCGATGCTCAACTACCTGATTGTGTTATTTTGCGATAGTATTTTAATATTTTTGAATTCATGGCAACGAAATTTAGAACCAGTTCCAATTCTGAAGTATTTTTTCATTATTTCATTAAGTCAAAGCAAGGCTACAGTTTGTAATCACCATTTATTTTTCTGAGAGCTGGTTCATCTTTCGTCAAAGCTATAAGCGTGGTTCATAAAGGGTTCATAAAAATAAGCTTAAAAGAGCGACTAGCAAAATTGGATCAGCATTTTGTTGTCATCATATTATGTGTATACATGTATATCGTATACATGTAGAGTAATTTTTTTTTGGGAAAAAAAACGGATACACAGTATATAGAATCTTAACATATTATTTTAACAGATACTGATAATTGTGTAGCCTACCACGTTATCAACATCTTACTTAAATTCATTTTATATTGTGAACTGCAAAAGCAAGCGAAGCATGCAACACGAGATAAATTAGATGCGTAGACTAGGTAATTTATTTACTAAATTTACAATTACTATACATATTTAATACACAAAATAACAAAAAAGAGATAGAAATAATGTTACATTTAAAGTATTTGTTGTTAAATAGTCTCACATAAAATGGTCAGATGCAATAAACAATTAGCAGATGCTCATATAGCAGTTCCTAAACAATTCGGCTTGTTCCAAAGGGTGAGCCCTGTAGTACAAATCTCTTGTCCAGTGTATTTAGGTGGTTTTCTGCTGTCGAGTAAGTTAGACATAACATTTTTTTATACAGCTTCTGTGACAATCAAGCGAACACACGACCTACCTGATGATAAGTGGTAATCGTAATCTATAGACATGACTAAGCATTGCACAAACAATCTTCTTCTTCTTAGTCGTGCACTCTTGACAGAGTGGTCGTGGCTATGGGTGGGTCTACACGGATAACTGTCTCAAAAATCTGTCAAAGATATCTAGGGGATCAGACCGGAATAAAATATTTATCCCTCACATTTCACATCACTGCATACTTTTCATACATATAAATTATTAATTTATTAATATTATATAGTAAATAAATCTCAGAAAAATATGAATTAATAAATTATAACTTTAATAAAATTGTTTGATATTACATAGTAAATAAATATTCAAATTATATAAATTATTAAATTGGAACTATAATTAAATGTATAAAATTTTAGGCTCACACTAAGATTGTTGTTAGTGCACTAGTCTGTTCAAAATGAACTATTTATTTAATTCTATAAACTCATAAATGCTCTGTAAGGAGGAGGGAGCCTGGAGATCTGTAATACAGGCCTCGAGCCTATCACGGACTCCAGCTCTCTCAAAGGGTTTTTTAAGCTTGAATGTTTTTATGATTATTTGAACGGTACATACATACCTTTGTGAGAGAAATAAATTTATTATTATTATTATTATTATTATTATTTATATAATTTTCTCTTTTGTTTCTGATCCCCTGCGCGGAGGATCAGACCGGAATAGAAAATTAAATTAAAATAAACCGATCCCAGGAGACCAGATCTGGAGGATTAGACCGGAATAGCTCGCTCATTCGATACTATTATTTATAACAAAAACACAAACAATCTATACTATTATATAAAACAAAAAAGGGTGTTAGTTTGAATACGCTAATCTCTGGCACTATCAGTCGGATTTGAACAATTATTTTTACGTTTGATAGCCTAGTTCTTGAAGAAGGATATAAGCTATAGAACATCACGCTGCGAGTGACGGGAGCAGATCAGTAACTAAAGATGTAACTTAACGCGGATGAAAAGCTAGTAATAAGAATAAAAATTTGCGTTTCCAACCATTTAGCTAGAAGGGGATGAGGAAGGTGAAGTAAAAAGGAAGAGGACTTTGAGGGTTATCGGTCCTCCGCAGCTTCGGCGCTCTCAAAAATAAAGTAACAGGTGGTGAAAATACGGATTTATCTGTATTGACTTTTAATTTGCGCGAAGTGATTAGCAGTAACAGAGGTTATTTTTGTATTTTATTTAGAACTAGCTGTTGCCCGCAGCTCCGCCCGCGCCCTGAATGTCGGTTATATCGCATGTTATTCAATCTTTCATCCTATTTCAACCCCTTGAAGCCATTTTTTCGAAATAAAATATAGACTATGTTGTTCTCCAAGGTCTATTCAATCCTTATAACAAATTTAATCAAATTCTGTACAGGGATTTAGGCGTAAAAACGTAACAGGCAGACAGACAGACGGATAAGGGCTTGTTCCTTTTGTATTTAAAGTTGTGAAGTTCTAATTAAGAAAGGTATTATATAAGGACATATTACATAAGTAATTGTACTGATTTATTAAGATAGTTGCAATCTATGATGAGTGATGTCATAATATTAACAACGTTGTCAATATTGTTTTGATTTGTAAGTAATTTACTGACGAGCTTATTTACTTCTGTCTCTGTTTTTGTTTAATAAATCAGGGAACTTTAGGACGACACAAAATGATTTATTAAAGGTGTCATTGTAAAAAAACGGTAATAGAATAAAACTAAAATATTAACTAACTAACAACGTCTAAAATTTCCTACTTAAAAGATAAACTGAGAACAACTGACTTTAAACCAAATATTCGCCCAAAAAAGAATTGTATTAACTTTTCAATGTTTTACAGAAAAACATTGCCGTGTTAAAATAAGTAGCGCTGGCAAAACGCATTACCTATGGCAATAAGTTAACTTAACGACAGCCAGTGGGAGAATAAACCAGGGAGCACATTCGTGGTACGGCCCAACATAATGGAATAAAAACATAAAGAGTATTAGAGTGAGCCGTGCGAGGGACGCGAGATAATACAGTGGGTACCCGACCTTATCGACCGTGGTTAAGCGCCCGAGCGATGTTTGATAGGGTAAAAAAACCTCAGTTGAAATATTACAACCCCTTTTTTGTTTCAGCGTATAACTAAGTTACTCGACAAGATTTTCAGTCTTAATTTTTGTAAGACTTTTATGAAGTTAAATGATTGAACCCATTGTGCTTTTTGGTGTAATTACTACATTGTGTGTAAAACTATGGTTGTAACTAATGATGATGGTTAATTTATGTGTATTAAATCATTTGGATAGGGTGTATTGTAAAGAACTTTATAAGATTAGCCTTTATTTTTTGAATAGCTTGCCGCGGTGCGGTTTCACCCGCGTCTTTGCTTACTGCTCTACTCCCGTTGCCAGTAGCGTGATATTATATAGCCTATAACCTTCCTCGAAAACTGGATAGACCAACTGGTAGTTTCATAGATGAGCGCGTTCAAACAAACAAACAAATAAACAGACTCTTTCGCTTTATATAATAGTATATATTTGTAATTCAGACTGTAGACTACTATTACTAGATTATAGTTTGAAATATACAGTGCGCTAACGTACAAATACGAATGGCACTAATACTATTACTAAATAAAATGCACATTAGCATTTTCTTCAGTGAGTGAAAACTTCCTTATTTCTCTCCCTGGTTTCCTTCTACCTTACGTTCGTAAACTTGATTTCTTAAGTGCTTTCTTAACATTATTTCTTTAATACTCGTACATACTACAATGAGTATAGGTATTTAATACTGATTATTTAACTATTAACATCAAGTTTAAAATGCGTGAAAACTGAAACCATACTGTACATAATAAATCAAAGCGCAGACGGAACTTCATAAAATTTAATCCACAAGCAACAAAATCACGACAATGCTCGTTGTAGGAACGTTGGAAATTTTTCAATCTATCTATAATATGTTATTGATGAGAATCCCATCGAAGCTTAGCATCAGACAAAAGTTTCCACATCGAACCCGGTTGGTTTTTCAACCTACTCTTTTTGTAAGTAAGAGCGATTGCACATATTATTTCAAATTCCTTCAGAACTGCCGGTCCGGTTATTACAACAACAATTTTACGATGCGGTCCCTGTAACTCCGCCATTTTATTTTTATTTAGGGAATAATTTTAAGATAAATAATTACATTTAAAACAACAAAGTTAAGATAGCTTCTGACGCATAAATTAGAATGTTCGAAATCAGGTATCAATGTACCTTTTCAATATTATTTCTTAGACATGCGGTAAAAAAAAAAATCATATTTAGAATAAAATTTACCTATAATTATCAATTTTAAGGATCGAGTTTGGTTTCAAGAAATGAAAATATATTGTAAATTACATTTTACATGACGACGCATGATGTAATGTCGAAGCCAGATGTTTCACCGCGACTATGCCGTACTGTAAACTTTGAATATCTGCGGTCCCCCTAATCTGATTTTTTTAACTCAGACGTTTTTTAATCAGCTACCGTTGGAAAACGTCCAGTTGCCAGTTATCGGCAAGAGTTTTTAATCAGAAGTTTAGCGTATGTGCCTGGTGTCTGTGTCTGTGTCTGGTGTAAGTGTCTGGCGCTAAATCAATAGATATTTTAAGCAAATTAAATGGATTTTGTTCGAGTTTTATGAACGTTTCTACGAACGTGGATATATTATTGACTTTTTGAATTTGTTAACTAGACTGTTGAATATATATGAGTATGGTGGTATATTTTAATAACCTGCTGTTTATATTTTACAGGCAACAGTTTATTATGATACCGTGTTGTTTATAACTACGGTTATTTGATGTTATTATAATCAACAAGAAACCCTTGGTTAAAATTTTCGATCTCTCGATCTCGCTTGTTATTAGTCTTGAGAGAAAGGCCTCTTCTTACATAGAGAAGGCATGAGCATGAACTTAGCTATCATGACTTCTCCAATCATCTCTTCATGAGACTTAGGTATATTGTGGTTCTCTGCCGCTTTTGAAGAGTAAAATGTTAAGAACACCTACGAATTGCCTTAATCGCCGTTTTAAAAATCAACATTACTAATTCCGTTTACCGAAATCTCAATGATAAAAAAGAAGCAATCCGTTTCAAGCGCTCTGTTAAAAGCCCGTTAAAATCATAATTAGTAATACAGTACTTACCCACCATCCATTTTTTCTTAACCTATCAGTTATTATGACTACACTTTGGGGGATAAGAGCGATTACGCACTCTCGACTGGTCGCCGGTGACTCGGTCATCAATAAAACGATAACTGACAAATGAATGAACAAAACAATGAAATTCGTAGGTTAAAATAATTTGATTCCCCATATATTTACAAGAGATTTTCATAACCCGAGGCAGCTAACTTAATAATAGTCATGCAATCTTCATCAATTATGCATTGCTTCGTTATTGGAAGACATTGTATGTATAAGGTATTCTTTATGGTGGTACAGCAAGCAATACAAAAGTTGTAGAGTTTTGAAGATCAGATAACATTCTTGATAGTGAGTTTTTAGTGAGTGAGAACGGCGAAGATTTTGTTTTCTCGAAACGTAAAGAATACAGAAATATCCATAGATCCTTTACCAGCATGCTTGTTTTTATAACAAATGAAACCTCTTTTTATCCACGGAGGCAAGTAGTAGTATTTTATAAAAACAAACAAGCATCAACATCACGAGATACTTTAAAATGCAATAGCTATGCAACATAATTTACTATACATCTAGGCTACCGGTACAAGACTTCTCTTTCTTTTTAATAAACGTAAACATGCCATATTTGACATATTTCTACTACCGTGTACATTCATTAGTGCCATGAAAGTATCGAGATTTCAATAACAAGTACATTAACTGGACGTCTTACACCTGAGACTGTTATGATTGTATTATCTATTGTTGTTTAGTGTACATTGCTACTATAATAAGATAATATTTTGATTCCAAAGCTTCAAATTTCCTTATAATTATTTACTATAAGTAATATAGAATGAATTATAAAACGTCATTTTGCAATCATGCATTAGGTATTTACGTAACAAATTTTTCTTGACGTTCCGACCAAGACTCAAGCTAACTTGTGACCGTGTATGTAAGACTGTGTGAATTCCCGTATCCCGTTTTTGTCACGGTTATAGATCTACGCTGGTTTCATCATAAATGAGCCAGATCAACCGGGGAAATACTACCCTCTCATAGAAGATCGACGTATTTGTAATAGTATTCGTACTTTTGCGTTTAGTTCGGTGGGTGAGAGTACTGGAGTCTAAATTTTGGAATCCCCTTTCCTTTTCCTCACCTCCCTCAATCCATTCACCTACCCCACGCCCTTCACGGTAATCAGCGGCTTTGCAGAGTCCCTGGCATAGCAGGAGCAAATCACACGGCCTGGTTGCTCGTCTGCTACTGTCGACAATAAAAAAAGAAAAGAAAACTCAAATGCTACATTCCTTGTCAACACAATCATAAAGCCTCAAAAGCAATCATAAATACTTAAAACTGCTGCAATATAAAAAGAAGAAGAAGAAAATGGCCTATGGTAAAATTCACTTTCCTTTTGCCTTTAAAATTTACTTTTCATCAAAAACGAAAATACATTTTCTTCAATATTAATAAAATTGAATAAATTCATAAACCAAGTAGGTAAAGCACGACGGCTGTTTGGTAATTCTTGTCATGAACGCGTATACTCAGGGGGCAATGTACAACGTCCTTCGCGTAATCAACATAATGTCTCATTACTCTATACTGAAATATGATAGGGTCCCAGCTGCAGGTCCCCCGCACTAATTCGAGCGTTTAATCGACCGTCGACTGGCCTCCCAAGGGGTGGCCACGTGGGATTGACAGACGTGATGTAGCGATTTTGAATATTTCTACCAATTTTAGGGGTTGTTTAAATTGAAATGTTTATTAAAAAGTTACATAAAGTTGAATTGTTTTTTAAAATTTTACATACATTTTGGTTTATCTGTAAGTTGACTTACTAGTTGGTGTAATAGCTGGGTAAGAATTGCTGTAATCTATTCATTCTGGTAGTATTGCACATTATGCCAGAAGTATGGTAATAAGATCGTTCAATTTTTTTTACAACTCCCGTACCGACATAATAAGGAATGTCTAACAGGGTACAGATACCTTTGTACCTATATTTTTAAATACACACAAATTTATGTATCGCACAAAGTTTTGTTCCGACTGAGATACGAACCCACAACGTCAATCACAGCAATCACACAAAATTCGCATGTAGCTTACTATATACTCTTTTCATCACTAATTTCAATGTTTATGATAACTAACTACAAAATGTTTAAGCTTTGTAAATGTGGGTAATGAGTTTAAATTATACATTCATGGTAGCCGGTATACCCTAGGCCGTAGAACTGTTTAGCACATAGGCCTCCATTCGTCTCCATTTCTGTCGAAATTGCTGGCGTTCAATTCAGCCTCGTTATCTGAAACGGCCAATAGATTAAACTGTGTAACTGAATACGGGGAAATGCGCCTAAATTTAGTACGGCATCTGACGACTTTATTGTGACGCTAGTTATTTTAGAAGCTATATTTGACACAAATTATTTAGTGCACACTAAATATTGCAAATCAAATACCAGAACAGCACAACATTAGATAGTTTCCTAAAAGCGATCTCTTCCAGATAACCTTATTAAAATATGATAATGACAAAATAACAATTTTCACTAGACATTCACTGTTGGACATCTCCGCAAGCTTTTTCATTTTGACCAATCCTAAACCAACCTTGTCTATCGGTGCCCATCATATTCCCTTTAAATTATGTTATTTATCGTAATACTGAAATTTTGTTTATTATATACTCTGCATATTTTATTACGACATTATGCTGACACGTCAAATTAATACTACTATGGTCACAATAAAAACAAAATTTTGCATAATTTAGATTAGAAGTACATAGTTTATGATATAAAATAATAAATTAAGAAACTTAAGTAATCTTTTTGAGTATGAGGCTTCGCCCGCGCGGAAAATGGTTTAGTTTACACACACACATACACACGCACGCACTCAAACGCACGCGCACGCAGGCGCACGCACTCACACGCAAGCACTCGCATGTGCATGCACGCGCACGCACGCGCCGCGCACACACTCACACACACCCACACACATACAAACTTTCGCGTTTATAATATTAATAGGATTATATCTAAGTAAACGACTCTTTCACTTAATTTACTTGACTATCTATTCTACTGGCATATTTTTTGTACGAGTGATTATAATAATAATTATTATCTAGATTGTACCGAGTTTAATTGACTTTGGGTGACGGTTAAAACAGACCTCAATCCAAGGCCTGATCATATAAATTTTGATTACATTCACGCTTTCAGAATACAAAATTACCAGAATAGGAGATCAAAGAGTATCACTTGATATTTTTCTATGTAAAAGGTGTATACAGTAGGTATCAATATTCTACCAAGTTAGCCGTTATAACTTTGTCAAAGAAATGTTTACAAATTTTGAACACGAAGCAAAGTTGCCCAAAGGTAAGAATATTCTAAGTAAATACAGTAAATAAATTTGCCAAAAAAATATTCGATTATTATTACTTAGCGACTTAGGATTTTAGGTACTAACGCGTATATAACAGACAGCGTAGGACTTTGGTAATTGCTTACTTTACCAAAATGACGCCTCTTCCAACTTCAATAACAATTTATGTACCCATTAATGTAGCTGTTTATAATAAATATCCTGAGTATTTTTATAGTACTTTTCATGTCTCTATCGGATCAATCAGTTGGCTATATGTAATTGCTGGCTTATACTTGCTTAGCATGTCTCATCCAGTCATCATGTATCGAGTGGTGCTTGTTTAGCAATTAAATAATTCGAATAATATCAGACATCTCAATTCAGTGTACGATTGATAATTATAATGCACCGGGCATTATAATTATCAATCATTATATTCAGCGTCTTCTTTTATTATACATAATGTAAAAAATCATAACAAAACAGTAACTCAATAACACTGAACTAGCTTTCCGCGGCATGATTTCACTTGCGTCTTTGCTTACTGCTCTTCCCTCGTCGCCAGTAGCGTGATGTCATGTAGCGTATACGTATACCTTTCTCCAGAACTAGGCTATCATACGCAAAATCCGACTGGTAGTTCCAAAGATTAGCGCGTCCAAACAAACAAAATCTTCCGCTGTATATAATAGTATAGATTTGCAGTCGTGATAGGCAGAAACATGCCAGTCTAAAGCGTAATATTCGTCTGACTTAATCCGGAGTGACTTTCTTAAATATAATAGCCATTACAAAAGAAACTAATCCTCGTAGGCTTGGCCTAGAATGCTGAATCATGATTATAATGTACAAGAAATCCTCTAGAGGCTGAAGCTGACATCTCACTCGCGTGTGGCCTGAATGTATAACATTGTACGAGGCATTTGATTAACAAAATATTGTTCCTCTTTTTCTTGTGCAACTGAGTTGTGTAAATTGAGTTCGTTTTGATATAGTTTTATGTATTTTAGTTAAATTTGTGTAAGAATTAAATATTTTGGTTTATTGTAATGATAATTTTAAACTCCGTTGGTCATATAGATGACAGAGAACAAGATGTGTAAAAGTTCTGCGCTTTATTATAACTCCAGCATTCATATTAGTTGAAATATGCTATACATGTGTAGCTCTTCTCAGAACATAATTTAATTTGGCCAGGATTGAGCCATTCTCATCTATCATTTGTGTTCTACTGATTCCTGCTGCATAGCTTAACTTGAATATTCAAATTTTCTTCTTAATAATATAAAGTTACATTTCCTTACATTTCTCATTCTTTTATAAAATTATCAAATTTTATAAAAGAAAAGTTTAATTTGTTTATTGTTTCTTAAAACTGCAGAATTTTAAGACATGTGTCTATCTCTATATTCAAAACTTTTCACCAGGATAAATTCAGTTTCCTTTATTTTCAATTGCATAGTAAACATTCCCTTTTCAGATAACTTTCCGAGGCCATCATTCACTCACTTACCTTTATAGCAAGCCAATGTTTGTGAACGTACCACAATACATCAAAATGTCCACAACAAACTGTTGAAGCCATCGTTACTCGAACGTTGCTATAACAATATTTCACACAAAACTTAAACAGAATCTGTTCGTTTTAACGATCCGCACGTCGACTGTAGAGGGTAGACGTCTTCGCCGCTGAATTTCCATAAATCAATTTCAATACAAACACCTCTTAGTGAACTCTGTCCGCGGTCTTCATAAATTTGGGTCCTCTGTGATTGCGGTTGCGTAATACTTCAAGATGAAGAGATATGTAGGTACATACTTGTGTTATAATATTAAGTAGTTGTGTTGTGTATGAATGTAGCAGTGTTTAATAATAATAAAAATAATGACAAAATAATAATAATAAAATAATTTTCTTGAATATTAAACTGTATGATGTTACATTCGTTGAGGTCCTCGTCTTGCCCGCTACAGAGTGAACGCCTCGTCCCATACAATAAAATATACAGCTACGATTATAATTGATCCACCTTAATTGCTACTTGTACGTCGAGCATTGATCAGGCTTGCTCAAAGGACATTGTCAATTACAGGCTAATATTTTTAAGTAAGTAACTCCGATATTTTGCGTCATTAAAACTTAGGTATACTCGTAGTAAAAACATGTGTTCAACAATCACACTACCAAATTGTAAAGTTCTGTTTTGTATTTTCTTGTTCTAAATTCAATTTGGTTTTTAAATTTAGTTTGTGTTCTGTTTATTGTATCATGGTCATCATCCGCTGTTATCCCATTGCAGGAAAAGTTCTCTTCTTCTTGAAAAGGCGTGTTCAATGTGAGAATTGCAGAATATTTTGAATACCTCACCACCTTTACTTTACCACCTCACCCGCTTTAACTAACGCCGCACCCTAGTCCGTGACTTGGATGGTGAATCGGCCGCGGTTACTGGGCGACAGTTGGAACGCAGTTATACTGATCAAATTGAGTCAGTTGCTTCTGAAGCAACGTCGAATCTCGGGTGCGATTTGTATCACAGATGGTGCCGAATTTGAACGCTTATTTTATTTATAATATTCCCGTCATTTACTTAAAAGGTTCTAGCCTCGTTATATTTTTGTGTAATGACCTATTGATTTAATAAAAAGAATTGATAAGTCGTTGGAAAATAAACACAATGGTTTTACATCCTTGCTGGTTTCGATATGAATAAGCTGAATCGACTTGACAAGCACTACTTCGTTATAGAATATTGCCAAACTAAACGTAACAGTTAACTTCTACCAGTTGGCAGTGGCTTGATTGTTTTCATAGCATTGCTGCTTGCCAGGATCGTCCGTATGTTTTCGAAGTTGATAAAACAAAAAATATATATTCAAGATTATGACTAAAAGTAAATTAATCTAAAACATCTGTTTTATTTTGTATTTATCCAAAACTTTTAATCTTGCTTTTAAGTATATTCTTATTTAAAACCCATTTCAATTCTACTTTTTAGCTTCAATTTTCCTCAGTAAAGTAGCCAAGTAATGCAGGTGAGCTTGCCAAGTACATATCTCTCAGTTGGCGAAGAGGGAGACAGGAAACTTGTCAAGAACAGGTGACTTGACTGCCGTATTCATAATTTGGTAAAAAGTTTGCCTAACAAAAACGTTTTGCTTTGATTTATTTGTAGCTAAAGGATGTACGGTTCCGATGTCTTGTAAAGATTTTACAAAGTACATTATTATGTGTGTTTTTACCTTTTTTGTTACAAGTGTATATCAAAACAGTCATCTAGACCCAAAGTAAGCATATATTTGTAGCTTGTGTTAAGAGGCTTTACGCCTCATGAGTAGCAACTTCGCAATTAGTGTCATATTTAGTGGTCTTAACATTTAATCTTAGCTATATTTTATAAATATGTACTGCTAGCGTGCTAGAATTAGGTAAAAGCTGTATACAAATTAAGTAACCATTGCTTTTATAGTTCAATTTATATGCAGATAATATATTGAAATTTAAGTTGCGTTATTTTCATAGTAAAATAACTGTAAGTATTATCGTTACTTTTTTACAGCTTTCACCTAATTCTAGCATGTTAGAAGAACATATTCTTAAAATATAGCTAAGATTAAATAACGGACACAAGAAACAGATATTTATGGATCACACAAAGTTTTGTCCCTTATAGGGATCGAACCGACAACCTCGTGCACAGCAGTCGCTTGCGCTTTCACTACACTACGGAGGCAATCTTGCATAGTATTGCATAGTAGTTGAGGTTTAATGTGAATAGGAGCAGTAATCTACATCAGCCGCATATTTCCGAATATTTTTCATGAGCATGCACTATAACCATATAAATTGTTTAAAAAAAAAAGAAGTTTTCAAAGTAAATACATTGAAAACACTGAACAACAATCTCTAAAACAAAACCGCAATATTTTACTATATAAAAATTTTATGACAAAAATAATTGTATTTCATAAATTCCAACACATTTCAAACTATATATTAATCCTTTTGTCTCTCAAAAACCTAAATGGAAACCTATTTCAATGTCCAAAGCAGATCCCAAATCTTATTTAGCCTGTCCATCCACTGATGGGCATAGGCCAAACCCGATAAACAAAAACCAGGGGATCCAATCAGAAAGTTTGCGAAATAAATTTTGGTTTCGCATGAAGTTTAATGGACAAAGGGCCTATTGTTTTATATTTATGTATAGCCTTCCAAGACCAAAGGGCTTCGTAATTTAGCTATCCCTTAGGGACGGGACAAAACATTCGAGATTGTGAATTTACCTGTCCATTCTTACGGCATGTACGGGGTTATAATATGTCTTCGGCTTGTCATTTATTAAATAAGTTGTTTGAATTGTGGCTTATAACGGATACTTCTAACTTACAGAAAAAACATAGTCTTCTAAAAATAAGACTGTAACCGCCCATTCATCTTGAGCATGCTTTATCTGTATCAGAAGACCACCCACCAGTACGGTAATGTAGATTTGATTGAATTAAATGTCCAGTTTACGAAAGTCTATTGTTTGAAAGTCCATTCCTCGAGTGTCTGTTCCCCGAACGTCTATTTACCTGTGTGTCTATTCTCCAAATGCCTGTTTACTTGTGTGTCTGTTTCTTGTCTATTAATTTGTATGCCTTTGCTCCGAATGTCTATTACCCGAACCCCTACTAGTTATATACCTACACTCTGCACATTATTAGCTCATGACGTCCTAACTCTGTATAAACGTTTAAACTGTACCGAGCCGAGAGCCGTGATGTCACTTGACATTTTTTCGGGAAATTGGATGTCTGGAGAATTGGATGTTCGGACAAAGAATATTCTGGGAATTGGACGAAATAGACAGACTGGACATTAAGCGAATTGGACCTAGGTGACCAAACACAATAACGTTACATTTGTTTAATACAGTTTATCATCAACCTGAAGATGTCTAATACAGGATATAGGAATTTCGCCCGTCTCAAAGAGAGATTTTTGCCATAATCACCACGTTTGTCACGTAAATTGGATCCCGTAGAGAGGTGATCATTTATAATTCGCAGGTAAACTGTTGCCTGTAGCCTAATATTTTCTCAATCACCTCATCTCATCACAGCCACGAAGAAGAGGTGGTTCCATATTCTACAAAAACCACGTTAAGACCCTAATAAAGATAAAGTAACGTTACATTCAGTTGGTATCATACACGATTTCTTACATTTTCACTTTGAACGACTGATGATAGTTTCTTACTCTTCAAAATTAAACAATACTATGTTAATCCCATGACTTCTTATCAAACAAACAGATATAAATGTTGGAGAAACAATTTCGATAATAGCTACTTGAAACTTTCGTACATTAATCAAGACAGTATTGTTATTAATTGCGTTAAACTTGCGTCTCAGTGATTAGTGTTGATTATATTATTAAGTTTTACTGAAATTTATTATATTAGTATCGAGTGTTGTGAGTTTTGTTGTTTTGGTACTGAACGGTTTTTATTTTCGTAGATTTCTTTCATAAAATGTTACAAGACAACTATTAAGTTTAAGAAATCTTGTAAGAAATGAACTAGATACCTATTTCTTTGACTTAGTTCGGGCCAAAATAAGTTTTACTCGAACTAGCATTTTGATTTATTCGGTTCGAAGGCATGACCATTGATCACCATGTTTACTCAGAGGTTTGGCAATATTTTTTTTTACCTAAGTCTCAGAAAAGTTTAAAAATGGTACTCGCCCGGTTTCGAACTCATAATTTCCTTAATACGAAACAGATAGTCAGTGAACCGTAACGACGAAGGGCGCATTTGCATTGGTCATTTACTCAATCGTTAGCATGCGGGAGCTCCGCTCATGCGGGCTAGCGACCAATGAAATTCATCGGTCGTTAAATCGGTCGGTATCAAGCATGCGGGGTCTCTGGACGTCTGCTTATGTCTTCTCTCGAAGCTAACAGCCAATGAAAACGCGCGAACGGTCCGCGGGCGCTAACGACCTGCGGGCGCTAACGACCAATGTTAACGGTTCCCTGCATGCGGGTCCTATGGTATGCGTTACAGAAATCTCTGGCACCCCGCATGCGGGTGCTAACGACCAATGTAAATGCGCCTTAAAGGTACTTACTTACATAATAAAAACATTGTAAGTAGGTATGTGAAACAAATTGTTTGGAATATCAAGAATCTCATAAATAGAGCCTAACCTTATATCACAGAATCCTTATACCCACGAAGGATAATTCAATCGATACACAATTTATTTGTAACAACATTCCCTTTGGTGGACTGATATCTGTAATGAAACCCGGTTCTTGCTTAGTCATACATTTTGCCAATACTTCAGAATAATTTTGGTATTAAAATTTTGGATTTATATTCTTCTGTAGGACTGAATATAAACAAGATTACGTAGTTAGATTGTCTCTGTAAATAGATTGTTTTTCGGCTTTCGATTAAAATGATAATAATGATAATAGCTTGGTCCCTTTACCTGATATCGGTCAGTGGGTCTCCATACGGTTGTAGTAGATCCATGAATGGGCCATGAATGGGCCGGATCGTCCGAGGAAGTACTACCCTCTCATAGAAGATCGACGTAAGAGTAGTAGTATCCATACTACTGCATTTCGTTCGGTAAGTGATAGCGCCTGAGGCCCAATTTCCCTCCGTTCCTCTTTCCTCACCTCCTGCATTCCCTTCCCCTAAACCCATTTCCAGCTGCCATAGTGGAGGCCACTATACCAGCAGTTTAAGACGATCGCTTTTAGTATAGTGGCCACCACTTCTGCGTTTCACTGACTGCTTACCATCAGGCGGGGTAGAGTCACATTGGTAGGCTAATAAAAAAAAAAAATATATTTTTATATAATGTATTTTCTCTCCTTTTTTAATTTATTTTAAATGTAATTTTATGTGTGTAATAATAATAAATTGAATAATAATAATACAGGGACAGTACCCATTGGTCCCCTACCTACCTACCTACCTATAATATAAGGAAACAGAAGTGGGTTTCAGTTTTTAAAA
The DNA here is from genome assembly GCA_963082885.1 of Parascotia fuliginaria. Lineage (NCBI taxonomy): Eukaryota > Metazoa > Arthropoda > Insecta > Lepidoptera > Erebidae > Parascotia > Parascotia fuliginaria. Next base: position 16,824,547 of record OY720177.1, read on the forward strand.
GTAAAATGCGCAACACAGAACTATTTACATAACTGAGCACTTAATAATCAAATGTTGTTACTTAAGCACTATGTAAAAATTATCGTCACTAATAAACGTCCGTCGCATACGAGCGTGATGCTCGTGCATCCATCCCCCTTCCGCTGACAGTTAACACAATGTTGCTGTCAAATTCTCTATATGTTCCTAAAAATATATTCTGCCCCATATTAAGAGCCTGTTACTGCCCCACTTCAGGTCAAGATCTTATTCTCATACAGAAAATGCATGAGCATTGATTACCACGCTTGCTCAAGGCAGATCGGCGATTTTAGATTTTTAATCCAGATTTCCTCACGATTTCTGTCCAAGATAAACTTAGTTATAAAAATATCCATAGGTACCTTCATTTATATTAGTCATTATTCAGTGGTTCAAGGAGTACCTACTGTGTACGATCCACAGATGACTCCGGTTTGATTCCCAGGTCCGGTAAAGTGATATTATTTTCTGTGTCTGATGGTAAGCAGTCAGTGGAATCCAGAAGTGGTGAATACCATTTCAAAAGCCAAACTACTGGTATGGTGGCCTCCACTATGGCAACTTAGTAAGAAGCTTAAAAGATCGTAAATGTTATAGTTTCTAGTTGCAAAATTATATTATTTTTCTTGCACAAAATTAAGTTAGTAAGCAAAGCTTATTGCTTTCTCTGTGGATTAACACGTTTTACTACATATAAAGTGTAAAATAAAAGTGAGGCTTGGTCTGTGTTGCAAGGGATGACGCGGTAACGAGCTATGCCCGGACTAATTATTAGATGACCGGGGTAAAATGTACGCCTGCTTTTATTTTTATACCTCGCTTCACTTCGGTATCAAAAGTTTCATTCGATCTCACAATAAACTCTTACGTAAAATATCACAGCAATAGTGTCGTATTGCATGATTCAGATTTACGTAGGCGCTTAAAATATTGAAATTCTGAAAATGTCTGAAAATAATATGTTAAACATAATAAAATATAGTCTATGTTCATCGCTGAATTTATTGATTACTAAAGATGAAAGAATTTTCAAATCGGTAACGTAGATTTTTTGTTAAATCGTTGCAAACAAACGAACAAACATACAAGAAATTTAAATCTTTTCTTTTTATAATATTATGCTATGCTATGCTTATGCTATGGCTATGATAATAATAATAATAATAATATGCCACTCCTTATGTACTCTTTCGGCATACTTTGGTGGACTCAGACTGAGTTAGATGCCCTGGACAGGAGAGTCCGTACATTGTTGACTTCATACCGAATGCATCATCCACGGTCGCGGTCTTTTAAATGCCAAAACCCTTCATAATCGCGAGATATGCAACCTTAGAGATTATTTTCTTAAAGCGAACGGGGCTCTGCATCGTGATGTTGTCGCAGTGGACAATGGACTGACCCCGCTTGCCTTGGCTAAGCACAACTGGCACAAGGCTGTAGTGCTTGGCGTCGACGACCGCCGGGTAGTATGGCAGAGCAAGGAGCTCCACGGCAGGTTCTACCGAGCTTTACACGGTCCAGATGTGGACCGAACTGCTTCCATGGCCTGGCTACGCTTCGGTGATCTTTTCGGAGAAACCGAAGGGTTTGTTTGTGCAATTGCTGATGAAGTTATCAAGACGAACAACTACCGGAAATATATCTTGAGAGACGGTACTATCGACATATGTCGTGCATGTCATCGCCCAGGTGAGTCTCTCAGGCATATCGTTTCCGGCTGTTCGCGTCTTGCTAACGGAGAGTACTTGCACAGACATAACCAAGTGGCCAGGATCATCCACCAGCAACTTGCTCTGCGGTACAAACTTGTGGACCGGTTCTCGAGAATGGTCGTGCGACATTGTACTGGGATCGATCTATCATCACTGACAGGACTGTTGTTCCCAATAAGCCTGACATAGTGGTGATAGATCGATTAGAGCGCCTTGTAATGATCGTCGACGTCACCATCCCTCATGATGATAATCTCGTGAAAGCTGAAAAAGACAAACAGATCAAGTATTTGGATTTAGCTCACGAGGTTGTTGACATGTGGGATGTGGATTCGGCGATCATTGTTCCGATAGTGGTAACAGTGAATGGACTTATTGCTAAGAGCCTCGATCAACATCTTAAGAGGCTCGCGTTGGCTGGTTGGGTTAAGGGCCAGATACAGAAGGCGGTGTTGCTTGACACGGCCCGCATTGTGAGGAGGTCCTATCTCTGGAGCCCTAACCGCCGGTAGCTTGGTCCCTGTACCCGATGCCGGTGGATCTCCAATTTTTATATTTTTAAATGTATGTGGTTTTTTTTATATACTTATATTTAAAAATGTAATTTTGAGAATTGATTTAAATAAAGGAAATAATAATAATAATATTTTAACAACTACACACAACGCCACCTAGACCCAAAGTAAGCATATTATATGCTTGTGTTATGGGTTCTAGAATGCTGATATACATACTTAAATACTTTTTTTTTTTGTAAATACATATTATATATTATACATAGAAACACCCAGACCAATGCAAATAGCCATGTTCATGCACACAAATATTTGCACTGAGCGGGAATCGAACCCGCGACTTCTGCGTGGCAGTCCATACACAGTACCACCGAACCACAGAGGCAGTCAAATTAGTTTAGATAGTTTATATAAACTTTCTAGAAAATTGTAAAATGCAATTTCTGCTTGTAAAATGCAGAGTTAACAATTTGATTGCAGTAGTGGCGCGGTGAGAGTGGAACCGCAGTGCAACAGGTTATCAGTTCGATTTTCGCGTGGGTTTATAATTTTTAATCTGTAAATGTTTGTTGCAAGTGTTGTTGTGGTTGTGCTTTATGTTCATGCTTCTTTAATGCTCTCTGGTTTACGACATAGGACCACCCTATTAGAGTCGATCCTCATAGTCGCCTCAGACAGTGGCTAAAGACGATTAGATTGTGAGGATAGGCAATCAAATGAACACCCATTAATATAGACAAAAGCATAGGAGATGTGGTTGACAAAGGGCACAATTACAGCATCCGTAACCGACGCGTGTGTATAAAAAATTAATGAATGTTGACGAGGCATAGGAGATTTATTTGCATGGTAGCAAATGGCGTTCTATAGTCTCTGCTTACCCCATTAATGGGAGACAGGCGTGAAATTACGTATTTAAAGTATTAAGTATGGAAAAAAACGTTCTGTTTCGCACTTCTTTTTATCATATAATTCTGAATTGAATATTAATTAATATTATGATTTTATTTGTAAAGTTATAGTACAAAACATAAAAATTATACCAAATGTGAACACGTTATCACGTAACAATTCTAGTAGTGGATGTGAAACTATCGGGACACAGCTGAACGTATATTACCTACTGTCATGCGGCATTATTTACGACTTCGTTCAGAACAGCCACCCTTTATACGGAAGTTTCGCATTGAGAGCACGCCTGTTTAAAACTGTAGGCACATTACTTTTAATAACATAAATGTGTCGAGTCTTGAATTAATTTCTTGGATTAGAATTGAACAGGTTTGAAAATACTTAGGTAAAATATCTAAAAAAGGTAAAATATCTAAAAAGATTCTTCACTCTTTATGAACTTTAAAATAATCTATACCTTATTTAAAAAAATACGTATTTTGTTCTGAGTGTTCTCTTTGAGCGCTAAAAGAATAAATGAAACACCGTATAGAACATGTATCATGAAAATGTTATATCTACACAATAAAGTATAATACCTATTATTACTGTGATTACGTTAAAGTTACAGGTTAAACCAGATTTCATCATATTAAATAAACACACAACATTAATAATTACAACTTTTTTATTTTATTATTTCCTTTATTTAATAATTTTACAAATATATTACATTTTTAAATATGAGTATACAAAAACATATTTTATTACTAATACAATAACATTTCTAATTTAATACATACGTAACAAAATTAAATAACCTTGTTAATCTTTTTGTGTCGACTCCTTTTTGTGACCAGTACATGGTCACCTGAACCCCTATTATCGTATAAACGAATAACATAAGTCCTATCTGATAACATCTTAGTCTATGCCCCTTACACTAAATAAGTGACTGCCATCTGTAAGGGCTGAAATAAGCCCTTACTACGCAAGTATGAAATTTAAAACGTTTTAAGTTTTTTTAAAGCCACTATTCTATTGCATGTTAGGCTTTGAAGTTGGCGCATGACACCGTTTTGCGAAATAGGCAGTCGAATTTGATGCCAAAACGGAGCTCAATAGGTTTTACGTGCAAATATTTCAATAGCTTACGGAACAGAAAGTAAAATGTGATAATATTTGGATGCGTCATTTGAACAGACATGTAATGTACAAAGTATAGATAGTTTAATAGTAACTGGTTATCTTGCCTTTTATTGGCGCAATCAGCAAAACGAATAATGTCTATCAAACAATCACATGTTTGTAAATATAATTAATACTAGGCTTCGCTCGGGCGAAAAATGGTTTAGTTAATGTAACTTGGGAACCAGACCGAATTTCGGAATAAAAAGTTTCCTATGTCCGTTTGCGGCGCCGAATCTATGTACATACAAATTTTCATCGGTTTAGCCGTTTAGGCGCCGAGTGGTAACAAACACACACACACGCACACACAAACTTTCGCATCTATAATATTTATAGGATTATTATGTTGTCGCCCTACATTTATAAGCTGTTGACTTTTTTAGGGCACAGCTTTTCTTCCTTTTAGGAATGACTCTCTGTTCTGACTCTGAGTGTTCATTTCGGGAGCGTTTTATTTCCACCTAGTCCAGCAACCACCATTTTCAATTAACATACAACCTGCGATATGATTATATATTTGACTGGCCTGTTGGTCTAGTGGTTAGTGACCCTGACTGCTAAGCCGGAGGTCGTGGGTTCGATTCCCACCCAGGAACAAACCTTTGTGTGATGAGCATGATTGTTTGTTCTGTGTCTGGGTGTAATTTATCTATAAACTGTATGTATTTACAAAAAAAAAATGTATTTATGTAGTATAACAGTTGTTTAGTATCCATAACACAAGCAAATATAATTGCTTAACTTGGGACTAGACGGCGCTGTGTGAATGTGGTAGAATATTATTATATTATTATATTATTATATTATATTATATTATATTATTATATTTTTACCAAGCTAATTTATGAAATGTGAAATCACGCTGCTCATCTATCAAATATGCTGACAATAAAATTTAAATAAATGTGAATTATTTTTTTATTTTGGAGTACAATTAAAACGCTCGCGCTCGTAGAACACAAAAGCATTAGTTTTTTGAAAACTAAAAACGATAACAATAGGTATGTTAACAATGAATGACAAATACTAAAAATACATACTTAAATATTAGAATTTCGTAGAATGCTTGAATATTGAAATAATTCTATGGTCTCATATATATTTAAAGAAAATTTTGTCAATGTATATCACGTTAACGAAATGTTTGTTAAAAAACGAACAGATACGAAAGTAACAGATATTATTAGATATTATAACACTGGTTCCTTTCTATTTCTAGAAAAGTCGTTTTTCATTTTAAACTCCCACTACTATGTAAACACACATTTCATAAAGTCACAGTATATTATACTCGTACTACTATATAGGTACTACCATCCTGTTTACTGTCCACTGCAGGGCAAAGGCCTCTCATATAGAGAAGGCACATAACAAGTCACAGTATGCCGCGTGAGAATCGACTTACTGCACCACAGACGTAATCAATTACAATTATTTTTTTTTGTATATTTTCGATGTTTATATCAATATTGCTAGTGACGAGAAAACGCGTAACTTTCTATACAATTCAAACATTGTCACCAGTTCTCAATACCTATATCCATTACACAATAGAACAGACAACAAACCGGTTGTGCCACATCTGCATATAGTCCACATTTATTCTATGGTAACAATATCGGCTGACTACCCTGCCTCACTAATCAAGAACGCCGTAACTACATAGTAGAAGTTTTGCGACACTGAACCTAGATGTACACGTTAGAAGAATGTTTTTCCTGTAACCAGTTAAATGTAGTTGCGGTGTTCTTCCTTTGTAAGGCAGTACCTGTGACAGCCATTTCACTCCGCACAAAGGTAGCGACACATCGAACAATTAGGTCGACGGCGTGTAACTACGACGCATACGACACTCATGTGTTCGTAACTCGGCTTTGACGGCTTACCCCGGCTCCACACCTTTTCAACGCTGGTCTCTACGACTCTCGTCCAACGTGTAGGTCTAGAAAATAGCACTACCAACGCTCCTCCAACGTTGGAGCCAATGCTATTTTCTACACGTTGAACAAGTTTCGTTATAGGGCCAGCGTTGGTTATACTGAAATGGACGTGGAAATGTTGGAAATTGACGATATTGCCCGGTGAACACCTGATATAAATACTGGAGCAAAGGTATTGTGCAGATTATAGCGAGTTTCAAAGCGACGGATGCTGTATGCTTCGATGGTACATTTGGCGTTGTTCACTGTGACTGCTGTTAGTTCTATAGGAATGAACTAGTGAACTAGGTCAAGTTTACTAAGGATTATTGAGTTCATATAGGATTAGATTAGTACTAGTTAAAGCTTTGAGCTAAATGAAAATTGAATCTGATATAGGATACGATTGCTTTTTTTATTGTGCCCGCCATTCCTAAACCCACTAATTGTTTATTATCACAAATATAGAATCAATTTGCTAGGCTAATAGTAATAGGTATAAAAAAAAAGTTCAGCTATAGGCACTTTTCGGTTGAAAAGATGACTGACATAAGTTTCCAATATCACACAATACTGAATGCTTAGGCCCTGTTTCACCACTTTCTGATAAAGTGCGTGATAACATATTCAAAACTAACTGACAGATACTACTCAAAAATGAAGTGGCTGATAACCTTATCTGACAAATAAACTCTATTAAAATTATTAGACACGTTTAACTGGTAGATATTTTATCTGTTAGATATTTTAGCCGTTAGTGGGGAAACGAGCCCTTAGAATTCTAAACAAGCAATGAAAACGAGTATGGTCAGTCTGAAAATTTTCAAAACGTAGCTCGTCTCTTTTTCTAATCAATAGTTATCCCTCTGCCGCTGAGGTGACATTTTTGTTTATAAAACTAATGTAATCTTGGGAGAAATGTAAATAATTTCAACAAGAAATTAATTTAAATAAGCTTGCTCATTACAATAATTATAACGTGGCTTTGAGGTTTTACTATCTACTATTTCTTTTTGTTATTAAAAAACGCCATGAGGATACGAATTCGCGAAACCATTTTCATGTTTTCGCATGTTTACTCTCTAGCTTAGCTACCCATTACATAAATATCAACAGCAAAATACGTCCATTCACAAATGAAACAAAAATATTCTTCGAACTACACACCACAATAACCCATCTGTGACGTACACATATGACTCCCTAATAGATTCTAGATACAGGGCAACAGCCACGTACAATTCATAGCGGTATTCGCTAGCATAAGAACTTGCTATGAACACTAGGGTTGGCGCATTTGTGCGCATTCTAATCTCGACTTTAAAATAGCCAATCATAGCGCAGCTTTTACGTTGCGTGCATCCCTCTCCTGCTCCTTATTTTTTTTAGATACAGAACAAATAAACCTTAATGCAGTATCTATGCAAATAGAGCAATAATGACATTAGTGTTGTAATCCATACAGCCAATGAGATCACATTCTCAGTCACATCCCCACAAGATTTAGTTTGGAATTTGAATAATATCCCGTATGAGCTCTTTCTGTTCCGGAACAACAAAGTGACGGAAATGAAGTCGGCGCTTCCCTAATTGTATTTTGGTTTTGTTTTGTGCAGTTAATTGTACGTGTGGGAATTTTCGTGAGCACTAAATGTCTTTAGTTGCATTTTTGTTTGAACTAGTGGTCGCAGTGGTCAAAATTTGACCGTGACTCATATCAAAAATAGTTACTGCATATACTTTTGCCAATTGTAATACGTTTATCATTTACTATTACCTAATTATGTAAATAAAGCGGTGGGAATAAGTCGTAATTAACAGCTTAATTTATCAGTTTCCTCTACATCATCTAAACATCACATCACCCAAAACAGGTCCACTGCTAGGAAAAATATAATTTAATTATAGCTCCCTAATAAAAGCTTACTTTGTTCAACCGCACTTGCGGTATAAATTCAATTTAAAAAGTCCTTGCCTTTAAAATAACTCTGTTCTTTTTTACATTTTATAATGAATACATGGAGTGTGCGGACTTCAAATTGGCGTATAAGTGCGACGGGCCTCGTTGGTACATGTCTTGAATAATTTAAGCTTACTGTGCCCACAATTTGAGCAAATTATAAGCTGACTGTGCAAAATTATGCGTCTACACTGGACTGGACAAAAAACATGAATACTGTAACGAATTACTGCCCTAATGAATTCTTTGATTTCTTAATTAGCAGAATATGACTGTAGTAGATCCACGCTGGTTTCAGCATGAATGGGCCGGATCGTCCGGGGAAGTACTACCCTCTCATAGAAGATCGACTTAAGAGTAGTAGTAACCTTACTACTGCGTTTCGTTCGGTGAGTGAGAGTGCCGGAGGTCCAATTTCCCCCCTTTTCTCTTTCCTCACCTCCCTCATTCCTTTCCCCTAACCCCATTCCCAGCCGCCGTAGTGGAGGCTACCATACCAGCAGTTTAAGACGATAGCTTTTGGTATGGTGGCCACCACTTCTGGATTCCACTGACTGCTTACCATCAGGCGGGGTGGAGTCACTTTGGTAGGCTAATATATATATATAAAAAAAAAAGAATAAAAATAAAATGTATAGAAAGAATTTAAATTAAATCTCATTGATAGATATGGTTTTACTGCGTTAAGAGCGTTCACAAATACGAGTCTATTTAGTGTCATATTTTCGTGGTTTTCAGTTTTTATCATTTAATCGGAGCTACTTTATTACTAGAACACTTTTTACAATTACGTGAAAGCTGTACCTTTAAAAAGTAAGTAACCAGCTTACAGTTCTATTTATATGCAAAATAATAATACATTGGAAACTTGCATGGCGTTATTTATATAGTAAAACAACAATAAGCATTATGGTTACTTACTTTTTATATAGCTTTCACGCAATTAAAAAAGTGTTCTACTAATTTTTTTAAAATAGTCCCGATTAATGAATGATAAAAATTGAAAATCACGAAAATAATGACACTAGATTGCGACGTGAGAGTGGCACTCTTGTAAATATAATTTATTTATTTTAGAATCAATAACTTTATAGGGTTAGCAAGTAAATATCTTACCGAATGGTAACGTGGTCAAATCAGGTCGCAGGCAAGTGATGAAATAGGAGTAGAGCGGCAGCAGCCTGTAGCCTGTGATTAGATTGCCACCATTGCGATTGTCAATCCTTATCATACCAAATGGATGCTTATATATAGTTGTTTTCACGAGATTACTTTGTTAATCTATACTTTATTACAAAGGGGAAGAGTTTGTTTGTTTGAACGCGCTAATCTGGAACTACCAGTCGGGATTTGAATAATTCTTTTTGCGTATGATAGCCCAGTTCTTGAGGAAGGTTATTGGCTATGTAACATCACGCTACTGGCGACGGGAGCAGAGCAGTAATCAAAAACGTGGGTGAAAAAGCGCTACGGGAAGCTAGTTTTACTTTTTAAATGATATGTCCTTCCTTATCGAGATGTTACAACAAAAGTAAATCAATTTATTTGTATTGACATGAGTGATTGATCAAACAAATACATTGCGAAATACGTTCATATCGGGCAAATACCGTCGTAATAATGCCTACGCATTTTATATGATGATTGATTGTTACGTAAATATGCAATAAGATATTGGATATTTTTAATTTGATTGGTAATGATGATAAACCAGTAATAACTGAATAAACCGCTGCTCAGAACAAGCGCCAAACACATTGACTGTTAGTTGTAAGTACTTTTGTTGAAGATTACTTCATAAAGATACCGTATTAATTTTTTATTCTAAATTTAGTTTACAAAAAGTGGTAGGAGCGAGATGCCCGGAACGTAAAAACTGAATTATTCCTAGTTCAACATACTGGGTTTTATCCTACATAAAACGTCCCAAACAATACTACGCTATTGGCTAATTTAAGGTCAAGATTTGAATGCATTGAAAAGCACCAACCATATTCTTTTAATAGCGAAAGCCGACATGTACTGTTTGTTGTATACGTTGTACGGTGAAACCATACACCACATACGTAAGCATTTTACCTAACTTACGAATAAATTATAATGGGCAAATCAGTACTCGATTAGCGATCATCGCGCGTGCTCTTTCGCTTTTTTACATTAGTCATAATATAATCCGCATAATAAATTTATTATTAGTTTACCTCAAAATCGTAGTATCATTATATCAGCTAACTATAATATAATAATAATAATAATAATAATAATCTACCACATTCACACAGCGCCATCTAGCCCCAAATTAAGCAATTATATTTGCTTGTGTTATGGGGTACTAAACAACTGATATACTACTTATATACATTTTTTTTTGTAAATACATACATATTATAGTAAAATTACACCCAGACACAGAACAAACAATCATGCTCATCACACAAAGATTTGTCCTGGGTGGGAATCGAACCCACGACCTCCGGCTTAGCAGTCAGGGTCACTAACCACTAGACCAAGAGGCCAGTAAAAACTTACCATCCCTTTACATATGTATTTTGTTCTATAAACAAAATCTATTTTAGGTTATCTGTGCCTTGGTTAGGGAGCCTGTACTTATCACCAATCACCATTATCAGTGATTGCAGTCTTTGTAGGGATCGAGGTGCCAACCTTCATTTAAACTGGAAATCGCGTATTACCTCTGTCAGATGAATGTGATCACATGTACTACTTCTATCAACGCATGACCGTCTTATTAGCTTTATAAATGAGAACAAAATTCTCATAAAGTTAGTATACGACCGTGGCCGCATTCTGACAAAGGAACTGAGTTTCTAGAATATTTTTACGAAAGTCTGAACTTTATGGCTTGAGAGATGCTGTTTTTTAATTTGTTAGACGGCTATGAAGAAAACCATAATGTGTAGTAAGATACTCGTTTAGACGTGAAATAAACCACAACTTTTGAAATGTCAACATTACTTTGAAATCATTTTGAATTTCTGGTGATGGCAGTATCCACCCACAGAATTGCGCTTAATTTGGCATGTGAGAGCGCCTGAGCCCAAATCATACAATTGATCTCCTTTATTTTGATTTTCCTTTTTCAATAGGACACATGCTTGTTTTTTTTACCGTCGTATATAAAATATTTCTAGCAAATATTTGTAAAAATAACTTTGTTGAAAAAATCAATGCGTATGAATGAAACATTAACTCGGACACCAACATATTCTCGTGATGACATAAGGCCGTCTGCACGTTTGTGTATCTACTAACAGCGACACATCGCGTCCGCGGCTCGGTGGTAATCGATCGCGGGTCATCAATCACGCTTGTCGCGTCGCACCGTTGCCAGACGACGGTTTTGTGCGTTTTATTAGCGACCGTCCATCGTCCATGAATATTAGTCATCGTATGACACACGAGTGGTAATTTGATCACTTTACTATCTATACAGACAGAGTAATTAGAATGCGTTGTTGGAATATCTGGATTATATTTTGAATATTGTGGCTATGCTGTCGGAGTTAATGATGATGGCTGTTTCGAATTTTAATGTAATGTCCGTCCAATCTATCCATTATCAAATTGGACTGCAAATCTTATACTCATATAGTCTGTAATATAAAAGATGTGTCTCTAGTAAGTATACATAGACTATGATCACCTAGGTGATTAAAGTAGAATTGACCATTTTTTTTATTTATGATTTCGATTCTTTAATTTTTTATTTAATTCTGAGATAAAAGGACTTAAAAATAAATAAATATTTAAAACCAATTCAAAACTTTACAACTTTGAATGGTCTTTATTCATTCCGATCCCTAAAATAAATATCAAGCTCACTACAAATTACGTGTTTTACAGTGAGTTTATAATAGTTATTTGGTTACATCTCCGGTACGAAGGTGTGCAGGATTAATTAAACGCTCGCGTTGCACACTCGACACGTGACGTGGAATGTCGCAAGCGTGTTGCCTAGCAACCTATAGCTGTTAACTGCATGTTATTCACTATAAACGACCCGTACTACTCAAAATGTTATAAACACCCAATAATGTCACAATCACACATATGTACACTCAGAGGTATTTTATATATTTTTTTTTAAATATCTGCTGCACCACGGAAAAAACAGGTAAAAAAGTAATACAATAAAACTAGTAAGAAAAACACAGATTGTATTTGATGCCACTGTTAGTAAAATTAAACCGTTAAACAAACTTCGGTTAGCAAAACACGGTTAGCTATACTGAAAATAGATCTAGACGGACTATAGGAAAAACAATTTTAACGTGTTTAAGTTTACATTCGCTATCTTATCATTTACTTGATTAATATGACAGTATTGTATCGTTTAAAACCCTGTAATTTTTCTCAGAATTTTCTTCTGAATTGATATTAGTGAGAAAGTAGGTATTTAGCCTCAGTTTATAAAGTATGCTCATTTAAGGTGGTTCTACACTTTATGTAATTTCAAACAAAAATGGGGTCGGGCGATAGATGTCTCGATCGCTAGTTTCCGCAGTCATTATAATGACTAATACTGCTTACGTCCATTTCTCACTATGTTATAAAAGCATTTTGTCGTAGTCGTAGGTAATACAAACATTGAAATACATCACAAAATCATCTTCAACATACGACATCAAAGGGCAGTATTAACAAGCACGTCAATAACATCATTATCGTTATAAAAATGTATTTGATGCGACCTAATTTTCAAACGAACGTCAACATCTTAATAAAACGTAGTGTCGTCGATTCTCGTTCATGCATTATTCATTGATGAGTCTGTATGGTACCGTTTCTCTGGCAGACTTGTGACACCTGTGCTAGTGTTGAACGAGCAATGTATAGTGAATAGTGTTAAATTCTCACAAGAACCTAGTAAACAGCGTATGATGCTGATAATTATTAAAGAACTCTTGCTTGCAGCTCCGCCCGCGTGATTCGGTTATATTGCATTATCCATACATACTTTCATCTCCTATTTCAACCCCGCTTTCACGCCCATACCACTGAACAAATTTGGATAAACTTTAGATTTAGATAGAATAAACCTTGGAGAACATAGACTATAATATTTTATAGAAAAATAATGGCTTGAAGGGGTTGAAATATACGATGAAAGTTTGTATGGAAAATGCGATATAACCGACATTAACGCGAGCGGTGCTGCGGACAACCCAAAGAAACCTTGTTTTATACAAGTGACGCTCGGGAATCAAAATCTAAATCGCTCTTTGTGTCCACACTCATGTTGAACATTAATTAAAATAATGGCATGTTAACAATAGTAACATTCTGTCCCTTTTATGGTTGGAAAGGTGACAGAGGGATTATCTAGGGAGTGCACAAAGAGTCCCCCTCTATTATACTTTTTTTTTTAATTTGCCGTGTGTGATCATGAAAAGAGCTTTATATATTTGCCATGATATTAATTAAACTGTCGAAAGCGATAGAATTTTATCGTTTTTTTATACATTCTGGTTGTATGAAAAGTTTCGATATGTTATGGTAGGTACTATCGTATTGTAGTTCACTTTTAACTATGAAGTTTTTTTATATCAGTGGGCTCCTTTTATAAACAATGAAAATTTTTTACAATATTTTTTGTAACAAATGAGCGCTAATTTGCTCAATTTAAATACTGGTTCATGTAAAGCAATTTACAAAGTAACAATTGTATGGCTACCGATTTGTTACTATCGTACTTGAAAGAATGTACACCACTCTTCAAATTGCATTGATTGCTTTCTACTATAGGGTTGAGTGCAATCGTTTTGGTAGTAGGCGCGTAAAATATGTTTTATATACCTCGGGAACAAGACATATTTTTAGGATGAAAGTAGTCTATGTCCGTCTCCGGCACCGAATTTATCTATATACCAATTTTCATCGAAATCGGTTTAGCCGTTTAGGCGCTGGGTGTTAAGAAACATACACACATACACAAACTTTCGAATTTAATATTAGTTGAGTTTTTTAACTAAATATAAGTGTGTACAAATTAGACTGCTGTCATGTTCCTCATATTGAATGATCGCTTACTATTAGACGACTCAAAAGTTTGTTTGGCAACTGTGTAGGTTTGAAAAAAATAATGTCAGTAGTGTTTTGCCAACAATAATATCTCAGAAATCTATCAAAGTCTGACTCAAACTTTCTAATATCTAGGTCATGTAGTAGTAACAAAAAGATGATTCAATTTATTTGACAAGAGTTGAACGTGGTCAGGCCACTATTGATTAGGTACCAGAAATGGGATTTTTCAAAATTGCCTAATGTGCAATATCTTCTGCAGTAAGCATGTGCTTTCTTTCAAAATAACAAACTCATAAATTTCGCACTATCTTTTTTAATAATATAGATTTTCAATTTACCTGTAAGTAGTTTTTATTGTTGAAATTCATACACTAGGTCACAGTATTTCTTAAAAGTGTATGTCTGTTCCTCAGTAGAAATTGTAAACAATTGCTGGTGAGTAATTTATATACTTACAAAGCTTTTGTTTGTTTGTTTGTTTGAACGCGCTAATTTCTGGAACTACCATCGGATTTGAATAATTATTTTTGTCTAGTCTAGTTCTTGAGGCAAGTTATATGCTATGTGACATCACGCTACTGGTGACAGGAGTTGAGCAGTCATTTTCATTTTCATTATACAACCCTACGACCATGTAGGGATGAGGGGATGAAGAAGAAAAAACCGGTCAACTGCAATTCGGTCTCGAGCACAAAAGGTTACGTACCTACCATTATCTATAAGAAATTACGTTTGTTGTATGGGAGGCCCCAATATTTATTTTAGTCTGTTTTTTAGTATTTGTTGTTATGCGGCAGCAGAAATACATTATCTGTGAGAAAATTTTAACTGCCTAATATCATGGTTCATGATATACAGCCTGGTGACAGACGGACAGCGGAGCCTCAGTAATACGTGTAATCTTTGGGTACGGAACCTTAAAAAGGCAAAAAGAATAGGACTGAGGAGGTAATGGCTGCCGGCGGCGGCGTTCTCATCTCATTCGAGAGAGGCTAAGTCCAGCTCATATGCTAGTGATATACATACATTCTTCAGCTTTACTATAGTGGCTATTACTGTAGGCACCAATGGTAATTCATGCGAACTGTAGCCATTTTATTACAGAATTATATAATTAATTAACTGA
Organism: Parascotia fuliginaria; assembly: GCA_963082885.1. NCBI lineage: Eukaryota > Metazoa > Arthropoda > Insecta > Lepidoptera > Erebidae > Parascotia > Parascotia fuliginaria. Next base: position 16,839,930 of record OY720177.1, read on the forward strand.
TATCACATGATTGATGTTACGCGAACGTGAAAATTAAAACATTATTTAAATTTGTATTGCCTTTGTGTGTTAATATGATAATATTCACTTTTATTCAATTATAACAATGCCGGTTAACTAGTATAAAGGCTAACGCATACTGAGACCGCAGCGCACCATATTGCGAAATTGCAACTGTCTTATTGTAGCAGTGCGTTGCGATGCGGCTCGGTGGGGCCCGCCTGTAGTGTGCGATAGTTCATATAAAATGTACTAAAGTGATGTACAGGGATTTTTATTATGCAATGCGATACGGTCCGCCGTAAATTGCGCGAGCCGTAAAGAGTAATTTTTAATAATACATAGTTTATAGTTATTTTTTTTTAATATTTTTTTATAAACTAATAAATTAAAATTGGGGTTGAGTAGTGCAGTACTTATATTACTCTAAAGGGTCGATATACTCCTACTGTTAAGGACAGCCCCAGCTATAAGATGTCAAAGACGCCAATGTCTGAGGATGCGTTTCCACTGACGCGGAGCTGGGAAGAGTGGAGAGGAGCGGACCGTGAATTGGCTAATCACAGTGCAGACTTTCAAATAAAATATGTAAAAACGCGGCTCCAAGCGGGACAGAACGGAGCCGAATGGACTGTGGTGCCCCCTCTCGGCACCACAGTTCGGTCGACTCCGTTCTACATGAAGCGGAGGGTAGCGTGGCGGTGCGGCACGGCGCGGCGCCGCCGGGTAGGATAGACTTGAATGAATTTGACTGATCGGAACGCGGCTGAATCCAGCTTTGGTCTTCTTAGATCCGCTCCACTCCACCCTACTCCGCTACAATGGAAACACTTTCCATTTTTCACTGCTCTCTCCACTCCGCCCAGCTCCGCGTTAGTGGAAACGCATCCTCAGCAACACTGTTGTCATTAAGGGTTAATGGATACTAGAAGGTAGGTCGGTGGCTAGGACAGCAGAGATATTTGATGAGTACGGTCTTTTACACTTTTTTAGCTTCTTTTGATTTTATGAAGCTGATGGTAAGTGGTAACCGTAACCTATAGAGATGGCTGTGTTTTCCAAGCATGGCAGAAGTAATAATGCTTAGAAAATATAACCAAGCCGTTGCCGACCACAAAGAAGGGAATAAGGAAGGAAAAAGAAAAGGATGAGGACTAAGTATTTGAGTATTTTTTTTTTTGTTTTTTTATTGCCTTCAGTGGCAGACGAGCCAACAGCCCACCTGATGGTAAGTGGTAACTGTCGCTCATAGACTTCTGCAATGCCAGGGGCTCTGCGAAGCCGCTGCCTACCGTGATATTAATGCTCTCTTTAAACCTCGTTTGAAGAAGGACATGTCATAGCGCTCGGGAAATACCGCAGTTGGTAGTTCGTTCCATCCGAGTATTACTCAGAATCCACATTTCCATTATGACAACCTCGTAATCCAAAGAAGTATTTATTAGTATTAAAGCTCTTAGTACCTAAGGTCTTTGATAATACAACATAATAATAATTTAAAAGCGAGTTAGTCGGATCACGAATATTAAAGTTTATGACGACATTAATTATTATTAAACAATGGATCTTTCAAGTAATTTATATTCGACTCAACAATACTTAAGCGGCTTTCAGGCGCCTGTAAAACTTATAGAGGAGGCACTGATATTAAGATTATAATATTTGTCATTATTTCAGGTTGATATCTATGTAAAATATTACTTAGCATACTATATATAAAGCACGAGCTGCGCCCTGCGGCTTCGTCCACGCGAAAAATGGTATGTGCTTAATTAATGTAACTCAGAAACCAGACTGATTTTCGGGATTAAAGTATCTTATATCCGCCTTTGGCACCAAATCTATGTACATACCAATTTTTATCGTAATCGCTTCAGTCGTTTAGACTCTGAGTGGTAACAAACATACAAACTTTCGCATTTATAATATTACTAGAAATTCGCTTAGGTGGTTCCTTTGGTTCTTCTTTTTTCTTCTCCCTAAACCTCTTCTCTACGTCATGATCGGCAATAAAATAGTTAATGCTACTCACCTGTTTTTTCTATATCAAGTGGGTCGCATGCTTGTTTGTTCCCAAAGTTGTATAAAATAAATATATGAAATGTTTTCATCTGATAGACAGTCTACATACCATAATTATCTCAAGTATCACCACTTTGTACATACCGTCTGTTGTTCGCCACTTCACAATCTTAACAGGTCGTTCGTTCAACTTGCAACCCACGCAGCTTTCTGAGAAAATAATGTACCTTTTTTTTTTTTTTTTTTTTTTTTTATATTATAGCCTACCAAAGTGACTCCACCCCGCCTGATGGTAAGCAGTCAGTGGAATCCAGAAGTGGCGGCCACCATACCAAAAGCCATCGTCTTAAACTGCTGGTATGGTGGCCTCCACTACGGCGGCTGGGAATGAGGTTAGGGGAAGGGAATGAGGGAGATGAGGAAAGAGGAAAGGAGGGAAATTGGGCCTCCGGCGCTCTTACTCACCGAACGAAACGCAGTAGTACGGATACTACTACTCTTAAGTCGATCTTCTATGAGAGGGTAGTACTTCCCCGGACGATCCGGCCCATTCATGCTGAAATCAGCGTGGATCTACTACCGTACAAGTACCTTTATTATAAATACCAATAAATTGATATTAATTGGCTGTCATATTAATTGCAGACGAGAAGATTGTCTGGCTTGTATTACGTTACTAGCTTTCTGCGGCGCGGTTTCTCTCGCGTCTTTGCTTACTGCTCTACTCCCGTCGCCAGTAGCGTGTTGTTACATAACCGATATCCTTCCTCAAGAACTGGGCTGTCATACGCAAAAAGAATTTTTAATTTAGACTGGTAGTTCCAGAGATTAGCGCGTTTAAACAAACATAAACTCTTCCGCTTTATATAATAGTACACATTATATACGCTAACTAACTGCCTATTCAATATTTTCAAACTGTCATAGTTGTCAATCCATTAAGGCTTTCAATGTACAATCTTTACTTCATAATCAGATTATTCGTTTGACGCTGAAATAAAATAAAATAGCGTTTTCATAGATCGTTATATAGAAATCCACTGTAAAAGTGCCGAATTCTGGATCTGTTGAATTTAAAAAGTTCGGGGAGAACTGCCACAGTTCTGACTGTGAACGTAGGTTCAGGAACTATTATTACGCTTTAAACTTGACATAAAAGTTCGACCAACTCCTGCTGCTTACTCATTCTTATCTGTCAGTCTTTCCTATCCTGTAATAATGTATTTTTTGCCCGACTACCGCAGTCAAGGAGGGTAATGTTTTTCGAGCGTATGTATGTATGTCTATTTCTTTGGCACGCTCTACAGCCTAAATTTCTAAATGAATTTTAGATCAGATTCCTATTAATTGTGGGAGTGAAATAGGGTACATAATATTTCAATGTAGCGTCAGCACGAGAATGAAAATGGGTTTCTTTCTTTTCACTTTGTTTTAAACAGACGGACTTTTTGTTTTTTAATAATATGTATTGTATGTTTTCATAGTATTTAATTTCTTACTATATTATTCACCCAGTACAACATCGGAGTATTAATAATATTTACACTTAACTTGTAACATTATCACCGCGCGACAATGGCATCGTAAAATTCTAAAGTTCTTCATGAACGTAAAAGCACGTTGTAATAAGTCCAGTAATAAACTATTTTAATAGCAAACTATCTGCTCTTTGAACAATATTATTTTTAATTTTTATAATAAGAAAGTCAATAAAATAATTTTGCGCAAGTTTAAAATCACAATTAAATTTTTTACCAATTAACAATAAATATTCTGATAGAATTATTTTAAAAACACGCAATAGAAACTACAATCGTGTTACTAAACTTGGGTTCATTGGTAATTGATTACATTGTCGCAAATATAAAAAATAATGAACTTATACAGTGTTGTATGAAGACAAATATTACGATTCTGTTATTTGTTTGTAATTGTGTTGTAATATACCTACTATTCTATAAGAATATATTATTCTATATAATAATATTTCGGGGTCAATATACGTAAACAACATGATATTTGTGTAGACTGTGTCACTTGAGTATTTAGAAATGACATATTTCAGTCCAATATCTAAAATATTTTCACATTTACAAAATATGTGATTGTAATATTAAAAAAATTGTTTTTCATTTTGAGTGACAGCATTTCCGTATGACATGTTTATTAGTTTGAAGAATTTTTAAATGTTTTAGTGACAGCATTGATCTATTATTCTGCAGGTAGGAAATTATTCAAAAATTTGTTCAATTGTAGGTAGGTAGAAGAATAGTAAGATAATGTATTTTTGATATGAATTGTATTATGAAAGAGCGAGACATACGTTACCTTTATATGTACTTTTTCGAAACCGGCTGAAGTCTATTAAATTTGTATTTCACGAGCTACACTCTGTCTCGTCAATCGTATTCTTATGTTGTTGCCTACTGTAGCAGACTCTACTGTTTAATTTTTTAAAGAATATTATCCAATTAAAAACGATACCTAATGTGTGAGGTCCTAACAAGCTTTTTTGTAACACGGGGCAAGAACATCTAGTCCTTTTTAATAACGTTACACTATATTTGAACACTTTAACGCAAAACAAAAACATAAAACAACACCCCAAAACGTTCACAATAAAAACAATTATCGCGGCGATAAATATTTCGTCACAAATCAATTGACGAAGAAGATCACGGCACACGGAGATTTGTTTAACACGGCGCGGGGGATGGGGGGGGGTGATGGAAACAAAGAAAGGCCTGTAGGGCGGGCGGGGGCGCGCTGGGCGGCAGACGGCAGTGCTTGCCGAGCAATCGGCACAAACGGACGGGTCGTACAATCCTACGACCTCCCGCCATAGCGCTCGCGATAACAAGTGTTTGTGTACAACATTTTATAAATTAAAATCAATTTATATCAAATACATAGTGTTGAAAAAACAGTGCGCCAGTAGCGATGTTTTGTCCCAACGTTGAGTTGTTGTGTTACATGAAAACGCTTGACAGATAAAATAACGGTAAGTGCATATTACGTTATTCAATAATTGTTTAAGTTTTGTATCACTGTTATTATAAGTTTTGATACCTACGTGATAGCGTTTTGTTTGATTAGCAATTAATATGCAATGCAGGTAATAACATAAACTTTTACATGTATAAAATTTATTATCATTAAACTAAACATTGACAGTATTAACACAGTAATATTATTGTTTAAATATATTTGCTTTTATAACACGTTAATAGTTAAGATTAGAAAGAATGAAAAATCCTTTATTGTACACCAAAACTAAATTCAATTAACAAAATATTACGTAAAAACATTAACACAGATATGTACAATATGCGGTCTTATCGCTCAAAGCCAGACAACCTTTAGATGGACTGTATTCATGCTTACAATCTAATAAATGCTATGGCTTTTTGGCAATTAGGCTATAGCTTTTATAAAGCCTTAGCCCAATTAAAGTTGTTAAAAAATCGCACCTTGAACTCAACAATTATGTGTAACATATTGTTATTTAACACGTAAGTAAACGCTTTTCAAGGCCTCAGACCTATACCTATACCAGAAGTAAAATATATCCAATGAAATCGCTATGGAATTCCTTATAAAAAAACGTATAAGTAAATATTTATACTAGTGACCTTTGACCGATACTTGAATGTAGGTAGTTCTATAAATGCTAATTTACAATGATCCAGTTGCTGGCAGCATCGCTGGATTTACAACGTTTTACATTGATACACTGATGCTTTCCAGTACAGATCTAGAGCCGGAACCCAGTGGTGCTGGCTAGCTAGCTACTGTACCAATGTAAATCGGCCTTAATTTATTTATTAAACGTCAGTATATCAGATATCTTATAAATTTATATATTTTGTAAATGTGCTTATTTACAATATTATCAGATCTGGCATGCCTAATCATTATTAAATATGTAGACTTCTTACATGTTAAATGTTGGCACCTGTAGTAACGTTGTATTAGAGAACTGTGTAACTAAAAAATATAATAATTTTTATAATAACTTTACTCCTATTTCCCATTAATGGAGTAAACAGAGACTATAGAACTCCGTTTTCTGCGATCCGAACATACTTCTTTAGCCTCTTGAACATTCATTAAACGGTCGGTTTTTTTTACATTTACCAAGGATATTAAGTTTTTTATTTCAAGATATCTAAGTATAATTCCTAAACCGATAATTATCGCATAATATAATTATAAAAAGAAAATAAGCTCTTTATTTTTGTTACTAATAATCTATATTTTTCAATAGCATTTCTAGAATCCTTTTCTATTAATATTGTAAATTCGGATGTTTGTGTGTGTGTTTGCTACCACTCAGCGCCTAAACGACTGAACCGATTTCGACGAAAATTTGTAAGTTTGTAGGTACAAACTTAGTAGGTACAAAAGTATCCTATGTAGGTACATTGGATACTTTCATTCCTAAAATCAGTTTGGTTCCCGAGTTACATTAAAGAAACACATACCATTTTCCTCACGGGCAAAGCGGCAGGGCGCAGCTAGTTTTATATAAAACCGTAACCCTTTCGCCATATCGACAGGTAAGTTAGTAATCAAAATCAAAATCAGATGTCTGTAACTATGCGAGCATTGGTGTCCGGTCACGACATGTAATCTGCTTTTACATCTTCCAGAGCCAGTCATGGAATGGACCACACGTACATTACTCTATGCCAGTGCCCTACATATTTTTTTACATTTTTGTATTGTAATTGTAAGTATTATATTAAATTTATTATTACTAGCTTTCCGCGGCGCGTTTTCACCCTCGTATTTGCTTACTGCTCTGCTCCCGTTGCCAGTAGCGTGATGTTACATAGCCTATAACCTTTCTTGAGAACTAGAAAGAAAGGAAGAAAGAAAGAAAGAAAATTTATTTAATTCGTCACAGGGGCACAGGAGATAATTTACAGAATTACCTACAGTTTATACAAAAAAAAAAACTAGACTATCATACGCAAAAAATCCGACTTTTTTAAATCCGACTGGTATTTCAACAGATTAGCGCGTATTAATAGAACACTTCGGTAGCGCAGCAGGAGTTTAATACTACTGTTTACGATGATGGAGTTTAATTTTCATACGACATAAATCTTTGTGAGATCCATAATAATAGTTCTGAGTCTGGATGTACTTTGTGTACGTTAATTGTATGTTTGTAAACTAGGTACCCCGCGATACAGTGCTTGTTTCGTAGTCTTAAAAAAAGATAATATGTTGAACAATTTATTTATGCGTCCCAATTTCTCTGCCTAATTATTATTTTAATTATACCTGTGGGTCACAAGTCACCTAAGGGTTGACTAAAGAGATGTCATGCCCCGTACTCCATTAATAATGTTTAGGTCTAGTACTAAGGGGCAAACGTAAAAGTATTAGCAAAATTATAAATTGAACGTTTTCACAAAATAAAAACAATTTCGGAGGCTCAATTTCCTCCCTTTCCTTTTTCTTCACCTCCCTCATTCCCAGCCGCCATAATGGAGGCCAACATACCAGCAGTTTAAGACGATGGCTTTTGGTATAGTGGCCACCACTTCTGGATTCCACCAACTGCTTACCATCAGGCGGGGTGAAGTTACTTTGGTAGGCTAATATAAAAAAAGGCATTATGCAAAGTGTAGTTCTGTAAGACTACACTTTGCATAATGCCTTTTTTTTAAAATGGTTTATATGGCTGCATAGCAGTGGCATGCATTCCATATAAGCAGAAAAGCACTGCCTACCTTAAAAATTGCCTGAAATCACAATTTTAGTAACATAATTAAAAAATGCCTACCCTGTCAAAATCAATAATGCCTACCCTGTTAAAAATCTCTGTGCACGCCACTGCTGCATAGCGGAGTCCAGAAGACAGTGTTGCCCAGCTAGGTGCAAAAAATGAAACAATGCTGTAATGAAGGGACGGTGCCAAATAGACGGTGTAAAAATATTGACGTTATTACAGCTTCGGCTGTCGGATTCTCGGCTCAGTATTCAGTTACAAACCTAATTACGTTTTGTAACAGTATCTGATAAAAAATATTTTTCCTTATAGGTTAGGATAAAAGGAAACTATTATTTATATTAGCCAGGTGTGCAAGCTGGTTATGAAAAGCCACATGAATATAGTGATGGCTAGCATAGTAGAACCTGTCGATTCTACAGTGAGATTGAACAAATAAATCCTACTGTTGCTTATTAGACTAAAGTGCTTATTTATATTTTAGAAAACATTCCCACTATGTAAAATAAACCGAACTTTGAAAACCATTTTTACTATCAGAAACAGAAAATTAGGTAGGTGTTGCTATGACTAGTCTCCAATATGCTCGAAGTGGCTGCCCCAATGTGGCTGACCCAAAAGTTCCTTAAAATCCTATTTAGTCAATAGAGTATTTATTGTCGTCAAAAAGAATAACTTTATAAATTCATTCTCAGTTAATATAAAAGCAGCACTCTATTCAAAAGTTACTCAAAGGTGACTATTCATTAGTTCTCCTCAAGTTTTGTATTCAACTCCAGGTCAGGTAGAATTATGCTTGGAATTTGAACTGTTCAGTCTGATGGTACGGATTTACGAAGAATTTGTCCTCATTTAAGGCTATAAACTATAAGAATTTCATATTACACTTTACAAGTCTAGTCTCTAAGAAGACGAGATTTTTTTTTAGTTAAAGTTTTAAAATGTTTGCATATTCATATGATAAAAATTACATTTTGTCTGTGAGCCGACAATTTAATTTTTGTACGGTAAATTTTACATTCAATTGATGATATTAAGTTTATATATTACAGAAGGTAGGTGGCAAATAATACCTTCGTGATGATAAGTGATATCTATATCCTATAACTTTTGCACAAACAAATCGCTGCTAATCGTGAAAAAGACAAGGAACAAGACTCTCAAGTCCTCTTGAGTAATCACTACTCGGTAATACCGCCGCCGGTTCTATTACTTACGAACAAAATGCATTGGTATTGATAATATTTCGTAAGATCAACAATGATATACTACCGTTAAAATTACAGGTATTGTTATTTTTGTGTCAAATCAATCCCAAGTGAGCATGAAAATGTTTAAACAGCGTAATCAGTAGACATTTAAAAAAATGTTTGGGTCTTTTTAGACTATTTGTCTTTTTTATAATTAATCATCAATCGTGCAAAGGAACCGACATTGTAGTTAATACAATCAACAAAAACTTTATTTATTTTTATTTTATTTATTTATTACTCTTAAACTTACATCTATCTTTACAGGCATGCCTAATGCGACAGAGAAGTTGAGCTTTTTATCTAGTTTATAACTATATTTATTTCTACATCCTAATACATTATTAAAACTAACCTAAGTACTGCAGAAGCAATAAGCAGTTTTAGTAAATTCGTTCAGTGCACATGAAAACAGATCTATCCGGTCAGACAGCGTGTTGAGCACACGCAACGCCCGCACAAGCGGCGCGCGCTGCAGTAGGTTGGTGCGTGCGCAAGGCACAACCAGCAGCGGCGGGCGTCGGCGACGCCAACTTGTAACATTGTACTTAAAAACAATAAAAAAAGACCTTGAAACAAGTGGATACACTCACTTTTGGTCAATAATCTCATTGCCGTCAATGAAATTACTCGTATCTGTAAGATATTTCACATACATTCTTTAAGGTACAATTTTAAAAAAGCTTATTAAAACATGATGAGCAACAAGATCTAAAACATTTATTCTTCATTTTAGAAGCTAAGAAATATTCATGTAACAATCTTCTAGACCTGAGATCTACAGCCAAGTACCATGCATAACTTAGTTGAGACTCAGATAAACGTATCCAATCAAAAGCTTGGGGTAGAAGGGAGACGATCTAGGAACGTGGATGCTTAAGCCTCGTACACGCTAGCAAACAAAGCATGGTACGGAGTATGTTTAACAACTTAGAGATGTTGTTTGTAAAATAATGTTGCTTTCTTCATGCATCGAATTTATGTTAAAAATATAATGTTAAGAACTGGTGTTTATTAGGTTGATATAGTTATTGATTTAGTAATTGACTAATTTATTTCCGAAGCTCTCTCGCAGGACTGTAAGTTTACAACAGGTCTCAAAACTAGAGATATATACCCGATTTATTAGATTGTAATACGAATCTAGATCAAATTTATAAATTTATGATTAGACATCTTAACTATTGCTCTGTTGAAATTGTTTTGACAGTATGATTGTGTAACCAATGGTAACGGCATTTAATCTGCCTGTTCTATATTAGATAGGGTCTTTCATTCTTTTTTATCAGCTATCCTAATCTCAAAATTGCTTTCTTTAATGCCATCCTTCATACAATATTGGGTTCTTTATTTGGTTCTTCTGTCTTCATAAAAACACAAAAATATATTACAAAGATTTACATCATACCAATTTAAAAGTATGTCTTGGCTATCAAACGTTGATACGTCAAAGCCAAGACTAGATCAAAAGTGTGTTGTTCTTAGCAAAATAAGGATCAACAATGTCTTTAAATAAATTGTGTTAAACTGTCAGTTTAGTGCACTGTACTGTTTATGTTTAGCACTCTGCGATATTGAGTTTGAGCTCGACAGTCTGTCTGTGATATAACTTCTGAACTATGAATGTACGTTAGGGAACTCTTATACATTTGGTTTGTAACTGAATTTTTAGATTACATCTCCTAGTTATGAGATATCGTGTGATCGTTACCATAAATGATTCTGTTCAAATGAAATCTAAGAGCAGAATCTCTTATCACAATGCGTAAATGCGTTCTGTTCAAACTTATATTTATTCCTGAACTCATACTACTCTTTCGGTGAACTAATAGTGCTCGTAAACGACTCAAGTAGATCAAACACTGTCGACTTGCGCCAGTTACTTGAGCAGCAAAGCTAAATCACGTCGCCCTATCGGTACCTTTCTTGGTTACTACACCCGTGGGTCTTTCACATATTTGCTCATTTCCATCTACTTAAAAGTTTGCTCAAGTTATAACTACATACTTAAACACAAAACAAGATAAAACCTTCATCCCCGAAGTCGAAGAAGAAATTATTAAAATTTCAAATGTTGCGATCTTGTCCATTTAAAATTGAGTTCGATCGGAAAAGGTTTCGTACCTTAGGTAAGCGGTCATGTAAAGCCGTTGTTTTGAAGATTTAGTTGAGGCAAAATTAGCAACATTTCGGTAAACAATACGAGTATAATATCGGTATCTCTATGGGGGTTCAACGTTTTGTGCACGTTATCTTACATGAAACATAATGTCTTTGTTTGGAAGCGAGGTTGTCTTGAATGAACTTTTACTACAAACTAATAGTATGTACGCCTATTACGATACACAATAAAGTTATATTCATTTATACAACTTTTATAACGCAACCTAAATACGGATGCAAGTAAGTAACTGTAACCTTTATGCATGTCTACAAACCCGAAGAATAGCAAAAACAATTTTTAAGAAAACAGACCTCGCTCTTAGCGATATGACCGCCCATTGTATAACTACTATCTGTGTATTGTATCGTCTAATGTTTTGTAAACATTGAAATGGTGTGCAATAATTAATATTCTATCTATCTAACTAATTTGTTTTCGATGGCGCGACGGCCTAAATATATGCCATACCAGAGACCATATCACACGATTAACTCACGTAAAAAATAGCTTAGAATTAAATGCAATTAATCTTGCAATTGAATCAAAATATTTCTTACTAGGTCGAAAAATGCAAACAACAAACGGCCCCTGTAACGCATGACTACATCCATTAGGGCGGCGCTGGGTATGCGGTTTTTTGTTTTACCCCTATTAATTGTTCTTTGATGAGGCTCTCGCTGCGGTCAAGGCACACTTTGTATTAATGCGCACTGATACAATTTACTTTTATGTTGCCCATGGATGGTGATTGAGGGTGCGGTATTTTTTGGCATAAAACGGCTTTTGAATTATCGTAAATCTTTTTTATTTTTATAGATTCGATTTAAGATTTGCCATCTCTTTCTTTCTAATATCAACCATTCTCATATTCCATAACTGGTGTGGGTAATAAGAATCCCATGTATCTGTGGTCGCATACTAGGCTGTGGCTTTTAACGCTGAAGCGTTAGATGCATATAGTTTAAATTAATATACCTACATATCTGTGAAAAGAGGTACAAGTCCCTTTCAATTGGGTTTGTAATCGTGTCCCTTTTTACTAGAGACCCAGACTTTGATATCACTTTTACAAATTCCAGAACTCGGCATTTTAACACTGCATTTTCAAAAATCTCTACGGCTTCCTAAACATTTTGAAATAAAGTAGAATTTTAATAGCAAAGACTTAACTCTATTCAATCTAAACGATTGACAAACTCGTTTTAAATGTCTGATTTTACACTCAATTGACTTAACCCCCAAATGATCGTTTCGACAGACTTTTTTGCACTTCAGAATCGGCTAATCCGAGACCGCAAAGCAAAACATCTCCAGACCATTTACGAAAACATCAAAGCGATCAAATTATACTTTGAATTCTACAATTTGCGACTGTTGTATTGTAATTCAATTCTTATATTTTATTTTCTTTGTGCCTTTTTTGAGGAATTTAATTTGGACTTGTAATTTTTTTATGGCCTTTTTTAATTATTTTTTTAGTGTTATTCTGAAATGTAAACCAACACTTTTTCGGATGTTTATTTTATATTTATTGTAGAAAAGAAATTTCAATGGTTGCTAATACAATATCCTATTTTATAAGTAATGTATGTGTATTTTAATATCAATAAAAACTGTCAAAAACACGGAAGATCTTACAAACATCTTAGATTTGCAATAAATTTATTTTTCTTTTCTGTTTTTTTTAACAGTCGTATTTCAATAAATTTTTATTTTGGAAATATTTTCCATAGCCGTTATCGCAAATTTCAAAAACCATTTATTATTAACAATCGCCAAAGTAATTCTAAGCACTTACGATAAATATAAACGATGTCTCTATTTAAATCGAAATATTACGGAAGGAACCATGAGTCCATTATTAATTCTTCATTCTACTAAAGTTAGCATTATTTAGAACGCTTACCGCAATATTCAACCTCATTTAAAATATTTTGGTTACACAGTTTTTCGTTTAATAATATTTTACAATCCATCATGACGCTCCTTTAGCTTGTTTTGCAAAATAATCTCGATTAGGCCGCCACTGCGAACCGTGATACAATTTGATTGACAGATGAAATTTTTATGTTTCTTTTTCATTATTGTTCGGTGAAATATTCAGTACATTTTCTGGTCTCCAACGCATTTATCTGCGAGATTAAACTAGAGTATAACCCTGTAACCATACTTAATAAATAAGTAATCATGTCAAATAATAATAATAATATTTTACCACATTAACACGGCGATATCTAGCCCCAAATTAAGAAATTATATTTGCTTGTATTATGGGTACTAAACAACTGATATACTTCACTACATATATACATTTTTTTTAAATACATACGTATTATAGATAAGTAACACCCAGATACAGAAGTTTAAACGCGCTAATTTCTAGATCTACCAGTTGGATTTGAAATATTCTTTTTTCGTATGTTATCCCAGTTCTCGAAAAAGTTTATAGGCTATGTAACATCACGGTACTGGCGACGGTAGCAGAGCAGTAAATGAGACGCGGGTGAAACCGAGCTGCGGCAAGCTAGTAATCTATATTTATGTAACTTGCGTATTAGTGCTTACTTTGGGTCCAAATAGCGTTGTGTAAATATTGTTATTGTTATCAATATCGTTTTATTCAACTAGTTGTAATATCTAGTATAGTATGTTCTATTTTGCTAGTAGTGGGCGACGGTCATTTCTCGGGACTTCACGGTAAACAAGTTTTATTTGAGAGAAAAGTCATAAACATGTTTTTAAACGACGCTACGTCACCTCGCCTTAGAAATTATAGAACTAAATCTGCACTATTATATAAAATAGAAGAGTTTGTTTGTTTAAACGCACTAATCTGTAGAACTACCAGTCGAATTTGAATAATTCTTTTTGCGTATGATAGCCTAGTTCCCGAGGAAGGTTATAGGCTCTATATTACGCTACTGGCAAAGGAAGCAGATCAGTAAGCAAAGACGCGGGTAATAATGCGTCGCGGAGGTTAGCTTATATTAAAAAGAGAATAATAGAATGAAAGAAAAATATACTCAGTGACTAACTATGCTAAGTGTACATCGTATCAATACACAGTTCGATCGTTATAAGTTAGGCTATTTCCTTTGAAAGCTAGGTAGTTAAACTCAAGCGAAAGTTAGTTATCGCGTGAACTAGCTGTGTGGGGAATCCTCTACTAATTTACTTTGGTAGTGTAAAACCGGAGTATAATATGTACTTTATAAACTGTAACTGCTTAAAATTTTAAAAGTTCAATCTATTATTTATTCACTACATTTTGGAAGAGAGAAGTAGAAGGCTTATAAATATTTTCTTAATCATAATTTTTTTGGAATTAATGATACTTATCAATAAAAATACTTAATAATAATGGAAAATATAGATAATAATAATATAATTATCATGTTTGACTTCAGCTTTAATTGCGTAAACGTTTACTTAACATTTTATATTTTAAATCACGTGCATTAGGTAAATATGTTCTTCTTATGTTGTGCAGGAGTTTTCTTCAAAAAATATGCATCGCTGGCGCAAATACAGCCGCGACAGGCTGCACCGCAACGCATTGCAAACTTCACATAATATATAAATAACATTTACTAACAACTACTAACAATACTTGGTTGTAATAACTATGTTTAAAACAATAGAACCTTGCTGCAAGGGTTCCTAGAAGGTTGTTTTCATTATAACTAGTGTGGTAATTACAAAAATAACTAGAATATTTCACATACTAGTGTCGATTTTTATTTTTGATGGCATTACATATAGACTGAAAGTCGACAGTGTTGATACTGTGTACTACCAATTAGGGCTGCCACTGCGGATTGTGTTCAACGAAAATACGCGATATTTCAAATGTTTTACATTGTGTATGTCCTTTAAATTCTGTGTATGTTATTAGTTTTCCAGATTATTTTTTAACATATTTTAGACTAGCTGCGCCCCACGGCTTTGCTCGCGCGTAAAATATGTTTTTGCTGTATCTCTTGGGAACCAGACTGATTTTTGGGGATGCGAAGTAGCCTATGTCCGTCTCCGAAACCGAATCTATCAATATTATCAATATGTACATACCAATATTCATCGAAATCGGTTTAGCCGTTTAGGTGCTGAATGGTAACAACACAATACAGCACACACGTACACACACAAACTTTCGCATTTATAATATTAATAGGTTTAAAAAAAATCTATAATCGCCAATCTGCATTGAGCAAGTATGGCGATCAAGGCTCATGGCTTCTATTAAAGAATAGGGCTTTCTCTGCAGTGAAACAATAACTGACTAATATTTAACATTACTTTATGTTAAAAAGGTTAAAAAAATTTCGTTGACAATTGTTTATATTAGAATAATGTCCTAATTTATTTATTTCAACCTCCCCATCTCTGTCGTTGGATTTTTCAAAAATTCTTAGTATTAGTTCAGAGGCTGGTTTGTAGACAAATTTTACAAGTCCTTGTCGCATGGGATTACAAAGATATACCACTCACCGCATGAAGGCTTCAATCTATACTATTATTCCCTTACTACATGCATCGGCAAACACATTTACAATACCACTTCTTGGATTTTTTATGATATACTAAAAAAATGTCATGAGACAACCCTAGTTCGCCAACACGCGGCAATGTTGCAAAATAATAACACAACTGTAGTGTGGCAGCCCTTTTACGTGACCGCTGACGCTAATAAGGAAATTTGGTGTTGAACTCACCACCCACATAATTTACCACGCTACGCTGGCATGATGCATGGTGGGTGTTAAACATGAGCGTTGTTATGAAATATTGGAGTATTGAAGTTTGAATAGTTTGAAAAGAGTGCAGCTATACTGTTGCATAGAAAGAAAGAAAGAAAAATCATTTATTTACTGCCCAGAGGCGACATACAAACGATAACAAGCTATAAAATTAGCACAAAACCTTAACTTAAACCTAACCTAAACTCTTTGCACTAGTAAAGTATATTTAGAACTTAAAACTGAACTTGTTTGGTTTTGATTGACACAATGATGCATAAAAAAAGGCAATTTTGCACGTCAGATCTGTGTAGGAAATTTTAATCCCACTCAGCATGATGCTGTGGTGTCAGCAGTGGCGGCTGCTGGTTACCTAACAGCGCATCATAGAAAAGTATTTTACCAAATACACCCTTTTGAAAATGTTCTTCTTGCCATCATAGACACAAGGTCTAAACCAAATTGCAATTCTTATTATACGTTACTTTTTGCTGTAAAAGTACTTCTATACTACAGAAGACGCAGTCACCATTAGGTATGTACTCTATAATATCGGTGCTTCTATTAGTCAAATTACTAATGCAGCGGCGTTTTTAGTAGTAAAATTGCTTTTCTATATTAGCCTAACAGTGAAATCCAGAAGTGGTGGATACCATTCCAAAAGCCAAACTACTGGTATGGTGGCCTCTATTATGGCGGCTTATTGAGCTGCTTTTCATTTCTTAAGTATATTTGCCACAGTACCCCTAAATGAAAAATGCAGAGTCCTTTGTCCAGCAGTGGACGGCTTTCAGCTAATTATGATGATTAGAATGAGGACTTCTATAAGATGGATTGATTGACAGTCTGCCAGCTTTATCCAAACAAATTTTGAATAACTTAAATTTATAAATAGTACTACATAAATCTACTTATTCCCTCAAACACATTAGTAGGATCGATACAAAAACAATTTATAACTTTAGCCTTCGGAAGCCAGGGACATCAATTTAACACGGATTAATAATTATTTTAATCTACTGACGGTTCCCATATAAATATTAAATGATGTACGTCGAAGGACTTTTCATAGTGCCCATTATTTCCGTGAGAAATAAACAGTTGTTCAGTGTGTGCTACTGTACATAATTTATATGTCATTGGATAAAGTCGATATTGGCAAGGACGGATTAAAAGGTACAACATAAATAATTTATCGATATTTAGAAGAAAAAGTAGTATTATCATTCAATTTTGTTAGTGGGCTTGTTGTTTGCATTTAGATTTCTTGGTCCTTTTTACGTCCGGTTTGGCTGGATTCTTTCATCAAGCCCAGCTCCGCCCAGAAGCGCAAAAGTTCGCGAAGAGACCTCGGACTGCCGAGGATTTGTGCCCGATGCGTCATCACTCCCTCCCATTCCAGGACTACGTTGGCGACGGTTTCGTCGTGCTCTATGCATGCACAGCGGACTATCGTTATCACCTAAAACATACAGGTAGTTATTAAGAGGGCAGTGGCCTATGATAGTGCCCACTAATATGCACAGATTATCCCTTCTTAGGTTGATTAAGTGTGTAATTAG
The DNA here is from genome assembly GCA_963082885.1 of Parascotia fuliginaria. Taxonomy (NCBI): domain Eukaryota; kingdom Metazoa; phylum Arthropoda; class Insecta; order Lepidoptera; family Erebidae; genus Parascotia; species Parascotia fuliginaria. Next base: position 16,857,407 of record OY720177.1, read on the forward strand.
CTAGAAAAATAGGTTATTTTAAGATTAATGTCATGATGTCATTTCTTTACTATGGTTTATGTTTTCAGTGTTTAAAGTTTCGGTGTAATGTAATAATAGTATCTGTTTGTTTTGGGTTTTAATTACGTTATTTTTGTGTTGCAAGGTTCATAGTACTATTGATTGAGGCGAGTAATTATTATGTCATAACAAAACTACTATTTCTTGGTTTCCAGCGCTCCTAAAGGCACTACTGTATTGACAGCAGTAAAGATTATGCCTTTATCCACTTAAACAGGGTTTTTTATTTATTATTTATTATAGCCTTCTTTCAGATTTTCAATTTTCTTTTTCAAACAGTTAAGAAAAATTTATGTTTTTATTTTAATCTGTGTGCCCTTTGGCAAAGGCCTCCCCCAACACTCTCCAGTCTTGTCTCTCCTGTGCCATTCTAGTCCAGGTTTTGCCAGCTGACTTGACCAAATCGTCTTCCCATCGTCTGAATGGTTTTCCTTTCTTTCTCTTTCCCTCTCTTGGGTACCACAGTGTAAAACAGGGTTTATCTATGTTATAATAGCGACTAGAGGTCCGCCCGTCCTCGCTTCGCTTCTATCATTTGATCTCACAACACACTTCTAAAGAAAATATTATAGCAATAGTTTCGTATTGTATTATTTAAATTTACGAAGACGCTTTAAATATTTAAATTTTGAAAATGACTAAAAATAATATGTTAAACATACTAAAATATAGCCTATGTTACCCGCTGAATTTATTGATTTATAAAGGTGTAAGAATTTTTCAAATCGGTTACTTACGTAGATTTTGAATTAAATCGGAAGAAACAAACATACAAATAATTACATCTGAATATTAGCTTAGATTAGTAATAATACAATAATCACTTAAAGCGCATTATATCAAGACGAAATACGAAACTCATATAATATAACCTTAATTTTTATAAAGGTCAAGTCTAGCGGCTATGACAATGTACTGCGTCGTTTTACTAATTGCTTGCCCGTTGTATATTTACTAATAGCTCATAATAACATATTATTATCTTTCTTAATAGGCTTTTTCTGTTCTGTAGTGGATTTTATGTTTATTTTGTTAACTGCCTTTGCTCTGTTTTATTAGACGTATACTCGTAATTTGAACAAGTTTACTTACACTTAATTAAACATTAGGTATATTTACTAACGGCCGAAATTAATAACCTATCTCTAGAGATAGATTATTAATTTCGAGCGTAAGAAAAGTATTTGAATATGTTTGTCCGCATTCTAGAACGTTTTACAAGCTAAACAATGCTTATTTTGGGTCTAGATAGCGTTGTAAAGTTTTTATGTTTTAATAATATTATTATTTATGTAGCCAATAGCAGCATAATATTTAATTATAATTTCAACCAATAGACGGGTATTGTTGGACACAGGTCCACAAGTAATGAGAGTAATATCCCATAATATCCATTAGCACACAGATTCAGCGGTGGCCTTCATCACAAGATGCTACTGCCTGCACTGTGGTATATAATTTGGCTTGCCACTTTTTCATGTGCTTGTATGACTGTCATCAGTTATCATGTGATTTTTATAATAAAAACTAGATTTAAACTAAAACTTACTTTGGGTCTAGATGGCGTTGTGTGTAGTTGTTGAAATATTATTATTATTATTATTTACAAGGCGCGGTTTCACTCACGCCTTTGCTTACTGCTCCGCTCCAGTCACCTATAGCGTGATATTAAATATAGCTTATAACCTTTCTCGAGAACTGGGCTATCAAGCGCAAAAAAAATATTCAAATCAGACTGGTAGTTTCTGAGATTAGCGCGTTCAAACAAACGAACTCTGCCGTTTTCTATAATATTATAGATAGATTATACTTCAGACAACCTAATAGTAGCTTTCATAGTATTAATGTTGCTTTACGTAAACAAGGATTTATTAAACCAACTTGCCGCACCCACTTGTCAACACAATTGGCCATGAAAACCATTGCCGTTCTATTATCCATAAACTTAACCTCGAATCTTGATTTATAGATAGCTTTTTTCAATGAAACCGTATGAGGCGCTTATAGCTCGTTGCGCTGGCTGATCGGTAAACAATTAGCGGGTTAAGCAACTTAGACTGCTGCTGGCCCATGGATGGGTGACCGCATAGCTGGATCTTTGGAGGGCACCTTAAAAGTCGGTCCTGGTTGTTACCAAGTTAATAACAGTGGTTGGGTCAAGTCGGATGCCTCTATAATAATAAATGGGCGATCTGAACAAATCCTGACACTTGGTTGTGACCACTAATTCACTCGATATTTGATTTGAACGAACGGTGTTTTGAAATAAACTGCGTCGAGATCAATGAACGCATTACTCTCTCTCGTCTATGAATACAGTATTCGTTCATTAGTAAACGAACTGTCTTTAAAAATATAAATTAAAATTAACGATTTGTAATATTGACGTAAAATATATATAATATATATCCATCCATCCTCCATGTATGTATATTAAATATAAGTTTTCAGTTGCTCAGTGATTGAGCACCAGCAGCCCAATCATTCCTTTTCCTTCCTCATCCCTTCCTTCCCCCTACATGGTCGGCAAGGTTGTGTTTACTAAGCATTATTTCTACAGCGGCAACGCTTAGAATATAGAGCCATATCCATAGATGTTACGATTACCACTTAACGCAGGCCGTAAGCTAGTTTTTCGCCAAAATTGTATAAAAAATAAAAACATTACTCTCCTTAACCCCTACAGTCGGGCAAATATCGTCTGTTTAGTGGCCGAAATTAATAAGCTATCTCTAGAGATTGATAGGGCTATCTGAGGTAGTTGCCTAGCATACTTGTTTTGTTACCTAGCAACCGCTGTTATTTTGGTCATATTAACAAAAATTGCCTAGGCAACCATCTTAGATTAGACTGGCCTGTTGGCCTAGTGGTTAGTATCCCTGACTGCTAAGCCGGAGGTCGTGGGTTGATTCCCACCTAGGACAAATCTTTGTGTGATGAGTATGATTGTTTGTTCTGTGTCTGGGTGTAATTTATCTATAGTATGTATGTATTTACAAAAATAAAATGTATATAAGTAGTATATCAGTTGTTTAGTACCCATAACCCAAGCAAATATAATTGCTTAATTTGGGACTAGATGGCGCTGTGTGAATGTGGTAGAATATTATTATTATTAGATAGCCCTAGAGATAGCTTATTAATTTCGGGCGTAAGTCATGTACACCTCAGTTATCTCATTATCATTGATCACAATAGAGTCATAGCCTGCCCCGGGAAATACCTCTATGAATAATTTACCTTTGGCCGCAATTTGGGACCTCTAGTAATAGTTTACTTTGTATAATTGTTTTGTTTATGCTAATAATATTTGTGTTGTTGGTTTGTTAGCTTACACAGATCAATTTGATTTAAACGAAACTAAATATATCTATATAAAAGCGAAAGGTCACTCACTCACGCATCACGAAATCTTAGAAACTACAAGTGCTAGTCTCAAATTTTTTCATGAGGGTTTCTTTTATATATTTCCTTTTATGATACATTACGATAGGATTTTGCGAAATTTATCCCCGAAGAGAGTAAAAAGAGGTAGTAAAGTTTGTATGATATTTCTATAAGTATTTTTGGTAGTAGGATGTCCAAAATACTAGAAAATACTCATTATTTAAAGAAATTAAATTTGGTTAATTATTTTTAACAACGCTTACAAAGTGATTATTAGGTGATACAATGTACGATTGCCGTAAGATTAGGCTGGCAATATTCTCATACAGGCATACATCTGAATGTTTACGCGAACAAAGTCGCGGGCAACAGCTAGTTATTTATATAATATGATATTTGTATGTTTAGGTTTCTTTATTTTGTGCTTATAATTTCAAGATTCTTTCATGAAATGTAAAGCAATATTGCAAACCTTTGCAAAAATGAACACGTAATACCAGACAACGTTGATTTTAATCAAATAAAACTTTAATTTGTCTGCTACTCCAGAAATGTCTTTTGATTATTAATGTCATTTCAAGATTACAATCGTTCATTTCATTCTTTAAGTAAATTGTTCTATCATAATATTCTTAATAACAAGTACCAAATGTACTAATCCCAATTCCATGATTCTACGAAAAACATATATAGACAGACTAATGTAATACAAAAAGTGCTGATTCATTGCTATACGAGCAATGAATCAGCACTTTTTGTATTTCATGACCATCCTAACCAATTTACTCCTCATACATGAAAGCGTACATTAAAATGTATCTTTATAAAACTTCCCGGGAGGTCGGGACTATAAAACCATTTCTTCGATACAGTACATACTTCAAAGTAACATAATTTCACCAAATAAGTCTCAATGTATCGTAGAGGCTCTACGTCCTAGCTACGTATCCATTTCGTAGCACGCACGCTACGCGGTCCGACGTAGCGCCCAAATTAAAAAAGTTTATACCGTCTGTTACATCATCATCATCATATCAGCCAAAAGACGTCCACTGCTGGACATAGGCCTCCCCCAATTTTCGCCATCGTAGCCGGTCGTTCGCCGCCCTCATCCATCGGTTGCCCGCCACCTTTATAAGGTCGTCGGTCCACCTTGTGAGGGGTCTGCCCACGCTGCGTCTTCCGGTTCGTGGTCGCCACTCTAGAACCTTTCTGCCCCAGCGGCCGTCAGTTCTGCGAGCTATGTGTCCTGCCCATTGCCACTTCAAAGAAGCAACTCTGCGAGCCACGTCAGTTACTTTGGTTCGCCTGCGGATTTCTTCGTTTCTCAAACGATCGCGCAGGGAGACGCCTAACATAGCCCGCTCCATCGCCCTCTGAGCGACTTTGAGCCTTCGGATAAGACCCATAGTTAGCGACCACGTCTCTGCTCCGTATGTCATCACTGGCAACACACACTGGTCAAAGACCTTGGTCTTAAGACACTGCGGTAGTGCGGACGAGAAGATATGTTGTAGCTTCCCGAACGCTGCCCAGCCGAGCTGGATTCGCCGAGTGACCTCTTTCTCGAAATCGGACTTACCTAATCGGACTGTTTGTCCCAGGTATATGTACTCGTCAACGAATTCGAGCATCGAGCCTCCGACCGTAATAGGAGTGGGTGTAACATGGACATTGGTCATGACTTTAGTCTTGTCCATGTTCATTTTTAGGCCCACTTGTCGAGAGACTCTACTGAGGTCATCGAGCATTGCACTGAGTTCCTCCACGGTCTCAGCCATGACCACGATATCGTCCGCGAATCGAAGGTGAGTGATGTACTCGCCGTTTATGTTGATGCCAAGTCCATTCCAGGTCAGAAGCTTAAACACGTCCTCCAGTGCAGCGGTGAACAGTTTCGGAGATATGACATCTCCCTGTCGCACTCCTCGCTGCAACTGGATAGGCCTTGAGCTCTGACCATTAATTCGTACTGACATGGTGGCGTTTTCATACAAACACTTCAGCACTTCGATATATCGATAGTCAATATGGCACCGTTGGAGAGACTGCAGCACGGCCCAGGTCTCGATCGAATCAAAGGCTTTCTCATAGTCCACAAACGCTAAGCATAGGGGCCGGTTATACTCTGTGGACTTATGTATAACCTGCCGCAGCGTATGTATGTGGTCTATGGTACTAAAACCTTTTCGGAAACCGGCTTGTTCGGGAGGCTGGAAGTCGTCGAACCTGTTTGCGAGACGATTAGTGATGACTCTTGAGAACAGCTTGTAGACGTGACTCAGGAGTGTGATAGGTCTGTAATTCTTCAGAAGGGTTTTATCGCCTTTCTTGAAGAACAGCTCCACCACACCCCTATGCCATGCCTGTGGCGTTTTGCCCTCGAGGAGGACGGCACTAAAGAGCCTCTGAAGGGCCTTCAGGACAGAATTTCCGCCTGCCTTCAGTAACTCGGCTGTGATTCCATCCTCACCCGGCGCCTTGTTGTTCTTGAGCTGTCTCAGGGCCATACCAATCTCGCACAGGCTGACGTCCGGGATGTCTTCGGTGTAATGTCGAGTTAACCTAGCTCTTGGATCTGATGCTAGGGAGCTAACAGGTGCATGTTGTGTCGTGTATAACTGTCCGTAGAACCTCTCGACCTCCTCTAAAACCTCTGGCGTAGACGAGATGATCCTGCCGTCCCCAGTTTTCAGCTTGACAAGTCGGCTTTGCCCGACAGACCGATCTCGTGCGAACACTTTCAAGCCTTTGTTGCGCTCTATAGCCTCTTTAACACGTTGTGTGTTAAATTGGCGAAGGTCGCGAGTCAAAGACTTGGAGATCCGTCTGTTGAGCCGCCGACAGTCACTAGCTTCCTCTGGGGACTGCAGTACCATCCTGCGTCTTTCGTCCATAAGTTTGAGGGTCTGGTCGGTGATCTTTCTCGGTCCTATACTGCGGTGGGCTTTAAAGATGTTAGACCCTACCGAACGGACAGTTTCCACGAACCTGTTGCTGTATTCGTCCACGTCTACGCAATCGCCGAGGCTTTCGAAGCGGTTAAGAAGTTCGAGTTGGAAGCTCTCGGAGCTTTGAATTTGAATCGGTGCAGGTCGGAGCGTAGACTTCATCAGTCAAGACCTGTCCAGCTTAGGGTTGATATTTAATGTGCCTCTTACCATCCGGTGATCGCTTCCGGTTTTCACCGCATTGATCACTGAGACATCATTAAATATTTGCCGCCTGGTCGACATGATGAAGTCAATCTCATTTTTTGTTACACCATCAGGACTAATCCAGGTCCATTTGCGGCTATCGCGCTTCTTGAAGAAGGAGTTCATCATAAAGAGGCCCTCCTTCTCCATGAAGTCAGCCAGCATTTGGCCCCGGGGATTCCTGGATCCAAATCCAAACTGCCCCACTCTCAACTCGTTACCGCCTCGTTTACCTAGCTTCGCGTTGAAGTCCCCCATGACAACAGTGTATTGGGTCCTAGAGGCATGTATTACTCTGGAAATGTCCTCATACATAGCCTCGACCTCATCGTCGGGGTATGTCGAAGTGGGAGCATAAACCTGTATGACCTTCAGCGAATACCGTTTGGTGATTCTGAGTATAAGGTATGCTACCCTCGTCGACACACTCTCGATTTTCACCACGTTGTTCACGAGGGACTTGTGGACGATAAACCCGACTCCACCTTGGGACAGTTGGTCGCCCTCCCGGAAATAGAGCAGGTTACCGGACTTAAGGGTTATCGTATCCTCCCCCTGTCTTCGGACTTCTGACAATCCCACTATGTCCCATCGTAGCCTGCTCAATTCTTCCTCCAGTTCAACAATCTTCTCGTCATTCCGCAATGTGCGCACGTTGTATGTTGCCAGGGCCAAAGGTTGTCGTTTTGGGTAGCCTGGCCGCACCCGGGGATTCTTCGCACCCCCTACCCCGCCGTTACCATGGCCGCTACCGTAGCCAGGAATAGCGGGATGACCGGGGACTGGGGGCCATTTCTTTTGTTGTAGCTCCATTTGGGGGGATATTGCCATAATCGCCACGCTTGGCAGGCGGGTTGGCGATCGCAGTGGTGGTAGCTTTATCACAGGACGCTGCTGCCCGTCCTGTGTTGTGCTGATTTTCTACCACCCGTTTTCGTAACGGTTTAACCGCCGTTATTCGGTAAACTGATGTACTGTCATCATTTTGTCCTTAGTCGCCTTGTACGACACCCACGGACAGAGAGGGTTGGGACCATTCTTCCCCGGCCACCACGCGGGGCTTCCCCGGCCACCACGCGGGGTCTGTTACAAACTCGTATAAATTAAAAAAAAGTTTTCGATATAATTATTATTCTCGATGTTCATTAGGCTTGAAAACTTTTTGATTGGTTACTATGGTATTGTTAAAAACAAGATAGGTATTATGGTTATGATTGACTTTATGATAACCCTTGAATCCATAAAATTATTATTTTCTGTCTATGGTTTTGTCACCACACTGAGATCTTGGGTTTGATACCTGAGATCAAGTAAAGTAATGTTGACTTTGAGAAATCTGGAGTATTGTTTTTGTGCGTTGTAAATGACAATTCCGATAAAGTTTATCGGTAGTAGATCCACGCTGGTTTCTGGCTGGCACGCTGGCATGAATGGGCCGGATCAAGCGGAGAAGTACTAGCCTCTCATAGATGATCGACGTAAGAGAAGTAGTATCCGTAATACTGCGTTTCGTTCGGTGAGTGAGAGCGTTATCAGGCAGGGTGGAGTCAATTTAATAGGCTAATATAAAAAAAAATTGCCCAAAATCGGTGGCAAACGTGCTTAGAACATACTTCTGCCTAGCCTTTCAGTGAAAAAGGCAAGATGTTGCTGTATGTAAATAAATTGTGTTGAAATCTCATCACTTCAAGATTGCCAAATACAATCAAAATCAATTTTAAATCGGTTCATCAACATAATCGATTTCAACTCGATTGATGTCTGTCATTCTGTCACAGCGTACAACATTATTATGTCAGTATGTTTCAATACTACAAAGAGATATCTATCGGCGCTTGCGACGTTCTTGGCTTGTCATAGTAATTGTGTGGGATGGTATCACTGAGCTGGCTTACAAAGTATTGGTTGAAGAGCAATGAAATATAGCTCTTATAAGCCGCTTGCAAATATAGTTTAGTTAATTTTAATTCAGGTTACCTGTTAAATAATACATTCAATTGAATTGTCTATCAATAGATGCATGTTAGCATTTCTAACAAATACACCCAGATACAAAATAAATATTTATAATTCAGAGCAATTTTTGTCCGTGTGATAAACGCTAAGCAGTTGCTTATGCACTGCACCATAGAGATAAGTTTTATAACTATAAATATTTTAAAGTTGAATTTAAAATAATATCGATGTACGTCTATCTGTTTTAAAAACGTGGAGGTAAACTACTATAACTCTATCTACAGGATTATTTAAAGCAACGACACCCGTTCTATAAACAAAGTATTAACATTTAACGTGTCAATGTTATATAGCTACTGTCATTTATTTCACATAGCCGCGATCATAACGGTGCTATTTGCTTAAATTTATGCTAAACGCTGCAAATTATATTCAAATCGCAGCTACCGGGTGATAAAACGCTGATCAATCGCGATACGTTACATAAAAACATATGTTTTAACGATATTAGTAGTGGTAGATAATTTGTCGATTTAGTTCGGTATTGTAATGTGAATTATGTTGTGTTTAATGGTGACCTGGATTTTAAAGAGTATCGTCATTATTGCAATAGATTTAGGGTGCAATATAATATTTCTTTTTAATATATGTTATAGCCTACGAAAGTTACTCCACCCCGCCTGATGGTAAGCAGTCAGTGGAATCCAGAAGTGGCGGCCACTATACTAAAAGCCATCGTCTTAAACTGCTGGTATGGTGGTCTCCACTATGGCGGCTGGGAATGGGGTTAGGGGAATGGAATGAGGGAGGTGAGGAAAGAGGAAAGCGGGGAAATTGGGCCTCCGGCGCTATCACTCACCGAACGACGAAACGCACTAGTACGGATACTACTACTCTTAAGTCGATCTTCTATGAGAGGGTAGTACTTCCCCGGACGATCCGGCCCATTCATGCTGAAATCAGCGTGGATCTACTACCGCCAAAAAAATATTATATCTATTTAGATGTTTTAGGCAGTTATTACTGACTAGCCTTCTGCGGTGCGGTTTCACCCGCGTCTTTGCTTACTGCTCTGCTTCCGTCGCCAGTAGCGTGATGTTACATAGCCTTCCTTGAGAACTGGGCTATCATACAAAAAAATATTTTTCAAATCCAACTGGTAGTTTCAGATATTAGCGCGTTCAAACAAACAAAAAAACTCTTCCACTTTATAAAGTATTTCAATTTTTTTAGAACTGTCACCTAAGAACCCCAGAAGTGGTTGTTATTTATTGATTGAGTACAAAATGTCAAAAACTACTTGATTTATGAAACTAAATTTGTCTGATAGGTAGTTTATTGATAGAAGACTCAGTTTAAAACGGGTTTTGAGCGATGTATTATGCATGTTTACCTATGCTAATCTGGAGGCACGTAGTATACATTTTATGAATGAATAAAACATTACGAATGTACTTGTAAATGAGAAAGTGTGATAATATGTTGTTAAGGGTCACTCTATGAGCGTAAATGTAATGTTAAAATAACAAGTGTTACAACCAAAAGTAATTGATAATTATTATAGCCCTTAAGATACGGCTGCCAATATTGTTTGCTCAATCAAATACAATAAATCCTTAAAACTAATAACGATACTTCACAACTTTCATAATAAGCCTTATAATTGCCTGTACATACTCTGATATAATCCCTTCTACCTACGAACAAAACCGAAAGAAAAAACGCAACGCACACGGGTTTCCTCGGCAATTAAGGGGGATAAGCACCAATAAAGGCGCGCTTGAGTTATAAATTGATCAAATTGCGGGCACAACCAATGTATTGGGATGTTGGATTTTTGGTACTTGTGGTGAATGCAGTAAATGGCTATGTGATGTGCTGATCATTTCTGAATGAAAAGCATTATGTAAATTTTAGGGTAGTATTTGCTGACTTATATATGAATGGGCCGGATTGGTAGAGGGAGTATTATCATATATTTTAGAATGTCGCTATAAAGTAAGATACCCTTTCTTTCTTCTCCCGCATTCCCTTCATCGGCTTCGGTCTATTTTCTTAGCATTGTTTCTAAGAGAACACAGTCCTGCTCATACTTTACGATATATATACATACACATCTTCACGCCTTTTGTCCCTGAAAGGGTAGGCAGAGTTGTTTAACTCCCCAATTTTCGCCATTATCAAAAATGTTCGGTCCCACATGGGAAAGCACGATAAATGGCAACAGGCTCGCTCCTTGTTACATAACAAGGAGCGAGCCTGTTGCCATTTATCGTGCACAATTCTAGACTGCTGGCTATTACTAAGAATTTTTCGACAGAGAAATCCAATATCACTTTACCCGACCCGGGGATCGAATACGAGACCTCTTCTTATTAATCCATATACAGTACTACCGAACCACAAGGGCAGTCAGTTAGTTTACGATAACCACTTACTATTAAATAGGCCGTCTATTTCTCACCTTAGTCGCTAAAAAATATCACATTTTATACGTACCGGTATTGCTCGTGCATATTTAAATTCAAAAGACAGTGTTACTAGAGAAAGACAGAGCATTTTTGGGAAAAAGGATTAGAAAGGAAATTTATAATTCCATTTCATGTGTCTTTACATAAGTTACTTGTATATTATTATAATACAACAATTATATACCTACATCAGCGGTTGAAAACTCCGACCTAAGATCTATATGTACGTTGATAAGTGCTTTCATCGAAACACAAAATAGTTCGAACGCAGTTCAATGGTCTGAAGTCCGCTGTACATGGTTACTTTATCCCCTATACCACCACGATCCTGATTTAGCACCACGAAGTAAGTATTGAGTGGATAGGGCTGCTTGCGGAAGTTAGGTAATAACTTATTAATGTTAAAGCAAATAATGATTTTCTGTTAACTTTATTTTACTCATTGCATTTTTTGCAACAATGGTTAGCATAGAATAAACTGTAACTATTTAGTGGCTAAAAATAGTTTCTTGCCAATTCTACACTTACTGTTGCCATACCGCAAATTGACCGCTGACAAATTAGCTGTCATCTTCTTCATAACATTTTCTGTGTATTTCAAAGCTAAATATACATATAAATGAATTGTTGATGGTGCAAACTGATAGTATCAGGAATTTACTCTACCAGGTCAAATGAATTAAGTCAATAATGTCTTAGTCTGTTTATGCTAGCACTTTCTCCACAATATGCACAGTTTAGTGTCTGGCAGCCCTAACAAGGATGCTTCTAAAAGTGCATCGGACCTCCCCCTTCCCATCACAGCCCATTAGATGCGTCCGCGGGAAATCGTCATTTGCATAAGCGGCTTGGCTCTCTGCACATAGTAATTGGGATCACATGAGCATGGCCAATTTCGGTAGACACTTGTAACCTCCCTGTCCCATTCGATTGTTAGGATTACAAGGGGCAATTGTTTTACGTGTCAGAGGTCTCATTAAACTGGACTGTCCAGTATAGATTTAAGTTGGCCTGTACCAATGTTTGTTGAACACTTACGTGCTGCTCTTAGAGCTTTTAATCGAAGTGCGAAATTTGAATGTGATTTAAATTCGTTGGTACTTTACAAATGGGAGGTTTAGGAAGGGAGGTGTTCCTCGCTGGCATTTCGTACGAATGCTACTTGAAATTTGCATTAACTTTGGAGCGGGTGTATTGTTTCTTGACTTAACATCTGGTTTAGTTTAGATTTGTGAATAAAACAGTCAAAGATATTTGTATATGTAAGTAACGAAGCGAGAAACAACTGACTGGTTTCAAGGAGCTTGCTTACTGATTTTGGAATGAGGCTCGAGAGAGATCGTGCGAATTTGTAACGTGACTTTCTGTTTATGCAAATTTGGCTTGTAGGTTCTAAATGTTAAAATTCAATTTCATTCAACTGAAGCTTTGTTATAAAGCTGTTATTATAAAGACATTTAGCATAAGAGATTGCCAGTGTATAGTGGCTGGGAACTGCGTATTAATTTGAAAAATATTTTTCTATTGAATTATATTGTTCTTTTTAATAGCAAAGTAACTCGCAAATGTAAACTGCTAATAGCAGTTCAAGTAGCAGCATACGAGTATTTATAGAAATTGATGACTGTTTGCACTTATGATCTATAAATGCAGCAAATTATTCCTCTAATAAATGTCAATAGCTTGAACTATTTGAATTGAACGTACGCTAATGAGGCAGCACATTTATCAATGTACCCTCTTGAAATAGTTTATAGAAGTAGTACTAATTTAATAGTTCATTTTATTCAATAAGTTACTTGTTGATCGAAGCTTACTACTTATTTACATTTCTAGGTAATTAATTTCAGATCCTTGATAAACAAAGACCTTTAATTTTGTAGCCTATTTAAGTGAATACACATTATTTACTCGTATTTTGTACAGAAAAAGTATATGATTTATTCAATGGCTTCCACTTATAACGAACTAATATAACGTAGGCTTAATATATAAAAATACGTAATTTTACATTGCTGTGCTCTTTCATTTGATCAAAATGCCCCAAGGTCACATTCGCTAAAAACTGATTTCCAATTAGGTACCTGTCACAAGTGATAACATGCCATAAACTTGGTAAGCAATCGCGAAATTTAATAAAGCTGGAAGAGGTTGGCGTGTATAGTCATTTACATTTAAAGCACCAATTATTTGAGGTCATTAGCGCCCTCTGTCGGTCATAAAACGCACCCAACACGCTCGCCCGCCCCTCTTTCGTTTATAAATTAGAAATAAAATGGTGATTTTTAATCTGTATCATCCTGAATTGCCCGTTTGTCTGACGTTCGTTATTGGAATTAATTAGGATTTTTATGTAGGTATCATATTTTAAAATTGTGTTAAGGATTGCATCCAAGTAATTCTATCAAAGCGAAATAAAAATAGCGACTTTCAATACTAAATACGCATTTTATTATTAGATTCAGTATGCATACTACAGTATGTACGTAATCAATAAATCACATAAATCTGTTTTACTCTAATTTTGTCCGGTTTTATGATCTCTCATTAGATGTCATTAGCGTCGAATTCTAATGCTCATCATAATTGAAATCAACAACTCATGAGAACCATCTGTTTCATGCAGTTTTATAGAGATCAGCGTACAAATAATATTAAAAATATAATTTTATATAGAAAAAGCGATGGCGATTGGCGCGATGTGACATAATACAAGATTGTTTCCCTTTATATTTATTTGAAGATGGGAAACTCCCTTGTAATGGTCCATTGTGGATTTAATAAGATACGCGAAATTATTATGAATGTACTTTGAAAATTTAAAGATGGCGATATTATATTTTATTTTAACCTCCTTGTTTACATTTATTTATTCTTTTTTTGAAACTACTATATATCGGTCAACTTTAAAAGTGAAGTAAAACATAACATAAAAACATCTCACTAAACCGCCATAATGGAGGCCACCATACCAGTAGTTTGGCTTTTGGAATGGTGTCCACCACTTCTGGATTTCAATACTGCTTACCATCAGGCAGAGTGGAGTCACTTTGGTAGGATAATCTATAATATAAAAAAGAATCGCCGAAAGTATTGCTAAGCGCAAATCTCGAGAGCAGCTGCACCGATTTCGTTAATTTTTTTTAATATAATATCATAAAGTATGAGGATGGTTCTTGCGACGAAAAAAATTTAAAAAAATGCCTGAAAAAAAACACTTTTCTATATTCTCATACAATTTATTTATCCCAAAATGCCCACCCGTGCGAAGGCGGGGGCGGGCCGCTAGTATAAAATAAAAATATCCCTCCTTCTGGCGCAGTCATATAAAAATGGAAGTACCTACAACCGTCTTTGACCTACAATAAGCATTGTGATTTATCAATTTTATATTTTGTAAAATTATGTAAAAGCAAAATTATTTTTAAACTACTTTAAATCGCACCTTTACAATTAATTTAAAATGAAAGTAAAATAAGAATTATGATTTATCAATATTATAGTTTGGTAAAATTATGCACAAGCAATTATGTCGACTTTCGACCTTTATCTACTAAAGATGCGACTGTAAGACTGCGATGTGTAGAAACATCAAGCCTTAGATTAACTTCTCCATTTAGTGTAATGTTAAAAAGAGATATTGTTTATAGGTATGACATTATATTGAGATGTGGCTGGCTCACACATACTAAATAATAATGGCCATTAATATTACAATGTTGATGATTTTGGCAAGCGTGTGTATGGATCACTCAAGAGCTGAAACTTGATAGGACATGGTGTTCGAAATATTAGCAATCATCGCATGTGCTGTACTGTAACATTAGATTGGATTTTTCATGATACACGTTACCTAACTATATCGACATCAACAATAATACTGTTAAATATAAAAAATTACTTTCGAATTCTTGAATATCTTTCACGAAACAAGCATCAACATTGCCGAAAATAATTTCAATCAAATGCAAAATAAAACCAACATAATTCACCGAGCCACAAAATACAATCGTATCAAATATAAATTAACTAAATTTCACGAGATTCGAGATTATTTTAAATTTAATTATACAGATTTTGTCAAAAGGGGACTCGTACTTCCCTTTGTTTACTTATAATCTGCTTACGAACGATTTCTAAGAGGCAAATTAAGATGACTGCACAAAAGGAGTACCTGTGTACTATGTACACAACGTGCATCATTTGATCGAAGGGTTTCGCCATATTGTTTAATATGAAAGGGAAGAGAAACGGTAATATTTTGAGCTATACTTTATGGCTTCCGTTTTTTTTTTGATCTGAGAAGTGTGTAATTGATTTTAAATGCGTTACAATTTACGTAATAATTTATTTCCAATAAATGCAAAGAGGCCTGCTGGCTTAAGGACACTACTGTGAGTAATGATTTATTTTATTTTTTGCACCTAAAAATATGAAAGATTACTGTTAGCAGTTACTGAATGTTTATGCAACATGATTGCAAACAGTTATATTTAAGCAGATAACTCCTGCGTCTGTCGTCTCTTACAATACCCACGAAAATAAAAGAAGTATCACAAAATAAATAATAGCAGTGGTAGTACTAAAGACCGAATCTTCTTTAATTAAAAAAAAAAAATCATTTCAAGAATCAACAAGCAATATTAACTGACGGACTCATAAACTGCATCAAAGTTCAGGATTACTTTAAAATGTTTTTTTTTAATAAGTATGCCAACTTTTTAGATTAAATTATATAAATATGGAGAGACTGGCTCTTAATCTTAAAAAAAGCAAAATTTAAAAATAGAACTGCAGTAAAACAAATGAATATAGCCGGGAAAAGAAAATTTACTCGTAGTATCAGATTTGCGTGATATTTAAAGCAAAGTTTTAAATTGATTCGCATTGATTTTTTATTTTTTGTCAATTGAATTATTGTTACCAGCAGAATTGTTGGGTTCGTTTTTTAACTCATTGAGAGTTTTTGAACCATAATATGGATACTTCGTCCGAACAAGCGGCTCAAATTGTAGCACTGGTGCGGGGGCTTGGATCAACGAACGATTGGTAGAAATTTAAATTTAAACCAGTCTACGGTTTCTAGAATAGACAGAAGGTTTGTGGAGACAGGTTCTTACAGAAGGAGACGTGGTACAGGCAGGAGTCGAGCAACCACCGGTCGTGATGACCGATTTATTGTTACAACTTCCCTGCGAAATCGTTTCCTCACGTCAGTTAACATCAAAACAGAGCTTAATGAAGTGCGTGGAGTAAATGTGAGTGCACGAACAATAAGAAGAAGGTTAAAGGAAGCGGACATCACCCCTTTTAGACCAGCAAATGGTCCAAAGTTGTCTGTAGCTCACAGACAAGCTCGCTTAAGATTTGCGCGTGATCACCTAAATTGGACAGAAGAGCAATGGGCCTCCGTATTGTTCACAGACGAGTGTAGGACAGTTTATATGGTGCAGATGGTCGCAGAAGAGTCTATCGTCAACGTGCGGAGCGATATGCTCAAATTTGCATTGAGAAGCGTGTTCCTTTTGGAGGCGGTTCGTGTATGGTCTGGGGTGGCATATCGATGAACGGGCGAACAGAACTTGTGTTCATAGACATGGTCCGTCAAAACGGTAATAGATGGGGTTTGACTGCACATCGCTACATAACAGAGATCTTAGAAGATCACGTGGTGGTTACATGGGATTCATAGACGAAAATTTTACTTTAATGCGGCCGCACGCTGCTGCACAAGTTGGACAATATTGCGAAGAGGTTGGGATACGTACAATGAATTGGCCAGCACGCAGCCCGGATCTTAATCCCATTGGGCATGTTTGGGACAATTTAAAAGGAGCTGTATATGCGAGAAATCCTGTGGCCACGACAGTGACAGCACTAAGAACAGCACTTTCAGAAGAATGGGACAATATTCCGCAAGATCTTTTAATAACCCTAATAAAATCTATGCGGAACCGATTAGAATCCGTAATAAGGGCACGTGGAGGTAATACACCTTATTAAAACATAAATAAACCTTGCATAAAGTTTGTGTCTATTGTTAAAACTATTTTTTTTATTAAACCAATTTTTTTAAATTTCTGTTTTTTCTTTAAAAAAGTCTTAAGGTCCTTTCCAGTACACAAACTTAAACTTAAGGATATGACCCTACGCTGTTTTAAAGTTCACGAACCAATCTAGAGGTTTCAATTTTAATCTGTATAGAAAGTTTGCATACTTGGTTAAAATATTTATTTCAAAGTCGTCTATTACTTTGATGCAGTTTATGAGTCCGTCAGTGTATATTATTACATTTTAAACAAAAAGCCTGAATGCCTTAAACAAAGTGAAAAGAAAGAAACCCATATTTTTCTTGTACTGAAGCTACATTGAAATTTTATATACCCTATGTCACTCCCACAATCAATACAAATTTAATGATACCTCATACGTTAAAATCCATCAAGCTACTTAGGCTATAGAGCGTGCCAAAAAAAATAGACATATATACATAATATACATATATACATACATACATACATATATACATACATAGATACATACATACATACATACATACATACATACATACATACACACATACATACATACATACATATAAATTTATAATCATACGGGAATTAATGCGATCATGCATTAGGTATTTACATACCTTATTTTGCTTGACGTTTCGACCAGGTTACACCGGCCGTGGTCACAAGCAGACTGGTGAGGCGATGTCACGGCTCCGTATGTGAAGTAGATTCTAGATCTACCCTCACATTTTTGTCTTTCCACGTACTATCACAAAACACACTGACAGTGTCCCTATTCTGTATGCCGTCCGTATTCCGAGCGTTAACCGACTGCGCAAAGCGAGGTTGCGTAATTTGAATCACTGGATTCCACGTAGCCGAGAGCTTGAAGCCGTCTTCCCTATTGAAATTTATGTGTTTCTTAATTTCAATAGCTTCTCGTACAACCCGAGAGTAATATTTGCTGAAAGGGTCAAAGAACATATCGCCGCTGTAAAGAATCGACAGACCAGCAAATCAGCGATTGCCGAACATATTCTTCAAACGGACACCAATCACTGGATTGAATTTCATCGTACGCAAGTCCTCTCCACTGATTGTACCTATTACTCTCGGGTTGTACGAGAAGCTATTGAAATTAAGAAACACATAAATTTCAATAGGGAAGACGGCTTCAAGCTCTCGGCTACGTGGAATCCAGTGATTCAAATTACGCAACCTCGCTTTGCGCAGTCGGTTAACGCTCGGAATACGGACGGCATACAGAATAGGGACACTGTCAGTGTGTTTTGTGATAGTACGTGGAAAGACAAAAATGTGAGGGTAGATCTAGAATCTACTTCACCAGTCTGCTTGTGACCACGGCCGGTGTAACCTGGTCGAAACGTCAAGCAAAATAAGGTATGTAAATACCTAATGCATGATCGCGTTAATTCCCGTATGATTATAAATTTATATCATGCAACGCGAAAGTTTAAAAGTAAATACATACATATGCTTCAAAAAAATTATCCTCCATGACTTCGGTAGTGAAAAAAAAACATAATAAATGCATACATAACATACGCTTGCTTATAATATCATAATAATATCACGACAATTGATTTACCGTGTGATTTATTCCTGTCATCTCTGAATGCGCCAGTAGGTACAATCCTAGCAGTATAATTGCATACACTTGATTGGTTATTCATAGGTGATTAGTATAATCACTGCGCTATTAGATATCGTGTAAGGTTATCAATAAGGCCTGATTGTGTTTTAATGTTGTCTGGTTATTACGCCTACAGTTTTAGTGCAAGGAAAATAAAAGTCAGCAACGTTCTGTGATAAAACTGATGTATCAATCGTCTTGTCGATATAATCAAACTGTCCTACTGTTAATGGGAACTTTGTTTATTAGTGTCTTTTTCTGAAATAATTATGTTGATGATAGAAATATGCAACTATCCTGCAAAATAAAGTATAATTATATTCCGATTAAAATGATGCTCTGAAACAAATTAAATAATGTTCCTTTTGTTACACGCACTTCCAAATTTGTCCAGTTGTCCTATATGGACGAGTATTTGGCGGTCAAAAATAAGTCACGTTTATTCGTTAAGTCGTAACTATAGTTTGTGTTTGTAATAGCGTTTTAGGTATCTAAACTAATTACAAAACTACAACTTCAAGTAACGTATTACAATAATTTATAATGTTTACTTAGGATTTGTATATAAAGTATTTTATTTTCTTACAATACACAAAATAAATTTGATACTTACAATAAATGTGATTAACCCGGTCCAATACAAAGTTATATTATTCCAAAATAGGTTGCAATTTTAACTATGTAACTTTTGAAATAAAACACAAATGAATTATATTGAAGCATTATAAAGAAAAACTATAGTCGGAACAATTACAAGTATATCGTAGAACTGGGGCACCTACATAAACAAAACTAATGTAATTATTACTACGATATGAAATCTAACCCGAATTGTCTGTTCCATGAAATTTAACTCAGCAGCTCTACATCTGTCTTAGCTCGTTGAACGATATTACTGCGCTCATCATTATTAAGTTACACACAATAGTGGTAAATTGGCTGGTGCTGAAATAGCAACTTTAATGTCGAGTCGAGTAACTCTTAGTATTGACTTACGTGTGCTTAGTTAGCGTGTGTACGAGAGGCATTATAGTAATATTAACGTGAGGTGTTTTCATTTTATTTCCACAAGAATAAATTTTTAAAAAGTTGTTTTCCAGTTCAGAAAATTGTAATATTTATAGGAGCATTATATGTAGTATCAACTTTAATACTTGACTATGAGCAACTCTATTACCTTTACCTATGATATATAGAAAAATGGATCCCAATTTACAACCCTATATACTATTATGTATATGTACGAAAGTTGCCATTTAACTGACGCCCCGTCGCATCCGATACGACGCGCGTGACGTGGCACTCTCCCTCAACCGTAAAAAAAAGCGAAATCAATTATAACGAAATGGCATGCCCGCAGCCTGGGACCAACCAATATACGCTGATCCACCCTGCATACCATACGTATTATAATCTTACGAACAAAAGCTTATGATACCATTCTAGCGCTACATATCAATTTATACTAGCTGGTATACGAACCTTTTCAAAGAACACAATATGTTGTCTGGTCCCTTTCAAATTGATTCCTAATTAGCGTAATATGCAAATAAATTGCGACATTGGGAGAATCTTTTTGTTCATTTTTCGGTATGTAATTTTGCATTGGATAATGAGGCGAGTGAAATAAGGCTTCAGCTCAACAAAGGCCTTAAATTAGAATAGACTTTGTATTTTCTTTTGTGCGTTTGAAATTTGTATCACGTAATTATGTAGGTATATTATATAATAATGATTTATTCTTTATTGCTTCTTTTACTCTATAAAGACTTATATTTTCGAATTCACCTAAATATTTTAAAGTACTTACTTGATTTACAGGAGGTTGATACTTAGCAGTGAACGTTCTATGACTGAGACGATGATGATGATTGAATTATATGTGGTGACAGATAGAACTCTACAGACTAAATAACACAATAAAAGATGACAACTTATACCATTCTTAATATTAATGCGAAAGTTAATCTGTCTGTTACGCTTGCACGCCTAAATCACTGAACCGATTTAGATAGAGGTAGAATAGATCTTGTGGAACAACATAGGCTATCTCTAATTGCGAAAAAATGTCTTAAACGGGTTAGAATAGGGGATCAAAGGTTGTATTAAAAATGCGATAACCGGCATTCGACCGGAGCTGCGGGTAACAGTAAAATGAGGACTCGCGATATTAAAATTTTCACAATGAGTAACAATTAGGTATATATATATAATCCCAATTTCTCCCCTTTCCTTTTTCCTCAGCTTCCTCTAACTCCATTCCCAGCCGCCATAGTGGAGGCCACCATACCTGCAGTTTAAGACGATAGCTTTTGGTATGGTGGCCACCACTTCCGGATTCCACTGACTGCTTACCATCAGGCGGGGTGGAGTCACTTTTGTAGGCTAATATATTATTATATAAAAAAAAAATGTACAGTGTTGGGCAGCGGCTAGCTTGACTGATGAATGGTGATTATCCAGACAGATCCTAGTATCTTCGGGGATGTCATATTTCTATACAAAATGCTAGAAATCCGCCCACGCTTCGCTTCGGTATCAAAAATTTTAATAGGTCTCACAACAAACGTCTAAGAAAAATATCATTGCAATAGTGTTTTTTATTTATTTGACTGAAATAAGCAACCAATTTCAGTTTCATACATTTCATACAAAAGCGGGTATAACAGTAGGGTAAACAGTATCCAAGTATCTTGTATTGAAAAACAATATTATCTTTTTCAAAATACTCTCTATTTATGTTTACTGTGTTGTGTGAGGAAGGCTATAATCTAAGTAAGGTCACGCTACTGGCGACGGGAGCAGAGCAGTTACCAAAGATGTAACTTAATGCAGGTGAAACTGCATCGTGGGTGGCTAGTTATATATAAAGCTTAGCGTACACTAGTGTACTATAAGAATTATAACAGTGTCAAGTAAAGCATAAATGGAACGGTTAACTGAACACTGGAACTGAAGACTACTCGTTTAGAATCATCACATTTTCTACGTGAATACACTTGCGACCAGCTTTATATACGGCTGTATAGTGTTATGTTACTTAAGTGTATTTTAAAGCCCTTTTGTTTGTTAATCTCTTAGATATTTATTGAAAAGACTTCTCGACTAGGGTACAAGCCCTATGCTGGAAGGAAAGATCCAAACATTAACTTAATTTTATTAACAAAAATTAACGAATAACTCACCTACACAGAAAAATATAATTGTAGAACGCAACAATAGGTGTTTTCGCCGTTTCGTTCAATAAAAAATCATCTTCGCTCTTCTTGTAAGGAGCAACTAAAGCAACACCAGTTATCAGATAAGCAAGTTACCTGTGCAGTACAGTATTACAAACACATTTTTTCATTTATATAAAATTCTAGAATAACTCTGATATTCAATACAAACAATTATTGCAACAGAACTCAAAAAATTCAACTGCACGTTTCATATGATTGACATTTTCGTCATGAAAATGTTCAAAGCAAAACTCAATCGGCTCGCCAAACATCGCCACAAACCACGCCGAACTGACTGTGTACTTTTTCTCGGCCTCATGTGCACAAACAGTGTTTAGATACCGGAGGGTGTATTTTATCTTGTTATGCTTGTTTTGTAGCGTAGCACGAGCCTTGAGAGGGGTACGAGAAGCGCGGGGAGGGCACCTGTTGCCCCGAGTTTCGATGTGGGAAAGCCTAATCCTAGCTGAGATGAAATAAATACAACATTGCCAACATTGGCCCGACGAAACCGCTCTCGAAATGTCTTTTGATGATATTCACTAAGGCTGTGAAAGCGCACGATTTTTGGAATTTAAAAGTATTGCCTTTTTCATTTTATTGCATATTGTGTAAATTTTTCGATCAACAAGTGGTTTTATTGTATTTGATGTTAACGAGCAACGTTTATTTATTTTTGTTAACGAAATTTGCTTACTATAAGCTTTCGATGAATTTAAAAGTGTCGATCTATGAGAGTATATTTAATGTTTAAAGTAAAAATAAAATAGTTCATTTTTATCATTACTGTAGTGGTTTTGAAATAGTTTCTGAATGACCTTACTAAATAAAATATATTGTACATTTAAGCGTTTTTTAAATGAGGTTGGCATTTTCTCTATACGGCATTTTCCAGTACTATTTAACTAAAATAATATAATTCTTGCAATAAACCTTTTTTGACGGATGACATGACGTATAATAAAAATGTGTTAGCGAGGGAGTGCGTACGACTGCTAAGAGTGCCAAGTGACAGTTTGTGGCTTTCATACCCACACAGGACGAAACTATGTGATACATAAATATTTGTCACGATTCTAGGTGTTTTTGTTTTGAAATGTTCTTGTTTACTGTGTCAAAAATAGAAGAAAATAAAAAAATATGATGCTACAGTATTAGATCAGAGAATATATTATTTTTGAACTATAAATCTTAGGAAATAGGACGGATTTATCGTAAAAATGTCTCATCGGTTTAACGGAAACTCGTAGTGACCTCAATCTCGATTATAAATATTTACCTACCTGTGAATAGATGAAAGTGTGTTGACACCTTTATTTGATTGATATATTTTATATTTTATTTCTGAAAATTTGAAATGTAATTCTAATAAGCTTATATTTTTTGTTACAGGTATGCTGCTGTATAATTCATTCATTTTATAATTCACTGGTAACATTTTATTAGTAAAATCACAATGATATTTTATCTCCGACCTGCATTCATCCAGTTAAACGGCAATTTTCCCAATAAATCACGAAACAAAACGTTACAAAAATAAAAGACAACATAATGCCGTTAACTTCTGACTCATCAAAGAGAAGGAAGATTTATTTCATCCGACCCGTTTTTCATTATTTTTAAGTACAAAAATAGATATTTTCTTGTTAGGTCTTCATCTCCGTTTATTTAGTCGCCTGCCAATACTACTCCTTTCCGATGGGTGATATTTTTAGAAGTGCACTATTTCCAGACGGGAACGGCCCGTACATTCTATTTCCGATGGCAGACATTGACATAAATGTGTTCTCGCGCGGTGAATTATTTTGCCATAACTATTTAATATGTGCCTACTTAATTTATAGGATATTAAATTTCATTTAAATGGCTAAATTTATCTGTATTATTATGTACTAGAGATGCGCCATCGCTTCGCTTCGATTTAAAAGTTTCATTCGATCTCACAACAAAATTCTACGAAAAATATCATGACGTCGTATTGCATCATTCAGATTTATGAAGGCGCTTTATATTGAAATTCACAAAATATAATATAATAAAACCGTTACGTTTTAATGTAATCCTGGTAATCTTCAAACGATGTCATAAATCATAGAAATATAACGTATTAGCTTTGTTTAGGAAGTAATAAACGCAAACATTTATAATCTTATTTCGAGTGTATGATTACTTTGTATAAACAGCTAGTTAAATAAACCATACTAGTAAAATTAATATACTGTATTTTTTTAATGATTAATACTGAATATATTTACAAAGTTTTATCTCTGCATCATGCAAAGATTGACTGGTATAGAACGCCTATGGCATAAAGTCCTCTTTCGTGCATTTATTTTATCTATACATGTAATAAAATTGTAGTGTCTGTTTGTAATATTGAAATAATCGTTTTTTACTACATGTATATGAATATATATACGGTACATAAACCAAAATAACATTTTTGAAAATTTTTGTCTGTCTGTCTGTCTGTTTGTTCCGACTAATCTCTGAAATGGCTGGACTGATTTTGACGGGACTCTTATTGGCAGGTAGCTGATGTAATAAGGAGTAACTTAGGCTACGTTTATTTTAGAATAATTCTTTTATTTAAAAAAATAAAGTAATGTTGATCGACTGTTAGGCGGAACGAAGTTCGCCGGGTCAGCTAGTAAATAAATAATTACACAGAACTTCCTCGTACAAAACCACTCCGCTTTCCTAAACCATGAGTTGATTGGTGGTAAATCCATGACGAGCAAACAGCCCACGTGATGGTAAGTAACTGTAGCTCATGAACGATTCAGAGTCTTTGCCTACGAAGCCGCTGCTTACTGTGTAGAGAGTGCGTTAGGTAAAAGCATTGAGAAACCGAACGAAACGCAATAGTATAGACAGTACTCGTACTACTCTTACAAAAACAAACACGATTGCAAAGACTCAATTACAAGCACCCGTAACCGACGTGTGTGTATGAAAAGAATAATGAATGGTACAGAGGCAAAAGAGGTATGTTCAGATCGCAGCAAATGGCGTTCTATAGTCTCTGCTTACCCCAGTAATGGGAGGCAGGCGTAAAAGTTATGTATGTATGTAAATATGAAAGAAAGAAAGAAAGAAAAATATTTTATTCTATGGTCACAAAATAGTAAAAAATAAAATAAAATATGTACTACTCTTACGTCGATCTTCTATGAGAGGGTAGTACTTTCCCGGTCGATCCAGCTTATTCATGCTGAAACAAGCGTGGATCTACTACAGTGAATCCTCTTGCGATGTTTTTTAGGAACCTTTCTACAGGAGGTATACACACAACACGAAAACATAATTAAGGAGTAAAATCTTTACTGAGGTCATGTAGTATTTTTTATTTTATTTAATGAAAGTTTCAATACTATCTTAATCTAGAATTCGGTTTTGCTACATATAGAGTACGATAACGCGTTTACTAATATAATATCGGCAAAATATTATAGTGATTGCATCCGAACATCTAAAACTAACATTTCTCAAGCAAAATTCTTGCTCAACATCGAATAAATCACACTGAAGTGTAATATCGAACCACAATGGCTCGTCGAGATGGCATTGCTGTTGCGTTCTCGTAGCTTTGCTGTAGCATGTCGTAGTGTGCCGTGGCGTGCCGTGACGTGCCGTGTGTCACACAAAGCGGACGTAACGAGGGCGGGCCGGAAGCGGCTCGCTGGCGCCCATGCAGCATCCGCCACTAGAGGGCGTCACCGGCTATATTTCCGTTTCAAGTCTGCCGTGTGACGTGAGTCACATTAGCAAAGGCTTCTGAATTGACGCGGTCTATTTATTGATGGTTAGTAGGTTTATATAATGTAGTTTTGAATGTGAAAGCAGTAAGGTTTCAGATAAACTTTCTTTTTCATACGATATGGTTGTGAAATGTGCTCCCCGTCGAGGTTTTCCCGAGATGCTACAACATGGAGTTCTTCAAGAAAAGAGTTAAAAGGTTTTTAACAGAGTTGGCAACGCGCTAGTGATGCTCCTGGTGTTGCAAGCGTTCATAGGTTACGGTAACTGCTTACCATCAGGCGGGCCGTATGCTTGTTTGTCATATAGTCGTATAAAAAAGCTCAATTACCATGCTACTTACTCGTGCATACAATGTTACCATGAGTTACTACTGAGGTGTTCATTACCGCCGTATACTCTGCTGATTCCTTGTAATTATGTGCTAGTAAGTGAAGAATGTACGTTTAATTAATTCAAAGTCTATACGAGATTTTAATTACTAAGATGATGCAAGTGATGCTATTTCAAATGTATGTCATATATTTCTTGAACTATGTCATGGTCGAGTGCCAATTAGATGTAACTGGCGCAAAATTTTAGTATTAATTTAAGTATAGAACTGCTGGAAATAGGTTATGTTATTTATCAAATTAATATGTTTCTATGTAAGTGTGTTACAGGGGCCCTACCATAACCTCATACAACAATCTTATTATAACCTTACTTTGTCTCTGTCCTTGTTTTTAAAGGTACAAAAGTAAAAGACAAACACAAAGTATCATTAAAATAATACTTCTATAAGACAACCTCTGTGGATTGGTGGTACTGTGTGAGTGACTGTGTGATTCCCGCTCAGTGCAAACATTTGTGTGCATGAACATGGGTATTTGTATGTATTTACAAAAATAAGTATATAAGTATGTTTATCCGCATTATAGAACCCATATCACAAACTATTAATATATGCTTACTTTGGGTCTAGATGGCGTTGTGTGGTTGTTGTGATATTATTTATTATTTCTTTACTTCTGGTGGTGGTAGGCCGGCAAGGTTTCTTATAAGGAGCTACTAGTACCTATAACACCAAAATCACTGCATCTCGTCTCTAAACTGTATTACAGTAGATCAAATGTTGCCTTTATAATTTTTGTAGCAATGTGCGATCACCAACCACTTTGGTGCAGGCAGTGAATAAATAATATAACTTTTAAACTATTTCGGTACAATACATAAAATATTCTCACGAAATATCCTTATCGTTGAGATATGACACTGTGGGTTACAATTCTTTTGCCAAAAAACTTTAAGAGATACGTTCCTTTTATCGTTTCCCTTACCGTCGGGTTATTATTCCGTGTCATGATTTATGTTTCAACGGTAATTTTGTACGACTGTTGTACAAGTTTAAGCCTTGCTTTGTTATGGATTTCTTATTTTATTCCTTATAAATTTGATCTTAAAAGGAAACTGATACACTTTCAATTTATTAACGTAAATAATGAGTTATCTTGTCTAAGTAATAGCGACATTTATTTTGAATAGTATTAACCTTATAAAAGTTATAATGGCCCAGTGGTGAAGGCACCCGCTTCGTAAACACGAGGTCGGAGGTGCGAATCTGGGCAATATACCTATGTAATTTTTCAAATCTGCACTTTCTAAGTTTATCTGGACATTGTTACAAAACATCGTGAGGAAACCTGGACTTCCGAGGAAGTCTGAAATTGCCAATCCGCCTTGAGCAAGCGTGACGATCAATGCCCATACCTTCTCTGTATGAGAAGAGGCCTTTCCCTGCGGTGTGATAACAATGGGCCGATACGATGATGAATAGCGACATTCCTCAAAAACGACGTCTGCATGAGGCCAGTCTCTATTATATGTGTTACCATTGAATATATACGTAATTAATTCTGCTAGTATTAACATTAAGCATAACATAAATATAATAAAGATCAAATATAATTTGTTTTAAACATTTGTTCTTGTTTTTATATCATCAGAGGAAAAAAGTTCAAGTTGAGAATTAAGAATTAACCGAAATTTTCAAATATAGATTTAGCAAATATTACATATTAACTTAATAAAGTAGTTTTGCGCTACAACGCTCAATAGTTAATTAACCAAGTGCGTGACACATTAATCAAAGTTTATTTAAATTACACAATTTACGAAACCTTGAGACTAATAAATCTTGAAGTTGTAAAAAGTGACTGTGTCAACGGTTATGTAAGTACTATTATGGATTGTTTTGCAGAATATTGGATTTTTTTACGAAGACATTCTCAGTATTAGCTCGGAATCTGAAATCATGTTCGGTAAAGACCAACAATCTTACATTATTACAGGAGCCCTTACGTAACTGGTATAATATAAATGATATACTGTTCTGTTTACCTCTTAGAGATCAAAGGCGTGATGTCAAAAATATTGGTTTTCTCAAGTTTAATAAATGCAGTTCTGGTAAACTTTGCAAAGCTGGATATTTGACAAATTCAATGACATACATTTTGCGAGATAATACTTCAAGTACATAGTACGAGAAATACGTACCTAACACCTTTTTCATTGAGCTAATGGACGGCTATGGGATCGATTTACATTACTTTGTGTTGTTTTACAACGATACCAGCTTTACCCCCAGTTTCTGAAAGGCTGATCAACGAAAAATTAACTAACCAACTGTTAAATCTCATGTGAAGTACCATTTGGGTTGCTAAAAACATGAATAATTAATTAAATTTCATCTAGTTAATAACTAATTAGATCAAATTAAACTAATTATCTAAGCTTTTAGCATGCTTTTAGGTACTTCACATGCGATTTAACAGATGATTAGTTAAATTTTTTATTGATCAGCCTTTCAGAAACTGGGGGTTAGTCTTTCACAGCGTGAAAATCTTTTAATTAGTAAACATCTCCGCTGGGGTGTCACAGAACTTAAAATTTGTATTAATCCATGACGATATGTGAGCCACAATGTATTCTTATTTTTTTTAATAATCTTTGATATCTTCAGAATCTGACAAGAAACACCTACAAACAAAACAAACAGTTGTTTATGTAGTTAAAGAATCGAATCCACGACATAGCTTAACGGTAACAGCAAGACCAAATTCAATTTAAAAATAATAGTAAAGAGTAACGATTTAAACTAGCTTTATTTAAAAAGCGTAGTACGAATAGAAGGGTAATTCTAGGTTATGGTCGTTTTGGAAAGTGGTCATTATAGGAAGTTGACATTCTGGTCCTAAACGGAATTATAGAGAAAATCGTGGGTGTAACATATCCAATATGTTAAACCCACGATTTTTCAGCTAAACTAAACTTCCTACTACTAAACTAGATTCTATGTAATATGATACAATTCCAGTCAAAAATCCGGAGGACTCATGTATTTTTGTCAATGTAATTATTAGTCGCGATCAACAGGCCGAAAAGACCCGAGTAATTCGTACCCAGTCACAGGAGTACAAACTGTACAAATAAATCAACAAAAAATACCGAACAATAGTGCTTTGTAAAACAATTTGTTTTTAAAATTTACTGATCAAATTAAAAATGTAATCAAAACTTTTTGCTACAAACATCAGCTAAATTAAAAACTTTAATTCATTTGGTACGCACAACCTGTCTGCCTATTGTTGATTTGTGAAGTAGAATTTAAGCTATTTATTTTCGAATTTTGTTATTGCGACTTTTACATATTTTTTCGACATGAAATCTGAAATCTAAAATTATTATTATAAAAATAAAAATTTGTAAATTAATTTATATTTATTTAGTGATTTGTCATAAATCAAGAAAAAAATATTTACAGATAAAGTTGAGCTGTATCTGCATAGCTATAGGGTTAATAATAAAAAACGGGTACCTTACGTTAACGTTTTCTGTAACAAAATTTACTTACAATAAAATTACTATTGAATACCTATATGAATATTAGTAGGTAGCTCATTTCCTTTATATTCCTTTATAATTATGATAGCTTAAAGTCCAGCGTAGTTTGTATCTGTGATTACAACGAAAATATCGTTCTCGGTAAAAACATATACAAGATAGCCGCTACACAATTATCAACTTTATATCAGTTTAAATAAGATGACAAATTATCTAAATTATGTATTTGGTTTTACGTCTTTACTGCACGGATGTGCAATATAATAAAGATACAAAATATTATTTGAAAAATCAATGTGCCGCGTTTTATTAGTAATACTATTTTACGATCCTGCTTATGTATATGATAGTAAATACCTACATATTTGAGATTGGATCGGTAACAATTTGTAATGAATACACGGGAGGAAATGTATTGTCTGCACTTTTGTTTATTTGTTTGCTGCCCTGAGTTGATTAATTGTTTCATATCTATACCTAAGTAACCTGGAATATTTTTTGAATATGGCTTTTGGGCACTATTTTAGCCTTTTGTTTTCATTCGTAAGTTAACTACATTAAACCTCAAATCAAATTTTCGAGATGAAAATTATGTTATTAAAATATCTATTGTATCTACAGAAAAGCATTATAAACTTTTGCTCTATGACATAATAAAGTCCACGTGTCTCCCAATGTTCGACATCTAACATTTTTGATTCTATTGCACTATTTCTGCTCTTTTTTTTCATGGAGCATCGACGCCCGTAACCCTGCCCAGTCAATTCGTTACGCGATACGCATCTGCAACGAATTTGTGTGTTCCACAGCCTATCGTGTTCCTGTTTTAGTTTAAACTTGAAAAAAGAAAATCATGAATAACTCGCGACGAAAAATATTCATGGAGCTTTCGTTGCGTTGCAATTTTAATTGTTGTTTTTTTATTTTCCATGTTTTACGTCTATTTTGATGCTAGTGTTGACATTAAAGTCAATTTCCTAAAAAGTTTTTCAATATTTAGTGTAGTAATATTGGTAGTCATTTCATTGTTTGCCATAGAAAAACGAATCGTTCGTTGAAAAACGCTTTTTTATTAAAAAGTTTTGTTTTTGTTGTGTTCAATTCCGTTTTAATCAATAACTACCTACGGTCACCACTCCATTCACAAATGAAATGTGACGTTTTGAAACACCGTATACATCACACGAGATATCAGACTTCGGCAAAAATTTAATGTAATCCAAACACATATTTTCTACTTTATGTACGGCGCCGTGTCATAAATTATACATGCCGTTAGAATCACCACGGCATACAGGCAAAGCAAAACCCTTCGAGAATTTCACATTTTTATCGTTTTACAAGGAAAACATCTCAATGGTAACCAGTGTACACTCACAGTCGTATATAACACGTATAATTTACAAGAGAGAACAGTAATAAAACTTAACGCGTCTCTGTCGACGGTGTTTGTCGAAATCCGTAAACACGACCAGATAATCTGAGCTATCTGTTGACAAGTTTGTATTACTTTTGCCGTCTGTTTTTGAAGACGTTGCTAGGGGTATGGTAGGTCTTGTTAAGTAGTCGTGAGAGTCTTGCATGTATGGTGTAAACACATTAGCTGAGACGGCATGAGATGCGGTTTCTTCGGATGAGGGACGACACCTGTAGGAGATCTCTGTGAGATTTTGTTTTCCGTGTACTTTAATTAAAGACGTAAACATATACGTTTTAATTTGAGAGAAGTTTGTCTTAACAAGTTGAATGTGCGATGTATTTTAGTTAAACTGCAGTATCGTTTAATTAAAATTTAACAGATTTTTGATATCATGAACCAAAAAGTAATAATAAATAGGCAAATGCAATAACTTATAATATCAAAGCACTTGTAATAGGTACCTACTTTAGAGGTAACTTTTTAGTTACTACTGTTTAGCTCCGTTGATCGTGATATCAACTACTATATCGCTATTCGATGAAAGGGTAAACACTTACCCGGTTTATCCATACCATTCATTCCGAAAACAGCAAAAATCTACTATTGTGAAATAAATTACTATTGTAAAAATCTACTCTTGTAATAGTTGAAATCACTGAGAAGCCTATCCAGAATGACAATGAACCATTCTGATTTCAACATTCGTTCTGTATTCAATCACGTAATGCCGTGCATTGGTAGCTAATGAAATAATCGCTTTGTCTTTCTTTGTATAACGCCATGAATAAGCTAAAACACGCATACCATTACTTTTATTAACAAAACGCATAATATACCAGTCACCGTCTAAATGAACAGTATTATAAATCAAAATGAAATTTCATTTTTTGGTATTATTTCTAATTTTGTTTCTTGCCAAATAACAACACCTGCTACAATAAATCCGTATTACACAAGTCATTTAAAACAAAAATGGCAATACGTTGGTATATGAAACCTTCGCCGGCGTTATGTTTCACCCCTCGACAATAGGGGGTGGAAAATAATTGTTTCCGATATTACTGATGTGAATGGAGTGATTCCGTATTTGTGTAGGATCATCACGGTTACGTAACTTTTTAAGGGTAGGCACGTTGCGTATTGTTTTATATTGCTAATGATAGTAGAGGGCCAGTCCGATGGTAAGTGATATATATCAGAAGCATGAGGGGATAATTTGGCCGTCACAGGAAAAATACTCGTATGTCCACATGCAGTGTAATTACGCATTTTACAAATACGTATACTCTGTTATTTCTACTAACAAAGAATGAGGTATTTTATGAACCAAATTTTAGCAAATTTCACAATCGATGCGCTATGGATTTTAGTCGAGTACCCTTACATATTGTGTATCACATTCCCTTCTCTAAACAAGGCTTTAAGATGCTCAACTTTATGGTAAACATTGGAGAGGCTGAGTCTTATTGCAGAATCCCTGAGCGGTCGTTACAACTTATCATCAGGTGGTTTGTTGCCCCATCTGGCACGTTAAGGAGTTGGAAATCTTATGCACCTTGTATGCAGACTCATCGGCTAATGAAAATGGTGTCTGCTAAGGGTTCCATGACGTGCGTAAATACATAATCTACTACATCCTGCTAGCGGGCGCCATAATATCTACCTATAGACAAACGCTATAAAAAATAATTTAAGATAATATTTTTGAGGGATGGAAGATTTACTTTAGAGATAATTTGTTCGATAATACTTTCGATTGTTAATGATAGTTGAGAAACTACTACAACACGTCTTGGCATTTCAATGTCAAGTAAAGAATGAATACATGTACATAACTTTAACAGGAAACTTTATCAGATTCAATTTCTTTTCTTCTAAAGAATAAACTGAGGACCGGCTATAACTCTCACCAATTCCGACAAAGGCGTGTGGCCGTAATAAAAGTAAAATTATGCAAATTGACACCCTGCCCCCTCTCCTCTCTTTTTCCTTCCTCCCCCTGCATGGTGGTAGTTTTATTGTAATCATTTGCGAAGGGACGATTCTCTTTATGCGTCACCACGTCGCTGCTGTCCCCTAAGGGCAACATTTTTGACATTTCGCTTTATTTATAAGAATAATAAATAATAATATTCATGTTTGCACCTCTTAATAATGTTGACTATTTGACACCTAATATTACACTTTCGACAAACAAAAGAGCTTTTTAAAAAAGACAAAAGAACGCTTAATGAAATCATAATTATTATTCTAGTAAGACTGCTTCAGCATTATTATAATTTTAATAATAAATGTGAAGTTTAATTTTTATTTTTAACCGACTTCAAAAAGGAGGAGGTTATCAATTCGGGTCGTATGTTTTTTTTTTAATTTTTTATTTTATTGTATGTTTGTTACCTCATATCTCGGTCATTTATGAACCGATTTGAAAAAAATTTTTTTTTATTTAAGAGGGTATACTCTGAAATTGGTCCCATTTTTTTATTATAAGAAATGGTTCAGTGGTTGTATGTTTGTTACAACAGAACTCGGTCATTTATAAACCAATTTTGAAAATTCTTCTTTTATTTGAAAGGGTATACTTTGAAATGGGGTCCCAAGTTTTTTTTTATAAAGAATGGTGTAGTGGTTTGGCTTCAATTTTATATTTTGTAACAAAACGTATGCAGAAGTGAAGATGTAAAGCAACACGTCGATGTCTTTTGCGACGAATTTTCTGACATTGACATGTCCATGCTACAAGTGCGAAGTGATTTTTGCGAAGAACATTAAAGGGGACTCAACGCAATCCTTGATACCTATAATACTTTACTATTTATAGTTTTTAGTCAGTTATTTTGGAGTCGGTGCCAGCCAAGAAGGATCATAATGACCTTCATAAAAATAACCTACCTACTAACAAAAAAAATCTTCTTGATTAATCTATTATTACATGAATGAAAAATATAGATTTAATACAAGAAATCGAATGGAATCAGATAAGTGCGCCTCAAATTTTTTATGTATATCTGAACACAACTATCAATTACGTGGGCCTTCACAAGTATGACTGCGTTCGGGTAATACACTCAGGCATATTCCCCACGCGTGCCAATACCGCCCCGTGCATTTCAAAAATGTGTTGCAAAGGCAGAATTAAAGACCCTTCTTGGCTGGCACCGACTCCAAAATAACTGATTAAAAACTATAAATAGTAAAGTATTATAGGTATCAAGGATTGCGTTGAGTCCCCTTTAATGTTCTTTGCTATGAAGTAATTAAAATATTATTTTCGACTTTTTAGTTATGGATTGAACATAGTAGGTGTTGTTTGAAGTCGGTTTTCATTTTTTTTCTAAAAATAATTTTATACAAAACAATTTTAAAGCACAGCATTTCACAATTTACACTACTGCTTTAAGAAATCGTATACTATTAAACCTCTATACCTTATTTCATCTCATACACAGCGCATTACAGGAGTGACGTAGCCCGTTAAAGACGTGAGAGCAATCTAACTTTAAACAATAGCGGTGAACCACTTTAAACTCAATTGATTGTAGCTTTATATCTACGTCAAAATATAACTATTATTAGCGTGTATGTGCACTTGCGAGCTTGTCATAAAGGTGTTGTAGTACTTACTTCGCGACATAAAAATATATAATACAATATCACACCAACTACACACAACGCATATAATATTATAATAGCTTGTGTTATGGATTCTCGATGCGGATATACATACTTAAATACTATTTTTAAATAAATAGACATATTTATGCACACAAATATTTTCACTGAGCGGGAATCGAACCCGCGACCACAATCTCTTATAGCAATTATTACAACCTTACTTTGTCTCTATCTTTGTTTATAATGGTACATAAGAAGAAACAAAACACAAAGTATCATTCAAATAACACTTCTTAGAGGTGGTGGTTAGCCCCCTGTGCGTGGTTGTGTCCAAATTGGTGACGACGATAGGTTAGGTTTGGTTAGATTTGATTATGATTTTTTGAGTCATTGTAAAGGTATACGCACATCTGAGCCGCACCGCACGCACCTCCGTCGCCACATTCGAATTCTTCATATGAAATTATATGCAACTCGCCACAGTGCTAGTACAACGACTGCCACGCGTGCGGTGCGGATCTCCGTTCACCTTAATCGATCTTCTATGAGAGGGTAGTACTTCCCCGGACGATCCGGCCCATTCATGCTGAAATCAGCGTGGATCTACTACCGTAAAGTAAAAGTATAGTTTTAGTTGACCGTAGCTAGTTATAAAATGGCAAGTAATTTTTTTAAGTTAGTAGTGCATCACAGAAAGTGACGAGTTCTACTTAGAATAAGTTGAAGTTATTAAAATCTTTACTTCAAACTTTACGTTTAACTTTTTACATGGTAACACACTTCTTACAAGATCTCGTCGCATCTGATTTCCGTAAGGGCCATTATCTTTTTTAGCACGACCCACCTAGCAGGTATAATTTTGGAATGTTGCCTATCACAAATAAAATCTAAAAGAAGAAACGAAATACCCGACGCCACAAATTACATTTGAATATCAAAAAAAGCGAAATACACAAAATTCAAGACGAGTGATTAAATAAGAACAAAATAGAAATGAAAGGCGATACATGAAAGAAAGCCCGACAAGCATTTGGAGCTGTTCCCTGTAAGCTGATAAAATTCGCACACGGCACAGTTTTCAAAGCAAAAACGGCGACACAGCTCGCTGATTACCTTCATTTTCTTGGGGCACGCGTATACCCCAGGGGTGAAGGGGGACCCCACAATTTATTTCGCCTCATCAAAACGTCAACACGTTGACGTGTATTTTAGGGATTTTAATCGGGCGGTCCCGCGCTCCGGGCGTTCTGGCCCTCTATGCAAATGCTTGGGCCGTTTGTACCAGTAATTGTTTTCGTTGAAAATTGACACGTAGCTTTAGTTCTGAACCGTGTTACAACATGTTTTGTAGCTTGTGGTGCTAAGAAATGAGTCCTTTGGATTTGCTTATACATTGTTAATCTATTTTGCTATGCCTTAAGCGAAAGTGGTTTATTATTTTACAATTTTATGGAGCATATAAAATTTGTAGAATAGTATTAGAGAGATGGTGTACAGATATTTTGCTTAAAATTGGACAGCTCGAGCGTAGTAGTTAGCTGCCCCTTAATATTATTGCTAAATAACACGGTCTAGATAGTACTATGTTCCCATTTGTGTATAGGGTTGCAGCTTTTGTCAGCGATTTTCTTTCTTTGCGGGGTAGCAACATGCATCTTATGCTCTCGACCTTACAAGCTCTTGTAAGCTACATATATATATATATCATATGCATATTGCTCCTTTTAGTAAAAAAAAAATATGAGCTTTTATAGGTACTTCTGAATGTCGCAAAGAGGACAGACCTAGAAACCTCTTGTGCTACTATTTTATTTACGAACGCCATCACTGTTCTTTGTGAAAGTGACTTATATATTTAGGTTGGTCTACCCCCTAGCGCAATGAGAGTACGTTCGGCTACTTTACAAGACGTAACTTCAATTTCTACGCATAAAAATAAAACTTTGTGCAATTATGTTTATATGTATGTCTATAATATGAGAGACGTTTTATTTTAAAGTATAAACACTTGCATATTGTCAAATTATAAAATAGTATAACCCACGCAATCGCAACTCAAATATTTTACCACATAATTAGTCATTACTAATGCAAATCATGGCCGTGTGCATAAAGGCGGGCATTAAAGGCCACTAAAACTCGTAATGGCAAGTCAAATCTATTTACTTCGTTAAGTTAAATTGCTGGATAAGTTTCTAGTAAATATCATTAGTGTTCCAGATTTACAGCTTTTTACATAAATAACTGTCATATTTTATATCACTTTGTATACTATATTGCATGTTTATTTGCATTGATATTACTTGCACGTAAGACGGTGTTTAACATTTGATTGTTCAACTCACTTATATCACAAAACTATAAATTTACTCGAATAAGATTATGTCGAGGGAAAGGTAGATCTAGGCAACATTGTTGTGACTATCGGGATGGTTTTGATAAAGTTCTAGAGTGATTCATGGGTAAGACTTATATAGTGTTGTTTCACGTGTCTTTCGCTGTAAAAATAATAATATTATAAGTCAATTTGTAATACATAAGCTATGCAAAGATTCATACTACGTGTATAGCTCCAACGTTGGTAATACAACCCTACCTACCAACCCTTGAAATAGAAATTTACCATCTTACTTCCCTGCCTGTATACATGCAATGTTTCCTACGTCTTACAAAAAGGCGGTATGTGAACGATATTTAATGGAGCATGTTGAAGACAGCTGGCGCTTACGTACGTGACCCAAGTGCCTTATGTGACATGACCGTACATGGCACTCGTAATTTCTGATCGTGGCTTACTGTTATACCCGTGGATACAATGATAAGTTATTTTGATGTTGTTTTGGTGTCTTGTAGTTTTTTTTGAGATTTAGTTTGTCTAATAAACTATACTATTTGCTTTAATATTATATGCAGATAAAAATTACCATTAACTTTCAAATTACTTAACTTCAAAGTTAAGTTTCAAAGATTTAAATAATTATTTTATTACGTTCATATTTTATCGTAAACACCAACCACCCTAGGTAAGGGTATATGACAGTATAATCTCTCTCGCATTGTTTGTTTGTCGTGTTAAATATTTTATCTACTGCCTTTTCATA
Organism: Parascotia fuliginaria; assembly: GCA_963082885.1. Classification (NCBI taxonomy): domain Eukaryota; kingdom Metazoa; phylum Arthropoda; class Insecta; order Lepidoptera; family Erebidae; genus Parascotia; species Parascotia fuliginaria. The sequence goes on from OY720177.1 coordinate 16,895,144, forward strand.
TGATATCATGAACAACATTATTCGCCATTTAATAATTATATCCCCTAAAATATCTTCTGTACATAGTTCGTACTATTTCAAATAAATAAATAAATACAGGTATCCTTGATACTCCTACGATATAGCATCCAAAAAGAGCAACACGAAGGCCATGACTAATTCAGACGACTCGAAACTCACTTCAAGTAACCGAAAACAATGCATTACTAATTCAAAAGAAGAATCCTTCACCAACTTATTTGTAATTCCTTGCTCGGATAACGATACCAAAATATAATTATCTCTGGTTGCTGCTTTAAAATGTTAAGTGAGTATATAACATTCTATGTAACAAGCAATGGATGCGGCCTCAGTAAAATACTCTTTTCCCAAAGGTACCATGCAGTAGTGGTTATTCCCGTGCCTAGGATATGTAAATCAATGGATATAATTGGGAGAGTTTCGGGTGCAATTTCAAGTTTTAGATTATTATTGGCCAAGTTTGTTCGGTCTGGTGGGAATTTGAATAAAACTTTGTCAATGTATAATATGTATGTAGGCTTGATTATTAAATGTTTTAGTTACCTTTGTGTTTTCTTGTTGTAAATGTACTCTTAAGTACTCTAGGTAAATCTCAATGAATAGAGGTGAACTTCTTTAAAAATATCACGACATACTTCTAAAATAAACGCATTTTGATAAAACTACTTTCTGAATAGCTAAAGAGAAAGGCCAATAATAAAACAGTATTTACGCTTGTGTTTGATATTATTACATAATTAAAGTGTTAATGTTAGCCCATATTTTGGTAATAACCTGTATACTAGAGACCCACTTCGCTTCACTTCACGTTGGTTGGAAAAATCGCTAATTTTAGCTTTTCCTAACTGACAAATATAACTTTCATAAATCAAATTTGACTCACATATTTTTTTTATTTAACCTATTCCTTCCCACTGCTGGACAAAAGCCTCCCCCATAGTGCTCCACAGCTCTCTATTGGACGTTGACATGGTCCAGTCGTCCGCAAAGGCATCTAGGTCATCACGCCACCGATTGCGGGGTCGGCCTGGACGACGTCGCCCATCCTGCGACACGCACTGTGTGACGACCTTTACCTTTGCCCATCTGTCCGGATGCATTCTGTATGTGTGGTCCACCCACCAAGACATACATCAGCGATACCCGTAAATAAATCTTACGACTACATAAATCCAAAATAGTCTTTAAAATTTCGTGTTTAGTTGCTGTAGAAATACAAATTCTGCATCATAAAATTTCGTGTTTATAAGTAGTAGTACAAATTCAATTTCATAACTTGATAAAATACCCACGAAGAAGAAACAGAAAAATGTAATAACAAATCCGCGTTTCACTACAAAACAAATAGAACGGTAACAGGCAGCCTCTGAACATTTAACTAGATTAATCTATTCAACACTAATGACGTAATGGCGTTCTTTTGAAGATAACACGATTAAGCTCCTTGCCGTGTTGGCTCACCAATTATGGCAATTTCTGTCTTCGGGTCGCACAACTTGCAATTACACTACTAAATGTTGTCTCAGAATAAATGGTTTAAGTTTGCTTTTACATTCTTGTTTCGTTTTGTGTTAGTAAATAGATGTCATATATAGATTAAGTTTTAGTTGAATGATGTAAGCGCTCTTGCGATGATAAAATGTCAAAAATATTTTCGCTCGGCATACCTTTAGCAAAACGTAGCCGGAGACGGACATAGGCTACTTTTTAGTCCGAAAATCGCTATGGTTCCCGAGTTATACCAATTACTGTGCGGGCAAAGCCATAGGGCGCAGCTAGTATGTACCTATATATTTACAAAAAGTATTTAAGTATATGCATTCTATAATTTATGTTTGCTTTGGGTCTAGATGGCGTTAATAGCATAGTAGCTAGTACTTTTACTATTATGACTATAACATGTTAGGCAAAAATATCTAGTGCTGGGAAAATAAAAGTTGTTGACCAGGAAAGAGATATAAGGCACTCTTTTTATTTACGTAACTAAGTATTTATTGATTTTATTACAATTGATTCGAAATCCAGTTCCAAAATCTTTATAAAATAAATAACAATACTCCACACAAGTTCAAACTAACCTACAATTGTGGATAACGAGTTGGGAATCTTTTTATAAAAAGGTAACTATTTGCTCCACTCCAAGGTGCCTGTGAATTGAATGCCAGAGGACGACACGTGCGTTCATTTGACGTCTCTGCCTTTATTTGCGTACATGCCCTCATATTCCACCTCGTTTAAAAAGCGTCAAGTACGACTAAACCGCTAAAAGCCCGGCAATTTTATATAAAAAATACGATTTTTTTACAACGAAATCAAAGTAACATTTAAGGGAGTGGTTACCACAATAAATAATAACGTGCTAACATCCCAGATATTTATTTTCTTCTTTAATATTCGCTCAAGAACAGAAGTGTCAAATATGTAAAGTGACCGAATACAAACAAAACTGCTAAAACACTGCGCAATATTTGTTGCGCGCGCCTTCTCCGGACGATATGAAAGGGTAACACCGCCTACGGTGCAATGGGGTACAGTGGTACACTGCCACACATTATTGTGGCTAGGTTTTTTATTGCTTTACTTTTTTTTATAATAATTCCATTCAACAATATTGTTAAGACGATGCTGAGGGCCTACTTGAGCGATGACTATGTAAAGGTGGTGAACATTCAACGCGTGAGAGTAGCTAAAGACCAAAGTAAAGATGCAGAGTGGACATTTTTTAGCTGAAATGCAATGCCATCTCAAAATAATGACATACCCATGTACTATCGAACCAAGACAATCATGACCCACCATAAGCTTATTTTGGCAATCAATCAAATGCAAGTAGGTCGAGATTCGCCTGCAAACAGATTACCTTGGCAACGAGCTTGTTATCATTTTATTAAACGCTGACATTTTACTGAGTACACTGTTGTTATGTTAGTATTAAAAACGTTTTAAATGCATTATACACGATAGATACAGGTGTGGCAGTTTTAAGCAAAATATCAGCAAAATAGGTCATGGTTCAGAAACCAGACAAAAGCTCCTCCAATTATTAAATGCTTCCTTTAAGTGTGCAATTGCAATCCGTTTACATTTCCATTACCTCGGCCATTAAACACAAATTACACACTTCAGTTTTTAAATGCATAGCTACTCGACATAGTTTCGTAGTATAAAAATATCAATTTTCGCTAATGACATTCTGCGAGCTTAAAAGTAAGTATAACTTTAACACCCCGTTTAATTTTACTTGCTTTTAAACTGTACCTGTGGGTAGTTAAGCGCCGTAGTCATTTAAGTTGGTTCTTTAATTTTTAAAGAATACTATATGCTACTGTTGTAAGCTTTTATTATATTTTTATATTTATTCATCATCATTATCATCATCATAACTTCACGCCTGTCTCCCATTACTGAGGTAGGCAGAAACTATAGAACGCCATTTGCTGGGCTCCAAACATACCTCCTTAGCCTACCAAATTGATGCCGCGAAATAGTAAACAGTCAGTGGGATCTAGGAGTAGTGAATTTAAACAGATTTCTAACATTATCGGCTTAGTCAGCCGACAGAGATAAGGTAATTATCTCTTTTCGTAAATGTCTTAAGAGACAACTAAGGTAATCAAGTAATAGACACATTCTAGCCCATATTACAAGTTATAAATAATAATAATAATAATAATATTTCAACAACTACACACAACGCCATCTAGACCCAAAGTAAGCATATTATATGCTTGTTTTATGGGTTCTAGAATGCGGATATACATACTTAAATACTTTTTTTTTTGTAAATACATACATATTATACATAAAAACACCCAGACCAATGCAAATAAACATGTTCATGCACCTGAGCGGGAATCGAACCCGCGACCTCTGCGTGGCAGTTCATACACAGTACCACCGAACCAAATAAATAAATACATGCTTACTTTGGATCTAGATGGCGTAGTGTGTAGTTGTTGTGATATTATATTATTATTATATTACTAGCTTTCTGCGGCGTGGTTTTACCCGCGTCTTTGCTTACTGCTCTTGTCCCGTCACCAGCAGCGTGATGTTACATCGCCTATAATCTTCCTCTAGAACTGGACTATTATACAAAAATAATCCAACTGGTAGTTTCAGAGATTAGCGAGTTCAAATAAACAAACACTTTCGCTTTATATGATAGTATAGATTCACGGTTTATCTACTTAAATATTAGAATTTCAGTGATTTGTAATTACATACATCGTTATTGTATATTAATACCGATGTCACAAGACGGGTCAGGTCAGCAATTGAGTGATAGAATTTTTCAAATCCGACTTGTAGTTCTTAAGATTAGCGTGTTCAAACGAACACAAACAAAGAAACTCTTTCGCTTAATATAATAGTATAGACAGCTGCGTTATAAATATCACATTAATACGGTCACCATGGTATACTCCGCCCTTCTTTCCTTACCGAAGTTACTTTGTTCTACATTCAGACGTGCTAGTTAGATTTTTTCTGTAAGTTATCCTACATAATTGCTACAGTTTTATTCTTAAAACTAGCTGTGCCCGCGACTTCGTCCGCGTGGAATAGTGATTTTGAGCAGAATTTTTTGGCTATATCTTTTGGTTTGTTTTGAATTATAAACATCTTCGTTTAGGTGAATAAGAAAAATCTTTACAGTAAATGCTTCTCTATCTACGATATTAGACGTATAGCCATCGCGGATCAAAGCCATACAGGCTGCTAGGATTACTTACACGTGGCAAATCCACATAAAGCTGACCTTGCGAAAAACAGTTTATATTTAGATCCACACTCATTAATTGTCATCGCGAAACATAGGCTCACTGGAAACTGAACTCGTTTAAAACTAAACGGGAAATTGTTTGGAATGAAAGGAATCCGAGGAATAAAAACGCTATAAGTTTTTTTTTTATATTAGCCTGCCAAAGTGCCTCTACTCTGGCTGATGGTAAGCAGTCAGTGGAATTCAGAAGTAGTGGACACCATTCCAAAAGCCAAACTACTGGTATGGTGGCCTCCACTATGGCGGCTTAGTGAGATGCTTCTTCACGCCTCGCTTAAAAGTCCCAGGATGAAAGTTAGGTGGGAACACATGCGCTGGTAAAGAGTTCCAGGTTTTAATTGAGCGACAAAAGTATAAAGTGCTGAACCGTTTGGTTCGAGACCCTTTAGATTGCACTGTGAAAGGGTAGCACTTCAGTCCCGCACGTGTCGTTCTGGATAAAAAGGGAGAGGGTAGAAATAATTTAAAGAGCTGTTGAGAAGACTCTCTGTGGTAAAGGCGATAGAAGACGGCCGTTGAGGAGGTGATGTCTTTTCGCAGCTGTAAAGGCTCAAGGGTCTTAGGCCTCCGGGCTTCCATGATACGGACTGCTCGCAAAAGGCCCCCGTACCGTCTCGAAAATGGTTGCCGGGTCCCACTATCCGGTCACCAACCTGCACGACGAACCACTCCGAGATTATGCGCAACCTGTTGGGGCAGTCTCTTTTTTTTTGGTTAGGTCTAATTGGGCCCTTGTACAATGCCGCGGGCGGCCAGCGGCACCACCGTTTATACGGGTCTCCCTGGCCGGCGGGTTGACCCACACCACCCACACAATGACTCCGCGGATACTCAGCTGGTCCCACACATGCTGCGAGGTTTGTCATCTCTGCATCAGTTGGGCCTCCGGCTCTCGCGCTTACCGAACGAAACGCAATAATATGGATACTATTACTCTTACGTCGAAAACTATGAGAGGGTAGTACATCCCTGGTCGATCCGACCCATTCATGTTGAAACCAGCGTAAATCGACTACTACTATTTCGTAATTCACTTCAATTCCGCCTATTCCGTAATGAAACGTGTTATCAAACATGTTTTTATCACAAAAAATAAAAAATTAAATAAATCCAGAAAATACAAATCTAACTTGTATTTACATTTTAATTTACATTTTAATAAAGAAATAACTAACTTAAAAACAAACTAAGCTAAGCTAAATACATACCACATTTATGACGTGATTATTTAAATTAGCATAACTTTTTTATTTATAAACCGATTGACATGAAACAAACACTTAATGTTAAGTGATGCTGACCACAATGTATCAGCGAAAACCATATTTAAATCTGATAAGCCGTTTTTGAGATTAGCGTGAACAAACGCACAGACAAACAGACAAAAATTGTAACAATCATTGTTTTGGGTTCTATTTGCGTTGATAAAGGTCCCAATAATATTTTTCTCATATATCTTCCATGTACAGACAGCGACCGGTTACAGTTTTATTATATATAGCTGTTGCCCGAGACTTCGTTCGCGTGAAAATTCAGATGTGTGCCTGTATGAGAATATTTATTACCTAATCTTACGGCAATCGTACATTGTATATTAGTAATAAATACCTATCAGTAAAAAACTATAGAAGCTCCATACAAATTTTGTTCCCCTTTATACTCCAGGGAAATAAATTTCGCAAAATCCCGTCTTAGAGAGCACCTATTTCCAAAATTTGAAACTCCTAGCACTTGTAGTTTTTGAGATTTCGTGATGAGATGAGTGAGTGAGTGAGTGACCTTTCGTTTTTATATATGTATAGCTTTTGCCCGCGGCTTCGCTCGCATGAATATCGTTTTTCAATAGACATTTTTATATTGTTTAAATACTGTTTTGCATACTATTTCTAATCTCATCATCATCACCATTCGTACAAACCCTCTTTCACCTACCTAAAGATATCCCCCGTAAAACAACATACAATACACAAAGGCAAATTTTCACTACAATAACTTTCCCCTTCCCCTCCCTTCCCCTCCCTTCCCCTCCCCTCCCCTTCCTTCCCCTCCCGTCTCCCTCCCATCTCCCTCACTTTCCCTCACTTCCCACTCACTCACCACCACTTCTGAGTCCTCACTTTCCCTCACTTCCCTCACTTTCCCTTACGTCCCCTTCACTTGCCCTTCACTTGCCCCTCACTTGCCCTTCACTGCCTCCTCACACCCCCTAAGTTCCCTCTTCCTTTTTTATTTTCACACAACGCCAGCTAGACCCAAAGTAAGCATATTATATGCTTGTATTGTGGGTTCTAGAATACGGATAAACATACTTAAATACTTTTATTTTTGTAAATAGATACATATTATACATATAAACACCCAGACCAATGCAAATAGACATGTTCATGCTACAAATATTTGCACTGAGCGGGAATCGAACCCGCGACCTCACAGTCCATACACAGTACCACCGAAATACAGAGGCAGTCGATTTCCCCCTGACTTTCCCCTCCCTTTCTCCTGACTTCTCCCTAACTACCCCCGCACTTTCCCCTCACTTCTCCCTTCCTTTCCTCTTCCTCCCCCTCCCTTCCCCCTCCCTCCAAATTTCAAGTCGCCAACTTCAAAACAAAGATCTTTCCATACAATATTTCATCCCTTATTTCACTCCTATAAATCCACCCCAGTAAAAAAAAAATATGAGCGTATTTTTTATTTAAATAAAAGTATTTCAAAACAAAATTTCAAAGCTGTAACTTAAAAAATGAAGACGTTTCATACAATCGATTTCATCCCTTTTCATACACTTAAGGGTTGAATTTTTAATAACCCTTTCTTTGTACACTTCTAGACATTAAGACAAACACACCCTCCAAATTTCTTGTCGCTACGACCAGCGGTTTAGGCTTTACGTTGTCTGTCAGTCAGTCAGTCAGTCAGGACAAAGCCTTTTATAATATGTATGGATGGATGGATGGATTAGACGTATAGCCATCAGGGATCAAAGCATACAGGCTGCTAGTAATGCTAACACGTGATAGAGCCACATAAAGCTGACCGAAAAACAGCTAATACTTAGATCCACACCCACAACTTTTAGTGTCTTACCTTTACTTTAATTACTTAATTAATTAATTACTTTAATTAGTCATCGCAAAACATAGGCTCACTGGAAACTGGACTCGTTTAAAACTAAATGAAAGACTGTTTAGAATGACAGGAATCCGAGGAATAAAAACACTATCAGCTATTCCGCAACCTGTTAAAATATCTGCTTCTATAAGATTTCGTAGTAAATTAACGAAAGTTCGATGTGATTCTTTAAATTGGCATAACTTTTTTATTTATGAACCGATTGACATGAAACAAACACTAAATGTTAAGTGAAGCTTACCACAATATATTAGTGAAAACCATATTTAAATCGGATAAGCCGTTTCTGAGATTAGCGTGCACAAACGCACCGACAAACAGACAAACAGACAAAAATTTTAAAAATCATTGTTTTGGATTCTATTTGCGTTGATATAGGTCCCAATAGTATTTTTTCTCATATATCTTCCATGTACAGACAGCGATTGGTTACATTTTTATTATATGTATAGATGTATTACTATTATAACTATTATAACCTATACACTAAAACTGTTGTAAAGATTATATCAGAAATTTTAACACCTTTCAAGGTGAAACTTAAGTGTTTAAATATATTATAAAACGTATACTTAATTTATTATTTTCTCCTACTTACTAATAAGTAAATTATTATGATTTCATATTTAATATTTTATTATACACCAGCTTCCCGCAGCGCAGTTTCACCCGCGTCTTTGTTCTCTGCTCTGCTCCCATCGCCAGTAGCGTGATGTTACATAGCCCATAACCTTCATCAAGAACTGGGCTAACATACGCAAAAATACTTTTAAAATCCAACTGGTAGTTACAGAGATTACCGCGAGTAACAAACAAACAAACTCTTCAACTTTATATAAAAGTATTGATATATTTATTGGCTCGATTAGTCCGCATAAGACCGCTATGAAATCAAGTCTACTTGGAAAACGTCTTTATTCTGTACTGTACATACTTAGTGTAGGTAATCAGTATTCCAGTAGCAGAAGAAATTATCGATCTTTTAATTTATAAGAGTTCATATTCATAGCTGATATTACATACATGAACAGTAAACCATCGGATGGATCATAATAATATTTAGCATTGAACCGTAATCATTTATATATATAGCTTTCAATAAGTACAATAAACAATACTCCTACATTAGCTCTATTTCTCGTAAAAATACACACAATCAACATTCGAACACAAAAGGCGAATAGCATAAAAACCGTCGTCATTAGTACAGCGAGGACGCTTGGCTCAAACATCCTAGTGGGACAGTCATAAGTCGAGACTTGTATAGGTATAATGAGTACGGAGCAATCATCACAATGAATGGGGAGCGAGACGAGAAGCTCGCAGGCTGAATGCCGACTCCTTCGCCGCATCGACGGTTTGCTTAGTAACCATCGTTTATACTAAACACGAGACACTTGTAGGACTTTATACACTCGATTACGCTGGATTGATCTATGTTTGTGCTAAGTTTTTTTTATTAAAAATTTAAGTCGTTGTCGATCATTTGGGAAAAGATAGTCAGAGAGAAGAAGAAAAAGACAGGAATCGAGTGAATAATTAGTCTTTTAGTGCTCTTGATAATATTAGTACTACTTTACTTCGATATTGCATGTGTAGATACTTCTCTGGTCGATCCATCTGATTTGTAGGTCACATTCCAAAAACAAAAAATAAACTGGCAATACATTAGTAAAAATATTGCTTAGTAAATTAAACAATAAAAAGTAAAATGTTTGTTTAATATAGAAATGAAACCCAGTTAACATAACTAAATTAACTGCATGAAATATGTTTCATTTGCTCGTATATCACACTTTTATTTTGGCAGTTGTATATATTACCTTTATTTTCTTTTAATACGTCAACATTAAGGGTAGTTCACATCTTGATAAAATTATTTCTCATGAAAAGCAATTACAAGAAGGTAACTGGCCGATTAGTAACAGTCTCGATTAGGTTTACGGGTGAAACATGAAATGTGTCGTGACTTGTACTCATGTAGGTCTTAGACCAAGTCAATAAACAATTATTAAAATCTATAGATTGACGTTATCACTATCGTAGTGTATTATTTATGTCACTTGAAAATATAATTTTTAATTAGGCAACATAACTTACATTCACAAATTTTAATATAAAATATTTAAACTAAAGAATCTCTAAATTATAAAAAAAATCTTCAATATACAAATAAAAAATAATTACCATTGTCTGTCAATTCATACACATTTTACAGGCACGAACTTTTACAATGATAAATGAATTTTGAAAAAAAAATGCAATAAAAATACCTACATATATAGGTATAGTTAATACAGCTTAATAATCTAAAATTAAATTTTGGCTAAAAATATGTTTTAAAAATAATATTGTGTAGTAGCTAAGCCGTGGACACCCTACAATAAGGACTTCTCTTTAATTTGTCTCGCACTCAACAGACTCTGAAAAGATATGACCTCAACGAATGTAAGAATACTCCGTTTTCATGTACACATCTGTATACATAAATACTACGTACCGTTTACTTTGAAAAATGCAGAATTAGTACAGAAAAAATAAAAAGAAAAAGTAAAAAATTTAATTTCATATAAAACTACTGGTGAAGCCATTATTATATCGCTACCTCCATTTAAAGGAGACGTAACACTCAAGGTCTTTAGTAGATCTTTATTAACTGATTCTAGGTATTTAATTTATTATATTATATTATATATAAATGGTAATAAACTTAAACCTTATTAGAACTACATAAGGTCTAACAAGTACCATAGCGACTGATTTGCTTACAACCTTACAACTCGTGTTAATAACCCTATATATTTCTTGGAAAATATATAGCATCTTCCTTTTTTGATAAGGAAAAGAATACAATAAAATGTTCTTTTTTTTTGCATAAAATATGGTACATATTACAGTACTAATATGTTAAAAATGAGATGGAATAATATTGTAAATATATTCTATACAATTTGTCGCTTGATGACATGCAACATCTCTACAGAATTCTTGCCGTATGTGGTTTTATCAAACTTACTACAATTTATCTTTTTTTTTTTTGACTGACCTGTTGGTCTAGTGGTTAGTGACCCTGACTGCTAAGCCGGAGGTCGTGGGTTCGATTCCCACCCAGGAAAAACCTTTGTGTGATGAGCATGATTGTTTGTTCTGTGTCTGGGTGTAATTTATCTATAATATGTATGTATTTACAAAAAAAAAAATGTATATAAGTAGTATATTAGTTGTTTAGTACCCATAACACAAGCAAATATAATTGCTTAATTTGGGGCTAGATGGCGCTGTGTGCATGTGGTAGAATATTATTATTATTATTATTATTATTATTATTATATAGTAAAAAGACGACCTTTAACTCCATTGCTGAGCTGACCCGTGTTGACATCGGTACTGATAGTATGTTTTACGATGTAATTAAAATTTCTGTAATTCCCATATTTAATTAGACAAACCAAGAATCTATACTATTATATAAAAAAAAGAGTTTATTTATCTGAACTCGCTAATCTCTGAAACTACCAGTCGAATTTGAATAACTCTTCTTGCGTATGATAGCTCTGTTCTTGAGAAAGTTTATAGGCTATGTAACATCACGCTACTGGCGACAGACACAGAGCAGTAAGCAAAGACACGGGAAAAACCGCACCGCGCAAAGCTACTTATTCATATAAATTGCTGAAATTCTCTGAACCATATCAAAATCTGATGCGTGGATTAGTAGAAGTTAGATAAGAAAAATGAAAAACAAAACTGACTTTATATTAATATCGTTTTATGTTCTTAATAACCAATATTTGCGTTGTATAAGGGTTATTAGAATCTGTTTAAATATGTTTAAACTTATCTATTTAGGCAAGTATACATTGCAAACACAATCGTTAAATGAAGACGTAATGAACTCGTTAAATGAACTACTGATTGTGTTTACATAATTTATATTGAGCATGAATAATATTGTTACAAATCATAGTAACATGCTAAAACTAATGTTTAACAATTATTATGAACAAGCTGCGCCCCACGGCTACGCCCGTGCGTAAAATATGTTTTAATATGTTTTATCCCCCGGGAACCAGGCCGATTTTTGGGATAAAAAGTAGCTTATGTCCATCTTCAGTACCGAATCTATCTACAAATCAATTCTCATCAAAATCGGTTTAGCCGTTTTGGCGCTGAGTGGTAACATACACACACACACATACACACATACACATACAAACTTTCACATTTATAATAATAATAGGATTGTGTGAAACTTGGTCTGTGGTCTCCTGTCTTGAGTGTACATGTACAACTACGTCATTTGTTTATACGTGTCGTAAAACTTCGACTTATACAAATTCTAAATTACTCATTCTCTTGATTCTCTTGCTCAAGTCGCACGTAAAACTTCTGCACAATCAACAAATATCGAGATGGGATTCACTACCGTTTACTCTAATTTGTCAGATAGATAATCAATTTATAACAATTTACAAAGGTTAACAGTGCCTACACATACGATTTTGGTAAATCTACAGGCATATTTTGAAGGCGAACTAAGAATAATTTATATAACCAAACTTTTTTATATTCCCATTCTTACATGCGTGTACAAAACAATTTTATTCATGACTTTGATTTTAATTTGGTCTGACTTTCTTTTACACACGGCATTGGATTCCCACAAGTAATTTACCTAATTAAGGTAACAAACAAAAGGTATTTAATAGGACCCTAGTACCTCAAAGGCCTCTAACTTATTTACATTTCTCTAGAGACCCCGTCTTTACCTTTGACCGTGATATGAATTTAACGTATTTATTCTGCTAATCATAATAGCATGGCCGTATATCATAAATTTAGGGAAATTGAATCTTAATTTCAACATTTTACAGGTGTTTTTTCTGTAGCTTGTTTCATGGAGTTGCTACTTTTTTACATAGTACCATGTTATGGTGATTATTAAAATTGTTTTTTATGCTACAAAAAATAATAAAAAAATTACAAAATACGTGGTTTATAACTAACTTTTTTACCACATTAAGATTATCACAGTTTATGTTATTAATAAAACACAGCCTGTAATTATTAAAACTACATACTACTACTAGATACTACTACTAGGTACTAGATACTTTTGCAAAGATAAAATAACCAAAGAACGACCCGCGAACACATTTCACCCGCATAGGATCCTTACTAAAATATTCGCCAGCGTACTAAAATACTAACAGAATCTAGTCTAGGCTAGGCAAGGCTTCGCAGATTACGGCCAAAGTCTGCTTGCTTGATCTTGAGGCTTAATATGACAGTGTTGGCTTTGTTACTCGCTAGTCTACGATGTTGGTATGTGAGCTTTGTATACGTGTATAACATGAGAGATTGTTTAATCACCTAGTTTTATAGAATACTAGCTGCGCCTTATGGCTTCGCCCGCGCGTAAATAAGTTTTGTTCTACCCCTCGAGAACCAGACCGATTTTTAGGATAAAAAGTAGCCTATGTCCCGTCTCCGGCTCCAAATCTATCTACATACCAATTTTTATCGTAATCGGTTTAGCCGTTTAGGCGCTTAATGGTAACAAACACACACATACATACTTTCGCTTTTATAATATTAGTTGAATAGGTAAGTGTATTGTTTGATTTTTTATTTTTTCAACATTATATGCATATTTAACAAAAAAGAGTATGAGTTTCTTGCCAGTTCTTCCCATTGCTCTACCTCATCAGCAAACTGGCTGTAGATTAATTGGCTGACATTTTGTTTTTTTAATTTTGAAGTGTGTCGACGTCTGGTGTACGTTAACCGCGGGTGTGCATCATACAATTGTACCTCTGTATACCTTTAATTAAATTCAGTGTACCTCTTTTATTAAAAATTATAAATAATAATACAAGCACACCCACCGTTCTAACGTTAAAACTGCAGATGTACACTTTTTTTCGATTAGAAGATGCTGTTTCACTTATTTGTTTTTATTTTTATACGTACCTGCTGTATATCTCAGTGTACCTTTAATGCATTTTAGTGTACTTACTTATTTTATTAAAAAGATACATAATAAAACTAGATTTCCGCGGCGTGGTTTCACCCGCGTTTTTGCTTTACTGCTCTGCTTCCGTCACAAGTAGCATGATGTTACATAGCCTATAACCTTTGAAAATGAAAATCGGTCTGGTTTCTGAGGAAGACAAAACACATTTTAGGCGCGGGCGAAGCCGTGTGGCGTAGTTAATTCATATTATTTGTATTGAATTTTGGACACAAAATCGCCTTTGAATGTTTATCCACTGTTGATTTTCCATCTAATAAAACGTCAATAAATATAAATTGAAAAGAACTCATTTTATTTATCTTGCTTTTCCAATTCAAGTTGTTTTGTCTGCCAGCGATATTATCGCCGAACGAATGTACCGCACACAATGAGAATTTTTATTTTAAACGAAATGATGTTTTATTGTTAAGTATTGTTGATTTATATTTAGACTGGGTTTATATTTTTAACAATAAACATTATTAAAAAAATCAAAAAGCCTGCCTGCCTAAATCAAAGTGAAAAGAAAGAAACCACACATACACACAACACACATGCATACATACATACAACATACATACATACATACATACGCTAGAAAAATATTACCCTCCTTGACTGCGCCAGTCAGACAAAAACGCTGCTTCAAGATGATACGGATTTCTTATATTGTGATCTTTTTGAAAATGGATGTAAGAGGCATATGTTCAACAGTACATCTTACGATGGTCGTGATTCTTATATACAATTAATTATTTTATTTATTTATTTATTACACACAATATACAACTATTTTTACAGGTTCGTACCTAATACAATAGTGTATAAACTTATCTAAATCTACTTAAATATAAATTAATTTAAAAAAACACTGAACTATAATTTTTATATTACATAAATACATATACTAACTAAATAATCCAACACAGTAAGCGGCCTTTGTGAATTCACTCAGAGTACAGTTAAACAAATAGTTAATCCTTAATGGGACAAACTCAGCACATTATACTTACATTGTCAAATCAAATATCGAGTGGTTATTGGTCAGCCTAGTGTCAGGATTTGTTCAGGTCGTCCATAGAGGCATCCGACTTGACCTAACGACTGTTATCAACTTGGTAACAACTGGGACCAACTTTAACGTGCCCTCCGAAGCACGGTGACGCTTAGATGAAATACCACTATGTGGACACCCATCCATTGGCCAGCCGCACTTTATCGTTTACCGATCAATGAGCGCAACGAGCCATTAGCGCCTCACTTACACTGTAAGGTAAATAAATAAGTAAAAGATTATTTTCATCAATGGGTATTGATCATAACGCTTGGTCAAGATAGACTAACAATTTTAGACATATTACTAATAAATTAAAGTTACCGTTCTGAAAGTCCATCAGAATTAAATTTTGAAAAAACGATCTAAGTTCAAAGATCCGAATATGTACTATCGAGCCAACTGAATCTTGACCCACTTTTTTGATATGTCGCTTAAAACTGTCAAACTTGTAAGATCTATGTGTACAATTACTGGCCTGTTGGTCTAGTGGTTAGTGACCCTGACTGCTAAGCCGGAGGTCGTGGGTTCGATTCCCACCCAGGACAAACCTTTGTGTGATGAGCATGATTGTTTGTTCTGTGTCTGGGTGTAATTTATCTATAATATGTATGTATTTACAAAAAAAAAAATAGTACCCATAGCACAAGCAAATATAAGTGCTTGATTTGGGGCTAAATGGTGCTGTGTGCATGTGGTAGAATATTATTATTATTATTATTATTATTACAATGCAATTAGGACGTTTTTAACTCTTACTTAAACACACAGTGTTTTACAAACAGTGTACTCAGTATAATGTCAGTTTCTAATAAAATGATAACAAGCTCGTTGCCAAGAAAATCTCTCTTCAGGCGAATTTCGACCTACTTGCACTCAAATGTATAGCCAAAATGAGCAGATGGGTCATGATTCACTTGGTTCGATAGTGCATGACTCAAATAATAGAGGTCAAACAATAAGGTGTTAATGTGCAGCATTAAAACATTATGTTAGGTTAAGTGTAATAATAAATACAGGCAATATACGCCATTTTTTTAAGTCGAAAAGTAAAAATAAAGTTTCTCAACTTTTTGTAACATCGCCATATAATGCGGCTTCTGTAATAAATCAAGAAAACTCTGAACTGTTTTATGATTGAGGTGATTTGTATAATTTACTGATTTATAAAAAAGTTTTTACCTAGAATAGATTTGTTGATTAACTTGTTTAAAATTGAAATTTTGTGACATCTAAATAAAACATTATTGCAAAAGTTCTGGCTTTTCTATGTATTAATTACGTTGTATTGTATGCAGGTGGTTTAAGCCTATTACTAAAGACTAAGGCTATTATGAGCTACTTATAAATTGGTTTTTAGTCTTTATCAATCGTAAATTACGCCGAATATCACATGCCCTCCGAATCAGTATTAGGCACCTACCTACTCGTAATTTATACGATAATACAAATGACACAAAAGTGTATTTCAAAATCTACTAATATTACTATTTTATCCTGTGACTTAGTAGTTCAACTGCCTGTACTTACTTTTTGGTACAGTATCACACTATCAAGTCGACAAATTTGCTTACAAAAGTTTCCATCAAAATTAATATTCAATAGAACTCATTATGACAATGCAATCAAAAAAAGGCATTTTTGTATTGTAATATGCAAACGACATTTACTCTAAGAGTGGTAAAGCAATTTTATGGTCGACTGTACCTACATTTGTTCAACAGCCTTTTGTTTTATGCCTGCTGAATTCAATGCCTTACCTAACTGTAACCGTGTCCACATCTTAGAAATGCTAGTTAAAAATGAAGTAGTGGAAAGACTGAGGTCGTAAACATTTTCGTATTCAGACGGTGCACGGTCCAGTCAAATGTCTAGTTTTAAATACGTTCTACCGACATTCGTCTCATACATACGAAACAAGTGACGCTCGGTGACCCAGTTGGATTTTGGGTGTACGCGTTTAAGGCGTGATGAAATATTTATGTGGTGTTCAGCTTTGGAATTTCCCGGATTAACCAGTGAAAATTGTACGCGTGAATGTATCTCTGTTGTGTGTAATGTAAAGTGGCCATGAACTTTGTTGTCTAACATAGTGTGATTTTAGATGAACTGCTTTGCAATTATTTTTTTTAATTTTACCATAGTTTAACCTTCGCGCGATAAAAAAAGAGTGTGTGAAAAATGTCACTTACTTAACAGGTAAATTCTTGGCTATACCTTTGTCAGCGATTAGCTGACACACTTCTTTGCTGATCTTAACATTCATAAAAGTAATTGTCATCATTTAAGTTCATTTGAATTTGACTTGGACTTTAACGATCTACAGGTTATGATACTGGGCAAGTAAAATTTTAGAGAATATTTTGTTTAAAAAAAAGTCCTTTGCTGGTGATGTCATGATATATAGTAGTAAACAGTATTATTAATCTTCACCAAACTGATAACCTTTGTCTCGTAAAGATTAAAACTTATTATTTCTTACATGCAAAGTTTATATTCTCCTATTAGTATATCTATTTTAGAATACTATTTCATTTGCCAACGTAAAGACTTTTTGTTTCGTAACTATTTCGTTAGCCCAAATAACCTGGACATATCTGTTTGACATCTCTGCATATGTATACCTTGTTTTACCTCTCCTATGTTTCAAAATTTACAATCTTTTGGCCCGCGTACAAAACAGAATCCTATTTGCAGTATGTTTTTTACTGCTTTTGCGGAACACCAAATAACTGATGCACCGGAATCCTCTAATCAGCGCTGGAAAATGTATGGCCCTTTGTTTTCCTTTCCTCTATAAATTTTCTATTAGATTTTTGCAGCCGCCTAATTTTGGACGTGCACGATTTCGTGGTCAACGAAATACCAATCTAAATACAACATTCTGTTTTTAGAATGTGTACGAATAGAAAACATGAATACGAATAGAATGTGCTTTTATTTTAGACAGTCATCTCCACACTGGTTTTTATGGGTGGATGTCTAAAAGTGGCTGTTTTGTTTCATATTGTATTGGACTATACAGGTGGCGAACTATATTATTTTTTTCGTGCTTTATGAGTTTAATATATAATATCACAGTAATAGAATACTCTTTACACACTTATCTATTACAATTATGTAAAGTAGATTATAAATTTCTAAAGATTTCGCAACATAAATAACAAAATGATAATTAACTGGCAACTCTTGAATAAATATGTAAGAATTACATTTTATTTACGTACCTAATAATTAATTTTATATTTATGCACAAGTCTTTGATATTTAAGCAATCTATTTACACGTTTAAGCGCACACAATAATAAGAATAGACTCAAATGAAGAATTAAGTTTTCCTCACACTTCCACTTCTAAGTTTACGCTATTAGCCATACGAACCTGTCAAAGCCACACAACTTATTTCTATTCCTATCCACAAAGAAAATTTTATCCCTCTTTTAATCTAGCATGAAAGTCGTTGCAACCGCACTTCGTCACTATTGCAACTGTATTTCTTTGGCTCAAAGCCTCAAAGTGTCTCGTTAGTGTGTTTTCAAATAGTCTCGCTCGGCCTGCGACCACTCCATACAATCTTTTCAACTATTATATTGAGATGTTGATTGCTCTCTGCGGTCGCTTCGGGAAATTACCGCTGCATTTGAAAATTTATAACTCGATATTTATGGTTTTGCTATTGTGTGATCAGATATGGATATAGTATAAATTTATTTAAGTAAATGTTTGATTTCGTATTATTTTATGAAACTCAAATTCGAATCATTTATTACATTTTGATCATAAAGTATGATGCTTATGAAAAGTCAAAATTACATGAAGTCAGCTAATCCTACAGCCAGTTCGCTGACGAGCTATGAGAAGAACTGACAAGAAACTCACGCTACTCTTTTCATTCTCCAGATAATTACAGTTTTTGTATGAATAACAATTTTAACACTGAACGCAACCAAAGAACTATATAAAGTAATTATTACAAATCAACCAATTAATTACCAAGATAAAAAAAAGAAAAGAGAGGATTTCAATTATTTAGTTTCATCTAGTGTGGTAATTTGTCTACGCATTCTAATTAAAATGATAAATGCATCTCCTGGTCATATTGAACTTCAAGGTAATATTGGATATTCAAAGTCAAAGTCAAAGTCAAAGCATTTATTTCATTTTGATCATAAAGTATGATGCTTATGAAAAGTCAACATTACATTTTGTCAGCCGATTGACCTACAGCCAGTTCGCTGACGAGGTAGAGCTGTGAGAAGAACTGGCAAGAAACTCACGCCACTCTTTTCAATTACCAGATAATTATTGAATGAGTTACAATTTAAACACTCAACGCAACCAAAGAACCATACAAAGTAATTATTACAAATTAACCAATTAATATAATACTAAGATTAAAGAAAGAAAAGAGAGGATTTCAATTATTTAGTTTCATCTAGTATGGTAATTTGACTACGTATTTTAATTAAATTGGTAATTGCACCTCCTGGTCACATTTCACGACAAGGTAATACTGGATTGAATATTAAATGTATGCCGTGCCAAGATTGACCAGTCATCCCAAGTAGCATTAACAAAGTAGTATTAACAAATATATACCGTTAAAATGGTAATCTCGGTGATTCTCTATGCCGTGTACAAACAAATGTGAATCCATCAGTATCACATAGGGCCCACCCAAATGAAGATATTTGCCGCAGTCATTATGTTTAATGATAGCGATAAGTTGATTTTTAGTACTCAGATTTTGCACTATTTACCTCTTACAATACCCAATACTAGATAGAATGGTTTCATGTCCTAAACATATTCTGGTGATGATAAATCTCAATTGTCCAATATATTATTAATACATTTTGTATAAAGCGAAAGAGTTTGTTTGTTTGTTTGAACAACGTTTTGCGCTAATCTTTGGAATTACCAGTCACATTAGAAAAATTATTTTCTTTTGCGTA
This sequence comes from Parascotia fuliginaria, assembly GCA_963082885.1. Lineage (NCBI taxonomy): Eukaryota > Metazoa > Arthropoda > Insecta > Lepidoptera > Erebidae > Parascotia > Parascotia fuliginaria. Next base: position 16,915,105 of record OY720177.1, read on the forward strand.
TGATAGCCTAGTTCTCGGGGGAGGTTATAGGCTATGTAACATCACGCTTCTGGCGACGGGAGCAGAGTATTAAGCAAAGACGTGGGTGAAAGTTATTATATTATAATCGTTTGTTCTGTTCTGAAACAAAATCTCTCTAAAATAACTCTTACACTTAATAAATTAAAGGAATAATAATTTATGTAATTAATTATTTAATGTAATCTGAGAAATATAACTGTGGTATTACTACATAAATTAAATTTATTAGTAATTAGTAATGTTATTGGATACGTTCCAGTAATTCCTCTGAATATTACATGATAGTAGGTTACTGGGGTGATATTTTAACGTCCAATTTTAATTATTATTAGTGTCTTAAGTAACATGAAAATGTAATTTCAGAAATTATATTTCGAGGTCGTGATACTGTTACGGACGTTAGGGATCGGATCATTTGGTACCAAGATATACACGTCATAACTTTTTTATGTAATAAATTAACCTTGACTTCACCGTTGGTCTAATGGTTAGTGTAACTTACTACGACGCCGGGTGTCGTGGGTTCGATTCCCACGAAAGGCAAATATTTGTGTGATGAACATTCGTATTTGTCTTCAGTCTGAGTGTTTTCTATGTATTCTAAGTATGTATTTACAAAAAAAAGTATGTGTATTATATTTCAGTTATCTAGTACCCATAACACAAGCTCTGCTTAGCTTGGGGCTAGATGACGCTGATAAAAAAAAACCCATGAGTTTTAGTTTATTGTTTTACGTAGGCATGATGACATGTAAATAATAAGTAGGTTTATGAACGCAGTCGTGTCCATGGGTTAGTTCTACTCATGTTACAAAGTACGATATAAAATAAAATAGACATTCAAAAAAAAAAACATAAAAGTTATTATTTGCAAGATAGCGCTGTGAAGTTGTTAGGCAAAACATTTCTATATTAAATCTATACTATTATCAGCGAAAGATTTTGTTTCTTTGTTTGTTTGAACGCGCTAATCTTCGGAACTACCAGTCGAATTTGAATATATTTCTTTTTGCGTATGATAGCCCAGTTCTTGAGGAAGGTTATAGGCTGTCTAACATAACGGTACTGGCGACGTGAGCAGAGTAGCAAGCAAAGACGCGGGAGAAACCGCATCACGGAAAGGTAGTTTGACAGAGATAGCATTAGACTAGCTGCTTAAAATCAAGTGAAGTTTCAGTATTTAGGGGTAACTCAGCTGAGCATAACGGTCTCCTTTGTTGTTTAACTATTTGACACAATGTATCACGACAATTAACTGCCACCTAAATCGCCCATTATTAAAACGCAAGATATTATCGGCAACGCAAACAAAGACAATTCATTACTGCCGTATTGACATGCCTGCCTACCCAACATAGTTTAAGGCATGAATATAGGAAGTATAGAACTTTGTAGATGATAATATCTATTGAATGTCTCAAAATTGAATTGTAAATAATTTTGTACATTGTCGCCCTCGCTTTGCTTCGGTATCAAAAGTTTAATTCGATATCACAACAATAAATATCATTGCAATTGTGTCGTTTTGCATCATTAATATTTTCAAAGGCACTTAAAATATTGAATAATAAAATATAGCCTATGTTACCCGCCATATTTGTAGCTTTCTAAATGTGAAAGAGCTTTTTAAATCGGTCACGTAGATTTTGAGTTAAATCGCAACAAACATACAGACAAACATACAAAAAAACTAATCTTTTTCTTTATAATATTAATAATAATAATAATAATAATAATATGTGGACACTATCACACATCGTCATCTAGTCCCAAGCTAAGCAGAGCTTGTGTTATGGGTACTAGATAATTAAAATATAATACATATACGTACTTTTTTTTTTTATTTTGTAAATACATACTTAATATACATAGAAAACACCCAAACTGAAGACAAATACAAATGTTCATCACACAAATATTTGCCTTCCGCGGGAATCGAACCCACGACACCCGGCGTCGCAGTCAGTTACACTAACCACTAGACCAACGGTGCAGTCATATTAGTTTAGATAGATATATTTTATGACTAATGATCCTAAAGAATTTGTTCCTTCAGAAAAAAATTACAGTACTGCAAAGCGTTACTTACAACAGTTTAATAGTATGACATTTTGATTACAACACAAAGTAATAGCAGACATTTCTAATTAAATGCACACGTAACCATTAATTAACCGGGTTCGATCGCGCCGCCAATAATAGACTAATTAAACGTTTGAACATCTGCCAATGCGTATTTGTTACTTCGATGAGTTGCAACGTTTTAGCTTGCTAATTATAATATCTCGTAGCGTGGCAGTCGAGCTTTGTGACGTCAGTCAGCTTATGTCCGAATCCGTATTGGATAAAGTACAGTCCTCAGGCATACATTATTGGTAAAGAAATAGAAATATAATAGGTGTTGGGAAGTAAGCATTCCACCGGCTATTATCGAAGTTTAATACATGCTAACTACTTTGATTTATTTGTTGATTCTGTTGTCCGTTTTCTGCTAATACTTAACAGTCACGTCATATGTCATTAACGATGGAGTAGTTCTATATATTCTGAACTGGATACTATATTATGTTAAAACATATCAATAATAATAACTTAATCATAATTGGAATGTGATATAAAAGCAACCGTCATTCTGAAAATTCTTCAAATAATATCGCGGCAACAATCACAAAAACAAGTGACGAACGATTCGAAAAGTTCGCACTGAACGCTCAATTAAATCGAGCATTTCGCGAATCGATTTTAACTCGCTATTCGATTGAATACCGATTGTTATCTACACTCCTGAGTAAATTGATAAGTCGAAGAACCGCTCGTAATGAATATGCGATTAAGCTAAGAAAGTTAATATTGAAAATTAAGTCTAGGCGCTATCTATATTTGCCTATCCTTCGAAGCATCTGTTTTAAGGAAAATTGAGATATTTGAACTTTGTTCTAATACTGAAGATCCGAATTATACCAAAACTATACCCTTGTTTTATAGGTTTATTCCATCCAGTCCTACCAGTAGTTTGATAGGCAAACTGTTTGGAATTAGGGATTACACTTAAACAGTCTTGCGTCATATTATGATAACCTGTGGTTTAGGCACCCGCCTCTTGTACACAAAGTTGTTGAAGGTGCAAATCCGGACAAGTGACAATGTTTTTTACAATTAAACTTGTGAGTTTGCTTTGGATATTACTGCCTTACGATAAAAAAGCATCGTGAAAAACCAAGACGGAAATCTTGAGCGTCTCCGTGTAGGGAAAACCCTTTACTATGCAGTACATGGAAAGGACGATACCTAAAATACCCCTTCCTTAATCCAACATAGATTGTCTTTAATATTATATCAGTGTTACCAAGACAGTGTTTATTACACAAGGTACTCGAGATCCCTTTATTGTGTTATATGTTCACTAAGTGTTTTAGTGTCTCTTGCTTGTACACAGGTGTCGGGTGGCTAAATAATTAACCATGCATGCTTACAACCAATGTACAATGAAAACTGATATGTCTGTGTTATATAAACCTGTTGAGAAACAGTCTGGAGGCTGTATACCTCTGTGATCTTAAGGAGTTATTATGTACTATAGAAGCATCAAAGTGTGATTGTTGAGCTATGGTTTTGGGTTTCATTCGCGAATTGAATCTCACCCGTTACACTGCCAAAAGGATAATGTTGTGTACTCTTATGTATCAAATAAAGAAATATGTTTATTTTGTCAGGGGCCCTACCAAAAACTCTTAAAGCAATATTATTGTAACTTATTTTGTCTCTATCCTTGTTTTTAATGGTACAAAAGAAAAAGACAAAAAACAATGTAAGATTAAAATAATACTGATTTAAAAGGTGGTGGTAAGCCCCCAGGTCGGTTTATAAGAACAGCAAGATATATTGTTTACATAACTACCGCAGGTCGGTTACATCGCATATTATTATTATTTATAAAAGAGTTTTTCTAAAATAAACGTAGCCTAAGTTACTCCTTATTAAATCAGCTACCGTCCCATCAAAATCGGTCCAGCCATTTCAGAGATTAGCCGGAACAGACAGACAGACAAAAATGTTATTTTGGTGTATGTACCGTATATATATTCATATACATGTAGTAAAAAACGGTTATTTCAATATTACAAACAGACACTCCAATTTTATTATATGTATAGATGCAAACTGAAATGGATTAAACTAATTTATATTGGTAAGTCTGTGCTATACTTAATTGGATATAATATAGTTATGTTTTCATTTGATTACACAGTGTAGTGATTGATACCTAACTCTTAAACAAATAAATTGATTAATTTGACACACGTTCCGGCATTATTTGTAACCTGTACCCATATAATCATATTGCATCACCAATTCATTTACACACAATTTAATTGGTATCTTATACAAAATACAAATGACATTGTAACTTGAACATTATTTGATTAATTGTCAAATGCCATACCATCAGGGATACGAAGCGACGTCGCGCGATAGTTTGAAAACTTAATTTATTTGCGTATAAGTAAATACAATTGGGTTTCAGTTATTGACAGTAACTGGAATTTGATTTTGATGATACGATTTGCTATAGAGATGATACTAATGAGCAGACCAGTTTCAGTCGTATGCTCAGTTTTGTAGAGTTGATTTTTAAGTAAATAGTGTAATTTTCGAACATGTGTGCTTGTGTAGTGGCACTTAACATTCTGTGTTTCATATTAACGTCAAGGAAATGCGGTTTGAGCCAAAAGGCACTAGTTTCTTCGCGTGTATTGTTTCTCTTTATAAATGTTTAAACTTGTATTCTTACAAAAATTGACTTTACACATTTCTGACGGTGAATTTCATAAAATCTATTTATAACTTCTTGTTTATATATCAATATAAACAAGAAGTGGTGACAAACAAATTATTGTTTATCACCACTTAGCGCCTAAACGGCTAAACCTACGGTATGTAGAGAGAGATTCGGTGCCGGAGACGAACATAGACTACATTTTATACCAAAATTTCCGCGCGGATGAAGGCCCAGGGCGCTGCTAAATACTATTTACTTAAGGCATAATAGAATATCTTACGGGGGACCGTGGCGGCTGGTGTTCAGTTTTAATTTTATAGTCGTACCGAATTTATGTAGTTTTTTTACAAACGTTTCGATCAACGGAGATTTTTTTTGTACGCAAACTATTTTATGATTCTGCATTGTCTAGGTACTAGTAAATTTTGTGGGAAACAAAGTTCATGGGATCGTTTCTCCTAAACGTCAATACAAACTAATGCCTCGATATTGGTTCCCACGCATCGTCACAAACGAAAAGTTATTAATACTCCTTCAGCAAAACTTGATCAATTAGCTCTTTATATATTCCAAATGTAGTCAGATCCTTGGGAAGTAACGGTTGGTACTGTGTTATGCGAAGTTAAACGTTCAATTTGCATAGAAATTATATCGTCTGCTTGTTCATAGGAAATTTTCCTAATTAAAACGCCTTCGGTTCTGGGATTTTGTTCCAATTAAAAGTTGGTTCGGGCGCTACAAGCGTGCTGTATTGATAAATTTTGCGTATTAAGTGATTGCGTTCGTATCATTAGTTTGTGATTGGGTATCGATGATCAATGATCGGCATGTTGTGTGATTATGTACCTATTTTTTTTTAAAGTAAAATATCATGAAATATAAGTAAAATTTAAGTAGTAATAAGTAATAGTTTTGTTCTATTCGGTAAGAAAAGTACGTAGTAGAAATTATTTTGCCATAAAAATATATTTTAACAAATGTTTACCCAGTATACAGATAATTGATTTCAATATCATCTGTGTAGTATATTAGTACCGAGCTTTGGTCCTCGGTTTAATGCATGTGTCGCGTAAAGTGCTGTTGACTATTTTGCTTTACAAAATGGTAGATATCAATTCGAAGCTTAAAATTATGCTCAGCAAATAGGTATAGTATATGTCATACTTTATGTCTTCATCTGAATTATAACAACCTAGAAGTGAATATACTAAAATAAACATAAAATTCGCATCATACGCTATTTTGCAAACTGTTCTTTACAAAGCAAATAAAAGCGCATTAGCTCGTATTGTACTACTTAAACAAAAAGGGCTGTTTTCAAAATAAAATGCGTACAAAATTCAACGTTAAATGACGAGGAGAAAAGTTGTTAAATTATATTTTTTCTTGTCCTCCCCTCTTGTGGGCTCTCGCAAACTTGCTTGTGTTCCGACGGGGCCCCAGAGAGAACCTTTTGGACAATAAATTCATTAGGACAAGCCTAGATATACACGTATCTCTATTTAGTTGTTAGACTATTAGTTATGATGGTCCAAGCAGTTTTGACTAGTTTATATATTGTGTGATATGATGGCCTAGTGTGTGTAGTAGTGGCACCCGCTTAGTATACACGTTGTGGATTTGATACCGTGCCTTTACTTTTTCTATTCAAATGCCTACAAATGATCACAATAGCTTTTTTAAACTTACCTTAGCAACAAAAAGAGATACAGTTACATTACTTTTTACCCGACTACGGCGAAGCCAAACGGAGGGTTATGAATTTTACGGGCTATGTATGTATGTATGTTCATCTGTTCCTTCGTATCTTTTAAGCTAGCCATTATAATTTGACAAATAAGGTATCATTAGAAACGTCTTGACCGTCCGCTGGTTATAGGCTTTGTTACGTCTTGCTAAATTCAATATGGTGCCCCCTGGAGGACATAAAGTAATTGAATTAAAAAAATATATGTTTGAAATACATTGTGATGGGTATCAAATGATATGTTTTAATTCACTGATTTTAAATAAATGTAAGAATATTTTCTTGTTTTGTACTTTTAGAAGCACATTCCTTACCGGAGATGGGTTTTAGTTTTTAAACTTATTTTTTTATGTAGTTACGTTTTATTTTGAGACGACAGTCTTATGTCATATTTTCTTCAAGTTTGAAATAAATTGTTTTATTTTATTGGGTCTTTATGGGTAAGCTATTAAAGCAACCTTGTTGAAAGACAGCTTGGGTGACGATGCGGACAAAAACAAGTATAAAAATAAACTTTATTTACACAAGATACTAAGCAATTGTGACAAGTGCCAATGTTTTACATTAATGTAACGACAGCACATAAACCAATAACCGAGATATTCCAAAAAAAACTCGATTACGCATCACTCGACCCAAGGGGTCAAAACCGTAGACCTCCAATGTCAGACGTGCATGTCACTATTAAACCAATGAGGTGACAAATAGTTTAACACTGTTATCGAAAATCTCCATTTGCTACAAATGGAATGGAAATATTATATTTGAAAAAGAATCAGATTTTAGATGTGGATTTCTGAAAAAGTATAGGTAAGTTCTTTTTACTATGTTAGGCTTTTTCAATTAGGTTAGGTTTAGGTTATTTCATCTAGATTGGTATCATCGTAGCTTCAGGTATGTGTTGTAAAATAAGTTTGAAATTTGTATACTATAATAATGACTTTGGCTTTGCATGAATGACTACGAATAAAAAATTCCGAGTTTCTTGACCTACAGTCAAGATTAGTCATAAGCTGTGTTGAAATACAGACTAAATAACTTTGTGTGATGGTTATTTTCTTTTTTTGTATTGCTGACCGTGGCAGGCGAGTAAACAGCCCACGCTATGGTAAGTGGTAACTGTCGCTCATGGACGACTCAGAGTCTCTAGCATTGCTTCTGCAATGTCAGGGACTGCCGACTGGTGAAGCCTCTGTCTACCGTAACGGAGTGGGTGAAAGGATTGAAGGAGGTGAAAAAAAGGAAAGGGAAAAATGGGTCTTTTATTATTTTACTCTTTTTTACTTATTGTTTCTTGAATGATACAATTCAAAGTAACACAATACTCAGACTCGAAAAAATTACTTGTAAATTAAACAAATCAAACCCACAAGTCAAGTGTGCTACGAAATTGCTACGCTATATTGCTACGATAGAGCTACGCCTACGTAGCAGTGAACCAATACGCGATATTTTTTTTGCGACTGTTATATTTACAAAAGAATAATAATAAAAATATAATAATGTAGTACTACCTAGTAAAGAATTAGAAGCCAGTTACAATGTAAAAAATTGGCAAAGTACAAATGTTCTATTAGTATGTCAGCAACACACATTTCCATTACCTAAGCATATTAAACTACGTACACGTCATAATATATTATGTAGATATATATCACGACAACCGCACAGCCTGTAAACACAATAAATTATGTAAATTATTTGTTTTATCACACAACATGCCGCCCAATCGTTTGCACTTTGTCTCTATAGATCAAAACACTCGTCGGCTGTAAACTTTGACATTACACTAAATTAGTATGACGGATTCGACTGTAATAGTATATGCTTTTATCAACTTTATGCCAAACATCTTAAAGTTGCTAATGTCATGTTTGGCGTATAGTCTATTGTTAAATATTATCTTACTTCTTACTAATATTATAAATGCGAAATTTTGTGCGTGTGTGTGTAGGTTTCTTACCATTCAGCGCCTAAACGGCGGCACCGACTTTGATGAAAATTGTAACGTGATAGATTCGGTGCCGGAAACGGACATGCCTACTTTTTATCCCGAAAATCGGTCTGGTTCTCAAAGGAGACTATACATTTCAGTTGCGTGCGAAGCCGTGGGGCGCAGCTAGTTTTGAATATGTTACATCAATATTTTATATATATGTATATAAGTATATCGTTGTTCATCGTCGAAGATAGACTACCTACACCATAAATATGATTTACGAAGATAATTTACAGGTATCCTTCTCTTAGAAAATAATTGACTCGAAATCTTCATTCTGGTATTTTATTTCATAAGTATAAAATCAAGATGATGTAATTATAACTTTGGTATCATTAGAAAACTCATTTTGACTGCCTCTGTGGTTCGGTGGTACTGTGTATGGACTACTACGCAGAGGTGGCGGATCCGATTCCCGCTCTGTGCAAATATTTTTGTGCATGAACATTTCTATTGGCATTAGTCTGGGTGTTTCTATGTATAAAATGTATGTATTTACAAAAGAAAAGCATTTTATATGTATATCCGCATTCTCTAACCCATTTCACAAGCTATATAATATATGCTTACTTTGTGTTTAGATGACGTTGTGTGTACTTGTTGTGATATTATTATTATTATTTAGGAATATTATGGAATACTATGCTTTAAATAAGTACCTAATACAAATTTGTTAAGCCTTTGGAGAAATAATAAAGTTGGTTTAAAACCTTCGTGTAAAATAGACAAAAAATTCCTATTAAAAACCTCTTAGACAAGAAAAGTTACGATAACAAGTTAATCTACATATTCCAATGTATCGCTGTACCAAGGTTGTTTTTACACGGTCTTTATACCTTCGATTCAACGATTCCCCTACTAAGACTTGTTAGCTTAAGTACTTTGCAGAATATTCATAGACTAAGCGATGCTTTTAAAAGGGAGCGTTGAGTAGTTCGGTTAAGATCTACTTCGATATCGGGCATTAATTGAATAAAACGCAGTGTTGGATCGAAGAATACCTTGGAAGCATCAAGTCCACCTTCATGAATATGGATTCATGTTAAAGTGTTCTTGGCTCTTCAAAAAGTGAAGTTATTAAGTCGATGGCCATTAAATCGGAGGTCAAAGAACGTACAATTGCTGAATGAGGGTCTGTGAGATTTATCGGCTTCCTAATTGATAATTTATTACACTGAACCGAATGAATTCGTAAGTTTAACTTTGTGAAAAATGTTTAATCTCTGTAAATATCTATTTCTTATAATTTTTAATATAATATTTACCTAGTTTATTCTTTGGATTTTCCCGGATCCATTGAAGTAGGAACAAAAGAGTCTACGTATTTTAGAACACAGGATTCGTTGAATCTACTTTTGGACTTCTGCCAGACGTTATCGAATTCATGTAAAAGATGGAAATTGAGGTGAGAAATGCAAGCAAAATGTGTTTTCGTTTCTATTGTACAAAAATTTAAAACATCGCGAGTAGTGAAGCGAATAAAAACACATTATGTAAATTATTTGGATGTTTTCAGTTTTCGATGTTTTTTTGGTTGCAAGGAATATTAAAGTACGTTCCTTTTTCTCGATTGCCGAAGTCGAGGAGGGTAATGTTTTTCGAATATAGAATTAAAATAATTTTTATGCGTTGTAGCTGATATTCCAAAACGAGTAGGCAGATGTGAGATACACCAAATTTATTAAGTTTAAGATTTTGTGTAATATACGAAGTCTTTAGGCTATATTGCTATATTACATTTAGGACACAAATCCAAATAATATGTTTAGCTTATTCGGCCATTATACATATTTTTATGTCAAAGATACTTTAGGTGCCAAACTTTCTTCTTCTTTCATGTTAAAAGGCTTGTCACCTTTTTAATAAAACTTTTTTTGGCCCAAACAATAATCAGTACAACATTTTATTATAGTGTTGACTTAGATTACTTACCAGTTCTTGTTGAGTGGCCCATTGCGCAAGTCGGCGCATAGCCTATTCTTAAATCTGTAGTCCATGTTTTCATATTAGGAGCTTATTAAAACACTCAACAACTTCCTGAATTCTATTAATTACTTGAAAATACTTGGTATACCGTTATAAATTACTTCCCAAATTTAAATGCAAGGTATTTCATTTATATTCACTGGTGGAATTTTGCGTCGAGGATTCATATTAATATTGTAAAGTAAAACAAAAGCTGTTTAGGTTGTTTCTTGCTAATATTTATGTTAAATTTCCATTCATTGTTTTGAGTTGATTTTAATTCGTGCCTAACGATTTTTAATAAGCTATTTTGGTTTATCCTTCGAGTAGCTCTAGAACGTTCATTGTTGAATTATTTCTTTGATTTGAAACACACTGCAACTAGCATCTTGCGATCGCCATCATTAAATCGTCAGTACTTTTTATTGGTTAATTTTTCAGGTTCTTTTCTTTTTGTTAGTGAAATCATATTTCAGTACTGATTATACTTTCTACTAGTTTATATGGTCAGAGCTTGATGGTGGTGGCGTGGTGCGGGGATTTGTTCAGGTCACCCAATTTTTTTACTTCGTCTCATTGTAATGAGGGTTTTCTAAAATGGCACCCACCATGTGGCAGCACTGAGGCGTCAGGTCCAGGCATTAGTCAAAGCGCTTTCAACCGACCAATCAACCGTGAACCGTGATTTCAAACTGTGAATGAATTTTGAATTTGGATTTTAAATTTTTGTGAATGGAAAATCTTTACCAAGTGGCGCCAACTGGTAGCAAAAATTGAAACCCTCATTTGAAACAAACAAAATAAATTGCAAAACTACAAAATTCTTTGAATCTAAAAGTTCAAGCAGTAAACTTCGAGTGGTGAGGACAAAAATGTACGTTTACAGCGAACAAATGAGGCCAATTGGCCCTGAATAAATTTCTATGACAAAGTGTTTGGGTTAATTACTAAAGGTCCGACGAAAATGGAGCAGTGCTTTGTAATCCCAGTGGCGATGACTAATTCGTGAAATTGTTTCGGTTTTGTTTGGGTTCTGAGGTTCAAACCTTACTAATGAGCGCTGGTATACCGCGTGCCTAACGATTTTTAATAAGCTATTTTGGTTTATCCTTCGAGTAGCTCTAGAACGTTCATTGTTGAATTATTTCTTTGATTTGAAACACACTGCAACTAGCATCTTGCGATCGCCATCATTAAATCGTCAGTACTTTTTATTGGTTAATTTTTCAGGTTCTTTTCTTTTTGTTAGTGAAATCATATTTCAGTACTGATTATACTTTCTACTAGTTTATATGGTCAGAGCTTGATGGTGGTGGCGTGGTGCGGGGATTTGTTCAGGTCACCCAATTTTTTTACTTCGTCTCATTGTAATGAGGGTTTTCTAAAATGGCACCCACCATGTGGCAGCACTGAGGCGTCAGGTCCAGGCATTAGTCAAAGCGCTTTCAACCGACCAATCAACCGTGAACCGTGATTTCAAACTGTGAATGAATTTTGAATTTGGATTTTAAATTTTTGTGAATGGAAAATCTTTACCAAGTGGCGCCAACTGGTAGCAAAAATTGAAACCCTCATTTGAAACAAACAAAATAAATTGCAAAACTACAAAATTCTTTGAATCTAAAAGTTCAAGCAGTAAACTTCGAGTGGTGAGGACAAAAATGTACGTTTACAGCGAACAAATGAGGCCAATTGGCCCTGAATAAATTTCTATGACAAAGTGTTTGGGTTAATTACTAAAGGTCCGACGAAAATGGAGCAGTGCTTTGTAATCCCAGTGGCGATGACTAATTCGTGAAATTGTTTCGGTTTTGTTTGGGTTCTGAGGTTCAAACCTTACTAATGAGCGCTGGTATACCGCGACGATTTTACGCACGGTTTTTACCTGTTCTCTAGTTGAGTGACTTGAATTTAGCGGTACTTTTACTAAGTGATGAGTATGATTTTTAGTATTTCTAATATTTATTGAGGTTGCGAAGAGAATGTCTCTTCGCACCTCACCTTTCGAACCTGTAGATTTTTTGTTTAGTTTGATTGTTTTTATATTTACCTATCAAAATGACATCACTCAGTCTAAAAAAATGCAGTCATTGCAAAGGTCACAAAATGCTTTTATGGCATATGGTTGCATAAAGTTTGTAAGATACTTTTATACGTCCCGTTAAAAAAACTGGAATTAAAATTATAGAACGAATCACATGCACTGGTTATTTATATACGTCGTCTAATACGTTGCTGAAGCGCTGTCAATAATAGTCATTTTGTAGAAGCGATTCAGCGCTGAATGATCCTTTGACTAATATCGGGTTTTCAAATAAAGATCGTTTAAAGAAAGCCACTGCTACTCAACCATACTTTAGCTTCTTTAAAGGAAACTCATCTAGACGGTTGAGTTCATTGTATATCTCTCAAATAAATACCCAGGTCATATATTTCAATTAGTTTCTATATACCTTCAGCTATTTTTCCACGCGCTATCGAGTTCACTCGAGTAGCTCCTGGTGCAGTAAAATAAACATCGGCGTACAAAAGCAAATATCTGAAGTAATGGGACTAGGAACTTGGCTTGCGTTAATTTGTTTCAGAGTGAAGTATTTATTCTTAAAGTGAGATAAAATGAAATTAATTAATGACTTGTGTTTTCATGGAAGGTTGAAAATGAAGAAAATGTCTGCCTTTGTGTCAGTTGCACCATTGCGTTGCATTCATGACTTCGACCATTTTTAGCGTAAGATCTATTATACATTCATTCATCATATTATTCATCATTATATTATATATTCTGATTTTATACAACGCATCGTTTAGCGCTGATTCATTATATGATAAATAGCGATTCAGCGCTGAACGATCCATTACATAAAGTCGATTGAATAAAATCTTTGATGTAAGTTCGAATATATGTAGAGAGCGGAATATCGTAGAAGATTCGTTGCGTGATAATTTCTATCATTTTCTAATTTTCGAATAATGTATGTTCAGAATGGCTAATATATTCGTATTGTGTAATATGTTCACATTTGTTGCAAACGACTGTATAAAAGAGAATAAAGTTCTCTATTGATAAACTTTAAATGTAAAATTGCTTCGACAAAAAGTAAAGTTAATCAAGTTAACTGTAGTTTATTTATTTATTATTTATTTATTTATTTATTACTCTTAAACTTACATCTATCTTTACAGGCAAGCCTAATGCGACAGAGAAGTTGAGCTTTTTATCTAGTTTATAACTATATTTATTTCTACATCCTAATACATGATTAAAACTAACCTAAGTACTGCAGATGCAATAAGCAGTCTTAGTAAATTCGTTCAGTGCACATGAAAACAGATCTATCCGGTCAGACAGCGTGTTGAGCACACGCAACGCCCGCACAAGCGGCGCGCGCTGCAGCAGGTTGGTGCGTGCGCAAGGCACAACCAGCAGCGGGTATTTAAATATGTAGTTAACTGTAATCATCAAACAAAATGTCAAAGTTAACAAGAATCTATTTTGTTTCTTGTAACTCATCGTTTGTTTAGTAGCCCCACACAATACTTATGTCACGTACAGTATGCGGCTCTGATTTACGCCTCGTCCCTTACCCTGGTCACGTGAGACATGACGTCCGTCGATACTAATCAGATAAGGTTTTAGCCCCGCCGGTTTTATGGCCTGAGAATTATACACGTAATAAGTTCTGACCCTCAGTTTTAGGGTTGGCAATTTCGATGTTTAATCTAACTTTTGATCTGATTAAGTACAAAGTTTTTATTAGATTGCTTACTAAATTGATGATGATAAAAATAGTTAGAGATTCTAGGTTATAATTTTGTTATTGCGGTGATATAAAAGTTTGATTTGATGTTTGAAGTTTTCTTGCGTTGATTTACAAATCTAATGAAACCAATCTTTACTACAGAATTATCCGGCGTTTCACTGGTGTCTGGTGCAGTGAAGTGTGAGTAAGGATAATTTTTGATATACTAGAGACCGAAATAAACGGAATACTTTAGAAATTTACACTAAACAATCTCGAAGTTACCAAACGAAACACAATAGTACGGATACTATTATCCTTACGTCAATTTTCTATGAGGGTGTAGTACTTCCCGATTGATGCGGTCCATTCATGCTGAAACCAGCGTGGATCTACTACCTTTAAAAGTACAGCACTATGTAAAATTCAAGATTAGGACATTTATTCTTGTCTCCGCACTAATGCGTAAATAGCAATATTATAGTGAGCCTCTCGACCTTTAGTCTGACATTAGGCCCTCCTTCAATTTTCTTCATAACACGTCTAGACCGCTTGACATAATTACGACGCTGTGGGCGGAGTAGTTCAAAATAAAATAAAAAGTTCCTTCTATCTAGCACAAATACTTCTGAAAGTTATTCTCTAGTAAACTTGGCGTCGCTCAAGGTTCACTGTGACCAGTCTCGCGCCTCCACTTAACTACCCATTAAATTGTCATGCCGAAACGCAATAGTAATTTCAACGGCAATAACACTTAAGTACCGGCAAAGATGCAGCTTGCTCTATGAATATATTACAGAGTTGCCGTTTAAAGAATTGCAGGCGCCTGACCGGCATAGTTATTTCGATTATTTTATCTGGCTGTTTTCCTGTATATAGTCTATCGATGAGATAACGCCTTCTCATGTACGAGTATAATGCAGGTGAGTTTACCACCTTTGTTTTAATTAAGGCATATATTAATCACATCATTAATTTTTATGATATAATAAGGTTATTTATATGTATATATTTATTTATTTATTTATATATATATATAGTACAGTTATATATTATAGTGTGTATTAAGTATATATATTATGTATAGTATAATATATGAATACAAATTTATTTATGTATGTTTATTTTATACTCTTTGTAATTGTTTGGTTAAACGTGCACCTACCACAATCATCTCTGCATCACCTAAAGGTTGGCTGGTAGAGAATGCCATTTGGCATTAAGCCCTCCTATGTACACGTAGTGCATAAATTTTAAATAAATAAATAAATAAATAAATAAATTAATTGCTAAAACATATTATAGTATAATAAAAAATATTATATTATTAAACCTTCAATGATTTGTCGTTTATCTAAAAATAAGTTGTGTTGAAAATTGTAACAGAAATAAGCCAAAAGAATAGAACAATAAAATCACTAATTTACAAATTACCATACGTTTTACCAGCTAAAAGTGTCACAAAAACTTTCGTAACGCCGTACGTTGTCGCAAGTTTATTTAACCACCAAGTAATTAATTCGTCGTTTAGGTCACATTGCGATAATATATTCGTGTTGACCTCCGTCAGGTATGATCCCCTACCAGTCAAATTGCCTACACGTTGTAATTACTTCAATAGACCTCACCTTTACTCATCTCCATAGAAATTACGAACAACAATGGTTTAAAAGGAAAAGGACTGCCACTTGCCAAGCCCTATTGTCGGGAAGATTAATTTGGACCTTCATCCGAAGCAAAGAAAGAAAGAAAAGTAATGACATAGATGCCGGAGGGCCGTCATCTTTGTAATATACACGGAATTCTCAGTTATTAAGCGTAAGGGAAAATATAAAAGAGACATATTATTATGTTCTATGTAAAGATATGTTGAGTAAAGAACAGGGATGAATTTGGAGATGTTTTTAGATTTGTTTTGATTTTTGTAAGGCTTTTGAATATAAATGAATACTGTGTTTGTTTATATAGCCTTTTGATGGCATTTAACATCGTTAGAAAAATATGTAATTGTTTTATTAGAATAAAATGAAAAAAGGACATGATTGTTTAAATAGAAGGTTCAAAATTGTAAGGAAATACGTGTCTGTAACTTATAGTATAAAGTAGAATAGTATAAAATAACGACACGACACGTGGCTAAACACCTCTGCCTACCCCTTCGAGTATAAACTGCGTGAAGATATGTATAGAATTTACCAAGTATAAACTACCAAAACATTTGGTTAAGAGCCTTTAGATTCTTCTATGAAAGGCACTTCAGGTACTTTTATGTTTTATGTAGTCAAATTATTTATTATTATAATAGCTCAATCCCGGCTCCACATCCGTACAATTGAATGATACATCTTCTGTTAATGATAAAATGTTATTAGATTTCTCACTCGACTTATCCATTACGGCATTTCTATTACTTGCAAATTAGTGATAAATGGAAAATATGTATAATTTCCTCTCCCTGTACCCCCTTAATGCTGCTATTACCTCAACTCTTCACTCGCACATATTATTTGCTAAACAAGTCATAATCATCATTTTTAAGGTTCCGTGCCTCAAGAGGTTGAACGGAATCTTTACAAGATCACTTTGTTGTCTGTCTGTCTGTGTGTCAAGACCTTGAAGACTTATAAAGCTATATTGAATACTTTTATCTGCAACCTCTTGAAGTTCTGAAAACACATTATATAATGTAACTAAAGTTCAATTACCTAACAATCACACTAACACATCTTGCAGCATATATAATTACTCGAAACTTTGTTGTAGTAAAGTGTATGTCGGTAGAAGTTGCGACCGTCGCACGAGCCAAGTTTCATAATCGCATACGAATTCGTCACGTGCAGACCAAGTTAATAACGGGCATGTGACGCCCCCGGTAATGCCTACTTTGTAATTGTAGGACAAACGAGTTCACTCTGAGTAGTTTGATCGTCGTGTTGGATCGTTGATTGTGATTTGATTTTGAGACAGGAGTATAGGACAACGAGATTGATAGACTGATTTAATTTACTGATTCAAATAACGAATACCTACGTTTGTAATCATGTTCTTTTTTTATTTGGCCTGAAATAACGTAACGTAACAAAGTAAGAGTAGTAGTATCCGAACTACTGCGTTTCGTTCGGTGATTGAGAGCGCCGGAGACCTAATTTTCCCCCTTTCCTCTTTCGTCACCTCCCTCATTCCCTTTCCCTAAACCAATTTCCAGCTGCTATAGTGAGGTCACCATACCAGCAGTTTAAGATGATGGCTTTTGGTATGGTGGCCACCACTTCTGGATTCCACTAACTGCTTACCATCAGGCGGGGTGGAGTCACTTTGGTAGGATACTATAAAAAAAACTTACCTTAAAAATTGTTAATCTTATTGGTTTACCTCAGTAGTACTGTGAACGGATTGCCATGCAGTAGTATAGTCGATTCTCGGATCAAATAGAGTAATATTGGATTTTTTCTGTTGACAAATGCTCTGTGATAACTTTGAGTCTGGATTTTTGATAGGTAAATGGTAAAAGGCTTGTCTCCTGTTACATAACCCGCCGGGTGTCGTGGGTTCGATTCCCGCGGAAGGCAAATATTTGTGTGATGAACATTTGTATTTGTCTTTAGTCTGGGTGTTTCCTATGTATTATAAGTATGTATTTACAAAAAAAAAAGTATGTATATGTATTATATTTCAGTTATCTAGTACCCATAACACAAGCTCTGCTTAGCTTGGGACTAGATGACGGTGTGTATTAGTGTCCACATATTATTATTATTATTATTATTATTATTATTATTACATAAGACCTAGCAGGCGTAATATGGATTGTGACTACTAATGCCGTCGAGGGAAAAAGCGTGATGGTATGATATATATTAGAAAAGAAGTAAGAAATTATCTTAGAAAGAAACTATCTTATACTGTGTGTAGCTATCTTATAATATGTGTGATTAATCGGTTCATTCATAATAATATTAATGATTCTTGTTATTTATGGAGTTATTAATACGTAATGACGTAATCCGATAAATCTTACATTACTTGGTAACTATGGATAAATGGATATCAAAATAAATGAGAAGTTGTGTGGCAAAAAACTAATGCTTTGTATAAGCTAGGTATCGTGTCGTTGTCAACATTCTGTAACAAAATTTTAAAGAATTTACAGCAATCATTTTATTTCTTACTCGTACGTTTCTATTCAGCCTGTTTCACTCGATGATGATAATAATATCTGCAGAAAAAAAAAAATTCTTTTTATATAGTTGGATAAGCATAACCAGAAATCATAAGATCTTAGAACTGGAAAGTCCTTGTTATTTCTTGCATCACAATTCGGCGCCGCACGGTTCAAACGATCCGGTTCGCCTCTCAAGCGTAGTTTCCTTGAGAGCCGTCAAGTTAACCTCTTAGTGCAAGTTGGATAATCTAAAATAACAATCATCTCCTGGACGTTGAATTCTTGCGGACTTTGTATATTCACGAAAACTTTAGTGAAAGGTTTTCCTATATTTTATAAAATGTTATAATCTTGCCTTTAGCTAGATGTGGGGCATACTAACATGCTAAATTAATAAAGAAAGGAAAAGAAAATACAATAATTATTTACGGTTTTGTATTCTGATTGGTAACATGAACATAACTAACTACCCGCCCACGCCTTTGTCTGTCAATATCCGTTCATATGTGACCAACATGAAACCAAATGGGTCAACAGTTTAAGATGACGTGTTTAGCATTTTAGCCAATCGATTACTGTGACCTTTTGCTTTTACACTTATGGTTGAGTCAAAAAATACTTATGCTGTTATAGTTTTAAAAGTGATTATCATTACATATTATATCAAGTCAAATAAATAACTCAATAAATTCAACTCTGTCAACTTACAAATTATATTTATTCGCGTAGCAACATTCATTTTCTACTTGTTGATCCATTTTCTTTAATAAAATTAGCCTTAAAGAACCATTTCTCACTAGCAAACATTACTTCAGTTTGTAAATCGATTTGGCTAAACCTTGTAAATGGCTTGCTGGATAAAATAATGGCCGCAACTTTGACCTCCAGAGTGAAATAGACACATAGGACAGAGAGGTCGCTCGAGATTTACGATATTCACTGGCACTTAGCGAGAATTCTCTTGTGACATTCACGTATACTACGTGCTACGAGTATTATTGTTACACTTTTATGTAGGCAGCCGATATTAGCCGGCGAAAATTCTTAGATAAGGCAAAACCTATTTACTCCAGCAGAGCAATCATTTTAGTGCTTTTTGCCTACCAGTGATTGTACTCTGAATTTAATTTTATTTTGACATTGGAAATGTCTTTTCGTTCGCTCCAGTGTAGGCTCCGATTTTATGAAAATATATATCTCAAAGTGTTGTAAAGATATGTTATTCAAAAGACATGTCTTACGAGAGCTGTAAGATGCAAAAAGAATTATTCAAGAAAGTCAAAAACTAAAATAGTTGACTGAATTATTAAAAAAAATTCAATCTTTTCCGAACTTTTGTATTTGGCGCTCGATATTTTGGATACGAATAATGATAACAAAAAATTGAGAAAAATTCCTCTGGACAATTTAGTCCGCTATAATTTGAGCTTTAAACAAAGACGGATTTCGGAGATCGGGCTATGGGTTTGCCCTGTAGCCTAACTTTTTTGAAAAAAAGTCTAAAGTCAGAATGTCACATTTTTCACATCAAACTTCGATACGCGTGTGGAAATTTTGCAGTTTGTTTGTTCACAGGCGTTATATGACTCGAATAGACTTATTGTAGTCGTATGAGGCATTAAAAATGTGCATTTTTTTAATGATTACCATGTTCTAAAAAAAAATCTCATTTTTCAAGGGAGGTTACATAAAAATACTCGTACTAATCCGCCCGCCAAGCGCGACCACTATGACTAGCTTCCTCATTTCAGGGCGACTTTATTTAAATTTTTCAAGGTATTATTGAGTTACACTCAATTCCATTTATTTATTTTATTTATTTATTTATTATTTATGTACACACATGACAATTATAGAAAACGAACATAAGTAAGAAGAGCACAAAGGTAACTGCTTATTTCAAAAGAAATCTCTTTCTACTTGCATATTACTATATTTCAAGACTATAAGTATAATAATAATAATACCAGCCTGTTTTACTGTCCCACTGTAGGGCAAAGGCCTCTTCTCATATATAGAAGAATTGAGCATTAATCACCACGCTTGCTCAAGGCGGATTGGTAATTTCAGACTTTTAAGTCCAGGTTTCCTCACGATGTTTTTCTTCACCGTCAGTCAGAAATGTCCAAGATACACTTAGAAAGTATATATGATTTGAAAAATCACATTGGTACTTGCCCGGATTCGAACCCACTACCTCGTGTTTACAAATCGGGTGCCTTATCCACAGCCATTTCGACGGTCTATAGTACTAGACTATAAGTACAAGCTTAATAATTACAAGTGGGTAGTATTATTATTTATACATTCTTACAATTTGAAAGTAATATTGTAACTTTTTTTATTGTAATTAACTTCATCTTACTGCACTGTTTCTCTTAATAAACTTCAGGCCTTATAGTCAAGAAACCAACAAAGTTCTTCATCCTTTATTTTTATTATCGAGTGATTAATGGTAAACCTAGTGTCATGATTTGTTTAGGTCGCCTATATTAACAAATAATTGCAAATTAAAAATATCAAACGCCAAAGACACTTTAATTATTACAATGCGGTAGATGTTTCAACGTTGACCGATCGATACCGTCAGCCGGATCAGGCGTGTTGATTGGCTTGCTACTATCACCGGTCGCGACTATGTAAACCTTTTATACGCTCACAGCTAGCGTCCACTTTGATTTTAGTTGGGCAAAAAATTTTTGCCGCGAATATCCCGGTGTTAACAAAGCATACACAGGTTGCAGAAGGGTTGATTTTGTAAGAGAGTTTTGGATGTCTCTAGTAGTTTTTAATTTGGTTAATCATTTCCAAACGATTAAGTACAATAAGAATTATCATCATGTCAGCAGAAATACCTCCATTACTCATATTATCCTCATGATATAGGCCTCATTCCAAGCCTCGCCACCTTAACCGGTTGTGAGCCGCAGTCATCCATCCGTAAAATAAATTATTTGCTCGTGTTAGGCATAAAGTGCTAACTTTACAAAAAAACGTGTTATACAAAAACATGCTGGCCTCCTCATACATGGGACTTAAAATAAAAATAAATGTGAATAGTGGGTGTTTAAACACCTCTGCCTACCTCTTGTATACAAACAGATCGCCCTTATTATAACGTAAGTATCATGTAGTATCTGGCAAAATCTGCGCTATCTATGTTGAAGATGTCCAATGCTAAACAAAAGCGTTCTCCTAACGTATGAGTTATGAGACATTTTTACCATAACTGCCGCACTTGTGTTGAATAATATTATTGCCGTCGTTTCATGTATCTAGTTGACTGATTCCTTATCAAGTATTTACAATAAATGCTGTAAAATCGTCATACAATCTACTATGACTTGTCTTCTCGCAAACAAGGTTTAATGAAAGCATTAATATCACGGCGATAAGCAGCGGCTTCGTAGACCCTCTGGCATTGTAGAAGTCCATCAGCGACAGTTACCACCTACCATCAGATGAGCTATTGGCTCGTCTGCCACTATAGACATTAAAAAAATGTTCATAACCATTATCCTTGCCATATTATTACACCATGTCTTTATATAAGTAGGTCTATCTATGTCTACTGTACAATTCATACAAATAAATCACTTGTATTTATTGTCTTACACACTCTCTTACTTATAATTAACTTCAACCCTCGCTCTCATTGTGTAGCAGCACCTTCAACTAGCGTGGATTATACAATGCTTTAAAATTCCTTCAATGTTTCTCACGATCGCACTCTTCATATGTGGGGTTTGACGTAAGTGTGCGGCTTTAGCGGTGTTAGTAATGTAGATTAGGTTTATCTAGCTTCAAATGAGATTTTGTTGACTTACATTTTGTATATAAAAGTGCTGAGATATTTGTGTGTATTTATTGATGGCTTTCTTATATTACTGAAGTAACAAAATAACATACGGCACGTGGGGTAGTGGGCGACAAGCCAGGTAGATTAACAACTTGGAAAATTTAAAGAGCGTGGACTGGATATAGACGGTAGAGTGGACCGGTTGACAGAAATAGGTTGATTAAAAAACTATGAATGATCTTGTCACTTGTACAGCGTCTGTATTTCCTCCAGGTCGATTCACCGGGGGCCTATTTAAGATCTTATTGGAGCTCGTTCGCTAATTGAGAAGACTCGTATGCTTTTGGTGTGATTGTAAACCTTAAGAACAAAACTTCATTTTAATATGGCCATGTACATAATATTGTAGATATTGTGAGTGATGTTATTGGATAAAATTTTCAGTGCTTATTGCGTTATAATATTCACTTATATATGTAATTTTAATACAACAAGCTATTTCTTCAAGGGCAGGCAGATGTTTACTGCACGAATATTTTTTACCTACTAGGCTTGCTCCATCCAATATTTGGTTTTAAACTTGAAACATCGATTGTAAATACTAAGTTAGAAGTTCAATCATCTTAATAAAAAATATTGTTGGTTGTCATCTTAAATCATATTTTTATTTTGTTGTTAATTGTGAAAGATACCAATATTACTAACTATTTATGTTACTCCTAAGTCTAAGAAATGCCACGAGTACAGGCTGATAATTACTATTTTAGTATTTAGGTACCGCAGACATTTAGTATTAAGAAAACCTTACAAAGAATGTTAAATAAATACACAATAGTTGGATTGTTCAGGTTTCGCCTGACAATAGTTTCAATTTGTGACCTTTGTTTAGAGATAGCGTTGCCTCTTTGTGTCGATATTTACAATAAATAGGACTGGACTAGTGACAGGCTACCTTACCTTATCTTGAATACTGAATGTAGAGATACCCGAACTGACAAAAGACGAAGTTTGCTCCGTATTTCACTGAAAACAAATACATTATATTTAGAGATAGACATGTGTCTGATATATTTAACGTTCTTATGTTTTGAAATATCAAGTCACAATAGAAGGCACTCATAGCTCGTTGCACTCACTGATCGGTGAACGATTAGCGGTTCAGCAACATAGAGTGCAGCTGGCCCATGGATGGGTGACCGCATAGTGGTATTTGATCTGAGCGTCTCCGTGCTTCGGTGGGAACAAATCCTGACACTAGGTTGTCTAACCACTTAATATTTGATTTGAATAGCAATGTTAATTAAATTTGTGTAAATAACTAGCTTTACACAATTAATAATAATATAATAATAATACCACAACAACCACACAACGCTATCTAGACCCAAAGTAAGCATATATTAATAGCTTGTCATATGGGTTCTAGAATGCGGATAAACATACTTAAATACTTTTTTTTTTGTAAATACATACATATCATACATAGAAACACCCAGACCAATGCAAATAGTCATGTTAATGCACACAAATATTTACACTTGTATATTACAATTTTATAGGAGTATCGCGGCAGCTCGGTTTACTTCATCTAAATATTATGTAACTACCTACTTACTAGTTTCAATGCATGTTAAACAGTTAGACATGATTTTCCCTTCTACTAAAATAAATAAATAAAACCTATTATAGATGTACCGCATTATTTACTATATAGCAAAGAAACCTTTTACCCAAATTTCGTTACAAAATGGTACAATACATTAGATAGATTAAATAATAGAAACACTACATATATTTTGGAAGTAGTGACGTCAGATTGACGAAGGGATCGGACTGAGAAGGGACCGGTATTAAATCGCGATAAACACATTCGGTGACCGTTTATTGAGCGACATCGAGGGTCACAAGTTCGATTCTCGTTTCAATTTGTTGGACCGCTTTATGTTTGGGACTTGGGGTTCCATCGATTCGCAGATTGATATAATTAAATTAGTTTTCTGGGACAGTTTTTGGAGGATCTCGGTTTTTTGGCAAAATATTGTAGTGTCTACTGATTCTGTTTACTTTTGCTACCATCAATCTATTTAGTAAATTTTGTGGGATTTTTAAAATTGAGACACCTTAATGAATCTCCAAACATTGTTATTTTGACGATAATGATCAATCGCTTAAGATATGGTATGCGGTAGAATGTTACTGCAAAAGTATGTCCGTAAAATCTGTGCCTTTATTCTACTATTTGTTAGCCTTACTTACAAAAAGCTAAATTTGTTATGTAATGAAACTATTTATACTACATAAAGTGTAGCTAAGTATTTGATTTACGAACCACAAAAACTCGACTGCAAAGCCGTATTAAACGAAGTCTAGTACTTGAAATGTAATCAGCGTGCAAAGATACAAACTCGAACGCAAACAAAGAAGCAAACATTAAGCTGAGTACACACTAGCTAATCCGCTCCAGTTGTAAGTTGTAATGCGCCCCACCGCGTCGAAAAGTTGAGCTACTCCTTGATATTAAACCCGTTTACTGCGGCATATACCGGTTTATACCAGTTTATACCGGTTTATACTTGGCTTTATTTTATTAGCGCCGCAAATTCGGTGGTTTAATTAGAGTTATGAACGGTTAGAGGTGGTAAATCAGAGTATTAAGGGCATTGAGTTAGTTAGATTGTTTAACGCATTTCACAATGATGCTGAAAGATAATGGACTGTAAAATTTACAGGCTTTATCTCTACTGTAATTTGTAATATACTACTAGCTACCCAACCTGCTTCTCTCGTGGGTACTTATATGTTTTAAGACTTTTTTTTCGCTATCCTTTAGTCCGTTATAAGCAGTCCACCTTTAGTCCTATAAAGCAATATAGAACTTAACATAGGTGACGAAATGGCAGTGATATACACCTCTGGCTACCCGTTACCGCTACGTTATAATATGAATAAAACTGTATATCGAAATATCCTAGTGCTTTATGACAAAAATTGCTCTACTTTACTTCGCAAAAAAAAAAGAAATATAAAAGTACATACGCTTTGTAAATTATTTTTTCTTAGAGTTTTCCTCTTTCCTATAATACCTAATTAAAACATTATTTATAGTTAGTATATTCTTGCTTAAAATATCAAGAAGTGAAATTTTATACCTTAAATAGCTATAAATACTCAAGAACTTTTTATTAAAGGTTTTTACGGGTACAGGATGCTTTATTTATGAAATATGTACAGGATTGTGTTCTAATACCTAAAAATATAAAACAATGCTAGGAAAACACGAGTTATTCCGAGTAATCACAGCCACATGAGCCACACCGTGGCCTACCGTGTAGGAAGCAAGGCATTTGGGAGATGTGGCCTCCACAGAGGCAAACAATTAAGAAAGAATACTAAAGGGTAGACCACGAGTGGACTGCCTCCGTGGCGCAGTGCAGTAGGAGTGCAAGCGACTGCTGTGCACGAGGTTGTGAGTTCGATCCCTACACTAGACAAAACTTTACTAACTTGTGGTCCATAAATATTTGTTCCGAGTTTGGGTGTACTTTGTGTCCGGTTAATTGTATGATGTAAAGTCCCCGGCGACACAGAGTTTGTTCCCTAGTGCGGGAGTTGTCTTTTAGAAAAAAGAAAAGAAAATGAAAAAGAAGTGGTTGGGTCTAAGTAGTAGTATAGTAAGTAGTATGAAAATTAATACTTTTTGCCGATATTTTAGTATATCGGTCGATGTAGCTCATCCATATTGCAACCAGCAAGA
Source organism: Parascotia fuliginaria (assembly GCA_963082885.1). Classification (NCBI taxonomy): domain Eukaryota; kingdom Metazoa; phylum Arthropoda; class Insecta; order Lepidoptera; family Erebidae; genus Parascotia; species Parascotia fuliginaria. The sequence continues at coordinate 16,941,072 of OY720177.1, forward strand.
ATCTACTACTGTACGTACTTGCTTCATATTAGGCATCTAATACTTACAACTGTGGCCTTATACGTAGGCTATTTTCTTCCACCAAAAGAAAATAAGTCGCGATCCAAACGTATAAACAACAAATACCCATACGTCTCAAACTTGCAAATCGAAATCGACTCAAAAACTTTTTGGCCCAAGGTTTTTCTGCGTCTCCCTTGGAATATTTATTTTATCTTCGCGCAAGCAGACAGGTGAATCTTTTCACATGAAACCTTTTAATATGATTTACAAGTTTTAACGAAAGGTTTCGGGCTACTTAGTGCCTTGAAAGCTTTCAATGTTTCCATTGAATCAGGGGTAAGTTCGGTTATTACAAAAAGTTAGAATTTGAAATCAGCTGCTGTGATCTCGAATACGAATCAGATACTTAAGTTTTACACAATGAAATAAGATAATTTAGATGTTATAGAATAAAAACTGGCGACTAGGCGACTTGGGTAATACCGCCTGGTATTAATGCGCAAAAGTATGTTTTGTGGCAGCAGCCTTACCTGTGGTATTAAACGCCACTTTGCTGCGATCACTAATTCGCCTACTAAACGTGATGGGAATGGCACCTTTCTCTACGGTAGCGACCTTTGTCCAGTAGTGGATATTTTCAGGCTCATGCGCGAAATATATTTTTTAAATACTACCATTGTTAAATACTATTCCTGAAATTATAACAAATAAATATGTTCCATGTCAACCTTAAAGAATGAGCTTAAAGCACACTATTGAAAAATATATAGATGTATGAAAATAATGTAAAATAACATAATAATATACCTACCTTATTGATTGTTTGAAGTGAACTCCCGCTCACATAAAAAAGTCATAATACAAACCTTTTTTTTTGAAGTATATTAAATGACAATTCCAATGACATAAGTTTTATTATAGACGCCTGCCATTTAATTATTAAAAGATATCACAATATTAAAACTGCACAGCCGCGAGATTTAAATGTAGGCGGAGTGGAGGGTTTTATTTTTTATTTTTGTTACGGAATTTCTTGATTCGGTCGTCGCGCTCAAAGACTGCGATAAAAGCTATGCAATACCTTAAAACCTCTGTGGTTTAAGCGAGTGGCATTAATGTATTTACCAACAATGTAAAATATTTTGGTCAATACAAAAAAAAAAGTTATCACATTTAACAGGTAGCATAATTAAAAACTACAAAATTTCGTAATGATATACTTACTCGTATTATTGGTCTCCATTTTGTTTTTTCGAAATTACCATTATGTACTGCGTATTACTACAGATATGAACAAATCTCAAAACATTTTTACTTAAAGAACTCTCAATGCCCAAGTCCCGACTCAATTCTTGTAAGCAGTATATTGACGTCACAACTACCAATTTTTGAGAACTATTTTCAATTTGGCTTTTATTATTGTCAATACTTGTCATAAGCTCAAGTTATTGCTTACGTAATATAATTGAATGGTATTACATAACCTATGATTGCTCGAGGTTCTATCTTTTTCAAGACGTTCAATTTAGTATCCTCCTTATAATCTCAAGTGAATTTTGTTGCTTTGCTGTTGGACGATTATACCAATAGAAACTATTTTACTAATGTGGGAAGGTTTTATTTTCTTTTTTATTAGTTTTATTGGCGATTCTAAAATATGAGTCATAGTATCATACGTTCCTTCGTAAATTTGCGATCGAATTTGTTACGGTATAAGATTTTTGCTGGCTTCAAAATGGCCGACCCATTTTTAAGCCAGCAAGGATTTACAAGGATTACAAGGATTGACCGAAAAGAAACCTTCTCATAGAATGTTAGCTTACAGTATCACAATAACAGTATGAATGAGTTCACACTTAGAACTTGCTAAAAAAATTCATCATCATCATATCAGCCAAAAGACGTCTATTGCTGTACATAGGCCTTCCCCAATTTTCGCCACCGCGGCCGGTCCTTCTCCTCCATCGTTTGCCAACCACCCTTTTATGGTCGTTGGTCCAACTTGTGAGGGGTCTGCCCACGCTGCGTCTGTGGCAAAAAAAAATGTTTTATATCTTGTCTTAAATAATATATTAGTATCTACCACCGTGAGAAGCCGGCGCGGGTTATTAGTGTTTTATAAAACGTTATTATTACTAAAATTGTATACATGTGAACACTATTTAACGACTTTGTTTTGCTTGTTCCAGGTACATAAAATACTTGTGCTCACAGCAGTCTTCGTATTTATGGCCTAACAGATTAGGGTAAAGTTTTATTGTCGCGATTAATGTTCCCGTAAAACTTATTAATGTAAACTCTGTATGGCTGGTTAGCCCTGTTCATGGTAAGCCATTTTGTTCAGCTGCAAGTGGAATACGGATAGGAAGATGTAGTAGGAGCTTGTTTGCGATTTCGCGGTCTCTAAGCAAAAAAAGTTGCTACATTTATGTTAGTGTGATAAACAAAACTAATATCATAACGTAATATTTTCTTTACTAAACATTTTTTACGTTTGCAATAAGTATTATTACAAAATTCTAAACTTGAGATTAAAGATAAAACAGACAATTTAAATGATAGGTTGCATCATTTTTTATAATCGACCACATAATTGCTTTACCTCTTTTATGATTAAATTCTATCAAAATTAAAATTCAATAATACTCCTTATGCCAGTCACAACTGTCACTGTACTGAGGGCACTTGCAAGCAAAAATAGACATTATGGTTTTGTAATATGTAAACGACATTTACTCTAAAGGTGGTAAGGCAATTTTATAGTCGACTACACTACCAGTTGAACTACTCAGTAGTACTCCTGATCCGGAGGGTAATTAACTAGAACAAACTAATTATGCCTCGCTTTATCCATAGACACTTGCAAACTTCATCAACGTTACCGATCAAACTACAAGTATACTAAGACGCAAGTATCGCATCTTCAATAAAAAGTGAAATAATAGAAGAAGTACAATTACGCAATTTGAGACTTATGGTAATGAACATAAAATATAGATTTCCTAATTATCGTATTTCTTCACAATATCCCCTGTTAGTGTGATATTTTGTCACGACTCTCAACAAAAATATTCCTGGATAGTGCAAATTACGAAGGAGTACACTACAAACTGTTCAGAAGTTTCCCCGGCGATCCACTATTTATCTCGTCGAAGGCAATAGCCCTTAATGTGGTACATTACGAGAACTAATGTAAATGTGTTTGTTAGCCATTTATTGCCCGGCCGGCCGTTTTACAGAGGAACTTTTATAGTATATGTGTGACAAGTTTTTGTTGCCAAATTACACGATTGAGTAAATTGTGTGAATCTGTATCTATGGAAACGATTAACAGCGGCGTCTCTTTTGGCGGTTATGTATTTCACATGATCGTGGGAATATTGAACAAAACATTTTAAATATCACATACCGTATTAATTTCTTGCGTTTCACATGCAGTAAAAGCTCCACTAAAGATCTCAATAGGTAGGAGTGTTCTGGCTGGAAAAGGACAGCTACAACCTTCAGATCAAAATTAGTGTGGTGTCAGGTTGCAATTGAGGATAAGTTTTAATATGTGTAGTACTTAAGTAAAGTATTTCTTGGTAAAATTTTATAATAGAAACAGCGTTTGTACCATATTATTAAAACTTAATATTTGCAGATGCAAAATTTGTGTTTATTTTGTGTTTTGAATCGTTATATGTATTGTGTGCTTGTATGTGATATCAAAATAATTAGAATTTATCAATATAAACCGAATGAAATAGATCTAAATTAAGAACTGCATGAACAATCAGAAAAATTACCTATTTGTGAGAATTTGTTTCATTCAGGTGTTGGTTTATAATTTTCATTTAAACGCACAATTTGTTAGATCTTGGTTAGTTTTAGCACCACCAGATCAAGTAAGGACGGTCCTCTTACAGAATTTCGACGTAAATAATCAGTAGCCATATTTTTGCGTTTGTTTCAATAACGAGAACACCAGTAACCTAATGACCTTTTCTTTCTCTTTCTCATTACTAACACTCCCACTATTAGCAATATCAACTTGGTACGGATTTTCCCAAAATTCCACTTATCACATCTCAATGATTCCAATTATATCATCACATTCGAAATATTCACGGCTTGCGTGACCGCCGAATGTCCGCAATGCAACCGCAGCATGACTATCAGTGTATCTCTGGCTTTAATTAACTAAATGCTCAAGTTGAATATATTGTGTAAAGGAAATACAAAATAATTTATTGTGTGTTAAAATTTGTTAGGAGTGACTGCGCCTGTGGTTCAGTGGTAATATGTACGGATTACCACGCAGAGGTCTCTTGGGTTCGATCTCCAAGTCGGGTAAAGTGATACTGAGTTATTGTCGCTAAATTCTCAGTATTACCCCGGAATCTGGAATTGTGTCCGATATAATGGCAACAAGCTCCCTAGCCCCCTGTAACAAAAGTAGCAAAGTAGCGAAAAGTGGGTGGTTAAACACCTCTGCCTACCCCTTCGGGTATAAAAAGGCGTGAAGCTATGTATGTGTGAAATTTGCATTTTTATTGTAGGGAGTAAGCCTCGTGTTGCGTGAAACTTTAAAAACGTACAATCATCGCATACAAATTAAGAAGTGAGTATCTGTTGTCCCATGTCAGTTGTATCAAATCTTACTACTCTGGAGTACATACATACACCTCCACTACAAATATGGCAGGCAAAAAAGTAAAAAACTTAAAAATACAGAATATAATTTGCTTAATAAGTTATATTTGTCATAAAACGCTGCGAGCCATCAACGTAAAAATAAAATATCAAAGTAACAAACACAATTTGAAAGTTTTTAAAAGCATAAATAAAATTGCACTTTTAACTTCACACAACTTTTATTTTTGAAGTATGGTAATCAAAAATATAAGTATTTAACCCAATCCTTAACTAGAATGTAAAACACACCCAAAGTATTAAATTATTAATTTTCAAAACAAGTAAGTAAAATGTTTGAATGAGCTAGCCGTACCATAATTTAAACATTTCATGTATCCCAAGATATTACTTTATTCAAGAAACTTAGGGGAACAGTTACTACAAGAAAAGAAATATAAAACTAAGATAGACCAACAGACCTCCTTGAAACTGTAGTTATTTTACCAAAGTTTGCACCCCCCGGGATATCCTACTCTTTTTATTTTATCAACTTAAAACTTCATCCCACTAGAGGTAAATTCTAAAACAACACTTGTTTATTCTCTCAAGAAAGGTTTGCCAAAAAAATTCGCTGACAAGTTGAAGTAGTGGCTTTTTTTTCGTTCAATCGCACTTGGTTTATAAATATTTTAATAGAAAAGAGTCTCGAGCAAATTTCATTGTATTGCATTTTTTTTATTAGCCTTCTTCTACTTAATGTAATTTTGACGTTCATAAGCATCATACTTTTTGATCAAAATGAAATAAACGCTTTGAGTTTGAGTCGGTTGCATGAGTTGGTTGCGTCGGAGTCACTCAACGCAACCAACAAACCATACAACCATATTCTGCCTGATGGTAAACAGTCAGTGGAATCCAAAAATGGTGAACACCATTCCAAAAGCCAAATACTGATATGGTTGCCTCCACTATGGCGGCTTAGGAGATACTTTTTCACGCCGCGCTTAAAATATCCAGGATCATAATTAGATAGGTTGTCATTTTAGGAAGTTGTCATTGTAAAATGTTGTCATTTTAGGAAGTTGTCATTGTAAAATGTTGTCACTTTAGGAAGTTGTCATTGTAAAATGTTGTCATTTTAGGAAGTTGTCGTTTTGGGAAGTTGTCATTTTAGGAAGTTGTCGTTCTCAGCCTGAGGGTTCTGGTAGAGTGCCAGGCTTCAATTGAGCGATAAAAGTATGAAGTGCTGAAACGACACAGTGGTTTTAATCGACCGTGGGACTCCCAAGAATCATAGATCGATGTTCTTAATGGTTTCTCGTTATTAATACTCACTTATAGAAGTTAATTTAAGTTATTGATTCATGTTGTAGTTGATCATCAGCTTTTACAAGTCTTTCAATCGCATACTACCCGCCTGTTTACTGTCCCACTGCAGGGCAAAGGCCCCTTCTCATATAGAGAAAGCATGAGCATTAATCACCACGCTTGCTCAAGGCGGATTGGCAATTTCAGACTTTTAAGTTCAGGTTTCCTCACGATGTTTTCTTTCACCGTATAGAGTAATAATTGAACGACTAATTCATCAGCCCTTGAATGTTTTTTTTTTATATTATAGCCTACCAATTGACGCCACCCCGCCTGATGGTAAGCAGTCAGTGGAATCCAGAAGTGTCCACTATACCAAAAGCCATCGTCTTAAACTGCTGGTATGGTGGCCTCTACTATGGAGGCTGGGAATGGGGTTAGGGGAAGGGAATGAGGGAGGTGAGGAAAGAGGAAAGGGGGGAAATTGGGCCTCCGGCGCTCTCACTCACCGAACGAAACGCAGTAGTACGGATACTACTACTCTTAAGTCGATCTTCTATGAGAGGGTAGTACTTCCCCGGGCGATCCGGCCCATTCATGCTGAAATCAGCGTGGATCTAGTACCGTATTATGTACGGTATGTAGGAATGTACCCGAAATATGGTAATATATCGTACTGTTCCGTATAGACTAAAGAGGGACCTGGCTACCACACAACGTATTCAAGCATAATACCAAACGTACTAGAAACTATTTCATAAATCTAGATATTTCTTAACTAAACATACTTTAACGGTCTATTTCTTCTTCTTTTCTATTTATCTATACAATAAATATAAATATCTAAGAGATACACAATAGATTGTGTAAATTAATCAACGTTCGAATAAATATTCCATTTTCGACTGACGAAATTTTAGCGAAAGGTTGAAATAGGTACAAGAACGTTGAAAGAGAGGTTTTTTATACGTCCACAATATTCAACCCGCGAGAAATATTGGCGATGCCGAAAGAATACTCGATGCTAAAAAAATGCCTTCACGCATCGGGCGGGATACGGCTTTGATGGTAGCGGAATTTGAAGCGATTTCGGGGAGAATATTAATATGAAATGTTGTTTTGTAGTTAAGCCTTTTTTACGTTCTAATGTTTTTCCTTTATTTTATTTACATCCAAATAATATTATTAACGTGAAAGTTTGTCTGGATGTGAGGATATGTAGATGTAAGGATGTTTGTTACTCTTTTACGCAAGAAATTTTGAACGAATTTTAATGAAATTTGAAAAGATTTAAAAAATTTACGTAATTAAAAATATTATGTTAATTGTCCAAAATATGGACCAAATTCTATTTTGCAAGTAGAAAAAAACTTATACGTAAAACTCTTCATCTATATCGGGACTTAGCATATTATAAGCATGTCCTTAAAGACTCTGTTGCGGTTCTTAGCTGTACGCCTTATAGTACTAGCTCTAGTTACAAGTATGCTATTTTGCAAAGACAATAATAATGATCCATTGTACGTAAGTGCGTTAGTACTAAAAATACCGTTAACGTTAAAATTTTTAATGCATTTACTTCTTATGAAAGCTACATAACAATAATAGTGAGTTTAGCTAAGTCTGTTGCTTAGCCAAACTCGCTATTTGTAAAGTTTGTACCATAAAATCTGCGCTCTCGGGTTAATATACCCAATTTATCTAAATTTTTAGGCCATCAAATAATGTAAGAATATATTCTCAAAAAGTCGAAATGGTCCAGTGGATAAGGCACCCGCTTCGTAAACACGAGGTAATGGGTTCGAATCCGGGCAAGTACCAATGTGATTTTATATATTTATTTATTCAATAAAAAGTCGTAAATACCCTCATTAGAATTCGCAAGTCAAGAATATAAAATTATGTTTGTCGTCACAGAATAAAAAATCGTATTTCTGAACAACAACATGTAAATATCGCACCATAATCAGTCGCTTACAACGAGACCTAACCTTTACCCCCAACGTCACTTGCTCGTGATAAATGCGGTCATACGTTACGCACCACTTTGAAGGTGCAAAGAAACGGGAGACTTTGTGGGTGGTTGAAATCTGTAGCCGCATACGAGATTTCCACCCCGGGGTTACATTTGAATGTGGTGTATTAGTGAATGGTTAGATTTATCGTTCGCGTAACGACAACCGTCCTACAATTTATGGCGGGGCACGGTATACCCGAACGTACACGTATAGGTTCCGTCATGGATCATAGAAGCAAGGAAGAGTAATCTCATTACTATGTGCATATTAGTGACTGTTTATCGATGTCCTCTTGTTGTCGTGTTCTGCAAGGGCATTCTCCCCTGTTTTCCTGTTTACGACTTTTATTTAGTTCCTCCCCGCTGTTTAGTCAATTTCCCCTTTTGTAGGTATATCTGGTTCATTTTTATTTTTATTCAATTTACTGGTTTATAATACTTTGTTCTTAGCATTTATTGTAAAATTTTCGTTACCTTTATTAGAATTTATTTCTATTGTCTGCTTTTAAATGTTAATGTCTTAATGAATATTAATAAATTCAATAAGTCAAATTAATAATAATGGCAATATAAGTAATGGGACTTATTATATTAAATTTTCTTTCTCAAAAGAAAATTCTATATTCATGTCGAGTCCTTTGAGATTATAGCCTTTATGGAACCGCAAACTATGTCATATATTGCTCTAATTTGTCATTTGTCAAATCTCATTGAACTATAATCTCATTATCAAAAATTTCCAACAGTGATAATATTATACTAATTGTACTTTGTTCAATTTGTTTATACAAATTACTACCAACCATGCTATCTTGTGCGTCGCATGTTACGTTTGTAGAATTCTGTGAGTGTCCAATATAAGTAGTATTTTTTTTGTCCAGATTACAATATACCCCTATTATGTCACATTACATATCCAAACCCTAAAATTCGAAGTAAACCGAACATTGAAAGCAAGAGTACATATCACGTACAATGTTTTATGAATTCGCACTCGTATTGCTGCGGTCTTAAAACCCAAGCCAGTACATTTAACGTCACCAGTGATTTATATATCTCAATGATACTTTTTGTACACCCTCTAAGATATGCCCTGTTATATGCGGGATTATATATTAAACAATTTATACTCTGTGCAGAAAAATGGGGTGGTTTAAGGAACGCTGGTTATGAGGTGATATTTTTCTTTGCGGGTCGTGTATTCGGTGTAGTGGGTTAAGTAATTCTTTTTTTAATATTTCATTGTTCAATCCTGCTACTTTAGTTTATAAAGCATCACTATCATTTTAACTTAATAAAGGTATAAAATAAAATTAAAATAAATATTATTTTTATTTTATCTAATAAAGTGGTATCTTAAATAGATAAATAATAATTCTTTTAATAGTCTTATCTACTACTACTAATTTACAAGAGACACAATAAGAGAACATTTTCTTGAGCTATGCCCTATTTTAAATTACTCCTGTTTCATTATCTGCTACGACCTTAATTACAAAAAAGTAAATAAGTAGGTATACATTTTTGACCGATATTAAAACTATGTTTCACATTCCATTAAATTAAATGTTGCCGTTAATTATAACATGATATTACGATGTCAATTCAATTAACAAAACGAAACAGAGACACTGACAGACCTGCGGTTTGCTTAATTGGGCGAAAATTATGAACTGAACTCTGTACATTAACTATAAATACAATAACATTTTAACACTTTACGGGACAGTAAACTGATAGGGCCGTGATGACAATAAAACATCTATTGTGCCTACAGTAGTCTCCATGAAAGGGGTTAAGCTGTATATTTTTGTTTACGATAGGTACAATATGTACATAATATACGGTTCTATATATTTGTTCCATAAACGGACAGTAGTTTTTTATTTACCCTGTAACAGCGTCACAAGTCATGCAAACTTTTCGCATATGGAATTCTTAAAAAACTCTCTGAGGAACTGTTTGACCTGGTACCATCGTCTCCTTTCTATCAACTCCCCATTCGACATCGCAGCAAAGTTCTAAGTCTAGCACTTATTGTTACCAGTGTTCATTTGTCCACGTACGTGCAAGCTCTGGAACAAACTACCAGCTGCGGTGTTTCCCGAGGATAAATGTCCTTCTTTGATCGAGGTTTAAAGAGAGCATTAATATCACGGTGGGCAGCAGCAATACACCTCTTCTTATAGAGAATGTGTGCACATGGATGGCAAGGCCTAGCACATGCTTGCTCAAGGCAGATTCTCAATTTTACAAATTTTAGGTTTTCACCAGCTTTATAAAACATTTTCAGTTTACCTTAAGCAAAACTGCTTTTTAGTAATACAGTATTAGGAAACATTAAAATGTTTTTTATTACAAGTCGTAATATTCACAAGTGCCAAAGATTATTCTGTCCTTGCTTTTCACGTATCACCTCAATAACTAGCTATGACTCTATTTAGGCAGCTCTACGTGCCACTAATAGGCCGAGAACATTGGGCTAAAGGCGTAGGTAAGTAATTCACGTAATAGCACTACTAGTTAATGGTATTGGTCAGAAATGTGCTAGCAGTGAGTTTGGAGGCTAGCCAAATACAAAACATTAGTATCTGCGTGTTGAACTAAATATCGTGTAAAATAGTACTTAACGGTAAGTCATTAACAAAAGGTGTTAGTATAATGATAATAAATCAGTTATGCATTTTCTGACTTTTCTTTTGCTTTTATTACTGTTCTCATGTTTTAGTTATCTCAGTGTAGTTTATTTGTGATGTTATAGTGCATTTTTAAAAGGTACCTAACGACATTAATTACTAGGCGAAGATCTCCCTTGAATATTATATTTATGGAGCCTTTTCCATAGTTTACACACGAAGCAAGAAAACCATAGTGGCGGCTATCTTATTAGATTAATTATCACGAGGTGGCCTGCACGTTGGGCGCCAGAACTCACCTACTGGCCGCCACCTTCTTCAAACGTGGAGGCCACCTCGTGACATCTATAAAAAAGGCGGACACTTAGCTTGATCTGAAACTAGAAGTGAAGAAGACACAATACTGTTCATCCTGTGTTGGAGGATTTACCTGCCTTCTTCTGTAATAGTTTTAAAGACTGCATTTAGTTAACGGATTTTGCCAGTTATGTAATGACCGTTCAAGGTTGTTTATAATACTTATCTAGTGAGCGGTCACTTCTAGACCAAAGCACAAATAGACAAGCTTATTCAACAGAGAAAGATTATGATTTATTATATCAAGATTAAGGTAACAGATAGTAGTCTAATACCTAACGGTTGATTATGTCGTCATTATAGCTTAATGGCTTTTTAACTCATTGTAATATGCTTTTAAAAATGACTGAAGATGTTCCTCGGCAAAGCATTTCCACTGGACCAGAGCCAAATTAATAATAGATATACTCATATTAATAATTACTTTTTACCAATCGTAACAGATTTACAAGTAATTCATAAGGGCTCCCTACATCGCCTTGAGGGATATAAACCAATTACAGAATTCGTGAGGCGGGCAGCACTGTCCAGCTGTGAATTTTATCTAATTACCGTTCTGTACAATTAATTTAGTAATACGAAGGGTCCAGCAGGGATAGTCTATTGAATTATGTACTTACCTTATTATTTAAAAATAATTAAAATCTCTGCAATTTTTTTTGTTTCCATAATTGTATCATACATCCTCTATTTGAATTTAGCTTGTCATATAGTTCGTTTGATATTAGATACGTAATAATAATAATATAATAATAATAATAATAATATTTCAACAACTACACACAACGCCATCTAGACCCAAAGTAAGCATATGCTTTTGTTAGTTGTTAGTTATATGCTTGTATTATGGGTTCTAGAATACGGATATACATACTTAAATACTTCTTTTTTTTTTTTTTTTGTAAATACATACATATTATAGATAAATTACACCCAGACACAGAACAAACAATCATGCACACAAAGGTTTGTCCTAGGTGGGAATCGAACCCACGACCTCCAGCCTAGCAGTCAGGGTCTCTAACCACTAGACCAACAGGCCAGTCAATACCTAAATTTTTTTTAAACAGACATTTTCTTTTCTTTTATAAATCATCTCGTCAACTACAGTTACTTAGGTATAGGTAGATTAAATTATTCAATAAGCTTGAACATTTACTGTATTCTACAACTAGTGTGGATGATGTGTCGGTGGCCATTAGCGATATCAACCGTGATCTAGACGCTATAAAGTGTTGGTCTGATAGATTTGGCCTTTATGTAAATCCCACTAAGTGCCAGACCATTGTCATAGGTAGTCAGCGCTTAATAAATAGACTGGATATCCGATATGTACCACCGGTTGTTTTTGATGGATCGACTATTCCATTTAGTCATGTTGTAAAAGATCTTGGACTGCTCATTGACTCCAATCTCAATTGGCAAGCTCAGGTCACCAGTGTAAGTCAAAGAGTAACAGGTACCCTACGTGCCTTATACCGCTTGAAGAACTTCCTTCCGACTAAAACCAAGGCAATGATTGTGCAGACTTTAATTTTTCCTTTAATCGACTATGGTGATGTATGTTATTTTGACCTGAATGCAGATCTGCTCAATAAGTATGACCGACTTCTCAATAACTGCATTCGATTCATTTTTGGTCTTCGTAAATATGATCATATCTCTTCCTCTCGTTCTGACCTAAAATGGTTACCCATTCGGCAGCGCCGAAATCAGCGCGCTCTTACTACCTTATTTTCTTTTTTACACTCTCCCACACTACCCAGTTATTTATCTCCACACTTCCAACCTTTGTGCTCATTTCATGACAGAAATCTTCGCTCTTCTAATAATCTTCTTCTAGCATGCCCCTCTCATACTTCTGATTTCGTACATTCTTCCTTCTTTATTCAATCTATCTTACTCTGGAATGCGCTCCCTCTTGAAGTCAGGACGGTTACGGACCGCTATAAATTCTAACTAAAGGTACGGGATATACTCTTCGACAGATTGGCAGAATCATCACATTAATAGTATAAGTATATATATATATTTATATATCAGTATTTGTGTATGTATTGTAAATGTATTTATGTATATATATATATATATAGGTATATATGTATATAATATATATAATCTATATATATTGTTAGTATAATGATGTGTATTGAGTATATATTTATTTACGTATATTACCTATTTCAAGCAATAATCTTTTGTTGTTAACTTGCACCTACTTCGTTTATCTCTGCATCACCCAAAGGTTGGCTGGTAGAAAATGCCTTTGGCATTAAGCCCACCCATGTACGATTTGTGCATAAAGTTTATAAATAAATAAATAAATAAATAAACATTTACTTACTTATTTATTTCTTGTAAATTATTTATTAAATTTTTAGCGTGTTACTACTACATATTCTTGTTGGCATTGCTGTGCAGACCTATACTACTAATACTGCTTGACTCTATAAATATTTATATCAATAATAATTTCTAAAAATATATAATAGTGAATAAGTCGTGCCATGTATATACTTACGTAGTTAGAATGATGTTCTTTGCCCATATTTTAACACAACATAAAAACAAAAAAATATCTTATATAACGAAAATTTCTGCAAAAATAGTGCAAATATTTAAGTCAACATAATTATGTAAATAGCAAGAAGTATGATAGCCGTGAATTGAATCATGTTAGAGCAACGTTTTACGTGGGTAACACGTTAATAAATTTGGTCCAACGGTGGGCGCGCGGCAGTGGGGTTTACGGTTTGTTCACACTGATGCAGTTTGTCGCGCTACGGGTAACGTACGTACTTGTTACTGCGACTTTTGTTTCGTTCCCTTTGTTCATAAAGGTATAGTTTTATAAATAATTTACGATATTACTTTGTCGTAGGTTGTACGCGACTCATGTCTTTGTGAGCCAAAATCACGACCATAGAGTTGTTTTGGTCTGAAATAAAGCAAACTAACAAACAATAACATTTGACAAACGGCTGCAGTTTTGTCACAGCACGAGCAGACGGTTTTGGCAAGTATCATACTATATTATGAAGCTTTTGCCACACATTAAAATACTTAAACCGATTTATATTTTTTATTACAAGAAAACATTATTATTATTATCAATGTTTATCATCAACATGTCAGCTTTTTGGTAATTTGGTTATCAATATAATTCCACCCTTTCTGTTAATAAGCAGTCAGTAAATTGATATGGTCGCCTAACTAAATTACCCAAGATTTTTAACAGTAAAGACTAAAAATGCATTTCATAAATTAACTGCAGCAGTGTGAACAATCCCTTCCGTTATGCTAAACTGGGCCTTATTTCATTTGAAGTTATTTGATTGTAGTAACGCGGCCGTTTGCATTTATGATAGCCTGTGTTACCAGTTAACACCTTCTAAACGGTTTATGGTACTGTAATATTGTGTGATATTACTTGTGTAATTATGTAATGTTAGGTAGTAATATACTGTGATTACTATGCTTTTGTTATAACATAATTTCTATCGAACTAACTCTAAAAAGTTTTATCGTTGAGAAAAATTGTTGATCCGTTTCAGTTGGTTGGTTTAATTGGTAAGTGTGGAATTTTAGCATGTGCAGTTATTTTACTTAATGATCATTATAATAGATATCTATAATATAAAATCGAATCGCTGAAAGTGTTGCTAAGCGCAAATCTCGAGAGCAGCTGAACCGATTTCGCTTATTCTTTTTTTATAGGTAATATTCCTTGAAGTACGATGAAGGTTCTTAAGGAGAGAAAAATTTAAAAAAAGTCCACCCGTGCGAAGATGGGGCAGGCCGCTAGTAAATATATATATTACATTAAAATTTCTTAATCAATACTGACTCATTTAGGGTTTCAAATAATGTCTCTGTATTTAAAACCAGTAAAAAATTCCAAAAACATAGTGATTGCGCTGCGGCCACGCATCAGTTCATTGATTTGATTTACATGAATTTTGGAAACCGCGCGGCTGCAGCGCTAAATCCGCTTTGCTGCGGCGCGACACTTTGCGTCAAATTCGAAGGCGCCCTAATTCAACCCTTCACAATTCCTAGTCTAACTTAGATTTGATGATTTGCAAGGGGCGTAAAACTACTTTGTAAATGCTTTATGTTTACATTTTAGCTGTTGTTTTTGAACGATATTTTTATCGTATACAGACTGACAGGCAACGTGCAACACTCCATAATCAACTCAAGTATATCTTCTTTTCACTTTAACTGGTCGAGCAGTCTTTAATGCCTTAATCTGTCGGTTGTTAGCTACCGTTGTCAGATAGTCGTATCATCTTGTCTTTTTACCTATAGTTAGTAGTCGTCACTCTAAAACTTCTTTCCTGCAGCCATCAGTTCTGTGAGCTTTGTCTTAAAATATAATGCTGACGTATTTTATTATTATTTTTATCTTCATAAAAATAAAAATATCATAAAAATGTACCAGTTTCAAAGTATATTCTTATTTCTTTCTATACCTACCAAAAAGCCTAATAATGCCTAATGCCTCACCTAAATTGTAACGAACTCTCCAACAAGCTGATAATTAGATTTATACTTACAAACTGTTGAAGTCCTTTGTTTCATTAGACATTTTGTTTGAAACATTTCGCAACCGGAGGAGACGTGACACCGTCAACTTGTTTTATTTTTGATTTGGAAGTGCTTGTAAATAAAATATAAGGCAGGTATATATAGAGAGAAAGTATCTATAGTTAGAACAATGATTGTTCTAACTATACTTTGAATTACTTATTTTACTTTGACAATAGATCTAAATGTTATAATATATATATAATGATTTTTCGTGCTTTCAACTCAAAAGCTTTAATAAAAATTAGTAATATGAAATTTATATATATATCAGAGAACGTGTGGTCTTCGTCTAAATATAATATCATATCTTCACGTGCATGTTATTAGAATCGATTTAAATAATATTCAATATCAACGATAATATTAACGGTAGTAGATCCACGCTGGTTTCAGCATGAATCAGTCGGATCGACTGAAGCAGTACTACCCTCTCATAGAAGATCGACGTAGGAATATTAGTTTTCATGCTAAATGTTTCGCTCGGTGAGTGAGAGCGCCGGCAGCGCAAAAACCCCCTTGGTCCTTTTCCCTTTTCCTTCCTCATCCCCTTCTTCGTTATCGGTAACGATGTGGTTGTGTTTTCTAAGCATTATTACTTTCGTAATGCTTGGAAAACACAGCCATCTCTATAGATTACGGTTGCCACTTAATATCAGGTGCGTATGCTTGTTTGCCACCAAAGTCGTAAAAAAAATATTAGGCAGCGGACAACGTAAGGTAATAGTAACTCTAATCACTTTTAATTGCATTAACATTCGTAGTTCAGATAAAACAATTGTAAAATAAACTCGTAAAAAACAACAAAGTCCAATGACAGAGATTACATAAACTCTAGTCACAAACACGTTGATGTAGGCTTCCACGTTAAGAGCCCAAAATAATAAAATTGTTAGATACAAATCAGAAACTAACTACGTAAAGGAAACGACGGTTCTATGGTCATAAAATGTGAAGGTAGGTACCACTTTATAGTACAACAAAAACATTTACTTTCCTTGCCTGCAGAATATATATTTTTTTACTTGTCACGTCATGTTTATAGAACTAGCAAATAGATTTTGTTTGCGTTTATTTTTGCCATCAAATTCCGACCCTATATTTTAGGGGCCGTCCATATTCTTCACGAAAGCACTGTATTTATAACATGCGTATGTGAATGAAAATGGTTTTGAACTGTATTTTTAGGAAGATAGCAAAGTGAACGTGTTGCAATATATTAATTACTAGTCGCCCGCTCTCGCCTAACGCCTACATAAAATACGATAGCAATATTACTGCTAAATATTATTGCAAATTTACAATTGAATGTTAGTTTCTTTTTTTTCAGTCGTTGGATTCTAAAAATTGCTTGAAAATATGTTGGACAATAAAATATAGCCTATTCGCAACATTTGTAGCTTTATAAAAATGAAAGAATTTTTTAAATCGGTAACGCAGATTCTTAGTTAAATCGTAACAAACTAATATAAAAAAATCAAATGTTTTTTATTTATATTATTAGTTTAGATTCTCAACAAGAACCTGCTGTCTTAATTTATTGCTGCATCAAACAAATATTTTTTTACATTTCAATTTATGATGAATTCTTGTTGTTTTTACAGGTGTGTCGTGTAAATATAACAAAAATGTTTCCGTGTAAAAGAACGTTTGTTTTTATAACTATGTATAATAAGATGATTTTTTTAGTGTAAAACCCAAGATGTTTTTTTTTTAATTCGACATACTGGATACACAACGAATCTCACGAAACGTGTGTATTACAGCTTTAACCTTACCTCAATATCATTTCCACGTGGATCTTCAAGATATCATATCTTTCGCTTCACTAACAAATATATCTGTAATATTTCATCGCGTGGATACATTTTGTCGATCGTGCACACAATGCCTCAAGGCCAAATACCTACTGAGTGATAGAAGGATCATATAATAAAATATGAAAGAAATAGGCATGGTAGAGTTTGTACCTAACAAATAGGAGTTACAAAGAACCCTAATTTATTGCAAACTACAGCGCTATTTTTAATACTTTGTAAAAATTACTTTTAAGTTGCCTATCTTGTAAGGATAATTATTACAATTTACCTTTAGGCTAATAGTTTTTTTTAAATAATTTAAAGAACTTCTTTCTCTTTTTTTCATGGTCAACAACAACACGTCTAGATCACAGCCATGTATTAAGAGGGCCTAGACAAGAGGCACAGATTTATATTCTATTCATAGAATAGATTAAAAATGGTTGGGTTTGGCAAACGACAATGTTGGCGTTAGCATAAGTCAATCCTACACATTGTTCAATCTATTCTATGCCACTGGTCTAGGACCTAAGATTACCTACCCACTTACTATCAGTTAGTCATATACTGTCTTATTTGCTACCGAAAGTGTGAAAGTGTGTAAAACCCAACACGACAGTTACGATATAGTTTGCATGATCCATGTCATAAGACTAAACTTATCAATAAATATTTCATCTCATACAAAAAATCCCACACATTTCCTTTAGTGACATGACGATCCCAAAAATATACATACAAAACTTTCATATTTTTTCGTATCAACAAAGTGGAATGGACTAAGAAATGTCGAGGCTTTTACTTAGCTATGAGGATGTCCGCGATTTATCAGCGCGCCTTCATTGTGCGTGATGAATAGCAGGGTCCCCGTTATCGCTTATGTTTCTCTTTAAGAGGATGGGGCCCCTAAATTCAATACACTCGTATTTTATTTTGATACGTTCGACGATTGAGAGTAATAGATAAGGTTGCTTATATAAAAATGTCACCGTTCTATCTATTTATTCATAAGGTCGTATCAGTCGGGATATACGCATGTAAATAAAGTATTATTATGGATCATCTGTGACAAGTTGGAGGTTTACAAAGACGCGCTACGGTTTTCTTATTGCAACTATATTTGGCCTGCTGTTTATTGCTTATTGATACGTCCTGTTTATATACTTTTACGTAATACCTACATAAGTAGGACTACTAATTGATTTTGCTGTCATAATAGTAATGTTTAGTAAATATTTGACATGTAAACAATTCAGGAACACGGCTGCTATGCAATTGGTTATCAGAGGTACTAAGAATGTACTGAAAAAATACATAATGTTTTATTAACGAAACATAATATAATGTATTTTGATAAAAAACATAACAAAAAAATAGTCTTCGTTCGACATATAACGCGTGTGTCTTACTAAAGGAATATTTCATCCTTTCTCCCTCCTTGTAAATGATGTCCTACCCTTACAGAACTACAAGCACTAAAATCTCACAGTACAAGGGTATCTTATAAATTCATTTATTCGTTTAGTTTCCACTCCATTGCGTCTCGCTGCCCGAGGCGAGACGACGTACGCTCGATTCGCAAAGAAATGAACTTGCAACAAAACAAAAGACTCGGTAGGAATGGACTCATGGCAAATGAAATGAGGAATGTGGCTTTTCTTTGTAAAAGATTACAGGAAAAATAGCTTCGGTTCCCGACGTCGAAATATTTAAATAAAAATATAATGGAATAAAAATGTTTTAACAATAGGAAGACTTGTTTTTATTGAGATTATAAGATAAGGTTTCCTGTGAAACATCTGTTAACATCGTATTTGTAATAAACATAATTCTTATTTAAATATTCGACAAGCCTGCTAGGAAAATATCTTTATTTCCATTTTATTTTTCGGGATACCAAACAATAGCGTAATAAACTAATAATGCTTAACTACGTAGTAGGCAATGATAAATTTACATCTGGCCTATATTAGTTTTGATATAGACCATGAAACAATTTGATGATAAAATAAAGTTTGAACAGAGGTCCTTGAAAACATAGAACAATATTATACAGAATACATTTGTTATGATTGTAATTGAAATGGTGGTGAACTCCGTCTCAATTTCAATTTTATTTCTCACTATTCTGGATCTTACTAAGAGCTCTATCAGGCCGAGAAGAGCAGTTTTGATCTACGCGATGAAGTACATTTATTAACTTTATATTCTATTGTAATTGTAAGTTTATTCACAACCAATTAAATATGACGACCTTTATAATGACCAGTCAAATTTTCATACTAAAGTCTGAATTACAACAACGCATTTGACAACTGATAAACAATGACGACCATCCTCGCAAATCCGCCCGAGAGACAAGATTAATGTTCACGACACACTCGTACCCACTGTAAGACTGCCCATCCACAAAAGCGGAGCGAGGCTGCGGTATATGAACCAATAAGACTGCATAAAATGTCCATCCCGCTCCAATGGACAGAGCGCGACGTTGTGAACTAATTAAAAAAAATATACAAAACCGAAAAACGAAGCAAGAAAGCGGCACTTAAGACTAGTTGCGTACTCTAGGCGAATAGAAAAGCACAGTTTGCTACTCCGCTACGCATTACTCCACCGCTTCGCTTCTATAAACAGGCAGCCTAATACCGTCGACCTACATAATATCATATGCATGAAATGAGTAGTGGAGGCCCACAGGTACGTTGGACTTTACCCTTGATGAATATAATGATTATTATATTGCGGTAAGTTGTCTTTTGGGGTTTGTACTGTCTTTCAACTAAGGTCATCGTGCGTACTGTAAACCTCATTGTTCTAGAATAATCGATATGTATATAAATACGAAAAACTACTTCTGACCTTGAAAACTACTAGCTAAGAAAATATTTTGTGATATCATCGCATCGGATTAAGGCAGTCTACCCGGCCAAAGTCGGGGTCAGGCCGTTTGCATTAGATATACATACTCAGCAATGAAAGGTTTTTGTGTGGTTGATTTTCTTCTTTTTCATGTTATGAGCTTTTTTGTAAGCAACTCATCTGAGCATGTATTGCTATCCTGAGTAGCCAGTGTTTTATTTTTTTATAGCGAATTGTGGCTTTTAGTAATTTTAAGGAAACTATACATAGTAGTAGGAAAATTATAATAATATAGGGGTCAAAGATGGCCCGAACTGCTCTGAGAAAAGTATGGTACGGTAGTGCCGCTTTTTTTTTGCCCGACGGCAGTGCTCCCAGATTTTGGACTATGTATTTAATTTTCTTCTAAGGCTCACATATGTTTAAAATAAAATAGGTCACTAATAGATAAATTATATTTTATGGGTATTAAGTGGCCTACCACTTAGTCATTGTAATAAATTTAACCAGAAAAAATATAATAATGACATCTTGTGTCTTCAAACATCGTGTTCTGCGACAAAAAAATCGCATCAGTCCGGTACCTCCTAAACAATAGTACCGTCGGTTGCGGATTTAGCAACGTCACTCTGACAAAGGAAAATGCGCTTCGAGTTATGACCCTCTCGGTTCTCTTTTGTTTGGCTAATGTGCCCGGTTCTTTTTTTATTCCCCCTACCCATCCTCCTGGCATTTTTATGCCCTTTTTTACGGGAAATAGGAGCAGGTGTCGAGTTCTGTGACGGCCACACTTTGTTAAAAGCTAGTGTGTCCGTCTCAATTTCGCTTGAATTTTTGAATCGCTTGTAGTTGGTTTTCTTTTTTGTTATGTATCTAAGCGTCGACTGTTTTGAAAATTATGGTGGTTGGTACCACTTGTATGTTGGCTAAGATTTTACTAGCTGTTTCTTTGTGGTCGGTTATATGTAGATGTTTGTATTCTCTTGTAGAAGTAGCAAAGTTTAAACCAAACTGGTGTATTCTAATCTTTACTCTATGACATTTCTAAGGCTGTAAACATGTTTATTTACATTAATTTAATACTCGTGTGTTTCCATTTTATTTTGATCCTTGGTCTTGTAGCTAGTGGTACCATGTACACCCTGCGCAACTACGTCAATAAACACATTTTTTGGCTTCTCGCAGAATTCTGATCCTAATGTTATTACTACAATTTATAAAATATTTTTTTTCTTTCCTTCTTTTCTTTCTTTAATGTTAGCAGCATCACTCACTACACAAACTATGAATAAGATTACTACGTAATCCAAAATATTTAGATCAATATATTTTCTGCAATCCAGATGCTAGCTCATCAGTGCTGAAGATTGACCAACGTCACTGGTACTCCAGGGAAATCTGTTCAACGTCTAGTACCTAACCACCTAATAAGCGATGCGCTGCTGTTTTGTGGAGCTGTAAGGTATCGGCAATTTGTGGTGCAAGAATATACTACGTACCTACTACATTTATTACTCTTCCAAGCTAAACCGCTAAGGTGATTTGCCTTAAATATATGTGTACAATATAACAGAAGCAAAAAGTAATAAGAATAGACTGGAAATGCCGACGTTCATTTTGATATATACACTTAAAGAAATTAAATTATCTTTTAGGTTAAATTATAATAATAAAATAAGGAAACGATTCGAGGTACCAGAGGCCCTAGACAAGTGACAAAGATTTATATTCTATTCATAGAAGAGATAAAAAAATGTATGGGATTGACAAGTTAACGACAATATTGGCGTTAGTTTATGTCAATCCCATACATTTTTAATCTATTCTATGAATAGAATTGAAAATTTTGTCACTTGTCTAGACCCTCAGATATTGCAAAACTGTATCGAATAAAGGCGTAGGTACCTACCTACATGAATACTATTATTAATTTCTAACATGTAGATATCAACTTGTGTCCCTCTTCTTCTAAAGGTTCGGTCGTTTTGTTCTGTATGTTAGTTTGATAAAACTATAATACAATAATAACGTATGTTACACGTTATATTTCTATTAACAATTTAATTAACCCTGCAAATATAATATCGGCAAATACAACAGATTCGCTCTAACATGTTGAAATAATTAAATTCCGTTTTTGTAGAATTCTCTTATTATTATTTATTGGTACAAACTACCTCGGGGGTTGGTCCTTGTGTTATTTTATGAAAATTTTTGCTCTGAATACATTTTAGTAGTAAGAATAACTTGGCTCCCGTCGGGAAATGAAATATTTTAATTTGTAATTAATGTCGTGCTACATTGTTTGCTTTACATTGTTTTGTTGTAAACCTTATTTGTTGTAAACAGTGTAGTTTATTCAGGTAGGTTGTTATTGATGCAAATAAGATTTGTTTATGATTATTTACCTTTATGGACAATTTACATGAAAAACAATCTAAACATAGAAGAAGTTTTATATTATTTAGCTTTGTCCTTAAAGCTAAATAATATTACTAGCTTTTCGCAGTGCGGTATTCCCGTGTTAAGTTACATCTTTTTTTACTGCTCTGCTCCGTAGCTAGTAGCGTGATGATACATAGCCTATAAACCTGAACCGAGATTAGCACGTTAAAACAAATAAAAAACATATTAGTGTAGATTACAATTTTACAACTTACAGCTGAAACTGAAGATATACATCTTCAGTTTCAGTTTCATACGTTCAAAATTATTTCCTAAGTTAAAAATAGAGACCTGATTTATGCCGTCTATACTGTGATAAACTTAAGAAAATCAGTAAAGTATTTGACAGCAGCCTTTTCGATAAAACTAAACAGCACTTTCAACAAGCCTCCATACAAATCGGTAAAACATTTTTTTTATATTGACAAAGTAACTTTTTTTATTATCCTTCATCTTCATTCCCTTACTTAAAGTCTTAGTTGAGTAGTAAAATAACTTTGGCACGAGGGTTCCTAACTTGTGACATAATTTTGGGCCGAGTTTTGGCAACTTTTCTGTCCCGTTTACCGAATTTTATGAAGAGGAAATTGAGAGGTATCGTATACGTCATAATAAATTATCCAAGGAGAAGGTATTTAGAATTGAGGTTTTATTTATCCACGTGCAAAAAACATAAATAATGATGAAAGTTTTTTTTGTTCGGCAACTTTTGTGAGCGCTTCTCTGACGGTTTTCGGAAGTACAAAGTTTAGGGTCTTAAATCCTGTTTTGCCCGTGTTTGGAATACAATTTCGGATTACTTAAAAAACTTGATTTATTTTTAGTCGATTAATACACATTTTTATGTAAATTAATATTTTACGACGCTATTTTACTTTATAAGAAAAATTACAAGGAATAAACTCATTTAACTTAACTTAACACGCATTCATTAGAAGTATTGAACTGTGTTCTTTTAGATAAAACAATTATTGTTAATACTTACACAAAATCTTTGTAATGCTGATATCGTGACCTTTCTTTCCCTCTTTTGGAGAGGCATATGAATAGCAATGGACGTCAGGCGTAGTCATCTCGCTTTTACAAGCGGTTTTATGAAGTTACTTAAGTAATAATAATAAATAAATGGCCAAAGCTTTTATCGTATTCAGGATCTTTTACATTAACTATGTTGATTACCAAATAATAAGAGCCTCTTACCTTCCACCATATGCAATTTGAGACACTAAGCATTTAAAGAAAATTTCTAGAAAAAAAAATTAATACAAGTTCATCTATTCCGCAAATCGAATTTAGAATCCTGCATGTTACAACGTAAGTAGTTCTCAACTGCCAAAGAAAAAACTCAATACCATTTTCATTTATGAGGCAATCTTGAACACCATAATATTATTTGTTCTTATCTATAAAATAAGATCAATGAAGAAACTGAATGGCAATACAATTTACTGAGTAATACTGAGTAGGTATACGTTCCTAAAGTATTTAATTAATTATGACCTTAGCTGTTTTTTTATTTGTATCTTGTTACTTATCCTGTCTATACCTATAATTGTTAATTAGTATGTCTCGTGTTATGTACCAAATAAACGTTTTCTTTCTTTCTTTCTTAAACGTGTTTCAATTGAACATATTTATTTATTGATTGCACCGCTGGTCTAGTGGTTAGTGTAACTGACTACGACGCCGGGTGTCATAGGTTCGATTTCTGCGGAAGACAAATATTTGTGTGATGAACATTATTTGTCTTCGGTCTGGGTGTTTACTATGTATTCTAAGTATGTATTTACAAAAAAAAGTATGTATATGTATTATATTTCAGTTATCTAGTACCCATAACACAAGCTCGGCTTAGCTTGAAACTAGACGACGGTGTGTGATATATATATTAATCGATTCCCGATCACTGAAATAACAATATAATTCAGCTGCTCAGCCGGCTATCTGCTCACCCCACCTGAGTGTACCACTCCTCCCCCGCCTGTCTACTTCACATATTATTATTATTATATATATGTATCATTCAGAGAAAATCACCAATTTGGCCTTCTTAGCCTTGGCCTTCTTTATATAAGAATAGGCCTTTTCTGTAGTGGCATAATAACGGGCTTGGATAATGATGGGAGGAATATAATCTAAAGTGCGAAAATCAGCGCACTTGTGGCAAGTGAAGTCACAAACCAAAAACTATCGCACTAATTTATAAACTTACGCAAAAAAAATGTTGTTTATACTTTGTTACACAAAATTAGGGCTTAATTTTATATAATATTTATTATTCAACTGTAGTGCCACCATTCGTTAAATAATTGTAGAAGTACGCTATTGTGGTTATACTACAAGTATATACCTACATACTTTCAACCCGTCAGCTATACCTACCTAGCTACAAATTCATATTTGCATATTGCACGTACTCGTACACTCATATTTCAACATCGCTCATTTTGAATTTCACTCGTTTATTTTCTGTTATTCTACCACAAAATGTTATACACTTTTATGTTTAGACGTAAAACATAGTGGTAATATACTTCTCGTAGATAAGCGTTGGAATATTTTGCAACGGGGTGTATTCTTTCTATACACATACTAGTTTTTACCACTGACATAACATGTTTCTTATAGCTGAAGATGAGAACCGCAGGGATGCGTGAGGGTGAAGTGAAATACTTAGTTTCTGCCTAATT
This sequence comes from Parascotia fuliginaria, assembly GCA_963082885.1. Classification (NCBI taxonomy): domain Eukaryota; kingdom Metazoa; phylum Arthropoda; class Insecta; order Lepidoptera; family Erebidae; genus Parascotia; species Parascotia fuliginaria. The sequence goes on from OY720177.1 coordinate 16,966,396, forward strand.
CCATGCGGATTGAGCGTGATATTATGTTTGTAGATGCTTGCAAAAGGTAATATGTATTCTCAAGCTTATATAGTTTTGAGTTCGGTACTAAGTATAAAAAGAAAGATGACCTGATATAAATATATATTTGAATATATAAGATCATCCCATATCTCCCCGTGAGTATCTTTGGAGGCTATTAAAGGAATGTCAGTAAATTTTGATATTGTTTATATCTAATACAGGTATGGATTAAGTTATGACATATTCACATTGTAGCTGCACTCTTAAGGGACTACCAATCGATTCCCGATCGCTGAAATAACAATATAATTCAGCTGCTCAGCCGGCTATCTGCTCACCCCACCTGAGTATACCACTTCTCCCCCGCCTGTCTATTTCACCCCCTGTGTGGCCCTCCTAAAAAAAATAAAATCGAGTTAGTAGGAAGGGATTTTTTTGTAGGTTCCGTATATCATTGATTCTTGTTAGCTTAGTACTTGATCTATATAAACATTATTTTAAAACAAGCCTTCTATAGTGCAGTAGGCAGATATTTCTTAATGTACAATTAACGAATACATAGCAAACCCAGAATCGGGACTAAGATTTGTGTGAGACTACGGGAGTAGTATAGCTCGAATAAAACATAAAATTAAAAAGTATAGTTTATAACTGCCAAATACACACAAAATAAACAAATTTTATACAATGCTTTTAAATCAGATCTGTAGATTTGACTGCACGTGACGGGACAAATATAAAAAAAATAACCACGAAATTACTAGGCCTAGTAACTTTAATAACAACATTTTATCTTTAAATTTCTTTGCTTTATTTAGCTTTAAACTTAGATCATAAATTAATTAAGTAAAATACTTATTTTTAACAAAGTTTATTTCTTTATTTAGCACAAAGCGTTTGGAATTATTACGTGACAAAAATGTCGTAGGTAAATTATTTAATAACTAAAACATAAGAGCGATAGACAGTTTGGTTACCTACTGAGATTGTACTCATCACAAATCAATAAACATGCACAGAAAAGCTACATTTTTTATGAGACATCTAGTCATAAAAATCTTTGTATCGTAGTAAAACTGGTATTCCGTATCTTTGGAACCCTAAAATAGGTGCAAGGGGAGAAATAGTAAAAGTTAAACTGCACCATAATTCACCATGAGTAAGGCGTTACACCATTATGGGGTTCACTCGATGAATTTAAATTTATATCATGATGGTTTAATCAAAAAATAACTCCGTACGGGCGCAACTTGGCGATGGCGTGGTGTCAAAGCAATGATACCTACAGATGACGAATGCATTTAGAGGTGATAAGAACAATATGAAGATAAAAGAAAGTGAAGAATTATCTTCTGAGACGTACGCATTTTCTTTTTGAATGGATGCATAGGTTAGCCGTTCGGCAGTGGATATCATTGACGTGATATTAGACCATGTCGGTTGTATTTAAATACCTACTACATAGGCATTGCTGTACGTCGTACATTGTCAACAAAGAATATACCTTTAATTTCTCGCTAAAATGTCTCAAAAAACAGGGTTGCCTTTACAACGGATTTCATATTACAAATATTTTACAAAATAGAACCGTTAATAAATTCCTCGCAAACTCATGTGTGCACATAGTTCAGTATTCTATCCAAAGCCTGTATATGTTTACGTTACACTTCACAGCGTGACGCGCTTCCCAGTGTAGTACAATCAAATCAAATGAAAATTAAATCGTGTACGGCACGAGCGAAGACTTAACATTAATTATTCATTAATTCGATACCGCATAGAATTGATGATAGCAAAACATGGCGACGGGTGCCTCGTGTTGACGTACTGTTGTTATAACATGAACGTAATGAAAGGTGATTTAGGGTACTTCTCTGAATCACGTGTTAGATAGGAAGTGATGTCTATTTTTACTTGGATTAGTGTATTAGTGTATTGTGTATTAATGTAGTGCAAAATATTTTATTTTGAGTTTATTTAAAAATGTATAAAACATTTTGAGAGAGCCGTAACAAACCATCTTTATTTTTGAGGAATCCCTTAGATCGGCGATTGACTACATAATCTTACTGCCATCACTCAACAGGACTCGATATCGCTGCAAAGTTACTGCATACTACCTGGACACAATCTCGCACGGACACGCTCGTTTCCAGCGTTTATTTCTGCCACGTATGTGCCGGCTCTGGAACGAATTACCAGCTGCGGTGTTTTCCGAGAGCTATGACATATCCTTCTTCAAACGGCTTTGTAGAGCCCCTGGCATTACAGAAGTTCATGAGCGACAGTTGTCTTTGTGGGCTGTTGGCTCGTCTGGATACTGTAGCAAATAAAAAAAAACTAGCCAGCCTACCGAACTTGATGACTATGCCATAAGCTTCTTTGGGAAGGGCCTATATTTAACAGGGAAGCCATCAAGTTAACGATGTAATGATACCCAATATATTAATATTTACCGCTTTCCTATCTATTCTTAATTCAGAAGAATACACGAAAACATTAAATATGTAACATCTAAGGAGCATTATATTAACTTGACTGAGCTTCTGATTTATGTGCTCATCATTTTGGCATTAACCTTAACAATATATTGATTGCCTCTAAGGTATTACGAGTCTCGTACGTTGGCAGTTAATTACTTGCTTCACCTGTGCGTGCTTTGCGTACATTTAGGTAGCGAGTTTTCTTTATATTTGTACTAGACGTTCGCCCTCACTTTGCTTCGGTTAAAAAAATTCATTTGATCTCACAAGAGACGCTTACAGAAAATATCATTGCAATAGTGTCGTTTTGCATCATTCAGATTTACAAAGGCGTTAAAATATTCGAATTTTAAAAATGACTGATATACATCATGTTGAACATACTTTGAAAACGTGACGGATTTTTTTAAATCGGTTACGCAGATCTTGAGTTAAATCTCTACATACAAAAAATCCAATCTTTTCTCTATATGATATCAGTATAGATTAGAATTAAATAATTTACTCTACCTGCTGGTAAGCGTGGATACCATCTCAAAAGCTTTTGTGGCCAACTGCTCTGGCATGGTGACCTTACTATAAAGGATTTGTGATATGCTTTTTTAAAAGACCCTAGGAACAAAATTGAAAAGAAAAACACAAAGATTTCCAGAGTTTTATTTAACAACATAGGTGTAAATTATTGGAACTATTTCGTTTCTAGTATAGTATGTATTTATTTACAAAAAAAACAAGTATTTAATTATGCATATTCGCATTCTAGAACCCATAACAAAAGCTATAAATAGGTATGCTTACTTTGGGTCTAGATGGCGTTGTGTGTAGTTGTTGAAATATTATTATTAGATATTACTATTATTTATTTAGGAACCCTATAGATTGTGTAAAGTTAACAATACTTAAATTGTTTTTTGTTTGTTTCAGGTGGATTTCTCATCCAATAATAATCGAGTTACGCGATAAGTATGAATCGATACCACTTATTTAATTAATTAATATTATTTTTATATAACAAGGGTAATTAGGCAATTCCCAAGTAGTCGATTATTGTTTTAAATTTACTGTTTAGTAATAATATTAATTTTAGTACAGAGGTTTTGTATATGGACATTCGATAGCAATATTTAAGGTCTAATAGCAAGAATATAAGTTTAATTGACAATTAAGGGTTTGCTTATTACAAGGAGAAAATTACAGCTCGGGGTATTTCAATTGGTATTTAATATTTGTGTTGTCGAAGCATAAGCACTTATTAGGTATACCCGCCGCGTATACCGTGTCTGTACTATTGTAGACCAGTTAATTATAATGTATAGTATCTCTACGATAAGATTTTTATTCCGTTATCATTAAAATTCTTTTAAGGCTACTATGTAAACATTTTAAAAGACCGGATGTTTTTATTTAGAAAAGACATCTTCCTAAAGAGAACTAAATAATAATCGAATAATAAACTTACGACTAAATAAAATACAATAAAACAATGTCCGTCTAATTGAACAGAAAGATAAAATAATTTATAACTTTTATACCAACTGCTATTAATTAATTCTTAGCACTAGCCTCATAGAAATACGGTTGAATTTTCAATAGTAAGTTTTAAAAGCGCTACATTAAAAGTGTCGTACAATGAACAAACTAATGGACGCTCATTATGGCCAAATTAGTTTTATGAGCGCTGTAAACACGATCGAGATAATACTGGCCTGTAATCCGCACTGGGCGCAGTTTAAACTTGCCATGTACTAGCTAAATGCACTGATACTGCAATGTTATAATTGTTTTAGCACTTAGTTTATTTGAGATGAAATTGGGATTGAAATTGAAATTTGTAAGCTATGTATCTATTTATATATTACTATCTTCCCAAAGTGCGGTTTTACTCGCGTCTTTATTTAGAGATTTGTTCCAGTGGCCAGTAGCGTTTTAACATGGCCTTTAACCTTCCTCGAGAACTGGACTATCCTACACAAAAAAAAAATAGAATCTGACTAGTAGTTGCAGAGATTAGCGCATTTAAACAAACAAACTCTTTCGCTTCATGTAATAGTATAGATAATGAACGAGGATTTTAGATTTGTGTAGGTGCTAGACGTGTAAAAGAGCTACACGCCATCTTTCTTCCTCTTAAAACAAAGATCTTATGAAAAAATAAACCACCAATTTAACCGTAATACGTTTTCTGTTGGACATAAAGATGACGGAATGTGCTAGACAATCATTGCAAGGATTGGTCTCAGAAAGCCTTGAACAGAGAAAAGTAGAAGGAGGGTATGGAGGCTGTCGCCTTGCAGTGGAAAGATAACGGCTGAATAAAAAAAATAGATGCCCTCCAAGCATCCCTATTTTGATCAGTTCTTAGTCTTTTTTACAACCGATTACTTTTATTATTACGGTAGTAGATCCACACTGGTTTCAGCATGAATGGGCCGGATCGTCCGGGGAAGTACTACCCTCTCGTAGAAGATCGACGTAAGAGTAGTAGTATCCGTACTACTGCGTTTCGCTCGCCGGTGAGTGAGAGCGCCGGAGGCCCAACTTCCCCCCTTTACCCTTTCCTTGCCTCCCTCATTCCCTTCCCCTAACCGCATTCCCAGCCGCCATAGTCGAAGCCACCATACCAGCAGTTTAAGACTATGACTTTTGGTATGGTGGCTACCACTTCTGGATTCCACTGACTGCTTACCATCAGGCGGGGTGGAGTCACTCTGGTAGGCTAGTATAAAAAAAAAAGTCTATTACCCGACGTTGCAAAAAAGAACTTATTTTCCTAGTCATGGTAACATCGGTGGTCTGTATGATGATCAACCTCTTCTCTCTCTCTCTAAGCTTTTTTGCATAACCACAAGGCATTGGTGCGATTACCTATCAACAAAAACTCGATAGTTTCACAATTTTGCTTTGTTTTGCGTGGTAAAGCTTACCACAATAGCTCGTACTGGTAATGACTGGGCTATTTCTAGAATCGCTTGATCAGACTTCAGTCAGACAACAGTCTAAAAACTAATTCAATTATCGTACTGCCCTGATCTGAAATAATGTACCTTTCAAATGATGAATAAACTTTTTCAAGTAAGTATACATACACACTTATAAAATTCGCTCCCGATATATAACAGTCAAATGTGTCATAACCAAAAATAATTCTTTTAACACCTAGGTATATATTTGTCACAAGTTCACATCGTGCGTTTGCACTCGTGCCAACCCTCCACTCCCTACAGGCGTACCCCGCCGGTGTTACATTACACTGGGGTCCGAAAACCAACAAATTATTCCCCGCGGGCCCAGCCGACGTAATTACTGTAATTCGTTCGCGCAGTTTACTGTGTGCGGGATTAGCAGCCGAAGGGTTAGCTTCCTTGATTTAATCTGGAGAAGTGTGTATTTAGTCGAAGTCGATTTTGACATTTCTCTCTTTGTGTGGGTGATAATGAGATGTCAGCGATTAAAGTGTAACACGTTAATTATTTGTTATTGTAATATCGTACCTATTTGGGTGATTATAAGAATAAATGATACACCAATATTATTTGTTATTGTGGTTTCGTGTGTACAGTATACAAATCGCTACGCGTCGTTTTTTTAAATATTAAACTAGAAATAGACATATAATTTTAATTTCTTACTGTATTTTAACAAATCTCACACTACACACTATGTTCGCAAAAAAATCTACAAACATACAATAAAATAACGCCAAGTGCACCCCTAAACAAGTATGTTGGTGCAGCGTTTTAGAATGAGACATACCTACGTGACAAAACTTTAACCCATAAATGTTTGCCCTAAGCCTGTGTGTAGTTTATATCTTTTTAAACTTCAGCCACAGACAGCCTTAATGTAAAAGTATATTATAAAAAGAAAAGACAGTGTAAAGACAACGACCCTAACCAAAACTATAAGTGAAATTGAACCCTCAGGCTGAGAACGACAACTTCCTAAAATGACAACATTTTACAATGACAACTTCCTAAATTGACAACTTACTAAAATGACAACTTCCTAAAATGACAAATTCCTAAAATGACAACTTCCTAAAATGACAACTTCCTAAAATGACAACTTCCTAAAATGACAACTTCCTAAAATGACAACATTTTACAATGACAACTTCCTAAATTGACAACTTCCTAAAATGACAACTTCCTAAAATGACAACTTCCTAAAATGACAACTTCCTAAAATGACAACTTCCTAAAATGACAAATTCCTAAAATGACAACTTCCTAAAATGACAAATTCCTAAAATGACAACTTCCTAAAATGACAACTTCCTAAAATGACACCTTCCTATAATGACAACTTTGCCATACATACAAACACTATGAAAAGTTCAAAGTTACAACACAAACATCAAGTCAAATATAACTAAAGATGACGACATAATATTAGAAATGTGACTTCTATATAAATTTTATGAGTTCAATTTTCATTAGATCGCTCAGTTCATACTCGTATATTCTTAGTGGCAATGTAGCACGTCATACGAGTGCCTTTCCAACTCTTTATTGCTATTTGTCTAAGTACATTTTATGAGATAGTTAATTTTTATTATGATGGACAGTTTTATCCTTCACACTTCGTAAGGTTATCGATATATCAAGTATATGTGGTATGTTTGACACAGAGATATTGTGACTCATCGTTATTAAATTAATATGAAATCTATCTAAATACTTTGATATGTTTGGCAAATAAGTATCTCAACTCCTTACTTATATAAAATGCGTGCTACAAAAATTTTTGTCATTTTGTCATTGAATGTTTTATATTTTTTATATTATTATCTTTTTGTGTTTATCAAAAATACATTGCACTGGTGACTTGACATGCTATAACAAAAAAGTAACAAGCATACAAAGGCAGCCCCAGTCTATAGTCTATGGTCATAAGTACTTTTTTACCTCAGAATAACTTTTCACTATCCAGGTCTCGAATATGCACAGTCGATACGCACAACCAGTGATTAACAGTGGTTTCCATATACAAAATTCAATCCAAGATTCTTAAAAACCCCGATTTTGCGTTTGGCGCTGAAGCGCTGTCTAGGCTAGAATTATGCCAATATTGTAAAAGCGATTCAACGCTGAACGATCCATTACATAAAGTTAAAGATCGTATTTAGAAAGTCACTGTAAGTCAGTTTAATCTCATTTTACTTATTGCGTCATATTTTACCTATTAAAATTAATGTTAGACATGATTTCAATCAACTATCTTAAAATTAATCTATTATATCAATTTTTTGCGCATCAAATGTTATATAACATCCTTGGTAGTACCCATCGTTCTCACTTATTGCATAATCTATGAGAACTAGTTCCCCATTTTCAACAAAGTTCTTCATTCAATTAACTCGAACCTCTTAAAAACTGGGAAATACCTTACAAGTTTATTACCCCATATTTTTTTAATTACGTCGTAAAAATTTTCACCTCATCTCGAGCACTCGAAAGAGCTCTCTTAAATCTACGTCTTAGCAAAATTAACATTAATCTCTTGTTAAAATAGCCGTGAAACGTTAATAGAATTAGCTATTGAGCCTTTAGATTACGCCTTTAATAAAAACTATAGTTCAGTGCTGTTGTCGTTCAGAGATACAAGACAAAATGTTGGATGTCCTAATTGACTTCTAGTTGTTTTTAGGGTTTCGTAACCAAAAGGTAAAACGGGATCCTATTACTAAGACTCCGCTTTCCGTTTGTCACCAGGCTGTATCTCATGAACCGTGAAAGACAGATAAAATTTTCGCAGATATTGTGTTTCTGTTGTCGTTATATAAAAAAATACTAAAAAACAGAACAAAATAAATATTTAAGGGGGGCGCCCATTTAACAGACATGATTTTTTTGCAGTTTTATAGTGGTACTCTTCGTGCGCGAGTCTGACTCGCACTTGGCCGGTTTTTTTACATTTTTACGAGTATATTAACTTCGGAGACAACAAGCAATCAGTACGCCTGATTGCAAGGTGTAAGCGATGTTAATATCACAGTTTGAATACTATTCTATAAATTTGTCTCATGAAAAACATTTTACATTGCAAATTGTAACAAACCCTTTTCATTTCCTGGCTTGAGAAAACTATATGAATATATTATTAAGCTTCAATTTACTTTACAAGAATTTCCACCAATATTGCCTCTTAATATTATTATCATATAAAATGAGAGCCTCGTATGAGTTCTAACTAGTGTAATGCAAGCACGAACCTTATCGAGGTTAAAACCCCCTAATATGTAGGTTCCATGAAATTCAGCGGAATTCAATTGAAGGTGTTTCAGACGAAATTTTAGAGTTCCTGCGAAGATTTTAGTAGCATTAGTTGCTTTTGTTGCAGATTAGTAAACAAAAAACGATTGCAGAAATTGTATGGTTAAAATTATAAATTAGTTTTACTAATTATTTTCTTTTTATTTATTAAGAAGATATTTTATAGACTACTTTTTTTCATTTTTCGAATCAAATTTATCCTTACATATTAAACCTAAGATGACTCACTTTGCCTGACAAACAATTAATGGAGTTCACGTGTGGTGGACATCATCCTCAAAAGTATCGTGGCAAACTTCTTGCATGATGCGAATCATTTTGAATCATCAAACTTATTAACCCATAACACAAGCATATAATATGCTTACTTTGGGTCTAGATGGCGTTGTGTGTAGTTGTTGAAATATTATTATTATTATTATTATTATTACTAGTCCTAAACTTGGGTGACGAGCGAAATGTCCTCTTTGCAAAATGTCCATGTCGCTCTAACGTCTTGATATTTGAACGCCATAGTTAGGTAATAGGCATGAACGCTAAATATTCTACAAGCAAAACGTCTGGATCATAAAATGTTATAATTCAGAATACTCTATTAGTAAATAGTCTAGATTTAAAAATGCCATAGTCACTAAATAGACATGAGCATTAAATGACATAGTAGCAAATCGTCTGGATGTAAAAATGCCATAGTAACTTTATTGACATTAACGCTGAATGCCTAGGTAGATAGACACCCACATGCTCTATCTATCATAACAACTTCATTTTGTGGTCTTATCAAATTTATAAATAAAATTATTAAATTATATTTTATGAAAAAATATTTGATTTATTTGAGAGTGATGAAAAATCAAAAAAGGAAAGCGCCCAAGCAAAATTCCATTCAGACTTTATTTTTCCAGATGTTTTCACTACTATCACAATTTGCGTTTATGTCATTCGACTAATTTGCCTTCTAGCTTATAAGGTTTTATAATCATACTGGCCAGTTGGTCTAGTGGTTAGTGACCCTGACTGCTAAGCCGGAGGTCGTGGGTTCGATTCCCACCTAGGACAAACCTTTGTGTGATGAGCATGATTCTTTGTTCTGTGTCTGGGTGTAATTTATCTATAATATGTATGTATTTACAAAAAAAAAATGTATTTAAGTAGTATATCAGTTGTTTAGTACCCATAACACAAGCAAATATAATTGCTTAATTTGGGGCTAAATGGCGCTGTGTGAATGTGGTAGAATATTATTATTATATTATTATTATACAGACTATTTTCAATTCCAGACGTTTTTCTACTTACTCATTCTGCGTTTATGTCTTTCAGTAAAGTTGACTCTCTGCTGACTAGGTGTTCTATTTTTATGTCATTTAGCTGATTAGTCTTTAGGCTATCTGGGTACCATGCTTTCATGTCCATCTAACTAAATTGTTATTATGCGAAAAAAACATTTCGCTCGTCACCCCTAAACTTAAGTCTAGCTTAAACACAACTTACAACAATACCCAGAATACAACTACCTCCCCAATCATAAATTCAATATCGCACCATCCTCGTGAAACCACCTATACTCGTGAAATTTGATCCAGCGTCTATATTATTATAAAGGCTCGCGCAAAGTACGGCGGGCCGCACCGCATCGCATTGCATAACGATTTTCCACCTACCTTAGTTTAGTACATTTTATATGAACTATACTATATATCAGTGGCGAAGGGTCCAAATAACCCGATTCCTACCGGCTTCCCTCTGAGAAAATCACAAAGACTATAATATCTAATTAAATGAAGAAATAGACCATACGTCGTGCTTCAAGGTAACCTCTTTTTGCACCGGCTTCCCTCTTACAAAACGTCACTCTTCGTCACTAGTATATATTTATACGGTAGTAGATCCACGCTGGTTTCAGCTTGAATGGGCCGGATCCGCAGGGGAAGTACCACCCTCTCATAGAATATCGACGTAAAAGTAGTAGTATCCGTACTACTGCGTTTCGCTCAGTGAGTGAGAGCGCCGGAGGCCCAATTTCACCCTTTTCCTCTTTCCTCACCTCCCTCATTCCCTTCCCCTAACCCCATTCCCAGCCGCCATAGTGGAGGGCCACCATACCAGCAGTTTAAGAAGATGGTATGGTGGCCACCACTTCTAGGTTCCACTGACTGCTTACCATCAGGCGGTGTGGAGTCACATAGGTAGGCTAATATAATTAAAAAACGAAAAACACTGAGCCGCATCGCAACTCACTGACACTTCGACTACTATGTGTTTTGACGTAATTTTGTAGACTACAATGTAGCGCATTGCGGCCGTAGTATGAGCTAGCCTTAAGAAGCAAACTAAAACTTGCACGTTGGCGCATGTAATATTGTCGCGTATTGTCGTCGGTTCTCATATTTCTTACATCATTAAGTCAACGGGATGTCGTGTCGGGGCGATGTTTCACTCACAGCGGGATGCTTTTTGTATTTACGTATTTAAATAATACTTGTATTTTGTGCGATTGTAATAAATCGGTTTCTGCCTTTCGTATTAGATAAACGTAATAGTAGTTGCATGACTATCAGGTAGGTATTATGAACTTCCGTATATTGACACCTTATTAGGCGAATTAAACGACGTTTAGTCTTAGTCTATTTAGATGAAAGGCACAGGATTAAGCTAATTTTTACCATAGTAAAAACATTATAGTACCTACTCCGCTGTCCTGCAGTTTCAGACTTACATTATTCAGATTTTCTTACAATGTTTCTTTTTATAGAAATGTTTAAGTAAAACTTTGACTATTATAAGAACTACACACACACACACACACACACACAAACACACACACAAACACATACATACACGTACACCCTAACATACACCCTTGCACACACTTCTACTGGTACACTCAACTGGCAGCAAGGCGTCCGTGACGTAAACTTGGTCAGGACCCAGTTGAAAACCAGCGTCAGACTTTTGGTCTGGCAAACTGCTGAACTGGGTACCTAGTTGCCACATCTGTGAGACACACTCTTGCACTGTACTTTGTATTTTTTTTTTATTTAATTATTTTTATTGTGTCTATGTAATTGTGGCAATAAACGTTTCTTTCTTTCTTTCTTTCTTTCAAAAAGTTTCATTGGTATTTAGGAACGGGCAGTATTTAATCGCTATCAGTGGCACCCCACTATATTTCAAGTCGAGAGTGAAGACGCTCTTTAATAATACGCTGTGGTTAATGATAGGGTGTTATTGAGACATTTTGTTTCGTTAATGTTATAAAAGAAAATAATTTTGCTTTGGATCTAATTTTTACATCGTTAAAAAGGTCAGGAGATAATAGAGGTACACACTTATATTTCATTGTTTAAAATATGATAGTACGACGTAGAATCATCGCTTAAAAATGTGTCAGAAAATCATCAAAAAGGCAGTAAAGTTCTGTGATAAGATTGCCGCCATTGCCGTCTACCAACCATGGCGGTTAAAATCAAAACCTTTCAATATTTCATTACCTTTGTAAATATATACAGCTAACATAGGTAAACTCATTCGTTTATACAACCCAATTTATTTCTTTCTGTGTACATATTGCCCAACAAAAGGTCACTCACACAATAAACGGTATGTTATCCCACCGCAAGATACCATATATTACCTGTTTCTTGAAAAATAAATGTTTAAATGAGATCAGTATATCACAGGAGTATATAAAGCAGCCCATTCACGCCATAAAGTGTTCCCAAAAACCGCACACTTGTCTTGTGTAGGTGAATTTAATGTAAGCAAGTGTAGTGGTGTGTGGAGTGTACCAAAAGTTCCCTTTTAACTCAATACCTGGTATCTGTGTACGCCTATCGGTGAGTCGCGTGTGTCCCGAAACAATATTTCTAAATAAAATACATCCTTCGGGGACTTGAAAATGATGAGCGGTGCGAGGCATAAGCGTAGCGGTATATACAATTACTGAATGGCATAAAATAGATATAACAATGACGAAATTCATTTCATATTGTTTAACAGTTTTAAATCAGTTATATATTGTTAAAATTTGAACCATATTTTTATTTCTATAAAGATAAGAAGTGAAAGACCTATAGTTGCCATAATAAAAAAGGTACTGCGAGTATCACACTTTTTTATTTGCTTACCATCATATAAAGTGGATAATATTATAAGACACTTGACATAGTAATAAGTAAAATATATTTATTGAAGCAAAAAATACATATTAATTTTATTTTTGTATTTGTAATAATTCTTACTACTTACGCTTTACTTCATTTCTCGCTTCATCTTACACTTTGGACTCACAAAACCCGCGAATAAAAACGCTCCACCGGTCTCCGTATCGTCCGCATTATATTTAAGTGGGTAGTTTGTGAGAAAAACAGCGTATTGTTGTCGGAATTGAAAATAAACTCGCACCAACCCACTTTTAGGGGATGTATGGACCACCCCTTGTATAATATGGAGCCAGAGGCAATAGGCGTCAATGCTTAAGATACTTCTCATATATCCCAATTATTTTTCTCACTGTTTATTATTGTTTGATGTTTCTTATCTTTGTATATTATATAGAATTATACATAAATTAATAAAGTATGAAATAATAAACATACTTTTTTTCTCATTACCTTTACAGATAAAATAACGTCCGCTGCAGAACAAGGGTAATTACTGGAATAATTGTAAAAAAAATGTACATCTAAAGTAAGAAAGCAAAGTAATTGAATTATCTCATTATATGAAAATCTCACAAAATACATCTTTATTGTAAAAATTAATCGCTGAATGTGTTGCTAAGCGCAAATCTCGAGAGCACCGGAACCGATTTCGCTAATTCTTTTTTTATAATATTTTTCGAACTACGAGGATGGTTCTTACGGGGAGAAAAAAAAATTAACATACAAAAGTATCTTTATTTACCCCTAAATGTTTAAAAAAAAAGGCGGGGCGGGCCGCTAGTTTTAGATAAAAAAATTGTTATATTAAGAAACCGGTGACTGGTCTCCTTCATTATTATCATTACAAGCCAAATGATGTCTACTGATAAGCATGGCGTCTGGTATATTACTTAAATCTTACTTAATGAATAAAATCCATTACTATTACATAAAGCGGAAGAGTTTGTTTTAAGGCGCTTATCTCTGGAACTACCAGTCAGATTTGAAAAATTCTTTTTGCGTATGATAGCCCAGTTCTCGGGAAAGGAAAAGGCTATGTAACATCACGCTACTGGCGACGGGAGCAGAGCATTAAGCAAAGACGCGGGTGAAACCGCACCGCAGAAAGGTAGTATATTATAAAAAAAATCAAAAGAACTTTAATTTACTCATTTTCTTGTTATTCAAAATCCTGAGTTGATACCAAACGCTGAATATATCGCGTAGCTCTGTATTCATCTCTTTATTTTCACTGTGACATCAAAGATATCACAGAAATGGCAAGCAATGTACTGGAAGCAAAAACATATAAGAGACACTTTTTATTTTGCCGACATTATGCATATTTTACAAGAATTTTTCTTTTTGTGGATAGAATATGGATTATGTAGTATAAGACGTAGAGATTGGCACAAACTTTGCCCAGCAGTAGGTGAGTTTTGGCTGTGAATGATATTGATAATGATAATGTTTAGTTTTCGGTTTAGGAGCTATGGAGCCTATTTTATGGTAATACTTCCTTGAACGTCCTGATTTGCACTGCTAAATCTAGTACGTAAACATGACATTTTCATGACATTAAAATTTTTAATGATACAATGGAGTATAACCAACTTGATAAATTATTTGTATATATAACATAATAAACCTTATAAATAGATCAATAACAATCGAATCAACTTGATACAAAACTGTGTATCTACAGAATGAAATCGCTCTCATTACCTTCGACGCTCGCTTCGTGCCACGTGAGAAGGGTCACCATAGTGTTCGTTCGTTTTGTGTTCGAATTAAAAATTAGGATAGATTTTCTAGATATTTCCAAAGTTATTAAAAACAGTGACTGCTGTAGTCCATATGCGGTTTATCACTTAACATCATAGACTGAAAAAACCCAACACCAATTTGAAATCTAATTGTCATTTTTATTTTGTTGAAGATTGAGGCTGGAAATTTGGTTGTTTCAATTTCAGGCGTTGGAACGTTTTAGTACTTCAGTTTTATTTTATATAGTGAGCAATCAATTCAGGCTATGAGTGGTAATCAACATTCCTGTTGCTAACATTATCTAGCGGTCATGTGATTTCATTTTTATTGTTTTGTATATATTTTTTTCACAGTACATACATTACCAAAAGAAACCTAGAAACCGTCCTGTTAATAGATGCCATATCAAATCATTAATGGAAGATACAAGATTATCCATTCTATTCGTGATTTCATTCGTATCTTTTGATCATTAATTTTGCGTCTTAATATGAGAATAACATTAGATATATCTCTATTAGACCCGCATTCAGATCCACCCTACACTATAGGCGGCAGTAGAGTGGCTGTTCACTCACTCTGTCAATTACCGTGCGTTACTTGGACTGTTACATGGTGCGCTTTTATTCGCCGTGTTCGCAGCGGCGCATTGTGGTTGTCATTAGGCATGACAGCTCCATTTATTCTATTACAAAACATCTAAGTAAAGAAATTTGTGAATGCATTCGAAATGGATCTACGAGTATAAACATTGTTTTGTGTTTAAATTTGCTTTTATTATGAAGCTGTTATGCAGATTTCTTCGGGTTTAAAGGTCATAGCTCATTAGACCTCCTCCGACACCCGACTAGTACCGCCTTGTCGCTCAGTGTTCACTCGTTGACGATCGGTGGTCCACGTATCTACTAGTGAACGTCGCGTGGTCAACGAGCGGATATTACGTTGTCCGCGAATACTTAATTATCAGAGATCGTCATTCGATCCACTTTCTCCGCAATAAAACCACTCATGGACAGCCCGTGGACCACTCGCCAACGTCGCGCGATCCATTTGGGAACTGCGCGTGGTTAACGCAAGACAAGCGTGCAGGCAACGAGTGGCCCACTCGCCGTCTGCGCGCGGTCAGCCCGCAGGCGAGGCGCTCCGAAGTTGATGCAGTGAGCGTATACCCATAGAATTCCATACAAAGAATACTAAACGCTCGAGGCAATGTGGCCTTGGTCGGGTGCCGGGTGGGCCTAATAAGCTATGACCTTAAGTCAGTGAAGTTAGTGCAAGGCAAAGATAAAGTATTTAAAATTTTAGTTGTAAATGCAATATTTAAACAAAAATTTTAAATATTTATGAGCTATTATTTAGTGCCCAGGTTCTAAAAAGAAATTTATTTGATAGGTACTTTAAGTTTACTACTAAAGGTACCTTTAAAACTAAGAGGCGTCATTACTATCATTAGCTAACGAAGTACTTTCTTGCTCATTATAATGTGATGAATTTCATATAAAACTATGAATAGACCTTAAAATACATTTAACAACTACCCCAGCTCCATAAACTTTTACAAAATTACTCTAAACACAACCAATAGTAATAACGTACTAACTCCCAAAACTGGAGCTATAATGACTTTGTCGTACAAAGCTTACGGCAAGTTTATCTTTCTGTCGAGTCGAGACGAATGCTCGAGGCATCAAATCACTATGCGAACACCCAACTTTATTGCGAATAGTTTCATTCAATTTGGGAATATTTACACAATTGCGATCCCATGTTGTTATTTAAATTTGCGATTCCATTGTGTTAATGAATTGTAAAAATAAGTTTGGCTTACAAGAGATGGGTTAAAGGAGTTTTAAAATAGACGTGTAGTTTAGGTGGTGAATAATAGTGCTTATTTTGAAAAATTCGATAGCAAATACCTTTTTTTGGAGTTTGTATTAGATCTTCTTGATTTTTAACGCTTTTTGACAAGTGAACGTGTACTATTAAGCTGGTTTTACAGTGACGCTTACGGTAAGCGTCACTGTAAAACCAGCTTTAAATACGCGCGGGTAGTGCACGTGACCCGTACGCCAAGCAGACATTTAAATACTTTTGCTTTTTACTATGTAGCGATCCAAGAGACGCAAAGCTCGTAGCCCACGACGTGGTCCATCTGAGCTGGCGAAAGGGTCACTGTAAAACCACACTGACTACAACAAATTACAAATTTGACTATATTACTTCGACTTTACTACTTTCACACCTGCGTATTAAATAGCTGCCATAATGATAGAGGCCAAATATGGATAAAACTATTAAACAGATTTAAAATTCGTTAAAAAACTAATAAAATATTTTACTGTAAATAAAAAGGAAAATTACTGTAAAAGGAATTTCTCGTCTATCGACCGACTATCTAACGAAAATGTTCAAATAAAAAAGTGACGTTTCGCCTTACCTACTCTTAAATTACGTACGAGAGAAGAATTTTGATGGCACACTGAAATTCTACTCGGGAATTAATGCCGGAGGGCCAGAGGAAAACCTCATCAGAAGAAATCACCTACCCTCTCTGGATTGACTTGCCACGTGAACTAAAACTGTGATATTATTGTAGATTTCGCTTTGAAACGTACATCGTAATGACTTTTCTATCTGTTAGGCTAATATTACTTATATTTTAATGAAAATAAGCCTTCCATTAAAGTTAATGTTGTGGGATGTGTAGGTATATTGCCAGATGATTTTTTTTTTTATTTTTTTTTTTTTTTTTTTTACCACATTCACACAGCGCCATCTAGCCCCAAATTAAGCAATTATATTTGCTTGTGTTATGGGTACTAAACAACTAATATACTACTTATATACATTTTTTTTTTTTGTAAATACATACATATTATAGATAATAGATAATAAAAATCTGTTTGATTTCTGGCTTTGGCTGTTTTTCTTTACTCATGTAACGAGATAATATTATGTGTGTACGATAAACTTGAGGCATTTAAGTAATAATGACACAAATTTAAACATCATTATTATTATGTCGGCCTATTATCACCCCACTGCAGGGAAAGGCCTCTTCTCATACAGAGAAGGTATAAGCATTGTTCGCCACGCTTACTCAAGGTGGATTGGCGATTCCAGACTGCCTCAAAAATATAGGTTTCCTCACGATGTTTTCCTTCACCGTCAGTCAGTAAAGTCCAGATAAACTTAGAAAGTACACAATACATGATTTGAAAATTACATTGGCCCTTGTCCGGATTCAAACCCTACTACGTCGTGTTTACGAAGCATGTACAAACTTAACAGGTTATAGTGCAACTTATAAAAAAAGTTCAAAAAAAGTCTAAGCTCCTTCAAAAAGCGTACCAATCAATGTATTGCTTCTATATTTACATTATGAGAATAAGCCTTTATTCTGCAATGAGACACATTATATAAAACACTAGCTGTTGCCAGCAGCTTCGCCCGCGTAGGTAGGCATACCTACCACAAAAAAAATATCCTATGTTACTCGCTGATTATGTAGCTTTTCTCTTTGTGAAAGAATTGTTTTTGGATATATACGTATATTTTGAATGTACTTATTCATAATAAACAAACAAACAAACACACAAAAAATCAAATCTTTTCTTTTTATAATATTAGTTTAGATAACATCCACATCTTTATCCACACAGCATCTATACTAATAAAACGCAAGAGTTTGTTTGTTTATTTGAACGCGCTAATGTCTGGAACTATCAGTCGTATTTGAAAAAACTTTATGCGTATGATAGCCCAGTTTTTACGAAGGTTATAGGCTACGTAATATCACGCTACTGTCTACGGGAGCAAAGCAGTAAGCAAAGACGCGGGTGAAACCGCGCCGCGGAAAGGTGGTTATCTCATATATTATACCCCATACAGCATCCGTGGATAATTAATTCGCTTAGCTTTCACGCGAAGCTAAAAGGGGTGAGGTATTGTAGGAGAGAGGGAGGGGAGCGTACATTCGTACCATCAATTATTCGTTTAGCGTCCGCCTGATTTATCGCGGTTCACGCTTGACCTATTAATTCTTGCTAGTTGTGCATCTAAATTATTTTTGAGACAAAAATTAATTGCTACCGTAATTACTTTTGTTACTTTGAAAGCTTTGGTTAGTTGCTTGATTAATAGATTTGTGATCGTAGCATATGAACACTGTGGAGGAAGCATAATGAAACAAGAATACTTCATTTATTTTGGAACGTGTAATGCTATAGGTACTACTCACCTTGCTAGTTTCAATCGTTGCTTTTTTAAAAGTAGTTTCAATTATCAATAATCTCACTTTAATTATTTAAACATGACTAAAAATTTTCCCTCTTTATTCTTTAAATTAAGCTGCTATTTATCTATCACGATTGCACTAAGAGTAAGGCTCATCTGTAAAGCTACCACCGTAAACCGGTAACCGTCCAATAATTATTCATTTATCGCAGCGGACCGGTTATTTACGACATACCGTTTAACGGTTGGCCGCCTCTACGAGCTACCGTAGTGCTACAACGTAGCAGCTACGCCGCTACGCCCGTAGCCATTAAGCATTGTAATAAACCGAAGTAAGATTAATATTTTTTGTTATCTGACCTTTCTGAGCTGAACGATCAAAGTTTTACGTTTAGGCTACAATTTAATTTAGGTTGTAGTTATATTACTGGGTAATAGACATCTTGTATTATTTTGGACTAAGTGCTTATAACGTTTTAGACTAAGTGCTTGTAATCTTGTTAACAAACTTAACAGACTTTTAGACATTTTCCTTTAATATGTTTCGAAATTAAGATGAATATTTTATATACATCATCAGTCTGTCGATATCCACTGCTAGAAATAAGGTATCTTACACCACTTTTGAAATAATGCCATATATGCCAGAACATGCTCTCAGTAGATCAGCGGATTGAAAAACATAAAAATAAAATATCGTTTAAACAGAAAAAGTAAAATATGGTCGTGTCACAAAATTTAAGCGTTTCCTGACACTATCTCACGCGTCCAGACAAAAACGTACGCTGAATGTGTAACAGTTTAGACCGGCACAAACATATTTACGGAGTATTTAAATAGCTTTATTACGTACTCTTATAGAATGTTCATCATTAATGATTTCAGTATATTACAATACTTTATACTTACAGAAGATTAAAGACTACTAGTGATTTTTATTTTAAGCTAGACAATTTACTCTTTTTTCGACTATCATCAATTTGAACTCGTTTTTGTCCGTTTTGTTCAGCTCAAGTCGACAGGTTTATTTCTCACCTTTTTCTAGTTTATTGAACAACATTAAAGATAACATTTTTATTAATTTTTTGTAGAAATTTGCAATTTCTGTTTCATTATTATTCTCTTTATTCACATTGTTTTCATATTAATTACATTTTTAAATAGGTACATAAAACAACAAAAATACACATTTAAAAATATAAAAATTAGATTACCACCGACAACGAGACTAGAGTCCAAGTCACCGGCGGTTAGGGTTCCAGAGAGAGGAACCTCCTAACAATACGTGCCGTGTCGAGCAATACTGCCTTCTGGATCTGGCTCTTGACCCATCCACCTTATGCGAGCCTCTTTAGGTGTTGATCGAGGCTCTTAGATATTAAACCATTTACGGTGATGACTATCGGCACAATGAAGCAGCTGGCAGCAGAATCCACATCCCACATGTCAACAATCTCATGGGCTAAATCAAGATATTTTATTTGCTTTTCTTTTTCAGCCTTCATGAGATTCTCGTCATGAGGAACGGTAATATCAACTATCTTTGCAAGGCGTTCAGATAAATCCACTACCACAATAACAGGCTATTATCATTATTATTATTTTAACTAGCGGACCCGATAGACGTTGTCCTCTCTTAATTATTATCTAATTTTTCGAGAATTTTTATATTTTTTCTCATGTAAGAACCTTCTCCTGACAATAACAAACATAACAAAAAAAGAATTAACGAAATCGGTCCAGTCGTTCACGCATGATGCTGTGAGGGATTTATTTTTATATAAATAGATTTGTAGGAATGTATTTTTAACTGTATTACAATACTGACATTACGTTATGACTTTTAACATCATCTGAACATCCCACTGTCTACCTCTAAAAATAAAGCAAACTTTAGTACCGTCGTTAAACTGTAGTATCGTTCTATGCTCAATTAGAATAACGTTATCAAGCCTACACAGATCGATGCGTACATCAGAACTGGTTCAGTTAACTCGTTCAGAGCCGCTCTACCGTTACACCTAGGTGCCGATACACTGTGCTTATTAGTGTGCTAAATGAGACGAGAATTTTTATACATAGCCGCCATTATTGCGGACACAGATAGGCAGAAGAGTGTTATTCCTACTTTTTGCCCGACTGCCGAAGTCAAGGTGGGTAATGATTTTCGAGCGTATGTATGCATATATATATGTATGTCTATTTCTTTGGCATGCTCTACAGCATAAATGGCTTGATGGATTTAAACGTATGAGGTGTTATTAAATTCGTATTGATTGTGGAAGTGACTTAGGGTATATAAAATTGGAATGTAGCATCATCAGCACGATAAAAAAAATGGCTTTCCTTCTTTTCACTTTGTTTAGGCAAGCAGACTTTTTGTTTATTAATAATAATATATATTGTCTGTCATGAACTATACTCGTATCATATTAGTCTTTTAACATATATAGAGTGCAATGAGTGATATATTTTTTTTTTAATAAAAAGTAAAATGTGTGCTTTACAGACTGCCTCAATTTGCATATTGCTACAAATGGTAAAGGCAACATGTGAACTGTGGTAAATGTTTCTATGTAGGTATTATATAAACTGTTAATATTTGCTAAAAGTAAGATTGAACTTAATTTACCACAGGAGTTTACAATGTACCACTATTTCACAAATTACAATGTATAATTTTAACAATACTATGTATACAGTTTTAATAAAACTATACAAAATGTGTACTTAACTTTTTAAATAGTAGTAAGTAACTGGTATTCGCAGGTACTATGCATTTAAATCGGTACCTAAGTATTTAACACCTTTAGTTTCTTTTCTTTTTCTGCATTATCTTCTGTCATATTGTCGAGAACGACTTTCTGTTGTTATTTAGGCATTAGAATTATTTAATAAAAAATTTGCATATTTACCCAAATATACTTTTACTACCTACAAATTTGATATAAGTACGAGTATAAGTTCTATTGTATTAAATTTGAAACGTGTGCTACCAAATACGTTTATAGAACCTGTAAGATCGAAACCCGATGCTTGCCTTGCAATAAGCACACTCCTGGGAGATTCGTTTTAAAGGCTCTGACCATCATTGACATTTTTATCCGTCACCATATATCTTGTTGTAAAGGCCGGCACATAACTGCGCGACGCGTAAAAACGTCACGTTTATTAATGGCCGACTGTAGCACGTTTTATTGAGTGCTAAATAAAATAATAGCAATGTTAGCTGTTGTTAAGCGATTGTAAAACGTATGTAATGTTAATAGCGTATATTTAATTATTTAATGCTTATTATGTAGGTTAAAAGTGATAGGTGGAGTATACAATAATATAAGAACATAATCTCCTATACATGCACATTAAAGGCACCTACAAAGTACCCCAATCTTTTCACTTCTACTCATTCATGTCAGCAAGAACTTGGTTGGGTTGGGAAGCAAAAAACAACATAGTGTAGAAGTCAAAATTTAATAGATAGTTTTACAGTCACGTGAAGTTATTGAAGCTCATCTTTAACTGTATTTAATACTAGCGGACGTCACGCGGTTTCACCCGCGTGGTTCACGTTCCTGTGAGACGAGGATAAAATATAGTCTATGTTACTAAGTGATAATGTAGCTTTCGAATGATACAAAAATTTTTGAAATCAATCCAGTAGTTTTTGAGTTTATTTGTTACAAGAATACAAATCTTTTCTCTTTATAATATTAGTGTAAATAATGTAATGCAATATTTGTGAGTAGCTATAAAAATACAGCATGAAAAATCATAAAGGTACCTGCTCTGATCTATTACCTCTGGTTGATTTAAAATAGGCTTGTTTTAGTATAGTCATTACACTCAAAATGTAGGAGGCAAACAATTCAATAAATCAATTCACATTTCTACGTAGTCGAAACGAGAAAGATTTATTTTTATTTAGTACAAGTTATATTTCATACTGTCTAACCTTAGAAATCATTCCATTTCCTTGCTAAGTACACAATATTTTTTATCGATATCAATGTTCGACGTTGCTATTAATAAGACGGACCCCTAAACCCTTTTGTGCTATTTTTTGTTAAATTCCAGGATTTTGCGATATTGTCTTTAACATAAGTCAGGAATGTTCATGATAAATTTAGTCAAAAGTCAAAAGCGTCACTTTAGTTTTTTTTTTTATTAATAGCTAGCCTTCCGCGACGCGGTTTCACCCGCGTTAAGTTACATCTTTGATTACTGCTCCACACCCGTCGCTCGTATCGTGTTGCTATTTAACCTCTCTCAAGAACTGAGCTAGCAAACGGACAAATCCGACTGGTATTTCCAGAGATTTTTCAGAAACAAACAAGCAAAACTCTTCCGCTTTATACAAATAGCAGGTATGAATGATTATTTTCCTACGTCAGACTCATCATCTTGATGCATAAAAGACCAGTATAGTAACCATTAGACCATTAAAATACTTAGTTATGTTGATTCGCGGTTTATGTGACACGGCAATAAATATTCACCTAGTAAAAAAAAAAAAAAAATAAAAAAAAAAACATTATTACCCATTTACTCTAGTCGGTAGTAAAGATTAAATCTAAAGCGTTCAAAATCTTGGCAAGTTAATAAATAACGTTAAGTTGATACACCGGACGCACCTTTTCCATAAAATCGTGTCGGTGCTATCGGAATATATCACGTGGGCGGTAAGGGCGGGAACACAACAGCGTCACGACGTAAAAACGTGTAAATTAACACGCTAATATTAACGGGGGCGACGTGTTGCTGCGTGTGTACTTTTTTACGGGTAATTTATATCGGTTCGATGATTTGTTTCAAATTGATTTTGATTTTTGCACAAATGATTTATTGGTTATTTTTGAGATAGATTAAAAACTATGTCATATGTCATAAAATGGTTTCTGTATTAGTTGACATCCACTGTTAAATAAAACGTGTAAATTAACACTATATATAATATTACCGGGGGCGACGTGTTGCTGCGTGTATTTGTTTTTGATTTTTTTATACAAATGCATTATTGGTTATTTTTGAGATAGATTAAAAATCACTATAATATATTATGAATCACTATATCACTTGACATCCACTGTTAGATACAAGCCTCTAGTAGCATAGCGTTATAACTAGAGTACTGACCACCACCCATGGACCACCAAGGAGAGATGAGCTAATTTGAGAAGATAATAAAAGAAAATAAATCTCAAAAATATGAAATTCTTTTGATGTTTTCATTTATAAAACTATTAAGTTATAGCATCGCGTGTACAACGTTGTTAATTAAATAATGAACAGATTATTCTGTTTATAATACTATTATGACGGCTATAGCCGTATCGTATATTCATGCAGCGCTACGCGATGAAACGCGGATTTAGTGAGCTTCACACACTTAAAACAACTGTATTATGGTGTGGTTCTGCTTTATTTTGATATAAACTCAAGTACTCGCGTATAATCGCGTATAATGCTAAAACTCGCGCTACCGTTTACTATGTCATTGTGTGAAGCTTGCCATCTTAGTAAAATGTTAATTACTTTATAAGTATATACTAAATAGATCAGTAGCACACCACTTGGTGTTCAGTTAAATTTACAGATACCTATAGTTGACGTTTATACCGTCCATTTGCAACCTTGTCTACTTACCTACTTGCTTTAAAAAGAGCCAAATAAAGTTAAATCAGTAAATATCAGAGAATATATTTCACGATACACAAACCCTCAAACGCTAGTACTAACACCTAAAAAAGCATGTATGCACTAAGGCAAACAATTAATATTTAGCAAAGTCAAAGCCATTAATTTCCTTTGCACGACAAGGAATCTCCATAAGCTGTTCGTTGCTGCACAGAACAAATAACGTATCATTCGCAGCAATAAATTACGAGGCTAGCAGTCGAAGAAGCCTCATGTAAATAATGTGAGATATGATTTGCGAACGCGAAGACGTGTATGTGGTTGGGTCATTTGTTAGTGGTACAGTCGCGTAGTGTAGTAGTGTCTGTTAAATAATAATTTAAGGAAAAATATAAATAATTGAGAATGTATAGTTATTACTATCATACCAATACAAATATTTTAATGTAGAATAGTAAAAAATGAAGAGAAATAATAAATGGAGCATTTAATAAATTTACTATTCAGGCATGAATTAGGTAGTGCATATGAGAATCAAAATACAAACAAAATATATTATAAAAGTAGTAATGCAGTGCGTTTCATATACAGATACTGTTAAAAATAAGTTTACAACAAATGGATGACTTATCCCTCCATTATAAACATTGTTACTGTTAAAAATAATAAAGAAAACTGTAGTAACGATGATTCTTCTATAGAACTGTATAGATTTTTTTGCTATAATAAATTCATAAATGTAGCACTTGTGTCCTTACATAAACAATTACGATCTATTTGCTAACTATGCACCGCGTCTGCGCGTAATATTGTAGTAACAAATGACCTGTCGTTCATTTAACGACGATATTAATCGTTGTTTTGTCTACCATCCATACATTTAGGTACCGACCAAGAAGGATTTATTAGAACTTGCGAGATCGATGACCGAACACTCTTATTATGACAATGTTTGATTAAATTGTAATCAAAATGATATCTTTATTACACTTAGTAAGTTGTGACTAAAGGCTATTTCTATCTCTGTCATTTTAATGTGAACTTTAGCAAAAAAAGACTAAAGTCTTAAGTACTTAAGTAGGTAAGTGGTATTTATGTATTTGAGCAAAAACCCATATTCGATTTTTCTTTTTCTTCTCCCTTTATTATGGCAACTGAGCCGACGATTGTGTCAGCTATTTCTGCCAGCGTCAAGTGTAAAATAATATACTCGTTGATAATTTTAATGGTATAATACAATGATAAAAAATAGAAAAAATGTGGATAAAATTAAAAATCTATTCGATTTTTATTCCTTTACTTGAAGCAATTTGACACAAAGAGAACTAATAATTAGAGCTTGCCGAGACACGTGATATAAAACATTTGTATTTCCAAAATTCGAAAATTAAATTTCGTGAATAATAATGCTTTTTAAAAAAACTTATTTGCTACTTAAGTATCTATTAGTAGTAATCATGAAAATTTTTGTCATTTGTTGCCTGTTTTAGATTTATTCATAATCCTAAGTCAAAATTAAATTAAGCGTTGCTTGTAATATAATTGTTGTAATTCATTTGTACACATCAAATGTTTGAATTTCCCCTTTTGATCGAGTTACCTTAAACGCAAGATGCCAATGAAGGCGTTATACCTAAACATGAAATTTGCCTAAAAAGCTGTTTGCCCTAAATGACAGATGCCGATGAAGCAGTATGCCTGAAATGTGAAATTGACTAAATAGCAGATTGCCTAATTTTAAATTACTGGTTGCTATTATAAGACTTGATTTTATGATACATGGCAAAATAGTACTGTTGCTCAAGGCCAGGTAATACATCTATACTATTATATAAAGCGGAAGAGTTTGTTTGTTTGTTTGAACGCGCTAATCTCTGAAACTGCTAGTCGAGTTTCAATATTTCTTTTTGTGTATGATAGCCCAGTTCTTGAGAAAGGTTATAGGCTATGTAACATCACGCTATTGGCGACGGGAGCAGAGCAGTAAGCAAAGACACGGGTGAAACCGCGCCGCTGAAAGCTCGTTTAAAAGATAAAATGTGAGGAACGCACATGCGCTGATAAAGTGTAGTGTTCACACTGCTAAAACTCTTCAACAAAGGACATGTTTGAATATAAAAGTAAGAAATATTTTTATATAATACACAGTAAGTCAACCATACCGTATGCATACATAGGCTTGCCTCATAGCTCAAAAGTCACATAGTGACCGTATTCTCAAACATTAGTAAAACTTTCTTATTTTTATCTTTTGGAAACCAGCCACTTCTTTTATAGCTGGTTTTCCCAAAACTATGAAGTGGCACTTACAAAGAATACAATTTCTTTTAACTTTAGCAGCTATATCTTGGCCAATAAAAAGTCGTTTTAACAAAGCGAACTCATTGGCTTGCGGCTTTGTTAATTGGCTCGGTTAACATTAAGCTACTGTATTCTTGTTGAATGTAACGGTTTTTAGCCGAGAAACTTGAGCTCGTTTCAAGTTCTTTTAGATAAGAGAGAGTAACGGCGGAATGAACAATAGTGCGGTAGTTGAATGGACGTTCAGTTTTTCTATCGATTTATCGTAAACAAAAGAATAATGCTTGCGTTTGCGTTTCAATTTGAAGTTATGTTGTTCCATGAACCGTTAGATCTCTGAAATTAAATGTCATTCAAAATTGATAACTGTTAACGTCAATACAAATTGTACCTTTAAGCCTTACACTTAATTGTCAATTTAGAAAAAAAATGTTACGTTAAAAGTATGCCGTCATTAAAATTTCCTGACGCAATACTTCCAACTCAAAATCATCGTATTTCGAAAATCTCGCTGCCACTTATATATTATACGTGTTGATGAACATACTATAAAATCACGACAAACAAAACCTGTAATTAAATCAGGCACCCGGTGGACGTCGAACTATAGGACCAAAATGTCTCATGTATTTTGAGAGCAACAATAGTGTCACTCATTCACAACCCGCTTTGAACTCGTCGAGGTACGACCTGTCGTGTTTGTCGCGTCGCACGTAAATCACGCGCAGTCTGACGCGGCCTTATTCTGACGTGGAAGATTAAATGGGTGGGATTATACCTAAAACTCTGTATCACACTGTAAATGGTGCAGTATTTTATTGCATAAAAATATAACAATATAAGGCAAACAATTAACAACACTCGTAATAAATGCGCATTTTACGACAAATCTTTTCAATTTTCATAAATAAAAACACAATTTTGTGATATTTTACAATCAGACTCAATACAAATATGTGTAGATTACATTCAGCGACAAGTAACGATAGCCTAATCCCTAGAATACAATGTATATTTAAGTTAGATATTAACACACTATGATGTAATAAAATTACCTAATCAACACTAACACATAAGTTTATTTGAGCGGTAACTTTTTACACAAACAGAAGCACTGATTTTGCTCTGATCACTTCGATAAATAAAAACACAGTCCGTTTTATCTAAAGTCAATACAAAATAACAAGCTCATTACTATAATGCAATCGCAGAGACTAACGCAATACCAATGATAAAATGCAATTGGCTTCGTTTACGTCGCAAAGTTCCCAACAATACAGTCACTAACAAACAGTTAAGGTACAGTTAAGGCTTAAACTTGTACGATAAGATCTCGCGACAATCTGATTATACTTATAAAAGACGTCAAGAAAGGATTTTTATCTCAAAACGTAAGAAAAGTTGGCTAATTGCGTTTGTAAAAACGTTGAAAATGTTATCTATTACTTTGATTCAATGGAAAAAGACATTACGTAAAAATAAATGTTGCTCTTGAACGTTTTTTTTTACTACATTCTACTTTATTTACGAGCGTGATTTGTAATTTTATTAATTTTCTTTTATTTCTATCTTTAATAAAAATCATTTTATATTTAAAATACATAATAATAAAAGGGTTTATAAAAGGTATAATAGGTTTTTTTAGACAAAATCAAGAGAACGAAAAGCGAATGTAAAAGAAAATTAGATTGATTTGACCTAAACTAATATTATAAAGAAAAAAGATTTAATTTTTGGTATGTTTGCTTGTAACAATTTAACTAAAAATCTACGTTACCGATTCGAAAAATTCTTTTATCTTTAGAAATCAATAAATTCAGTGGGTAAAATAGGCTATATTTTATTATGCTTAACATATTATTTTCAATCATTTTCAGATTGTTGTATTTTAATCGCCTTTAGTAAATTTACATATGCAATACGACACTATTGCTATGATATTTTCCGTAGGAGTTTGTTGTGGGATTGAATGAAATTTTTGATACCGAAGCGAAGCATCAATTAATGTAGCGGGTAACATAAGTTATATTTGTGTATAGTTATGTTTAACATATTTTTTAGAAACTTTAAGAATTACAATATTCGTAAATTTGCAATACAGAAGACAGCAAAAGTAAATTTACGGTATAGTTATACTATTTCGCGGACGTAGGTATTGCAATTATATTTTATACATGCGTTTGTTCTGAGACCAAATGATGTTTTTGATACCGAAGCGAAGCTAGGGCGGACGTCTAGTTTGATAATAATTTAATGACAATAATTGTAGTGAAAATATCCACAGTCGCGGGTAACATCAAAATCATACCTACTTAATGAGCACAACGTATTTACATAATATATTATATCCTTCACTCACACTTATTTAATAGTGTTCTAAAAACAGAAAATTAAATTATTACCGTTAAAGCTCGAATAGCTGTACCTATTGTGGCTATATTCGTTACTAACAGTGGGTAACTTCAATCGCTTTTACAATAAGTGTTCATATGTCTATTATTCACTTCAGCGCCGAACGATCCACTACATAAAATCGGGATTTTGAAGAATCTTGGATTAAAGATCGTACAGAAAGCCACTGTATATTGACATAGCGCTTCAGCACCGAACGATCCAGTGCATATATAATCGAGATTAAAAAGAATCTTGGATTAATGATTGTATATAAAAAGCCACTGTTATATACCAAAATGTCAAAATGTGCATAGACACCTTTTCAACTGGTCTTATGTGTTAAGTCTGAAACTGACGATGAGATAAGTTAAATAAATATTTTAAAAGTAAGAATAAATTCCAACCACCTATCTAACTTTCTGAACTTAGATAAAATATTAAAACGGTAAACAATTCTTTATAGAATTTTTCCCAAATGGAAAAAAGAAGTAGTGAATATATTTCCATACTAAGTCACATTGGAACGCCACGGCGCGCGTAATAGTACTTTGTTTCAAATACTTGTCCCTTCGTCCTTTAATCCTAAGGCATAACAAATTGTACTAAAACAAAAACTCCTTTAAGATGTGAAAACTCGCAAAATGACGTCGTTGATGCCATCAAATCTTAGAAACTGTACAGACTGTCATTGTATAGATTTAGAACAGAAGGTTAAAAATTCAATTTCATATTACTTATTCAAAATTTAATAGGTACCTAAATCTGTATAATATGCAATTGAATTTTTAATCTTCTGTTCTAGTTTTCTGAGTATTCAGTTCACTATTAAATAAGTATGAGTGAAACCTTTTTGGTGAAATAAAAATATTAGGTAAATACTCAAAATCTGCTGACCAAAATGAACCCAATCTGCTTGATAACAAGACGGGTTGGTCACCATGGCAAATATAGGATAATGCCCGCCATTATGACTGCCTAATGAAAAGCTTACGAAAAATATACCTCGTGTATGAAGTATAATTAAAACCAGTTTATTATTTTAATACTTCTGTTCTATAATTCTGAGTTGACATTCGTCTGATACAAATCGTAGCATACAGTTGTCTACAGTGCCACAGAATACCTAGCGAAACAGACTAACTTTAGCCATAACCATTATCACTGTCCCGCCCTTAGAACATCCAGTGGCGCAAGTTGCTAGAGATACGCGACGATTTATTGGCTACACAAACTATTGTTAGTAGCAAACTTATGTTTACTGTTCCAAAAATTTATTTGTTAGTGTACTATTTATTAGTTAGTAGTTAGTAAAATACGGTGTATAGTTTGATACGCTGGTTTTTGGGATGTTCGTCACTATCCAAAAACTGTACCTGACTTTTTACCATCAGGCAGATTCAGTCTGGTAGGCAAATCTAAATGAAAAATAGTTCAATATTTTTCCAAATAGAAAATAAACCTTTTTTTATATAAACAAGAGTGTATAATATAATTATATTTTTAAATATATCAAAACTGTTAAATTACATTTTTAAACAAATTATAAGAAAATAATTAAAAATTCATGTTTGCCAGTTAATTAATTCACAACGAAAAATACTTCACAAATATTCACTTGAAAACAACTTCCCTACAATATCAAGCACCTGCCTTCCATTTACCGGCAACATTACATCGAAATCCCTCGACACACAGGGCTCATTTCATCCAAGAACATATTGTCACATCATAAAAAAGAAGTTGGCGCATTAAGCCAAACGGCCCACGACGCTCGCGCCAAGTTTATTACTTGGACCAAACTTTGAAACAGTCATTCAGCTCGGCGTAGATTTTTATACGACGTCCCAGCCCGTTTATTGCTTAAATAAGTAATTTGGTAGGACGAATCTGCATAATGTCGAGTTGGAAAAACAACTTGTTTTCTTTTTTTCAAGTTGTTAATGTTAGGACCGGGAATGGAAAGAGATCGATGTGTATTGTAAATAAATGGTGACTGAAGTATCATTCTAGTGTAACGTTTTTTACTTGTACATAAAAATAGAAACGAAAATAAGTTTCTATCGATGTGATATCATTTATTTATTGTACGATTGCACAAAGCCTTTTTACAAAAATAGATTTAATTTCACAAGCATTAATCTCTTTGACAACTTTGGGTGCCAAATTAAAGAAAGATTTATAAAATATCCAGTGCCTATTTTTCTTGCAGAATTAAAATTGATCGTTCTAAGCATCGTTGTACTGTTCGGTACTCGATACGATTTATGATAACATTTTTATTGCGGGATAATCAAATTTGATACAAAAATGAAAGCTCTTGTATTTCTTTTCAATCACTGTAAGCAATTTTAATTCCTCAGTCGGAATGTCCATCTGTAGAAAAGCCCTTAAATAAAAAAAAATTTCTTGCCAGGCACTTTCATCCTGTATAATGATGACCCTTATTATTTGATTGAAGAGGGTCCGAGATTTTTTAATTTGTACCTTTTTGAACGGCCATGGAGTTTAATCGATGCGAAATTTATTCTCAATTGTTTGTCATTGGTTTAGTTAAATAAATATGCCTATAAAGTCAAGGGTCTGTTATTCTTAAATTGTGTCAAATTACTGTACTGATTTAAAATTATTAATTTTCGCGTGATTTCAGTTTTAGATAAAATTTAGTCTAATAATACTAATATTAGTAATATATTTAGTGTCAGCTTTAACGTGACACCCAAGAGACAAGAGACCTATAAAACCGTGCTTATTCAACAAAATGTTATAATCCGCTATCAAAACCTTTAAAATAAAGTCATATCCATTACTATCAGATAGCCATTATGTATTTTTAATTTTTTATTCTAAAATTATTTTACGACGCATTAGACTTGGATTCCTGCAAAGCACCAATGATCATATCTTACGATTATTTTGCCAATATTTCAGCAATCTTGTGAAGTATATTATACATAAGGCAATACCTAATGATTTAAATCGCGCCTTCGATAAATACGTTAGGTTTCATCAAAATTCAGATTAGAATGGAAATACGATCCGTAGATATATTATTCTTATCTGCATATTACATCGCATGGGGCCAGCCTCAACCCCTATGGGGTGAAACATGTGAAAAGATTGAACAAAATGTGTTTATTTATGTTCCAATAAAGGCAATGAGAATTATGTTTATGTATTGCCAAACATTCCTCTAAGGGGATAAGAGAGCTTTAAGCCGTTCTGTGTTACATTATTGGGATATGCAATAATACAATAAATATCCATTACGGCCCGTTTTCGGCACATGTTCTTCTATTCGTGGCAAGGGACTGCTCAGGAATGACGAGATATTGCTGTTCCTAATGCACATTGTAAAGGAATTGATAGTTACTTTTATTGTAACGATATAGGGGAAAACAATAAGTAAGGGTCATGTTTCATACTTGGCTTTTTACCAAGATGGTAGATTATTATGGTGCCTCGTTGCTTTCAAAGTCTATTTACCGCTGTAAATTACCATTTTTACCACTGTGAAAAAAGGTTTTATAGCTTACAATCAAGTAGTAACAATGATTACTCTTGATAGTAACTTATAAAACTTTTAATATTCACTTCCAATATTATGTTTTCATGAAGTCTTGAACAATAATTTACATTGATTTATGATTATTCATATTACTGTCAACTTCTAGGCCACCATGGCAGTTCAACAGGAAATAATTGCGTAAACATCCAAATGTACGTATTTTTTTTTTTTTATTGCCTACAGTGGCAGACGAGCCAACAGCCCACCTGATGGTAAGTGGTAACTGTCGCTCATAGACTTCTGCAATGCCAGGGGCTCCGCGAAGCCGCTGCCTACAGTGATATTAATGCTCTCTTTAAACCTCGTTTGAAGAAGGACATGTCATAGCGCTCGGGAAACACCGCAGCTGGTAGTTCGTTCCAGAGCCTGCACGTACGTGGGAGGGAGTGGTATATTCTTGCTTTAGGCTTTATTTACTCTAGGTTATATATAATCTGCAAATACCCCTTACCTGTACCATGAACATTTACTAGCTACGTTACACGTTGCTTCATAAAACAAATATAACAACAAACTCAATAAGATGTCAGTACAAATATAAACTATCGAAATTACTGCTACTAACTTAATAGACGCGTAACAAGACAAACAAATCAGCCCGGGACCGTTTGTAGATATCTCTCAACTTTGCCCGGGGTAACTCCGGGACTCGTTAATCCCCCCGGACCTTAGTAACTAGTGTTGGGACACGAAA
This sequence comes from Parascotia fuliginaria, assembly GCA_963082885.1. Lineage (NCBI taxonomy): Eukaryota > Metazoa > Arthropoda > Insecta > Lepidoptera > Erebidae > Parascotia > Parascotia fuliginaria. Next base: position 16,999,893 of record OY720177.1, read on the forward strand.
CTCGAATCGCGGTATTCAAACCGATTTCATTTTATTATTTACTTTGGATAATTAATTGTAAAAGAAAATATTTTACTTTTATAATCACACATAAATATAACATGCAGCGTGAAGAAGCGCTTGGTAGACTTAATATCTGGTAAAGATAGCGGACAGCCTATAGATAAGAGCAAGTAGTCTAGTATCTGTCAAGCAATGCTAAAATATACTTACAAACTGCGTACACAGTATAATCACTAATAAGTAGGTATGAATAAGACAATACTATTAACACAAAGCATATTAATCAAGACAATGCTTATCGATTCAACGTAACCACATTAGCATCCGCATCGATTCATATTTGATTATCTCGATACCACAGCACCGCCCTAATCCAGAACAGCAAACAATACGACCGGCAATTAATACTGCCATTATACTAACGAGCATCCTGCTATCCCGGATCGGACGATTAGACGACGGGAAAAACTCGAGAGGTCGAGAAACGTACTTCGTGCCTTGTGTTTACTAGAATTTAGTGTTTGCTATCTTATTTTAGGATTGGGATAGTACAGTAGTTTATTATGAAAAGTAGGGGTTAACTGAAAAGTTTGCCGGTAGTTTTAAAAATTGGTAGATTTTCGCTCGTAGTTTTGCCGCTCGCGCCGACATATTGGAAAAATGACGCCAGTTAAAAGCAATTTTTTGATAATATCTTCTTTTCAACTGATTTAACGAGAAAAACATGTATCACAAAATAAAACTAGGGAAAATTTCCAACAAAATATGCACCTATTGAAATTGATTTCGTAAAATCAACAGTTTTCGTGTGTAAGTAAGCGCCTTAAAGTGTAGGAAAGAACACATCAAAATCTATAAAATTACCAATTTTCAAAACCCCGGAAAACTTTATAGGTGAAACTACCAAATGACTGTACTATAGATAAAATTACTTATAGATGTGATAAGTGGACTTAGATGTTTATAATTATAAGCGAAAGACTGGCAAATTATTTAGATAGGAATGCTAGCACCCCGTGCTGTGATACTGCCATCGCCAATCCACCTGCCAAGCGAAAAGCTTATGCATGATGATAGTGTAATTTTTGAGCGATGCCATTGTCCATCTGTGGATATCTTTTGACTGCAATCATTCGTATAGAATACTGCAGTCACTGCAAAACTACCATATGTAGTGCTAGTTTTGCAGTGACTGCTAATGATAAAAGAGACAACATCTCAAAGTCAGGCAGTTTATTTTCTTGAGCCCTTATCAGGGCTATATTTTGTTGCTACGTACTTTTGTACCATTGCTTACGTTACGAATGTATCATAGAGATCAAATTAAGTCAGGCCGGATCAAAGCAACTTGTAACATTATATATCCTAGTACTTACAGTCTTATGTATGAATCCTAACAAAAATATCCGAATTCACTAAATTTTATTTGAATAATTACACTACTAAGATATTTCTATCACGTACCTTAAATATTCAGCATTCAGACGTAAGCCTTTTTAAAAGTAAAATATACGCTTTGTAAGAACAAGTTCTGCGCGAAGCCTTTGCTCTTTGTAATTAAGGCTCCATAATTAAAATACCATTCGTTTCAAGCGGAAAAAGAAAGATATCTTTGGCATATCTGTCTGTGGAGGTAAGGTCTTTAGTGATAATATATGTTAATGTATTTATATATGTAAGTTAGCTATATTTTAAGTCGTTCTCTTAGTTTTATAAAACATTTAGTAAAGAATTAGTTAAAACTGATATAGATATTTTTGTTATAGGTTGAATTAAAGCGTTCTCAGTGTACTTTAGCAAAGTATGCAGGTTTTAGGTTATATAGTTTTAGTCTTCTAAATTTAATAAATCAATCAAATTATGAAATTTAAGTTATCACATGAAAAGGCAGGATCAAATGATCCATCACAAAATAGCCAACAGCGGGAAAGTCTAGCGTATTAATACATACAATAATAATAAGAACATGTTCAGGGGTCACCCTGAACATGTTCTTATTATTATTTGTTCGGTCTTTTGGTTAAAATATGTTGTAATAAGTAAAAACTATTCGACGCACAGCTCGTAGTACGAATTTATCAATTTTACAAAAAAATAATTGCATTTAATGATAAACTTGAATGACAATTTGTCGCTAGTTAAAAATGATCATAGTAAGTAACGAACATTATGAAACGAAAATGTTGGTTAATCTTACTTGAATATTATTCAATGTATCATAGAAATAAAACAATATAAAAAGTATAAAATGCGTAATTGCTAAATAGCAGTAGATACTCTGGAACATAATAGAATACTATAATTATTCACATATAATTATTCACATATAATTATTCTTTTTACATCTAAGCTACAATAAATTAATTCAGTTTTAATTATTATCTTTCTCATCGATTACCATTACTGTGAAAAGATCAGAGTCATGCTTAAGTCTAGTGATTTGGATTAGCAGAGTGTGGAATATTTCGTTTAAATTCTCATATGCGCGACTTAGCTCATTTTTTATGTATCTATGTTACCAAAATCTGTACGACAGTCGAATCAAAAGCATCATTGAAAATGCTCAATACTTGTAACTTGCTAAAAAATTTTGAAGTTATTGAAATATTGCAACAATAAAAACTACATATTATTTTATCGTTTTTGTTAAGTTATAAAAAAACAATGTAAACCTTGTAGCGAGCTCTTTAACTCTTTTTATTAATTACATTTACAATCAAATAAAAGTCTGGTTGCATTTGTTACTATCCATCAAATTTTCATCGATCTTCAGTTTATTCACCGTAACTATAATTTTACTGCCTCAGCCATCAGTTCAAGAAAAATCAAGAAAACGCCAATTAATTGAAATAAGCTCTCTCGTCTTTGAAACGCTTATAATCACGCCATCGTATTAGGGAGTCGCAACCGTGAAATTAGGGGAATCACCCCTCTTGGATCACTAAGGAGAAATCATAAAAAAACCACCCTTAACTTTGTGTTCGAAAGACTTATCATGGAAGTGCTTAATAGTAGGTAAACATGAAAACATACGGATGACAAATTGTCGCTTGACCGGGCTTAGTAACAAACGCTAACAGTCCCTATAGTAAAACATTGGATAATAATTGCTGTACCAAGGATCGAACCGTAGGGCAGGCCTTACAGTATTTCCAGACGTGCTATAATTTTGTACTTCCTACATCCTTTTCCCTTCCCTTCTGATTCCCTTCCTTTTGAAGGTTGGCATCGGCGTATTTGTTTTCTTATTATTGTTTCTATGTATTTATATATGTATTTCCAAAAATAAATACATATGTTTATCCGCATTCTAGAACTCATAATACAAGCAATTATATAATTATGCTTAATTTGGGTCTAGATGGCGTTGTGTGTAGTTGTTGAGATATAATATAATATATCATATTAAACAGTAGATACACCGATATGTTCATAAGCTGCAAATATTTTCTAATTATCAGGTGGGTCGTTAACTTATAAGCCTCCTAGGTAATAAAACATAAGAATAGAAATAAATAAGAGCCTCGGCAGAATAAATTTCTTTATGTTTTCACATCAAGTCCTAAGGGATTTAATGAAATTTAATTTTGCCGAGATTTTACTTTTTCCTCGCCAATAAAGTTTACGGCCGGAAATTTACGAGTAAGCAAATGTTTAAAAATCGCCATATTTTTATAATAACGTCATTTTAATTTTTTTCTTCACTCTTCAAATTTTTTTGGTCCGACATCTTAGTCCCGCTAATGACTGGTGTAAGTTGAGTTTACAAAAAGTTTGAATATTGATGACTTTGAAGATTGTTTCGTGGACACCAAATTAAACAGTGGAATAGGCAGGAACACTTTTTTTGATTTATTATATTATATTTGGTTGATTCATTTACATGAAGTAAGTTTTTAATGTTTAATTCTTTCTTAGCTCTAGCCGACTATAAAAAGAGCTCATAACTTTATCTAGAATTTCTATTGGACGATATAATTAGTGTCAACATACTAAATACAAGCAAATAAATTCAATTACAACCTTAATCTTTTCTTTTTTCTTATCCTTCATCATTACCTTCGCGATATAAAACTAATTACGTTGTAGTAGAATTTAAAACCAATTAATAACAGGAATACCTCTGCTATAAAGGGTTTATACCACGCCTGCACACAAAAGAACAGTATTATATCATAGACTCGTATTAGTAATTCGCTAAGAACCAACCACAAAATATACTTAGAGTATTACATAATGTTATCTTCAGTAAGCTATATAATATCGACACTTCGCATTCTCCAGAGATAATGCCACTCAGATAATCCCTTCGGCAAACAGACGGATATAACACTTGTAATTAATATTACCATTTAACTAACTGTATCAATACTATATATATCTATCTCTCTCTATCTATTGTTAAAATGGAGTAGATAATAGTTGGAGATTCAACCCTGGAAATAACATCGGTGATACAGTGGGAGTACATCCAATTGCTGTTAAGGGTACGATTCTCATACAGCGCAGAACTTTTGACGTATTAACGTCTTATTATTAATCTAAATATTTATTTTATTATTATAGAGTAGGTTATGAATATGTATGTTTCTTAATTTGTCTGTATGCTTGTATGTTTTTTCTTTCTCATTTGTTGATTTCGGCCGAGCCAAAATTGTACTTGATATATAATCGTAACAAGGACAGGACAGGCTTGCCTAGTGTGGGGCCAATGGATACATTGTGTAATATTGTAAATGCTTTTTTGGTAATAAATATTTTTTTTTTTTTATTAATTGATGAACGCCGTCACGTGCCGCGTGCAAGCAAGAACGCGAAACAAGCGATAGAGAGGCACGATCGGTCCAAGCGTTCGGCTTGTGACTCAAATTCCCTCTTTGTATTATAATTCAGTGATGATAATTAAATTCAATTCATAAAAGTAAGTATGCAATATTTCATCACAACAACAAGTTTTTGTGATACATATCACTTAGTGAAAATGGAAATGGATACACCATTTTCATTATCATCATCGCCTAACGATGTTCGCTGCTGATTAAAGACTCTCTCTGAAATATATATCGGATTAATGTAAAACGCCGTCATCCATCGGTTGCCCGCGAACATTATAAAATTTTCAGTCTAACTTATAAAATGGTTGCTAACGCGATCCTTTCTTCGTCGCTACTCCAGAGCTGAGGGCCTAGGCAAGTGACATAAATGTTAATAGAATAGAATAAAAAATGTATAGGATTGACGGCTATAAGCTAATGACAATGTTGGCATTAGCTTATGTCAATCCCATACATTTTTTTAATTTAACCTATTCTATTCTTTTTTACTCTATTAGCATTTATCTATGCTACTTGTCTAGACAAGTAGCATAGATAAATGCTAATAGAGTTGTCCCAACTGAGAGTTGTCCCTCTGTTGTCCCAACGGCCATCCGTTATTTAAGCTATGTTGACTGCTTATACCCACATTAGTAAGGCAGCTCTGTTTTACCTGATAATAAATATTTTTCTGTAATTTGTTACCAACAAATTATACGGTTTCTAATTCAACAGTTCTAAAATATAATTCGTAATTTGTAACAATTTATCTTTTCGATATACCCAAAATAAAAGCAATTAAACACAGAATGAATTATTAAATATAAGTTTATTCAAAGTCGCAAAATTAAAGCTAACCAGCTCAGTATATCAGTTGGGCTATATGAAACTTGTAAGCGGAGTGAGTTTTCATTGCAAACTTTATCAATTTTCGACTACCCGGAGCCAAGGTCCGACTTCCAATCAATTATGTCGCCGTATGAGACTTTTTAGGAGGTACGACACGGAACCGATGTTACAAACTCAATTTATACTTAATTTGATGATCAACATTATTATAATGTATAAAAATGTAACATAGTTTCACTAAGGGTTGGTCGACATCTAAAGGAAGATCGCTAATTCGGCAATAGACTTGTGGCTAAATGATGAGCTAAGCACTTTAATCTCAGCGGCATGGTAGTGCCAATATCTTCTTCGGGCTTGGCTTTAATAGCCGTTTGTAAACAAAAAAATTTTTTTTGTGCAAAATTTTATATTTTCTTCAAATTTAAAAAATTCTTTCTAAAATGCAATATAATATTTTTCATCACTTGTGTTATTGTAATTAAGATGTGCATACCATATAGCTCGCATCGTTTATTACAAGGAGGCTTGCATCTATGACGTTACATTTCGGCTCGTTATATTAGAAAATATGACTTAGTAGAGTGACTAGGAGTTGATTACAACATTTACAGCAACCCCCGCATTAAATAATAGTCTTAATTATGCTCACACCCACGCTGATTAATTTGACAACCACCCACGTCTTTAATTTAACACTTAGGCTCGTATTTATAAACGCATCTCAGGTATTGAGTTGAGTACGCGCACTTGAATCATACCCCTGTCTCTATTTAACTAGGCGCCCGAGACCGTAGTTAGAAAGAAACGGTATTGAGTACGCGTACTCAATACCTGAGCTTCGCTTATAAATACTACCCTTAGTCATATTGTTAATTCTATAATCCTACTTCATACTAATGTTATAAACTCAAAATTTTGAATAGGCTGTTACTCTTTCTCGCAAAACTACTGAATGGATTTTAATTAAACTTATAAATATAGCTCATAAATCAGAATAACACATAGGCACATTTATAAAGATATTGTGTAACATTTTAATTCACGCAAGCGAAACAGCAGGCGACAGCTAGTATCACAAAAATACGTGTTTATAAGAACAATTTCATTAAACCTCTTGCAATCTACTGCTGAATAAAGTCCTGTGTCAATTTACGACACCATTTTGGTCAACCGCTTGCCGCATCCAATCTATTCCTGGTACCTTCTTCAGGTCGTTGGTTGACGTGGGCGAGACCTGTCCCACCGCGAAGTTGATTTAATTTTACAGAGTGAGAAAAGTATTAATTTTAGTTTTATTTAATAACACTCCTCCATATTCGTCTCTTTATTTTACAACATTTATGTTTTGTACGTCATATTAATTAATCACGAGATAAACAGATGAATAGTAGTTCGATCATGCAGCGAAAAAGTAATCAAACTCGATACAAGAGCAAAATCAACGGGACATTCAAAGCTTCCGACCGGGGGCACGGTAAAGCGTCGCTAGTAGTGATGTTTAGTCGTCCCGAAGGTAGGATATCGCGGATTATTGACCCGTCTCGAGGATAATGCGAACTTGGGCTACTAGCTCATGTATATAGATGGTGTCATTTTACTTCTCTTTTAGCTTAAATGCTTGACTTGGTCTAAATAATCTATTCTAATAAATAAAGTGGCAGAGTTTGTTTGTTTGAACGCGCTAATCTCTGTAACTACCAGTCGGATTTGAAAACTCTTTTTGCATATGATAGCCCAGTTTTCGTGGAAGGTTATAAGTTACGTAACATCATGCTACTGGCGACGGGACCAAAGCTAATAAAGCTAAAAAAAAATATAGTACTAAAAAAACTGTTGTTTTATTTTTGGAGTTAATTCACTGGGTTAATCAAAACTATTTGGATCGCAGCAAATGGCGTTCTATAATCTCTGCTTACCCTAGTAATGGGAGAGAGGCGTAAAGTGATGTATATATCAAAACTAGTAGCTTCTGCTACTGAATTCAATGGTTTTATCTGATAGAAAAACAGCTTTATTTATTTGGAATAATTGCATTAAAGCATTTGGTCAACATTATTGATTTTTCAACCAAAATTCACGTGTCAATCCACAAGCTATTAAAATTCTAGTCCCGCACGCAATAATCTCGATTCCGCAAACTATATCGGTTAGTCCAACACTGTAATACGAGGACTTTTCCTGGCCATTTTGGACCGGCCCAGCTATGGGAATAAAAGTTAAACAAATGGACGTCGTACCGGCAAGTTTTAATAAGATTCTTGCGAGGTTTAGTACGGAAACAGTTCAGTGGACGGCGTGTGTTGGTTTTACCCTGAATTGTGATGCGTTTTCCTCTTTTTTATTATATATTTTTCTTTTTCATGGCTTTAATAACGCGTTTTAAAGTTTCGCAATAATGTTGGTGTAATAAAAAGGCGGCAATTTTTGAACGAATCTACAAAGAGCGCTTAAAAGAAGGATTATGGTTTGGGTATTTCAAAATATTAATAACTTTTTTTTTTGTTGATGTAATCCATTTTTTTTTGTCGAAGCGCACGCTTGTTTAAGTCAGCTTTGATAGGGATGAAATACTGATTGATTTAAAAGATAGGGATTTCCTAAATTGTATTCAAAATTGATTGTTTAAAAATTAAGTAATTGCGTTACATTTTATTTTGGTTCGTAGTTTAGCTATGTAATATTTTCAGCAGAGAAATTGTCACAAGTTATGAGCGTTAATTACAAACACACAAACTTACCGTATCATTCATGAACCATCGGCGACTTTTTGCGACCTCGGCCCCGTCAGCAAATCCTTCAGGAGACCACTCACTTAATCCTTGGGCGGGTTTAAGAGGGTGAGGGAGGGAGATGAACTAAGAAACTTTTCCTGCCACTTTGTGCCCCGATTAGTGTTGCAAGGTGTTCCAATTTTAACGGACTATCCCGGTTTTTGTCGACCCTTTATATTTATAACATGAGAGTGATATTTTACATTCTAAGATCGCCAGAGGTTTTATTGGTCTGCAACTGCGGGGTCAACGTAATAAATTCTGCGATATATATCTTGTTATTATCAGGAAAATGTTTTTGTAAAATATACCTGTATTTTTACGAACAAAGCAAGGTCACGTTTTTTTCCCTTTGAATCTAAATTATTATCTGGACGTGTCTTTCAGACGATTCCTAAAATCTTATTTAAATTGAGAATGAAAATAGTATAATGTAATATTTCTACGTTTATTCCCTCAGATACAATTTAAAAACTGCAATAAATGTTTCTGTAAGAAATGTTGGTTTGCTCTTCATTCTCAGTTAAATAGTATTAGTCCGGGATATTTGACAACTACGGACATCACTATGGCGCGACCTGTGAACAACGTCTGATGAAGTGACGTTTTTATAAGATCCCGGCAGATATCTCCTCTATATTTTTTCTTACAATTTCCTTCTGATTGTGTTGAGACGTCTCAAATTATGATTTCAGTTCATATAATACACTGTTGTGACACTTCGACGTTGGTTCAACGTTGTTTCGGTATTAAATTTGATGAAATGTATGTCGTAAATCAAAGTTATTGTTGAGCCCTTTTTTATTATCGGTAATAATGTTTTGTTATTGATATTTTCTTTTTAAATGATTGACGTGTTGTGGGTATTTTTATCTTAAACATATTATAATATTGTTTTTACAACATTTATAAGACCTTTTGGGCTATTTGGGCTGAATCGAAACTATCTACTTTAACCTTTAGTACTACAGTCCATTCCAAATCTAATTTCGGACAATGTAAACAATCCTCCATATTGCCATTGTCTATGGTTTCATGAATTTACTAGTGATGGGGAAAAGGATGATAAAAATAAAATTAATGTCATCATACATAATTAAATAATAACTTCTCATTCTTTTTTTCTAACATTTTTAAATAATATTACGTTTACTAATACTCTATTTGCGTAATCGATTAATTCTATTTGATTTGTTATTTTCATTACTCCAAATACTTGTATTTATGTTAAATATGGTATTGTATTTTATTGTAACCGTTGACTTATAAACTATAAGATAATAAGACAAACAATTTACCTAATGTATAAATAAATGTAATTTAAATTAAGCATTGACCTCTAATTACAACTATTTGACCACGGACTGAAATGGAATACTGGGATACTTTTGAATATTTTCCCGCCTGATAAAAAATTGTGAAATATTGATTATATGGAATTTGTATGTATGTTACGATTTTATTATACTATATTACAATAAAACAAATGAACTCAGACTTGCGAGGGCAAATGACAAAATATTATGATTTATGTACCTATGATATGTATTGGTTAAACTTATTTCTTCTGATAAATTACAACATTGGTTTTCAAAGACAATATAGAGTACAGAAAAAATAAAACTGTCAATCATTTTGACGTCTTAATTCGACCGCAAAAAGTAATTCGTAATTTTATTAAATAAACTAGATTTGATTATTAATCATTAGTAGAAATTGTTGCAAAATGAAGTATATAGTGAACAGAATGTGTATAAACCCATGTCTCATCGTTTCTGGAGTTTTTGATAGAAAAATATTGAAAAAACTGTTTGTTTACATTGTCCGAAAATGGATTTGGTCGATACTGTACAGAATTTGGATTTCATCATTATTATCATACCAGCCTAAAGATGTTTACTACTGGAAATAGGCCTTTCCCCATTCCTTTTATCTATAAAATTTTAGGCCTATATTTGTTTTTGCTGTTAGCCCAAGGTTACATTTGGAAGATTTTTGACTTAATTGTCGCGCATCACAGGTCTTCGCTGTTTGATAGTGGAGGATTTTCGAATAACGTTCTAATATTTTAACGGTTCGGTTAAGTAATTGCTCTACTGGAGAATATGCCATCGTTAGGTTCTTTATACTTTGCTATTGGAGGATAGATTCGTCAATTCTCAGAGAATTATTTTACTCAGTTTGGAGCAATTTTAGACGGTTTAATTAAGGTATCTATTAATATTGTTACACATTTTACAGAAACTACATAAAATATAACATCCATATAGCTCAGAATAATAGTAATGAAGTCTTATAATGATCAAAGTGACAAATGGCGCTCCAGGAGAAATAAATCTAGAAGGAGGAGACAAATATATACTAAATATACTAGCTTTTGCCCGCGACTTCGTGCGCGCAGAAGTTGAAAATGGTTGTAATAGAATGTTTGATTGGTTTTTTACGTTAAGTATTAATTTTGTTATAAAATATAAATAATTATTACTTTTAAATGTTTGAATACTTATAAAAAAACAATCTTTATTAAGTTGGCATTTAAAAGTTAAACGAATATTAAAATAAAATATAATTTTCTTATATAATATATTATGAACACAGCTCAGCATTATTTTGTTCTAGTAGAAGTTACATGGGAGTATCATGTTTTTACAAGGAAATCGAAATACTACACTTACCGCAGTATTTCTTTGTCTAAACTAATATTTTATAGAGAAGAAATTTGTATTTTACTGTATATTTGAGTGTTTGTTTGATTTAATTAATCTTAATTTTTTTTTTCTGTATGTTTGAGTGTTTGTTTGATTTAATTAATCTTAAGTTTGTTTAATTTAATATCTACATTACCGATTTGAAAAATTCTTTCACCATTAGTAATCAATAAATTCAGCGGATAACATAGGCTATATTTTATTATGTTTAACATATTTGTTTTAATCATTTTTAACAATTTAATATTTTAAGCGCCTTTCAAAAAATTAATGATGCTATAGAAACTATTGCAATGATATTTTCCGTAGGCGTTCGTTGTGAAACCGAATAAAACTTTTGATACCGAAGCGAAGCGAGTGTAGAAGTCTAGTAAATAATATTTTGGGCCCATGGTCTTACTAGTTTGTCATACTGGTGGGACTATGGTATATCACCATGCACCCGTGGTCCTTCCGGTGCTCGCGCCTAGCCCAGTAAGACCACGGGTACATAGTGGAATGCCGTAGTCCCACCAAACAAATTACCTGCAGGGCAAATTGGCCCGACCACGGGTCCTAATATTGGGTAATTAGTTTTTCCTTAGAAAAATTGGGTGCTAGAATTATTAGACTACTTGGACTCTGTAAGCTTACTCTAGAGCATGCTACATACAACTGGCCTTGGGAGACGCAGCTATCCCTCAAGTCTATGACCGCTACCATAAGAGAATGACCTTAAGCTTTGTTTATGGCCATTGCAAAGAACACGCTGATGGGAAACTGCACTCGCTTGAATTCGAAGGGATATTTGATGGTGTTATGAAAATCCTAGGAATAAATATCCCTCTAGAACAACCGATTCGTATAGTTGTCTCGTATACATTGTATTTTCACTTGGAATCTGGTGTCATTGCATAATTTTGGTGAATTTATATATTGAGCAGCAATATACCTAATTGGCGCGTTAACTCTTTTGACCCAGGTAATCAACATCAACTTCCTATGTCCCTATCGCGTCTTACAAGTGTATATAACCGTTCAAAAAACTTATCTCAAACTTTCCGTCTCGATTTCTTTTGACAAACATGTTGACTAAAAACTGGCTAAAAACGAATGAAAATATAGCAGATGATTATGTTCTCCTTTCCTAAACATTATACGGTGTAAAAAATTGCAGCAGATACCATATTTTAAGCGGTTGTTTGTGGTCTTAGGATCGCACTGGGGTATAGAACGAAAGTATCCATTCTCGCCGTAGCAAAACAAAAGTAGGTACTGTAATGCATCGATGAGCGATAGACTTCACTTATTCGATGCAATGATTGTGTTATCATAGCTCTCAATTTACAATAGCCTGCATAGAAAATTGCAGTCCAACAATAACTACAGCAACTTCATTTGACGTAAGTTGATTGAGTTTTCAAACATGAAGTGACGTTTCATGTGTCAAAATAAAATGTTCATATATGAAAAGAACTAAGAAGTATTGATATCAACTTCAAAGCAAATCATCCTCAAAATAACTTTTTAACCCCGTTATGGGATGAATTTAAAAAAAATATGAACAGCGACTTTCATCTAATCTGTTAACGAATGCTTCTGCAAAATTTGAACTAGATTGGACCAAGGAATCGCATTGTCCCATACAAACTTTGCTCCCCTTTTTCACCCCCTTAAAGGTCGAATTTCGGAAAATTCCTTCTTATCGGATGCCAATGTCATACAAAGAATACATCCTCGAAGTTTAAAGTCTCTACGATCAGCAGTTTAGGCTGTGCGTTGATCCGTCAGTCATTCACGACCAAGAATTTTATATATATAGATTATAACTTAAATATGACATTGTATATTATATTGTATTGGAATGAAACTTGTTATTCTCGTCCAGAATACAGTTATTGTCCTGTAATGATTCCATATTGAATAAAAATAAACTGTCATACAATGTAGGAAAATTCTGCAAGAACAAAATTTATTTTACTATTTTGAAATCAAATTGTTCTTTGACAATGGTAGGTTATTCGTAGTTGTCTAAACAAAAACCGTCCGTTTTTCTCTCTCAAAACTTTTCAAGGGAATTTTAACGTTTATCGGTTTTTATTAAATTCTTTTCGTATAGAACTTAATTAATTGAACTTTTACTCAAACTCAATGCTCAACTTTTTTTATTATGTTGTTTTTACGAGTTTTAGTTTGTTGGTTCAACTTTTTTACGAGTAATTAAAACAAATGAATATTATTTAGTCTGAGAGGCCATCGAAAATTTATTGGTTGCTTAAGTTTTTTATAGGTTATGTTTGTTATTAACTGGCCAAAATAAATTATTCTTTTTAAAAAGAACACAACTTACGATACATAGCTTACTAGAATCACCTTTATGAACTGTTTGTATTAAAAAAGCCTAAGTTATGGTTTTATTATCAAGCATTATAATTAAAGAAGAAAGTATAAACTAGGTAAAGTGTCTCTAGTTTCAGTACATGGAGTGCAAATCCTAGATCCCAATTTAATTTTGATTGGTTTCTACATAAAGTATATTTTGATTTTCTTTTTTTTAACAAGTCCTGTGTCGCGGGGGACTTTACAGACATACATTTAACTAACACAAAGTACACCCAGACTCGGAACAAATGTTTATGGATCAGACAAAGTTTTGTCCCGTGTGGGGGTCGAAACCACAACCTCGTGTACAGCAGTCGCTTGCGCTCCCACTGCTGTCATATTAGTGAGCAACGATTTAATCTCAAATTTGGACATAATTAGATTGATTATTTGTAGTCTTAACCGTGACCGCAATCCAAACCACCAAACTTGGAAATTAAATTCCAAATTAGACAAAGGAGAATTTAGTTATTTTTTTTATGTTTTAACAGAAATAGAATTAGAATTTTTTTAAATGTATTAGTTTTAATTTTTAGATTGTTTATGACTACACCAGAATCAGTGTGTTTTTAAAATTTCCGATCAGCGACCTGCCGTGTATTACTAGCATGACGCGATATTATATTATATTTTAAACTTTATAATAAAAAATATAATCATGTGCGTGAAGATGTTTAAGTTGATAATAATAAATGTGCGATGATAATAACCTGTACAAGCTCAAAATAATATAAATAATAATTCAACAACTACACACAACGCCATCTAGACTCAAAGTAAGCATATATTTATGCTTGTGTTATGAATTCTAGAATACAGTTAAACATACTTAAATACTTTTTTTTGTAAATACATACATTATTATACATAGAAACACCCGGGCCAATGCAAATAGACATATTAATGCACACAAATATTTGCACTGAGCGGAAATCGGACCTGCGACGCCTTCGTAGCAGTCTGTACACAGCACTACCGAACCACAGAGGCAGTCTTATGTTTAAGCAGTTTTATACCTATAAACCGATTGTATAACGACTGCAAGTACTTGTTTGTTTCTAGTCTGGTTTAATGTAAACAAACGAGATCAATTAAAGGTAAAGTCTACCTAAAGTTCTTAGCCAGATAATAAACTAAATCTAAGTTTAACGATGTTACAAAGACACTTTGCAGCGATATTGTATTTCTAAATCGTCCGGAATGCACCCCTTATAAGGCTAAATGTAATACTAGTGAAAATATACCGTCGCAGTTTGCGGGCGTCGCTGCAACGGTTAGAATAAGTTTAGATATAATTTTGCAGTTATTACAGTGGATTTTCTAGAACATAGGGATATAAAAGAAAATTCAACTGGTAATTGCCTCTTGGTTCAAAATTTGTTTGAAAAGTTTGTCACCTTGCGGATTGCGAAGTGTTTGTTACTGTTAGTAGATACCTAAGAAGAAAACAACTATCTTGATAGTATCAATTTTACTTGGCAAAAGTGCGTAAGCGTATAGTTCAGGGATAGTGGAAGCCATCTCAGTGGAATAACAAATTGATGTTAATATGATAACCTTAACTATAGCGACTTTGTAAGAAATTTTTCCGCAACATAGTTTTCAAAATAATATAAATATACCAAAGAAAATACAAACTATATTTTACACACATTAATAATTAATAAAATATACTAGCATGCAAAATATAATAAAAACTAGGTACGTTATACCTACGGGTATACATTTCCAAGATCTTAAAATTGCGATGTCTGTCATTTTTTGCATGCAAATCATTAATATGAATAACCTTACAAAAACCCGAGATCCCTTCAACATCTTACGCATTCACATTTTCTTTTTATCATACTTTTTCAAAGTGCTTACAACAAATTAACTTGAGCCCGTACCCAGACACATTTATCTTACTTATATTTCCGAAGGCAGCGTTCCAAGCCACAGCCAGGCCTGCAGGTGTTCCAGTTGAAATTGTTTCTCCCGTCCAATGTAAATATTAGTTAATTAACTGTAAACCGAACGGTTGGCTTTGCACCGTCCTCTGTTTGCCTTGAGATCTTGGACTTTAAAATGTTGGAACGCTTTGCACCAACGTCGATTGACTAAGGAGTTTTTATGAAGGTAATGTTTGTAGATTTAAAAGTTGAATGGCGGTTGAGTGAACATTTAATAGATTTATGCTGTTTTTTTTCTGTATAATTGAGAATAAGTGAAGAATCTTTGCATATTATTTTAGAATGTAGGAATTACAAAATAAATATAGTCCTACATTACTGATTATTCACTTATCATTTTCAATAGTAAATTTAACATGAGTAATAAAGTTCATATTTGTAATAATAGAACCTTGTTGCTTTCGGCAAGTGCAAGACTGATCGACCAGGCAACTAAAATTTTTTACGTTACATTGGTATGTTTGCTTACAACATAGGTTATAAAAAGCAGTTTGTTCGTCAGCATAATTAAATACGAGACGCTTATTTGCTTGTAGTGGCGCTGTAGTAATTTTGCTTGAACCAGTGTAAATACAAATTAAGGTAGTTGACTCGTATGATATTTCGAGAGAACTTGTAAACTGCTACATGTTACATTGTTAAACAACAATAATTTTATAACAGACGTTTTGTGAAACAATTAATTTAAATACTCAGCCTACGTTACGGAATATGTAGTATAAAATTAGTTACATAGAAATTATTATTGTCACTCATGGCCACCATTTTGTCGTCATCATTATTGCTCTTACAGTTTTGATTATTCCAAGATTAACCCATTAAACCTCAATTTGAAGCGAAATTCACCTTCAGCCTCTTTTGTTATTCATATTTTCCTGGAATTTATCCCTCTAAGATATAGCATCCACAAAGTTATTTTGTTTCAAAGAACTCGTTTCGAACACGGTACTATTCATCTCTTAAATAAATTCAATTCTATGGGTACAGTTTTATGCTCTGTATCTTATTCAAATACCAAATATTATATTTAATCTGATTTCTCTGTAACAAGTATCGCTTTGTGCGTTTGATATTTTATATTCAAATTTTTGGTCGGGATAAATACAAATAGAAATTTATCTTATAATTTGTAAAACAAAAAACATTTCAGTACATAATACTTGTGTCATTTTCTATTCCTCTTGCCATATTCATTATTATTTATTATTACATTCTCTATTTTATTTTATATATAAATAAAATATTAAAATTATGTTGTAACTAGCTGTTGCCCGCAGCTCCGCCCGCGTAAATGTCGGTTACATCGCATATCATTATTATTTATAAAAGAATTTTTCTAAAATAAACGTAGCCTAAGTTACTCCTTATTACATCAGCTACCTGCCATGAAATTCCCGTCGAAATCGGTCCAGCCATTTCATAGATTAGCCGGAACAAACAGACAGACAGACAGACAAAAATTGTAAAAAATGTTATTTTGGTGTATGTACCGTATTATATATTCATAATGTAGTAAAAAACGGTTATTTCAATATTACAAACAGACACTTCAATTTTATTATAATTATGTATAGATAAGTAATAACTACCAATTATTTTCTCTCGCTCTACACAAACACGTTTCAAGAGTCTTGCCAATTTGTGGCATGTAATTGGGTGTCGGGTAATCAATGCGTGAAATAATTTGAACTAAAAAGCTCACCAAAGGGTGTGATAGAGGATATATTAATCATGGTAACAGACCATAATTGTGTAGTAATTTTATCTACGTTTACTACCATATTAGTACAAGAAGTGTAAAAATTCTTGAACACTTTCCGGGACAGTAAACGGATATGGCAGTGATAGCAATAAAACATCTACACATTCTACACAACACTACTGTAGACACAATGTCTACAGTAGTGTCCATGAAAAAGTTAACCTTAGCCTTCTGTCTGTTCTGTATTAAACAAACTTACCCCCAGTTTCTGAAAGGCTAATTAGTTACTAATTAGATCAAATTAAACTAACTACTCATGCTTTTAGCAACCCAATTGGTACTTCACATAAGATTTAACAGGTGATTAGTTATTTTTCGTTGATCAGCCTTTCAGAAACTGGGGGTTAATCTTTTAAGATAAATAAAGCAATACCTACTTTTGTAGAAAGACTAAGTCACAGTAATACCATTCTATACAGTATTGTGACTCGGCCGTATTTTATAAATAAATGCCTACAGCCGCGCGGTACGTAAACATGCGATAGGGCTGCCCGCCTCCAGCACTTTAATCACATTTGCCTACTTTGTGTTTCCATTTAGTTTTGTGATTGCAAATATACTTTTTTTATATAAAAAAATAAAATACTTTGTGAATTTAATAGGTAGTGTTCAATAAAAATGCGTGTTGTTTTTTGATTGGAAATATTTTTATTGTATTATTCATACACACAGTAAAATAAACAACTATTATAAATAATAAAATACCACGTCTTTACTTTGAATTATACAAACATGCCTCGAGGTTTTAACACAAGCGTACCTACCGTATCATGATTCATGAACCGCCTATAACTACCTATTTCACTCGTGTCAATCACTTTCCTTTACTCTAATCACTTTATTTATTAATCCAGACACCTTTTTTTTGGGAGATAAATAGATTTACTTATCCATTAAAAAGACACACATTATGTACCTACCTACTAGTAAATAAAATTATTTTATAGTCTTACCTTTCAGAGTTTCCAGGTAATCTAAAAAAAGTTATCTCTGGATGTTATTATTGACGAATTCATGCAAGCAAAAACAGCACAATATATCCTACTCTTCATATTAAATATGTACTTTAACTTATTTTTTGTAAAAAAATCGCGCGCTTATTGTTAAAAAAACAACACACCGTCAGTTTGTCACTGCGGCACAGTCGCGACTGTCTACATGCCGAGCGCATGTCGAGTTCGAGGCGAGTAGGCATGGCTCGCGCTTCGTCCGTTTGTATGAAGATGGATTACTGTAGGTAGTATTACCGTGACTAAGTCTTGTAGTAGCAGCAGTAGGTACGTCTTGTAATGTACATATGAATAGTACATAATGGCTGCAAAAGGTCACCGACACTGATTTTAGGGTCTAAAATTAACTACACATCCTAGACCACACTGATCGCTTACCATCAGTAAGAGTGGAGTCACTTTTGGTGCCTAATATCTCCACTTTGGCAGGCCGTAAACCCTCAACTGTTAGTTGTTGACATACATTTACTTTCTACCAATACTAGGTAATGTCAAAATATATTTTAATTATTCAGTGCAGTATGAATAATATTCAAAAATACCGTCGAAATTTTGCACCGCGATCGCAATTTACCGTGTAATAAATTTAACGCTAACACGTACTTTGCTGTCGAATGATTCCAATGATAATAATATTGTAAAATGTCCAACGCATCGATAAGTTATTAACTTTTAATATGTTTATGTCGTCAGCAAAAATTATGTATGTATTTACGATACGATATTCACTATTAACGTAAATGTTTTCGACGTTTAACTTGTGGTTAAAAGTGAATAAAGAGTTATAATATGTAATTAACGAAAATAAACTGCGTACTTATTATTAAGTACATTGCGTACATGGCTAATATACATAGTTTAAGAGTATATTGAGAAGCATTGCTGAAAAATAAAATTGTAATCATAAAAACTGTATGTCGTCAAAAGAAAGTTATTTCAGTCAATAATATTGCTATTTTTAGTAACCGTTTAATTAATAGTCGTTAATTAATTTATTAATTTACATAATTATGGTGACATTAAACTACTAGTCTCTGTGGCATTTTTAAATTACACTTATTTTCTACTAAGAATAATAGCAATAATTATTCTGGACGTAAAAGTAAGTCGAAAAATAAAATATTTGTCTAAATATTTATCCAGTTCTCATAAAACCCTAATCACCAAGAAAGTCTAATATAGCAGAAAAGTCAAGTTGCCAAAACACTAAAACACACCTGTAGATCTCAAAACATGAGTCAGGCGGGCGAGTCAGCAATTACTCAGCAAATTAAGGGAAACCCGGCGACCTTTTGCGGCGCTATGCCTGCACATTCCTTAGTTCTATGTAGTACAGGTATACAACCGGTAGGAAACGTAATTTTCTATCCGCTGTGTTTCCTTCCATACGGCGGATGTTATTAGTATAGAAAACCCGCTTCCATAATAGATAGTCTTTGAATATTATCGAAATAATTTAAAAGTAGTGCGAGATTTTTGATTATGGAAATATGTGTGTGAAATTTCATTTCGTATGAGTAACAGCGGCCGAGGCTCAAGTATCAACATCATGATAATAATATCATTAGTCACCTTTTTTGTTTACGACTTTTGACAACAATTAATTGGTTGTATTAGTTTATAATTTTTCCGCAATACTTAGCTACCTAGAAGACACAGTATGTCCATGGGTTAAGTCCATATTGTCATGTATTTTACATGATCACACAAGGCACATTTTGTGACATCTATACTATTATATAAGCGGAAGAGTTTCTTTGTTTGTTTGTTTGAACGCGCTAATCTCTGGAACTACCAATTGGATTTGAAAAAATCTTTTTGTCCAGTTCTCGAGGAAGGTTATGTAACACGCAGTAATAATACATCAGCCTAAAGCTGTCTGTTGTTACATAAAGGCTTTTCACAAACTTTACACTTTCTACTGACAGTCACAGAAATGTAACCAACGCAAATGAAACGAACAAAAATTACGAAGTTTCAACCAATACATTAGTAATGTGTCGGCCTGAAGCAAAACTGGCTACACCGCCATAATTAGCCCGAATTCAATTAACTCAATAATACTGAAACACGCTGCGTAATAAAACACAGTATCACTGCGAACAATGTTTTCGACACTGCGATATTATTCGGCCATATTCAGAATGTCATTAATTCCCGTACACATATTTTATTCCGGCGTTATGCCGACCGTGTCGCGTTGGGTGTCGCCGCGTCCGCTCGGGGCGGTTCCGTGTGCCCCCGACATTTTTGTCGTGAATATTATTGAAATCAAAATAGCTAGCGTCGTGGATTCTCTCATAAATTATGCGTACCACAGCAGGCAGGCTTTCCCAATTTTTATTTGTATCTATCACTGTTTTAACGTTAGTGTTTGTAGTTTTTTGTTTTGAACTTCTTGGCTAAGTCAACATTGTTTAAATAGTAGTAATCTATGAAGCCGCCGTATACCTATCTAGTTTGTAAAGACACGGCGCTTTCCTGCACACGAGGTTGTGTATTCGAAAGCGGGTTTTTATGTGCTTTCTAAGTTTACTTTGAACTGAATTACAGTGAAGGAAAACTCCGTGAAGAATTCTTTGAGCAATTATAATGATCAATGGTCCTGCTTTTTTATATGACAAAGACATCTCATCCTACAAACTGACTTACCCCCGGTTTCTGAAAGGCTGATCATCGAAAAATTAACTAATCACCTGTTAAATCTTATGTGAAGTGCCAGTTGGGTTGCTAAAAGCATGAATAATTAGTTTAATTTGATCTAGTTAGTAACTAATTAGATCAAATAAAACTAATTATCCATGCTTTTTGCATGCTTTCAGGTAGGTACTTTACATGAGATTTAACAGCTGATTAGTAAATTTTTCGTTGATCAGCCTTTCAGAAACTGGGGGTTAGACTAAGATCCATATTTGAGCATATTAGTAATTGAGATTTGCATAGAGCATTTTTTCTGGTCGGGTTCTTGCTTAAATCTGAGATCTATTTGAGTAAATACAAACACTTCACAGGATACGGTGATGTAATACCACGTGAGTGTGGCGCTCGTGCTGATAAATAACGGCTTTTATGTCTTAAACACAAGTGCAATATTTTTTTTATTCATACATATTGAAAACCACAGGCCAAGGAACAGGAGACTTAGGAAGCCTTCAAATTTGTTGCAAAGTGACAGTGCTGCTAAAGCATAACAAAATTCATATAAATAAAAAACGCGTGACTATACCCGCGCTGCGGCCGCGCATCAGTTAATTGATTTAATTTATATGCTGCGCTGCTGCGGCGCGACACTTTGTGGCAAATTTGATGTCAAGTACCATGTCAAGCTTGATACCGCCTTCATCATCATCATCATCATCATTTCAGCCAAAAGACGTCCACTGCTGGACATAGGCTGCCCCCAATTTTCGCCACCTTGGCCGGTTGTTCGCCGCCCTCATCCATCGGTTGCCCGACTCCTTTATAAGGTCCTCGATCCACCTTGTGAGTGCTCCGCCCGCTGTGTCTTCTGGTTCAAGGTTGCCACTTTAGAACCTTCTGCTCCAACGGCCGTCAGTTCTGCGAGCTATGTTTCCTGCTCATTGCCACTTCAGAAAGAGATACCGTCTTATCCCCTCTTAATTAATTTGTGTTGTAATACCTCAACAAAGTTTCACCAGAATTTAATGAACTAATAATTAATACCAGCTTAGATCACATTCAAAAGGCTAAACCACACGAGAATGCATGTCTATCTTAAAACTTACCTTACCGTTGAAAATAAAAGCAAAGAACTACTTTAAAAAACAAAATATTTAATGAATAGATTATCCATCTCCGTAGCTCTTTGATTTGATAAACATCAGCCACACGAAACAGTAGTGACTCTTGAGGGGTGAAAGAGTTGAAAAGTTAGAGAGCGGATGTAAATTAATGAAATTCTACCACTACAAGCGACTCGACGGTCGGTTTACAAAGCCAGTGTCCATGAGATGAGTTTGCGAACAAAGGCTTAGATACGATGGATGGTAGCTCTAAAATATTAAGCTATTTATCGACTACTGGGTGGTGGATATTACCTTTTTAGATTCATAATACATCTAAAACCCAATACCATTTTAAGTGTTTGCTTGATTTTGACTTTTAATATGGGATACCACAGTATTATGGAACCAGGGTCAGACATATATTTATTTTATTTTTGATATTTTCTGCCAGCATTAGGCCTCTAGCGTAGGAAACTTTGCCTACAATATTGCCAGAAACAAAAAGTCATGCAACGTCAGTACCTACCGCTTTAGGCAGAAAACGGCACATATTAAAGATATGTATGTTGAATAGTTACACCCCATGCACACGACTCTGATAAACAGTTCAGTATACATTGATAAACCAGCGTTCAGTCGAACTGTGCCAGCCTGCATGTGTAATCCGTCCTCACTAGAATGTGCCGCATCTACCAAAACTAGTATAACTGGATGTCAACTCTCGCCCTCACTTGTTAACCAACAAGTTCGTACCACTACAAAACTTCTACAAAACTGACCCAGTGTGCAGATGCGGAAACTGCTTTAATACACAAATAATTACTGGAGACAAACTTTTTGAGGAGTCGAGTGCCACTAGGCGGAAAGTTTTTAGCAAATTTTAATTTACACGGTCTGTTCCATGTTTATGCTTTCATTCAACTTTGTCTTTAAAATATTCGAGGGTGCATTTTAAAGCTTATTTTGCAGGATGATTTTCGAGTTTTAATTAAATCAGTCTTGAGTGGTTTGGCGCTGTAATGGTTACAGTTTCTGATACTTATGTGGTTGAGAGTTTACCGGGCGAGTACCTACTAATGTGACTTTGCAAAACAATTTGCATTGAAGCTAATTTAGGACATTACTTATTGTTAAACGGCAAAAGGAACCTGGGCTAGAAAGTATTTCACAGAAGGTTCTATAAGTACTTAAAACTGGGCAAAAAATTATACACAGAATAGCACGCAAAACTGGCTAAACATCTTTCTTTTTTTTTTTCTTTGCTTTCCATATTTTATACTTTTCAATTACGATTTTTCAACATTCAACCAAAGCATGTTACATAATACAAAAATGTATTGTAACATAAAATCGAACGCTTCGACATTAGAAGGTACTCCGTAAAAAAATTCTTACGGTAAAGGAGGTATCCACACCCTATTCGTGTCGTCGTCGATTTGGCGTGCTCAATAAAAATATGCCCAATTTACGTTCACGTAATAGGCACTGCGGATAATTCGCTACGGTCCCGCAATCGATGCTTGCTCTGGTAAATAAAAATGTTGTTTTTTTGTGTTCAACTTTGATCGCTTACAACTGGCATGGCGGCTCATGTTTAGAAATGAATAGTAAATACTTTCGAAAACAGTGGATTTGGTCTTCACTAGTCTTTTGTGATCCTGGAATGTTGATCCGGATTTGACCATATTGTTTTGTTCTTTATTGATACATTAATGCAATGATTGTTATTTTTACGGAATTTATATGTATATTATAATCTTTCTCTAATTATCTTTTTACTATTTCGCTTTAACACAAAACCTTAAACACTAGGCAAAACATTGCGTTCTTGCTCTTCAAGCGTTGTTCAAACAGTAAATTGCAAAAAATGCGAATGATTGCGTAAGTTTTCACTAAAATTTGATTTTTAGTTTGAATCATGACCATGATTAACCTCGTGAATTAATAATTAATTATTGCATATCATCAGTTGATTGTGGAAACTAAATTTACTTTTGTGTCAAATACCAGAACTACTAATGAGAGAATTTACCGTTTGAATAGTTGAAATCAATACATTTCAAATAAAAGCGATTAATGAGTACAATTTATCACATCAAATTATCCAGCGTGTATGTATAGATTTCATTATTTTAATACACGGAATCATTTTCACTGAAGTTATCAAAGCTTCTGCTCACATAAAACTTTAATCAAAAGAAGAGTTATGAAGCGTTACTTCTACAGAGCTTTTAAATCAATAAAGTTGAGATAAAGATTATGCAACAAAAGCGGTATCAAAATCTGTTAATGATACAAATTTAACCTTATGTCTTATAAAGATTATAGACACTAAAGATCAAATTATCATACCGACTCCCTAGTGATACATGTTGTGGATAAAATTAATATCTCATAGATTGGAAATATCACAAAATGCTCTAAAACAATGACCACGGGACTAATCAGGCGTAAAGCAAATTAATATTACAATTGAAATGTAATACGCATCGTTGATTCACATTATTGAAATACTAATTAATACGTCCTTTGTTAAGTCAATAATTGTACAGGTAATTACTTTATTAGTTTTATTAATATTTAGGATTTGGATATGATTGCCTAATAGTCTGCCTTGATTTGAATTTGATTTTTGTTGACGGTGTTGGAAGTCTATTTTAATCAAATTAGGTACCTACGACAATAGAGTTGCACTCATTATAATCCGCAAAACGTAGTTTTTATTGCAAGTGTTTTAAATACATAGTTAATAATATAGAAGAAAGAAGAAAGAAATATTTATTTTTGTACACTGAACGAAACACACTTAAATTATTACAAAGAAAAAAAATAAAACTAAAATCAGAAAATAATGTAAAAAAAAAAATAAAAAAAATAATAATAATATAATGCTCACTGGCAACACCACATCCCCTAGATGTTTATGTACTAATTAACAAAAATATAAATAAGTAATATTAAGGATGGAAGATATGTTATGGTATTTAATCACAATCAATCAAAATTACTTGATACGTCTAACTCTGTTAACATCAATACTTCTTTTCAAAATAATACATAGTTCCCTTGACGATATTGGGATCCGTCTGGTGTGGCTGATGCTTCAGAAGAAAAGCAATTTTAACACACATTATATCATCAACCTAGAGACGTCCACTACTGGACATAGGCCTATCCCAAAGGGAGATTTTTGGCAAACTTTTTGTTTCATAACCTTATGTTAACCTAAAATCGAAAAACTACTTTACCAATTTGGCACACACCGTCCGACAAAACAATTATTTCTACAAATAATGTTCAACAAGATGCTGAAAATCTTTCGAGAAATAAAACTGGTAGGTAATGAATACGAACAAACAGATAAATATTTGGCACGGAAACAAAAAGCATCAAGGGTTTTGGCTCTCAAACCAGCGGCTTGTATTAAAGAGTCAAATTATGATAATGGAATTAATATTACGGTCCAAAGCGAAACGAAACTTAAGATGGCCTTTACGAGAATGTTGCCGACAAAAATGGGGCATTAATGTCCCCAATGAATTCTGTTATTTGTATACATTGTATTGGAATCGTTCACATATTTCCTGTGACTTTATTTAGGCTGAGTGTTTTCTTTGCCAATATGTTGTACAAATCATTACAATTACACGTTTGAACTTCAAGCGACATTAGCCGTTGAGAAAAATAGTAGTCATGATCGCGTCAGTTCTTTAAACTGAATCTATCTATTCTATTTGAGATACAGAAGCATGACTCTGTACCGATCCTAAGATATTTGTTCTATTTATTTATTTTTAGTTAACTCTCAAGCAAGAAGTATATTTTCTAGAACATCTTTATGAGCATTCTCTAAATGCTCTCAATAATATCGATGATCGACTAACTCATTTTCATTATAACTGCCGAAATCCAACAGTTACAAATTGCCAGTTCAAATCTCTTCCAAAAACAATTTTCACCCCAATATTGCACCATCACGAACATAGTAACCATAAATACATATAAACGTAAAAAATGATTTTATTGTTGTATTAGAAGCTGTTATTGTTACATTCCGAAGTATCCATAAAGTGTTCGAGCGTGTTTACGTTACGGATTTGAGAAACCGCGTATGTTGACGACACGTTAACGTGACGGTCAAAGTTTGAAGTATCCATTAGTAATAGAATTGTTGTTTAATTTGAAATTGGGATGCTATTGTTATGTTATTTTCACAGACATCAATTTTAGCAACAACGATTATCGATTTTGTAATCCTGTTTTGGCATCTTTGCTTTCGGTTGCGATAAAATCGCCCATGCTAGTGCCCTGTCACTGTGATAAACAAGTCTTGTTTACCTCTTGTATTGCGTTTTTGCTGCTTTGCCAATGGCAATAACATTTAGCCTTATTATTCAGTTTTTAGGTGAAGTGTAAATTTATTTTTGTTGACAAGTTTTTTCAGTATTACCTTTGTATTGTGTCCGGTGAAATTAACATGAACGTCATTTGTTACATGAGACCCAACATGTGCATATGTGAGTGTTGTACATCTCTGCCTATCCTTTCTGGAAAAATACGAGATTCTAAGTTATTCGTATGTTAATTCAGCTTTGTTATATGACCATCGATACTAATCTTAAAGTTAGATTTTATGTCTGGCCATAAAATTTAAAATCATATGACGAATTCATGTTGGAAAATTTTTTGACTCTAAATTTTAAAGGGTCGTTTATCAAAAGTTGCAATAAAAAGTAACAAAAGCGGCTTCAAAACAATATTTTTAGTTTTCCGATCGAGCTAGACTTCTGTATTAAGCTAAGTCAAACATGATGCTTTAGCTGCCTACCAAACTTTTACAATAATGACGTTGTTTTTTATACTTCATCCTTCTATTTTTATCACCGTATCCAATGATATTAAGTTTAGATCAAAAAGATACCTAACTCTGAACACAGTATTTAATATATTCACAATAATTTTGATTTATCATTTCCATATGAGGGATTTCCAGAATCAGAATATTAAAATTCCAACATGCATGAAACCACAATCAAAGCTGAAAACAAAAACTAACTCATAACGCAACATAATTTACCAAGTTTAATTTAGAAAGATTGGTACCATTCCACAAATTGCCTGTACCATGGTACCAATGTGTGTTTCAGTTAATTTTAGTACACCCTTCCGTTGATCGTGGCCGAGTTTTTCCGCAAACGAGACGGCTCGTGCTTATGCCCAACGCTTATAAATGGTGTGATTGTATGTTTGTACTGAGCACGGTTGTATATACTGATTGTGTTTTAAGCTGGGCATGCACTAAGCATTATTTGCAGTAATAGTAATGTATATTTATGTGCTCGTTTAGCAACGTTTATTTTGAATTTGTAAGCTCTGGAACGAATTACCTGCTGCTGTGTTTCTCAAGCGCTATTACAAGTCCTTTAAACGAGGTTTGAATAAAGTAGTCATTTTATAATAGGCAGCTTCTGGGATAGTGGAAGTCCGTGAGCGACAGACAGTTATCGCTAACAATCATCCTGACGCCACAGACGTTCATCCCTCATATTGTTGCTAGAAACCATTGTAAAACAAAAGTGACACTCAAATTGTAATGTTTGAAAATATTGCTTAAATCGAAGTGAAAATTCATCTTTTTAATCGTTCAGTGTGTCTAAATCCTAACAGATAATTAGTTGACATAGTCTAGGTATATCGGTGTCTCAATCCGTATCGGATAAACGGAGCGGCTCTCCCCAGGGACTCGTTCGAATTGACATGTTAGCCTAGTTAGTGGCTTTGTTTTCTACAAATACATTGCAAATGAAAGCCTTCATTTTATGGGATTAATATGCTTCGTGTTGATAGAACGTGCGTGGATTTGTGTAAATTTGTAACGGTAATTCACTGTGATTTTCAAGTCTCGTGTGAATTATTCAAAACGTGCAAAGGTACTTAAGAGCTATTTAAAAAAACAAAATTTAACATCCAAGCCGTGACATTTTTTCATTTTGTACGAATTTATCAAATAAAATATAGTAAAAAAGACTTTTCTCAAACCGCCTGCGGCTCACATATTTCATTACGACACGCGGATATATTTTTCTTGCTCTGCGTTTTTGTTCAGGCGTTTGTAAATCTGACACCTAGGAAACCATATTTTTTCGTTAATCCGTGACCCTCCTAGACAATGGATATTGTTGACAGAAAATCTGATTTATGAAGCTAGGCTTTACATTGACATGCCCATAGTCTATAGTATGCTTTTATATTGTTTTATTTTATGAACAGATAGGTCTTTTTGTGAGCTCTTGTGTTCTACCGCTGACTAGATATTATAGTTATCTACGTATTGTTGAAACTCACATTAATGTTTTCTTCTTAATTTACATTGAGATATATTTAATTAACAAACCCAACACTACTCAAACGACAAAACATCGCAACTGCTAGAAAAATAACAAATTCAACTCCAACAGATAAGCGAATCTAAAGACTGATTTGAAAGTGATAAGTGTAAATAACCAGTGCAAAAAAACTTTAAAAGTAATGAAAAAATGCCAAAACCATGTATAGAGCGGACAGGACGCTGACCCATATCGGCATTTAGACGGGCAAACATTACGTTGCGCGTGAGAGTGTGTGTGTGACAGTGTCAGGTGGCGATGAGGCGGGGGGCGTGTGTGCCCCCGCGCCTCTTATCAGGAGATAAGGCACCGTGGCCGCCATCAAGCACCTTCGTCTCGACAAACGTGGTCGAGTCATCAGCGTGACCAGGCCGCTTGGAATTAAGCGGCCGCCGCCCGCCATGCTACATACACTAAACGCACTCGCCGGCAAAATTTCGCCGGGCGGCGGCCTGGACACGAACGCGAACAGACATACGCAGCCCAACAAGAACCACAAGCAGCCCTCGTCGCCTTACAGCAAACCGAAGTAAGTGTAACGCATAAGTTTTTCTACACATTTTTATGTTGGAATTACGAGAAATTGTTTAAATTGGCTTCTCTTATAATTTTATATCGAGGTGTTACTGAACTTTCCAGGAAGATAATATCTGTAGTTATTACCCAATATTGATCAAATCATCTTGAAATTAAAACTATAACGAAATACAACTTAATATTAAAATATTGTTCAGATCTACGCACTACCATAATCGTAAAAAACGATTCCTTGAAGTCAATATATACGTCTGAGATAAGGTTATTTTGTTTTCTTCAATGCTTGTTCGATCCTCAATAGAGGCTTACTTATCAGCAGCAATCCACTTCAGTCTTACTTCATTAATGTATACCACATTAGTATGATTGGTCTTTCTGAATTCACATTTATATGAATCATTTTCCTTCGTACCATATTCTAAACTAACCTAATCTACAGACCTACCACGAGCATCTTGATAAAACAAGATATGCATAAAAGTTAGGTCGCCATTGCATGAAAATATTTTACTTCTGATGTGATAGCAGTAAACGTGTCTAGTTTTGTTTTATCATGATCAAGCTCGTATGCATTGTTTTTTCGCTGTCTGTCTTTTGATTTTATTTTCAAGTTTGAAGTTAGGTTTAACTGGCATAAAAACACGTGTGTTACTTTATTGTCCGTATCTTTATAAAGAAACATAGAATGCATTACATTATTTAACCTAAAAATGGCACATGAACTTCATTACGTTTTAATATCAGGACTTATTTTTATAATATCTAAGTATATCTTTTATTATTACCATGCATGAGTGATAACCATAATTACGAGTAACTTTGCTATCATTGTTTTATCGTTATCTTTTACAAATTGAATTAGAATCAAGATTTTTTGTAATGATTTTATTTTAGATGTAGACATGACTGGGTGTGATAATGCAGATTTCAAATTTGGACTAATATAAAACCAAATTTCGAAATTTTTAATACAACTGTCTTCTATGTGTTAAAAGAAGCCCTTGACCTGAAATAATGACGGGCTGATATTACTACAAGTATTTATTTATAATTAAAATGAATCTCTTAAAGTAGGTAACTATCAAGAATTTCATTTAAAAATTAGAATCGCTTATACTAAACACAAGACTTCAAAATATTAAATTACTTCATTCCGGTCAAATTTGTAATAATGCAATATCAAATTATATTAAAAACATGGTCGAAGAAGACGAAAAATTCTGAATAAAAACTCTCATTATAAGCAACATTAACATTGTATTACGATGATCAATAAGTTATACTTCTGAAGCCTATTTCAAAACCTTCACATAATTTAGACGGGGCATTACTTACATTCCAATATGTCTATTGAAGTGAACCTCTAAATTTCACACGTACAGCTCTGCAAAAATTTGAATTTTGTTAAATGTATTGCAATTTTACAAAGTTCACTATTACAGTTAAGTTTTGGCATGAGTTTTGGCAGTTTTGATAAATCGCAACATTGCAGTATACATGTGATGGACTTATTATAATTTTAGCTTACACTCAATATTTTTTAAAAATGTTTGAATATAAAATGTTAGGTCTTAAAGGTGTTAGTAATATTTATGAAATTGTTAATGTTTTTATATAACCAACAAAATAATATTAGCTTTTTGATAATATTATGGTTAAAAGAAAAACATTGTGAGAAAAATTTCTGAATTTGTAAATCCGCTCTGACCAAGCGTGATCAATGATCATAATTTGAACCTGCAGCGGAATAATAACGATAGTGTATTATTAATATTATTATTTATGAGCAATGATATTAACTGGCTTCTTAATGACGTCAATATATATGTGTATTTAATATACGTCAATATAACAGATAAGATATTTCCGAATATTGATATTGACAAGTCTCTTGAACATTTCATCCTAACTTCGATATTTCACGTCGACCTATCTTTATCTACTAGTATTTATATCTTTCCAGTCAATAAAGTTCATTGGCTTATGT
The DNA here is from genome assembly GCA_963082885.1 of Parascotia fuliginaria. NCBI lineage: Eukaryota > Metazoa > Arthropoda > Insecta > Lepidoptera > Erebidae > Parascotia > Parascotia fuliginaria. The sequence continues at coordinate 17,030,779 of OY720177.1, forward strand.
ATTTCACTTTACAGCCTAGTATCTTTTGCTCAGAAGTCTACTAAATCTAGTAAATTAGTAGTTTTTTACAATTTGTGGCCTATTACTAATCCTGTCGTATTTTTTTCTATGAAACACAATTTATTATAACAGCTGGAACTACTGTTTGTTCTGGGATATCTAGAATCGGTTTTGTAGTTCCAGTGAATCATTTACAGTGTGTATTATTACCTCACCCTTTGATTACGCTTCTGATTACGCGATGTTTCAGTATTTCATTATATATTTTCTTATTTATATACAATAACAATGTACTTTACAGATCATTAACTCTTCATTTTTAACTGCTACAGCATACAAGTCTTCGTTTTTGTTACCACTTTTCATATTTTATTGGTTGTAACTAACTCACTAACTATGCTCCTCTAAGTAAATATGCTTAAAGTGTTACCAATTTTGTTTTAGCATTAAAATTTTATCAATTTCAATCATGTCTATAGCCATCTTTATCTCAATAACCGATAAAATACAATATAATATCTGTGTAAAAAGTTTTTTAATTAATTTTGTAATCCGGCTATTAGGATCTTGAATAAATTAATTAGCTATCGTCTATACAATCATGAAATTTTTAATAATAGGGTCTTGTTTGAAAGTTTTGAGCTAGTACAGCAAAGTTTTGTCCCAAACTAATTGTGTTTAGTTTTATTTATATTTGTTGATAATTTTGGATGTCTCTTAAAACTATTATGCACTACAACTTTTATTGCTCAAATTTCGGAAACACAAATTAAACCAGTGAGACCTAATTTTATCTCTTCCTGAATTGTTTGTGTGTTTTGTTGTCGTTGTGCAAATAAATTTTAAATTAAATTGGTTGGTGAATATTTTTCATTAAGTATGTATACAGGATATTTTATGCTGGCTTCTCTTTGATTATGAAAAGAAAATCTTAATTATCTGAAGGACTATGTACTCGTACTTCGTATTATAATTGCAAACATTTTAGATCCGTTGATGCTTAATGTGTTCGTAATATTACTGATAGACAGAAGTAACTAATAATATTATTTGTTTAATCTCATTTTATAATAATAATAATACCAGCCTGTTTATTGTTCCACTGCGAGGCCAAGGCCTCTTCTCATATAGAGAAGGCAAGAGCATTAATCACCATGCTTGCTCAAGGCAGGTTGACGATTTCAGATTTTTAAGTCCAGGTTTCCTTATGATGTTTACCTTCACCGTCAGTTAGAAATGTCCAAGATAAACTTAGAAAGTACATATGATTTGAAAAATCACATTGGTATTTGCCCGGATTCAAACTCGTGTTAACGAAGCGGGAATTCAATTCCAAATCAAAATCTCATTTTTTTTTCTATTAAATGCATAGTTAACTACATCCACATGATAATTTTGTCAACTTATATCCAAACTCCAATATTACGTCATCATGCAATGACTACATTATTGACGTCACTCTGAATTTTTCGGCCCCATATTACACAAACTTGTTCAAATGTTTGACAATATAACGTCACACTTTGATGAAAATAAATGACTATTACAGACTGACCTACATCTATATTCTTTGCACAATCAAGTCCACACTGAAATAAGACTAGTTTAAGATAGTCTATCGGTTTTTTAGCTCAGTATTTTATTGTGCGTAAGTAAGCCATAAATCAGTCTGCGTAGATGTCCATTAAATTGTTGTGGACTTTCTTTGAATTTTATTTATTTCTGATACATATATATATACACTGTATACATTATTCGAAACCGTATTTCGGTCACACCTATGTACCCACAGTTTTGTCCGATTTGCTAATCATATAAAAAATGGATAGTTTGAAACTTACCCATTACAACTATAATTGACTGGAACCATGTTTGCTTTCATCTGTACCCCACTAGTGACTTACACTTAAGATTTTATCACTAAATATATAAACTTTTTTTTTTATATTATAGCCTACCAAAGTGACTCCAACCCGCCTGATGGTAAGCAGTCAGTGGAATCCAGAAGTGGCGGCCACTATACCAAAAGCCATCGTCCTAAACTGCTGGTATGGTGGCCTCCACTATGGCGGCTGGGAATGGGTTTAGGGGAAGGGAATGAGGGAAGTGAGGAAAGAGGAAAGGGGGGAAATTGGGCCTCCGGCGCTCTCACTCACCGAAAGAAACGCAGTAGTACGGATACTACTACTCTTAAGTCGATCTTTTATGAGAGGGTAGTACTTCCCCGGACGATCCGGCCCATTCATGCTGCAATCAGCGTGGATCTACTACCGTACAAACTCCAAAATGCTCAATTGCCAAAATTAGCGCTAGCTTAGCGGTCTTTTTGTTTTAAATAGAGAAGATTAACCACCTAATTTTTTGAGCCAACAATAAACAATTCTTTCTTTCTTTTACCTGACAATGAAAATCTATGGTCATTGTCTAGCTAACACCAACCGCATTAACATACATGGTTTAATCTTCTTCTTGGAGTGGTTGCAAACGTTGCCTTAGGGCTGATGAGTGCGTAGTGATCATGAGAACTCTACTCACTGTAAATGACGTTTGTGTTTATTGGACGCATAATATATGTTTTGGGTCTAAAATCAATTTGTTGCAAATTATATAAATTATTATCTGGTCGTTAATTCGATTTAAGTATTCATTTCATTCATAGTTCTGAAACAATTTCATTTATCGTTCATCATCAACCACTTTGTCATTGCTATCAAGATGCTATTGTAGAAAATGGACCACAAGCAAATTTATAGGACTTCTACAACCCAACCCTTCAAACTTTGCATCTGATTGACTCAGCTTCTTAAAATCATTGGTTCAGCTTATTTAATGTCTAGCCTTTAATGCATCTTCCTACTTTTACGCTCACATCTCAAGATTGTTTTAACACATTGGTTTTTGATTTTAAGTTCTTGGTTGCCATTGCCTGTTGCTACTTCTCTGAGGTTTGTGGTCCCTTGATTTAGCTCTGAAAATAGTCATTTCGAATTTTGTTCAAATGTAAACCAATATTTATTTTGGCTCTTCAGTGTATCTGTTCAATCCGGTAAGGTTTAAAGGTCATCAAAATATCATTCAGCTAACATAATCGTTAATTGCGTTGTCAGATAAATTTGCGTTGGCAATACGTTGTTTAAACAAAACTTAGGTAGCAATTAAGTTATCTAACTTAAAAATTTACAGATTTATTAACAGACTCACAAAAAGCTTTATTACACTTTTAGCAACTCAAGTAACTCTAGCAAGAGACTTGGCAAGTAATTACTTAATATTTTTATTGACCTTGTTTGTCAGAAGCCAAGTTCTTGAGTTCACATCATTAACGTTTGAGTCTCTGTATTCAAAAGCTGCTGCATAATTTTATATAAATAGCACGCTACTGATTGATAGCTGGCATATTTTATTTACAATTATCTCATTTAGCTCATTCGTGGGATCTGTTCCCTTATCTGCGAAAAAATATTTCTTTCATCTGATGCTAACTTTAGCTGATGGATACGGCTGCGTTCTTTAAGCATTGCAGAAACATTGCTAAAAATATTCACTTGTTATTGCCGATCTTGTAGAAAAAGAGTATAAGAAAGATTCGTAAAAGACAGACAGGTAATTAGGCTTTCGTCGCTCATTCACTGAACGAAAAGCATTAGTATGGAAACTAATATTTTACGCCTATATTCTATGAGAAAGAATTACTTACCCGATCGATACAGCGATACTACAGAATAACGTAATTCTTGGATTACATTTGTGATAGCCGACATTAATACATAAAATGCTGACACTCACACAAACATATGTAAACACAATGTTATCTAACGACATTTGTTTAAATGGCGCGTAGCGGCGCTTATTCATAATCATTGTCATAAGCACATATAAAACAATGTTTGACACATGTCTTTAATTCAGTTTTAGTGTTACTTTTGGAAACTCAGATTTGTAGGTACCTACTATTTTCTTATTGACAATGGTAGCAGAGCTAAAGCTGGTAATATATGCCACAATTGCGCATGAATCTAAGAAACGTCACGCATTATGTTGTTGGTGCCCTGATATTGTTACTAAGTAGGTACCTCAAAAAAGACAAAACGCGGTATCTAGATGTAAGTACACTTTTTTAGTCTTTAAAAAATTTTACACTTCTCGGATAGAATACAAGACTGGCCTAGGTTAGCTTCGTCTGCAGTACAAACCTTATGACGGCTATGCCTGACCTATGCTTAGCTGGAGCACAAAAATCAATGCAAAACCCTAGCTTATTTAATTACATCAATGTACAATATCCTTGGCATATAAACTTGATTCTTTGGGCACACTTTCTATAAATAACATACGAAACTAGAACAACATTTCGAAACATTCTTCATTCAGTTTGGCACTTCAACTGGGAAGGCACCGAACTTCATATGACAAGTATTATGTCTAATGTCATTTCCAGTTCTACTTACTTCTTCCACAAAGGGAAACGTGAGCGATATTCCAATACAACCGACATTCGGTACCCACAAATGAACGCACATCACAACATGTTACCAAAGTTATTGTTATTCTGTGAACGTGAATCCATGGTCCCCTACATCCCCCCTATCCCTTCTACCCCCCTTAGCCCTCTTGTTGTATGCCACGAGTCAAATCACGTCATAGGGGTGACATATGTCTTAATATTGATGTTTTCATGCGTGTTTGAAAGAAGAAAGATTTCTTTGAGTATTTGGTCACATTTTCTCTGACCAACGAAATATTTCATAGTAACCCTTTTTGGTAGAAACATTCTTGATTAATACCAACAAGGGTACAATAGTTTGTTTATATATAAGTACACAATATATCATGACATTTTTTCTGAAGAGGATTTCAGAGGCATAAGACACATATTTTAACATGCATTCCGTAAATATAAGCTGTAATATATATATACAAACATAAAAATCAAACACTAATTCACAAAGGAAAGCCTTTGGCAAAGTCCGCGTGTACTGTTACATGTTCGAAAAATCTTCCATTCTTATGCCCGCCACGTACTGTTAAATGCTTCAAATATAATTAAAACTAAGAAAACACATTGCATACCAATGTTTACAAAGTTAATCTACTGGTGGAACGCTAACAGCTGCTTACTAACAGTCTTAGATAAAGGGTTGTGGGGACGTATGCAGTCAATGTTGAATAAATTTATTTAATCGCGATGACGTGCCGTATGGGGCACATTAGTAAGGCGATAGCAGTGTAATAAAAAACAAACTGAGGTCACAAAACTTCAAAGAATCAAAACAAGAATATTTATGGCAGTTGGCATAGATTAAATAGGTAAGTAATATTTTATACCATGAAAATGACTTAAAACATACGCTAAGGTGAGGTATAAGGGTGAGTTTCCACTGACGCGGAGCTGGGTGAAGTGGAGAGAAGTGGACTGTGAAGTGATTAATCAGTGTTCAAAATCTCCGCATCAGTAGGAATGCTGTGTTTGGCCAATTCATGGTCCGCTCCTCTCTACTCCATCCAGCTTCGCAGCAGTGTAAATGTACCCTAAGTCTAGGTATAGTCACATGTTAAAGTCACTTAAATTTTTTACCTATTCAAAGTTTGCCAAAAATGTGGTCTACCATTTTTGACAAAAGTTTTGTGACTTTCTAATGGAGTGTAAAAAAAATCGACCTTGTTGTTTCATGACGTTAAAGTGAAGCTCAACCGAGGGGTGGTAGACCACATTTTTGGCCGAGTGTACAACTAGCCCATTTTTCTGCCAGCTACTAATATAATTTTTGATATTCGTAATTTTTCATGGCCAATTAGACAGCATGCCATTTTTTAACTTTTGGAACCCACTTTTTGCTTACCATTAGCAAGAGGATTCATTTCAGTAGACAAAATGTAAATAGAATTATATTGCCGTAATATATTAAATATATTTTTTTAAGAAGCAGTCACGTGTTGTTTTTCTTTATAGGTAAACACATCTCAATGCGCCATATACATGATTACATGTATTACATGATTGTACTAAAACTAAAAAGATGACGTAGTTGTTTTAGTTGCCAGACCGAAATTTTACTATGTGTTCCATTCGATTATAACACCAAGAGGGCAAGTCGCTTCTACATTTATACTATAACTAGTGATCCGCCCTTGCTTCACATCGGTGTCAAAAGTAACGGTTTCCGGCTTGCTTCACTATTGTAGTTGCTGCATGGCTCATATAGGTAATAGGTTAATCAAAATTCATATTTAAAAAAAATGGTTTGATTTTTGTATTTTTGTTATAAATAAACTCAAAATTATGCAACCAATTTGAAAAATTGTTTTTTGTATGGAAAGCTACAATATCAGCGAGTAACATAGACTACATTTTTTGGTACCTATACCTAACCACGCGGGCAAAGCCGCTGGCAATAGGTACTAAAACTTATCCGAAAAACGCGCTATGTGACAGTGAAAACTGTATCCAAATTTATAGCGCGATTCTTGAAATAAGCGAATATCGAAGTCGTCCAATTTGTAGGGACTGTAATTTATAAAATATTCGTACATGGGTTACACGAGGCCAGTTTTTCAAGCCAGGTCAGCAAGTCAGTGTCAGTAAGGAAGACCGCGGGCGACCGTGCACTGCCTTGCGATGCATTTATTCTACCGCGGTAGATTAAACAATGCGCAATGTGCGCAAAGGTCGCCCTTACACTGGCTTGAAAAACTGGCCTCGTGTAACCCAGTCATAAGGGACGTAAAACAAATCTGTATGAGTCAGTAACGCGTACATGATGATAGGCAGTTAAAGTAAATGTCTACAATTATACAGTTACTTGCAGTTCGCCTGGTTTTAGACGTATAACATTTACTGACACGAATCTTCATGACCTTTTCTCGACTATATTTATGTCACAGCAATGCGTTATTTTTAACCGACTTCAAAAAGAAGTAGTCTCTCCTTACGGGTCGTATTTCTTTTGTATGTTTGTTACGCGATTTTTTCGCCAAATATGAATTGATTTTATTGAATGTTTAATTGCAAGGCAGGTCATGTTTCAGAAGTGGTCCCATAAAAATTTGATGGCAATTGGTTCAGCGCTAATAAAATCAAAACTTACATAGATGATGTTTTGGTTTGTTCAAGTTATATTGAGGAATTTACTTTAAGTTTTTGTTTAAATTTGTACTTAGAGATACGAGTTATTCCAGTTCGATCCCCCAGATCTGTTACCTTAGGGTTATTATTATTATTTCATTCTGTTCTGATCCCCTGCATATTTAGTCATTCCGGTCTACTTATAGTTTCAAAGTCGGTTTTTGTTCTTTTTCTTAAAATTAATTATTACTTCTTTATTTTATTTTTGTCTTCATCATCATCATATGAACCAAAAAACGTCTACTACTTACTACCTACTGGGCATAGGCCTCTTCAAATTAATATTTATTAAGATAAAATAACATCAAATAATTAAATTAACCAAAATTATACTATTTAATAAACATTGTATTTTTTATTGATCGTGTGACCTACGGTCCAGACCATAGTACCATTTCAACTATTTTTTTTTTATACGACGGTTAGTCGTTAGAACTAACTAATCGTTTATCAAGTAACGGGTAGCTGAAATATCTATGTATAAATAGGTAATACCTTACAGCACTATACTGGCTGTCGAGCAAAATCCTACTTATATTATAAAATATATATAAAAGTTTATGTGTGTTTGTTACCACTTGGCGCCTAAACGGCTGAAGCGATGAAAATTGGCATGTAGATAGATTAGATACCGGAAACGTACGAAGGCAAGAAAAAAAAATTATCCCGAAAATCGGTCTGGTTCTCGAGGGAGAGAAAACACATTTAAGGTGCAAGCGAAGCCGTGGGGCTTAGCTAGTAATAACTTTGACGTTCTCCACACATGAGTCCAGCAGTGATGACCGGTATTCTTAAATAATGAGAAAAATAACCGTTGTCACTACTATTGCAGGTTTAACAAAATTATTTTTTTCTTAATACCGAACGATACAATCGTTATCAAAACGTAATCTTTGGATCGATATTCTAATAAAAGGGGAATTACAACAAATGAGGGATACTTTATCGTACCAATATATGTTTTATCACCTCCCCTCCACTCATTGTTTAAGCACTCATAAAATATTATTAGTGCTTGTGTAATAATGTGAAAGAGAGCGGATGATATTTCTGTCTATACTCTTTTTTAAATAGGCTACTCACGCAAGAATGCCTGTGTCGCGGTTTAGATACTTAACTATACAAACATATAAGTACCTAATTATCTTCCTGCAGCGCAATTTCATCCGCGGGCCTCGTTAAGTACATCTTTGGTTATGGTCTGTTCCCGTTGCCACTAGCACGATGTTACATATAACCTTCTTCAATAACTAGGCTATTAAACGCAAAAATAATTATTAAAATCCGCCTGCTTGTTCTCGGAATATACCTAATTAACGGACACAAGTTATAAACACGAAAAACAATGTTTTATGAATCACACAAAATCTTATTTCATGTGGGAATCGAGCCCATAAACTCTCGCACAGTAGTCACGCACATAGGCAGCAATGATTATGCATGGAGTTTACCAATATTTTCACACTATAAATAAATTTCTGCTTTATCTTTAAAATCCGCTGCAGTATATCTTTGGTACATATCTACAGTCATAATATCAAATATGTTATCATCATTCTCATAACCTCATTTCAATTATTTAGGATAAGCGCAATACATTTTTCTTCCATACTTGTCTATCATTCCATAATAATATTACTTAGTACCAAGGATTATTATTAAAGAAAAATATATGAAAAAAAAAACATTAAAATTAACAAAATCATTGCAACAAACAAATAGGAATCACCATAAAAAAAATACGAAATATTTGTTCTAGTTTTTTTTTCAATTGTCTTACTAAAATCACTTTACTCTAATAGTAAACATTCCGTTTAGAAACTGTAGACATCATTCTAAAACCCATCGTAACAAAGTACTGTCTTAGTGACCTCCATTAAGGCTTTTTTATGAAATGTATTTCACATCACACTTAGAAGATGTCGGGGATGGGACATCAAAATTTCGAAATTTGTCGAAATTTCTATTTTTGTGGCAATATCAAAATCTTATCCATACAGAACCATCACTAGTCCCTAAAGAAATCAATCAAAACAAGGGTAATAATACAAAAAATAATTACACAAGTACCCACATTAATATCACAGTTTATATTCGTGAGCGCAGTTTTACTCTCCAAACTGTTGGCTTGATCGAGTTTGATAAGAGATAACGTTGTAATCGAGCGATGTACGGCCTTATCAGTGATATCGGGGCAAACAAGTGCGTGGCACATACACGAGAATGGAGTTATGGATTTTCTAGAATAGCTAAGTAGGTACATAACCTTATTACGAGTATAACCTATCGAGGTGTAAACAACACCATGTTATTGGTGTTGTTTTTGAAATTTGTATGTGATATTCGTTTCTTATTCGTCAATAATACGATATGTACTTAAATCTCTTATAAACTAGAAAATACTTGATTATAATGAATAGTGTATTTTTAATATATTTTCAAATGTCATAGGCAGACACAATATTACGTTTATTGACTATTGTGTTGCTATACAGATACAATCTAAGTAGAATATATGTTTAAGATAACGTTAGTAACAGCCTCGAGAATTATAGATATATCACGCTGTTACGCTGACAGGGGTATACAGGAGTGTGTAACAAAATTTACCAATATTTATTCTTAGTCGCCTTGATTGACCTACAAATTAAAAGGTTTAATACGAGTACAATCCTTACTGTCACTACAAGGTGTTGTTCAAAGAGCTATCTAAATAGCAACAAAATCATGGTATTCGTAATATCAATCAACAGTCACAATATTTAGTGACGTTTATGATCACTGGTTTTTAAAGGTTATGTTTATGTTATAGTTAAAATCTAACGTGAATTCACCGTGATTAGACTATTGACAGATACTTTTCTAGGAACCGCTATGAAACATATTTGCATAGTATTTTGTAATATCTGTGCATAATATGTAAATATATCACAATACTTCTAAAATCTATTTTAATTGTTTCTGATATTGTCTCATACCTTTGTGCTAATAAAAGTTAATTTCTTTCAAACTTAACTATATTTGTAATAAATAATGTATAATTAATGATGTTTGTTAATGTATTTTATATTCGTGTAGTTTTCAATATACATTTTGCATAGCAAGACGAAGTACTCATTGATACAACCAGCATAATAATCTTTTAGTAGTGAACCTTATGAAACGCGGTATTATAAACCTTTTTATGAAACATAAAAGTTGAAATGGCGCAATGCATAAGGTACTCGGTCGTGGGTTCGAATCCGGGCAAGTTACCAATGTGATTTTCTAAATCATATGTACTTTCTAAGTTTATCTTGGACATATCTGACTAACGGTGAAGAAAAACATCGTGAGGAAACCTGGACTTCTAAAAAAGTCTGAAATCGCCAATCTGCCTTAAGCAAGCGTGGCGATCAATGCTTATTCCTTCTCTGTATGAGAAGAGGCCTTTTCCTGCGGTGGTATAGTAACGGACCGATTTAATAAGAACCATCGACCCCTTAGACCTTAACCTATGATTTCTCCATAATATTTTAGCAGGAATTTGACCAATGTATGAAAACAGTTTTAATCAGTGCTAATACTGTTATCAAAATGAGTAGACACATATTTATTATAAAAACACATACTTAGTTTTATAATGAGCACAGAATAATAAATTGTCGTAATCTGTTTGCAGTGACGCAGTAATTGCTGTGCACGAGGTTGAATTTGATTCTCACACTGAACGAAAGTTTGTGTAAATTCGGGTATAACTTGTGTCCGTTTGCATGTTTGTAAAAACCATCGCGAAACAGGGTTTGTTCCCTAGTGCTAGTCGCTTAAAAAAATACACCACTAACGCAACAATATGTAGAACGAATTAGTCAAAACAGAAGTGGCAATCGGGATTTAAATCATTTGAAATATTTACATCCACTTTTTAGTTTGAAAGGGCGCTCACCTTTTCTTTGCGCAGTTAGCTGTACCCCTGGGGAGTTTCTTGTCGCTATCACAATGTAAAAGAGACCTAAGACAATGTCTACTACTGCCAGAAGTACCTACTGGCATTGAGCATTGGGCATTGAGCCAGTTATACTTTAATAAGTGCAAAATTCTCCTAAAAGAATTTTCCTAAATTTCGCCTTTTTTGTTGACAATTCACACTCGACAATATTGTCTCAGAATCGAAACCTCTAAGAAGAAAGAAAAGAAAGAAAAAAATATTTATTGTCAGCAATACAGTTGAACAGTGGCATGACAATGACAATTATGTTCTTAGATCTAACTTAAAACACACACTGCGCGGCCGCTTGCGACAACGAGGTCAGCACTCAGCTTTGTGCTGGTCGTGGAACTAGCTACTACACAGCGCTTATCTTCCGTGCTGGCCTCAGGTGACGCACGGAGCGAAAAAAACCACAAGTCTTTGTTTCTAAGCAACTGTTATATAAAAATAATATGACGTAGACCCGTCATTCCTTTTTTTTATCACACATTGAGCGACTTTTATTATTAGGCCGTAACACAGTGTGCGTAAATCTGTGCTGTACCTTTTTCTATATTCGATACTCTTTATGACCTTTAACACGCATAGCCATAACTACTACAGTTAAATATTTTAAACTCACACGATTTGTATACATAACTTTATTGTAAAATGCTAAATGAGTGTAACCTAAGGTAAATAGGCATGATACCTTATAGTAATTTCAAACACGAGTACACCCTTTTTACAATAAAGTTATATAACTTCTACAAACCAATAAGCAAACTGAAAGCTAACATCCCATAAGAGAACCTTCAACAACAGAGTCAATGCATTGTCAGTTGTTATAATTTTTCCTATTTGTTGTTACAGTGGGATGACAATGAACATCAACAACAACAACGTCACAAGTATAAACAACAACAACAATGACGAGAAGCCGGAGATGCCTGATCCTGACTACATTAAGGTAATAACAATCATCGTATACTTCTAGAAAGTGATAGAAGAAGTGATTGCCTCGGTGGTTTAGTGGTGTGGGATACGGATTGCCTCTCAAAGGTTTCAGGATCGATCTGCGGGTAGCGTAAAATGATATTCGGTTTCCCAGTTGACGACGCCATATTACAATGTTAATGACATCCCGATGTCATTTATATACCGCTCACTACTAGGTACTGCTACTTTCAAGGAAATGTAAACTATGCTATGTGTACGTGTGTGTGTATGCGTGTAAGTAAAAAACAGTCAAATAAAAAGCGTAATGCTTGAATATCACAGAAAGTTCTAGATTAATATAATAAGATTGTAGTACCTGCGACAAAATATATAATCTCAACATGAATCCAAACTTTTAGTATGCGCGTCAATGACCTCTTTTATGTGACCCACATAAACACATTGGTAAATTCACTGGTACTTCCTGATAACGATAATCGTTGATGGGAACGCAAATTGTGCATTATGATAATGGAACATTTTATATGAAAGTATGTTCCGATGTTCCCATTGTCGACTTTGTTTATCACAGCTCTAGAGAGCGTTGGTAAAAGATATTTACACGTTTTTATTTCTATCGTATTACATCAGTGTTTGTACTGACCCTTTTGATTTATAATTTAACTAACATTAAAAGCTTTCAAACTTCAGATTCCTTCTCTTCCAAACTTAAATTCATATTTACAATCTGTTTTATAATTGTAACTGAAATATCAAAGTTAATTAATTAATCTTAACTCCCCACTTTGAAATTAAAATTTTAATAATGTCATTCTAAAAACGTCCGCAAGTTAGTTCCAACATTGGGAACGCTCCATTTCTTGTTCCGGACACGACGGATGGGAAGGAATGAAAAGGAACGCACTCCAACCAAGTCGCATTTAATTCATTTCACTTCAAAGAAAATGAAGTTTGAAATTCGCAAATGAAGTGATGTGCCGTCGTAATTAAAAATGTTCCGCGCGGTTGGTTCGCAAGCTCGCCTGTAGATGGCGACTAACCCCCTCCTCTCCCTTACCCAATTATGTCCCTGATTGCTTTATGCACAGAGGTTGCCAACCGTGACTTATTAATTGTACCTATTGATGGGAAATTTTTTGTTGCCTCATTATAATCTATGGGTCATTATGGTATCAACTACTTTAAACGAGGGGTGCTGTACACTTAGGCAGGCAGTACATTTGGTAATAATAGAGACAGCTGGGTAGTAAAATTAAATAAATGTAGATGAATGCTTGGGAAAATGACCGCTCGGCTGAACTGCATATTCGGGTAAGCTTAGCCGGGGACTAGCAAGAGGGCATTAAATGAACTATCTATTCGAGCAGCTGACACTAACCACATACAGCCAACATGTGTAATAATTGCTTCAGACCAGCGTTGAACAATGTATAACCTAGCTTATTGTGTAGCACCCCTAATACAGATAACTCTATTTAAAAAAAACTATATATTGCAAAATTCGAAAAGTATTTGTGCCCTACATACAGTAGGTAGTAGCATAGTAGTGCACAAAATACTTTTTGAATTTTGGACAGCTATTTAGCCTGTCTTATCATAGTAAACATAAACTGACGCCACATTTCCTTCCATTCCAACATATTATGTTGCGATACTACCTAATTAAGTAAACATTTAGTAAGATTTAGTATTTGGACATCTGGTTAGATCATATTATTAATATCTGTCGCGTTTGCCTAAATTCCAGATGTTTGTCGGTCAAGTCCCTCGAAGTATGGACGAGAACGACTTACGCATGATGTTCGAGGAGTTCGGCAGGGTGCACCAGATCAACGTGCTTCGGGATAAGATCACCGGAGCCAGCAAAGGTTTGTTCATTGTTATAAAATATGTACTTTACGTGAATCAACAATTCGAGCTTTTGCTAAAGAGTATAGCCGAGGAAATTCAAACATGTACTTTCTATGTTTATCTTGTACATTACTGATTAACGGTAAAGTAAAACATCGGGAGGAAACCTGAACTTTATAAAAAAAACGAAATTGCCTATCTGCCTTAAGTAATTGTGGTGACCAATGTTCATGCCGTCTCTATATGAGAAGATGTTTTAGCCCTACAACGGGACAGAAAAACGGGCTTATATTATTATTGCCAAATTTAGCAAAAACAAATCTGAAAAGGTTACATAAATACTCGTTTACAAATGCTTACAGTGTAGACTCAAACTTAGTTATACATTTTTAGCGTATGTATGTCGACGTCAGAAAGTCACGCGAAGAACAATTTATTTAATTACCAATTTTACTCAGTTCTTTGACGAGGATATCATGCGAGTTGCTTCATGAAATTCTTCTACTGCAAATGAACTTCGGGCAACGGCTTCGAACAATGTCTCTTTAAATATGTCTTACATTACGCAAAATAATTTGAAAGTATAGAGTAAGATAAAGATGAAGGTAGTTTTCCGTTCGTTTCGATCGTTCTATATTTGATTTCACAATATCTATGGCTCTGTTTAGAGAGAAAGAACCACCGTAAATCATTTCACTTTTATATATAAGTGTTAAAGCATAGTGCCCTGAAAACTAGAAACGTGTTTTAAAATACTTCAAAGAATGCCTTTAGCTACATTTGTTAAAAAACTCTAAATTTATTTTGGACTATCGCAGTGTCGTATACGAAAACAGTAACATTTTTAAATACTACTATAAAACTTCGTTAAGGGCGACTACTGCATAAACTGACTGTTAAATTAAACAGTCGATAGCGAAATAGCTGAAAGTGAATTTGTGTTTTTACATATACAGACCGTTTAAAAAAAAATGAAAATTATTTCATAGAATTTTGTACCTTATGTGATAAATAAATGAGGGGAGAATGAAAAACTTTGTACGCATTTTTAAATACATTACGTGACAAGTGGTGTGTGAGATTTACTAACTAAATTTAATATAGAAGTAGGATATGCAAAAAGATGATATCGTCATAGTAATGAAAATTAATACAAAAATGGTATATCTTTGCCTAAAGAACATCAACAACGTTCAACTGTATGGTACGGTAGCAATTTGATAATTGAGTAACCACTAGCTAAATGCAAAAGTTTGTGTGTGTAAACCGATTTCGATAAAAATTGCTATGTACATAGATTTAGTGACGGAGACGGACGTAGGATACTTTTTATCCCGAAAATCGGTCTGGTTCCCAAGTTGTATTAATGAAACACATACCATTTTCGGCGCGGGCGAAGCCGCAGGGTGCAGCTAGTTTTACTGTAATTCTAATGTTTAAGTTTTCTTTTTAAATCACCTCTTAAAAACTTTATGATAAGTTCAGAGCATCCGTTAAGAAATGGTTTCTGAATTTCAACTATTTTGAGTTTCTAAATTTTGTTGGAAACTGTCTATTTTAAATCCTTGAATTTTCTCCCTTTGTACTTCCGTAATTATTAAAGTTGGCTCTGTCAATCTTCATTGTATAAATTAAGATTAGCATTCTCTTTGTATATAGAAGTAATAAAACTTTATTGACTTGTGAAATTTTCAAATATTACTTAAAGTACTACAGTAGTACTTGTCGTTCATATTTCTCATTCACACGTTCAATGAAATTGTTACAATAGTCGACACAGTTAAATCGCCACTGTATATCGTAGCAGCTACCGTAGCATGCTACGATAAAGCGTAGAGTTTGTAGAGCTTTATATATAAAAGTTTAGATTGTTTCCGAGAGGATCGTGACCTTTTCACTCATTATTATTAACAATAATATTAAAACAGAACATAATTTTTTTATGCCTAAATACTCAAACTTAACAAAATTATGGTAAAGGCACGCATCGTGAGGAAATCTGCGCAAATTGTCTGAAATTAGCAATCCGCCTTGAGCAAGCAATCAATGCTTATTATAACTTCTATAAAACGGGCCGATATGATGACGCGAATTTCACAACTAAGAACTAGACACAATGAAATAAGTTAGACTCAATAGATTAATTTCCTTTTATTTAATGTGTATGAGAAGATAGGAGTGAAAGAATGAATGAGTTATAATTACTTATAACTAATTATGTATGTGTACACATGTGTAAAACTCAGACCAACTGTAAACAAACCTTAATTGTCTTTATTTAGGGCTTAAATTCATTCGCTCGTATGACAGCTGTTATTACTCAGCCGTTATAATTGTATATTTTTTAATATTAAACCCTCAAATGTACAGGTACAATATGAATGTTAAAAATGTTTCACGCTTCAATATAAACGTTTTTTAAGCGTTTTGTCCCGTTTTACATGTTATTGTGTGGTACAACAATAGGTCAGTTTTCCGCGCAGTTATAATACATGTTGACATTTTTGTTTGTGCTATTATTAAAGTCTTTTGTGTGAGAAACCCTCTCTTTTTCCACTTGTACGTTGTCTCCTTTTGTTAGGGGTGGACAAGGCTCCATTTCTCCGTTAAAGCTTTGGCCGTTGTGCTACGAAAATAATGTTTTTTAAAAAGGTTTTGTTTATTTTTGATGACGTCACGTAATTAAATTTTAGAGATAAAAATGTTTAACGTTTATGGTTTATGCAAAAATTGTTGTACATTATTTTTTGTTACTAGCTATTTTCCTACTATATTATGTGAATATTATTATTCGTTCTACTTTGGAACGGAGATCTCTAGTATACAGAGATGTTTATATAGACCTTGCATAAGGAAGAGTACCAATTTCAATTTCATTATAACCAAAATACGTAACTAGAAATTCATAGTTTGTTGTAGAACCTAGGAAAGACCTTAGACATTATCTATGTACCTTATTTTGTTGCAATACCTTAGTCACTACATATGCATACATTGTATTAGTATATTACTAAATACTTACCTACTACTTAAATAGCATAGAATGCTACATACTCTTTATCTTGCATATTTTCATTGAGTTTTTGTTAACGTATGTAAATCGTCAGGTGTTCGTGTCATAATTAACAGGTTAATGTAATGCCAACTCGTTAGCTGGCACGCCACTCGCATGTTAGGCCTCTTTGCCAGAGTTAGTAGCAAAATGGCACGTCGATCATTCTGCGGTAAAATGTGCCAGTCAAGGTCTAAATGCAGATGATCGCTTGCTAATCGTGTTATAATTGGAACTTATTAAAGTTCTCGTCGCAAATGCGGTTTAATGCAGTTACGTTCTGTCAAATATGATTTTCTTGTGTATTAAAGAATAGGTGTAATTTTAAATTAAGACAATTTGCGAATTTGTATAGTAACGAAATACTTGTCTTTGCCAATGTTCATCTTATTTTAATTTATCTAAGGTTTAGTATTGTATATTGATATGTCTACATCTTGTATTATTTTCTCCTAGAAAGTAGTACAATAACACAATCAATAAACTTGATTATTACAACCTATAAAAGTTCTATAGACAATAAAATAATAAGGTTCATCTTGATGAGCAGGCAATAACAAGCGTTTAAATGTGCTGTAAATACCCCGTGGCAATGTCCTATAAAAACTAGATTGTTTCGTAAAGCTTGTATTGAGTGAATACTGTCCGTTTTATAGCTTGTATTTGATTTAAAAATGTTTAAATGTTCAACACCTTATTTCAACACTTAGCGGATTAAATGCTTTGTAATTATGCTATTTGCTTTTCATAGAAGAATATTCTTTACACCACTTTGATGAACATCGTTCGCTGTAAATAGCTCTTGGAGAATATTCTTCTATTTATAGTGTGTGAGTTAAGGTGTTTTGTAGGCATAGATTACCCCTAATAGATACCGCATTAGCATTTATTTTTTCGAGCTTATAAAGATGGGGTAGGAGCGGGATTCGTTAAACTTGAGCTGCGCTGTGATTAGTTATTTCAAAATTAAGCATTTGAACGCACAGAAATGCACCAATCGTAGTGTCCGTAGTGATTTCTTATGCTAGTGAAAGCCGGTATGAGTGTCTGTTGCCATGTATGATGCGGAATCTATTAAGGAAGTTGTCTGTGGTTTAGGCAAGCCCCCTGTTTGTCATGTGTGTGTCATGTTATGTACGTGTGCGCTTCTGTTCCAGGGTGCTGTTTTGTGACGTTTTTCACTCGCAAAGCGGCGTTGAAAGCCCAAGACGCTTTACACAATATCAAAACGTTGACCGGGGTAAGTGCGTTTTGTTTTTATATGTATGATTTTTATATGTATCTCCTATTGTATATAAGTGCATTATAACTTTATGTTTTAACATATTTTTAATGAGTGTTTAATTTATTTTACTCGTAATATCTAGGTATGTACATTGTCTAAGTAAAAACAATAAATATCAAAAGTTTAAACCATTCAAATTTTACTTGTTTGCTAACTTAGGTGACTATAATACTGAAAACATCAAAATCTGACTGGCAAACTTAGCTTTATGTACTCATATTATTTCCTAATAAAAATGAAGTTATAAATTCAGGGCATTTACTCTATGGTACACTGTCTAAAACATTAAGGGGTAGACGATCCCAAATCTCCAAGAGCGTTTACGCGTCATGAGTGGCAATTGTATATATAGTGAAAGCTGTATAAAAAGTAAGAAATCATTGCGTTTACAGTTCTATTTATATGCAAATAATACATTTTGAAACTTAGGTTGTGTTATTTTCATAGTAAAATAAAGGTGTATAAAAAGTAAGTATGTAACCTTAATACTTACAAATACTTTTTATACAGCTTTCACCTAATTTTAATATGTTAACAGAACATATTTTTTAAATATAGCTGAGAATGAAAAAAATTAACACTAAATTGCGACGTTGTCACTCATGACCCGTGAACCCTCATAACCGGTCTTATTTAATCTATATTATAAAAATGAAACGCTGAATGTGTTGCTAAGTGCAAATCTCGAAGGCAGCTGAACCGATTTTGCTTATTTTTTATAATATTCCTTGAAGTACGAGGATGATTCTTACGGAGAGAAAAATTTAAAAATTGCCTGAAAAAAAAACCTTTTTCTATATTCCCATACAAAAGTATCTTTATTTATCCCAAAATGTTTAAAAAAATGTCTATTCGTGCAAAACTGGGGCGGGCCGCTGGTTATTAATATTTATCAATTTTCACATGGAAGTTCATTGGAAGTAAACGTCAATAAGAATTAATACCGTGATCAGTAGTAACCTGTTGCTGGGCCAGGAGAGTTCTATAACAATTTTCTTTATAGCTGGGATCGGTAGGGGGGTGAACAAACACACAATTCGATACTCGCGATTGTTATCGTACACAATCGAATTACAGACTTTCGCTCTGTCTACGTTTCCCTATTTAGGGCTGGCAGACATTAATGAAAAAAAATTTTTTTTATTTATAAATGCGACGATTGTTTTTATTATTACCCTACCAAAATAACTGTATCGTCCTGCAGTGATGGACACCTTATCAATTGCCATCGTGAAACCGTCTTTATGGTGATTTCTTAACTCTAATTTTTACCCTTCCCCTCCCTTGAGAACTGAAATGAAGATTGAAAAGAAAAAAAGATGCACTGATAAAAGTTTCTAAGTTCTGTTCCTATTTAATCATCTAATCTAATCATCATACATAGATACATTACCCTACTTGACTTCGGCAGTCGGGTACAAAGATAGAACAGTTCCTCATTTTAGACAACGTGGCCAAATTTACTTATCCTTATTACAAAACATCAATAACTTTCTGTTTTAACCATTAATCCTTTCGCCTGTTTCTGATTTGTGATTGACGGCTTCATTTACGTATTCTACGTAGAAGTTTATATATGATTACCCCAAATTTGAACAGAAGTTTGTTCGACAGGCATGTATATAAAGATACTAAAAACTCGCGGTGCGGTTTCACCCGTGTCTTTGCTTACTGCTCTGCTCCCGTCGCCAGTAGCGTGATGTTACATAGCCTTTAACCTTCCTCAAGAACTCGGCTATCTAACGCCAAGAATGTTTCAAATCTAGAGACCTCTTCCGCTTTTTATAAAGATATATGCTATCCAAAATTGTACAGAGTAATTTGATAACAACAATTAAATCAGCCACACGTAAATGTAAGTTCGTAGGTATGTTTATTTTATTCAGCCGGGAATAAGTACAATCAGATAAAATCCATTTCACGGCCACTAAACTTATCTGCGTATAATTATATTCTTACTGTGATCACTGATGTGCCTGCCAAACGTAATGACACTAATGACTATGGCAAAATTCTTCCTCGCGTTAGCCCACGACCAGCAGTGGATTCGCACTTGACTTTTACAATTAGCTTATTAATAAATAACGAAATGACCATATCCTCAATTTGATAGACCAATACTTACCATAAAAATAATGTAACGTTACTAACAGTACTTTATTTCGACTCGGTTAATTCGGTTATTTCGGTATAATAATTATACTTACGGCAAATTACACTGCATCAGGAAAAAAACATTGAGTGAATGATACCGCAAAAAAAGAACATAGTTTTGCCAACCCTACCATAGCCTCGTCTTCATCCCGGTGATAATTCGATTCCATTATATTATCGGAGGGTTTTTTTCTCTCTCGATTGATCTCGAAACGCTATTTTGATAGGTAGGTGCGGCAGGTGAGCCACCATCTTTGAATGGGAAACGAAAATATTTGTTTAGTGTTGCTTCGTGTTATATACATGGGTGTTGTTTTATAATTTAGTAGATGTATTTGTAGAGGTATATGGAGACGCAATAGGCGCATATGTAAATATAATGTAGTGTGTTTACTTAAAGGTTTCGTCAATTTTAAACAGTCCATCTGATGAAAAACTATCTGCTATTACTTAGATATTGTATAATGAACTACGTCAATTTTTAACTCTATAAGAATAGAACTTGCAAAAATAACATACGTTGTTGGATTATTCTTTTTAACCTTGTGCATCACAGTTACTATACTATATTGTATATAAATATTGTATACATTTAAGTATATTATATATTATGTATATTGTTATGTATTATGTTATGCATATCTATCAATATTGTATTTATATTGCACCATCAACTGCTGCTTTTCCAATCATCAAATCCATCCAAAGGTTGTCTGGAAGAGATCGCTCTAAGCGATAAGACCGTCCATTGTACCTACTTATATTTATGTTGTATTCTTGACTTGTATCTGATATGTGGTGTGTACAATAAAGAATATTATTATTATTATTATTATTATTATTATTATTTATTTGATAAAAATTTGCTGTGATTTTCCAAGCTTACTTTTCGTTCCTAGCCAAGAACAGCTCATCCATGTTCAAGTTGTAAACAATCTACCTGACTTCCAATAAATGTTTTAACTACTTTTATCTTAACCGGTCACCCTGAACTATTCGCTGCCCCGATTTAAAATGTACCCTCTCTATTTTATGACGGGTCACGCCAATCATTTACCGTAGCAACAAAAACAGTAGCAAGAAAACTGAAAGTCTGTACGGAAACTTTACGAAGATAGTGGAGTCTTAAATAAATAATAGCAGTTTGAAACTGAATAATTTATATTGTGCTATCTGGATAGTTAGGTTCAAGGATATCGTAAATTATTGTAATCCAAAGGTAGCGTTTAATCTCGACGTAATCGCTTATGGTCGTTTCGACCAGTTGGGTGATTGCATTAGTTAGAAGTAAATGATTTATCGCAGGGTTAGGGAGGAAGCCATTTATTAAATTTGGAAATGGGTGTGATGTAATACGACTTCGATTCTGTTACTATTGAATTTGATGATATTTTTTGGTATAAAAATGGTTTATGGCGAATTGATTTTAATGTTATTTTTATTTAAAATTGTTATTTTATGGATTTCTTAATAATATTCTTAATTTTGACAACATTGAATAAATTCCCTCCAATATTTTATTTAAATTTTTAGTGTATTTTGACTCCGTTCATTATATGATTCTGGCAATTATTGAAATAGTCAAGAAAAATATTTAAACTACTTTGCATTAAAGAAGGCATTCTCGTTAAATCTACTTTAGTCCTTAAAAATGCGAGTAAGAATACACTGCCTGTAGCAGCTTAAATATTACAAGTAATACACCTTACTCACTATGCAAGAACGTATATAGTTTTTACGAACCTCGCTCCTTTCAAAAACAAGAATATTGTAAAAAATAATTTAAATATGCCATGTACATTTTTCAAAGGAGAGTAGACCTCTACTTACTTTGGTGTTATACATCTATATAATACCCACTTTTCAACCAGAAATGGTAAGTCTCATGTTATAAGTAAGTCTTGGCATCAATAGGCACATATTCAATGTCTGTGCTAATAGAAAATTTCTTAATTAAAGCTATCGACGTAAATCAGAACAGTACCGCGTAACCACTGAAGCAGCAAATAAATTGCTATGTTGATACTGAGAAATAGCTGAGTACATGTAGTGCGATGATCCCTTAATCCTGTATTATACTAACTCGGCTGCATTACTGTCTTGGGCAACATTTTTGAGATAGTAGAACCTCGACCCATTGATGTGGTTAGCGTGAACGGAAGGAAGTCAAGGAAGGATTCACTCGATGAATTCCTGGCATTTTTGCAATAAGTATCAGTATAATAGATTAGTTTGATAGATATTATTGTGACCGTAGTTACCATGTTTGTCTGCGTCAATTAAATGTATTTTCTTTTTTTCAATGTGGTCTGGGCAGTCGTAATAAGTTTTATGGGTCTCTTAATAATATTCCTAAGTATTTTTAACGACATTAAATAAATTTCTTTCAATATTTTATTTAAATTCTTAGTGTATTATGACTCCGTTTATTATATGAATCCGGCAATTATTTAAATAGCCTTATATTAGTATTTATTGTATTAGTATTTTCTTTCTTTCTATGTGGTCTGGGCAGTTGTGACAAGCGGCGACAAAGAAATTACCAAATAAAGAGCAGCAGCGTCCTGCATGCTAAATATTTACCTTACTACACTGACAACTGACTTACTACAATGCCCATTTCTAGGAGAGGTAAAGTGATTGTTAATCACTTTACCTCTCCTAAAAATGGCCATGACTTGTGTCCAACAGTGGACGTCATCAGACCGATAATGCAAAAAAATGGTCGTTTCGTATTATTATTTATATTATCAATTATTAATAACCCTAAAACAAGCTTTATCGAGGTATATAAAATATCTTTCCTGGGCAAATTTGTCCATAAACTCTGCCCCATACACTAAGTGGGGTGGGTCGTCGTAATATACTATATTGTTTAACCTGAAAATAACCTTTTACCGAACAAATCAATCAACTACAACATAAGTCTGTATCGAGCGACCCGATTTACTATATTACGATATTTTACGATTTACGATATTTCGGCCTACTGCTCATAACCCAGCGGATAGCGGTCGCATGTTTTGCCGACTTTTAAATTCTTATTCTTGAATAAGTATGCTTCGCCTTCTTTTCGCTTTTTTTATCTTCTATATGTTTTCAACGAATACCTTAGTATGTTTAGTTTTAAAAAGATTAATTTCTTATACAAAGAACTATTAATTATATTATTACATCAGTAAATTTCTTGGACAAAGTCAACCTTAATCAATGTTAGAATACATCATGTACTTTGAGACAAACGCCTTACATTACATATAGGTTCGCCCGGACGTGTTTGACCGGGCCGGACACGGGCGAACTTTGATCGATAGCCCGGATTTATGATCCGGTTTCCCCAGTCTTAAGTAATTGACCGGCTCCATTAGAGAGGTGGCCTTTAGGGTTCCGTGCGGTACAAACATTGTTCGGAGTTTTGATGTTTGGTTTATCGTGTACTCGGGGTTTTATTATTAATTTTGGCTTTGTGGGTGGCTATTTAAAGAGGGTGGGCACCTTTATGTGTAAGCGTAATGCTTATAATATGGAAGAGGTTGCCCTTATTGTTATGTTCAATTTGTTGAACGCATTGGAGGGGAAATCGTGAGTACCTAGATATGGTGGATAGTAAGATTTGCGACAATATTTTGACCTATAAAGTCAGTTAATTTAAAGAATAGTATCATTATGTTGAGTCTATAAGATATATTAAGTACATAACAGCTTTGTACTGTGATGTAAAAATCAATGAACGAGGTTTAATATAAATATCTCACTTACCTTCTGTTTTCGACGTCTCGTTCATGTATTGACATTAATGTTATTTCACGTTTGTGTTGATGTAGTACCGACATTAGATCGAAGTTACTGTTGTATTGTCTTGTAGTATAATATTTAATTTGTAGCAGCAGCTACCCAATAGATGCAAGCTAATTGACATAATCTTGTGCATTGCAATATAGTAAGAGCTGTGCGGTACATACGAGTATATGGAATGTAATGATAGTCAGTGGTTTAGACGCACACCAAGTTATATTCACGTTATATTTCAATGACAATCTCTGCTTGTTCTCCAATACACAGAATCAATTCATCGAACATTTTAAGAGCAAGCTTCTACGTAGACACAATAACGGCTGAAAGTAAAGATCCTTAAAATCGATATACTTAGCTTTGATAGCTTTTATTACCAGTCCCTAGCAAATCCATTGTGGGTACAAATGTACGCATACAAGTGGTGCTTTTGTGACCCTCAGCACGGAACGCAGAGGTGACTAAACGTTTGAATTGTTTTGAAACGACCGCACGATGCCGACCGTTTACGAAACGAACGTTCGGGCCGCGCCCTTTTAAAACTAATCCTTTTTAATTTATGCGTTCGATTTCAAAAAGCTTTAAGAAAATTTTATCATATTTTTTTTAAAAATATAAATAAAAAATAACAATGAAGTCGCATTTTATGTTTACGACTTGTTCTTTGGTTTAAAGTAAATTAAGCCGAGTGCTTGCGACGAATAATAATCGTAATACCAAAATTAAATCCTTTAGTAACAAAGGAAGAGCTTTTGTCGAGCTCTCTCTATATCTAAATACTAGCTTTCCGCGGCGCAGCTTCATCCGCGTCTTTGCTTGCTACTCTGCTCCCGTCACTAGTAGTGTGATGTTATATAGCCTAAACCTTTCTCGAGAACTGAGCTATGATACACAAAACAGAATTTTCAAATCCGACTGGTAGTCTCAGAGATTAGCGCGTTCAAACAAACAAACAAACCAACAAACAAACAGTTCCGCTTTAAGTAATAGTATAGATAAAGTAGGTAATAAGTATTATAAAGATTTGATTTTTTTACGTTTGTTTGTTATGGATAAACTCGAAATCTATGTGGCCAATTTGAGAAATTCTTTCACATATAGAAGACGTACATACATAAGATTCTACAATATTAAAAAGTAACATAGGCTATATTTTATGTGGTTTACTTGCCTACGTAGGCGAGGCAATAGCTAGTCTTTACATTAAAAATAGTGATATGAATGATGTTACGTAAGCCTCTTCAAAGGGAAGACTTTGCCAAAGTAACCTCGCTTGCCAGGCGGATTGCTGACCACAGTTATGTGATATTTTGTACGCAGGCAACGCCGCTGCCTATTACCTGTTATTGCCTTACTTTGGCTTTCTCCAGATTTTATGCAATGAATCCTTCAGCGCTGAATCACTTTTACAATATGTCAATATGTCTATTATTGACAGCGCTTCAGCGCCCAACGAAAAATCGGGCTTTTTAAGAATCTTGAATTAAAGTTTGTAATAGAAACTGTTAGTCATACGACATCTACAGGGTTGGTTCAATATTCTAAACCAACGACCAAAACTCCTTCAGAATTAAATAAATGAATTTAATTCGTTGATGCCCAACCTCTAGGCAGCAAATCTCAATTACCCTCCAATCTTCACGGACACGAAATATCGTATTCTCGGGATCCTGTAGACCACTTGGCGGTCGTAACGTCCCTTATAATGATATAAGTAATCGCATAGGTGTAACTCAATAAGGAGATTAGCAACGGCCTCACGTACCCACCCTATTGCCATAGTGATAGTGATTAAGAAATGTGCCGTTAGTCGATTCGGTAGCCGAGAATCGAATGTCTTTAGTCGAGTTGTAATTCGAGTGGTTCCTTGAAATGCGATTAGATTGAGATATTAATTTTGGATGAAGTGGATCTAATACGAGTTTACTAGTTCAATTAGTTGTTATTTGGTGGATGGTATACAAGTATATTTAAACAGCTGTATTTATTAGTTTATTTTTCTACAATAACAGTGTAGTAGCGTCATCTATCAGCCAGATAAGTATACAGCAATAACATAAAGATGATACTATTAACAGTAGTAAGCTCAAATAATAGTATAAAATTCCAACGCGAATCAAAGTTCTCACGTGTTGGCAACCCTATTTCTATAAAAATTCTTAAACCATTGGTAAGTCAGAATTTATCAAAGTTTTGACTGGCCTGTTGGTCTAGTGGTTAGTGACCCTGACTGCTAAGCCGGAGGTCGTGGGTTCGATTCCCACCCAGGACAAACCTTTGTGTGATGAGCATGATTGTTTGTTCTGTGTCTGGGTGTAATTTATCTATAATAGGTATGTATTTACAAAAAAAAAATGTATATAAGTAGTTTGTCAGTTGTTTAGTACATACAACACAAGTAAATATAATTGCTTAATTTGGGGCTAGATGGCGCTGCGTGAATGTGTTAGAATATTATTATTATTATTTATTATGTACTTTAAAGTTTAATTTAGGCAAAACAAAGAACATTGTTACGTAGAAATTTAATCAGAGGAAAAATAAGAATACGTAGACCGTATACAATATCCAATTTTCTCTCAAAATCAGAAGTACAGTTATGTCTATTGGCTAGATATAATTCCAGATCCAATTATTCGTGATATCCAATTTCTTAAATTAATTTATCGCACGAACGCCGAGCGATAATAATTGTAACACTTCAAGAGAGTAAGCGATCGGAATGGTAGTATTGTAAAATTTTATGACTGGCAACACACTGGATAGGGAGTTAAGCTATTGTGACTCTACGACCGGCGCATATTTGGAAGCAAATTTTTACTGCATTTGCAATGTTTATTATTCAAAAAGATCGTTAGTGTTTCTGGAGGTAGTATATTTTCTTTATTTTTGTTTGTGATCTGTTTACCAATTGATATAGTCTAAATAAATAGATGTTCGGTGCCATTTTTATTTATACGAAGTGTGTTGCAACGTTCTAGATGCCATTCTACTAATTTAGTGAAAAATTACTTTATACGAAATCGGTAAACATTTCCTTGATATTTAACTTTCATAAAAATTTTACACTAATATTTGGCTCTCTTCTAGGCTCGAAATTAGATGGCTAGATTAATATTTAATTTAAAGATCATTTAGTAAAATCATAAAATAAAATATTTTTTTTTACTCAGAGTTAAGAATAATGTCAAAGTGCTGACTTAAGCTTTAATAAGCCGAGTAAAATGTCAGAATACTGTCGCTGAGGACTGTCAACGTGCTCATATTTTGTTTTAGGACAATATTAACCCTCTTATCTTAGCCGTGCAATTTGTACAGTATGGTAAACACCTACAGTCGTTGAACTCATAAGCCTTTACGTTTACACTAAGTTGCCTCATGTTTGCCGAATATAATTTTTAGGTATTCTCTTTCTCTTACATACATAGCAAGTGTGATAAGAATAACAAGATCAAAGGCAGTCCCAAAATTAGATCTTCTAGATACTGAGAGTTAAAGCAAAATCAGGTCATTTTCGAAACCCTCTACTGCTGGAAAAAGCCTCTGTCAAAGTACGGCAATTATCTTTACGCATGTCGGGTTCAATTGGTAAAAGCAGTGACGTGGTTAGGTTCCATCTACCTCGGTGGTTCCGCTCCAGCAGTTAGGAATTTTTTTTTATGAAATTTAGTACGTAGGTACGTCAGTAATGCAACAGTCCGATTTCTAGTATTTTCCCACTCGCCTCTTAAAACACCTTTAGGTAAAAATAAAGTGCTTCTGTCTAATGATATTAATTTTTGATCACACGCAACCAACTAATACGCATAATGACCAACAGCAAATAGTCTTAATGACATACGCGAAATGACCAATACGCTTAACGACGCATAAAAACAGAAAAGCAGTGAAAACAGATGAACATGTAAGTTCCATTATGTGAATCTTATTCAAATGAACACAAAGTAAAAAATTTTATTATGCCATTTCTTTACGACAGTTTTCTACTATGACTAAGAAAAATAAAAGAAAGTAAAATATACCTACACGTTATTTATTTCAGTTGTTTCGAATAAGTATTAAAATTTAAGATGGTTTTAACTTCCTAAACGTATTTGCAATATCCAATCGCTTAGCGTTCAGTACGAGTACAATGTAAAATTTTACGACACGCCCCCGATGTCGTCGGGTGAAAACTCAGGTGTTTCGAGCTTAAGATAATGACGTCACACTACAAGACTTGTCAACTCGAGACAGATATTTGTATTTGTTTTGTTTACTTAAAGGGTGTTAAAATCGTCGCATTTGTTACCGGATAATATGGTCACCTCGTCACTATTATGTATATAACTGTGGCTAGATATAATCCAATGCTTACCAAATATTTTGCGTGATCCATATTACATATTGCGAATTTGGTAGAACGTTCATTTAGGCTCCCTGGAAACACCCCTATTTGTCTTGTAATGCAAGTAACCACCATGTAATCAACCATCAACCATCCTACCACTTTCGCATTAGCAATTGTGTCGTCACTTCGGGGGCCTGGTGACCTGTAGCACAGGTTTAACAAACCCATTTCACGCACCAGTCCTTCGCAAATTATCCTAGTTCTACTACCTGTATTTTAGCATAAGCCAGACAATTTGTGAAGGAAAATAAAAATAAATTTATTATTATTATTATTACTAGAGAAATGACCACTTAATGTTGCAGCGTTATTTGTATCTATACTAATATTATAATGAGAAAATATTTGAGTTTTTCTATGTTTGTTTGTTTGCAACGATTTAACCAACAATCAAAGTTACCGATTTAAAAAAATCATAAACATAGGCTATATTTTATTATGTTAAACATACTTTTTTAGACATTTTTAGGATTTCAATATTTTAACCGCTTCGTAAATCTAAATGATGCAATACGTCACTTTTGCTATGATATTTTCCGTAGGAATTTGTTGTGAGATGGAATGAACTTTTGGTACTAGTATTTTATAACATAATTACGACGACTGCTTTGGTGATTCAGTGCTAATATATACGGATTGACACACTGAGATATAGACTCGATCCTGAAACCGAGTTTTTCTGTATAAAAATTCTCAGTAGCTGGAGTTAGCCCTGAGTCTAGAATTGCACCTTTGCCTGTCCCTCCGTGAAAAAATAGCGCAGTCATTATGATATAATCCTAATATCAAAATTGTTTTACTTCTGATCGCGAACCCTACTCAATTGGAAGGTTACCTCATTCCACCACCAAAATTATATACGGAATATTTTATACACCAGAAACTCATAAATTAAACGACACATAAAAAGATTACGATACCAAATTGTTATACCATAGAGACATTGTCAATGCAAACTCGATTGAACTGTATTTTATATCTCGAATATAATCAAGTTGGGGCCCTTAATAAACATATCAAGACTCGAACATACACGACCTTTGGAGTCCCCCTAACCACCCCCAGAGATATTATCGTGAAAGACGGGTGAAATGGATACTTAGGTACGTAACGCACTGACCATATTTTGATGAAGTATAGGTAAGTTTATTTCCGGATGACATAATTATTGCCCGTAGATTTTTTTTAATTATCGCATTCACTTAGCGTTCTTTCACACGAACCGGCATGATGTCAACGACAGCCGTCGACTCGGGTTGGCGGCAGAAGTCAACACTGGTCGACGGCAGCCGTCGACATTCCACAGCGGCGCATACAGGCGAAATAATAAAAAATTCGTGGCCAAAAATAAATCTGGTGACATTGTTTACAATTTACTCGTGACTGTTTAAAATATCACTAATATAACGTATTGAAAAAGAAAATGATTGATTAAAATAAAAAAAAAACATTTTTTAAAAATTAATAACATAAACTTATGTTAGTTCTATAATGAACATGAATGCTACTTGTGGTAAAGGAAAAACATTTGTTTTTCGTGGTAGTTTTCTTTTTCCGATAAAAAAGGGTCAGAAATTACCTATGGAAGATATCTGGTAATGTCAAAATACTTAAAAAAATTCACGAATGATTCTCACAAACTTCGCTATGTTACGTAATAATATTTTTGGTGAGATTGTCCTATGGTGATTAACACCTTTAGGTACCTACTCAGCGACTAAAGCGATTCTTTACGTGAGACATAATAAACCAAGTCTTTGGTGTTCATAAATCATTCGAACTACATTATAATTAAAAAGGGAGTCGTAATAATCTACCAAACAAATTGATAACTTTTATTATCACGTGATACATTACTACGTTATAATCCCTCTTACCCACAAGAACGTTTCATTCTTCACAAAATACTCGTCTATTGCGTACCGAAATAATTTCGTATCTCGGTACGAGTGCACACCCTAGAGGAGGGGAGAAGAGGGTATTATGAAATATGACGGGCCACACCGGGCCGATACTCGGATTAAGGGGTCCTCGCTAATCTCTCGCTGACTCAAACAAAATTGCTCATATCGTCCGACAATGGACCTTGGTATTTCGTACGCACCTGTTTTTTGCTACTAAATTAAAAAAGTTTTTTAAGCCGAACGCCATCCGTCCGATTTGTGATAAGAAGTTTCTTTTTTCGGGTAATTACTTTTGGATTTGGTGTGAAACGATTTCGAGTTTTTAATGTCTTTGGTGGCGAGGTGTTTTGCGTGATGTGGTTTACTTATCAGTTTAGAAAGTGGCAATATTTACTTTAAATTCCAAGTGAATGATTGGTTACAGTCATCAAATACAGATAAAGATGATTAGTATAGGCGTGTGGTAGATACATCTAATACTGAAACAGTTATAGTGAAAATTCTCCTTTTCAGTCGTATCTTCATTACTAAAGTGTCCATTTCTGGGCAAAGGCCTCTCCCCGCACCCACTGACCCACAACTCATCAGACATTTAGGAAACCTGGCCAGCCCAATTCCACTTAAGCTTTGCGATAAGATGAAAATAATAGACAATTTTAATTTAATAAGTAATTTTATCTAAAGAGTAATAAATTACACAAGCATGAATCACACATCAAAAAGAAAAATAATTGAAGCAAAAAGTTCCTGTAATAAAATATCACACAGCTATTTCAAACCACTCAAACGCACACGCGTCACTTCAACTTGAAGCAAAAAAACTGTCAGCCTCTTTCGTCACCACTCGACGGCATTGAAACGAGTCCTCATAAGGCTTTGAACCTCTCAAAAGTTCCGTTTTGACTCACAAAAACTCCTCATTTCCATCTTGAAGTTGTACATATAAAGAATGTGGAGCAATTTTCACTTCATACATATATAGCGGTAACAGCACCCTAGCGACATGAAATCTTGGATTTATTAAAATAAGTGCAACCTACCTCCGTATTGGTTATCCGCGTGAGACGGTGAGACGGGGTAAAATGATACATGGCCGGATAAGACAATGTAGCGGAAAGGCACACCCGGGCCGGTACCCGGGTCGACCTTTCAATTTCCTTGATTGTCCGGGTAGCGGTATCGTCTTTATATCTTTATCTGTGATGATTTCTTATGGCGCATACGCCAATGCGGTTTCGTATGAAGTGGTCTGTGAGACAGAATTGGTTAGATAAGGTTTGCTTGGATCGAACATTCGATTAACGCTTCTGTGGAAACTAATTCGAATTTCGGTTTTATATGTGGTAGACATGAAAGTAAAATGTTTATATACTTTTCTATATATGGAGTGTTTTTTTGCAAGCAATGTTGTTTAGTAATGATGATAATTAATTTAAAGCTGTAATATTTAGTCTGCGTAATCAATATATAGACATGAGACAACATAATTATTGCAGTCTTTTATTTGTTACTTCATATTCATGTATACTTACACATATTTTAAATTTCCCGTCTTCCCCATTGATGGAGAGCTTGATGAACAGTTGGGAATATATCATATTTATAATTAATTTATTATTTGGTTAGATATACCTATATAAGAACAATTTCTAACCCTGTTACATTGTTAAAGCTTATGTTAGATTTATGCGAAAAACAATAGGTTTGGTAGTAAATAATCAGTCATTTATATTAGACATGGTTATCCGTAGTAACCCAGATAGCACCAAACTGATTTATATTATTATTATCATATTATTATAATATTATTCATGTTGACGTTCATCGATGTCATTTTGTTGACGATTCGATTAAAAAACACTTCCCTAACACCACACCTGTATTAAAAGAAAACAAAAGGCTCTTTTTTATCAAATAACATTTATCAACCCGTCACCTGTTCTATCGAGGCACTATAGGGCTATTTTTGTCTTGAGCCATTTCCCTAACGCAGTACCCTTCGCATCAATCATGGTGTGTACATTTCGGGCATTGTCGCAGCATTAGAGTGCTACCATCAATAATAAATGTTCATAATGTTTGGTAGTAGTGTTGTTATCGTATGCTACAATCGACCTTGTGTGAAGAATGGAAAAGCGAGGTTTTATACTTACAGGGTAAATAAAACACGCTCAAATTTGAGCAAGCACATTTATATTGAATTTTAACAATTAAAAAGAAAATGTGTTTGCCATGTTACTACGCTTGGCAGACGGGTCAGTTACTGCTGCTGCTCATTACTTAAGGGCCTAGACAAGTGGCATAAACGCTAATAGAATACAAAATATTAATTAATGTATGGGATTGACATTTGTCGTTAGATTATGTCAATCCCATTCATGTTTTAATCTATTCTATTCTATTATTAGCATTTATGCTACTTGGTATTACCATATTTGAATTATACCTATGAGATGGGTCGATTCGTTGTTCTAAACAAGCTATTACTATAATTATACGATTAAAAAGGAATAACAAAGTATTAGTAATATATTTTTTCAAATTGAATAAAACATATACATCGAAAGTAGGTATTTATTTTAGAAATTCAGTAGCATGCTGTTCAATATTTTGCTGAACACTGTGTGAATTGTATGTACTCGTCACATCATGTCCTACGTTCGATCGACTGACGAATAGAGCAACGGTTTGTTGAACACGGAATAATTGAAAACGACGTCCATTCACCAACTGTGATACACAGTTGTTGCTGTAGCCTATGACATACCTACCTTTAGCCGCATACCAAACCTCTATTACGTCAACCTTATCACAAAATGAAGGAAGGACAATCATAGTGGTCCTTTTTAGTGAAATTTTGACATCGATGTATAGAAAATTAACAAATACGGAATGAATAAAAACAAGGTGGTTATTGTAAATTCTTTAATACTTTATTTAACAAAACTGCCAGTTAACGTGCAATTTACACCGGCACGCACTGTTCTTAAATTATGCTCATGTCAATTTGCCTAAAGTAAAATATATATATGAAAATGTACAATAACCATTTTTCTTTCAATATTTTGGTCAATGTATGGCTTTTCTTCTATTTTAAGAAATACTTCTATAGATGGAAGAGCAGGTGCAATTGGCTTGGCTGCAAATTTATTGTTTATTCGCCACCATTTATCATATTTATATTGGAATACGTGACGTAGTTCACGCTCTCATAAAATAGCTAGCGATTACGCTGTCTACCCGCGATGCATCTAAACATGTTGCGCATATTTACTGACATTCGAATAATAATTTGACATAACATTATTTTTAAAAATCGTCTGGTAGACCATACTGCCTGCTGACTAAAGACAGATGAGAATTATTTTGTAAGAAAGAATATAAAAACATTTTTTTTTTGCTTAATAATGAGACATTTAGTTATGTGCTGTACCTAGAATAACAACATACTCGTAAGCGTATAATCTATAAAAAAAAATATAGATATCGGAAGACTATTTCGTGCAAAATTACTGTTAGAAATACCACATAACATACATCATATACATTACAAATTTACCGGCAGCATTAAGTCAGTTTACCAGAATAATATCAACACAACACACAAACAAAATAGCACTTTATTTTGTAGTATATAGGGTTTATTATGCTTATAAAAATGTGGAAATATTCGACACTCGAAAATATCTACGGTGGGAGCGTGTGCCGTCGCGTTCTCTACCCGGGTATGATTGATGACCGGCCTAGTGGTCCGGATAAGACAATGTACCGGAAGGAATGACCGCGCCGGTCCGCCCGATGCAACGTCGTGCTCCAAATTATGCTACCACATTGGAAACCCCGTACGGTTTATCGCACGATATAACGAAGGCGGCTCTCCGTGCCGGTCAAGCAGAATCGATAAGTATTGTAGGTCAGGCGTAAATGAAAAAAGTTGTTAGCAAAGATACAAAATGTAACACACTAGTTATAGAACACATTTATGTTATTAGATGGTAAATATTCAATCAAATGATTGGTTAATAATAATAAAGGCAACTGAAAAGTTATTTGAAGAAATAGTTATAGGCTGCTTCTTAACAGGTTTTTTGAAAAATTATTGTTAGTGTTCAACAGTGAATGTCCTAAGGTTCATACTATGGCTATTGAAGCAGACTGCAGCTTATGCGGCAATTTTTCACATGATCAATAAAATATATTAAATATTATAATTGAAATTCTCAATAGTTTTAAGATTCTATTATTAACTGTACCTAAAATAGAATTTTTTGAATAATATGAAAGAATCTTGTTATAATCTACCATTATCCTATAGAAAATCTTTATACTATTACGATATAGACTACTACACTTCCAAGCTTCCCTCTTGTGTCCCGAACAGCCCGAAGAGCTTGCAAGATTACACGATGCTACCATAAAGGTCTACAAAGGTCCAAAGAAATACAAATAATTTATCCTCTCTATGCCGTTTCTTGTACCACTCATGTTACCTCGACCAAAAATACAAAGAATTGTCTCATACTCGTTACGGGCCTTGTTAAAAATGGAAACTGATGCATGCAAGCTAAAAAGGTCAGAGCATCAGACATAAGACTGTTGTCTAGACTTAGGGTTGATATCAGACAATTGTGGAAAATTAAATATGCAAAGGATCGTGGATATTTTATGAGGGTTAATATTGTTTACTGCCAATTTTACCTTCATCTTTGCTGGTATCAGCATGAGTATCAGGATGGAAAAGTGTTTACAATATCATGGAATATCGACATGATATAGTAATAGTATCCGAAATTTAGTGCTTTGTTATCGAATAAACACATGGGTGTTAAAGAGTTGCAGGCTCAAAGAAATCTCATGTGCATAGACTATGGTAAACACTTTACAAAATATACTACATTACTGTGTACTACATTACAACAATGTCAATAAAACATGAAAAAATACCAACGAAAATCCTTTTAATCAAATTGAAAGACAGCCCTGTACCTTTATATTTTCTCTTAAGCCAAGACGTTTAAAATATGACTTTTTATCTACACTCTTTGAATAAAAAAAAGCCTTTTCATTACTCTTAGCAAATACCCTTTCTGTTTAGCCCGTAATGCCGAGTATTTCCTGGTAACGAACGGCCTTCAATTTTAAATGAATTTTGCATCGCAAACTGCCCCAAAATGGAAACATTGTGTGGTGCTTGTGTTTTAAAGGTGCAATATTTCATTTCTGTCGAGTTTTTAGCTCAAGGATATGCAAAACTGTAAAGAAAATGTAGGTCTCGTTTGGCGTCCTAATAGGACATTGGGTTTTAGGTTTATTTATGGAATCGATTGAACCACCTAAAACTACAATAAACGGACAACATTTTAGAGATAAATCGTAATATAACAACATACTTTTAATAAATAGTTCTAATACGATTACATAAGCTGATTCAAATAATGAAAGTAAATCGTGATTCGTTGTCGTGTTATATAAGGATATATATTTATGTATGACACGTCCGTCTAAGCTTATTATCCGCCACAACAATGGTTTAGTTTGTCCTTTTACCAAATGAGTGATTGAGAGATATAACTCTTAATAGAGATACTTCAAATGGCGCTGAATTATTCCTTTTAAAGCCGCTTACTCTTAGTTATTATGTCTTAAAACTAGTTTAATTTTAAAACAACCCTCACGACATAACCTCGCAGTGAGCAAGCACTGAGGCCCGAAACTTTGGTACGAACATCATATAACTGGGACTAGTTCCCTAAATCAAATGCCACTTACTAAAGTTCGCCGTGACGGCAGTTCCCTTCGCGTGTACTTACCCCCCGACTTTTGTATGAAATGATTCTTGTAAGAAGAATGAAGTACGATTACGATTATTCTTTTTGTTACTGTAATTTTGTCTTTTTTAACTTTTTGTATGAAGCGTATGATTGAAGTACATTTTGCTTGTTTATTATAACAAATATAAATTACTGTAGTTGAAAACAAACAAGTAAAAGCATGAGCTTTATAGCTTGAAGAAGATACCTTGAAGAAGAGATTTGAAATAGACTGAAGGCGAAAATCGGAGTACTGGGTGTTGTGATGTAAATACAAAGTGATTTATGTGTAATAGTGGACTGCTATTGACTGTTATAGCACATATTTTCAAATGGAATAAAATTATACTAAGTAACAAAACAGCATTACATTGTGATGTACCCAAATTCATTACTGTGCTTCATTCTGATGCAAGTATTTACTCATTCGCAAACTCTATTCTAATGAGTTAAGTCTTCACAACCAGTTGATATTACGTTCAGAACTTGAAGGAACTCCCCTCGAATACTAGCCATTATTATCCTAACACGAGTCTAGGTAACCTGCTCATGACCAGAAAAGCAAGACCCGTGCATCCTGCAGAAAATCGTCTCGTTTCTTTGGAGATGTATGAAAACGCTAGAAGGGTGGGCAGGTCTAACTAATTTGGTAGACGGATATAATAGTGAAATGTCTGTGTAAGGTTACCAATTGCATTCAGTTCCCGTATTCAGGGATTGAAATCGTGGGTATTGGTTTGCAACGAGTTTTCATTTGATTGTAACAGGTACAGAAGATATTGTAAGATGTACTATTATTTGTAATAGCGTCTTTGTCTGCGCTCGTTTCTGATGTTCTGTATTATCTACCATAGTCTAGATAGATAACAGCTTTTCTATTAGAAGAAATGGCAGATGAACATAATTATTAATAGTTTCATTTACAGGTAGATACATTTTTAACGTAATATTATAATTCTTATACTGTAGAACTTTTAAAGTCAAAAGATGTGTAACAGGTTAATGATAATGTTCTAAATTTCTATTAATTAATTTGTTATTATTTTTAGAAATTGCTATTGGTTTTACATCAGGCACTTTGTAATCGCAACACTGATTTCATTCATCAATTTAGACATGAAAAAATAATCAATTGCATCACTGTCAGTCTTTTTTCTTATTACCCAATAAGATTTAAAATAATACTAAATTCAAGATTTACACAGCCAACCGTGCACTCAATGTTAGAAGACACGTTGTTTATAAGCCAGGACCACAATACAGTCTCCGTATATTGAATTCTTAGCCTGAGCCCTTTTCCAAACATCGCCCGAGCCATCCGTGTCTGCCTTTTGTGCTGACCGCACACGCTGACTTCCACAGACGAATTTTTCGAAAAGCTTATTTGTTAGGACGCTTGCAAGCTATGAGAATTTTGCAGGTCATAGCAAATAGTCTGTAAAAATAGTCAACTGTTGAAGACCTTTAAGTATTGAATGAAATTTACGTTGTCTTTAAGCCTCGTGCTATCTTGTCACTTCTATATGAATTGTGACGACAGAAAACTGTGATTTTTTGGGTATTTGTGCATTGGGCATTTTGGGCATTGTACTTTCATTGAAAATTGCTAACACATACACTAATCTGTGCAGTGCCTACAGTAAATCTTAAAGCTTACATAAATTTCGTGTTTAGAACTATACAATAAATGTTTGGCGAGAGTCTATATCTAATAGCAACAAACTACCGTAAGCTGAAGATAATGATTTTTGAGACAATAAAAATCATTACTTAATAAATATTGTAGCAAATAAAGAAAATGACATTATTGAAGTAATAACTGCCGCAACATTGAATACACTTTTCGTTCCCAACTGAGCAACAGTCCTTATTATAGGAAGCCCAACAGTTCTGTCGTCTGACTAGCAATATATCGTTCGAGTAGCGTCTTCAGCATGGATATTAGAAAACGACTCGAGTAACAAAGTCAAAGTCGAAGGTATCTATCTCAGCGATTCGCTTCAATAGAGATGTTTTCAATAAACTTCTTTGTCAGCTGTAGGATGGCTTAATTATTTTGTAAGGTCACAAGTATTGTAAAGTAGCTAGCTTTGTAGTGATGCATATTGATATGTATTGTGATTATTTATTTATTTATTTATTTATTTATTAAACTTCATGCACATAGGTACAGAGGCGGACTTAATGCTAAAAGCATTCTCTACCAGTCAACCTTAGGTGATGCAGAGATAAACAAAGTAGGTGCAGTTATTGAAAAAGAATGATACAAATCTAAAATTGTTATGATGTAAATAAAAGTATAAAAATAAAGTTCAAAGTTTAACCATAAAGAAAATAAACAGTGAATATTATAATACAAATAAGTATAAATAAATAAATATATATATAAATACATACATAAATACATATATACATAAATACATAAATACACTATAAATATGATGAGTAAAGAGACATTAACGTGATAACTCCAACAATTTCTCAAAGAGGAGAGCACGAACTTTCAGCTTAAAACGAAAACGATTAGTAGCCATCCTGACCTCAACAGGAAGGTCGTTCCAAAGACGCACTGCCTGGATAATAAAGGAAGAGTCGACAAACCCAGATTTATGAGAATGACATGCAAGGAGAAGGTTATTAGAAGAGCGTAAGTTCCTGTCGTGAGTGGAGCACAAGAATTGAAAGTAAGGAGTTAAGTATGAAGGAGCTGAGGGTGAGTTGAGAATGGAATAGAGAGTGGTGAGAGCACGCATGCTACGGCGTTGACGAATTGGTAACCATTTTAATTCAGAACGATAAGTAGACACGTGATCATACTTGCGAAGGTTAAAAATGAATCGAATGCAGTTATTAAGAAGACGGTCATATTTGTTGAGTAGATCTGCATTCAGGTCAAAATAGCACACATCACCATAGTCAATTACAGGAAGGATTAAATTCTGCACAAGCATCGTCTTTGTCTTAGAAGGGAGGAAATTCTTCAGACGATAAAAGGCCCGAAGTGTTCCAGTGACTCTCTGACTGACACAGGTAGCCTGAGCCCGCCAATCAAGGGAGGTGTCTATAAGCAAGCCAAGGTCCTTAACGACTGAACAATAAGGTATGGACAGATTGTCATAGGTGAGTGGAGGCAAATTACGAGTGTCCAATCTGTCCATCATGCGGTGACTGCCTACTATAATGGCTTGGCATTTGTTTGGGTTAACAAACAAGCCAAATCTTTTGGACCAACTTTTAATAGTCTCAAGATCACTATTTAAGTTAGTGATGGCTTGCGATATGTCCATTGTGCTTGCTTGTGAATACAACTGCAAGTCATCGGCATAAAGATGATACGCACATTGAAGATTGGGAGTAAGAAGGTTAATAAAAATTGAAAATAGTAACGGAGAAAGTATACCGCCTTGAGGAACACCAGAGACAAGGTCACACCAGTTAGATGATGACTCTACTCGGCGGACAGACTGCTGGCGTCCCCGAAGATATGTTGAGAACCAATCCAGTGCATCAGATGAGATCATATTATGGGCAAGGATAGACAGAAGGATATCGTGGCTGACGGTACAGAAGGCGTTAGAAAAGTCTATCAAAGCCAACACGGTGACTTTGCCGTTCTCCATACCCGCTCTGATGTCGCCAGTCACTTTTAGGAGGGCTGAGGTGGTACTGTGTCCAGGACGAAATCCAGACTGTAGAGGACTAAGGATATTATTGTGAAACACAAACCGAGATAACTGCTTGTGAACACAGGCCTCGAGGACTTTAGAAACGTAAGGGAGGATAGAGATTGGTCGAAAATGTTGAGGAAGAGAAGGGTTGGATATTTTGGGTAAGGGAAAAACAAAGGCTTTAAGCCACAAGGATGGGAACGTATTAGAGCTTAGGGAGAAGTTGATAATATGGGACAATGGTGGAATGAGATAGTCAAGTATCATCAATATCATACGACGGCTGATGCCATCGTAGCCGATCGCATTTGACTTGATAGATAGAATTATGTTTTTGATCTCACCTGGTGCGACTGAAGAAAATTTAAAAGGGTCGATGTTAGGACGGGATAAACCAGCCATGAAGCTTACAGTTTGACACCTGATGTGGTGATCTAGCTGAATAGTAGTGGAGAAATGTTGGTTAATATCATCCAAACCAAGTGCAAACTGCGACTCCATACGTTGATGTTTGCCAATACCTAAAGTTCCAAGGAACTTCCAGATATTGGCGGGAGAAGAGGAATTGATATTGTCAAAGATGAAGCGGCGTTTAGCATTACGAATCATCTGATTACACCGATTCCTTGCAGTTTTGAAGAGAGACCAGTTATCGTCTGAACGCTCCCTTCTGAACTTACGAAAAGCGCGATCCCTGCGTCGCATCGCCATCTGAATACCTCTGGACATCCATGGGGCAGGAGGACGTTTTAATTTAACTCGCCTAATGGGAGCGTGTTTGTCAAAGATGTTAATGATGACGTTATTGAAAATGCGGACCTTATCGTCCACAGTGGAGGCAGCCAATAGTGTATCCCAATTAGTCTCAGAGGCATCCCTACGCAAAGCTTCGTTGTTCACTCGCCCAAAACAGCGCGTATGCAGAATTCTAGGACGGGTTTTAGGTGGTTTTAGGCGATAGGAAAGATAAATAAGATCGTGGAGAGAAAAACCAGGAGCAGGACTTTGACCATGGGAATGGACTAGAGAAGGATTGGAGATAAGGATTAAGTCTAACCATGTGTCAAGCCCTTCAATGTTATGGTGAGTAGCTTGTAAAGGTAGAACATGGAGACTGGTAGACTCAATTATTTGGAGGAGTTTACGGGAACGAGAAGAATTGTTGGTGAGAAGATCGGTATTAAAATCGCCCATGATGATGTGATGTGCATATTCCGACCCTAAAGATTCCAGAATCGATTCGAGACTGGAGAAATAGTCAATAGCTGGCGGACAATAGACCACCCCTAAGACAGTTTTAACTCCCTTGACAGAAACTTCAAGGAATAAAAATTCAGCGGAAGAAGAGCTAATAGGATTATATAAGAGCGATAAAATTAAATTATATTCATTACTTTATTTTGAAGTTCACAATACTATAGTTGTTTCTTGTAAGTATTTTAGTAGTCCTACATTTTGTTATAATTTATTTTTTTTATAAATTTTATGTTGCTGGTCTAATTACAAATATTATTGTGTTTTCGTATTTTAATCTTGGTCTCCTGCACAACGCTACTTTTTCTTGTTTGATTGTTGTATTAATTTCACCTGAACCGGGAATTTCTTCTTCTTCTGGTCTATTATTCATTAACAATTGCTTGTCTTTGTTAAATATTCTCAAGACTACCTTTCGGATTATCTTACAATTGATATCGTCATCATATTAGCCAAAAGACTAGACCAGTCTACTGCTGGTCATAGGCCTTGCTTCGTTACCTTGACCGGTTATGAGCTGCGATCAGCCATCCATCAATTCCTAAAGAAACCTTTATTTGACATCATGATATTACTGAAAAAATTTTAAATATTTTTACAGTAGTATTCTGTTCTCACATAAAATCACACTTCATAATTTAGATTGCGTGTCAACGTCACCCGCATGATAAGGGTTGTGTGACGTCGCAGATCACCAAATATCATTTTAATTGTAATTTATCTGTTTACTTTCTTCCAATTGCCTTTTACTTTTACTAAGACAAGCATGAATAAAAACAAGATTTATGTTTTTTTTTTTTTCGATATTTTAATAACCTTTATTAATTTATAATAATGTACTTAAACATACGACCCCAGTGCTTTATTATAATCACAAACTTCTTGTAAACTGTACTATTAAATTTCAATATCAAAAATGTAGAAGGTACTGATATTTAACGACAGTAATAAAATAAACTATGAATATCATTAGATAATAAAATGCTATCTTAGACAAAAGCTACTACGTTGTCATACAAGCAAAAATATTATAAATGCGTGCAGTTAGAGTCACTTAATAGAACATAAAAAGAGCGCGATGAGTACTGTAGATATGGTGTAAGCTGTGTGATATTTCACGTGGAAATAATAAGAGAAAACTCGTCAGATCCCTGTTTATTTTCGATAGAGCACAAACTTGGAACAGAGAGGCCCGGCCCCAAAAGTTGAAGGGTCGGAAAAATCGTCCCCCCAAACTAATGGAGCGTACGACACGGATGAACTTTAAAACTTGCCAGCCTAGCGTTATTTTCGCAAGGATAGGCTGTTCACTGGCGATTTTTTACGTTACATTATTTATTTAGGATACAAAACAATAATGTTATTTTATATTTTTAAGGCTTATAAAAAATACAAAAATAAACAGTTTATTTTTGTATTTTTCGGTGATCACACCGT
Organism: Parascotia fuliginaria; assembly: GCA_963082885.1. Lineage (NCBI taxonomy): Eukaryota > Metazoa > Arthropoda > Insecta > Lepidoptera > Erebidae > Parascotia > Parascotia fuliginaria. The sequence continues at coordinate 17,073,408 of OY720177.1, forward strand.
CTGGGTCACACGCTTTTATGTCACTAAAACAACATTATATAAATAAAACAAAAAAATGTTGTTCAATCAAATAAAAATACTTAGTACAAATTTTACGGAAAAACTAATGAACATAAATTTTCTTGCCCCGTTTAATATAAGCCCGATTAAATTTTTAGCTTTCGATTTGCCGCAGACATCGACGAAATCGAAATTCATTCGCGAAATTACAAATTTTTACGTGTATGCATATGAACAAGCGATACACATACACATCACGTACGCAATCCCGTTCAGTAATTGGCCGAGCTTGTAAATGTATATAAGAATTCGCCACGCCACGACTTTAAAGAGACGTTGTGCAAACATAAAGTGCAACGAAAAGTCTCTTGAATGCTCATTTTTTATAATGTTGCTGGCGTTTTGTAGAATATCGGGCATAAATAACAATTTAAGATATATTTTCTGTATAAATGTGATGGCCTTTTGTCGCTATAAAAATAATTTTAACCTGAATTGTAAACTTTATTATAAAACGTACAGTAAAGGCAGTAATTGCTTTGTTGGAGGTATAAAATTGACATCGCCTTTTGACGCCTGCTGGCTTCGTCAAAGAAAGTATTTTCCTTTTTATGTTGCAAGGCTTGTTATAGATAATTTGTAATGAAATATGAAAATTTCAGTCGGGCTTCATTATTCAATATTTGAGCAAAAACTTGCAAAATAGCACGAATACAGCTACGACTATTGTAGAACTTGTTTAGCACTTATATCTATACTATTATATAAAGCGAAATAGTTTGTTTCTTTGTTTGTATGTTTGAACGCGCTAAACTCTAAAACTACCAGTCGGATTTAAGAAATTCTTTTCGCGTATGATAGCCCAGTTTTTGAGGAAGGTTGTAGGCTATGTAACATTACGCTACTGGCAATATGAACAGAGCATGAAGCAAAGACGCGGGTGAAAGCGCGTCACAGAAAGCTAGTTAATATAATGTGACTAAGACATATTGAGGGGAACTGTATGCTGTTGAAATTTCAACGCATATAAGACCTAAGAACGTGTGTTTCATTGTTTATGTTTCAGTCATTGTAAGTGTCTACCACTTATTTGGTATCGGTACCTATTCAAATTTAAATAAAAGATTCAAGACATGAATTCAAATAATTTTAAAGGTATGTAAATACAAATAAGTCTGTCTATATAAATGTATGTACCTATAGGCTTTACAGACAAAAAATGTTCCACTAGTCTGTTGCAAATGGAAATTTATACCATAATCGCTTTTCTAAAGCCTTATCATCACAGACTTCTACTGTCTGTGTCCGTGCTGTGATGGATGATTTTCTTGCCGCTTTCACATATGATAACCTGAATTTAATGTCCTAATTTATGGCTTGTTGATTTTCATGATACCCTACTATGGGTACATGCCTCACCAATGCGCAATGGTAGTGAGAAAAAAATTAATACACGGTAGTAGATCCACGCTGGTTTCAGCTGAATGAGCCGGATCGTCTGGGGTAGTACTACCCTCTCATAGAAGATCGACATAAGAATAGTAGTATCCGTACTACTGCGTTTCGTTCAGTGAGTGAGAGCGCCGGAGGCCTAATTTCCCCCCATTCCTCTTTCTCACATCTCTAATTCTCTTCCCCTAACCCCATTCTATTCATTGAATTTCTTTAGAATTATTCTATTCATTAAAACTTAGCAATAAGTCTACTGAGAACTCACCTTATTATTCTACTTAGGTCCATAGTTACAATTAGTTATTACTTTGCCATTTCATTATCTTTCAAATTAATAAACCTAGCCAATAATAAAGTTTTGGTAAGATTAGTTAAGACATTGCGATCACAATGATATATTACAGCGATCAACACCCTTCGCAGGTGGATTAGTTGTGTAATAATATTACATAGAGCTGGATTAATCGACAAATGGATTAATGAGTTCATTTTATTAGGATCGTCTTATCATTTATAACGGTGAAAATAGAGATATTAGCTTTCCGCGGCGCAATGTCACCCGCGTCTTTGCTTACTGCTCTTTTTCCGTCGCCAGTAGCGTGATGTTACATATATATAACCTTCCTCGAGAACTGGGCTATCATAAGCAAACAGAATTTTTAAATCCGATTGATAGTGCCAGAGATTAGCGCATTCAAACAAACAAACAAACAAACTCTTCCGCTTTATACAATATAGAAGTATAAGAAAACTATGATACTGATGGTATATTTGTGTTTTGACTGGCCTGTTGGTCTAGAGGTTAGTGACCCTGGTGGCTAAGCCGGAGGTCGTGGGTTCGATTCCCACCTAGGACAAACCTTTGTGTGATGAGCATGGTTGTTTGTTCTGTGTCTGGGTGTAATTTATCTATATTGTGTATGTATTTACAAAAAATGCATATAAGTAGTATACCAGTTGTTTAGTACCCATAACACAAGCAAATATAATTGCTTAATTTGGGGCTAGATGGCGCTGTGTGAATGTGGTAGAATATTATTATATTATTATTATATTTGTAATTGAAATGCTATGACTACCACCTCTTGGCTGTAAGGCTACTAATTCTGCTACGGTCTTCTTCTTCTACTTGTTCTATAAAGTTAAAAAAAAAATCTTGGTTTTTAGGAATATGAAGGTCTGCTACTGAACTGCAAGTAACTTCCATAGAATGCCTGCTAAGACACTTCGACACCAGCAATCGTAAACTTTATGTCTAAAAATAGAAATATGATACTTGAGGCATAAACTAATATTTTTTGGTTCTGAAAAATGACATTACTAAAATTTCAATATAAGTTACCATTTTGGGCTGTTTAAACCGTTTTAAGAAAAGCCTATATCGGTTTTCAAGTGTTTTTTACTTTTTAATATCTGTTACATATCGAAAGTATAAAATTTTATGAACAAAATCAATCAAATTGTCACAAAGTTGATCCTCAAGTATTCGATTCAATCGATTTTACCAATGTTTATCAGTACAATTTGTATCAAAGGTGAAAATTCACTAACATTTCAAAGATCTGTAACTTTAGGCCTATATAATATTGAATTAAGGCGCTTTAAAGTCATAAAAAGCGTGTTACAGTTTGACGCGTAAATCTAAACTTTAGGTATTTTATCGCCGAATTCAATAAATCATTCATCAATCTAAATATTGTCCAAAATAAAATTCATTGACACAATTGCATGACTCTTAAGAAATCTAAATAAAGCTAGCTTCTTACGTGTCTATTCACCAAAAATTTAATCTATTTCTTCCATCAATAAATTTTTTCCTTAAGTTAGCATAACAAACGTAGCGGCAGTGACGAGAAATGAAAACTTTTCGCCAAGGGAAATTACTAAAGTCATAACACCGACTTGCGACGAAGTATATAAGGGTCGCGATACAATTTGCTTGACAAAACAAGGTTCGAGGTAGCCAGGGTACAAAATGAGGGTACATTCAAGTTTCTTTGATCATTTTTGCAAGCATTTATTTATGTATGCAGATGATACACTGCTGACAATAAATATTTTTCATATCAACATTTTTTATCTATTCTTGCAACTTCCTATGTCTACGAGTTCTAGCGATAAGTATTACGGTCAACATTTGAGACTTTTGTGTAAAATTGTAAGTAAAACTGTACAGTTGTGTACTTTGCCTTGCTATTATTATTAAAAACGCAACTCCAAGACCCACATGAGAGACGGTTACAAGTCGTGTCTGAAGTTGAGGGTTCTCTCGGGCGGGCTCTCGAATGGGGTGAGAAGATTTTAGTTCATTTCAACCCCACGAAGACACAAGCATCCACGTTCACTGCAAATAAGGACCCTTTTGTTATAGTGCCTCAACTCCAAGGAGTTTCTCTCCGTATCTCCGATAACATTGGGATACTCGGTGTTCAAATATCTAACAAAGTCCAATTTGGGAGTCATTGGAACATAAAGCCAAACTGGCGAATAAAAAGCTGGCCGTCCTGAATAGAGCCAGACAGTACTTCACGTCATCACAACGGCTCGTACTATACAAAGCACAAGTCCGACCGCACGTGGAGTACTATTCTTCCCTGTGGGCAGAAGCCCCCAAATACCAGCTCGATCTACTTGACACAGCGAGCTGTTCAAATCATCGGCGATCTCAATCTCACAGACAAATTGGAGTCATTGGAGCAGCGGAGAAACTTTGGCTCTCTATGCGTGCTCTATCGTATGTTTCACGGGGAGTCCTCTGAGGAACTGTTTGACTTAATCTCCTTTCTATCATCGCACCACTCGACATCGCAGCAAAGTTCATCCACACTACCTGGACACGATGACATCTAGCACAGTTCGTTTCTAGCTTTCATTTCTCCCACGTACGTGCAGGCTCTGGAACGAACTGCCAGCTGCGGTGTTACCCGAGCGCTATGACATGTCCTCCTTCAAACGAGGTTTAAATAGAGCATTAATATCACGGTAGGCAGCAGCTTTGCAAAGCCCAAAATAGTACAAACGTTTTCTAAAAAGTCGACTCAAAGAAGATCTATCACTATGATTGTAGTGACATTTCCATTCAAAGTTATATTGTTTCGTTTATTTACTCTGCACAACTTTGCTGTACTTTGAATACTTTTCTCCGTCAACCTATTTCTTACATAGATTTGGAAAGTGCTATTGGTAAATTTCTAGAATGTTACTTTTAACGTTTGAAGCACAGAAATTTATTATTATAATCTTGTGCATTTAAATCCCGGTGGTAGCACCTTTGTATTAATAATAATTAGAATAATATTATATCAATTAGATGCAAATTTAATCAAAGAAAAATGGTATTGTAATGTATATTACAATACCATTTTTCTTTGATTAAATTTGTACAGTAACATTAGATCTGGCGAAAAAATGGATTAAAATATATACATTTTAAACTGTAGGTAGTTACTCGCTTTTCTTGTGCTCACATAGCGACTGCCTCTGTGGCTGTCGCGAGTTCGATTCCCGCTCAGTGCAAATATTTGTGTGCATGAACATGTCTATTTGCATTGGTCTGGGTGTTCCTATGTATAATATATATGTATTTACTAATGTGTATATGTATGTATATCCGCATTCTAGAACCCATAACAAAAGCATATAATATGCTTACTTTAGGTCTAGAGGGCGTTGTAAAAAAAAAAATTTTTTTTTTCTTTATTTACCTATGCCTAATGCATTACATAAAGCAATTGTATTGAATCTAAGTTGTAAACACGTCACAAACATACAAAGCAACATAACATCCTTGAAACACGTTAGGGGGTTGGACATTGACAAAGTTCTGGGAGTAACACAGTACGAATTTCCACACTACTGACTTTAGTTATAATCCTTTAGTGAGCATCATACTTGTACTAGCCTGTTTAACAAGAACATCGTAACTGTACGCACAAGTTTTGGAAATAGACCTAAAATTTAACAAGTTACAGGTGTTTTTTCTATAACCTATTTTGCAATACGTCGTTTTTAGTAAGGCAGTTTATCTCATAAATGGCTAACCAGTGATGTATTTACCTGTATTTCTTTAGATAAATCTCAGTTCCGTTATAGGAAGCCAACCTCTTATGTCTACCAAACGCATCTGCTTAATTTGTACTATTAGTAGCTGTCAGCTGAAACCTGAAGTCACTGCAGTCATTGTAGAGCTTCTGAAATACAAATGAATAAAAAAAATAGTTTTCCAATTAAGTATATAATTTGGAATTAGTAGCATATATTTTAGAACTATATTATGCCGTTAATAGCTTTTAATAACACATAAAAGTTACAAATTCAATGGAAATCGTAAAACACCGTTACCCTAATCGATTAAAACCCATCCAGGGTAGTAAAATATTTAGTCTCGTTCTAGCTACAGCCTACGGTAGTAGAGCGTGACTGGCGTACAGGAAACTTGAACTATAATCATAAACTGTGAGAGAATCCGCCGGAGAGCTTATTGGACCACGAATTTATAACTGCCGTTAGTTTTGAGCACTGTTTTTTGTGTTTTTGACTTTGTCATGTGCTAGTATTTAAGGTTTATTAGTAGATTGCTATGAGTGCAAAAACAATTATTTTAAACCGACTTCAAAAATAGGTGGCTTTGTATTCGATTGTACGTTTTTATATGTTGGTCGATTAATTTTGATGATTCTTATGTAGCTCAGAAGTATTTGGAAGGTAGTCACACAAATTTTATCAAAATGATTTAACGCTTTTTGAAAAAAAATCTACAAAAAGAAGTATTACACAGATGAAGTTTTGAAGTGAGTTTAATATTTTAAATTACTTTTTTATTATATTCTGTTGGCTTGGTATAATTGATCGGTATTTATTTACACAGAAACCCACTTAATATCATATATTTGTATAGTGTGAGTAATAATAGTGCACGCTTATTAAGCATTTTACCTCATCTATATTTAGTTTGCAGTACATAGACTCTCATTAGACTAAATAAATTTCACTATGATCAACACAAACTAAACGTAATTAAAAACTTTATCATTAGCGAGTTCTGTTTATCTGTGGTTCGTTATTCCGATTAAAACTTCATCAGTATTATTAAACAATTTTACAACGTAACATAAGTTAGCATAGGTTCGATTTCAAATAAACCCGAATTGTGTTTGTACCTAAAATTATACTATACTATACTATTAAATTTGAACACAAAAATATTGTTTATTTTTTGGTATTTTTTTTTTATTGACCTAAATATTTTACATTGTAAGTAAGTACATTTATGCTACACTCAAAAGTAAGCTATGTAAAGTAATTTTGGAGCTTAGGTGATAATTTTGATATTAGACAGTGACAGGCTAAAACTACTGTAATTCGTCTATGACCGTGAGAATGATACAGTACACAGTATTCAAGACTTACTATCCTGGACAGCTCGTAAAGTTTCACATCGTATTTGATACCGTTTTTAATTTCGATTGCTTAACTGACAATTTCGAAAACGCAACTCACAAGTTTTTCATTTTTGGTACTGTCAATGAATAGTAAACTTTCTTCTTGGATTCGAAATATCCAATTGTTAAAAAAGTGACAAAAACCCATTAAAAACAAAAAGAAAAACGCCTATAGTACATAAGTATTAATTTTAAAGCAATAGGTACAACTGTATTGGTAAATAAAAATATCAATCGCTTTTCAAAACAAATGTTATGAAACTACTCTTTTTAAATTAACGATGATTTTTCTACGTTTTAATACTTCGGCACAATATTCTATGGAAAATTGTAAGGGCTGTGAGGGCCCGATATAACGAGACGGGAAACAAAAATCGACGATCAAACGCTCGCAATCGAGACATAAGAGACAAAGCAGCACTCGCTTTAATTGCCATCGTAGCATTAGAGTAGCAAGAACACATTTTTAGGGTTGTATGGTAAGCATTAATGGTAATGTATATAATATATAGCTTCCCACGGGGCAGTTTCACCTGCATCTTTGCTTACTGACCTGCTCCCGTCGCTAAAAGCGTGATGAAGTTATAGGACTGGTAGATCCAGAGATTAGCGCGTTCAAACAAACAAACAAACACTCTTGCGGTTTATATAATAGTATAGATTATGAATACTTACTCGAATATCTCTTCTTACAAAACTGTAACGTGTAGATTCGGGGTTAAGCGGGCTACTATACTTTATATTTGGTATTATCCTACAATGTTTGATGATTTACAAGTGCTTTAATTTTGTATTTTTTATCAATAAGATAACATTCGCCAACGAAATTAAATAAATAATCTTTCTATTTAATAGTGCTTATACACGTATGTGCATGTATTGTTTAGTAAGAAGCATTTGTCATTTCACAATGGTGCAAAAGCAAAAACATTTACATCGCAATGGTGCACTGCGGTATAATTTTCAACACTGTTGACTAAAACAATCACTCAGTCTTACGGTTGAGGAAACCTCGAACACGGCTCGAACTCGGACATTTTTTACCGTCGAAAATCCCCCGACCCGTGTAATAAGCCTAAAAGAGCCCTTTGATTCACCAGTAGCTTTTAACTGTAGGCACCTTTGCGGTACCTTAGATACTTTTTTTCTTTTAGGTACTTTGACCTAACGCGACAACGGTATTAAGTGGTCTCTTTTGTTTTGCGGTGTTCCTTTTTTGTTTTCCCCTCCTCTAGTTGTACTCGTACCTGTCAGTCAGACTTTGATGTAAAGAAAATGACCGGTAGAGGATTATCGGCTGTTAGAAGGCTCTTATTGAAAGGTTGGAGGGTATTGTATTTAGTAAGATTGAATTTTGACGTTGTACTTTATAGGTATTATGATTATATTCAAATGTAGGAGACTTTGTAAGTATTATAACTCAGAACTAAAATATTGTAAAAATACAATGAAGACGGTTTTTTGAGATAAAAGTAGGTAGGTACCTAGCTTAAATGAAGTATCTCATTTGCCCGCGCTTACCCTTTTTGAATTCTTAAGTACAACAGAAGGTAGTTGCTAGGTAGTTCTAGTTTACATTAGCCATTGCAAATTTGCATTATATTTCATTTATTTATTTTTATTTGATTTACTTAAAAACATATGTAATTTTTCCAAAAACGGTGCGACATAAATCTGGTTAGATTTTTCCGCACACCGTGCAAGTACCCACTTTAAATTATAATATAAATTTGCTACAAAATACATTCTAAATAAAATCTTTTTCTTTTTTGTACATTTTGCTCGCATGCTCATGATATTATTATCTAGTAAATATAAAGTATGTATAACTTGTATTTCTCAATAGTAAGTGAATTATATCTATTCTTTTTTGAGAAATAAATATCCTAAAGTTATAGTAACATTTTCCACTCCATAAATAAAACTTTAATAAACGAGCAAGCAAACGGCCATTTCTTTGTATGAAAAGAAGCTTTTGGACTACAGTGGGATAATATTAACGGAAGGGTACAAGTATTATTGGCCTATTCCCAGTAGTTCTACCAGATAGTCTTACCAGTTGTACTACTGAAAATTTTCGTCCCATTAGACTTACTTTAAAAACCTAGTTGTACTACTGGAAATTTCCATACGGAAAGCTAAGGTTTTTGCAACGAAATATCGTAACCTTGAAAAGCTATAAAAAGAAACGTAACCTACGAGTAACGTTACCTTAGGAACTATAAATCTTATTTTTACGGAGTCGACGATATTCCAAATGAAATGAGGAAATAATCCGAACACTTTTACTATAGCCACGTGTACGCGTGTGTAATCGTAGCAAAAAAAATATTATTAATCCAAAGACTGCCAAATGTTAGCAATTTTAATTTAGACGCGTCAGTAAACAAGATATTTAACACTCGATATTACTACGAAAACACTATTAAACGTATGAGGATCGTATAAAACTATCATAATAAAAATGTTTCTTGAAAAGTTTTTTATTACCCACAAATATTTTCATTCAAATTTTTGCCAAACTATAAAGATTTTACTATACCGATGAATTCTTTAATTTATTGCTTTATGATTTCAATTGGCAGTATTACACCATGATTTAGATGGTCTTTTTAATTTATAGATGAAAATAATAATTAATAGCATTTGAGGTGATGGCAATTATCAACAAATCTATACTTATATACTTACTAATAATATAAATGCGAAAGTAACTCTGTCTGTCTGTCTATCTGTTACGCTTTCACACCTAAAACACTTAACCGATTTTGACGAAATTTGGTATAGAGATAGATTAGACCTCGGCATACATAGACTATATTTTATTACGAAAAATGGCTGAAAGAGGTTGAAATAGGTAATGAAAGTTTGTATGAAAAATCGTCAATGTAAACAGAGATATAATAATAATAATAATAATAATAATAATATTCTACCACATTCACACAGCGCCATTTAGACCCAAAGTAAGCAATTATATTTGCTTGTGTTATGGGTACTAAACAACTGATATACTACTTATATACATTTTTTTTTGTAAATCCATACATATTATAGATAAATTACACCCAGACACAGAACAAACAATAATGCTCATCACACAAAGGTTTGTCCTGGGTGGGAATCGAACCCACGACCTCCGGCTTAGCAGTCAGGGTCACTAACCACTAGACCAACAGGCCAGTCAATATAACCGACACTCACGTGGGCGGAGCTGCGGGCAACAGCTAGTTTGTTATATTTACGTCCGGAGAAAGTACAATTATCTGTATCGCTATCTTAAACAAAATTTGTAGGACTGACTGAAACGACATGCTTTTGTAAAGCTGTTTACAGTAAATCTAAAATATTACTCAAACGGTTTGGTAGGTACTCTCTATTATCCACTAATTAAGGTTTGGATCTTTATACACTTTGCATCAAAAATCGAAATACTGCCGGTTTTTTGATCTTGTGATGATTATACAAAAGAATAAAATTAATTGCATAAGAAAGTTCCTTCATTTTATAGTTCACTTAAGTCCACCACTGTGCCGATGTGCACGTATTTCAATATTTAAATACTACCCGCAGTAAGATATTGTTAATATTGTTAAAACCGTATCCAAATCCATTTCCTGGTTTAGAAGAAGTTAGCGAAAAAATAGACAGAAAATATAAGCCACTTTTATTTTTAGAAAGATACCAGCTTCCCGCAGCGCGGTAGTACCCGCGTCTTTGCTTACTGCTCTGCTCCCGTCGCCATTACCGTGATGATACATAGCCTATAACCTTCCTTGAGAACTGGGCTATCGTACGCATAAAGAATTTTCCAATTCCGACTGTTAGTTCCTGAGATTAGCGTGTTTAAACAAACTCTTCCGCTTAATATTATAATAGTATAGTTTGTACTGAAATTCATTTTGGTTCAAACGTGATTTGTTGTTGGTTACTGTGGAAGTCGCCTCAGTACAAAAATTTAAGCAACTGTTCGATTGTTTAAATCGTATTGATTAATTGTATTCACAACACATAATTATTTATTTATTCAATACACATTGTTTATACACACCAAAGTTTGTTTAGAAATACTTTATACTGTTTAAATTCTTCGCGGTATAATGTCCGTTCATTAATCACATAGAATGTTAGCAAGATTGTCGTTGAATTTTCATGGGTTAATAAACAAAAAGAAAAAAACAATAATCCCGCCTGCCTAAAACGAACTGAAATGAAGGAAACCCATTTTTTACGTGTCGACGCTACATAGCAATATTATTTCCTACTAGCTGACCCGGCGAACTTCGTTCCGCCTTACAGTCGATCAACATTACTTTATTTTTCTAAAATAAACGTAGCCCAAGTTACTCCTTATTACATCAGCTACCTGCCAATAAAAGTCCCGTCAAAATCGGTCCAGCTATATCAGAGATTAGCCGGAACAAACAGACAGACAGACAAAAATTGTATAAAAATGTTATTTTGGTGTATGTACCGTATATATTCATATACATGTAATAAAAAACGGTTGTTTCAATATTACAAACAGACACTCCAGTTTTATAAATTAAAATTTTAAGTAAAATTACTTGAAACTAAAGAGCGTGCCAAAGAAATAATCGTACGAGTACATACATAGATACATACAGACATACATACTCTCGAAAAGCATTACCCTCTTCGACTTGAGCAGTCAAACAAAATAAAAGTTTCTGAGATTTGCATAATATATACTTCTTTGTGCACCATTTTCAGTTCTCAAAACAAAACTTATAAGTAAGTATATTAGAAAGTACGAGTATAGTAATACCTTACACAAAAATACCATTATTAACCTCTCATTTTTACTCCCTATTTTCTATCACCAAAATTTCCTCTAAACCCAACCGCGTGTTCTATAAACTAATTACTAAAACTAACGAGGTGCCAGCCGGCGATCACGTCACACTTCATTTATTTTTAAACAGTCTTGTCCGATGTACGATGTATAGTGAACACTGAACTAACATCGAACTGTACTAGTGACATGATGTGATAGGGTTAGCAAGCGCTAATTGTTTTAAAATTCGAACTGTTTTTTCTTTCTTGATAATGGTAGATGAGACCAGCCTTTAATAGCCTAATAATTAGAACCAGCCTATTATGGACGTAATTGAGAGTTCGCTACCGACCAATATCTTGTGACTTACTTTCTTTCATGCACAAATTATCTTCTGTGTGGGTAAGAATGAAAGCTATTTTCTAGTTGAAACTGGTTTGTTCGGAGAACTATTTAGTACTAGGTCTCTACCACAACCTCTTAGCAATCTTATTCTAATCTTACTTTGTCTCTATCCTTGTTTAATTATACAAAAGAAAAAGACAAAACACAAAGTAACATTAAAATAATACTGCTTTGAGCGATGGTGGTAGACCGTCTGAAGAACATGATTGATCATTGTACGAACATGAAGAACTATCCTCGCCATCGATTCAGAAACTGTGTGTGTGTGTGAACTGTGGATTAAGCAAGTCGGAATGAAATGAAATGAAATGAAATATATGTTTATTCATTTAAGTTAATTAAATTAACACTTATGAACGTCAAAGTTTACAAAATGTCAGCAAATTAACCTACAGCCAGTTCGCTGACGAAGTAGAGCCATGAGAAGAACTGGCAAGAAACTCAGGCCACTCTTTTTAATCGCCAGGTTATTACAATTTTTGTAAGTTACAGTTTCAAGTAGCATGCAAAGTGACGCAGGCAATACACTTAACTCTATAGATACTTAATTACTTACAGCTTTCTATGTTGTAAAGAAAATTAAAAAGTAAAATGTGTGCTTTACAGGTTGCCTCAATTTGCATATTGCTACAAAAGGTAAAGGCAACATGTGAACTGTGATAAATGTTTCTATGTAGATATTATATAAACTGTTAATTTTTGGTATAAGTATAAAGTAAGATGAACTTAATTTACCACAGGAGTTCACAATGTACCTCTATTTCACAAATCACAATGTAAAAAAATTTAACAATACTAAGTATACAATTTTAACAAAACAATACAAAATTTGTACTTAACTGTTCAAATATGGCTCGGGCATCATGTCATTTATAATTAATACAAAAAAAAAATCATTTTATAAATTATGTCAAAATGTATCAATAAATTAATGTCAAAAAATTATTTGTGAACTATCCATTTTCAACTTTGAATTATACTTTCTTCCAAAAACAGTTATAAGCCGGAATGATAAATAAATAGGGGTACATGAGTTACTTTCATTGTTTTAAATACATAAAATGAGACTCGCGATATTATTTGATAGCTTATAAATTATCACTGAGTGCTCGGCGTTCAGTAGAACTTAGTAAAAGGGTTAAGGAAAGGCAAGACCATAACTGATCGAATAAAATCAACGCTTGCAAACTTTGTATATTATAAGGCGATGATTCTGTTTAAAACTTTATAAAGTACCTACTGAGATTATTTTGTTATAAATATACAATGTACTAGCCATCCGCGACGTGGTTTTGCTTGTTTTATGTCTTTGGTTACTACTTTGCTTTCGTGTGTCGTAGCGTGATATGACAGCCTATAATCTAAATACATGAGATTAAATTAACAACAGAGTCCAGTCTAGAATATAGAAACAACGTCTCTTGAAGTTGACAAGTGCCATTGTATTTATATATCTAATATATATCTCCGATATATGTCATGTGCCTACCTACTTAAAAATCAATGCTCAGCACTGACCCAAATCCTTTAAGGATAAAATTTGTGAAACCCTTCGTTTTTACATGAAATACTATAGAACACACGCAAAATCATTCACTATAAAACATATAACAAATCTATCAAAAAAATCCAATATTCATGAAGTGTCCTATTTCTTAGCGAACTCCAGAACGCGTCAACCCTAATAGTCAAATGCCTTTCGCGTCTATCGGGAATTTATATTGAGTGGAGGCAATAAACCTGCAATGGGCGATTCTTGTCGCGAAATGTGACCCACCTTAAATCTAGGACGATTCCAACTGTCGCATATGGATGCTGGTGTGTTTTAACTTAAATTATGGCTGGATGAAGATCAAGATCATAGAATCGAATCGGCATCGAGTTTTAAATAAACATTCTAAAGCACAATGGAGACACGATGCATATAGCAGGAAGAGGGAAGACTAAAGTCACGGGTTAAAGTTTAAAAATATGTACAGGGAGGTAGAGACCTAAAGATTACGCCGACTCCAAATAATATGAGCAGAAGAAGCACATTAAACCAAACGGTCTACGCGGACAATTATTACAAATGAATAATATTTTAATTTGTTAGTATTGAGTACTCCTTCCTTAGTAAGTTGAATATTTTCTACATCGGAAAAGCTTTATCGACTGATGTCCGATAAATCTACTTAGCACGTTTATCGAAAAGACATTAACGGACTTCACCGATAAATCCACTGAAGTTATCTGGCAACTGCAATCATATTATCGACATGACATTTATAAACAAACGACGCGCCCCGGATTTGCGCTTGATTACAAGTCTTCGAAACTCTTCGTTTTTGTTTAATGCAATATGCCTGTATATATTAAGTCTAGTCTAGCGGGAGAAATTTTGTAAACAAAAGTGGAAACTGTATCAAAATCTGTTCCGTGGGTTACAAGAAGTTAGCCGATTAATCAGGCAAAAAACAGCGAATCAACTTAATAATAATTAAAGATTTTTACGTTTTTATCAAAAGTATTTCTATTGCTACATTATGTCCACTTTCAAAATAAAGAATATTTTCTATATTCAAGCCACATGACACGTAGTGCGGATATTTTCTTTTCTATTTGCAGTGATGCTACTCTTGTTGGCACGTCCGCCAGTCAGGCTGTGAGGCTTTTTTGCGTAGCTTGATTTTTTTGTGACCAGTTTTATACTGACTTGTTGGTAGTCATGAACAGTTATTATATTTATAGTTTTTATTTACCTAACTTCTATTATTTATTCTTTTTAATATTAACGTCTTCCTTAGTGGTGACAATGTCGCTTTAATGTTGATGTCATATTTTATATTATTTCTTGTATTGATTGATTTGTTTTTCTATCAATATCAGTTAGTATCATATAACTAAAATTGTGTACTAATTCCGTAAAAAATTATATTCTGATTGAGTTCTGTTGGAGATTCTGTTGGAGTTTCTTTACTTTTTATATTAGTCTACCAAAGTGACTTCACTCTGCCTGATGGTAAGCAGTCGCGTTTGTAAAATTTCTCTGTAATACAGAGATTGTCTTCTAATGAAGTAGTTCTCTTTTATAAAAACTACTTCTTTGATCGTGTTATTATGATCTCTATTTATATCTACCACTTCTGAGCCATCTATGTATGTAACAAAGGTGCTTTAAAGGCAAGCGCATGCTATGGCCACAATGCGCCGCAATTTCAAAAATTGCGTCAAAGCACATAGTAGTCGTAGTGTGGCAGTGCGTTCCGATCCAGTCCGGTGCGGCCTGCCTGTAGTGTGCGATTGTTCGTTTAAAATGTACTAAAGTGGTAGGACGATGGTAGGAGGATTTTTGTTATGAGATGCGGTGCGAGTATACCTGCCGTAATTTGACTTTGCCTTTAAGGCACAAGTCCATACATTATCTATAGATACACCTACATATAAATACTTACGACTTGATTAATGATCTCCAAATGTAATTAGATAGAGGTCGACGGTCCATCTACGGCAATTTAGGTACGCACGCTTTCATGTCATTGTAATAATTCATATAAATATATTATTATTGCTATTATTTCATTGGCTTTATTATCCGGAAAAGTAATCAATTTCTACTGTGTCTGCCCCATCTTCGTTGAACATATAGCTGTGTTAGGTTGTGATCCCTCAAATCATATAAAATTTCCTGTCAATTTCCATTTTAAACTGGTATTAGCCTACATCAACATTTAGTGCTTTTGAAATTAGCATTTTCGACCTGATTATCAGATATCCGCTCATGTCATGCCATCAGTCGGTCACTGTCTGAAAGAGAGTGTGTAAATTTATAGTCCAGAAAATTTTACTAAATGTTGTACAAATCTTAGTATTCGTTGAATGTTTCGTTCATATTTAGCTGGTCCCATTTTGCCTTAGAGCATTAAACCAACCGGAGAGGCCACTGACAGGCGTACCCCTCTGCCAAAGGTACCAGCCCACCGGTCATACCCGTTACATAAAACTAGTTGACGCGCGTTCCGCATCATAAGTCACCTATCAGTGCATGCGTAATAGCGTCTCAATAGAAATGCCGAATTGCAGTGTATTTTGGTGTAAAAAGCGTTCAGCGACATCAAGTCTACAAAAGGATAATATTACATTCCACCTGTAAGTATTATTTTGTTCTAATATTATTAAATAAGGCATTAAATTAGCAATTTAACCAAATAAAATGCTAATCAACAAGTGTTGCCAGGCTTATCATCAATACTCCAATCTGGGGTAATATTTTAAGTTGAATTAACATAAAAACTAACCTTTCCTTTTTTATATCTCGCCTTGTTGACATATCTAATAAGTTTCATTTTGGATGTACATTATTGTGTCACCGTTCCCATATTTATTTATTTTTAATTAAAACCAATGTTTTTTTTACCAAGTAATGCACAAAATAATATTAAATGAACAAGTAAAATGAGATTATAAATCCAAATATACAAGATTAGTGCACTTTATTCCGAAAGATAACTGCTCATTTCTTACAAAAATAAGCGTATTTATTTTTAAGAAACTGGTCACACTTTACCATAATTAGAGATGAGACAGTTTAATCACAAATATCGATATTGGTTTTCCAGTATTAAATTAATTTTTTTTGTTTGTTTTAGATTTTCAAAAGAAGCAGTGCCTCGAGTCGCTTGGGTCCAATATTGTAGGAACCATATAAGTGGGTTCCTAAGCGTACAAGTATCTGACTAACAGCTTAAAAGACAAAGCCTTCTGTGCTGCCAGCACTGCTACCTCCTCCCTATCCCCCAAGCGGCGGAGAGCTCAGTTTTTAGCAAGTAAACTCGCTGTGCGCTACCTCCTCTTATTGCATTACCTAGGATTAATTAAACTAGATTTATAAGGTTAATTTAAATTGCACAGTTTTTCAGTATTTTATTATACCTACTTAAATAAAGACTTTCTGAAATATATTCTGTTGTTTTTTTGTTATCTGAACAGATAAAATATCTCTCTAATAAAAATCTACTCATACATTCTCATGTCAGTGTCTTGTTACTATGTAATCAGAACAAAATACTCCAATTACAAGCTCTGCTTAGTTGGAACGAAATTTAATAGCAACAGACAATTAATTCAAAGTATTATTTGGTATGAATATACATACATACTTAGGAATAATACACGTAAAATTGACACGTAATAATTAATTACAATCTTTAATCCACACTAGAACAAATTTCAACAGGTGGTGGTCATTGAACATACATCCTTGTGCGCAGTAGTAAAATAAAAAAAAAGAGTGGGTACCCATGTACGCACGTAAGAAGTTATACTTCTTTGGCATAACAATCCAAAAATACCAAATAATAATACAACGCATACATACATAAATATTTGAATTGATATAAACGCCAATATATTTATTATTTATTCACACAGATTATTTGTACTGATACGACACACAAAGATCCGCAACTAACTTCAGTGTGTAAAAGGTTCGCAACTAACTTCAGGGTGTTGCTTTTTTCTGTCGGTGTGCGCGCGCATCGTAAAAATTCACTCTCATCATTTTTCCCAATCGCGCCAAAAAAAGTATAACTTCAAAAAAAAACGGCTAAATGCCAGTAGGACTCGCGCGCCGAGGGTTCCGTACTATCAGGGATCGGAAGTATTGAATAAACATTAGTAAACATAGTAGGAGAGCCCGACCACATAACCAGATTTGTTTGTCGAACAATGTTTAACAAATAAATTTAGCCCGACCGTATGACGGGCTTTTTTGATAATAATTACAAAAAAGTGTGCTAGTTAGAAACACTGTTTTATTCTTCCTGTAATATTGACATAAACATGAATTAACAGAATTACTTCTAGTTAATTCATGTTTATGAACTATTTACTTTACTTTCATCTATTTCAAAGTGCTTAAATAAAAAAAAACCTTAAAATTATAATAGATTATTATTACCTAAAACTGTTCTATTTAATATAAGATAATGCTCATTTTAATAAGCAAACATAATAATCATGAAAATAATTAAATCTTTCGCGTACTTATATGAAATCCTAAACATCGATACTAAATATCGACAGAGTCAAGCTCTAACTGTTTTACGCTAAGGAAGCGTAATTTGATAGATGTCCCTGTGTGTGAATGTGATTGTGTGTGTTTAGTTTAAGCTAGTGTGTAATAATTTTATTGTGTGCGTGTATAACGACGCGATTTAAAAATGCATTAGTAGTTAACATTGTAATTAGTGTGCGTTGCTCGCGTTACCCTGTCCCCCGCCGAAAGTGGCAGACTTTTGCGCAAGGGAAATAGAGCGCGTGTCCACTCCTGTTGGTTTAATGCTCTAAGCATTTTGCATTTAATATAAAATTACTTAGGTTTTAGCTTTAGCTAGTCTAGTCATTCCAATGCATTCAAGGCACTCTAAAGGGGTAAAACTATCAAGAGGTTGTATAATAAACAGCAAAACAAGACAGATATAGTTCTGTCTCTCACATTTAGAGTCAAAATCCTATAAAAATGTATCGATAGACAGAGACAGACAATGTCGGGTGATATCCTCAGATCGTGTTTCGAATAACTTTAAATCTATTGTGACGAATGGAAAGTTTGATTGTTGCCAATAATGTCGGGATATTACTCAATAACGAAACAAGTATGCTGTGCACGTCTCAGCTGATCGCAGATGGATGACACCGTCTTTTTGGCGACATTTTCAATTTTCGTATAATTTGAAATCGTAGACCGTTGTGAGCGAGATTTATCTATAGCATAAACTAGCTATAGAAGATGCGAATTAAATTTTAGAGCTGTTTTTGTTTGTATACAACATGTTAAAACTGAATTTTAGAACGTTTCTATAGTATAAGCATTATGAACTTGTAAGTCTTGGCAACAAATTTTGAAGAAATGCTTTTGGTGGAATCTTTGTTTCGAAATCGAAATCGTTAATCGCAGTGCCAACTCCACCAGCAGGACCTCAATCGCGAGCTGATAGATTTCTTAGACTAATGACAATTGTTTATCACCTGTAATTTAATGAGCACAATAAATCCATATACATACTAATATTATAAATGCTAAAGTAACTCTGTCTGTCATTTATCGTGAAAATAAAGCTTAAAGGAGTTGAAATAAGGAATGGAAATTTGTATGAAAAATCGTCAACATATAAACAGAGATATAATCGACCTTCACGCTGGCGGGGCTGCAGTCAACATTAGTATATTTCTGTGTTCTACGTTGACGGCCGACTATATAGGTTAAAATCATTTAGACAGACTAATAAACAAAAATATACAAGTCCTTGACAGGTCAGTTATTTGTTATTAGATCGTTGGAATCGATCTTAGATTTGAAAGAAAAAGGAACAAAGAAAATATATTATGCATGCCATCGCATGAAAACACAATGTATATCACAAGTAATACATACACATTATATTAAATTAGATTGTTTAGTGCGATTGCTAAGTCAATCTATTTATTTAAAACATAAAAAATTTCTAATATTGATAATGGTCACTTTAAGATGTTGTTACGTTGGCTAATTACGTAGGTAATGATAAAGACAGAAGGTTCCTTAATATAATAATTTTGATGATCGATCAGTCAGTGAGTGAGAAAATTACAAAACTTTGGCTAGTTATATTTCTGAAACTACTGGTTTAAACTGAATGAAACTTCAAATACACATTGTTTATACAATTTCTACTTGGTTATTAAAAATTCAGGCTTCTAGTTATATCCACAACGAAGTTATAAGTAGTCGAAAATGGCCCGAAATGCTTCGAGAAAAGGATAGTACGGCCACCCGGCCGTGCCACTTTTTTTGCTCGACTTGGCGGGGGCACTGCCGTGCCCCCAGATGTATTAGTGTGTTTTGTGCCCAGAGGCAACTTACAAAGTTTATTAAAATAGAGAGACTATCTCCTAATCTCTATAGCTCTTTTACTAACTGGGACTCATAAGGATTTCCCAATTCCCAAAACTGTCTAAAACGTCCACTTCCCAAATGTTCTTTACCTCCAGTAATTTCTACCTATATTTGCGTTAGCAAAGTCCCTACCCGATCCTTTTCTATCCAGACCGACATATGCGGGACCAAATTGCAATATCCTTACAGTAGATTCTCTTTAGATGCTACTGTGAAAAAATTGCACTATATTCCTTTTAACTTGTGTCGCTTAATTATAACCTGGAAATATTCACCGGAGTACCTATATTTCCTTTCTATTTGGTGGCGATTATTTTAAATGAAACTTCTCACAAAGCTGCAATTTACAAGTCTCAATGCCAGCAGCAATCCACGATGGCAATTGGAATGGTATCCACCACGGCTGGAACCACGTTAAATCTTACCATCCAGCAAAGTTTCATTTTAGTAGATTAATCTGAAAATCAAATTTAAGAAAGGTTTACAGGGAGTTCTGGTTTTATCATTAACAAACCTTTGTAGCTAAAATAGTTTGCATGGTAATATGTATAGGACATGCCGAATAAGGCCGCGTGATGTTCTTCAACAGAAGTAGTGTTCGTATATTATGTCAATAATAGCTAACATTAAGTGTGTCAGTAACATTCTTTATATTATTATTGTTGTAGACAAACGAAATGATATTCTTTAGTCAATGAAAACAATGTTTCTATTGATTCTGCTTTGTTGCGATATGTTTATAAACAAACTGCAAATAAAAGAATGTATTAATCGTTTGTATATCAATATAATAATGTTATGATTATGTTTTACATAATTGTTACTACTATTCATCATTCTAGCCCAAAACGTCCATTGCAGGACTTCTTACGAAATGGAGTAGTGTACGAATTTTGATTTGAAACACACCAAATGAAGCACACTAAAAGTAGATATTCCTCGAAACGCGTCAATTGTAACCTCACAACAAAAAATGTTATTACTGACTGGTGCGTTTCAAGGTATACTTTTAATGCGTTTCAAAGTTGGTGCGCTTGGAGAAATACCCTTCCAAAATATAGAAATTCAATTCATATTATTCTTGTGCTCCTAAAATATTAGGGCACAAATAACGTAATTGCTATTTTTAAGATATAATTCTCACATATTTCTGCCATTATAGTAAAGAAAGGTCAGGAATTATTGAACTAGTGAAACAAAAATCCCATTAGTTCCTTAAATTAACTCTTTACCTACTAGGTACTAATTAGCAGAATAATTTAATATGGTAGCGATCTAGACAGTCGTTACTATAAATGACTATCTATCTATTAGATGCATGCTTTACAAAAATTGCATTACGCACGTAAAGCATACTATAATGTGATGATATTATTTGGAAAAAGCTATTTTTATAATGGAAATAAAGTATTAACATACATTTTCTTTATCAACAGATGCACCATCCCATTCAAATGAAACCGGCTGACAGCGAAAACAGAAATGGTAAGTGATAAAAACTATTTAATAAATTTTACTAGTAATATCCAATGGTACAAAAATTAAGCTATTTATTAGCACGAATGTTAGTTGTTGCCAATTTCCAGTGTGTTTCTGAAATTAGCACCTAAGATACAGGCTCGGCCTAGTTTAAGTACAATTTACGAAATTACGTAGCGTAATTAATATAAGTTTTAAGCTTAGAAAATATGTGTTGTAATGTAGTCACATTATATTGAAACTATAGTGCGATACAAATTACGTACGTGATTCTTATGAACGTAAAAGTACAAAAAACTGGCAAGAAACCAGCCACTCTTTTTAATCGCCAAATAATTAAATTTTTTGATATTTACAATTTTATTCACCGCAACCATGTATGAGTATGGCCGCTATAAGACTATCATAGAAATATGATCAAAGATGTATAGTTCATTTTTAAATGAAAACATATGACGGTATAATAACTGCATGTGATTATCTATGATCATAGTTTGAGGGTCGTCGAACTATATTAATTGAATTTGACAGATATGAAATCACTCATAGTTTGTTTAAAAATACAGTCAACGTTTTGGTAGCGCAAGACCTCACGGTTTATGCACACCATTGGTATGGTAGAATGTACAGGGTCTATGAGTTAAGTCATCTTTATTATTAACTACATTCTTGCAAATAAAGAATTTCATTTAAAGAATTTCATTTAAAGAATTTCATTTAAAGAATTTCATTTAAAGAATTTCATTTCATTTAAAGAATTTCATTTCATATGCAGTCAAGATGATATTAGATTATATTATTATATTTATAGAGTGGTATTTTATCAATATTTTATTTTTAATAATTATATTATACTTACTGTGACAATAAAATGATCATTACTTAACTATTGTCACATCACTCTGACATAAATCCCTGTGATACAGTTCACTGTGATATACATCGCTAACCTACTCGTTTGAATAACTTACATTTAATTTTAACTTCTACTTCGTATACAACGTATTAAAACAACTATCATTATCTATTCTGTACAAAGTGTACAATATTATTTGGTTTTAACTAAACAAGTGTCCCTCGAGTATGTTTTGTTCAACAAGTGTGCTCTTTGGATAGCAATTTACATACAGTAGGACATGTTTATTCGGACAAGCTTATTTTTTTATTATATCAAAAGACAATGAGCAATAATATTAGGTGAATGTCGTAACAAACTCAATGCTTTTAGTCGTACGCTAGCACTTACAGTTATATTAATAAATGCAGAATATTGAAGGTATAACTATTGAATGTTTTGTCCCTTCAAAAAGCAAAAGAGCGCGTAGTAGCTAACTAATCTGTCACCATTTTACATTTATTGATAAAAGCATTATCGTATGACTCGAGTTGAACACCATATCGTCTTCTAAACATTCCCTGATATAGAATCTAAACACATGTCTATCTTTAAAATCTAAAATAAAATATTCCAGAATATAATTCTAAATCTAACACGATATCCAGATAATTGTACCGTAAAATATATGTAACTAGTTGCCCGCAGCTACGCCCGCATGAATGTTGGGTATTGGTCGTCGACTAAGTTGTTCTCCAAGGCATATTCTATCTCTATACTAAATTTCATCATAAACAGTTCAGTGGTATAGGCGTGAAATCGTCACAGACAGACAGTTACTTTTGCATTTATAAAATTAGTATGGATAGTGTAGCGTTTGCTTAGCGGTTTGTTAGCCATCGATAAGGCCGACTCAAGGACTGCAGCGCAACGCATGACAAATTGATTCAACAGTCATCCACGTAATGTGTTAAGGTCGGTACACATTGTACGATTATGTTAGTTTGTGTGTGATAGATTAGGTGTGTTGTATATAGGTACGCCTTGTTTTGTGATAAAAAAATGATGTGTAATGACGGTTATTTTTAGCTAAATATACCTAAAATGGTTTTGTAAATTTATTTCTGTCATTACTTATAGATATACACATAAATATAATTATATTAGTTATGTTCAATCAACAAAAGGTAAGTTTTTTTTATCCTAATTGAATTGACGCATTGATCACGCTCTGTTAAATATCCTGGAAGGTAGAAGGTACCTAGATTAATTATGAATTTCAAAAAGTCGCATTGGTTATTGCCCAGCTTAGCAACTTCAAGATCACCTTTATATTGATTGCTAATATCTTCCCTAGGCCATCTCGATCTACTATACTATCAATGTGATTGCAAAACAAAAGAAAGAAATAGCATAGTCATGTGACACTAGTCTAAAATAATACAAACAATCACACACGTATCGATACCGTCGTTTGCCTACACGCAGCTTAATGCATCAAACCGTAGCTCAATTATACTATGATATACATAATAATTTATTTATTGATTTATTCATAAATTAGACTCTTTGCGTCGTGTAACTTTTATTGTTATGTATATTATAAAATTAACACGTAACTGAATATGCTTGCTTGAATATATGTAACAGCAAGAATTTATCACGCAATCTTTAAGTAAAACTTTTTTTTGACCTATTGTTGTTGCCTTCTTAAATAAAATTAAAAATATTGATAAGGTGGTTGAGGTAGTTCCAAATACGCAAAAATTGTAATCTAAATGTCGACCTCATTTGCACAATTTCAATTCATATTGGTACTGCATTAAATGTATAATAAAATACCTATATGCTTAAAATGTTGACATTACTAAATAGGTAAGCTGATTTATTTAGGCATAATATGCTAACCCCTTAGTCATAAACATCATAAAAGCTTAAAATAGCTAAAATAGGTTTATATTTCGTTTGTCTGTCACCATTTGTACTAGTAAGAAAGAAACAAAATCAATTTTAACTATAGAGGCTTATAAGTTTTTTATGTATAAAGAGGGATTCGTGTGTAAAACATAAATAACAAGTATCATTTGGATGGACAAACAACGGCTAGTAGCAATTCTACGGATCTATAAATACAGTGATCGAATCAGACGCCTTGATTGTGTTCTAACATTAATTGTACGAGCCAATACTTGTACTGAGCTATGCGCATTGCAACGATCCAGGGCGATTGATTGGCTATGTTATTTTATATTCGTATTTAAGAAGTGATGCTGTAATACGATATTTAGTCAAAACAAACAAGTATTCTGGCTTCTGTTAATTTTAATCACTATTTCAACTAACAATAACAATATAAAGACGCTCTCATCCATCGGATATTCACAAGTTTTTTTAGGAACATATCACGACCTTATTAAGGTACTTTTATACGACATATAAGTACACGTATACAGTTACAGTTTTTTATACACATATAACTTGTTTAGGTACTATTCATTGTAACGACCAGTATTAAAAAATGTAACTAGGCGAATTTAAAACTGAATTTTAGTAGCGGTAAAATCTGACTTCTTAACAGTTAGACTCAAATTGTGGATGCGACCAACATATATTGTGTGGCTT
The DNA here is from genome assembly GCA_963082885.1 of Parascotia fuliginaria. Lineage (NCBI taxonomy): Eukaryota > Metazoa > Arthropoda > Insecta > Lepidoptera > Erebidae > Parascotia > Parascotia fuliginaria. The sequence continues at coordinate 17,098,355 of OY720177.1, forward strand.
ACAAATATTGGTTTTGTTTTAGTAGACACCATTTACGACTCGCCTGGATACAGCGTTGGACAATTTTTTTTTTGTTGTGAGATATGGACGCTCGCGTAATATGCAGCAAACAGTTATTCCTTTCCCCTAAAAGATTCCTTATTATGTTATCAAATTTTAATACCACAATAAAATTAAAATATTAAAAGAAGGAACAAACAATACAATACTTGAAACCTGCCGTGACTCATCCCTTTCACAGACATCGGAACGAATCGCCCGCACCGTTTACGTAGACACCTAACGACACATTAAAACACAGAGCACGTTCCAAACACTACTCAAAATGGATGCGTGACGATTTTTACCGACACAAACTTCTTTGGTTTTCCAACAAGACAACACTGTATTTGTGTGCCGCGATTTTTAACGTGACATTATAATTTATTACATCCTGTACTCTGTGTAATCAAGTGATCAGTTTAAGATTTGCTGGAAGAAATATGCATCGTGTGTCTATTAAATAAATAACGTAGAAATTGTTACTAAGAAATGTTTGCAGATTGGTGACTGTTGTATTGTAATAATTAGTATGTTTTAAACGTTATTGCTCGATAACTAGTATTGCCCTAGTTGCCTTTTATTTACGACATTCAATGGCAAAAATACGGTGGTTCTATATTTTAGGGTCACATGACTACATACAAAATATTGCAGTGATAATAACACGATGTTTGTGCTAATTAATAGTGGTTTTGGCTTCTAAATAAAGCACAGTTTTGACAATCAAAGTGAATGTATTTCTGATTTCAAGTAGCTGCTGTTTCCTATGGATGCAAACAAAGTTGTAATATGCATAGCCGATTGTCCTCGAAGTAGAGATGCTACAAGGAGAGCACGAAGAGAATTTCCATTGTAAAATTTCTTACTCGAGCTCTCAAGTAGCCCGGCTGCTTGAGAGCTCAAACTTACAACTTTGTTTGCATTCATGGGAACTGTAACTCTACCATACAAATGATGGTTTGTAATGGTAGCCCCGTTATATGTTATTAGTTCGGTGCCTTATACCGAAGACAAAGATAAGGTCCAGTAGTAATCCTATTAATATAATAAATGCGAAAGTTTGTGTGTGTGTGTGTGTGTGTGTGTGTGTTTGTTGCCACTTGGCATCTAAACGGCTGAACCGATTTTGATGAAAGTTGGTATGTCGGTGCCTTTTTTATTACTTAGGCTACTTTTTTATTTCTAAAATCGGTCTGGTACCCAAGTGATACAACAAAACATATTTTACGCGCGGGCAAAGTCGTAGGGTGCAGCTAGTATGAGAAATAGAAAATTGACTCATTTTACATAGCAGTTACTGGTAACACAGGCAAACAAAAATTACCTCTATTACTACTGGTGGTACAACTGATAGTAGCACGAGTAACGAACGAGAATATCGACGTAAATATTAGTTTTCATGCTAATGTGTTTCGCTTGATGAATAAGAGCGCCGGCAGTCCAATTACCCCCTCGCATTTCTTCTTTTTCCCTTATCCTTCCTCTTACCTTCCTCCCTACATGATCGGCAACGACTTGGTTGTGTTTTTTCATGTACATAAATTACTTTTACTTGTATTGGTAGCAATAGAGATGTTATCTTACCCATCCAAGTACAGTACTTTCCCATTTTTATATGACTGATAAAGTCCTTCGTCATCGACAATAAAATGAGGTTAATTATGTTGATGAATAGTAAAATTAATCACCCAATAACGGGAATCGTAAACCTATACTTAGTCATAATGACCTTGTGTTGTAATTGCGTGCTAATTGAATAATTATTACACTTGCATTTATTCTAACGACCTAAATGGAATGTGTGCTATCATCGACATTCATCGTTATCCGAAATGTTTGAACATGACCTTACCTTTACATGTTTATTATGAAACGTAGTTGCATTCTATACTCGTATTTACACGTTAGAAACAGGACCATCTGTCCAAATATACGTTCGCTCTTTAGATGTATACGTTTCTTTGTATTTTATCAGTCACTATCATTGAAAGATGTTCACTACTGGAATAGGTTGACGGCCAAGGTATATTGGAGTGCGTGTTACTGCGAGTAGAGGTTGTGGGCTCGGTTCTCACACGAGAAAAATATTTGATCCGTAAATATTTGTTCCGAGATTTACGTCAATTGTAGTTTTGTAAAAGTTTGTTGCCTAATGCTAGAAAAATAGGTTTTTCCTTATCAACTTCACTTTTACTTCTGGCGTGACAGGAAAATTAAACCTTGAATCACTCTTAGATACTCTCATTTGCTAGTTCCGGATTACATTTATCATTCCTTGTTTAGAATATTGAGTACTAGCTGCAAAAATGTTATTTAGGTAACTCGGAAGCCAGAATGAATTTCGGGATAAAAAGTCACCGAATCTGTGTACATATCAATTTTCATCTGTTCATAAATTGGTTCTGCCGTTTATGCGCTGAGTGGTAGATCACACAAACTTTCGCATTTATAATATTCGTAAGATTAATTTTATATTATTATGCAAAATGTAGAGCCGTGTAATTCTACACTTAATTTACAACGAGTTTAATTAAAATTGCTACTGCATTGTTTGCAGTGTTCAATAGTTGCATCGTAGTGATTTCGAAATTGTAAAAGTATCCTTCTATAACAACAGAATTCAAGTTCATATATTGTTATATTATATTACACAGCAAGACAGTATAATTTTCTTTAAATTCAGCAATAACGGTCACCTATGTTGGTATTATCCTGTAATACAATTTCCTAGTTCGCTTATCTGGCAAAAATACCTATCGCGAAAACATTACGTTTGAAATGAAGTTTTGTTTCGATGTATCTTAACTTATTTAAGTTTAAGAAACATTAATTCAAATGCATACATACAAAGTAATTATCACGTTTGTACTTTATTAACTGTTTTACTACACCTCAGGCAACTATAAAATGTGATTATCATGCGAGTAGGTGTTGTTCACTGTTAACTTGGAACACAATAGCGTTAGAACGATGCAATTGAAAAACATATGACGTGTAGCAGGACGGCCCTCATTAGTCGCTGACTGACGACCGCAGGGGGGTGGAGGAAGAAAGGTGAGGGGGACAGTTTAGGTGACACAAGACCACGAGGAATGACTGATCGACCGTCAGAGTCGGCGCCCGCGCACCTCACAGCTCACTATCGGTCGGTACTACGCGCGTTTGTCAGTTGTGTCTCGGCCGCGGTTCAATGCAGACGTGGTTCGCGTCATGTGATTGTGAATGTGTTGTGTGGTGTTAAGGATGCGTGGTGAGGCGGGCGGCGCTCGCAGCAAGGCGGGCGGAGTCAGAGGTGGCAGTAACTATCCGCCCATCAGCGCCGCCTACTGGCTGCCTCCATCGAACCCTACCCCTTACCATGTGCCAGGTTTGGACTTCCCCCCATTCATTCACTGATAAGTAGTAGCTAGTAACTCGAGTATTATTGGCACAAATGTATCTTCCGTTTTGTGTCCAATATACTAACATTATTTTTGTGTACGCGTTTATGAATGACGGGCGGTGCATTGCAATGTACCGTTCTTTCTCGTCTGCAGTTTTTTTTCCAATTTGAAACGGAAAGCGTGTCTGACATTGACCGATATGCAGACTGAAAAACAATACGTCCATGTTGACACGGTATTATTAAAAGTCTGTGAAAATTAAGTGACATTTGTTATTCTTAATTTTCTTTTTTTTAATTTATTTTAAGAAAATTAAAAGTTACTATATTTAGAATTGGATTGGTTTGAAATTTAAAACTGTTCTCTTGTTTTTCTTTTAATTATGCAACATCAATTTACATTTGGCTACTTCACTTTTATTGATGTAGTGAAGCATACCACATGCTCCCAGTGTCTTATTTATTGTGTAAAACATACTTTTTAAAGTAAATCGCGTTGCTAATATTCTAACTCCATTTTTAATTGGCATAGTAATTCGTAGCGTTAGGAAGTGTAATGTATGTCAAACCCGAATTTATGTTCTTGGCGCAATGTGACAAATAAAATGCTTGATACAAATACAAATTCTTGAAATAATCACCTCTTGTTGCAAACAGTTATCGATTAACTCAAGGGCGATTCTTAAACTAATTTTATTACTAGTTGCATAAAAAAAATCTAATTTAATTATTTACTCATGTTCGTTTTAAAATATTTGTGATTATTACTCAGTAAAGTAAGTTCATACTTCTATTTTTATTATCTCGAAAAGAAGACCTAGTTTTAGCAGTGTTTTCAGACTTTTAAATGTCTTAGCTCGAGCTTTACCATCGCCGCCGGTGTTAGCCATAACCTGAATTACAAGAACGAATAATAATAACGAGTAATAGGTTTGTGGATGTGACTATACCTTTAACCAGTTATATTCGTAATTTTTAGTTAGTCGAAGACCCAAACATGCTTAAAGTGTCAACAATATTCGAAGTCTCTATCATTTGTTATGATAACCCACAAAGCTACCTTCGGAAACAGTAATGTCCATAATTATAAACATTTATTCACCAATAAATGCTGTTTAATATAGTAGGTAATATAATCATTTTATTATCATAATTAACTTGTAACCGACGAGTTACTAGCTATATTAAGTTCTATGTAATAAGTCGTGAACTTGAATCATAATCATCATCTACACACTGAAGGTGGTCGCACCTTAGGATTAATTTAGTTTTATGTATTCACTAACACTAGTTTGTAAGTTATTGTATTACTAACAATAATATGGACATTGTCTGAAATAAACGATTTATTATTATTATTATTATTATTACTTATAATAAGCTAGACTTTATACTGGCTCTTGTATTTTCTGACTAAAAAACTGATTCCTGAGTATTAACATATTCTCAGATAGACAAGACAATGCTCCGTTTCCTAATGCGATGTGTTAACTGCAAGTAGAATAAACCTGCTGGTACTTCCATATTGAGAACCAGATAACTTAAAACACATTCCTAAATAGGCCATAATACCATTAAGACGAAATATTAATGAGCCTAAACATAAAACGAAAGGATAATGCACAAAAGTCCAAGTGTTCTGGCTTAGAAGAGACAGCCCCAGCCTAGTACGATGATATTACTAAACTCTTCTTTCTCTTTTCTTCTTTATCTAAATAGTATAAAAATAAACCGCTGTTTGCTTTTGTTGCTCGGCTAATTTCTTCTAAAACCTCGCTATGGATTTTGATACAGATTCCACTATCATTCAGATCATTTCTGCCCAAAGATTTATGTCTTTAACAAATACGGTACCTAGTAGATCCACGCCGGCTTTAGCATGAATCTTTTACTTGTCTTACTACTATCTCATAGAAGTTCATAGTAAGAGTAATAGTATCCATACTGCTGCGTTTCGTTCGGTGAGTGCGAGTGCTAAAGGCCCAATTTCCCCCTTGCCGTTTTCTTCACCTCCCTAAATCTTTTCACCATACTCCCTTCACGGTAGGCAGCAGCTTCCAGGAACAATGCAAGGGACTCTAAGTCGTAAGCAACAGATACCGCTTACCATCACGTGAACTGTTTGCTCATCTGCAACTTTACTGTAGGCAATAAAAGAATGCATATTAAAGAAAAGCCGAGAATTTTTGAGATTTATAATTATATCGTAAAACATACATTCCCATGTGATAAGTATTTCATTATACAGTAGCTACTTATATACTTATACAGAATAATACTGAAACAATGGTTCGCCATGTCCACTACTAAAATAGCCATCTATCCTTGTGTCGTATTATCCTCATTGTAGTCCGTCACAACTGACAAACAAACAAGCAGTCATTAATTAGTTGTAACGTTTATATTTAACTCTTTAGTTTTTGGTTCCTGGTGACAATGATGGCGGCTGATGGATTGGATGTATCAGCTACTGTCGTAATGTTACGCAGATTGGTTTTTTATAACCACGTGGGCTAAATATTGTATTTTGAAATTTTGGCAATTATTAATGAGTTAATCTGGGACATATTGATCAAAAGCTGCTATCAGCGGTCAAATTATTATAAAATCCGTCAAGGTCTCACTATTATAAGTGATTCTTTTACGTAAACGTCATCAACATTATTGTATACAAGTTATTTAGTTCATAAAAACTTTGTTATCTATTTAAATTACTAGCACAATCGAAAGTTTAAGATTTAATCATTGAAGTAGACACCATAATAATATGGCTTATTGCCCTTGTACGTCATTTACTATATTAAATAATTAAGATATGATGACTATTATTATCTTGTAGACATATATTATGAAAGAGCTGGAAAAACAAAGATAATCACAATTTTTTTTCGTTTTTGTCAAAGTTTCTTCAAGTTGTACCTATAATTAAAACTTATGTTTAGAAGGGTGAATTTCAAAATGAATTACATTATATAAAAAAGTGGTATTCTTATGTGTTTCTACTTCTCCACTATTTTAATCTTGGAATTCATTTTAATTTAAGGGATATGGAAATTTTTATTCCATTTTAAAATCTTGTCGTATTTGAAGAGATACCTGAACAAAAATGTTTATTAAAAACTCTATTTAAATGCCGAAATATAAGATTAAAAACTGAAATTAGATTATTACGAATTTAGTGTCGCGTTGATTGATCACGTCAAATAGGAGAGGCATTGTAGATACGAATAGTAGTAGATCGTGTTTAAATTTTATTCAATTAAATTTAATTTTTACTTTGAGTTGATGGCGTTGTGTGTAGTTGTTGTGATATTATTATTGTTATTAATTCTTTTAGAATCTTTACATCTTTACTTTTTACACAACAGTACAGTTAAAAGTACCAGATTTAGAAGTAGGTTACTGTTAATCATTTCTTCATGCACCATTTCAATTAAGGTGTTAAAAGAAAAGTACAAGTTTATAAGTGTTAATACCTATTATACGTTTTGAACCTTATTTCCAAATATCGTCTTAATTTGTTTACTGTGATGATGTTCATTTCATATTACCATGGTGGTGATAATATATATATATACCATACCTGCGTACTAAATACTCGTATTACTTTACTACTGTTTCCAATCCGCCTACTCTCTTTAGGACAGGCTAATGGCAGTAGCGAACGTTTTCGAACTAATAGCGAGAATTATAGAAGCCATAGAGCTAAAGCAATTATTATCAATCGGCGTAATATTTTCTATTTAATATGTTATTTGACTAATAAACAGTTTAATATTATTGTTTATGTCATAATAACACTACATTAATAATAATGAAAAGACATCAAATATTATTGCTGTGATATTAAAGTTGCCTTAATACATACATTACTGCACAACTGTGACTTAAATGCATCACGTTTATATTTATGTTTACATACAAACTAACATTTAAACTAATAAAATTAATGTTTAAAAGCTTACGTCATATCATAAAACATAGTCATAATAGGTAATCTGTTTCTCATTGATCGCTAGTCGTTAATATGCTTTGTAACAATACGTATTGTGCTTCAGTTTTATTGTTAATATTTGTATAATTACTTTATTACATTGTGTTCTACAATTCGTTATTGACGAATCAGAGGGCTATTGTAAACAGTATTGGCAGTTCTATGGAATGACGGCCAAAATTATATAGGTATGCCACTGAAGTTGTAATCAAAATTATATTTCGAGGAGTTATGATCGTGTGTAAAAAGCTGAAACAAGAAAAATATATACGCTGGTGACTTAATGAAGTTTAAGACTTATCTGCTGCTACTAAAACAGTGTATACCAAGATCTGGTTGCTCTACTTTTGAAGTACTGCATTAGTAGTACATTTTAAGTACTTAATTTGAGCGAAAATAATTGCTTTCCACTTCTTAATGGCTCTTACCAGTTTTACAATTTGTTAAACGTGTACCGAATAACTTTTTATATTCTGTAATTTATGCAAATTTGAATATATTTAAAGAATATGTTTAATAACCATTTAGATGCTCTATTCTTTCATCTTTCATCCTCTCGTCTCACCCTCGTAACAAATCTACGGTAAGCTTCAATTTGATGAAAAGTAAATCTTCCAATGCCGCTCAACACAGCACCTTACCATGTGTGACAATCATAAACATACGTGACGTCATATCAACAATCGGTACATAAACCACATAGCAGAAGACAATCGCATTCCACCAGCATTTGTTTGTGCGACAACAGTTATAACAAATAAACACTGAAAGAATACTTGGATTGTCGAATCGAAGAAGTATTTGTAGGCATTTTCTTGTGTATTTTCCGTCGATTCATATTAATAAACAATACATTGATCCTGTTATTAAATTTAGTAGAAGGCTATTTTGTTTTCTATCTGTTCGCTAGTCTTGTGCACTGTACAAGAAAACACAATTTTGTTTGTGCATTACTGCGTATCGGTAGCAGTCCTATAACAAAATATGCTAAGTCTAAAATATCTAGAAGAGTATCAACTATTTTGACCTAATTTCATGATGTATTTTATTTGCTTTATTTATTAAACTCGCTTTCAGCGGCGCGGTTTCACCCGCGTCTTTGCTTACTGCTCTGCTCCCGTCGCCAGTAGCGTGATGTTACATAGCCTACCTTTAAACTTCCTTGAGAATTGGGCTAATTTTTCAAATCCGACTGGCTATTCCAGAGATGAGCGCTGTTAATTAAACTCCATTAAAATAATAGTATTGATTTTGTTTTAGTTGTACACACTTCCGTACGTGCGCCTCTCTTGAATTGTGCCAATCTCTACGCTTATTTGATAGCCTCAAATTGAAGTGGAGAATAAAGATAATTATTATGCAGTTTGATTAGTGCAGCAAAAGCAAAAACGTCTCACAAATTATTTCAATAATTAGAATATTATCACTGCTTACCCTCAAGCGAACCATGTCATTGTTAGCTACCGATTATAAATATGAAACAAAACCGCTCGTGTAATTGTTAATGAATAATGGTACTCAAACCACTATAATTATTTGGTCAAGGCTTTGTTAACATTAAATGTTAATTCATTTAATTGTTGACGCCACAGTGGAGTCTTGTTGGTTCTATAACGTAATATGTGCCGTGTAATTCGCTTGTATTATGTACATTTATACAATGGGCATGTGGTTGCGTGACATACGTCATATCAGGTGTGCTAACATCATGTAGAAGTTCGATATACGCCATAATGTTATTGGCTGGACTGAATAAAATTTAAAACAAGTTTTTGTAGTTTATTTTTGAAATATTTATCCATTTGCATGTTACTATAATTGTTTTAACAAGCTACACGTTAGATGAGCCTAATATCTACTATTGGCATTACAGGTCAAGATTAAACAGATACACAGCCTTAACTAAGACAATATTGAAGATTCACAAGATTTTATACAAAATAAGTAAATGATTTAGGATACTCATCTTAGAAGATTACTTCACTTTTAAAATAACGACGAATTGATTACTAAAGACCTAATCCCAACTGTTAATAAATTTAATTATAGTTAGTTTCAATATGAGTATCGTTTCGACCTCAGAGCTACCTACATTGGTTGCATCGCGCAATAGACTTTAATATAGTTATCAAAGTAAATAGCAGAAGCGTTGTTCATTTTCTTTTACATTTTTATGTTAAAGCTATATGTATAATGAGTTCAAGATCAGATACAATTTTATTAAATGTAACATAATTATAAAGAACAAGAAGCGTAACTGTTAAATTAATTATTAATAGAAATCTTTAGATTGAAAAGTTTCGTGTAACAGTAGGTGTCAAGTTTTAATTTCACTTGAAATTATTCAACATACAATATAAATAAGTATTGCTTTGCTAACTTGATATCTTCACCTGGGGCTTGTTTCTTAACTTTGGCATATCTTATGTAATCTGTATTAGTACTAATTTTATATAAGCAGGCATAGCTTTAAAGTAGCACATACATTGTACGATATATTTTCAATTGAAACTTTATCATAAGATATCTATGCTATGTAGATATAAGATATATATATATATATATATTATATTGCTCCTGTTGCTGACATCAGAAGGAACGCTACTAAAGGACCGAAATCTCATCATGTACCTTAATATTATATTACGACATAATTATTATTTATCTTCAAATTATATTATGACATATTATTACTGCACATACGAGTGAACTCAATGAGAATACACTTATGTGTGATAACTGATATTCCTATATAGATATAAATCTATACAGAAATATTCTTTAATTGTCGACTGTCGCAGAAGGATTGTCATACCCAATTTCGATTGAACGTAAAAATACCACCACCATTGTTTCGCTATAAATTTCGGCTATTCGAAAATCGTTACAATTAGTCGTCGACGTCGCTTCTAGTTTAGCAATCATGGCACATATTAAAGAGAATAGATGCATCACAGAGCACTGCCGATTAAATACGACTGTGTTCAGGGCTGTCACAATATAATGTTAGTTTTCTACCTATTATATTTATTGTTCTGTTCAACGCAACCTGTGACATTAAATTGTATAGATTTGTTTAAATTATGAAATTATAAAAATAAAAATATACTTAAAGCTTTCAAAAAAATAAGGAAAGTAGAAAAACAAGAAAACGAAACTAATGAAAATGTTATCGAAGATTAATTTATTGATTGCAATATACAACATGCATGTGTGTGTAACTAGTACATATTTCTGATTTTAACCGACTTCAAAAAGGAGGCGGTTCTCAATTCGGGTCGTATGTTTCTGTGATATCAAGTTAACATTGAATAAAGTACTGTCAGTAATCATCAAACAAATTATATTATATCTTTATTAGATGAGAAATTTACGAGGTCGTTAGTTATTAACGTTTTTATAATACTTGTGATGTAATAATGGCAATAACATTACGTATAAATACTCGTTAACACGTCATAATAATAATTAAAATTGAGGTTACGAAGAATTCACTTAATGCCTTTTGCTATTAACTACCATTTGACAGGACTGTATTTTATAAATAAAATGGCGTATGTTCTGAATATTATTTAAATAAAAGTTTTACAAAATATATTGGAATGGTTTTAAAATCCGAATCATAAATAGCCAACCCTAACGACTGGCAGGGCGACATAACGCGGCATATTCACAATGTTTCGATATTTTACGTGGCTAAACTGTTATGTTTACACGCTTCGCTTAGAACGTGCTATAGTGTACTGCGTCAGTTTACAGCCGGCAATGTATGATAAAGCTAAACGTGCATTCGTAAACGTGAATCAATTTGGGTGCGCTGTTAGCATTCGGTTTAACAGCGAATTCGGGGATTAGTAAAAAAATGCAATCCAATGTTAAATGTTAAACGATCCGTTACAAAACTCCTTTTATTATACGATCCACTAGATTAGTAAACTGTACAAATAGAGCACTTTTACTATGGCGAATGTTTCAAGGGAATACACATTTTTTTCTAAAGAGTTTCTAAAACCCTGTATGTCAATCGAATGTAGGTGAATTAAATAATCGGGGGAAGTTGTAATAAACACAACAACACGTAAATACAATTCATCATCATCATATCAACCAAAAATCGTCTATTGCTGGACATAGGCCTTGCCCAATTTTCGCTACCGTGGCCGATCGTTCGCCGCCCTCATTCATCAATAAAGCCTGATTTACATTGATCCAGTAGCTGGCGCCATCATGCCAGCATCACTAGATTGAAAACCTTTACATTTATACACTGAATGCTGAACTGAATTAAAAACATTTACGTTTATACAGTGCTGATCAAGTACCAGAATCCAGTGGTGCTGGCGCCAGCTACTATATCAATGTAAATCAGCCTTTAAGGTATTTACGAAAACTTTCTTTTAATTTCCAATTTCACTTAAGGTTATTACCATAAGATTAAAAATAGCTTATATTTATAAGTTTTTCTTTAGCCTAGCCTTTGCTTTCTACAAACCCAAGGCACTAGGGTATAAGTGTGTGTTTCCCTTAACAACATGGATGCAATATTATATCCATATCACCTACAGCGATTATAATGATGTACCTAAAAATCGGTCACCCATCCTCGAACTGACCTTGGTATGCGCGCTTAACCATGTAAGTAGATAATATATATCTACAAGCCCTTTAATTATTAACATACATAGCTGTAAGAAGCTTTAATGTTATTTCAATGTAGGTAAGTAAGTATCCTTGTTTAAGTTTATTACGTTGATTCAATAAGTCAACGCGTTAGTCATTTAGCAGTGTTTAAACAGTGTGTCGCAATGTTTGTGTTAGAAACGTGTGTGTGTGTGTGTCTGTATGTGCACTATCAGTATAACCTGCATAGCTAATACTTACGGTAATGTGATTATTATTATTCATGCCACGACTTGATCGATAGCTGACTTTTCACTTGGTTTTTAATGTTTAAATTTTAGCTTGTGCTGGGAATATTTCAGATTTTTTGGTGTTATTTTGCACTAGGTAAAAGATCGCTCTCTGTGAGATACCAATCACGTTAGCATTATATCGCAAGGTTTGTAAAATATTACAGTCAGTAGTTTCTTTACACTGTTAATTTTTTTGTTTGTATTTTATAAGTATGTATGGGTGTATATTTTAAGTTATAGGAACAAATTATCATCTTGAATCGACTTCTTTTCTGTCCTAACAGATGTATAAACACAGTCAAAATACTCCTTCTACATTTAAAAAACTGGCTCAGCCAACAAAAGTAATGCACCATTTCTTAATCTCAAACGCTTATGAGTACATATTTCAACACTATAATCATGATAGTACAGGTATCACATACACATCTCCGCTAGTGGTGAGCGTTGAATGAACGAACCGTTTTTTTAGACTGTTTATCTCGCATGAACGGTAGACTAGTTTACGGTCTACCAATAAACTAGTTTACTCGTGAACGAATAAGCCGTGCGATGATGACTCGACGAGAACGAGAATGAACAACATGACAACATTCCAATTTCCGAGTAAACATACTTTAGACCTTATAAACCTGAAGGAACACGAACTAATCATCAAAGACTAGCTGTCGACACAACGACGTGTTGTTTTGTCGACTAGTTTTGGCCGTCGACGACTGTCGACAAAATGACATGTCGTTTTGCCGACTAGTTTCGGCCGTTGACGACCGTTGACAAAACAACGCGTTATAAAGTTGACGGCCGAAACTAGTCGAAAAATAAACTGGTTTTTAAACTAGTTTATCTTTGACGCTAAACGGTCTCGTTGCGTTGTGTCGAAATACGTCAACGACCCACCACTAATCTCCGCTTTACCAAAAAAAAAAACTGCGTTATGACAACAATAAATTTATAAACTCCGTTGTACTTACAAAGCGGGCATTGTAACGTGAACTGTCGGAGGTTTACGTCACGATCACGACACATAACACTTGTACAAACACACACTCGCACACACACACACATACACGCACGCGGACGAGCGCGTCGGCGCGGCGCAGGCGCAGCCTTATGATAAAGATCGCCAGATCAAAGAAATAAAAAGAAGCTATCTGTTAAACTAAGATTAGGTATAATTAATTTCAACCGTGTTGTAAACGATTATAATTGGAGTAGTTAATAATGCACCTATTATCTTCACTTGTTCAAAAAAGGTGTAATATGGTAGAGCTAATAATTTAGGAATGCACCTATTCTATCACAACACGTGATCTTTATTTTTAAACTTAGATCTCTTTATTTGAGTTTACTATAGGTAGTTATAACATTTTAGTTATTGTATTTGTTTCAAAAATGTATGCATATTATTCATGTTTTCTAATAAATATAATCATGTAGACCCTATGCCGAATACGGCACACTCTCTTTCAATGACATTCTTTATACATGAATATCTAGCCTGGAGCTAAGATTTTTCATTGTTTGCTGCAATAATTTTTAAAAATATTTTCCTGAATATCAAAAAGCAATGTCCCCACATACATTAGTAATCATACCAAGTATTTAAAACGTCTACACTACAGTACAAACACTAGTGGAATATCAATTGAGAAACTTAACCGATTTCACTGCATTGAACCGGCCATCTCACCACCGAATACGAATCAAAAGTTTCACACAGAAACCCTCGGAATCCACTTGAGTTGGCTGATCTACGCGTGACATGTGTGTAGTGTTAACTCACTAACGAATAAAGACCTTCTAAGCGTGGTCTAGTCAAACCACCAAGTTTTAATTGAGTTGCTAAACAAAAGACGCGGCACTACTCTGGCCCGTTTAGGGTTGGCAAATGAGCGTTTAGAGAGATTAAATATAGAAATAGATGCAACAGAATAGGGCAAACTATACAAGTTAAAATAATGAACGCCAAATTAAGATAGTATCTAAAATTAAATACACTGTAACAGGCTGGTTATTGTCGACCTGCAAATAGAAAAAAAGGTATGAGCATTGAATGGTACGCTTGCTCTAGGCGGATTAGCGATAACAGACTTTTTTAGTTCAGGTTTTCTCAGGATGTTTTCTTTACAGCAAAGTAGGTATACTGCAAATGAATTTTAATATCCAATCCATTATAACAGTTATTGCAACAATAGTATATACTCATAGATATTCTGCCAAGAGCTGATTCAAGCTCGACAGTGGCACACAGCTCAAAGCAAGATATTTTAACTGTGACAACCATTATACCTTATTTATCGCGTCTCACTCCCATCGATGCCCGTAACTTGGTCTTAGATTAACGGTATTTAGAGCCCAGTGGATGAGAAGTATTCAAAGTGTTGGAAGAGTTAACAATGTCTCAATGATGTCATTTTCTTTCCACTTAATGTATAGGTTCCTAAGCGAACTCTTTAGGAGTGATAAAGCATTACGAACTTGCGGAAGTACCTCAAAGAAGACTCAGTCACAACTACTTGCATGTTGTTGTACGTCAGCAATCGTTATTTGGGTATTTGTAGAGAATTACGCCGTCAGCTACTAGTTCCGTATCATGGCTGTGCTCCATGCTCCATGAATGATGGTTCCCACTTACCATTGTGGCAATAAAAAAGTAATTATAATGACTTTAGAGCTCAGTAACACAGACCTCGGCCTTGCACTTCCACAGAAATAAATCATCCGAGTCAACGTAATATTTTCCCTACGACATTACGAACGCTATAAACACTCTGTTTAAAAATAGACACTTCAGTGTTTTTATAATTTTTACGTTCAGAAAATAAAACAAGTTGGACTATAGTTCTCAGAATAGTCCAACATGCAACGTGACGTCATTGGCATGCATGTCATGCATGATATGCGCTTGCATGACGCAAATCGCTACGAAACTTTTATATAGTATTCGAAGTTTGCTTTGAAATATAATTCTTTGAGTGGTTTAGCTGTCTGGTATAAATGGTGCAAGTACATACGTGTGTATCTTGGATCAAAAAGTATGTTGATGTTAAAAAAATGCTTAGTTTAACAGAACTGGGTGTATAATAAATAAGACAAAAAATAAATAAAACATCCCTGCCTACTTTTTTTTTAGAAAACGGCATTTTGCTAAATGTCTAAAAGTGCAATAATACCGTAACATAAAGCTATAAACTCGTTCTGCTAGAAAGCTGTCTTCAAAAGCAAACATTTAGAGACAAAACAAAAAGGAGTTAACATAAAATACGTTTACCTCCTCGATTCGAATATCAAAACTGCATTCGTGCTATATCGCGATGAATTTCTAGACGATCCGCAACCTTTATGTGCATTTATTTTTTAAATCCAAAAACTATTTGCACTTGGCGGTTGTCGCGAGCAGGCCCCGCGTCGCCGCCGGGTAGCTCCGATCTTCAGATCATTATCAACCCCGCTTCCGACCAACATCAGTCTACATTTCTACCTAGAGCTCCTGGCTTTTGAATCCACGTCAGTGCGAGATGAGCGAAGCGGAGCTGAGTATAAACTAAGATATGATGCATACCAAGTGTTTACGTGTTTACGAGATGACGGTAATTTAGGTTTATTGCGTAGTGAATTGTAAAGATGGTTGTAAATTTATTGAATAACGATAACTAATATAATAGTAGTTATTATTTAGGGTTTGTAAACTAAAGGTAATCTAAAATTTGATTATTTCTTACTACGTTTTACAGACATTTCGACAGGGTCATAAACGTTGTATGTAGCATTTTGTTGATTTTGGTTTGTTATTTATGTAACAGCTGTTGGTGCATAATATGTGCACCTCCTCTCCACCTTTGCAGATTTGAACTCCTTCAGTGAAAATATTTCATTAAATCAAGGTTTATTTTATAGTGCGACAGTTGTCTTATTTTCTTAGCCTCTCTGTCTTACTAGAAAGTGTCCTACTTCCAAACTTTTCGATTTATTTACCGCTCTTTAAGTCCAGTCACTACGAAATGCATTCAGTTCGTTCCGCCATCATCCAGACTTGTCACGTCTTTGTCTAACGTAATTACGATATGCGACCCTTCTCTGTAATGAGTTGACTTTTCTTAGAAAAATAAAAATCTATAGCCATAAATCAAGAGGCATCTTCCTAACTTAGTAACTCTCTCTCGTCTCACAGTAAGACCTCGCCCTAAGATCCGATCCACGTTATCAGACCACCTGGTAGGTAACTGTTGACACAACTAACATGGCGTCCGCAGCCAAGTAATTTAATATCGGCCCGATATCACACAAGTTGAGTGTTTTGTAAACTAAAGAGTGAGAGAGACGCCAGGTATACTTTTGTGATTGCACTTGCGCGGAAGGTAAGACTTGAGCTCGAGTGATATAACTATTGTGATTATACATATATGTATGATATATGTATAGTTATTGTGTGTATGTTTTAAGTATACACTTGAAAAGAGGTGCATACACCATATAACTAGGCATAGGTATATTATGTTATTTCTTTTATAATCAGTCTCTTAGGCATAAGAATGTAATAGAGAACTAAGCCCATATTAGTAGGCAAGAGAAAGTTACAAAAAAGTAAACTTTAACATAATATAATAATTAGCGGGGATGAGTTTTGTGCGTCCGACTGCTACCTAAACTTCGACCCGAAACAAATATTTGTATTCCCCACAAATATTTCCGAAAAAGACGCTTGGCAGTAACATCGTTAATTCAAGAGTGGAAAGAAGATCTTAAGTACATTCCCAAGCGGTAAGACACACATACATGATGATAATGAGCTTAGAAGATATAACGGAAAGTACAGCACCAAAATATCGCTGAAGTTCAAAGTACTCTTTCCTTTTAAGATAAGATAAGATTATACAAGAGTTTTTATTATGAAGTTGTCTTCGAAAAACAACTTCATAATAAAGTCTAATTGAAACCACAATACACTGTCAAGTTTTATAAGTAAATATTTATTTAGATTCGATATTCTCACAGAGGCACAAATTTCAATAACAAACTGAATGAGGTCGGCGCAACTATTTGTCGTCGGTTCTGCATACTTACCGGCCGACTTTACAATTGATGGGTCGGCCCACGGGCGACTTGGACTTTGATAAGACTTGGGTATGGCCACGAAATTCAAGAGCTATTAAAGAGAGTGCGTTTTTGAGAATTAAAATGAATTTTCCATACCAACCACTGCATGTCTTTAAAAAATTATTTCATCATTATTTTGTAAGATAGAATAATCTTGGTAGATATAGGCTTATTTTCTGGCAGCCTGGGCGATATCAATACAGGCCGCTAGTTGACAATAAAATTGATTTATGGACACTGTGATTTTTGACATTGCTATTTTTGCTAAGGAAACCGACTGACAGACTAAATTTAATTTTCATCCACGAATTTTTTTTTTTTTTTATATATATTAGCCTACCAAAGTGACTCCACTCCGCCTGATGGTAAGCAGTCAGTGGAATCCAGAAGTGGTGGCCACCATACCAAAACCTATCGTCTTAAACTGCTGATATGGTGGCCTTCGCTATGGCGGCTGGGAATGGGGTTAGGGGAAGGGAATGAGAAAGGTGAGGAAAGAGGAAAGGGGGAAAATTGGGCCTCCGGCACTTTCACTCACCGAACGAAGCGCAGTAGTAAGGATACTGCTACTCTTAAGTCGATCTTCTCTGAGAGGGTAGTACTTCTCCGGACGATCCGGCCCATTCATGCTGAAACCAGCGTGGATCTACTACCGTCAATATAATTGGTATATGGTACAATGCAAGAACTATTTATTTGAACGACTTGTGAGAGTGGGATTTACACCGTGTAAATTAACAAGTTCACTCTGTTCGTCATAACGAATAAAACAATAACAGTAGCAAACTATCAGAAATCTCACGCCTGACGTCAGAATAACAAAAGCACGTGTCTTAAGGCATGAGATTTATATATAGTAACACGTTTCACGCTGTCTTACTAAGCATATAACAAAAATAACATCTGATTCCTTTTACGATTGTAGTAAGAAGTCTTACTTCTGAATACTCTAACGGTTACTGTATTCAGACGTAAGTTAGTGACAAACCTATTACAGCTACTTTCTTAAAACCCAAAAATATTTTGCCATCTCAGCGCCAAGTCGAAATACGGATCTTTTCGGCTTTTTTCATCTGTTCTTTCATCTGACAACAGGTATGATGACTTCAGCTCTATCAATACAGATGGGTACTTTTTATAATTTGTTGAAACGCTCTACTTGTGTATGGTTTCTAAGAAAAGGCAGAGTTATATAAATAATAATAATAATAATAATAATATTTCAACAACTACACACAACGCCATCTAGACCCAAAGTAAGCATATTATATGCTTGTATTATGGGTTCTAGAATACGGATATACATACTTAAATACTTCTTTTTTTTTAAATACATACATATTATAGATAAATTACACCCAGATACAGAACAAATAATCATGCTCATCACACAAAGGTTTGTCCTGGGTGGGGATCGAACCTAAAAAATAATAAATTAATAATAAATCATAGTTTAAGTTTAATAAATCCAGTTTTACAATTAAATGGTCGCATAATTTAATCATTCTTTATCATGATAGTGATTTTTAAGACGAATGTTGTTATTTGAGCATGATTTCACGTTTTATTTTTAACTTTGTCATCATATCAGCCTAAAATTACTTATTACTTAATAACATTTCTGAGCCAATGTTCGTTTTCTTCTGATGATGCGACATACGGTCGCCTTCTACATGCGATCTGTAACTCAAGATTCTTATAAATTTAGGTTATATGCAATGGATAGTTCAGCACTGAATCACTTTTTAGTACGTCTATATTATCGTCTCGAAACTTTTTATAATCGTTATGTAAGCATAAGTAAATAGTTTAAGCATACCAACGTATCTAACACATTGTCTCATGTAACTCCAACGCGTTTCATGTTTAGTTAATGACTATGCAGTCGTAAAAAAAATTATTACTCATCAAAATATGACCTATGAAGGTTGTCGTGTTAATTTTGGTCGTATGATGTGCTAAATAATAGCGAAGTTGTATTTATTGTATTGGTTTTGTGTTTTTTGTTGATATAAGCATTATCTTATTCGCTTACTCGGATTTCTTAAGCAAGAAGTTTTTTTTAACACTTTTCCTAATAATAATTAAAGCATATGAGCTCCATCTTAGAAGCGAAAACTTAACGTAAAACTTTGAATAAAAGTAGTTACCACGTCTGCTGGGAAAACCGTTGATCTTGTCTCTTAATTTGAGGTCCTCAATAATTTATAGCCATATGCCTAACCCTCAGTCTTCGAGAAGCTTCAACAATCTACCTGACAAATCCTTAAAATCACTATTTTTCTACACAACAATATCTAAATCCATCATCACTAAAGAATAACTCACCCAACTACAACTTGCATCAATAATGTCCTCTTACGTAACGGTATGACAAATGATGTTATCTGATTTCGCAATCACAGCGCCCGCCACTACACCGCATCCTTTGAGCTTCCAGTTTCAGGATTCCACGTAACACGCGCTGTAACTTAATATTATGGAGTTGTATTGGCATCACTCGCACCTAATCAACGATAGCTTTAAATTAGTAAGCAACATCGCATTGCGGAGCAGAGACTACACCGCATAATATATTATGATATTCTTATAGAATGATACCAAATGGGTATGAAACGATTTCAAGTCAGAACTAACAGTGGCTTTTTACATATCGATCTTTATTTGAAATCCCGATTTTATGCAATGGATCGTTCAGCGCTGAATCGCTTTTACAATATGTCAATATGTCTGTTATTGATAGCGCTTCAGCGCAGATCAGTTTTCTTCAAAGAAAAACCTTACCTAATGAGATCTTATACGACGTCTATTTTATTAGTTTTTGGTGAAAAGTGTAGTTCTTTGCTGGACTAGTGAATTTTTGCATTTGCTGAATCAAGCATTTCGAAAGATCAATTTTAGTTCTGTAGTCAAGTGTAATTATCATTGTAGATGCCAATATAGTAATCTATGTAACAAAAACAACGTTTATTAAAATATGGAATCATTGCACATTCAATAAGGTTAAGAATACTACAAAACCTGCATATTGATAGCCATGCATACACCAAAAAGCAGTCATTAATAAATTTATAGCCTTTTATTCCCGATTTATAGTTTATTCTGCAAATTGCCACATATAATCGTATGCAGCCGAAATTGCGTCAACGTTGACACGATTTAAAAGCGATCATCTTTGATTGCTAGTAGTAACCACTTCCGTGCCCCGTAAACGCAGTTTTTACGGCCGCGCACGCTTTGAAAGTGCTACATCAATTCTGATTGATTTATCTTATTATTTTAAAACAAAAGACATATTACTTTAATATCTTAAATATCTTTTGACGTTTAATATATCTAGGTTACTTCTTTGTTGTAACACGCGTTCATTAACTATTTGGTAAAGTTTCTGACTGTAATAGAAAGGGCTAGACGATAAAACTATACAACTGCGTAATCATCATCATTCTATCAGCCAAAAGACGTCCACTGCTGAACATAGGCCTTGCCCAATTTTCACCATCGTGGCCGGTCGTTCGCCGCCTACATCTATCGATTGCCCGTCGCCCTTATAAGGTCGTCGGTCCACCTTGTGAGGGGTCTGCCCACGCTGCGTTTTCCGGTTCGTGGTCGCCACTCTAGAACCTTTCTGCCCCAATGGCCGTCAGATCTGCGAGCTATGTGTCCTGCCCATTGCCACTTTTTCCCGTTACTTTGGTTAGCCTGCGGATTTCTTCGTTTATCTAACATAGCCCGCTCCTTCGTCCTCTGAGCGACTTTGAGCCTTCTGACAAGAACCATAGTTAGCGACCACGTCTATGCTCCGTATGATATCACTGGCAACACACTGGTTAAAGACTTTGGGCTGGAGACTGCGTCATCAGGCAACTAAAAATACTCCCCAATTTATGCCTTGAATAAACATCTTTACAGAATTAAACTGTTAGGCAGCTCAGCTCGGAAGACCTACTAGTATTAGCTGCATTTAGAGGTCCTCACTCGTTGTGCCCACTGATCGGTAAAAGATTAGGGGGTTAAGTAACATAGAGTGCGGCCGGCTCATGATAGGCGACCGCATAGTGGTATTCACTTTGAGTTTATCCGTGCTTCGGAGAGCACGTTAAAAGTAGGTTCCCGTTGTTACCAAGTTGATAACAGTCGTTAGGTCAAGTCGGATGTCTCTATGGGCGACCTGAACTAATTACACTAGTTTGACCACTAACCACTCGATATTTGATTTGATTAGCTGCAAAAGGAATGAGACTTCGGGTGTTCGTCTACACAGAACTAGAAAGTATCAGATACATTGCCATCAAAGACATACCGGTTCTAGTAGATATACCTAATAATAAGGAGTTAGGTAAAATAGAAGAAACTGTAACCATGGAGCTGTCAAGGTCCGTAAGTGGTAACAACAGGTGGGATACATGTTCGTCGGTCACTATAGTATATATTAAATAAACAATAACCGCTCAATATACGTAGTGGAAGGAATCTGTAGCATTGATCGTAACCAAATGACTTCACAAATTCCATTTCGTGAAATTTCAATAACAGTTAATAAAATCCTTGTACAAATATTGCTGTGTATAGAATGTTTAAACAATAGCTTCATATCGCTTACGTAATCGCTAACTCTGTAGCCCGTTTATCCGCTTTGCAAGTTCCCATCCGATATAACTCCGCCGGTCCAGTTGTACAGTTGCTGGTAGCAGTGCCACGGGCGTTTTTCATATATTTACGACTGCGATGCAACTGTCGTACGAAAGAATTACGCCTTAAGCTCATACAGTAATCTACAGAAAAATCGCTTGTATTGTATGTACATATAGGTCCAGTTTTGCGGAATTTGTGTTACAGTGTACGGTGTTATTGATTAGCAAGTCAGAATATAATCCGGCTGGTCGAGAGCAGTTACAGCCGCGAACAGTGCGAAAAGCGTGAAAAGTTGATGGTGTTTTCACCGCCCTGTCACTTGAAATACCAAATTGGCTTTAATAAAACATTTTTTGTTGTATATGAGTTTTGTTGATGATTGTACTTTGTTGGTGTGTGCAATATTCAGGTGTTGTGGATTGTATCTAATTGTACCTATTGACACGAGTTGAGTTGTCCGATTTTTGAAGTTTACCAGTCGTTTCATTTTACGAGGGCAGTTATAGGATGGTTCTTCTTCTTGATGATGGAAACCAGACCTTATGTACTCGTAATATAATATATCGTATACCTGTACATAAATGTGAAATCATAAAAGAAAATTAACTATTTCCCTTCCATTGTGTAACAATATAGAAATAATTCACGTCTACTTATTTCTTTAAAATATTTTTATCTAAATGGTAACCTTCACACCTAACGTTAAGTATTATTGTACTCCTACAGTGGCCTGTTTAAGAAGTGCCAATGAGCACTGTTTTGTTACTCTAAGGTCGAGTTATCGCATCGATACTAATAAAATAGACACGACATGTATGTACGTATGTCTGCCACTAATATATGTAAGCAAACATTGAAATTTAAGGTAAATATAGCTATTTTCGCTGCATAATAAAACATTAAGGAAAGAATCAGTATACTATTCCAATAAACAATATTTGCCATCGCGAATCACGAAGTATGGAAAATAGATTTATTCCCATCTTCCTTCACATGTCTGCCTCCCTTCCGACTCTTTAACTCCACAATAAAATAAAAAATATCCACCCTGGGCCCTGGCCCTGGCTTGGGTGGTACAGTGTGGATGACTGCCGTGTCGATGCAGATTCTATAAACAACCCTACCGAGAACCCCTCTTAACAAGGGGGGGACATATGAAACTTTTTTTTCCATCTGTCACTCTAGGGGGACAAACCATAAATATTTGTTCTGAGTTTGGGTGTGATTATTATATTACGAAACAAAAGTACAATCAAATATACGCAACAAATAATTAACAAATTAAGTAAAAACTTGTTTAAATTTATGGCATAGATGTGTTTTTAACAGAGCAGAATCACTTTAGGTACTACAATGCTATAATTTTGCGTCTACTTACATTCAAATAGTGAGGAAGCACCTTGACACCATTGCTTTGTCCTAGCCTCTCCTTAGCTAATATTATTGACTATTTATATAATAGTGTTTACGAGTATTAAAATTACCAAGTTTCAGTTAAATATACTGTCATTTTCCTTATTTATACGTGAATAGCTATATGCACAGTGGCTTTATCCGTGTTAAATTACGTCTTTGGTTGCTGTTTCGCTTCTATGGATCGGCGAGATGTTAAAAAGCCTATATCCTTCCCTAAGAATTGTGCTATTAAATGCAATAAGCAGGAAAGATTAGCGCGAAACTGTGAAAAAGGATTAGCACGTTCAAATAAACAAACTCCT
This sequence comes from Parascotia fuliginaria, assembly GCA_963082885.1. NCBI lineage: Eukaryota > Metazoa > Arthropoda > Insecta > Lepidoptera > Erebidae > Parascotia > Parascotia fuliginaria. Next base: position 17,122,136 of record OY720177.1, read on the forward strand.
CAAATAAGACGTTCTTTACTAGTAGCATCTATTCATAATAATACTGCGTCGTTTATTAAACTTTCTTCTTTTATCTCCGAGTCTTTTACATGGCGATAAATGCATGCATGCAACGATAAATCTGACAATTAAGGGCACTTTTCGTGGTAAACTCGTAGATGGATAACTATTTTAAATAATTATGCGATTTGGACCTCGAAGAACACGTTGGGAGGATTTTTTTACGTAACACTTCTTTTATTAAATAACTTACTAGCTGTTGCTCGCAGCTCCACCCGCGTTAATGTCGGTTATATCACCGTTTACATTGACGATTTTCCATGCAAACTGTCATCCCCTATTTCAACCCCTTGAAGCCATTTTTCGCGATAAAAGATAGCCTATGTTGTTTCCCGAGGTCTAATCTTTGTACCAAATTTCATCAAAATCGGTTCAGTGGTTTAGGCATGAAAAAGACAGACAGACAGACAGAGTTATTTTTGCATTTATAATATTAGTATGGATAACGGCCGTCCATCCATAAAATACCTACTGCAAAGATTACCTGTCATTACTCACTGAATGTATTTACGCGGACAATTGCCTTCTACAACGCGTATAATCTATGTATTAAATAACAAAGAGTGGATTGTACGCCTCTTGTAGGTTCTTTGCGATACAAACTCGATTTTTCTCCTCCATTAATTTCCTTATTGTGCACGTAATTCATACCTGCTCTGTGATATGGTGTGTTCCTATCGGTATTTAATTATAGATGCTTTATTTTATTTATATTTTCAATGCAAATTGGAATTTGATACGACTACTGAACATAGACTTACTCCATTCACTACCGGGACCTACTCCAAACATTGAAGGATTTTCACTATAAACTTTACGTTTGGCAGGTGGATCACGAAATGCTGCTGCCTGTCATGTGTCGTCATTTTTCTGCCGATTTCTTATGTGATCTTGATCGTTATTATACAATTAGCTGATTACGTTAGTGAAATAAACGGCTTATTTAGAATCGCTGTTGTAATGCATTAGTCGTCTCTTTTTGAAATAAAAAATTATTCCGATATGGATAAAGTATCTTTAGTTAATTATAGAAAACAATGTTTATTATTTTTTTCTCGCTTAATCTAAGCCGTTAATCAATTAATGGCAATACCTCTCGGCCTAAAAGAAATAACGGTTAAAATTATATTACAACGCTTAGCAATTTGTCTTCTTTACTCAAAACAAATTATCATAATGTCATCGTCAGCTGCTGTCTGATAAAAATTTAAGATTTCACCACAAAAAGCCGACGAGAAAAGTCGCTATATTTTATTTTATTTTTAACCTTTGACAAGAAATCCGGCAGAAGATAAATTTGTCTTATTTTATTATATAGCCACTCTACTCTTTTATTGTCGTTTCCGTTTTACGGCAATCGAAAAAGTTTTATATTAAAAAAGCCGATTTTACTATACTGTCTTTCGTTAAAAGGAAAAAGATGTTAGCTAAAAACTAACTCATATGTTTTATATAACTATACAGGCATGGTAAATTAAAATGTCAATAAAACTATCCTAAATCCATGTAAATATGTCTCAAAATGTGCTGTTTATCTGTTACAACATTTAACGTGGAATTAATGTGTGTTGTTATGGGTTAGTGGCTACGGTATTTGTCTCATACAAATTTATTTTATCCAATAGACTTTAGATATTAAGATCATATTAAGACCAACCCATCTATTAGACAGTCAAAATAAATATACTAAAATGCAAATTGCAATTGCAAATCGTTGACAAATCACATTTGATTCAACGTTAAATAGAATTTAACACCGACATAAACCTTGACTATATTATGTACTCGGAACTCGACAGACGATTGCACGTCATTACCGTTCAGAAGTGGAGTGTCTCCGCTTGAAAACAATAATAGGGTGCATTCATCCGTGCCAAGAGAAGTACACCATTTACGTGCCGCAGTGTCTTTCAATATAATGCCGACCCACATACGAGTCTGTTGCAGACACTCGATTATAAGTTGCATCGATGCACGCGATCGCTCGATTTATGATACGTATCGATTTGACAATTAATTGTAGTATTAGGTCTCTTTGTAGTTGTTAGTGAGTGTAGGTTATAACGAGATATCTCGCTGAAATCGAATCGACACTGTGTGGGATACTTAAAGTTTATTTACAGAAGATCCTAGATAAAAATATCCGTGAGGTATAGATATTGATAATGAAAAGTTTTCTGAAAGTGTAAATACAGTGTTTTGCATTTTCTCCTAATATTTTACTCCTTAATAATGAAAGCTAGTGTACAGTAACCTAGGCGTTACATGTGTTTAGTCACGCATGCGGGTTTGACCCTCATGTATGTTATCGCATAGTACAAAAATGTTACAACTTGCGAATTGTATTTAGAAAGAAAAAATATTTATTCAGGACTAGCACAAACATTTTGCATTTGAAGTGCGAAGAAAGATGAATTATTTCTTCGACAGTTCCAATAAATAAAAGAACTGGCCTGTATTATGGAAATTAAATATAAACACGTGCGATGTAACATTATTAATAAAATAAGTGTACATATGTATCATGATGTAGGTAAGCTACTGTAAAAAATATTTAAGAACTATATTTTATTAGTCTACTGGTATTAAAAACTGAACTATGTATTAGTTGTGTGACAACCCACTACACATGCCGCGTTAATCTTTTTATCCGTTTTACAACATTCTCAATATAAAAGACAGTTTCAGGCCACACGCCATTTCCGACCAATTCCTTTAAATTATACGCGAAACCAAAACTATGCAGTACGGAATGATGATGACATGAATTCTTCCAGTTTCTTCACTAATAATAAAAAAGGCCTATACAGACCAAACAATGAGTAATATCGATCGTGTTCCACTAAAATAAAGCTGAAATTAAACTGCAGCTAACAGGTGTCTTACACATTACACACCCGGTCGTAATGTATTAGACATCAATGAAAATATTTTGTTATAAATAGTCCAAATGTTACGAGAATGTATTACTGATATTTCAGTGTGGCGTCGATGTCGTAAAATAGAAATATACCCTGTGAAATGCATTTCATAAGTGTTGTATGTTTTTACAAGACGTATGTGAGAAATAGCTAGATTTTATTGCGCAACAGAAACAGAGATCGAGACCTAAGATGTAATAGGGAAATCGTGAGAAATTTGTTCCATCTTCGGTGGTTGACTGCAATTACTGTATAGCGAAACAAACACGTATCTTCTTTTCTGTCACGTACGAGTAGCTTTGGAACGAACTGCCTACTCCAGTTCTTAAACAGTACGACATGTCCTTTTTAAAAGAAGATGTGAGAGTATTAATCTATAATAGGCAACGGCTTCACTAAACCAGACTAATAAGAATATAATCATTACGTATTTAATCTAAATAAAAGTTTTATTTATTTTAAATTGTTATAAATAATACTGGTGAGGCGTGAAATATAAATTTATCATAATTAATGATGTATTTTATATTTTAAATGCATGCAATTGAGGATTGGTATTAATCGGATGTAATAAGGAAAACCCAATAATAATGTACTAGCGAACCATTTGAATCGTGACGCATTTTGCTGATATTTCACTTGAAACTATCATACTTATAAGATCTACCGTAAGTTATGCACTTAGAACATTAATATAGCACCATTGTACTCAGTAAAATGTCAATGTCTAATAAAATGATAACAAGCGCGTTGCTAAGGAAATCAGTCTTCAGGCGAATTTCAAACTACTTGCATTTAGATGAATTGGCAGTGAGCATGGTGGGTCGTGATTCACTTGGTTCGATAGTACCTACAGACAGAATAAGGTCATCAAGTCGTAGAATATTATTTTGATCCCACAGTGCATTCACTTTCTAAAAATTTACCAAACGAATTGAAAATCTCCTCCTTTTTAACTAGGTTAATAAAATAACAACTTTGTGAAAACTGCAATAAATTACAAATAGAAATAGAGCATGCGGGTTGGACCCGCGTCCCGCATGCGTACAATTAATTATACAAAATTTTGAAACATGATGCATATTATTATAATGATTAGAAAGCCAGAAACCACCAGTAGCCCGTAATAACTTGCCCTGGGTATTGAAAAATAATTAATAGTCGATTTTTGTTTCGTCGTTCACAATACTATTGCTATTTCCTTGCTTAGTGGCGGCGGTGGCACCGTAAAAAGATTGTATGAGTTAAATTACCTAACTGCGATTCTACTTAATGTATTCGTAGAATTCTAAAAGAAGAAAATAATCTGTATATTTTGACACTAGACGTCCGCCCTCGCTTTGCTTGGGTATCAAAAGTTTCATTCGGTCTCACAACAAACTCCTATGGAAAATATCTCTGAATGTCTGAAAAATATGTTAAACAATAAAATACAGCCTATGTTACTCGTCCTATTTGTAGCTTTCTAAAGATGAAAGATTTTTTTAAATCAGTTATGTAGATCTTGAGTTGAATCGGAACAAACAAACAAACATACAAAAAATCAACTCTTTTCTCTTTTTAATATTAGTTTAGATTTAGCGTTTGACATTTAAATCAAGTACTCAAACTAAACAAAAGAGACTATACAAACGATCGGATAATATTAGGCGTAAGTAGATGAGTCTCTTTGTCTGCTACTCTGATATTTTAAGAACCTATTTATTGAATAGTCTTATTTTGCAGACAATAGGCAGATAGTATTTCTGAGATGTCCACAAGAAATTAATGGGTACGCTAAGCAACTCAACGGATCATTGCTATTCGTAGCGTAATTCAGGTCGGTATTTTGGTATTTAAATTAAGTTGCATCATCATGAAGGATCAGTATCAAAAAAATAATTCAAATAATTTTCATCGACTCTACTTTATCTATGATTTTTCTTTCTTCTTTTAAAACTAAACTACACCACACAAGGGAAAAAACCTGTATGGCAACGTCTTTCTATTAATAAAATAATACTGATAAATTCTTATTTATAGCTTCAATCTGTAAATAAAATCAAATAGTGCGCTTCACAATAAATTTATGAGAGTTACACAAAAGTGTTCAATGATAGATTTGCCATAGTATTTTTCCAAAACATGAGTATAAATATTAATTACCATACGACAGGTAACTTGATAAATCACGTAATACCTCGTGTTCGACGGTGATATTTTTACCTTATGGAAACGAAAGTCTAGAACGTGGCGCAAGACGAAGCAAAAAAGTATTATCGATTGTTAGGTATCACGGCATGGAATAATCTGTGACACGCCAATAACAAGAATGTTCTAGATTTTAAAGACATCTTACGTTATCTATATTGGCCAAATGGAACAAGTCTTGCTTTTACCTTTGTTAACTAACAAACTATTTATGCATATTAATATGTTATTTACTATTACTGCTAGCCTGCATTGTTCCACTGCTGCGCTATGGCCTTCCCCATGTCGTCCTCCATACTATTTAATGCATAGCCGTTGTTGACAATTTGGTGTTTGTTCGCTCATCTCGCCATCTTTTCCTTTTATGTAATTTGTTTTGAGAAACATATTAATGTTTCCCGTCAGCTGAGTGACATAGTTTAGTTTTCTATCTACATAACTATCAGAGAGAAATACATTATCTATTAATGTAATTTATAACAATGCAAGCTTTTTCTTTACTGCGTAGGTACGCTGACTATATTATTCGAAATATTGCAATAAACAGCCGTCACATTGCATGTTTGCCTTTTGAATAAATTAACTTTGAATACTTACCGAAGGTTTTTGAACGCATATTTAAATTTCATTCACATACCTTTACAAAAAGTTTTATATTAGTTTACTACCTATTTAAAAAACTAAATCGGGATGATATGCGCGAAGTATTTATGCAAAAAAATATTTCATAGTAATTAGGCAACATAATGAATTCTTTAAAAATTAACGAAAAAAATACGTTCTAAGTATATTTAAAAACTGCTAATAGTTTTTAAATATACTTAGTACTAGTTATGGTAGGTAATTATTTTTTTACAGTAATAGTTTGTTTTCTTGTTAACAGCCAAGTTAAATTTTTAAAATAAATAAGTGCGTTTAAGATTAAATGACCCTTCAAATTTAATATTTATGTTAAACACTCGACCTTAATAGGGTAGGTGTAATGATAATAGTTTTATGTTAAGTGCCATCTAAGAAAAGGTGAACTGTTTACTTACAGAGTAAATTGTGCAATGCGTTCTTTTGAATTGCTATTTGAATATTACCAATTTAAAAAAAAAACTTATCTCGTCATAATAATAATAATGATAAAAACGAACTTCTGTGAGGAAAGTAATTTGTTTTAAGCTTCTTGGTCAATTTATACTTGGTAGGTATAATTGTTTATTAAGTACATAATTTTTGTTAGAAAATATCGCCAGATATGACCAGAGATATTTTAAGTAACTACTCACCTACGTAAAATCCAATTCGAAGTTCCATGAGGTCTGAAATTTTAATTCGTGAATTTGTTTGACCTTAGGCATTTATTGACATAGGTTCTTTAGAAAGAGAAACGATAACAATTCTAAGAGGCTTCTCTAGTTATCGCTACTTATTCAATAAGACTAATAAATGTACCTAAACAGATACTCGTGTATTGTAGGTTTACCTCTACCTTATAATCTGTTGATTTTGGTATATTGTGACTATAGAATTGTATTAGTATTGATTTGTTGTCGTGTTTGTGTTTATTACAATAAATATTTTATACGTATTGACGTGTGCATACTGTCATCAGTGGTTTATTTTGTTTATAATAATTTTCCTTAGTTAATCATGTTTAGGTAGAAGATTGTTTTTATTATTAAGTGTGGTTTAACGCTTTGTAGGATTTTATGTTGTACTGTTGTCCTTAATGTACTTCCTTATGTGCAAAAAGGGTTTACTTTATTAAATATAAGTAACTCATTTGTAAATTTTTTTTAAAGTTAGTCTTCGCGGCCAAAAAATGATCGTCTTCATTCGAAATTCAAAAAAATCCACAGACAATCAGTCTTTTACATTTTGTCGTAAATATTGTTCTATTCGGCCAGTACCGCTCCAACTGCACTACCGTGTTATTGCTATACTCATGAATGCCACTCTTATGAATGTGACACAGTTGAGTGGGCAGCTTTACGTTCGACTCGTGAGTCGTGCGCGGGGTGTTGGCAAGGCTGCGCTAATTGTGACGGAAGGTCTACGCGCACCGTATCGCCGCGGCAAGTACTTAGCATTATACAATAATTTGCGCCTCGTAAACAAGATGTGCATTAAATTGCTTAGAAACGTTTTGATTTATAGATTTAATATGTCCTTGTTCACACATAACTTCACATAAGTTAGTTTTTTATTCAAATTTTTTAATTGAATTTAGTACAAATATTTATGGCATAAAATATGTAAAGGTTACAAAGGTTAAATTATACAAAGGTTAGCTGGCTCGCGTCATAGTAAGTAGCTAAACATAGTGTTGACGCTTGTAATACCACATCACTTACTGCTCATTGTCCATCGGCTCTATAAAAAATAAGCCATGGACCAAAATCCCCTCTGCTTACAATAGGTAGGTACCCAAGCAACAAAAACAAAACACTACAAAAGTAATGTTATTTTAACTGTGGTAGAGGTACTACACTAGTTGAAACGCGCCAATTTAAATAAAGACCACCATGTAATAAAACATCGTCAGCATGTTTTACTTGTGTGATACTTATTTAAAACGAAAACAAATGACATAAAATAAAGTCACCGCGTCTATTGTTTCGATTGCAAGTTCAAATGTCATTTTCTGTTACTTGGTCCAGTTCTCATGTAACCGCAAAGATAATAAGTATAACAACTGTTATTATTATATAATGACAGTTTTGAAGTACCTATATTTAGCTACCGACTTATAGTGCGTTATGTGATGTAACTTCCTTGCACAGATAAGGTAGCTTCTTTTTTAAAATATGCGATTACGTAGCTGGTGCCCTGGTAAAGGTGGCGAGCAACCGATGGATGAAAATTCAGGACCTTTGAAAGTGGACGCTCGGGCAAGGCTTATGTCCAGAGATAGACGCCCTCCGGCTGAAATGATGAAAACGTGACTATCACACTATAAATTCAAACTAAGTCCAATTATCTACTCAAATCTTAACATTTAGTTAGATTTAAGTATTTCTGGAGTCGAAATGGCCACGTGGATAAGGCACCTGAGGCCCTAGACAAGTGTCAAAGATTTCTATTCTATTCATAGAATAGATAAAAAAAATTATGAGATTGACATAAGCGCTGGCGTTAGCTTATGTCAATCCAATACATTTTTGAATCTCCTCTATGAATAAAATAGAAACCTTTCCCACTTGTATAGGGCCTCTGATTCGTAAACACGAGGTAGTGGGTTCGAATCCGGGCAAGTACCAATGTGTACTTTCTATGTTTATCTTGGACATTTCTGTCTGACGGTGAAGGAAAACGTGAGGAAACCTGGACTTAAAAGTCTGAAATTGCCAATCCGTCTTGAGCAAGCGTGGTGATTAATGCTTATTCCTTCTCTATGTGAGAACAGGTCTTTGCCCTGCAGTGGGACAGTAAGCAGGCTGGTATTATAAGTATTTCTGAAAAATCATTAATAATGTGACAGAGATCGTATGAGATTTAAGAACCTGTCAAGTTTCAGTAACGTTTTATTATTTGGAAAATATTGCCTCTGGCAACATCTACAGCCTAATAACCAAATCTCTGAACAGAAACTAGAACTATAGAACACAAGTTAGAAATTTGTTATTTAAAGAGATCGACCTATCTATTTAGTGACAACCTTCATCATGAAGTTTTGCAATCCCAAGGGCTACCGTGACTTTAGTACTTTGCTTAAACTTTCCCGAGCGTTTAGCTCGGGAAACACCACAGTATATACATTTAAGGAATTACACATAGGTATATTGTACTTGGAAGATAGAACGGTGAATGATATCTTATCCAGAGTTTTCTTTGGTTTTTTTATAAAATATTATCATCGCCTCAGCCCTAAGATGTTCAGTGCTGAACATAAGTTTTACTCATTTATTACCAAAGAAGTAGGTACTTTGGAAAATCATCACTACGATGGGCAATTTTATCGCTTAGAGCAATCCATTCCAAGCAATCTAGACAGCTAGTGTTGTGATCCTTAGATAATAGATCAACGCTATTATCATACCTAGACAGATTATTTTGAGCTAGACGCCTATTAATAGAAAGTTTTCTGCTAAGTTTTAAACTAGCTTTAAGTATAAAAGATTCATACTTACTAAATTAAATTTTAGCATATCATTAATTCGTAATCAGCTATTAATCTCAACAACCATGCTAGGTACAAAAAGCAAATAAAAATAACATTAACAAGCAATGAGCTAATAACAGGTAAACTAATCAAAGGTCATCCTCGCGCGCGCTAGTGAAATCAACGAAAAGTTACAATTAGCATCTTGTAGCGACAATTATTTGAAAGACCTTATTCATTGACGCTTGTATTTGAAAGTAGAAATGTATACCGTAATATAATCACCGATGGATTGAATATTAATAAATTTTGTAAGTCAAATAATTTAGATTCATAATACGACCTTGGTGCTAGCGAACTGTATAAATAGGGTTAAGGATAGTAAAACAATGATGTCGTAAGTTTTAATAGTTTCAAAAATGGCCAGTTTAATTGTCAGTTTTATCTGTAGTTAGTGACTAGATGTTGAAATGAAATGAAATGAAATTAAAATGAAAAATGTTAGTTGTTATGTTTTAGTGGTTATGCCAACTATTTTTTATGGATATAACTGACATAGGTACGGCGAAGTAAAACATTGTGAGGAACGCTTGTATCGTCTGGTGGTCTCGTGCTTCACCTGGATGTTGCGTGAGGTATCTACTACTATCGCTACTTATCTGCGGCGGTGATGCCTTAGGTTTTAAAGCGTGTTCTTTTTAAACTTTTCGTTGCGTTAGAGCAACGACGTTTAGTCGCGATGCTGTCACTGGCTGTGTACCTTCGCCCAGATTCAGTATCAGAATTCAAACGCGACTGATGCGCGACAGTAGCGATGCGGCGCGCGTTTTGTAAACGCGCGACAGGATCGGTTGGTGGCTCGTGTACCAATGTTATCAATAATTATACACTGTTTTTTTTTCTAATTGCTATTGCTTTGGTATTAAGTACGTACCTACGGTACTTGTTTTATTAGGCTAACGGAAGCGAGATCGATGGCCTAACCTAGATGTGGCTGATCCCCAAAATAACTTGAACACATTTTAGTGTTTATCCATTTTAGTCATGTAATGCATTTTCAGTTTACAAAATAACCTTCGATCAGTCATATCTATATGAATATGTACTTAAACTTAATATTGAAAATACTAATACCTACTTACCAGTAATGGCATTAACATAATTTTGATTTGCAATTTTGCATTTACAATTTAATTCTGTAAATCCATTTTCAGAAAACAATTTACTATTTGACTGCTATTATTAAATGTAATGCAAAACGTTAAATTGCAGTTTAGTTAAAAACGTTTATCGTAAATATTACACATAAAATGTAAATAATTGGTAATTATTATGTGTAAATAAGGATTATAATATTACTATGTTAAAGGTGATAAGTGGAAATAAAAGGATTATAATATTAGAAAAGATAAAAAAAGGATACTTCATTAAATTTGTCAATTATTCATTATTTTTTTAAACGTTTTTTTTAATAAAGTACTTATTAATTACTATATTTTTACGACTTCATTTTTAAATTTGAAATTGAATACAAATAGAATTCAAAATCGTATTCTATTGCCTCACGACTGACGTCATTGTTTATTTTTGTTGGTTAAGCTAAGGTATTAAGAAATCAGCCAAAAGCATAATCAACGAAATGAAACAAAAAGTAAAGCTGATTCGTAAAATTTTTGGGTAGTTAGATTATGAATACAAAGTTTAATATTGTTAATGGGAAGCTTTTAAAATAAATTGTTTTGGCTGCTGCGCATAGAAATATCAAATTTTACTTTTCTTTAAAGTATTTTAACAACAATCTTGCCTCATGCGGAGATGAAAATTAAAGTGAAGAGTGTGTGAGTGTGTGTCTATATATTTAATTTTAATAACGTTTCCTTTTTCTTTAAGACTTTTTTTTAGTCTAGCGAGCGTGTGGTTTGTGCAAATCTTAGACGAACTTAATATCGACTAAATAAACCTATTTACATAGGCATTAAAAAAATTAAACATTCAAACTTTCAAACCAAGTTCCGAAGTATTGAGAGTGTGTTGCCTTTGTGCATTATTGTAACAATTACTGTAAACTTATTCAAAAACCGAACTACTTTTTTATTTGAGTCTGCTGGACAAGAAATGGTGACTATGAGTTTTATAATAAATAATAACTCGATAGCATATTATTGATTATGTTCAATAAAAAATACCATTGAATATATCTTTTGTGCATCATATGATTTAATAAAGCCAAGCAATATTTAAATCTCAAACCGATTTATTCACGTGGCTATTTAGACTTTTTGTAACTGGATTTGTGAATTTCAACCCACTTGATGACAGTCGTTTTAATCACGTCTCTGACGCAGCGTAAAGACGCCTATCTACGTGAAACCCCACGTAATTCAAGACGTCATTTTCGTCGATGTCGCTCGACGTAATAGTTCTTTTTGTAAAATGCGATCTATATTAATTTGTATTTATTTTAAGATATCTCATAAAATTAGGTGTATATTATTTAAATATCAACAGCACTTAGGACGACATGGCTAAAACTTGTAGCTGGAAAAAGGCTAGGATAATTTGAATGTTCAATAATATAAATACAATCCCTGTGTAGAGAACAAAAGGAAATACATAGACAACGAGTCTTCTAGCGCGAGTTAATATGTACATATTGTATGCGTATTTTTACCATTGAACCATGAAAAAATCACTATTATTATTAATAATGTAACTTTTTTGTTATTTTACGAGAACTAATCAGGATTACATTAATAAATGTCTATATTAAATTGTTACTTTAAAGTTTACAAAAGCCTTAATGTTAATTTTAGAATATAAAATACTTAAGATGTATAATTACTTTATTATAGTGGAAATTAAATCAAAGTAAAATATAAAATGTATAGAAATTAAATATTATTTTTTTATTAAGACAGGCAAAAAAACGTATTTACAGAACAATGTACCTACGCGCTTGACAAGTCCCACATGGTGGAGGATATAACTTTTATTCATTTAAATCACGAAGGGTTTATAAAAATATAAAAAACCTACTGCACGAAATTCAAACTTTACGATGAATAATACAGTTTTGAATGCACCTACATATATGAGAACAACAAGTTTAAATATAAAGAATAAAAATTATTGTTGTGTTCAAATACTTGAACAACATTCACAGTGAATGTGAAATTACACAAAAATAAATAATAAATAAACCGATGCGATGACAGTGCGGAAGCTCCAACGTAATTTCACTCGCGTGTTGTATCTAAATTGTGTCGCTGATTTACCAGTAATATTGTCACCCTACACGCACAATGTAATGCACGAGGGTGTAATAATTTACTATTCACTCACACATGTTGAATTGAACTCAAACAGGAACATTTCACGGCTTAATATCGGCAATAACAGCAACTTTTTCATTTTCCCCTCCCCCTTTTCCCCCACACTCTGTAATTTCCCCAGTCCCGAATTATAAGCTCATGAATCATTGCCTATGTAGTATCGTTTTTTGTCCAACTGTGTGTGTGCCTTAAAATTCGAAATTCGAAAGGTTTATTAGCAGCGTCAGTTTTGAATTGAAACTGTGTTACTCTGAGTTTCTGTGTTCAATGACTCCGAATATAAATTGTATTGTGTCGTTTACTTTATAAAGGGATGCAACTCTTTTTTCCTTTGCTTGTCGCCATTTGTACTCACCTAATAAAAAAAAGTTTTCTTCTGTCGTTGCGCTGGTTTTTTGAGTTGCTTTGAGTGTAGTGTAAGAGTTTAAAATTGTCAAACATGTTTATTAGAGAATGCACGCGTGTAACTTACACTGTATGTAAATACTGGGTCCATCCCCTTATATCGGATCGAGCGCACAACGCGGACTAAAGGCCCCCATGTGCGTTGCTTCGCCTAGTTACAAGAGCGCTATTTTTTCGGGGACTCCCCCGTACTTTTGTCTGGTCCGCTCCCTGCATGCCCTCAGTTATTCGGGCGACTTTTTGTACGCGGTACTTTTAATCCCTCGTTTGCGTTACTCGATACAGTTGTAAGCGATCTATTTTAGCGGATAAAAAAGTACGCGGACAAAAATCCCTCGTCTGCGCATACCTTAAGTATAAGTATTTATTTGCGACAGATACTGGTTTTGGTAGCAATGAAATCTGTTTATGCATCGATAAATTGTCGAGTCGTCTCACGTAGTATTTGTATGTCTTCTCAGGAATGTTCCCATGACTGTTTGGTTTACATAATGGTTTTTGTTGTTGTTGAATTAGGTATACAAGATTGGTGTCACATTTCAGCAGAGTTTTTAAATAAAGTTTCAGTAAATAGTTAGGTATACATATAAAAGTAAAAATATGTACGTATAGGAATCCAATCCATGAAACTTTTACAATTCAAGTAACCTTAGTGTAACCACTAAAGACAACTTAAGTACACAAATCGCAGCTTCAATAAAGTCAATATAAGAAGTAAATAACAATACATCTGTACCATAAGCCTTTATACACACAGCTCTTCTAAAGCTCTCGCAAGACTGAAGATACGACGGAGCATAACAAACTTTTTCGAACAAACACACTAGCATAATTTGTAAGTGCGGCGAGTGTAGACTACGCGGCTTCGCTACCGTTCTACTTGGTTTGAGAGTGGGACTTAGGCGTGATACATTGTATACGATTTTACGATATTATATTAAGACAGTGAACATTTTTCGCCTGAAATTATGATGTGCTATATAGTCTTGCAAGTTGCTGCTTCTGAACTCCCCTATAAGGCAAAATAGAATGAATTTAATAAACAAAAATATAGAAATCAGGATGGTACCTACCTATGTATCTATGTCTATATTCAACAAAGTCGTCGATTCGTCGATCAACGTCGACGATCAAAATGTTAGATTTGCCAGTAGACTCCGCCTCACGACTTTTCAAAATGAACATAATGAAAGCTTGAAAAAGACACATTTGTAATGCTCGGTTTTGAATCATCAATCTCATTCATAAGACTCAGCTACCTTAATCATTAGGCCATCACGCCCATCACGGCTAAGTCTAAAGTTACCTAAATCGTATTATACAAACCACGCCGACGCCACCGCCAGTCTGCTCCGAAACTTACGCGCAGACGTAATTCGTCATGACATGGAACGACGCACGCTGTCAACGGATCAAATTATACCAATATATCTTACGCCTCACACGTAGATCTTATCTCTACACCATAAGTATTATATTACAGCGTTTCATCAGTACAGACTACCGTGGTATATATTTATTAAGACGTTTCTACTGCTCCCTTAACTATTAATATCAAAATGTTTATTTCAGCGCTTTTTCATATTTGTTTTATGCCGTTTTGAAAGTATGTTAAAAGGTCGCCTTCAAACTATTAAGAAAACATTTGGATCTTTCACGTAACATGTTAAGATTAGACGAATCATTCATAGAATATTATTTCTAGAAATATCAAAGTTTGTATTAAACTCGCACGTATTTTTTACACCTATAGTTATGTGCGTATGCTTTTCTAATATAAAGTGAAAAACGCCTTATAGACCTTAGAAACACTAACAGAACAGTTGACTGTACTTACAACTGCCTCTGCCATGCCAGCCATGTATAAAAAAGAAGATAACACTGTACTTGCGAACATAATATTTCCTGCTAGTACTTAACGCAATATTTTCTTTACATAATTCATATTTTACACGAACAAAGCTATTGATCAATCCGCTTAACCAAACATACAGTCCTAGTCCTAGTTCCAATGAAACAGAACACAGATTTACATTATTCTAATAAAATGTACAATCAACAGTAACGTAAGTTTAAGCAACGAGATTTGAAAGCAGCAGTACTTACATCAGGACTTATGACCCAACTTAAGGGTTATTTACACAAGTGAGACAACTGTCAACCGCACGATGCGACGAGGCAGAATCAAGTCGAGCTCGCTACTGCAGACTGTGTGCTCATGACACCGTATCTTACGCGCGTACTATTGATTGCAGATAGCACAAATGTCTGGTAATCTGCTAGTAGATTTGCCATAACTGATATTATTGAAAATGTTTGGTAGCCTGTGTTTTTACTAAGAGTTGGCTAGCCTTCAAATTTTTATACCTGTGTGTGTTTTCAAAAGTTACCATCAGCAGCACACCCGTTTTCTTTTCACCAGTGGAAGCGACTCAAACTAGACTACGCCAGGGTTACAACCTAGATATTTTACCTTATAATTATAGTACTTATAGGATATGAAACGTCCGATTTAATTTATGGATTTTACTAGAACGCATGTGGCACTACAAGTCATACGCGACGTTTAACAAAATAAAAACGGATGATTGAATACAATCCTACGCATACGTAAACTCAGAAAAAAAAACATTCACAAACAAACAACAAAATTGAGATTGAAAGATCTCAAGAGACAGTTATAACAACCGTATCTACTAATGACGTTTTGTAAATCTCGATTAGATACATTTTTCGGTACCCTGAAGTGCCGATACCGGCTCTATTGGTAGACTAAGTAGTATATTAAGTATATTTTCTTATTATGATGGCAGCATAAAACACTAAAGCATAGATTAGGCAATTGTGCACCAGATGCAACTCTGACTGATCTCCTACTGAGAGACCAATGGGTAATATAGGGGCCGAAGCTACAACTTTTGTTCCGAGGGACGAATATTACTACTAGCCAACTTCACGACACTTCTTTACGAAGTAGCCGAATGTTTATCATTGGTCCATTTAGAAAGTGATCGCATGGTGATACTGATAAGTAACCATTTAATTATATGTAGAAAACAAAATCGCACTCTATTACCTACTTCTCACCAAGGATTCACTAAATCGATACATCAACAATGTCCTGCTATTTGTATCACAGACATACATTAGCTCACAATATGTTGGCTTGGTACATTCACAATGGCGCAGATTTTGTTAAGCTTCAATGTATATATTTTTACGATTTAAGATAGGTATTACTGTACAGCATGAAGGTGCGGCTGGTTAATTGGTTTCATATTTTAAAACTAAAAAGGAGACCAATACAATGATGAGTATCATACATCCAATACTACATCTCTTGTCCAAACGAATGAAAACTATTAGAATTCTTATTTATATAATTTTGCTGGCCCCGACTTTGATGGAATTATTTTACTTTTGAAGATCAGCTTTCACACAAACTCAAATAATATTCGCATTCTTTTTTAAATAGTGGTAGCGTCGTACGCGCTCTATGGAAAACATTTCTATTCTATTTTTATGCAGTCAGTGTTTATTTCATAACTAAGTTTAATGTCTTTTTCGCCCTATTTCATTAGTTCCTCATAAATAAATGCATTTCGATTTATAAAAAATGTTGGAATTAAATATATTATAATTACCGTACATTTGCTGTGATTTATTGATTATATTCATTTTCACAAATCATTTACGTTCATTTATTAAATGGGAGTGTTACAAATATTTTTATTCAATTTTTATTTGACTGTTAAGTAATAAATCACGAAACTGATTGATGTGTCTAAATAAATAAATATTCAGTAACATAGAGGCTACTACTCAATCACATGATATAATCCCGCAGTAAAATCGCTTACACCATTAAACAGCGGCGGCGACTGTATGGTCTATTCTTGCCGAGTCACATCTGACGTTGATTGATACGGGACTGTCCGGTTTGATGCTCATGTTTATATTATTATCAATCTTGGACTTGTCCGGATACACACGGACGCCGGACACAAGTCGGAAGTACCCGGACTACAGGATGCGACGTGAGGCAAAGTTGGTGCAATGTATATTTTTGATGCATGAAGTTTGACTGGCACAATGTTTAATGTAATAGAAACACCAATTCTGTTCATACATAAACAATTTATTTATCTTTAAAACTCTGATAAAATTCTAAAATAAGTCACTTTGACAATATTTACATACATTTTAAAGTTATATCGTGTCTATTTCCAGCAGATATTGTTAAAAATAGAAGGTTTTGTATTTCGATTCTGCGTATTGAGTCATTTGTTGATATTCATAAACAATATGTTTTTACAAACAATCGAAAAAAGAATACAATTCCGAAAAACGAATAGGTACGTACCTATGTTCCGCTGTTAAAGTACACTTAAAATAAATCTTTTAAACGATTTGCGCGTCGAAACGCTGCGGTGCAGATTGACACGCCAGCGTCCCACATTAGTTGTGCACCGGCATTCGGGAACCGAACACTCTGCTGCTAACAGACATCACTATTTATACCTCATGCCAACATAAAAAGAACCCTGTCACCTGCTCTAAATACCAGCAAAACAAACATTTTTGTTACAACCACAGGTCTGATTGAACTGGTCGCTGTTTATTTTAAGCCCCTAATGACTGATGCGTCATTTATGCTTTTTTAAAGTATTTAGAAAGACAATAGACGTAGACATTACACATGCTCTCTAATGGATTGTCCGTTGTTAAAGATAACAAAAAATAAAAATTGAGACGGAGTAGTAATGGCGTTAATTTATTATTATTGCCACTAACTCTCATCTCTGTTACTAGAAAATGGTTCTAAAGCGTGAAAGTAAATGCTAACTGCTGACAAATATAATTATAGCTAACACTTGAATAGATAACAGTTAAAAGATGACGCCTTATAAACTATCTGATAACGAGATAATACAATAAATAAAAATAATCGTTGCCAAATCAAACCACGTTTAAACTGTAATACTGAAGTCTCGATTAGCAGGTTATGAAGAAAAACACAAATCTATACGACTTTGATGACAGCACGTTAATAACGTAGTAGTTAATTTCAAAATAATATATTCGACAGCCTGCTTAGCAATTTATTTTATCTGTCATATTTATATAATGTTAATTAATTAATGTCGCGCCTCTTATCTTTTTCGATTTAAGTCGACATTTTAAGTTGTATTTTTGGAACAGAAAATTCAAAACAAAATTAAGATTTTATCTTTTTTTTGGAATTTCATTTAAAGCAATTAAAGAGATAATAATTTAAAAATAGGGACATATCTCCGTCGCCTAATATTGAATATAATATTGATCTCGAACTCCTTCATTCATTTAAATCACGTGAGTATCAGTTATGAACGGCCATTAGTTATTAATCTATCAAAATTTAAAACTGCTCAAATATAAATCAATTATGACTGTCGGCGGATAAACACCGTTAAATCGATAAAGATTTATT
Organism: Parascotia fuliginaria; assembly: GCA_963082885.1. Lineage (NCBI taxonomy): Eukaryota > Metazoa > Arthropoda > Insecta > Lepidoptera > Erebidae > Parascotia > Parascotia fuliginaria. The sequence continues at coordinate 17,140,604 of OY720177.1, forward strand.
CTTAAGCAGCCGCTTGTTGACTCGACTATAATACGTTTTTGAACGTCGAATCTGTCGCATGCTTGTCATAGATAAGATGCCCTGTCAATCCAACTGTCGGGATAGTGATGCACACAGTTGCACATTTGGCACCACTATAGTTATTTCAATGATTCAGTGCTCCAACTATGGTATTACATAAATATACTTTGACACGGTTTAATTGAGTTGTATTGAGTAATAGTTCATGTTCAATAGCTGTAAGTCTCTGTAACTGAGATATCACAAAATAGTAACAGTATGTGTAGTCTATTTTCAAACATAATTTCAATTATATTTATTCAGACGCTACAAAAAAACTGCCTTGTTTCGCACACAGAGAACTGGCAATACTTTAAATTACCTTATCTCTGTCATTACTGTCACTAGCGATAGGCGATTAATCACATACAAAATTTGAGTGAAGAGGATATTTGAAGTTCAAACTAAGTCGTGGTGCTTTGCTAAGCTAACCATCATCATATCAGCCGAACGAAGTCCACTGCTGGACATAGGCCTTCCCCAATTTTCGCCACCTTGGTCGGTCGTAAGCCGAACTATATATATTTTTTATTTAGCTATCTGTTCAAAAATTATTTAAACGAAAGAAGATGACATGTTAACAGTTTAATCTTTCTACTATTGTTTCAAGAAATATTGCCACAAGATTTCATTTTCGGGAGCGTTTCCCTTCCACTTACATATCGAACAGTTTTTACCTGCGCTGCGACATTTGTACCCAATGGAGGTCACTGACGATACCGTAGCCCATATACACCATCAGAATAACATTAGACACGTATCGATACTGCTAAGTTAATATGGGTAGTGGGTGGGCTCCTGAATTTTTAATAACACACACACACTCACACACATTATACACTTAGTTGTCAGTGTAGTGTTTATTGTTAATACTTAATTAATTGTGTATTTTAATTGGATTCCGGATGTTGTGTTCATGTCTTATTAAGTTTTTATCGGTTTATTGTTCGCGAAAAGTAGGTGTCGATTGGCTATTATTGCCACTAACTACTAGTCTACTTTGATAGGTTTTTTTGTTCTAGAAAGGAGGTTAATTAGTTATTGTTAAGTACTTACACTAATAAATTTCGTATTCGTATACGGTTTCTTAAGTTTTTTTAAGATGCCTTATAACTTACATATAATATTATGGCAAAGGTATGTGTTTGCTATACACAATTGAACATGTTCTGTTGTTGGTATAGGTACCCATTTATTATATTTTTTTGAAAATATAATAAACGGGTTATTTTAACGTCTAATGGATAAATTAAACAAAGTGAAAACTATTAAATAACAAATAAAGTTTGACTAATATTGTATTCCGAGAATCCAGATATGTTAGAACGAAAATAATAACTATGATAGTCAATCCATAAAGTTAACGGTGTATCAGCGTGAATAAATCTAAAATCAGAAAATGTATATGTAAGCTTTGGGAAATTAAAATATGAATTGGCATAACGTATTATGATTTGAATTTTCCTTTAAATTATAATGTAAAGTTCAAATCATAGTACACAATATGCCAATTTTAAAAGATGTGTTCTCATATTGCTTAGTTAGTAAATAAAACCCTACATATAAACAAATACACATCTTCGTTTTTCCCGTGCCTACACTTTTCAGTCTATAAATGTAGTATTTGTAAAAAATGTCCAAAATCTTTTCTTGCATGCTTTTTTTTAAGAAGTAGAGGACAAGATGTCGAGATAACATACATGGCGTGGTAGTAATAGTGTCATACACTTCCTGCCTATCCCTGCCTAAAAAACGCCGTGATACTGTGTATTATTTTTAAAACCCCTAACATAATAAACTCCGTTTTCACCCAATAAAGCCGCTAAACTCACAGCCGCATCGGACAGTGCGCGAGGTGCAAGTCAATTATTGCGAACCGCGTCACCGACTTAATAGAAGCTTCCCGCTGACCGATTAACCTCGTCTCGCTTCGCACCTGAATTGTGCACCGTTCAACGTAATACATTTTATTTTATTGTTTCCATTTTATTTGGTGACTGAGGGTTTATCGTTTATTTATAAAGAAGCTTACCAAGTTTGTTAAGTAACTTCATTAGGTATGCATATTTAAAAGATGGATATGATGGTTTATTTTAAGAGAACACAGAAATTCATAGACTGCAATACTACGTGTATACTTAGATAGTGTGTGCTGCTTCTGCTTATGAGGAGTGTAAATAAAGAATTTGGAAGTTGTAGAAGAGATAGTACCTTCTAACTTAGGTTAGTGCTCTCTTTGACTTGCTAGTCAGCCCAAACTGCCAGAATTATAGTCAATTAGGTATAATACCAAAATTACCCAGCTCCTTAAGTATATAAAATAAAAGAAAATATTTGTCATAACATTTACATGCAGTACGAGTAGAGTACAACAGTATATATTAGGTACTATCAATACCGATAGTGTCTCCCAAGCTTAGCCAGAGCCTGTATTATGAAAGACAGTGTTCAGTTTGCGAGACATATTTACAGCAGTAAAATTTAGTAGTCGCTGCATTTGTATGCTTTGCCATTAAGCTAGTTGTAAAATGTTTACCAATTACTTGGCACAAAATATATGATACAAAAATATTTTTGTAAGTCTAAAACGTATACATATATATAACGGAGGACAGGCAGCACTTTCGTTATCATTCTCCATAGCTAGGTACAGTTAATACCGTGGGCGTATATGGGAAGGTGTCGGATCAAATAATAAAGTCAAGATAGGGTAGATGAGCACAGTTTAATTATAATTCACAAGAAATCACAATCAGCTATTACTAATCTGATCACTTCACTATGTCACCATGGAACGCGAGACAGTCTTTACGCACACACACAAACACACACCGCACTACACTTTTTAGAGATGTTATTCGTACACTTTATCGCAAGCAACTGACCGCAGCCCGCGCGTCGACCGTTATTTATTCAATCGTCACTTCCGATGGCGGCCGCAATGTGTAGCGTAGATTCTGTCGAACGTCAATAGATGGCGTTGGCATTCCAATTTAAAATCAATTCGATGACGACACGGCCATCCTGCTTGCACACGTCCTCGTGTGTTAATCTGTCAATGGAAAACAATACCGAGTATAACAATGTTCGGTCATACCTGACCATATTTAAGTATCATAACAGTGGCTTTAATAACGAAACAATGAAACATTTTTAAATTGTACCTATAGAACCTTGACTAATTCAAAATAATCATCACAATATTGTAATGTAAAGAGCCATGTACCATCGTCATATCCTACTGCACAATAAATTAAATTTAGGATCAGCATCTTAAACTCTCAAACTTCCCGAGTAAACAACTACTATCGCCACGGCCTCCATGGCCGACGAGTCATCACGACTCACTCTCAGACGCGTATTTACAAACCACGTAAATCGCACGTGTGCATCTCCCTCAGACTACACACGGGACGGTCTCTGCAGACCACGACCTCCGCTAGAGCCAACACGCCCACCGCCCCCCCACGGACTACTTGGGTTGCCCCAAGAGATTCCGAAGGTCTACGACTACGTATTAGCTACTAGTACGGTCGACTATCTACGGCCGATAGAGTTCCCACTCGTTTCCTCACCATAACTTAATCTTGCTCATCACCATTGCTAATCTCTACTTCGACTTCGATTGGTACATGTCCTTCTGGCATCTTACGTAAACGATCATGTGCATATTTGTAATTACGTTTACAATTCAAAGCGCGTAACGTGTAACGATCACCATCCAAAATTTCGATCACTTTAAATGGACCTTTAAATTTTGGGTCTAATTTGGTTTGATTACGTTCCTCATTCTTCAACAAAACGAAATCACCTACTGAAAACCTCTTTATTGGATTTTTGGTTCTATCAAACCTATCCTTTTCATATTCAGCAGATCTCTGAATATTTTCTGACGCCTGCCCACGTAGTTCCTCGATATTAACTTCCGTTTCTACATCGCTGCACATTAACGACAATGGCCTCGCAACCTTACCTATCAAGAGCTCTAAGGGGGAAGCTTTTGTAACGCGGTTCACAGTGCAATTAATTGCAAGTTGCACCTCACCTATTGCTTCTTGCCACGACTTACTATCACTTACCTCTACTGCGGTTAACATGGCTTTCAGAACACCCATTACCCGCTCCACCTGACCGTTCGCGCGAGAACTACCAGTGGCAATTAGGTGCAAGTTAATGTTCTTATTTTCACAAAACTCTCGAAATTCTCTACTAGCAAAACACCTACCCTGATCCGCTATAAGTCGAGTCGGGGCGCCAAAAAGAGCTACAGCCTGATTAATTGCATGAATACTGCTTTTAGAATCGATGCTTGCCGTATGAAAAAGGAGCACATATTTAGTGAAGGCGTCTATAAGAACAAAAACGTATTCTTTGTGATCGTTTTTACCACTCAGCTTGCCAGTCGCGTCAATGTGTACAGTGTGCCACGGTATGGTAACTTTTGGAATCGGATGGAGCTCGGCTTGTACCTTCCCTGAATGGGACTTAGCAACTTTGCATGTAACGCAATTATCAACGAATTTGTTCACGTACTGTGTCATACCGGGGAACCAATAATAGTCGAAAAGCTTTTCGCGTGTCTTGTCAGCACCGAGATGTACGAGCGACTCATGAAAGTTATTAATTACCGACCATCTTAACGCTCTAGGTAAATAGGGTAAACACTTAGTCCTACCATTACGTTGTATTTTACGATGGAGAATGCCAGAACGTAGTACATACGTCTTAGCCAATAGCTCATTTAAATGTCCACCCTCTAAATCGCTAACGATTTTAGAGATCTCCTCATCGCGTTGTTGCTCAGCAAGGAGCCAATTAGGAGTAAGTTCGGTCACGTCAATACGCTTTCGCTCTACCCGGGAAACTAGTTGATCTGAGTCAGCTGGCATAGGATTACGGGAAAAGAAATCAACGTGTGCCATACGCGCGCCCTCTCTATAAACTACTTCAAAGTCGAAGCACTGCAAAAAGGCCCACCATCTATGAGCTCGCGGGGTTAATTCATGTTTTGTCTGAGATGACTTTAAAGAGTTACAGTCTGTAACTACAATAAACTTTCTACCATGTAAGTACTGTCTGAAGTATTTTATAGAATTAACAACAGCAAGCGTTTCCAACTCGTAAGAGTGGTATTTACTTTCTGCCGGAGACGTTCGCTTGCTGTAGTAGGCTACAACATGTCGTTTATCGTCTACCGTCTGAAATAGAATCGCTCCATACCCTAAGCTACTGGCGTCAGTATGTAACTCTACCGCATATCGGGGGTCAAAAATCATTAAAACTGGGTTACTTGTCAATTTGGAAACTATATCTTGTCGGATACTCTCATGTTCTGGTTTCCAAATGATTTCACCTTTATGTGAAGTTAATTTGTGTAGTGGTGCCATAATACGGGAAAAGTTTTGAACGAACTGACGGAAATAGGAAGCTAATCCAATAAATTGCCTGACCTGGGTAACAGTTTGCGGAGGAGGCAGAGCTGTCAGAGCTTGTATCTTTCTCTGATTAGGTCTGACCTGACCAGCCTCCACCTCAAACCCCAAAAACTCCACCTTTGTCTTAAGAAAAGAGCATTTTCTAAGGTTCAAAGAGAAACCAGCCTGAGTCAATGCTTTCAGTACAGTATTAAGCCTCTCAATACCTGTCTCCACATCAAAAGAGGCTATCAAAATGTCATCTACGTACACGATAACGTAATCATGTGCTAAGGTACCTAACGCATTCATAATAGCTCGTTGAAAAACTGAAATGGCATTCTTCAGCCCAAAGGGCATTGTTAAAAATTCATACTGGCCCTCTGGTGTGACAAATGCCGTAGCCTCTATTGAATCAGGATGTACAGGTATTAAGTGAAATCCACTTGCACAATCTAATTTTGAGAAGAAATTAGAACCACTGAGGCGTGCGATCTGGTCAGAGATAAGAGGAAGAGGGTAGCGATCCGGTACTGTGTTGCTATTAAGAGCACGGTAATCTATACACATCCTATCTGAACCATCCTGTTTCTTTACTAGCAGGGCAGGGCTCGCAAACGGTGAACTACTCGGCCTAATAATGTTAGCGTCTAAAAGTTCCTTCACACGCTCACGAAGAATTCTACGCTCATCAAAAGACATTCTATATGGTCGCCGTTGTACCGTACGATTCGGATCTATCAATTTAATTCTAAGTTCACCTGTAGTCACGCGTGTAGTCGGCATACCGGTAATAAAATATTCTGAATATTTTTTTAGAATTTCTAAAAGCTTAGATTTTTCAGTACCTACGAGGCCCGTATTAATTACGCTAAAATCAGCAGTCCTTTCTTCAGCGTTACAAACTGAATTTACAATTTTAACTTTATGTAAAGCAAGGTCCGTCGCTGTCATGTTTATGGAAAAACCTAAACCTAAAACCTCGCGACCAATCATGATGTCACTTTGCAAATAATTATCAGGTAAAACGTGAAATAAAATTTCGATGAGGTGATCATTAATCGTTACGTAACATAGTATTTGTTCTGTGCTGAACACTCGTGACTGGCCAATACCAGACATAGCGACAACATTATTAACTCGTTTACCAGAAAATTTAACACCAAAACTTTCTTTAATTAGCGAACATTCAGCACCAGAATCATAAGAAAAACAATACAGCTCACCATTATGCTCTAATGTTCCCGAAGGGGGTTGAACGACACACAAGTCCACCCGCCGCTCTGGACGCGCTGCGACCGCACCGCCGCTGTCTGTTTGGCTGTTACCGCTCGTACAGCGTATGGCAATGTGTCCTAGCTTGCCACATTTGTAGCAGACTAGTGGCTTCGCAATCGGCTGCTGTGCTGCTGGACTAGCTGCTTTCGCTATTGGGGGACGTCCTCTGCTATCGTTCGGTTTGCTTCTACATTCGGATCGCTTGTGACCCAACTTGCCACAATTGAAACATTTTAGCTGTGTAATCTTCGCTCGTTTGACGTCAGGAGTATTCAAAGTCTCACTAGGGGTCGATTTACGCTTCAGATGTGCGTAAGCTTGAAGTTCTTGCTGCATTTTATCCCTCGTTGTAATATTACTAGTAAACGCCAGTCGTTGCAACTTTGAGTCAAATTGAGAGACGTGAGCGAGTACGGTTGCTACTGCGATTTGCTCCTTATCCACTTCCTTCCATCGATTAATGAGCGACGTTATCAATCGGTTCGCGTAAGCAACCAAAGTCTCTTTGTCATTCGGTTTGTCATTATGTAGCTTTATGAGGGTACCTGCTAAAGTTTCCGTCGAAATAAATCTCGTTGTAAAGAGTACCTTAAACTCATTCCAAGTCATGCCGTGGTATGCAATTTGCGATAGCCATGTTGATGCTGCTCCTTTCAAAGCCTTGCTTATCGCAACGATGAGTTTGCCACCTTGCATTGGGTTATCAGCAAAACATATATCCGCAGTTGCGCACCAAGCTCTCGCGTCCGTGTCTGTCTTGTCTGGGTCAAACTCGGGTAAATCCACTTGATTGCTCACCTTCGGTACTTGTAATGCCTCAATCAATGCCCGCATGTTTGCATTCTGTTGTTCAAACATAGCACGCCAACGCTCACCTTCAGAGCTCACATTTTGACCCGACACCGATCCCACTTCTGATAACGGAGGACAGGCAGCACTTTCGTTATCATTCTCCATAGCTAGGTACAGTTAATACCGTGGGCGTATATGGGAAGGTGTCGGATCAAATAATAAAGTCAAGATAGGGTAGATGAGCACAGTTTAATTATAATTCACAAGAAATCACAATCAGCTATTACTAATCTGATCACTTCACTATGTCACCATGGAACGCGAGACAGTCTTTACGCACACACACAAACACACACCGCACTACACTTTTTAGAGATGTTATTCGTACACTTTATCGCAAGCAACTGACCGCAGCCCGCGCGTCGACCGTTATTTATTCAATCGTCACTTCCGATGGCGGCCGCAATGTGTAGCGTAGATTCTGTCGAACGTCAATAGATGGCGTTGGCATTCCAATTTAAAATCAATTCGATGACGACATATATAACACTCCTCTGGTTAATAGCTAATAAAAAAAATATAATAAATAGGTTTTGAAAAGTTTGCACACTACCATCGCGGGGTTACTCTTGCACTAAGCCGTCTTAGCTGCTTCAATAGTTTAGTATCAAATCATTCACATCTTCGTCTTAACAAAGGCATACATACATTCTTCAAACGCCGAACGCCACACATCAGACATCATAAGACCAGTATTTTGACACAGTCACGTTTATTGAAGTAACTTTTGTACACCGCGTGTAAGCCGGATCTATTTTAAACGAGCCTAGTTTACCTTATGATGAACGAGCTGGCCACCACACTATATCTGTCATTCGTATTGCAACTGTCTGGTAATGTGCTGGAAAATGTTTTACTCATTACAAATTTAGAACGTATTATTGTTTTTGGCTGCTAGTACAATAGTAGTATGTGACCGTGATTTGATCCCACCCGCTAAAAGCTCTAACGGAGACAAAATTAATGTTTTTTTTTTATATCATAGCATACCAAAGTGACTCCACCCCGCCTGATGGTAAGCAGTCAGTGGAATCCAGAAGTAGCGGCCACTATACCAAAGGCTATTGTCTTAAACTGCTGGTATGGTGGCCTCCACTATGGCGGCTGGGAATGGGGTTAGGAGAAGGGAATGAGGGAGGTGAGGAAAGAGGAAAGGGAGGCAATTGGGCCTCCGGCGCTCTCACTCACAGAACGAAACGCAGTAGTACGGATACTACTACTCTTAAGTCGATCTTCTATGAGAGGGTAGTACTTCCCCGGACGATCCGGCCCATTCATGCTGAAATCAGCGTGGATCTACTGCCGTAAAAATATACGAATGGGACGTGAAGTGATAAATATGAACGTCAAAAATTAATTACTTAACGTTCATAATATGAACGTTAAGTAATTAATTTTTAATTTAAAATATTATTTTCATCACATTTAGTTAGAAACGTGTCTAATTATTAAATCTACTACTCTCCAAAATACGCATCTATATAAAATGACCATTAATAATTATAATTATAGATATAATGATATTGATAATGGACATTTCCGTGATAATACCTATTAAGTTTGATTATGCTAAAGGTTTAATTTTTCTTCATGTGACTATGAACAATGAATTCGTTCACTTACCTATACATTACGTCAGCACTAATACATATAAATTAGTTTTGGAGCTTCGATACTAAAGGTATCCCAGTAGTAGCCACAACAATGCAAACTAAACTCGCGCGCGTAAATCAGATGGAATCAAAATGGCCGATCTCCGGACCGCTTTGTAAATCACTCGTGATAGTAATTAGAAATTTGCAGAAATTAATTTACGGCAGCGTTAGTTTAATACAATGTATGTTGCTATTTATTCATGTTGTTTTCTTTTCAACTAACAACAGCCTTGATATTTTTAAAACAATAGACAAAAAGTACTCTCAAAACAAATATTTTTGAATGACACATTTTTTTTTTCCTCTTTTAATTAAACCCGGGCAAGAGAGCGTAGATATTAAAACTATTTCTTTATGACGACATTTTCACAAATGACGTAATATACTGTTCGTTGCTTAGACTCAAGACCTAACTTCTTTGTTTCTTCTGGCCTATTTTCTGTCAATTGATTTGGCCATTATCCAGTGTCACTCTAACTTGAACGAGATAAATTTTAATCTGACCATCATTCAACTGATGGTTTAATTTAATTTAAATTGAATATTAACAATTGTCAAGTGCGCAGTTTACGCACGTTTTGAATACACAAATCTTTTGAAAACTATATTTTAAAAGTAATGTCGTAGTTCTCATACCTTTTTTATTAGTTACCTATGTAAATAATTAGACTAATAATATAACAAAACATTTTAATAATCATTTATTCCTACTTAGTTGATTTATAGTGTTTAATTTATAACGGATTCCATTTTACTGCAAAACGCTTTTCTCATACAAATAAATAAAAAAGCATTATTAATTCTAAATAGGTAGCTCTTAATAGAACAACAAGTGAATTAAACTGAATTTTCCGCTAACAACACTGACTGATTGTAAAGCTGGACACGTATCTCCGACGGTCTTTGAAATTGGAACCCGTTTAATTCCGTCTAAGCATGTTTTACACGTGTAAATTCCACATTTAAAAATATAAACGAAGTAATATCATAATTTCATATTTCTTTCACGAATTTCTCGCGAAAATTGGCAGCCTATGTCAATTACATGGAGGGGTTGATTGACAGCTGTCAAAATGCCCGACAATTTGCTTGGAATAAAATTGCGTGCAATGGTTAATGGTTACTACGAAAGAGTTTTTATTGATGCTTCACCTTTATAGACGTCTATCGTGCTAAGTTCAAAATGATAAATTATTACCTACCATGTAGATGAGCTGCATCTTTAATTCAAGATTCTTTTAATACCCCATTTGCAATGAACCGTTCAGCGCTGAATTGCTTTTACAATATAGGTACCTATCATTAACTATTATTAACAGCGCTTCAGTACCTAAATTTTGTATAAGTAATTTTAGTTTTGCTCAATAAAAGGTTTAAAATGGTGTAAATTTTAACTTCAGTTAAACTATTGATAAATGTAGTACACAGAACGTTGGGTATTAAACGGACTCAAAAGCATTGCACAAATGCATTGTAATGTACATACCTACTTGGAGTTTGGCAATTTATCTTGCGCTACAAGCGTATACTCGTAATAATTTAACGTAGTTTTACCTTTACCAACAGTAATTTAACATTTGTTTTTTTTTTTCACAGGTAAGTTAAACAATACCGCGTAGTTTAAGAATAGTAAGTGATTTGCTATATAAGGTAAGTTTAGGCAAGAAGCGGACAGAAAAACAGCACTAACAAGAAATTTTGACTTCTATTTTATAATTACAATATTTAGTGCGTTAAGTATAAAACATCTATAAGTGTTGTTGATGGAACAACAATTCTATGTAGGTACTATTTATTAAAGTGCATTATCAAAATCCTCTTTAAAGGACGCACTAAACCATAAATTTGGCAATATGTTTTGCATGGCATTCAAATCGTATTTTGTTTGCAATTTGGTTTATCCGCGTTAGTGCAATGTATCATGTGGATGTTTTATTATAAATATTATACAGTAAAGTTTATGAATGCTTATAATTATTATGAAAAAATCTTTGAACTTGACGAAAACACTTGGAATTCTGAAGGTAACCTGTCAAACTTTCATAGACCGCCATTTTAAAAACTAAAAAGAAACAAAGGTTGGACTTAAATTGCCAACAAACTCATGAAAATTATTACGTGATTGATGCAAAAAAAATAAACTTTGTTCGAATTTCAAATACTCTAATTGATAGAACTATTATACAATACATAGAATATTACACCTTTGCATAGATAAATTGAATAGAAGTTTAATCGAATATTAAATTTTTACTCGCATAGTTTTCCAACTGATCGAATGAAGCACAGGAGACCAGGTTATTGATCCTCACCGTTTTATTATTCTATGAGCGTGACACGGCGCGGCGAAGACGCGACGTTTTGCGTCCGCCATCGTCGCGTCGCCTGCGCTGCCATACCTTACGTCTAGTGAGAGTTATGATCGGATGAATACGGCACAACCCATTTTGACAGGACGTGGCAATGACTATATATGCTATTATTGTTTTATATGCTATTATTTATTGTTCCCCGCTAAAGTAATCCCAGTTTAGTTCTAATGCTATTTTTGTAAACTTACTAGAGCTAAATCTCTTACTTTGTTACTTGTTGATGAGCTCATTGTCTATACTTAAAACAGGTTGGTTATCTTTATTCTGCAAAAGTAAGTTGTGTTTCTTCAAAATTTACATACCTACCTAGTCTATCTTACTGTACCACTGCAGGCAAAGGCCATTTCTCATATAGAGAAGATATGAGCATCATTCACCACCTTTTCTCAAAGCGGATTGCCATATTGAGAAATTTAAATTGACTTTAGCTATATCTCAATTTCTAATATTTCCTATACCTACTTTATGCGTCACTAAAAGCCACCTATATTTACGAACACCGAGCATACATACCGTACCCAAACATTAACAATTTTGGAGTCGAATAAGGATCAGATGAGGCTCAATTCGTAGTTTTGGGTACCTACTAAACCGATTATAGTGCGGCAACAGCAAACCTACTTTGCATTCGAGCAAGTTGATTGAGTTAAAGTGTACCGATTAACTATCCTACTTACCGATTCAACGTTTGAAGTGTGAATTTGAATCGTATGAACATGTACCGGGGTTGATTGAGTTTGTATTCGTTTGGAGGCATACCTAGTATTTACAATGGATTCTGGAACATATTTGAAGTAGGCATAGTGCCTTCTCTAAGAGAAGTGGCCTTACCTCGTGGTGGATATTAACGAGCTGGTATGACGACCGGCCAAGATGGCAAAAATTGGGGCAGGCCTATGTCCAGCAGTGGACGGCTTTCGGCTGATATAATGATGGAGATCATTCATTACTGCCGTAGTATTCAGCTATAGTAACAAGTTCAGAATTCCTGTCAACATGTAGAGCTAAGAGTTCAGCTCTCTGCTGTGCCTTGACTAGCATAGCCAATCTTTACGTACTTTAAATATTAGGTATACTTTAGATAGGTTACTCGTTATCTATAACTTCTTTCCAAAACAACACAAACAAATGCTAAATATTGAACACCGTATGTAAATTCCATACGATAAAAAAAAACAAAGGAAACGGTGACCGAGTTCGTTGATCCCAGTTTTGACACCTAATTCAGTATTCATGTATTATCTTCGGAAGTGAAAAATGTTAAATTGTCAGACCGTTTAAAATGCATTTTAAACAAAAAAATACAATAGGATTAGGACTGCCTACGGGTCGTAAATTCGTATTAGTTTCTATGCATTTCTCAATCTATGACATAAACATTATGTACGTAATGATAAAATAACAAAATTAGGTATACATGAAACAAAAGTATATATTCAATTCTCATCTCGTAAATTTGTAGGGACTCACCAAGCTTTTTCTTTTTATCTTCTTTTCTCCTTGTATCATTTTCACTTACATTTTATATTTTATTTTATAAATTTGACTTAGTCCGTAACCGGCAAACAGGTCTTGATATGAAATGCCAGGCTTATCTTGATAAGTATAATAATGATAAATATTACTGCACGTTGATCGCTTTTGCTCGTCAAAGATCAATTCTCAGCGCTACTTATTTGATCGATCGTTCTAATTGTGAATTTGATGTGTGGGTGTCGTTAACGTTGCAATTTATTCCTTGGCGTCCGACACTGTCTACCCCACAACCCATCGAACGTATTGATAGCCGTAAATATTATCAGATTGGCACCAACTATGCCTGACGCCTCGGCCAATTTAAATAGGCCACTAATCAATGTGATACCTTCACTAAGCCGCGTATAATTAATTGTAATATAATCGTTAGCATTCAGATGGATTATGACTGGCTAATGCGTGTTTAATAAGGCACTAATGAGCTTCATAGCAAGGTGTATTAATAGATTAAAGACAAGGTATATTAAGGGACATAGGTAGAAATTTAAGATACGGAATAACTATGATATTAAGTCGTGTGTACTTACCTACTTAAGTTTTGATATAACTAATAGGTAGGTATACTGTAAAACAAAATATCAATGTCTATTTACCGCTAGTAGATCCTTGTTAGTTTTAACATCAGTAAGTCAGATCAAGGCATGCACTTTATGTTCTCCTTCGTCAGTCTCCTATTTTTGTATTTGGTTAATTAAATTAACACTTATGAAAGTTGAAAATTACAAAATGTCAGCCAATTAACCTACAGCCAGTTCGCTGACGAGGTAGAGCGATAAAAAGGACTGGCAAGAAACTCAGGCCACTCTTTTTAATCGCCAGGTTATTAAATTTTTTGTAAGTTACAATTTCAAGTAGCATGCAATGTGACACAGGCAATACACTTAACTGTATAGGTAATTAATTACAACTTTATATGTTGTGTTAAAGAAAAAATAAAAAGTAAAATGTGTGCTTTATAGGCTGCCTAAATTTTCATATTGCTACAAAAAGGTAAAGGCAACACGATCAGCAATGACCTGGATTTGTTTATTTAGAAATGGGCTATAATAAGATTTTCCGAGCACTGAAAAAGCATCAAAGTTTACGGTAGTAGATCCACGCTGGTTTTAGCATGAATGGGGCGGATCGTCCGGGGAAGTACTACCCTCTCATAGAAGATGGACGTAAGAGTAGTAGTATCCGTACTACAATACTCATACTAAATTTCTTCCTTTTCCTCTTTCCTCACCTCCTTTATTCTCTTTTCCTAACCCCATGCCCAGCTGCCATAGTGGAGGCCAACATACCAGCAGTTTAAGACGATGGTTTTTGGTATAGTTACCACCATTGGGCCGATGGAGGCACTTTGGTAGGCTAATATATGTTAAAAAAAGCACCCTACCATCCGATGATAGTTGTCTTACATATAATATTAATATTTATAAAGGTTTATAGCATGTAATAGTACATGCCATAAACCTTTATAATTACCCCAAGTTAACTACTGTTCTTGCATGATTCAATAAAATATGAAATGAGCTTGTTGGGCCTCTGCATCATCAACTATCTCTCAGTTCTTTGAAGAGACTTTTCCTAATCTATTACTTTGACAACTCTCCACATTTTTCTTTTTTGTTAATATACGCACAGTTCACAAATAAATTATTATTTCTAATAACTAAGATAAGAAATATCACGCCAACTTATACCATTACTAACAAACTAAGATCATTCATTGAGAATCAAATTAATAAAAGTAAAACTCCATCTATTGTTGTCTCAATCCGTTAAAGCTTTCCTTCTTATAACGTCATATATACCGGTATACGGCGGTTACCACGTCCCGACATTCGGTACACCACACCCCACTACTGAATCACGCCCGCGACTTGTCAATCGTGTCAACCCTAGTCGAACTTTAGGGCTGTCGTGTATAAATTATTCTTTGAAAAAGTTTAATCAGTACCTACGTCTTATGTGCGACAGACTTTGCACTTATTTTAAACTCGCGATTTGTCACTGAATTTGAAATTTAATCGTACTAAGTCACTGAATTCGTAGCTATTTAAATTATTGGTTGCAAAACTTTGCTATTGGAATTAATGATATAGGTAGTAGCGTTGGAGGCGTAAGTATTTGCATTCATTATTTAATAGTTAACTGTCACTAGATGAAATTAATCACACACAACGACACAAGTTACACGAATGTCGCCGCTCGTCAATAAGTTTACTTTACGATGTATACCTTGACGTGACGCGTTGTAATTTATTGTCAAAGCTTGATTAATTTTGTGTTTGACGTTTCTTCGATGAGAAGGGTCCCTAACATGTTATTTAGACTTATTTTCAGGAGGGTAAGTAGACTTGTATAACACGCACACGAGGCGACGAGGTTCCATTACAGAATTAATATAATAATTATCTTTATTAGAAACGGAAAAACATGTTTACAATTAAATGTGTTTGTTAATAACGAAACTGTGTCGCGGCTATAATCATCTACCTCCAGGAAGGTGCAGACGTAACTAGAATTTCATAAGTAATTACGTTAAATTTATTGTATATGCATTGTCTTTGATGTAAACATAAAGTTAGTTAATTTTTTTTGTGGATTTTATACATCTGAAACTTATTTACAAACTTAGGTAGCAACCCTACAAACAAGTGATTAATAATATGTACGCGTGCGTGAAATACACATCACCATACATCGAATAACATCGTCTCCCTCATCATCACTTCATACTAAGTTATGCTTCTGCTCCGTTGGATTGATTGCATTAAATTATTATTCATCTTTTACAAAAGCCTCTACAATATCCATTTTATTTAGGTTCCTATAAATATAAATAAATTATCATAGTCTCGTTGGCTTAGGTCTAGTTATAGCTTTGTATATACACGAGTCATCTTCATTGCTTCTCTGTTTAAGAAGACATTTACTCTGCAGTGTGATATTAATGGACTAATATTATTTATAAATTCAAAATTCTCCTGCTTTTGTAAGTGCTTTTGAACTAACAGTGTACAGGTAACAAGCTGAACTGATCTCCAACAGAAATTAGAGATTTGGATTCCTATGAAATTTATCGAAGTATCACAAGTATTCTTGTAACAGTGCAATTAGTTTCAGTACAAAATAATTAATAGTACTTGTTTCAGTTTCAATATTTGTTTCCTATTTTAAAAGAGTTGTTTCTCCCCAATTAATTTTGTTATTTTAGAAGAGGAACACGTTTTTAATTGGCAATACACGCTACTCTATTATTTATTTTATTAAATACTTCTAGCTTCTGTCCGCTACTTCGTCCGTTAATACGGACGGAATAATTTAATAATAACAATTTGGTGCACATTTTGGCCGATTAACATAACATATTTATAAATTATAGCCTATGCCATATGATGTCTAAGCTATATTACTGTTAAGTTTCATTAAAATCTTTTGCGCGAAAGAGTAACAAATATTCATACATCCATACAAACTTTCGCATTTATAATATATTTAATGTTTATTAATGAATGTAATTTATATCTGGTAATTGTATGTTTGCAAAAAAAAGGAAAGAATACGAAGACAAAGTTAATGCTTTTATTTATTTTTTTATATGTAGCTATCTATTTTAAACTTGGACATTGCCGATGAATTAATACTTAATTTAAATTGACTGGCCTGTTGGTCTAGTGGTTAGTGACCCTGACTGCTAAGCCGGAGGTCGTGGGTTCGATTCCCACCCAGGACAAACCTTTGTGTGATGAGCATGATTGTTTGTTCTGTGTCTGGGTGTAATTTATCTATAATATGTATGTATTTACAAAAAAAAATGTATGTAAGTAGTATATCAGTTGTTTAGTACCCATAACAGAAGCAAATATAATTGCTTAATTTGGGGCTAAATGGCGCTGTGTGAATGTGGTAGAATATTATTATTATTATTATATTATATTAAATTAATAGCGAATGCTTATGAATGTATAGGTAATATTCTACAACAATGTCGTAGTAAGCAACATTGAAATACAAATGTATATAAAACCTTTAAATCTTAACGGGTGTCGCGTTTCAAGAATGTTAGCACCTACACGACAACTGCTAAATACTAACTATTGTTCTTTATAAAGACATGTTACTAATAAAGTGAACGATAAGACGTTTACAGAAGTGTCTAGTAAATTTAACTACGGAACTACATTTTATTAAATATGTATTTTTAATTGTAAGATTAAAATGAAATAGCCACTTGAAAAAGGACCATAGTGAGGGCAAGCATCTCTCTTGTATACCAATAACTTCTTACCATCAGGCAGAATAGAGACATTTAGGTATGTTAAAACAATAATATAAACAAATAAAGCACTCAATTAAACAATAACAATAAAAAAATACAAATAAACCATTACAAACATCTGGATATTACCTATTTGACATTGTAACGACGCTATTTTAAGCCTATGAGCGATAAATTTAATTACAAAATGCGCAATTAAATCCACACTTCCACGGCCGGAACCAATAAAAGTTTTCGAAAAAATAAACACTCCAGCCGCTTGCATAATTTATCGATTTCACGAAGCAGCTGTGATTTTTATATCAAGTCTGTACAGTTGAGGTTTGGAGGTTTGTGTGTGTCAGTGCTTAACTGTTTTTGAGTGTGTGAGTACATGTGTGTGTGTTTAACTAATGCGGTGCGGTATAGCACAGGAAGTGCGCGCGTGTTGACAGGTAAAATGTATATGTGCTATGAATATTAGAATTTCATGTCGCAGTTAGGGTTGATAAGCAATGTTTTGGGACATTTACCGGTGGTGAACTTAGATAAGGAGTTAAAAATAGATATACGATACATGTTATTAACGTTACACGTGAAACTTAAATATACTTAAATCTAAATATTAAAGGCATAATGACTCTTTCACTGCTTAGTATCAGGCAGAGTGGTGATATTTTGGTAAATTAATATTTTTTGTTTTCAAATGCAACAGTTGGCAACCCTAAAGTTTGTCACACATACATGACATGTCGTATATGACAACGCGTCCGTTAAACTGAATTCGCACCTCAAACTGGAACGCAGTCCCGCAAATGTGCAAATTATCCTTTCACAAGAACCATTGTGCTATATTCTACGTAATATGTGTATTATATTACATGTAGAATGGTGGATATACTGTAAAATTCCTTAAAACTGCGATAGCTTTTAAAACTACAAAAATATAAATTTTAACAATGAAATTCTTACAGCCGTTTCAGCGGGTTACCGCAACCACTCAACATCGAGTGGACCACATCCTTTTGACAAAAATATCATCTAAGAAAATGAACAAAATCAAGAAATAATCAAGTATGCTTATTAAATAAAATAAAGCGTATTCATCACAATAGATATCTTACAACTAATAGAATGATACTACCTACATTATGATTACAAGGCGGACATTATAGTCAGCTCCATATCAATTCATAGTCACACCGACTTGGACATTGAAAAGTGTCACCCAGCAGTCCTTGGCTGTCCCTAGATCGCTGTCACATATACATGACAACAATGCATCTGTTACGTGTTTAAATATAAAAGACCCTGTAGATTGACTAAAAGGGCCGGTTGTTTTACCGGTTCAGTTATTAACTAAACCGGTAATAATCGGTAAAATTATCAGATATTAATTATTTTAGGGATGGTTTAGATTTATTATGTAATAAAAGACAATTAAAAATTAAAGAACATATAGTAGATTAGTTTTATATCTATACATCTATCTATAGACTACATGCGTATTTTCTGCAGATTTGTAGATTAGTTATTGAATTATTAGCAACAGCATATTCTTTATTACTGAAAGCCTTATTTTCTTCTATAAGAATAGATCCTGGAAGCTACGTAGAAAACTTTAGACACATACATACTTTTTACAAATTAAGAGACGTCTGTGAACACAGTGTGTTACCTGCAAGTTGATAAAATGCAAGAAAGTAAAAAGCGAGAATGTCAAAGCATGAAAATAGCTAATTCGTCGTTGCTCCGGTCAAAATGACAGTGTAAGATCCTCATAACACCGATATGTCCCACAAGACATATTCGTTTGTGTGCTCGTCACGACAGCCATTGTCTCTGGCGCGATTGTCTGAAACACCTCGCTCAGGGATCGCTTTGGTATCGCGTTACAACTGCAACACTTAGTGCTATTGATAAGGAAAATTGTAAGATGTGTAATGTATGGGTATTGTTGTTGTAAAAGGTACACGGTCTTTATGTATAATGTAGATAGGTACGTAATAAGAGCACAAAGGCTTTTGTAATTTAGATTCTGTAATTGTGTCAGACATATTTATATATTTACATTGTTATATAAAGTATTATTTATTATGAACTGCATAACCGAAGAAATATTGCGGCTCTACCTTGTCATGGCTCTTCCTTTGTTAGTCAATTTTCCTACGGTCGATTCGCTGACTAAAGTAGAGCCATGAAAAAAAGTGGCAAAAAAGTTAATATAATTTTTAGACTTTGATTAAGAGCGTTTACGCGTCATGAGTGGCAACGTTGCAATGTAGTGTCATATTTCGTGATTTTCAATTTTTATCATTTAATCGCAGCTATATTTTAAAAATATGTTTTATTTAAATGCTAGAATTAGGTGAAAGCTGTATTAAAAGTAAGAATTCATTGCGTTTACAGTTCTATTAACGTAACTTGCGTTATTTTCATAGTAAAATAAATAACTGTAAGCATTATGGTTACTTATTACTACTTACGTTGCCTCTCAAGACGCGTAAACCCTCTTAAAGATAAAATGCACAGCAAAATTGCTTCTTAAAGAGGGACTTCTCACAAATCACGATCTTAACTGTTTCCCCCAATTTTACTGAAAAGGTCCACCCATCATAACAAAATGTTTATACTGTCTCGTTAGCGCAATGGAACATGGACCTGCTGTAGAAAAGGTTGTGGCTTCAAATCTTTGGTCCATAAAAAATTCGAGTCGTGAATAATTATATTTGTAAACTGCAACTATAACTACACTCTATATAGTTTTTGTTCCCAATTTTATATTCAACGCCGTCAATGAAATTGTATGTATCTAATATCTATTACATGTAGTAATGCCTCTTAGTGCCACTATTTGTCCAAATTATAATTTGTAATCTGCGGTTAACGTAGTGGGCTATAATATTGTTTACTATGTGTATTTATAATATCTTTGTAAACATTTTATATTGAAGCTGTTTGTTGTCCCCTATTAAATAAAATAAAACACAGAGCTTGCTTTCTTGCGAGAATATTGATAACTATCTACTGCTAATGTGTGAAGCTATTTACTTTATCGTATATACTTAATAATCGATTGGACTCGTTCTACTAATGGATTCCAAACGTGACATCTGCTATCAGCGACTTCACTCACGTTTGTTTTATCATTAGCTCCTTTCTTTATCGTAGTTTCTTTTACCGTATAAAGACAGTTTATTATATACCTACACACAATCCTAGTTACAATTATAATAATAATAATAATAATATTCTACCACATTCACACAGCGCCATCTAGCCCCAAATTAAGCAATTATATTTGCTTGTGTTATGGGTACTAAACAACTGATATACTACTTATATACATTTTTTTTTTTTGTAAATACATACATATTATAGATAAATTACACCCAGACACAGAACAAACAATCATGCTCATCACACAAAGGTTTGTCCTGGGTGGGAATGAACCCACAACCTCCGGCTTAGCAGTCAGGGTCACTAACCACTAGACCAACAGGTCAGTCAATTATCGTTATATCAACAGTCTTTCCAATAGATCTCTTATAAAGTAACTAGGGTTTTCTATTAATCTAGTGCCTCTTTCATTAGCCACGTGGATCACATAACTCTTTCTTTCCTGCGTGTGTCGTAAGAGGCGAAGTATGGATATACCCAGTAAAGGGCAACAGTTATATCTATGAGCTTAATATCACATTACTATAGATTTTGGAAGAGTATACAATAGTGAATGTTTCCAAGCTGGTACTTCTTTAGTCGCCTCTTAAGAAATCTTCAATATGTGATCCTTTGATTCCATATTTTACTAATGCCCACATGTCTCATAATATGAAAGCATATAACATCACCCAAACAACAGTACCCAAATAATCACAATAGTCACGATAAGACCTCAAAGATACCCGCATGATATTATTTCGATAGTATTGTGCCCAATGCTCGCTTTATCCCGATTAACGTCGACGCTTACCTATGTAACCGCAAGATATGTTTACCCCTAAAACCCTTGAAATATTCAGAGACCAGACATTCCAATTAATATTACATTGGTAAGGGTTCCAGACAGGTAACAGCCATTCATGACCCACGCAGAAGCACTAGGAACACTTATCGTGTAAATTTACAGTTATTTTTTATAATAGAATCTTATTGTGTGATGCATTTTGCTAAATATTATGAACAGTGAACTAATTATGTTATAGAAAGGGCATTGCTAATTTCGGTATGAAATGTATGAATACATCATATCGATTTAAAGATGTATCTAAACTTACAGAAATATACTTATACTTTTACGTTTCATAGAATAAGAGTGCCAAAGACCTAAATTAATAAAATCAATCAATGGTTTTATCATATTCTTCTATTCTTCTTTGTAGAGTCAACCGCTACCTACGTATAGTACGTACGTTCTTTGCACTCTCTCTGATGTTAAAATAAGACTGTCATGTTGATAACTAGGGTAATCACTTACCACCTAGTGAACCGTAGCCTAATATGGCTGTAGGTTAATTGGCTGACATTTTGAATTTAATTAACCTATGTGAATAAATGATTTTGACTTTAATATTGTCTATTGTATCAAAAGCAATCATCACAAAACCGACTAGTTCAACTTCATATCATCAGCTCCCAAAAAAAAAGAAAATCTGTACAAATAAACCTGTTACTTATACAAAATCTTAAATTATTATCACCATATCACATAAGCCACAGTATCATTGATCTAAGGATCTATAATAACACATGGCTATGAAGGTTGTACTCCACTGATCCTTTAATATTGAGGCAATCCCACTGGGAAAATGTATCTGTGAGCCCTGTTACTTATATCTTTCTACCTATTGTATAATATATAGGTAGATGTAATAATAGTTCCTTGACGACACATTTTTAGGTAAAATATGCTGGTATCTAAGGGCAGACATTTTGCGTTTGTAATGTTAATTAACGAAAGGCAAGTAGTCCCATTGGCTAGACAAAAGATTTCACTAACCAACAAAAGGCAAAACATATACTTTATCACAGTATTACCTATGGCCATTTCACGATCTATTAATGCTGAAAGCAACAAGAATCTACTGCTGTAAAAATGCATAATTATAATATATAACTACTTACATGAAAAAAGTACTATCTATTATTTGCCTACTGGAAACACACAGCGTTAATATGAAGAAGCTGCTCGTGAATATGCCTTTTAATAGATAATTTCATCAAACTTACCTGTGTTATCTGTGGTTTCTGTGTTGTTTACCTTATACTTCCAGCAGGGGGCGCTGTGGCGGCAACAGTGACAGCGACCGAACATGCTTGCTTCATAGCGTTTGTGAATTTTGCCGCATATAGAGCTAAAAATTTTTTCCACTGGTTTACAAAACTCATTACTGAATCAAAAATTTTGTAGAAATTCTTAATTCGGTCAAAATTCAGTGTATTAAATAAGATTTAGAAGTTCTATTGTTAAATTAATTAGTATCAAGTGCGTGTTGGTGGCTACGCCCTACGGTAAGTAGGTACGTTATTTGTGGCGATGGATCCAAATGACGATCCAGTGGTGCCTGTTGCTGCTCCGGAAGGAGAGCGCAGCACCATGAGCTCATGCTCTTCACAAAGTTCCTCGTCGTCTTCGGAAGATGAGGAGGGCTTTGCTTCGCCGCCGCCAAACAAGAGGTCAAAACGCAGGTCGAAACATGTCGAAACTTGTTCGGACCCGCGAATGGACACGCTTATCAACCAAGTAAGTTTTCTTTCTGATTGTATGTCGCAGATACCGCAACTTGTGAGTAACTTAAGTGCAAATATTCACCGTAATAATATCCTTAATAACACATGTAATGTTCCATCTACATCGCAACAATTTTTGCATAAACCTATAGAGTCTTCAAGTTTGACTAATAGTAATAACAATATGATCTTAGGCGAGGTTAAAATCAATGTTGATGAAAACAAATTGATACCAGTGGCTGATCCTGAGAGGTTAGCCGAAATTAAAGTTTTGCAACAGTTTGATTCGCCGATTTGGCATAATATTCGGTACAAAAAAGCGTTGCAGACTAGTGTTGCTTCGCCGGGGTTTATAGGCTTAAAAATAAATGAAGAATTGTGCCACTTCAACAAAGGAAAGGATTATTTGCAAGGTACTGAGCAGATGTTGGCTGCCTTGTCCAATAGGATTCTGGAAGACCGACAACTGTTAAAATCAGGCTTGCAAAATATAGTCAATTGGGCTTCCAGTAATCAGTCTGAATTGAATGCTGATTCTCTCTATAACAAAATGCTTGAGTCGTTTGGACCAAATTCACCATCTTTTAAAAATAAAGAGGTGACACTACAACTTATTTGTGGCAAAAGGGCAGAATGCATAGAAAACCGTCGAGAGCGCATCTTAAAAGAAATAGGAAATGTTAATTTAAAACAGGCCTTAAGGAACATTCCTCCTAGTGCTGAAAATTTGTTTAGTCGGCAGGGGCTTACTCCGTTAGTAGAGTCATTGGGTGGTTCTCATGTTTGGCTAAACACACCTGAGTATCTAAAAGAGAAGCGTGCTTCATCAGGCCTTAAGCATAGTAGCCAAGTAAATAATTCCAAAAGAGTTAATACTTACCACAAAAATAATTCTAAGGGTAAATATCACTCACAAAATTTTAAACCTAATAAAAATGCTCATAAAAAAGTTAAGCCCTTTCGGAATTCTGAAAACCTGTCCTATGGTCCAGGTACCAACAGTAAGCAAAAGTGACAATCAACAGAAGGTATTCAAAGGGGGTTGCTTGAAGCATGTTATTCAGGTATGGGAACAGATGAGTGCAAGCCAATTTATAATAAAAATTATTTCAGAGGGTCGCATCCCATTCAAAACCAGGCCCCCACTGAAATACCCATACAAAAGTATTTTGAGCAAGTTTGCTACCAAACCATCACATCAAATGACTCAAATGATATCAGAATTGAAACACCAGGGCATTTTAGAAAAACCTGCCATAGTAGATCCGGGGTTTTATTCACAAATATTTTTAATAAAAAAGCCGGACGGGGGTATACGCCCCATTTTCAATCTGAAGGCACTCAATCTACATGTGTCAACAAAACACTTTCATTTAATTTCACGAATGGATGTAATTCAATTCCTGCAAGACCAGGATTGGATGATCAAAATAGATATTCACCAAGCGTACTTTCATTTAGCAATCAAAGAATCTCACAGGCGGTTCCTCCGTATAATATATGGGGAAGAAGTTTTACAGTTGACAGCCCTTCCCTTTGGTCTCTCATCAGCACCTCACATGTTCGCCTCAGTCACCAATTGGATTGCGGAAATTCTAAGGAGACAAGGCATAAGAACTTTAGTATATTTAGACGATTTCCTGATAGTAAATCAGAACAGGATGGACCTAGCACATCAGACCTCCATAGCCCTAAACACATTAGAAATATTAGGTTGGCATTTAAATTGGACAAAGTCAGTTCTCACTCCAGTACAGGAGTTAGAGTACCTAGGCATAAAATGGAACACAAACACCAGCATGATGTCTTTACCCATAAACAAAATAATAAAAGTAGAAGCTCTGCTGTTAACATTACTGAGAGAAAGGATGTGCTGTCTCCGGGATGCTCAAAAGTTGTTGGGATCTCTAAATTTTGCATGCCTAACAACCCACAGTGGTCGCCTACATTGCCGCAGAACTCAGATGTTTCTGAGAACATTCAGGCAGGGCAGGCCAAGAGAAAAGAGATTGTTGCCTCCTCTGGTAATTCAGGAGTTATTATGGTGGCTGGAGAACATAAAATGCAGTACCAAAGAGATGCGCAAAAGGAAAGTAGCTCACTTTTTAACCACAGACGCAGCGGATGCGGGCTGGGGAGCGCACTTAGACAACATGTTTATGTCCGGGAAGTGGAGTCCAGGCCAGCTGAGATGGCATTCCAATATAAAAGAGCTATATGCTGTGTATGCAGCCTTGAGACAGCAGAGTGCATATGTAAGGGACTCCCACGTTCTAGTCCAATCAGACAATCGGACCCTGATAGCATATATCAGGAACGAAGGCGGCACTCGTTCAACTGCCTTGCTCGCATTAACGAGTCGTCTTCTTCTCCTAGCCGAACAGCTCAAGGTGACGTTGTCGGCAGGTTACCTCCCGGGGAGGTTAAACGGGATAGCAGACCACCTCTCAAGAGGAAGGCCAGTACCCGAATGGCACCTTTTACCTCCAGCCAGAGAATTGGTATTCGAGGCATGGGGGGTGCCGGACGTCGATCTATTTGCGTCCAAAGAAACCGCAGTCGTCCCACAGTACGCAACTTGGGACTCAAAAGATGGCTTAGCCAGTTTTTGCGACGCTTTCAGTCGAGACTGGAATTATCGGTTGGCGTGGGTATTCCCGCCCCCCAACCTCATACCACGGGTGTTGTCCCATCTCAATCATGCGTCAGGGACATACATAGTGATAGCCCCTCATTGGGACCAGTGCTTTTGGCAGAGCGACCTAATGTCGAGAGCCTTGTCGAGGCCAATTCAGATACAGGATCTGCGCAAGAACCTTATCGATTGTTCGACAGGGAGGCCCCCTCTACAAGTAGACAAACTGTTACTCAGAGCTTGGAAAGTTGGGGGTGGGCTGATAAAATCTGCCACTGGAGCGAAGGAGAACGCGATTTATTGAATAGTAGTTGGCGGACATCTACTCTCAATACTTATAGAGCTCCACTAAAGAGATGGCTCACTTGGTGTAGCACAAATGGTAAGGACCACAAAAAACCTGACGGCGTAGATGTAGCTAGGTTTTTAGCACATGTCTATTTAAAATACAAATATGCATACAACACAATTTTGTTGCACAAATCGGCCATTTCTACCTTTTGTGGTAATCGAGTTGAGAAATTATCAAACTCTTTCTTTATTCATCAAGTTCTAAAAGCAATTGCAATAGCTAAACCTCAGTCCGTTAAGCTTCCAATATGGGATACAAAATTATTGTTTGACTGGTTAGTTTCAGTTCCATGTACGCAATCAATGTTTGACATTGCCAGAAGAACTGCAATAATCTTGCTTTTGGCTTCAGGCCGTCGTTTACATGACCTCACACTTTTAGATATTTCTGACGGTAACATAGTACAATTTGATGAAAAAATAACACTATGGCCAAGGTTTGGTTCAAAAACTGACTCATACACTCACAGGCAGTCAGGGTGGTCCTTACTCAAGCACCCAAACCGTAATATTTGCCCAGTAACTCATATTAAATTACTAATTGATATCACTCAGAGCAGGCGTCTAGATAGCAATGTGACCAGCCTATTTATAACATTGCGGGGCCCCATAAAACCAGCAACAAGGGCGATTATTGGTGGATGGATGAAATCAATTTTCAAAGAAGTTAAGCTAGTAGCAAGCCCAGGTAGCATACGGTCAGCTGTGGCTTCTAAGAGTTGGCTTGAAAATATGTCAGTGCAAGATATATTAAATAGAGGTAATTGGAAAAGTAATAAAACTTTTTGCAAATATTATTGCAAGGAGGTTAGAAGAGATGTTCCTAATAACAGCAGAGAAGACCTGCTGTTTTCACATTTTTCTAGTCTTGGTTAATTAGACAAGTATTATTATTTTATTAGAAAATTAATAGAGGCTTAATATAAGTTGGTTTTTAATTATCTGGTTAAGTCTTGCACATAATTATTTGATTTAATTATGTCTGAAACTTGTATTATTCCATTATTTCCTTTTGAAGGATACAATTATTTACTTTCAATATGTTAATTCTAGTATGCTATATCTAGTATAGTTGTGATTACCTAAGTATATTAATAGTTGTGATTATATTACCAAAGGAAGAGAAGTTTAAAGTTGTGTTAATTTTAATAAATAAATCAGGCAATGATTCTGAACTATTTAATCATTGTTATTATTGTTCTCCCTAATTAATAAGAGTTATTTCACATAGCGTTTGTAGATAACTTCACCAGCAGATAACAAACAGGTCTTCATATTAACGCTGTGTGTTTCCAGTAGGCAAATAATAGAACTGTTTTACATTAAAATAAAACAGTTATTATATGCCGAAAGAAACACACAGCGTTAGAGCAAGTGCCTTGCTGGTGTATGAAGACACTATGAAGCAAGCATGTTCGGTCGCTGTCACTGTTGCCGCCACAGCGCCCCCTGCTGGAAGTATAAGGTAAACAACACAGAAACCACAGATAACACAGGTAAGTTTGATGAAATTATCTATTAAAAGGCATATTCACGAGCAGCTTCTTCATATTAACGCTGTGTGTTTCTTTCGGCATATAATAACTGTTTTATTTTAATGTAAAACAGTTCTATTATTGTAATGATGACTCACTACCACGCCTAAATATAATGTTTCATCACATCGGTCCATTATCATTCCACTGCAGGGAAAGGCCTCTTATTATACAGAGAAGGTTTGAGCATTGATCGTGTTATATGGCAAGAACAAAACTAATCTTTTTAAAAACTAATTTATTTAATAACTAGAAAATAATACAAATTAACTTAGAGATTTAGTAGTTGCTTATACAAGAGTTCGGAATAGACTGACTGTGGAAAGGAATTGATGGGGTTTTTATACAGGAGTGGGAGAAAACACATTAGGGACTATACTAACTAATGAGCTTATCACTAAAATATCATAATGATGTTTGTGAACATTAAACAAAACAAGCAAATAATAACATTAGGTACAAAACAAGATGATTAAGAAATAGAATACATTATACTTATAACTATGAGAATCTATTATCTAACACCTCCCCCCTTAAAACAAAGATTGGGCGGTATTGCCCGATTTTTGAGGATTAGAGTTTACAATGTCTTCATCTTCATCTTCAGATATGCATGATGTTGATCTTGTACTGTTTAACGATGCCATTGGTATCTCCACGTGTTGTCGCCGTTGAGATCGATCGAAGCAATTATTAAAGATTTGTATACACCCATCTGGGCGATGTATAGGTTTCTTAAAGAAGAATTTACACAAGTTGATGTTGCAGCATTTTAAACATAGGAGAATTAGTAGTGCAAGGCCAATAAGTATATTTATAAAGGAAAATGTTGGTATGTTTTTCTCAATCAAGTTTTCCTTTTCCTTTAATTGTTGGGTATGAATTTTTATTTCTTCTCTAATGGTTTTCAATGAATCTAATGGAATATTATTTATTTTTATAGGCAGGAGTTCCGGTGTTTCTATGTTAAAATGGTCTTGAATACATAAGGTTTCTAAGTCCACAGTTACAATAGGATGGCTGATGTTAAATGATTTGCTGTCTTCTGCTGATAGTGTAGCTAGCGCTGTGTAGAGTTTACAGCCTTGTTGTAATGATATGATGCCTGTTCCGGTTATTTCACCGTGAGTTGTTTTATCACCGCATTCGAGTGCATATGGAGTTTTGCGGCGTAAAATGAAGATCCATTTATTTGATTTAAGTTTCTGGAATATATTGATGTGAGCTGAGAAGGTAGCAACTTCGCAGGTATCTGGAACGTTTCTTGATGTAGTAGTTAAGATAGACATTTCACAAATCGGTCTTGTGTTAATGTTGTACACGATGAATTTGCAGACTGCAGTATTGGTTGCAAATGTTTTGCAGCTGTCCAGCGAGTTTGTAGTCACGTACTGCTGTCTGGTAGTGCTAGTGGCAATGTATGTTTGCTCAGGAAGGATAGTGGAGTATAAGGAGGAATCGGAATGGGACATTGGAATAGAATACAAGTGATATAGGGTAAATTTCTCATTTCTTACTAGAGGGAATTCTAAAATATATATAAGTTTATTCATATAAATATAAGAAGTAATAGAGGCGGATTCTAGAATTTGATGAATATTATTAAGGGTAATTGGGGCTACTAGATTTCTATTAGACCTAGCGGGTACAGTAGACAATAATTCTTGATATAACCGAGTTGTAGAAATTATAGAAGGGTGTATTGCGCCCGATTTGATAAACAGTATGCTAGTAATTAAATCATCTATGTCCCTTTCTAAGCAAGTTACTGCTTCTAAAATTTGTATAGCAGTTGTAGAGACTTCTTCTGAAATTGTTAAATTAAATAAGATTATATTAGTTGAGTTGAAGTAAGAGTTAATTTTCGCTAGATTTTCATTAATTAAATGTTCATCATAAGAAATTTTTAAAATGGTTTCGTTAAAGTTAGTTATTGTTGAAGAAATAATTTGTAGTTGTTGTTTAAGAATTTCGTTAGCAGAGATTTGTTGGTTTTCGAGAAGTTGAATACATTCTTCATAGTGTTTGGCATCTTTTGCATCGGGTGTGCCAATTAGCCATTTTAAAATTGAACCTAGGCCATCTAAAAGTTCGCGTTTGGTTCTCTTGTTACCGGTATAGAGACTGAGTTCGTTAAGTCTAGAATCAATTTTATCTAGATTGACTTTAATATATGAGTTAGTAGTAATTACGCTTGGTAAGTTAGGGTGACGTGATATTAAGTTCTGAAAATTGTGAACAAGTCGTTTAAGAGAGTCTCGAGATAGAAATAAAGGTTTTAAATCGCGATAAATGACGAATTTCCAAGAGTCATCTGAGATCAAAATATCGCCATCGTTTTCATAATACAATCCGGAATTAGAAGGAATTGGAAGGATTTCGGTATTGCCGTCAACGTAAGTTGCGGAGTACCTGAAATGATTATTTTATTGATTATTGTATAGTTTGTATAATTTGTAAAGGTCTTTAATATAGATGTAAATTTGTATAGAATAAAGTAAAATAAACTTTTAATAAGAAAGCAAATTGTAAAACTGACTGATTTTTAGAATTATATGAATAAAATGAGACTAAGTTAAAAAGAGAAACTGGTTCTTAAATCTATGTATGGGGCTGATGAATGGGGTCATGCAATGGCCGTAAGCGATTGGCATGTACTAATTGATTTTTTCCTGATTTTTGGATAACATAGTTTTCGTTGAATCCTATTCTAACTATGCTATAGGGTCCGTCCCATTTACTATCTAAGTTATTAGGGTTAGGTACCTTAAGCATTACCTTATCTCCTACATTAAATTTAGCTATGTTTTTAATTTTGTTGTCGTAACGTTCTTTCGCTTTTTCTTTCATTTGGTTTAAGTTACGATAAGCTATTTCTCGTGAAACTTTTAGTCTTTCATTTAGGTCTCGTAAATAGTCGTGTGTGGTGTAGTCATCATTTTGTTTAAGAGAGTATAGAGATCGAGGCTTATAACCAAAGAGTAATTCATGAGGAGTGAGTCCTGTTGACTGATTAACAGAAGTATTGTGACACATAACGGCGAATGGTATGATCTGATCCCAATTGGATTTATTGCGATTTTGATACATCCTTATGTGATCACGAAGAGTTGCGTGGAAGCGTTCTAAGGAGCCATTAGTTTGGGGATGATAAGCAGTGTTGAGTGTATGATTTGAACCAAGTAATTTCATTAATTGTTTGATAACATTGTTAACAAATTCTGTGCCTTGCTCAGAGTGAAATCTTTTTGGAGTACCATAATGCTGACAGAAGGTCATGAGATTCTTAGCAATGGTAATAGCTTGTTTGTCTGGGATGGGATATGCTTGTACAAATCTAGTCAACTCGTCTTGTAAAGTTAAAATGTACTTATTGGATTCATTGGTAATGTCTGAATAAGAAACTAAGTCAATTGATACACGTTCAAATGGTTCAGTCGAAGATGATGTTATCACCATTGGTGCCTTATATATTTTTCTTTGGATTTTGTTGCGCTGACAAATTTGGCAATTATCTATGTATTCTTTTATTGCCTCACTCATACCTTTCCAAAAATATTCGTTTCTAATTTTACGTGTTGTTTCTACAATACCTCGATGTCCTGACATGGGATCATCGTGATAGGTTTTCAATATTTGAGGAATGTCTTCAGGATTCGGAGTCTTAACTTTATTTTCACAAATTATTATCTTACAATTATATACATCAGCAAGATAGGCAGTAATATGAAGTTGTTCGTTGCCTTTGAGTCTACAAGTCGTGTCGTGTTTTAAGTCTGGAATGTAAAGTGTTTCCAATAAATTATTTTGTAAACAACTTAGAAGTGTTTTAAAATAACTTTCAGCGTCCCATGGGTCAAAGTGAGTGGGTCTTGAACAACCAAATATAATGTTTTGGTTTTTGTTTGACGTTAATAAATCAGTGTCATAAAGTTCGTGTTTTTTGTCGAGGTAAGGATCTACTTGAGAACATTTGGATATTGCTTCGTTAAAGAGGTCGTTCTTATCTGAGAGTTCGCATGAAACAGGGATGAAAATGTTTTTGTGACGTTCGTCTAAGAGGCGATCTGGAGAGATTTGAAGATTAGGTGTGTCGAAGTTATGTTGAGTGTTTTCTGAGAAGTGCTCGTAATTTATTTGTAAATAGTTTTCAGATGTGTCAGTATTTGAGTTATGAATTTCGTTATCGGCTGTAAGG
The DNA here is from genome assembly GCA_963082885.1 of Parascotia fuliginaria. Classification (NCBI taxonomy): domain Eukaryota; kingdom Metazoa; phylum Arthropoda; class Insecta; order Lepidoptera; family Erebidae; genus Parascotia; species Parascotia fuliginaria. Next base: position 17,172,469 of record OY720177.1, read on the forward strand.
TCTATAATGTTTGTATTAAGAACTGGAGGGCGTGAGAGAGCGTCAGCGTTAGTGTTATTTTTGCCTGCTTTATATATTATTTCATATTCATATTCCTCGAGTTTAAGGCGCCATCTAACTAAACGACTACCTGGGTCCTTTACAGCGAATAACCAGGTGAGAGGTTTGTGATCTGTGACGATTTTAAATTTTCGTCCGAACAAATACGGTCGGAAGTGTTTTACGGCCCAGACTATGGCTAATAACTCACGTTCTATCGTGGAGTAATTGGATTCGGCTTTATTTAGGGTTCGAGATGCGTATGCTATAGGTAAGTCTTTGCCTATTTCACCTTGGGATAAAACAGCGCCTATAGCATGTATTGAAGCGTCAGTGGTCAAAATAAATTCTTTTGTGAAGTCAGGATACTGTAGGATAGGGGGATTAGTAAGTAGGCTTTTGCATTCATCAAATGCCATTTGTTGGGATTGACCCCAAATAAAAGGAACATCTTTCTTTAGTAAGCTAGTAAGAGGTTTAGTGATTTTACTAAAATTAGATATAAACCGACGATAATAACCTGTTAATCCTAGAAATGCTTTAATGTCTTTACAAGATTTAGGAATTGGAAATTCTTTTACAGCTTTTATTTTATCAGGATTTGGTTTGACACCTTCGTTGGATATTACATGTCCTAGGTAAGCTACTTCACGTCTAAGGAACTCGCATTTATCGGGTTGGACTTTAAGATCGTATTTTTGAAGTCTAGAAAATACTTCCCGAAGCTTCTGTTCGTGTTCTTGAAGGCTGGAAGCGAAAACAACTATGTCATCTAGGTAAACAAAGCATCTTTCACCTTGAAGGCCTGATAAAACTGAGTCCATGACGCGTTGGAATGTAGCTGGTGCATTTTTTAATCCAAACGGCATTCTTTTGTATTCGTAATGACCGTAAGGAGTACTAAAAGCGGTTTTGTGTATATCTTGAGGATCCACTTCAAGTTGGTGGAATCCAGATGCTAGATCAAGCGTTGTGAAGTATTGTGAGTGTCCTAATTTATCTAGAATATCGGTAATGTTTGGAAGAGGATAACTATCACCTATGGTTATGTCGTTTAATTTACGATAATCGATGACTAGACGCCATTTACGTTTACCAGAGGCGTCGAGTTTCTTGGGTACAATCCAGATTGGACTGCTCCATGGAGAAGAGCTTGGAGTAATTATATCTTGGTCTAACATTTTCTGAACTTGACTTTTGACTTCGCTTTCATGAATTTGTGGGAATCGATATGTTTTTGTATTAATAGGAGTATTGGTTGTAGTAGTTATCTTATGCTTTGTATGATTACTAAATGTTAACTTATCACCTTCAAGAAAAAATATATCAGAGTATTCGGAAATTATTTTATCTAATGATGTTGATTCTTCATTATTTAAATGATCTCGTCTGATTGAAGAAAGTACTTTGTTTTGTCTATCGGTCTTGGATATAAGATTAAAATTGTTTATTGAATGGTCGTTATTGTTGTTTGTTTGTTCGTCCGGGTTGTACGAACTAAGTTCTAGTGTGGGAATATCAATAATGGTATCATATTTATTTGTATTTATACAAGTGATAACAAATGACTTGTTTTCGACATTAACTAATGCGTTAGGAATAATAATACCATTAGCTAATATTTGTTTTTCGACTAATGCAGTACCGGAAATGATATTATTTGTATTGCATTTAATTACTGTTTCGGAGCGGCTACTAAGTACTTGTTTATCTGGAGAGCTATTTTGTTCATAATTTTCATTAAGGAAATATAGTTTATAAGATCGGTTACGTAGTCTCATAGTTTTTGATTGAACATAGAGGTGACAGTTAAATTTAGATAGGAAGTCGTTGCCTAATATACCATCTGCTTTAATATTTAGGTTAGCTACGTGAAATTTGAATTTAGGTAAATTGTCTAAAGATATTTCGGTAGAGCCCGAAGTGAGAGTTGAGGATTGTGTGCTTGATATACCGACGATGGACACAACATCAGATCTATCCAATTGAGCAGATCCTATCTTGTCTCCTTTTATAACTGATATTCCTGCACCGGTATCAACTAATAACGTTACAGGTTTTCCTTCAATGTGGAAAATACAGTGTAATAGATTTTCAGACGGAACATCGTTTAAGGATGAGATTGCAAAAGATTCAATGTTAGGTTTTGATTGGGGGTAATTATGATTAGGTTTAGGAGATTTGGAACTTGATATAGTAGGTTTAGATTTTGATTTAGAAAGTTTGGTATTTGATTTATTAGATTTAGAATTTGTAGATTTAGTATTAGATTTAGTGTTAGATTTAGTAAAATTAGGTTTAGAGTTAGTACTTTTGATATGATTTGATGAGGAACCAAGAGTTTGGGGCTGGTTACCCTGTTCGTTTGATTCGCTCGTTGTAGATTTAGTAAGATTTGATGTAAAACCGGGGGTTTGGGGCTGGTTACCCTGTTCGTTCGGTTCATTTTCAATTGAATTAGTAAAAATAGTTTGTACGGATGCATCCCTGAACTGTTTTTTGTGAACAGTATAAGTTTGCGTGGATGTATCGTGAGAGTTAGTATTTGTATAGCTATTTGATTTAGGTTCTAAAGTTGGAGGTTGTCCAAATCTTGAGTCAGCGTGTGACTTAGAGTGGGTGAGCTGGATACTGGGGCGATTTCCAACGAATCGCTCATTTCGTTGGTCGCCCAGAAGTTTAAATTATTAATTCTCGCTGGGGGTGCGGGAAGAGCACGTTGAGTTGGGTTATTACGTAAACTATTGTTGTATGCTCGTTTACGACATTCGGAAATTAAGTGCCCTGGATTTTTGCAATAATTACAAATTTTTTGGATTGATGAATCCGTAGAGTTACTAGGAAGTGTGGGTGGACGAATATTGTTATATTGTGAAGTTACAAATCTATTATTTGAGGTATTAGGGTTAGTACGCGGTGGTATTATCCGGGTAGAATTTAATAAAGGTCGCGGAGCTGCTAAATGAAATAGTGATTGGCGTGCACTATTCATTGCTCGAATTTTCTCCTCCTGTATCGCGAAACGACCGGCCTCATTAAGTGCGGTAAACCCTTTTGTTCTGAGCATCGTCCCGATGTCAGAGCTAAGCCCGTTTGTAAAAACGTTTAAAGCGGTTTCCTCGGTAGTCGCCAAGCGTCCTGGCAAAGTATTATCTGAAATGTCAGCGTTAAGTTTTTCTATGATTTTGCTCCTACATAGATCGACCCTATGAAAATATTCAGTAGTAGTCTCTTTGGGTTTTTGAAAAAGTGATTGTAACTCTAAACAGAGATGTGCTATTGTCTTAATATTTGAAAATCTGTTTATCAAAAAGTTGCGCAGATTTTCCCATGATGTAAACTGTTTGCAGTGTACGTCTGATGCACCTGCACCGGTTATGTTATTCAGTGCATATACCAACAAAACTGACTTCTGGTCTGTACTAGCCAATTGGAAAGCTGAATCGCATGATCTTATAAATCTGTACACTTGATCGTTATTATTTGTGTCGAATGTAGGCACCAGTTTTAAGAGAGTGGTGATGTCTAAAGACATGTTATTCGCTTGGTCGTACGATTGTGCAAAGAAAGATGATAATTTACTATATAGTGCGTCGTTGCTGGCCTCGTTTTTTATTTCGTTTGTCATTGAAGCTTGATACAAAAATGTGTGATTAATGTATAGGATTTAGGAAGTAGTAGAATGAAATGGAATTAGGGTTTTTCAGGATAAATTTACACGAACAAGAATTAGGAATAGGAGAGCAAGACAAGTTATGCCACTTACCAAAATAACAGAATAATGTAGACTCGCATGGTTCGGCGAAGTTCGTTAAAAGCCTGCAGCTACCGTCACGTCGTTTCTCTGTCGTCTGCTGGGCGATGTTTGTCCCGTTGCTTTGGCGGAGATTTGACGCGCGTTTCACTTCGTCTAACGCGTAATCGCGAGATCCTACCGACTGCGCCAAATTGTTATATGGCAAGAACAAAACTAATCTTTTTAAAAACTAATTTATTTAATAACTAGAAAATAATACAAATTAACTTAGAGATTTAGTAGTTGCTTATACAAGAGTTCGGAATAGACTGACTGTGGAAAGGAATTGATGGGGTTTTTATACAGGAGTGGGAGAAAACACATTAGGGACTATACTAACTAATGAGCTTATCACTAAAATATCATAATGATGTTTGTGAACATTAAACAAAACAAGCAAATAATAACATTAGGTACAAAACAAGATGATTAAGAAATAGAATACATTATACTTATAACTATGAGAATCTATTATCTAACAATCGCCACGCTTGTTCAAGGCGGATTGCCGATTTCAGACTTTCTCAGAAATCCAGATTTCCCCACCATGTTTTCTTTCACCGTCAGTCAGTAATGTTCAGATAAACTTGAAAATACGTATGATTTGAATAACCACATTGGTATGTGCCCGATCCGAACCCCTGACCTCGTGTTTACGAAGTGGGTGACTTTAGCACTGGGCCATTGTGACTTCAATGTTTACAACAATTTTTTTCCGAGACTCGTATTAATATATAGCATTATGCTCGCTAATTGTACTTATTTTTGTAAATACCTCGCAACACTAGAATCGTTTCTTATTACCTTGCGGGCGATCACTTTGAACGCAGAATAATATTTTAAAATGTCAGCAAGTAAACAAACACAAACCATACCTACTTTATTTTCATCAAATCACTAACGAAATTAACCAAACCGAAAAGAATGAAATATGAACGTACATAATTAGTTGGACGTCGTGGTCTATGAAGCTTGTCACGCATATTAAATTCTTTTCACGCTTTTCATATATTTTTCAGCCGAGTCTGTTCCGCCGCTACCGAATATATTTTTACTATGAAAATTGGTATAATCGTAAACGTATATGGTTCATTTGGAGAGACGTTGTCGAATATTATGTACATTTACGAAACGATGAGGAAAACATCGAGAAATTTCGGTTCACTACGATACGGTTAACTTAATGATTTAATGTTAAAGTTTTTACAGGATCGGCAACGAGCGAGTGATAGTTGGTACTGGTGACCATAAGTTACGGTATCTGCTTGTCATCAACATATATATACTGCCTTCATAGTGCTGTAATTGCGGTCGTAATTACTATTGTGCTAGTAATTACTAGTCGCTAACACTTGAAAAAAAGTTTAACATCAAACCTCATTTTCAACAAGAGAATAAGGTCATCATAGTTCACGTTGTCTTCCAACTTCCACTTATGGAAATACAAATTAATAAGTACTTGCCTGGTTTCCTGGATTTCGTTATTGAAGTTGGCTGCCTTAAGCGCTAGGCTTTTCCATTACCAACAGAATATCAAGGAAAATTATTAAAATCTTTCAGCTACCTTACAATGTTTTCTAAGATCTTGCACATATTTTAGACTATTTTATACGAATTTCTTCCCGTGCCTTGCAATAATTCGCACACAATGCCTGCCGTGACAATATAAACATCGCTACAACAATGTCGCGTGTATATGTTATTATATTTTCTGCATAATATCGCTGATGGCTGTATACTAAAACCATGGGAGAATTCACTACAAACGTGAAAATAAAACACGTTTTATCAGACATTGTTTACGTGAGAATGTTTTGTTCTGTCGGTTGGCACGCGCCGCCACACTTAATTTCACGTAAAACTAGAACAAAATAAATTAGTTTTGAACACCAGAATACCCTGTACATCCTTTTAATTAAAAGGATGTGCCCCGTGGTGACTTTGAGTTGACAGAAAAATAACAATTGGAAACGAGAGACTATGAGCCCGTGGAGATGAATATTTTATTAAAATGCTATTTTAATTAAATTCTGTAATAGATTAACATTAGGCTTTATGTTTAGTGCCCTATTGTTGTATTATCAATAGTAATATAACAAAGTCAGAGAATATTTGAAATTCTCTACATTTTCTTGTCCCGAGCTTTATTTTTCAGAAAGTGGACTTCTCTAAAATATAAAAGGACTTTCAAACCACTTGAGGAACTTAATAAATCGTCTAATCTACGTTCCCAGTTGAGTCAATAACAAACAAAATTTATGAATTTGTTTTCTCGAATTGCTCAGACCCGTTCATTTTACACCTTAGGAATTTAATTCTTACTTGACACCCCAGGCGAGAGATAAGTAAACAATCCAAAATCTAAATGCCAGCGCAAGTGAATTGGCGCGACTCTGATTTTGTCATAAAGTTGTTCATTTCATAAAGAATTTATACAACGGTTTGTATTTTAGAGAATAGTAGAACCATTTCTCCGTGTATTTTATTCTTATGCAATTAGAGCAGTGGTAGACGAACTATAGATAGTAAACATCATTCATATAAAATATCACAAGCATTTAGAACACATTCAAACAAACTAGCCCTACAGTATACCACGAAATATACCCTTAACATCATTAAGCAATCTACCAAAGAGGAAATGTCTTTACTGGAAGGCATAACTACTCTGTAACTGATATATAATTATTTTGAGTAATTTGTTTAATAAATAAAAACACAAGATTTCTGAAGTTTCACCACAAATAATAAATATTGACTCTATCTCATATTTGTTAAAAGCATAGTTGTGACAGTTTACACCTGGCAAATTGTGGTTCTGAAATCGTTATTTTAAAAGTAGTTTTATGTTAAAAAAATATTGTTTCATGTTTTAGAAACACAAAGCGATTAGAAAATGTTGTCTTTACAATTAGACTAATTTATCAATGACCTATATAAAACGTTACATATTTCCAGTAAAACATAATTTCATACGCTTTTAAAAATTTACCTAGCACTAATCTAAAAAAAGTAATCTAACTAAAACAATATTGTAATGAAATTTATTTAGCCTGTAACAGATTAGATTTAGCCTGTAACAAATGTTCATTATAACGGGTGGCGCAAAAGTAAAGACCCTATTTGGTTCAGCTATAACATTTTTTCTAAATTAGAAAACTAGATTTAGATTTTTTTAAATGTATATTTGTGCCATTAAATTTCGTACCATTAGGATTTAAAGATGATGTCTTTTAAATGGTGACCTCCAGAGTTGATACACATTTGAGCCCTATTTATGACATTTTGCATAACTTGCCGTAACACTTCCTGCGTTTCCATTTCCATCTCTCAGGGCATGTCAATAAGCAGAATACTCGGTTCTGGGGCACTGATAATCCGCGCATTATTCAAGAAACACCTCTACACCCACAAAAAGTTACTGTATGGTGTGGCATCTGTGTTGACAGAGTGATCGGACCCTATTTTTTCGAAGACGCTGGAGGCAATGCGATTACTGTCACTGGAGAACGCTACAGAACCATGTTACGTGAGTTTTTGATACCCAGTTTGGACGAATTGGGGCTGGAGCACATCTGGTTTCAACAAGACGGCGCTACGGCACACACAGCGCGCGACACTATGGACTTAGTGAGGGACGCTTTTCCAGGCCGAGTTATCTCTCGTTTTGGCGATTTGCCTTGGCCTGCAAGATCACCCGATCTGACCAGTCCAGACTTCTTTCTTTGGGGTTTTTTGAAATCTCGGGTGTATGTGAACAAGCCACAGACTCTCGCAGCTCTAAAAGAAAACATTCGTCAAGAAATAACGAACATATCGCAGGAAGTGTTACGGCAAGTTATGCAAAATGTCATAAATAGGGCTCAAATGTGTATCAACTCTGGAGGTCACCATTTAAAAGACATCATCTTTAAATCCTAATGGTACGAAATTTAATGGCACAAATATACATTTAAAAAAATCTAAATCTAGTTTTCTAATTTAGAAAAAATGTTATAGCTGAACCAAATAGGGTCTTTACTTTTGCGCCACCCAGTATAAAATCATTATCAAAAAATAAGTCTCACGCGTCCAAAGTTAACGACACTTATTCATGAAAGTAGCACAACTTGAGTTGTACACTCGAACTCCAAAGAACCTCCTGAAACTGCACAATGGCACTCGAAAGTTCTCATCACACCTACTCCACTTGCACAAAGCTCGCCATTTGCACAGTACTCCGGTGTTACCCGTTCACTTCGGTGTTCGACGACAACTCGATCCCCAATTAAGCCGCTCTCGATACCTGGTATTATTGGTTACGAATCGAATTCAACAGTCTCGGCTCGCATCGATGCCTACCAAATATTGACACTCGATATCTGGTTGTCGAGCGTTACGGGTGGCCGGACGATGACTACCTTGCAACCTAGTTAAATATTCGGCGTTTGAATAAATTTGGTCTACGAGTTGAATAAGATTCATTTTAATTAGAAATGCGTATAGCATGATAAATTTAATTAAGTTTATTAGTACATAATTACATATTCGTTGTGATGCTTATGGTCTAATGTGATTTTTATTAACTTTTAGCAATACTTACTTACAGCTGAAGAAATACTTACCTACTAAGTACCTTTACATCGAAATTTACTAGAAAAATCTTGCAATACTCTACTCTTACTCTACCTTTTTTTTTTCCATGCTTTCATACTCATATTTTGCCAGAATTTATTGCTAGTATTTTAACAGCTAAGCAAAAACGAATTTGCTAAATGTACGTAACAGTAAATTAGAAAAACAGACATATTTGCGACGGAAAATCGCATAACATATTTTGAGAGATGAAAAGTTTATTGATGAATCAGCATAAGAACAAGCACATATATTAAATATTCATGATCAAATGAAACTGCTTTGCATGAGCAGTGAAGCCGAGTAATACGACATCTAGTATCACATCTCACATCTCCCTAATAATTCGATTTAGCCAACGACAATAGACGCTAGCCGTCACAATCACGCGATGGGAATACACATAACCTATTTGCGCAATGTCTTGCAGTACAGAAATAAAGGCTCATATACACGAAACAATTACTGTAATACTAGTTCATGTTGTCCATTATCTTAGTCGCCGGAAAAAACAAACATAGCGTCAGTTGTAACGCTTTATTTTGTTTACGGAGTTGCTACGATAGTAGATCTTTGTTAACTTCTGCATAAATGCACCTGGGAATTATTTACCCTCTCATGGAATATTGACGTAAAATAGGTATCTACTTTTCGTTTCGTTCGACGAGTGAGCGCCGGAGGCCCAATTACTCCCTCGTTCCCTACTCTCTCACGGTTATCAACAGCTTGGTTATGTTTATAAAATTGCAACATTGTTTTGACAGTATCTTGATAACACTGCCGTGTTCATGGGCTACCGTAACTTACCATCAAGTGGCTCTTAGTCAGTCAAAAAATATTTTTTTATTTTTAAATATGACAGTATATTTGAAGTTAATGCCTAAGGCATTTCCTACCAGTCAGCCAGTACGGATACAAATTAGGGTACAAATTATGGGGGCAAAGTAAAAATTAGCCCTCTAAATTATACCTACTAGCGCCATCGTAAACTAAACTAAATTATTTGTTTACTCATAAATTTTAAATATAATTTAAAATGCAACAACATATCCTAGATTAAGCTTTTGTCTTGATGATTTCTTTCTTTCTCGCAAATAATAACCTAAGTGAACACACGGCCTAACCCTAACAGGCCAACACGCCGACCGTGTCATACCGTAGTTAAGGGAAATGGAAAGCTCAATCAATGCGTTGTTTAATTTTCTCACGGGTTTTGTACAGAGACATAATACGGCTGTGTCGTTGCGAAGCATCTATTTCATTTATTACTTAATGTCAATTTGATAATCTGGATGGCATAGAGGAACGTTTACACGCTTCGTAAAAACAAGGTCGAGGTCAATTATCCAACTATCCAGACTAGTACCAATGTGACCTTTCCAAGTCATATGTAGGTTTATCGCTTTCTAAGTTTACTGACTGAAATTGAGTGAGACAACCTGGACATTTGAAAAAAAGTCTGAAACCGCCAAATCCGCATTGAGCAAGCGTGACGATCAATGCTCATGCCTTCGGATAGTAACGGGCTGATATGAATGTTAATTTGATAAGTAGGTACGCTACGCATTTAGTAATATAAAATACTTAAATAAAAAGGTTGCAAAACACAAACCCAGCATATCTTGTCAGCTATGAAAAATCAATAAATGAATAAATAAATACCGAAGGCTTAGCCAGACTAGCTGAACATTTTAGTTAGGTATATTTTGCTAAGAGTAGATATGTAAGAAAGATGTCAGAAAGTAACTTATTTCCAGAGCCAGCATGTAAATGACATACTGGTTGCTATAGAATTAAATAAACTAAATTATAATGATATAATCTATATAATTTAAGAAAAAAAGCATTTACTGCACACAAGTTACACGATAAACGTTCTTGAAATTCGGAGGAATTGAGATCCTTTTAACTGAAATAGTGTAGAGCAGTTACGTAATGTTTCTTTAGTAAGACAGAATTAACGTGATAAGTTCGCAACATAAGTGTTTTCACTTATTACGTGTACAATAAGTATGAAAATAAAGTTCTCCGATGATATTATTTGTGTGTGAAAACAATCGGTCCGCGAAACGGGGCGACATTATCTGCAATCTCTGCGAAATTCCACCCGAGAGCGCACAACCAACTACCCATTGTGCCGTCATTATAATGTGATGTGAAAGATATTATCTCTCTACTCTTCGCCATGTTGATTCATTGATTTTAATGTTGCAAACAAATTGAAATGAGTTTTCTAAGATGTCAGTCAGTCTTTGAACGATTTTATCAAACGCATCTGAAGGGAATTCGTATTTTTGTGTGATGAATGTTTTTATTTTTTTGACGTATTGTTGTAAACAATGATTTTCGTATAGGCACTCTTTTCTTTCTTACCTTTCCTGTAAATATCGATTAATTATCTTGAATTTTTAATATCTATGTTATCCTAAAAAACAACTAAATCATAAGAGAGTATTTTTCTTATGATATTTTTCACTATTACATGTTATTATTGTTATATTATATTTTATAAACACTATTCGCTTAAATGCCGACGTGCAAAGATACAGTAAAATCTATTGTAGGTAATTTTAAAGAACAAGTAATGACTGTTCAAATTAGTAACATGCTTGACAAATATTGAGATATTAAAATTTATTAGTAAGTAGGTACTAGATTAAATTTTAAGTCATCACGCTTTACCTTGACGGCCGAATTTTCACCGCTTTTATATTGGCATCTACACCAGTTTTACTATCCAATACCGCAAAATAATACACACTTACCTAATAAGACCTGCATAAAAGACAAGATGACGATAAACCAGGAACTCATTCTCTCCACGCGAACTACCACCCTCAAGACTAGGTCTATAAAAATAAAACCACTATTCATTCTTAATCAAACAAAAAAAACTAATCCGACGTACCCATCAACATTGAAACGCACGAAAAAATATGATATTACATTTCCATTTCACTCTGTTGACAGCAGATAGACGTATATTTCTTTATACCTTTCAAAATGATCTCCTTTATATCCCCTAGGCGTTTGTCGCATGTAATATCGCTATTTATTGTATTATTCGTATTTCTTCGCATCAAAGAGTAACAAAAGAAACAGTATAATGTGTAGAACAGGTACAACAGTTTCAATTTTCGTCGAAATTGTTACGTCGTTGGCGTCGATCCCATATGTATTGCGAACCCCGATGCTCGCGTATGTTTATTGTTTAGCGTGTTCAAGTAAAATGATATACGCACTTGTAGCAATTATTTTACGAAGTTTCACAACTGTGGGTGTCGCACAAAGCGACTAATAATATGTTAAGAAAAATATTTCAATCCTTTAGAATTGTGTCTGAAATGTAAGCGAGTCTATTGGGGCTCGCTTCCTATTAAACGGTAATTGGCGAAAGATGAGTGTAACAAACATCTGCTTGTCCCATCCAGGATAACAATGGCGTGACGCTATAAGAGCAAGGTTACACGCTCAGTTTGGCGTCACTCTGAACCAAGTCTGGATTGACTTGACTGAAGCCAAAATGATGGGTGATTTTCACGGTTACACGGTTAATCTAGACTGACAGCAGACTGATGAAAAGTACGCCAGTGACCGTTAGACTTCGGAGGTGACCGTCTGTTGTCAATTTAAATCAGTGCTTAGTCATGGATATTTTAAGATACTTATACTTTTACATTGCATCGCTGACAGTGACTGACGCGTGAATGATACGAGCGTTTTCCACGATCATTCTCCCAACAGTATTTTATCATTCAAAACGGACTGACAAAATTATTTTGCTGTCAATCCATGGGTTACACGATTATTCTGACCAGACTGATGCCAAACTGAGCGTGTAACCTCGCTCTAAGTATCTATTTGTATAATAAACAGAAGATATTGAAACATTAAAATAACGTTGTTATCGACATGGATCTGTGTAAGCCTCTCATGAATGTCTCCATTTTAATTTTCCGACATTATGAGGAAAATGGATACACAGATAATTTGCTCGGAATCGCTTCCAATTACGAGGAAATTATGTTCATGTCACTTAATTCTGTTAGTATGAGGTGAGGTGAGAACATCGTTATTTATTTACTGGAGAATAAATTTATTTGTATATTTGTTATGCTCTTGTCAGATATAATGAGGTACCAATCATACTTAATGACGTTTACACTATACGTAACTGCTGAACATAGACTTTCTATAGGGAGAGGTTTGTGACAATCGCCACGTTGGTGCTGGCTGATTGGTCATTTGGTTGGTCTCAGTAGTTTGTCAGTTATCACAATACGCTGCTGCCCGTCTTGTGTGTTATGATTTTCCTGTTGTCTTCTCGTTAATGGTTTGATCGCCGTCATTCGATTAACCCCACTAACTGCTTACAATCCAGAAGAGTGGTGTTATTTCTGACTACTAAAAAAGTAAATACCGTCCAACCATTTAGATATTCCTTGTGCACTCATTGTACCATATGATAATAATATTTTATTAAATCGGCCATTGAACTTCAATAAACAAGGCTTTATTAGTGTAAATATATGCCAAACATGGACATTATAAAACTTAACATTTAGTACAAATTATCAACTAGCGCTCTGCCTCGCTTTGCATCGGTACTAAAAGTTGTTGCCTGTTGCCCGCTTGGTTTACTTTTATCGGTACTGCTTTGTACTTATAGGTGATAGGTTGATGTATTAAATACCTAAACCTTTCTCGAGAAACCCACAATATTACAGTGAAAACCGCACCCAAATATTCTTTTCTAACACAAGTTTTAACTACACAAGTCAAACATAACAGAAGAACTAATCCTGTATAAATTAACATGTATTAATAATAATAATATCACAACATATACACACAACGCTATCTAGATCTAGGCCCAAAGTAAGCATGTAGCTTGTGGTATGGTTTCTAGAATGCGGATAAACATACTAAAATACTTTTTTTGTAAATACATCTAATATACATAGAAAGTGAACCAACGTAATGTACGTAATGGTTGTAAACTTTTTTTTATAAGTAACACCCTTTCAAAAGTGGTTAAATGACCGACGCTATCACCATCTTACCTAAAACAAATAAAGATAAAGAACATAATATTATGAACACACAAATGATATAATTAAAAAAGCAATAATTCTAAATTGCCACATTCGCAAAAAATAAGAAACTGACTTTTTCACTACGCCGTTCCACTAAATACGCTTGTTCGCAGTTCCGAATTCAAATTTATTCAATTTCATGAAGCGATCGGCGTGGAAATGAAACGTCTCGCGCTGATTCGTTCGGAAACGTTGGTACAGTTCCCTCTCTATTAGCATTCGTTGCTGACATGTCATTGTTATAGTTGGAAGCAAGGGGAAAGATTTACGTGATATTTTTTCACTTGCCATCCCATTAGATGCCTTGGTGACGTGTTGATGATTGCGGGGAAAATGGGTTATGTGTGCGTATTAAATATAATATGTAACCTATTTCTATATTACATATTTCAATATGGCAACAAAATTAGGGACAATTTGTGTGGTAAAAAATGTGGAAAGAGACTATCATAATAATTCGCTACCTACGCTCTAGTTGCTATTCTGGCTGTTAATTTGCAGTACTTAGTAAAGTATTGTTAGGTAATAGGCAATATAGTTAATGTTTAAGGTTTCATGTGTATAGTCTAATCTAATCTAATCTTGTCGTAGATTAGATGTGTATAGTGATATTTGCTTATAGAAACGCCAGGTGGATGGCTGCATCTACTAGCGCTGCGCTGCGGTCATGCCCATGCCATGTAAATGCTGTATTTTCACCCGAGAATATAATGGATTCTAAAGATACTACAGACACGCTGCTTCAATTTGATCGATAAATCTTTTAAGAGAGAAACAACAAAGGGAGCATAGCTACTCTTATCATTTATTCTAAAACATTGATTCGAGGTGTTAACAAATAAAAAATGAAATCAATAACTTTGAGGTCTCAAGTGACAAAATCAACAAGTGAACGCACAATCGATTGAGCATCATTCCAGTTATGTTTTGAGCACAGTTCGTTCGTTCAGTAATCGCCGTATCTTTACACACACGAACGAGCATTCAGCGAAATAATGACAGACGATCTCCCTCTTTCAGTCAATCAGTTCGTTCCCAATCTCAGTTCAGTCAATCAGTTTAAAGATTTCAATTTATTCATTCACTCGTTCGTGCCTGTTTCTCGTTCCATTTTTAACGTTGTTTTGTTTTCCGATGGTTAGTAGAATATTTTAAAATTTTCTTGAGTTGTTATCAAGTACAGGGAGCGCACATTTTTTAATTGTTTGCAGTTTGCTAAAAACTTTAGTAACATTTTAAAAATAGCCAACACAATATTACAACGCTTTACACAAAATATTTCACTCCCGACACTCAAATTTCATAATCCCAAAATTTACGTCGAGAAAATTGGAACAATATAATTTAAAACTAATCATACAACATTCCGACTCCCTAGTTAACTGGGAGGGTTTACATTCTCACTGAAAAGCTTGCGCACATAATAAAATCTCGTCAAATAAGTACAGTGAGCAAGATAAATGCGGGACGTAGCTCTGAGCTAAACAATATGACGAAATCGTACTGTTTGTACGGTAATTTCAAAAGCTGCGGTTGTCTCACTTTCAGGCGAAATATTTCGAGACTACATAATGTTGACTGTCGTGTTGTCCCACGTTTATACAAGGACCTCGTAGAGTTCGTCGACAAAAAGTCCCGTCATTGTAAACGAAATGTAGATTTTTTACGCTTGCAATGTTATTCTGGATGTTTGGCTGTTGCCTTTGCCTCATTTTTAACGCTTTGCTAGTTACAACAACATGCTCTTTGATACGAGGCATTTGTATTAAGAACAATACAAATACATGATTGTTGTTTTGGTTACTGGTACAAAACAACATAAACAACACGTAAATGTGAATCAGAATTTTTTCATTTTTTGTCTTCATCAAGTCTTTCATTACAACCGCCTACTTATAATTTAGTTCGCACGTTATGTATTTGAAATGCCTATTAATAAAAACGAAAATAAGCTCTAATTAGACAACTAGTATATTACCCGTGTAATTGCCAGAGGAAGCCGCTCAAATTAGACAAATGTAATGGCGTCGCTGCTCGTTATGACAAAAATTTATTCTGTCTAATTACAACCTAAAGTATGTTTGTGGACAATTTATACCTTTTGCTTTGTAGTATCTATATCTACTATTATATAAACTATTGCTTGATTGTTTGAACGCGCTAAACTCTGGAACTTTTGAATAATTCTTTTTGCGTATGATAGCCCAGTTCTTAAGGAAGGTTATAAGCTGTAGAACATCATGCTACTGGCAACGGGAGCAGAGCAGTAAGCTAAGACGCGGGTGAAACCTTGCCGCGGGAAACTAGTATTATTATATGCATATTTTAGTTTACTTTTTGATTGCATTATTGCTTGTATCCCAACAGTGGTGTTTTCAGTCTGATTGATGGTATACATTGCAATCGCTATTTCTAAGTCTTTGCGACAGATATACTTTCTATTGGGTAGCTACTACAATAAAAAAAATGTTGCCAAGTACAAAATGTGTACGAAGTATTCGTAAAATAGTTTATATTACCATAAGAGATCTCGCTAATTTACCTGCTTGTTTACTGTTAGGAAACGCATTAGCACAGCACGCGGGTTACATTGTCCACACGTCAAATTACTACAAGTTATGACAGTTTATGGTACACGACTGTAGTGTTTGCTGGCTAATGAACGCTAATGCTGGTTTCACATTTCGCGCCTCGTAAGGCCAAATTGTGTTTGTCGATTAGGACTGTTGCACATGATTTACGTCGTAAATTTATATAGCACAGAATCATGAAGTTTTTAAATTGAATTATAGTAAAATCTGTATTGTAGTCGATCTCTTTGGTTTAAATCAATAGACAATAAATCTTTATAAACAGGAAACGTTCTTTCTGGAGTCTATTACATTCCATGATTGGTCTATGGTTTATATACTCATTGTTTATGTACCTTAGCACATATTTTATGTACCCATAAAATAGAATATAGATACCTTTTAATAGTGATAATCTTATTTATTTATATGCACAAAACTTATAAGAATAGTACGTAAGTACATAAAATAACAAGAGCAAAAAGTTAAATGTTCTGCTTATTTCATCAGAAATTTCTTCCAGCAGACCTGTGACAGGACGATTGATGAGAAACATAGACACAGTGTGTAGATGAATTAAATATACAATATATAAAATATCGAAATGCTTAATATAGTTTCGATAAATTGCTTAAAGGTCGTAATTAAAAATCGCGCTACAAACCTTATTTCTAAAGACACCTTTATTTCAATCCTGCGCGTGTTCACACTTCATTAAGGCTGCTGTTACCACCAGTCACGTGTGGAAGCGCACCTCTTCGTCAAACTAATATCAAGAAGCAAATTTGTATGGGTTCGTGAACATCTAGTTTTGTTAAATGAAATATCAATAGCTTAGCTTAGAACCACGTATCTACTGTACGAAGATACCTATAATGTCATTTTTTGTGTTGGTAGGCCTGGACCGACGCATGATAATGAGACATGTAGTAAAGCATCAAATAAAGGTTATTTATTCCTTCTTTATTTTAGTACTAAACAAAGCTGTCCTATCCTAATATTTGACCATGTATCATCACCTGTTGAAAATAGCTGTACCCATCAACTACGTAAATCCAGAAAACACAAGTTAATTTTACAAAACAAGCCTATTTGCAAGTACTTGTTGTAAATAACAACTTATGTATATATTGTTGTTTATTTTTAAATCTATCGACGTTTAATAGCATTTAAATCATTTTAAATTCAACAATTACAAGCAACTTTATTTCCAGAATAAAAATGATACATAAATAATTCTCTCTCGCGCCATTTTAATGCAACCCGTTCTAACCGCGCACAAAGAGCAATTGTTTTCAATAAAACCTTACATAAATTAAAATGAAAAACAAGGCAGTTTCAGAGCGAAACAGTTGGAAGAACGCTGAAGATTTGTATACGTCTTGAAACTGAAACTGTAGCCACTAATTTAATGTATCTTATAACTGTAAGTTTGTGAAGTATACTCGCTACGACTTTTTGAATAGGTACACCGAATTTTTATTGTACTGTTTAAATTATTAACTCGATATTCAAGAAATAATTAATGTTATACTACTTTTATCTATGATTATTACGAAATTGTAGGCGCTAACATGCACTCTTCGAGGATCCTGATATACCTTTCATCTTCATTTATCTAATATCGACCACTATTGGTGGCGACCTGAATTTGTAATGATAATAAAAATTAAAAGCATTCTGTAGGTAGGTACTGTAAATGTAGCTGTCAGCTACAATTTTATAAAAACTTAGTTTTTGTGGCGAAATATTAAAACTGCTTAGTAAAGCAAAAGAATAATATAAAGGCCCAAAACACTTTATGTTTGTACGGTAGAATTATTTCACCTTGACTTATTTGCTATAATGACATAAGCAGACGTAGTAAACTATGTGTGTCAAAAGATAATACACACGCCTCGTTGTTAGGGATGTGAGTGTCGTATAGCGCGGATGTTTCGTCTGATATTTGTGCATACGCAGTTAAAACGAAATTTATAAAACCTAAGATAAATTAAATATTTAGAATAAAACAATGTTTTGACACACATGTTGACTTACAAATAAATTAAATAATTAAATATTAAAATTAAGCAATGGAAATTGAATAATACAGGCAACATTTTTATATCAACTACCTTCTAAGTTGTGTATTTTGATTAGCACACTCAGGAATTTTATATAGCACTCGTAAGTACCTTCTATAAAGTAACGTTAATTTATCATAACAACATAATAAAATTAAGAACACATAATGCAAAAAATCGTATTTACTTAAAACAACGTGTTGATATCTGAATAACATTCCTGCCATCCCTACTTTGTCATAACTCGGAACTTAACGACACTGTACGTGAGAACAGGCATACGCACTTTGAAGGGCCTGAGTTACGAGCTCGCGAAAGGATAATAGCCACTAAAGTAGCCGACGGAGAACTGCGAGAGTGTAGCTACGGCTTTACGCTTTTGGAAGGCAAAGTTGACGTGTGAGTCGTAAAAATATTTGCCTTATTTATCTCGGTAGGTATTTCATATGTCTATGTTTATAAAGTGCTTGATATTAGTTAGGTACTATAATTAATTATCCATACTATTCCATACTAATATTATAAATGCGTATGTAACTCTGTCTGTCTGTTACGCTTGCACGCCTAAACCACTGAACCGATTTTCATGAAATTTGGTATAGAGATATAGACCTTGAGGAACAACATAGGCATCTTTTATTGCGCAAATAAGGCTGGAAGATATTAAAGTATGTAGTAGGGTGAAGGTTTGAATGAAAAATGCGATAACCGACGTTCACGCGGGTGGAGTTGCGGGCAACAGCTTTACTATATAAAGGTTTGATTAAATAAGGTAGCTAATTATCTAATCAAACTTTTATAGTAAACATAATCATACTGATAGTACCTATCAGGTCAGCTTTTTTCATAGACATAAAACTTACTTAACACCCAATATAGTTAAATCTATGAGAAGAGAGCAGCTGTTGTAGTCATTAAGTCGATTCACTTTTCTTACACTAATCTACCATTTCTACTAAGTAATTTCATGTTTACTAATTTGGTAGTTTTCTCTAAGTAGCTTCGACTAATTATGTGGATAGGATAGGTACAATGCAGCGCAAGGTCGGTCCATTTGACAAAACAATAAAATATAACACTTACACTAGTCAGTTGCATTTTAAACGTCCATTAACTTAACTTTTTAATTATTTAACGTCCGCCATTTTAAGTGGAAACCATAAATTAAAATACCGCTATTCAAAATAGATATGAAACTAGCTATTTGTATTTTGAATTAGTTTTGTTCTCGCCGTTTGTGAAAATTCGACGGATTTAAATTTTTGGAAGTCGAGGTAAAGATTTTTTGTAATGTTTAATGTGACCTTAGTCAGATCAGAGCTATCCATGAGTGGATATGGTTTGAATAAATATTAATGTTTCCTCTTTTCTTTATATATAAAAACATCTTTAATGCAATACAATAATCAAGTTCTGAGTTGCAAAGAAACTTTACAAGAACACAATTAAGAGACAGGAGAGACGGTATTTTTTATAAAAACGTTGTTGAATTAATATTACGTGCCTATTTACAACATCTGACATTGTTTATGGCATAAATTATTTAAAAAAGGAATTTAGAACAGCTATATATTCAAAATAAACAATGTTGCCGCTGTAGAAAATCCCTGCCGTAATACCGTCCCCGTCAAGATGTTATGTAAATCGTTTAACGAAGGTTGTATACCGACTCAATGGCGCACACTTTAAAACATTAACATTTTAAAGCCTTATTTCTACTAAGTACACAATTACTTGCGCATTTAAACTGATTACACTGTTTAAAGATACAATTTAGTTAATTCTAATTAGGACCGCTTAAAGATTCTTTTTAAATTGTTCCAACTACGTGTTTGACTTCAGTTTTCGTAATTTAGTTTTGTTACAGTTGTTGGACAGTTCGTTTGCTTTACATCCAGGTTGTTTATTATTCTGTTAGTGAAAGGTAATATCATTCATTCCTCATCATCCCTTTTATTACTCATCCCTTCTATTTTAGGTAGGTACCTACTTCTTATTTTTTCAATCTATACTATTATATAAAGAGACGAAGAGATTGTTTGTTTGTTTGCTTGAACGCGCTAATCTCTGGGACTACAAGTCGCATTTGAATAATTCTTTTTGCGTATGATAGCCCAGTTCGCGTGAAAAATTATAGGCTATATCTGAGGTTAACATCACGCTAATGGCGACGGGAGCAGTGCAGTAGCCAAAGATTAGGGTGAAACCGCACCGTGAGTAGCTAGTAAACTTGTATAATTACAATATTCGATGGTATGGTAACAGCAACCTTGGTGAAGTGTGAACACGCGCCAGCATTGAAGACACGACACAGTTACTTGAAATATTGCCTTTAGAAATAGAGATTTGTTTGAACAAGTCATAAGCTATCGTTCGTAATATAGAAACATTGATTTAAAATCAAAATAAAACTCCAGCTAAATAAACAAATACCTACACAACTTTGACGCACTATACGGAGACAGAATCAGATGGTGACGCCATGGCGCCAAATTCAACGGTGTTTCTTGAGTTCTAAGGTCTATAAGCAGCTTAGCATTTCTTATAAGGTGGCGGCTTCATTTGTCTCTAAAACAATCGAAAAACTAATTTGAATTGTTTATGTCCTATCGTATAAATTGTGCAATATGACCGACTCCACACTGTAGGTGTAAAAACATTTATGATTTAAAAGTAAATATACATGCTTAATATTTTTATAAGCTTAGCGTTCAAACAACCAATTCATAAAGAAGCAATTCGGCGTAGGTGTTTTTATGCCATTTATAAGCTAACCAATGATTGCGTAGTATCTTCTGATGCTGAAATTTTCACGCAAAAACGCACAGAATTGCGGCTCGTCTCGCATTTTCACACACAGACAATCGAACGCTTAGTCGCGTGTATTAATAAGATATTCAAACACACATCGCTGAGTGGAAATCGTGGGGATATTAACAGGAACACATGAAATGACGAGGGTTTATACGACCACGCTGGAATGGTATGCAAGTGAATATTTTTAAACAATCATAAAATATAAATGTGTTCGATATATAGGTTTCAGGTCTCTGTTTGAGGTCGCGGCTTCACTCACGTAATAATATTGATAAAAATTTAAATTATGTTTACTACCCACTTATAATAATTACTACGAATCTAAGGTAGAGCTAATTATAAGCAATATAGATTAAAACGAGACAAAACCATATTAAAAACAGCATGACAGAATTGTAATAATGATGGCTGAAAGCAGAAAAAGTCCTTGGCAAAACCCTATGCAACAAAGGAAAGTTTGAGATTGATGATGACATAATGTTATTATGTCATAATATGCAAAACAATAAATACACTGACAAAAAAATTACGACACAAAAAGATTACCTCTTACCCACGACCTACAAAGGTGACACAAAAATAATAAGCAAATTTGAGTAGGTAATCTTCGCCCTCATCAAATCGTAAAGCTTTTTGATAATTCAAAAATTTGTGGTAACACGCCATTGCGTTATCGCCGACGCTTGCTCGATGCGAGTTTCGTTTTCTCGCACAATTTTCATGCTAATCTTGGTATGAGAGCGCTGATTTTGCCGCCATGAAATATTTGTAACATGTGAATACTTTACGATCTCACTGCTAACTGAAATGAACATGGTCTTTTTACTTATTTTGATCAATGCCTTTAAATCGTTGAAAATTTATTTTTTTAAGAATAGGCAATTTTGTTTATTGATGTTGTAAATTTTTTTTTAACAGTATTATCCAAATACCTTAGGCACAGTACCTTCATGCAGGCTATAGACGGAAATGAAGCGTGTAAACCTAACTAACGACTCTTAGCGTAACAGAGGGCCTAGACAAGTGAATTAAGTGAAATAAATGCTAATAGAATAGAATAGGTAAAAAAATGTATGGGATTGACATAAACTAACGACAATATACTAATAGAATAGAAATGTATGGGATTGACAAGCTAACGACAAAGCTTATGTCAATCCCATACATTTCTATTCTATTATTATTTATGCCACTTGTTAAGGCCCTCAGTAATAACGAGGCAACCACCATTTTAATCCTAGTAAAACGGTACGAGAACATTTTTCACCGAGCACAACTTGTGAAATGGCACTAACCGTCAGACAGCCATATGCTTGTTCGTCATCTACTTTACAAAATTAAAAGCAATTTAACATTTTGTTTATAAAGCCATGTTATACAAGTTATACGAAAACCTCTCACAAACGATTCGCTCTTTTTCCATCGTCAGATAGTTTACACAATTGAGAGGTTCACCGCTCATGACGTTCAAGTTGAATTCATTCGTCGTCGTTCGTCTCTGAAGAACTCTACCTCGCTCATTTCCCGCTCGGAACGGAATGGTGCCTTTTCAATTTGGCTCCACGCCCGCCTCGCTAGGGATTGAGAGGCCCACCGAATGTTGGATTTTACACGTAATACTCTCCTACACCGAGCATTGTGTGTCGCGCTCCTTTGACGGCGTGCTTACGTCTGCCTACAAACGTTTACATGTATATTTTTTTTTTATTTGAGTACAAATGATTTTTGCAAAGCTATTAAATAAAAATGTGGATAATAATCTCATTGACTAATAAATAATTGTGACCAACTTCTTTAATTCTTACCTTTCTATGATAGTGGGTACCTACTTAAAAGTCACATAAGATAAACAATGCACAGTTGTCGCATATCGGCATTGCATTTCATACTTGAGTGATGCATAATATTTGTTTTAATTTCCGTGTCATACTCATACCTTCTAAGCGACGTGATTTATCTTTGTATTTGTAGTTATATGTATAAAATGCTGAAATTTTATGTGGCAAAGGTAATCAGCTAAGTTCAGTTCAGCTATGTCACAAAACGGACGATAAAATTGACGTAGGTAATCATAGCAAACAATACCAATATGAAATCATAAATACGACACAATATTTTCATATATAGTTGACTTTCTGCAACAATTTGTCACTACGCTTTTAATAATATACGGCCCATACCCTCACCGAGTGCACTGGTCGCTTTAGCCGCACACTTGTCCGGCCTTTAAAGATTTAACAGCATCAAAAATTCGCATGCACCGATACGGAAAATACTTTATGACCGCCACTGGCCGGGTCGAAGGTCATAAATATCCGAGTTAACCCCGCGGCTGCCGAGCTCCGGGGATCGACAAGTACATATTTCAGGATCACGGGTAAATTCTGACGATACCCCCTCATGTTTGTGCGCGACAATACACTTGTCGCGTTGCGAAGCAAATTCAAACGTGATTCGGAAAGCGAAGAGAATTAGGTTTATGTGAATATTCCAATTGGCAATTGCAATATACCAAGAATAAATAGACTACAACATTTTGACAGGCTTTCATACCGTAATGTTCGTACTTTAAAAATAGTTCATGTCATTAATACAATGACTTCTGGCATAAAATTATTTAACCCAAAAAACCGCTCAGACTCCAAAATTAAAAATGTCATATTTATCATTTTGTTTATCACGTGGTCATCCAAACCACCACGCTCAAGTAAACGGTAGTAGTAAAGTGATCACATTAACCGCTAGAACACAAGTTTAGACTCATACTCGTACAACACATAATGTTGGCAGAAATAGGACATTAGGGAGTATTTTTGTGTTCATAAGTGCCACAATTTGTTGTAAATGTTGTTCCTTGGGCAGCACAAAGGAAGTACGTTTCTTCATAGGGTACCGTCGTAATGTTGTTCGTGATAATGGCAGCGCATTATTTAGTTGCTAATGTGTGTCATTATGTCATAAGCAATTTTTAACAGATTAAGGTTAAACGCTTCTAGTTGTGCTGCATGTATTTTTAAGTTTATAGATTTGTAAAGAAATTTGTCAACAAAGCACGATATCTCCAATATATTTTTCTGTTTATTTCCCCGAAAGATTATTTGACTTGGTGCCATCGTCACCTATTTTTTTTATATTGCACGTCATTGCAACGAAACCAAAGCTCTAAGCCGATTGTTTTGTTGTGCCGAGAGAGTCTTACAACGCTGTTTTATCAGAGCACTAACCTTTTGCAGTGACTTGGTATTGCATAAGACCATGACTATTGACTCGTCTGCCATCATATCTAACACGTTAAATTTGTGCAATAAACTGTACTAACATAACATTTCCTATTGTCAACAGAACGCAAGTTATTCGTGGGCATGTTAAACAAGAAACTGTCAGAGAACGACGTTCGTACGCTGTTTTCCGGTCACGGGGCGATCGAGGAGTGCACCGTGCTGCGTGACGCACAGGGGCAGAGTAAGGGCTGCGCGTTTGTCACGTTCGTGTCCAAGCAGGCCGCCATCGCTGCCATCAAGGTAAACCTGGTAAATTATCTTATATTCCATTTATTACAAATTTAATAAGGTAATTAATATAACGCTAAGGTCTTAAATCCAGAAAGAGCAACAACTTAATTGCATAATTAAAGCCATAATCTCATGCAAAGATAATTCAGACCAATTTTGCCCTTTCTGGACAAGGTCTTCAAAAAGCTTCACTAAAACACACTTAGAATTAGTTTGGCGTTATTCGTTCTTAAATCATACCTTGCATTATAGGTATACCTACACTAAAGAGTTTATAAAAATTATCTCATAGGTGGAAGGTACTACAACAACTACTATTATCTATGCTAAAAATTATACCTTAAATTGCTTCTAATTTAATTTGATCGCTGTAAACCTTATTAATCCCTGAATTTATTTATGACAAATAGATTTACAGCGTTCTGATTAACTTGCATAATCCGTCGGCGTTATGCGACAGTGAAATGCTTATTGGATATTTCTGTACATTACAACAACGTCCATAATAGTCCGGTGGCATGCCAAAGCCCCTTTCCATTGACGCGATCGACAAACAGATATAATTGGCTTAAATGCACTACACTCCGATATTGTTTAATACGTAAACATATTCGTTTGAATTATATGAATATTGGGTTAAACAAAGGCTGCGTACAGCAAATACAATAATATTATTAATACAGTTTGCATATCAAAAATGCATGACAGTGTTCATAACTATGTTTGTTTATTCTTACCTGCTTTGTTGGTATTAACATAAGTGGTCGCCGTTCAGAATATTGGACCATATTGTAATACACTGACGGACTCATAAACTGCATCAAAGTAATAGACGACTTTGAAATAAATATTTTAACCAAGTATGCAAACTTTCTATACAGATTAAAATTGAAACCTCTAGATTAGTTCGTGAACTTTAAAACAGCGTAGGATCATATCCTTAAGTTTAAGTTTATGTACTCGAAAGGACCTTCAGACTTTTTTGAAGAAAAACATTAATTTAAGGAAAATTGGTTTAATAAAAAAAATGGTTTTAACAATAGACACAAACTTTATGCAAGGGTTTATTTATGTTTTAATAAGGTGTATTACCTCCACGTGCCCTTATTACGGATTCTAATCGGTTCCGCATAGATTTTATTAGGGTTATTAAATCTTGCGGAATATTGTCCCATTCTTCTGAAAGTGCTGTTCTTAGTGCTGCCACTGTCGTGGGCACAGGATTTCTCGCATATACAGCTCTTTTTAAATTGTCCCAAACATGCTCAATGGGATTAAGATCCGGGCTGCGTGCTGGCCAATTCATTGTACGTATCCCAACCTCTTCGCAATATTGTCGAACTTGTGCAGCAGCGTGCGGCCGGGAATTATCCTACATTAAAGTAAATTTTTCGCCTATGAATCCCATGTAAGGCACCACGTGATCTTTTAAGATCTCTGTTATATAGCGATGTGCAGTCAAACCCCCTCTATTACCGTTTTGACGGACCATGTCTATGAACACAAGTTCTGTTCGCCCGTTCATCGATATGCCACCCCAGACCATACACTAACCGCCTCCAACTAACCGCCTCCAAAAGGAACACGCTCCTCAATGCAACTTTGAGCATATCGCTCCCCACGTCGACGATAGACTCTTCTGCGACCATCTGCACCATATAAACATGTCCTACACTCGTCCGTGAACAATACGGAGGCCCATTGCTCTTCTGTCCAATTTAGGTGATCACGCGCAAATCTTAAGCGAGCTTGTCTGTGAGCTACTGACAACTTTGGACCATTTGCTGGTCTAAAAGGGGTGATATCCGCTTCCTTTAACCTTCTTCTTATTGTTCGTGCACTCACATTTACTTCACGCACTTCATTAAGCTCTGTTTTGATGTTAACTGACGTGAGGAAACGATTTCGCAAGGAAGTTGAAACAATAAATCGGTCATCACGACCGGTGGTTGCTCGAGTCCTGCCTGTACCACGTCTCCTTCTGTAAGAACCTGTCTCCACAAACCTTCTGTATATTCTAGAAACCTTAGACTGGTTTAAATTTAAATTTCTACCAGTTCGTTGATTTGGATCTTCTGGAAATTGTAGCACTGGTGCGAGAGAGCCGAAGCCCTCCCGCACCAGTGCTACAATTTGAGCCGCTTGTTCGGACGAAGTATCCATATTATGGTTCAAAAACTCTCGATGAGTTAAAAAACTAACCCAACAATTCTGCTGGTAACAATAATTCAATTGACAAAAGAATAAAAAATCAATGCGAATCAATTTAAAACTTTGCTTTAAATAACACGCAAATCTGATACTACGAGTAAATTTTCTTTTCCCGGCTATATTCATTTGTTTTACTGCAGTTCTATTGCTTTTTTTTAAGATTAAGAGCCAGTCTCTCCATATTTATATAATTTAATCTAAAAATAATAATAATAATAATAATAATAATAATAATAATAATTTATTCATAAAAAGTTACAGATCAACTTACACTTATACTAAATCTGTTTAAGTTAACTTAATATAATTTTTGAACTCTGGTACCCAAGGTAAGATTAAAAATTAGAAAAAGTTTGCATACTTATTAAAAAAAATCATTTCAAAGTAATTCTGAACTTTGATGCAGTTTATGAGTCCGTCAGTTTATTTTTATGTTGTAATTCGTTCTTATTTTAATGACACTAACTATATTCACTGCTATTGTTAATCTGATACATGTACTTCCGAACTGAATCATGACCCATTTTGTTGATATTTCGCTTAAAACTGACAAAATTGTAAGAGCTATGTATCGGACGTTTTAACTTTAAAATAAGACCAGTTTTCGCAGTAAAATGTGCCTGACTTGAGGCGAATTTCGACCTACTTGCATTTAGATGCTCATGATTCACTTCGTTCGATAGTACTTTGCTTGATTCAATATATTTTCATAAAACCCATTGCTGTTCCCTAAACTCATATTTTCTAAACAATAACTACCTAATGTCTACCCAACCAAATACTGTCGAATCCGGGCTCGCTACAAATTTAAGTAACCATGTATTTTACTGTAGTAAAGGAACGTTAATAAATTTGGTTCTAACGTTGAATTATTAGGCTTCCTACGCAGTAGGTATGTCAATTGCTTTATTAACTTTTTCAATTTACATCTCAGTTTTATGTCCCAGTTTTCGTTTTTATGTTCAGCACCGGCAGGTTTTAGGGATTGATACTATAAAGTCTATAAACGAATTGATTTTTTTTATTTTATAGTAAATTTTATTTTTACTAGCTGGAACATGGCGTGTTACTGCTACAAAAAGAAAAATGAAAATATCTTAAATTTTAAAAAAGTTTTTAGGAAACATTGATAGAATAAGTGAAGATATACAGACTGTACATCTTTTGGTATATAAATGTCGGTATATAAAGTCTGTGCAGAATAACAGTTACGATTTAACAATAAACTTAGATAATACGTGCCAGGACTGGGTAGTAGTCGGTTAAGTACTTAAGCGAGGTGGGCGGAACAAATCTGTAATAACGCAATCGAATAGGTGGTACAAAATCGCAAGGCAGTGAGTTTCTACAGAGACCTACATAGGTCACTCTCGAGGATGGCGTCGAATGTTAGCGTGACGTTCTGGAAGCTTTATAAGGAATAAATAATAATAACGAGTAAAACTATATACGGAGTGCAACTACAGCACAGTAGCGAAATAGCATAGGTTAATTATAAAATGAAAAATATACACATTTTAACAAGTTATTCTTGCAACAAACAATCTATTTTCAAGTTACGTAATGACGATTTCCTCTATCTTTCTAGGCACTACATCACAGTCAAACAATGGAAGGTTGTTCAGCGCCATTAGTGGTGAAATTTGCTGACACACAGAAGGAGAAGGAACAAAAGAAACTACAGGCAATGCAGGCGAGTCTGTGGGGGCTCACGGCTCCGATAGCGCCGGCGACGTACCTCACTTCCGAAGCGGCACTTTCGCCCGCTACGCAACTGCAATTGCTGCAGCAACTGCAGGCAGTTGGACTGCAGCAACAGTTACTGCAGGGGCAGGGGTCTACGTTGCTGCAAGGTCAGTTACTTACGACTATCAACTTATTAAACCAGCCAAAAAACTCACAGCTCGTTGGAGACACCATTATGACAATAGACAAGTAGCTGTATTCCCTAACTCACCTGAGATCTTTTTTATAGGCACTATGCAGTACAGTGCTGCTTTGACGTTACGTCAATCATTTTAGGAAAACAACATAAACAACATAATGCATATTATAATTGACGTCCATTGAGTTTAGCAAAAAGACCGCATCAACCTGAAAACTATTTGCACACTCATATAAGCGTCGGATTCTTGTCCATACACGAAAGATTAAAAAATAATGGTGATTGTTGCATATATAAATCATCAGAACTATGTACCAAGTGTCATAAACAAAAATAAGAAATATATTTTTTTTTTTTTAAATTAAATTAGATTTAAAAAGTGTTTAGGAAGTGTACAAAAGAAGACAATTTAATAAAATTACATGGTGGCGTTATTAATTTACTTATCCTTAGCAAATATAATTTTATATAGATTTGCTCTTATGTTTTTGTTCTAATCAGGCGTATTAGAAGTACTCGTACTCTTGTAGCTATAACTAAATGAATCGTAGGTACAAAATGAAGATGCACTTTTTTAATGCTTCTATGAACGTGTGACATTGATATCCATTTCATTGTTTTTATCACTTATAAGATGACATTGGAACTGCACAATTCTGCCAATGACATCACATTTTATGACTCACGGTTTAAATTATTTAAATGAATCATTTAGGCTAGACTAATGTCCGTTGCTTAAATTAGTAGGTATTATGCACATTTTTATTTACAACTTCCTAATAAAAATAACCTAATAATCCTCACCAAGTTTTACCCAATTGTTATGGCTTTTTTGATAGAAAAAAACATTTTTTTTATAAGTACCTTTACCTTTAATAATTTTAAACCTATTAATGAATAAGATTCGAAATAAATTGCTGCACATTTACCAGAGCAAAAAACAAAGCATATTTATAAAATTAAAATAGTTATATTTATCTACGCCATTACAACTGCCATCCCACATCCTACCCACTTTTAATTTGTCCTACTTTATTTTTATTTACGTTATCCTTTTCTTTTGCCAAATAGGTGTTAACTATCAGGATATCGGTTTTAATGGTGCAGGCCTGAGCGGGAGCGCCGTTAGTGGAGTTGGAGGGGTAGGGGGTGTTAACACGATAGGTGGTGGAGCGGCGGACCAACTAGGTGGTCTGCTAGCACCAGTGTCGGTGCAGAACTTGGCTGCGCTGGCAGCTATGACGCAGCCGGTAGTGACGCAAGCAGCGCCCATCCAACCTGCAGCCGCGCCTCAGCCCGCCGCGCCGCAATTATGTAAGTTCCATTTTTAAATTCCTATTTTTAGTTCTTTATAGTTCTATTTTTATTTTTTTTTTATATTCTGGAACCAATTATATAGATGCCAACTCCTTCAATTGATAATTAGAAATATGTAGCACATCAATAACGTTTAAAATTTTAAGCAAAATTTTATATTCATAATCTTCTATCAGAAAGCTAAACTCTCTCCTATCCTGTAACGAGGATAAAATACATACCATGTTTTACATATATATTTTGAGCAATATTTTTGGATGAAAAGATCCAATTATACAGTAACATAAATTATTATCTACCTTCGAAGATTAATGAACCGCAGAATCTTCTTATTTTTTATACGTTTACTTAGAATTCACCTGGCTCCTGCCCCTCCTGCCTCAGCAGAAATTTTGTTCCCAATAAATCCCCACTAATTGCTACACCTGTCCGAAACCGTAATTGGAACCCACATAAGTTAAAAGAAAACATGTAACGACCTTTTTTGTTTGCAAACTTTCCTATTTCAGGTTTTGGACTTAAATAAAAAAAAGTTAATTAACGATGAACATTTTTCACACTTCAGGTCTTCTCGGGAAGACTAACATCACAGGTAAAAATACAATGAAAATAAAAAATGTGTGTTTTTTGACATGGAATGACAATTTAAGCTTCTTAGATTGATGTGATAAATGATACTGGCTACTGAGAATTTTAATTAAAAAGTAAAAAAGAAAGTTAATTTGTAATACCAGCTGCTCTTCTCTTCGTATTTTGGTAAAGGTTGGATGTTGTCTAGTTATTCATTTATAAGTTGTGAACAAAATTGGAAAGTACATTTTACTGGAGTGCCTTAAGCACCTGAAACATAGAAACCTCGGCACCCAGTTACTTTGAATGTATTAATGTAAGACCAACTGAAATATGTTATATAGGTCAAATACTAAAATGTTTACCTAATTATTCGACTTGCTATTTTTGGGGAGGGGTTCAAAATTCCTAAATTTGAATTTTTCACTAATATCTCTAAAACGGTGCATACTAAAGAATAGTTCTATCGAATAGAAGCTTATAAAATTCTTTACAACTTTCATCTTGTGCACATTTTACAATTTACCTATAGTTTTTGAGCTACACGTTCTAAATAACATATAGGTAAGGTAATTGCACCAGCAATGTACACGGAACCAGTGATAGACATCACACTACAATCTTGTAGGATAAGAGTAGGAATGAGTTTTTGAGATAGCTATTAGTAAAAAACTCTAAATTGGGAATTCCCCCTCCCCCCTAAAAAGCAACTCGAAAGAATGGGTAAACATTTCAGTACCTAGCTATAAAACTTATTTCAGTTGGTCTTATACCGCGTACAGACTTACGAAATGCAACATGCAATGTAACACGCAATAAAAGAAATCCCTAGTTTATACGCCTTACGCGCACGAACCACGCACACTACGCGCACGAACTGAGCATTTCAACTCGTGCTGTCGTCGTGTGAAACGGATTGTGTGCTACGGTAGAGGCTATATAGTCTTGATGCTCGTTTTATGTTCGCGCGCACGCCGCAAACAGATGCGAGTACTCACTTACATGATCGGTTCGTGCGCGCCCTGTGTCTACACTTATAAATGCTCGTTCCATGTTACATTGCATGTTGCATTTCATAAGTCTGTACGCGCTATTAGGTACATTAATACATTTAAAGTTATTGTGTTCCAAGATCAAACTCCCCACGCACTCCACTATTTTATGTAATATTGAAACAATAACTCTTAAATTTCAGAACGTTGCGATGTAACAGATATATGAATTACGTTAACAGTGTTCAATTTAGAATAGCAGCGTTGTATCTCATTAAAATATAATATAGTAGTGACGTAATTTTCTTGATCATACAATTAGTAGATATAAATGGAAAACAATACAATACACTTGGATTGTTTTTAATTAAACAGTAAAGTATATAATAATCAAGCCTTAAATTTCTATAAATTATGCTAATTATAGAACTGAACGTATAGATTATAAACTATAATTAGGTATAGTTTTTGTCTATCTTTAGCATCATGAAAACTATTACTAAGTTGTCTTAAAAACTAGTTTATTTACCTACTAGAAAGTCAAGGATATCTTAGTCAGTTGTTTCTTTTGGAACGTTTATCACATGAATCTACAGCTGGCCTGGTATGATTTCTATGTTGGCATTGTACAGGTAGTCTGGCCTGCAGTACCGCTTGCTTTTTGCTAGGCTATGTCATTGGCAAATCAGCAGGAAACTGCTGGTT
The DNA here is from genome assembly GCA_963082885.1 of Parascotia fuliginaria. Lineage (NCBI taxonomy): Eukaryota > Metazoa > Arthropoda > Insecta > Lepidoptera > Erebidae > Parascotia > Parascotia fuliginaria. The sequence goes on from OY720177.1 coordinate 17,204,659, forward strand.
CATGTCGATATACCGTACTATCGACAACTCTTAATTTTTCGGTATCCGATTATTTCTAGGCTTAAAAATAATATAATGCTGTATTTTTAAATTTAAGAGTATAGTAATTTTCTACTACTGCATGTTGGTAGTTTTTTTTACTTATTTTAGCCTTACATAAAAATTTAAATTTGATATCAAACAAATTAATGTACTGCCAAATCGAATTGTTCGGATACACACATCGAATGACTAATATAACTATAAGTAACATGCCGAATGTTGACTGAGTAATCGGATGCTCACTGCCTTTGATGTTTGTCATCAATATCTGTCGCAGTAATTTAAATTTAACTCGAGTGAAATGTAATTTTCAGTTGAAAATCTTGCACTGTATTAATATTCTATATCATTACATTCATTACCTACTAAATAATTGCGATCTGGATAAGTTTTCATGTGATATTAACAATATTGATTATTCGTGCATGAAAGTGCTAAACAACTAAATTTATCTTTTTATGAGTTAAACGTGAGTGTTGTTTAATAAGGCTTACCCCCAGTTTCTGAAAGGCTGATCAACGAAAAATTAACTAATCAGCTGTTAAATCTCATGTAAAGTACCTGAAAGCATGCAAAAAGCATGGATAATTAGTTTTATTAGATCTAATTAGTTACTAAATAGATCAAATTAAACTAATTATTCATGCTTTTAGCAACCCAACGGCACTTCACATGAGATTTAACAGGTGATTAGTTAATTTTTCGTTGATCAGCCTTTCAGAAACCGGGGGTTAGTGTGTAATAAATATTTGTGTTTGATACTAATATTGATTGTTTGACACTGTCTCAGTTCAATTTGCATGCAGTGTTGCTGTAGTTTGTTAACTTTGATTTGACAGTTATTAATTAGGGGAAATGTCGGTGCCGCACCATCATCCTTTTCTGACATAGTTTTAACTCGTTCATAAACATTGTTATTTTATGAAAGAGAGAATTTTCAAAACCTTTGTTTTAAAACATTTAAGTTTAACGAGTTGTTTTAGACATTTAATGTAATCCCTTTCTAGTTACGGTTGAGAATAAATTTACCTTCTAACTTTACGGTTATTTTATGTAGCTACGATTCACCCATTACACCAACATGAACACTTAGTGGAATAATTTGACGTGTGTTTAAATTTAACAAAACATTACGTGTCGTGCGTTAGCGGCTCGTTTATTGCATCTCTTCTGTATATCACGACGATGACGAAGTTATAAAACGTTAAGAATTTGAATATTGTAGGTAGAGATGATTATTCTTCAATTTTAGGTTGAACCGTTCGTAGGTTTCCGCTTCTTATTTGATGTGGGTTTTAATGCTAATTGCCGATCAACAGATTTGAAAAACACTTCACAGATCGTATCGGAAACTTACTTTTCCTTTCGGATAAAACAGTCAAAGTTAAAGGTTTTCTGGTTTATTCCTAATCCGAAACGGTCCTAATCTATACTATTCAAAAAAACTTTACTATTCTTATGTTTAGGTATTACCTAATAGTAAACTCTTTTCGGATTAGCAAATAATAAAAAACAGTTTCTGATGATTGAAAATATCGGCTTGTATCCAAGGCCCATTTTCAATTCACCTTTACTAAAAAAAATTGCATACCGTCGTCTGCTAGAAACCAAAGTTCATTTATTTGGTTTAAAACCCGGAACCGTGTAGGGGTACCTCCTTTACTTCTTTAGACGACATGGCAGCAGCACTTTTCATGATCTGGCATACGTCTACGATGCAATATTTATCTGGTGATCTGTCTATCAAAGAGTTAACACAGACATTAATGTTATTTTACAGGGTCCACAGCAGAGCCTCTAAGCTCGGCATACGCAGCACAGTTCGGTACAGCGTTTGCGGCGGCGCCACTCGGCTCCGTTCTCGGCTCGGCTGCTGCTGCAGCTGCTGGGAAGCAGGTCGAAGGTAATTATATCTGTTTTTTTATAGCCTTAGAAAATTACTCTACTCTACATAACTATAAGAGGTAAGCAGCCAGTGTTGACCATTAGGAGTGGGGGCCACTTGCCCAATTGCAATCGTACACTACAAATATGGTTCCTCCCCCCTACAGCAGCTGTGTGAAATGCTATTTCAGGCTACTTTTATAAGGTTCCGCGTCAAAATAGAGGAAAACACAGCGTTCATTCAGGCACTGGCACATCACAGATCAGATTTTATTTTAGCGACATTGGTAAAGCGTTGAACCGTTCTAAAGCTTTGAGACCCTTTGAGAATTCACTGTGAACAAGTGTAGTAAGTAGTTGTTTTAAATCCATCAATTGACTCACCTTAAGATATATTCGATCCATATATAATTAAGTAAACATCCTAAATATCCACAAAACGAAACAAGTTTAAAACGTCGGATAGTTTTTTAGCATCTATTAAATTGAACGCTCATAAATTTTTGGAGGTGAGCCAAAGTTTGGCTGATCGCCAATTTCTCGTTGAACGGTTGCAATTTCAGCATTGTAGTTTTTCTTTCCTTCAGTTGTATGAGCTATTGTTTAGTTGATAAATTAGAGGATCTTAAATGTCAGACCGATTTATAGACTGCACTCTAAGATGTTCGTAAGTAAGTATTATTTAGTATACATATTTTACGCTGCATTCCGTTCCATGAGTTGCCTCTTACGATACCCACATGAAATCAGAAAGTGAAAAAGGTGGTTCAACTCTAAATCGGAGAGTCCGCGGCTGGATTCTATTTAGGCTAATTTCACCCTAGACACATAACTGGTTGTAATTCTGCTATATATATTGTGTTGTTTGTGTTCCAGGTCCGGAAGGTGGCAACCTGTTCATATACCACCTCCCGCAAGAGTTCACCGACACCGATCTCGCGTCGACGTTTCTGCCGTTTGGCCACGTGATATCGGCCAAAGTGTTCATAGACAAACAGACCAACCTATCTAAGTGCTTCGGCTTCGTCTCGTACGACAACGCGGCCTCCGCGCAGGCTGCGATACAAGCCATGAACGGCTTTCAAATAGGTACAAAGAGACTTAAAGTTCAATTGAAACGTTCTAAAGAACTATCGAGACCATACTAGAAATATTCCAAAACTCGTTCCTAGTGAATTTACAAAAAAAAGAGTTAAAAACTATGCAAAGGTTGTAAGATTCCGAACGTTAGTTGTAATGTATCCGGTGCACTTGAACTGAATAGTTTGGTAAGGTACGTTCGAAAACGGGAGTCCATGTGCACAGTTGTTAACTAAATAAGAATAAAGTAAAGGTTTGTGTCAAAGGATTTATCGTTTCCAAAGTATTCCCCAAATTGTTTATTATATATTTTTTGTCTTAATTAATAAGTTTTAGTCACATTAAGCATAAGTTGAGGAATCGATACAATTCGCAGACACCAAAGAGCTGGTATGAATAAATATATTATCAACATGTGTGTTTATGGCGGTAAAATTGTGTATTCATATACAAAGATGAGTCTTCATCATCCAAAGGTGTTTTCTTGGTACCAAAGTACCGCTAACCGATAAGTATTTGAGTTATACACAGTTAAGTTCGTTAGAACGATTATAATTATTAATTGTTACAGTTTTTTTCTTTTATTTTTATGTTACCAACTTGATAGTTAATTGTAAAATAATTAATGTGGCCATTGTCATTTGCAGTCAGTCTTTTTCGTTTAAAATTAAGATGTGTTTAGATTAACGAAACGATCTCAAAGTGATCAGTGTATTTATTTACTTGTTGTCAGATAGTGTACTTAACTTGAAGACTCTTGTGGAGGATTCGCGTGAATCGTGTTCGCGTTGTCTACGAATACTAATACCAGAGATATTTCAAATATTTTACGTATAACCATAGACAAATTGACTAAGTTGAAATACAAGACATCAATAACCATAAGTTAAGAAAGATTCAAATTAGCATAAGCAAATAAAAATAAGCTTAATCAGATGTAAGTTTCTAGTGTTTATTTTTTTCGGTGTACTGATTTCCTACCTACAATGAAAGTTGTACCTTTAGTTGTAGGTAGATTGTACCATTATTTTGGATAAAATAAATTGGCATAATACCGACAAATCAGTTACCGTTACTTTCATAAACTAATATCGTAAAATATTTGAAAAATCGCTTTATATTTTACTTATCAACTTATTGTGCTTGTTTGTGTACCTATTTAAATGTAAACCTACTTTACCACAGTCAACTTTTATTAACAATTTAACACATCGAACACTGGCCCCTTAGTCAAAAATTTTTGTTAGTATAAGTATTTAATTGATATAGACATTTTCGTATGTAAGTTTGGTATTTCATTCATCTTCTTGATACGTTTCTATTTTAAAAATACTGTTTGTCACTATTGAACTTAATAGTCACTGGCACATTTTTATTGTTTCATATTTTTAATTGTTAATTATGGCAAATTTTGTAACGGAATAATACCGGTATTTTCGCCTAAGAGCCATTGACTTAATGTAAATTTTTCGAGGAAGTTTTATTTTATATTTATCGATGCGTCTTGTTTATTTAGGCATATGCCTAGTCTGATCGTATCCATGTAGCGCTTAGAAGCAGCACCGATGGCGTTACTAACACGTTGCCATGCTTGTATCGTAACACAGCAATGATTAAAGTTTGTGTAAATGAGCGATTACCAACAGTTTATACGTTAAGAACACTATTTGTATTAAAAAGTAAACTAATATTTCAATTTCAAAACTATTTATATTAAAACAGAAACGTCAACAGCCCAGACGGCTTTAACGTTATATTCCGTTACAAATAACTATAAATAAACAATATCTTACCTTCTAATTAGCTGTTAAAATTAAGTATTAAGTAATTACATTTATTTCTTGATATTACCACTTATTGATATATAAACGCTCAATAGGGAAGTATAAGGAAACTTGTAACTACCACTTGGTGAAAGCTACATAGATTTATTTATTATATTTTTTTTCTTATTCGTGAATATTTAAGATTACATTATAAATCGTTTTTAATTATATTTTGTTAATAACTTGTGCCAATGCGTTTATTTCAAAAGCTACGACCAATCTTAATGTCTGAAATCGTAATTTCGATTTATTTAGTGATGTGCAAAGTCGGTGTTGCATCAAAAAAATGTTACCAAGACGCGGGAGAAGATAAATAAATGACTAACCTCATATTTGTTCGCAGAAACAGAAATATTAATATTATCGTTTAATAATTCATACTTTGTGCATCACTAAACTTATCTTTCTTGAAAAATAACTGATGTGAATAGCATTGGTGTTTTATTTAACTTAATTAAATTTAGTTGAGTATTATTATTATATATAAAAGAAAGTTTATCGAGATGGGTCTATATTTAGTTTAATTTTAGTCAACGTTTTTGATGTCTAATGAAAGACAATATCTAGACTGAATAAGTTTCCTTCTTAGATGTTACAGCGATACATTTTTTGTCTTGTGATTCCTTTAGTAAGTTCATTAGTCGATACTGAAATATCCTTTTTTTCATTCGTCTTGCAAATATAATTTTCTTGTTGTTAAGGTAAATAAATTATTATAAAGGCATGTACGTATTGTTAAACAGTGGGCATTGGGAATATTGATAATAGAGAGAATGGAGCTGACATCCTCGACACGACCACTTGTTTAGCCCATTAAGGGTACTTGCATATTATTATTGTACTGGATGTATAATAGGAGCAAGGCATCACTTTGTGGCATCATGTAGGTATTTAAAATCATTAGCAAAGACTGCTTCTAATCCGGTAAATAATATGCAAAAACCTATGTGTGATCTAGATAGACGTCAAAATATTGTGAATAGAATTTTTTACCTACAATTTTCTAGGTGTTTGACGGAAAACCTTATTGTTACTATTGCTTAAGTTTTTCATAACCTCCAAATAAAGTAAAAAATGCGAAAAGGGTCGAAAGCATTTTTCAATTTTTGAAATAGGATTTTCTGACCTTTATAGCCAACATGTTTGCTTCGGCAAATTTGAACAAATTTGAAACAGAAATTGATTTTTACTTTATTTAAGCTACGCCCATTACTATTGTGGGTAGTTATACCATTGGTTTGAAAGTCGATATACTAAGTGGGTGTAATTTAGTATATTGTCAGGAGCCTGCAATGTTACCGATGAAAAGCCATATGCTTATTTTTCAAGCTCGACGCTAAGCATTTTATGAATGTCGCCTTGAATGCTTTAAAATAATTATTTATCTATTAAACATTTTATAAAACTTGAAAATGTAAAAAGTAACTGCAATATTTATTGTTTTTTTTAATCCTCACCGAACAACTGAAGGCGTCATCATATTTATCATAATTAATTTGGGGATTGTACGAATTTACTCAAACAAATGTGTAATATGCCCAGATTCTAACATCGCAATACAAAATTTTTACATACTAACTCATTATACTTATTTATTAAAAAATTTGGACTAAATCCTTAAGTACTGACTACACTAATATTCGTTAAAATAATAACATTAGCTTGCATCTTTAATTTTGACTGTGTCACTAAATATATGCATTGGGCATATTTTTGTGACATTTTTTGACAGAATCTGGACATTTGCAATTTATCAATAAAGTCTACATTTGTTTAGTTTACGAGGCAATTAAAGCTTGACAGAATTTATCGAGCCACGGTACCTATATAAACATCATATACAAAGCAGAAGCAAAAAAAAATTATTTTTACATTAGGCACCATCACTAGATATACAATTGGTATGAAAAATTATCAAAGAACTGTTTTATACAAACACCCGTTTTGTTGATATGAATGTAAATAAATGTCAAGTTAAAAAAATGTTTTGGTTTTTTTATTACTACCTGTTTTTTACGTACAAGACCAGCGAAGCAACAGCCCTGCAGTGTGTAATCAATCACCATTTCACTTTTTCAGAACGAAAAAGGCGAGTATTCTAACTGATCTTCGAAAATGAAGACAGGTGCGAGCCAACTCATGACCTGTCTTCTCAGTAGATACTCTACAAGTACAAACCGAATGATCCACTAAAGATCAGAGCGTTGATATCACCAAAGTATTCGGCAAAGTTCTGCTTTTGGTCTGCCACCTCAACAGTGCAAGTGGATTGCCACTAAGCGCCAAGCCTTGCCTACCATTAACTAATGGTACAACCAAAAACATTCATATACTTAGATAAGTACTACTAATTAGCACTTAGAATAGTTGGTAGGTAGCAGCAAATCGTAAGTGGTTTTAACAAATAATTGTAGATATGTGGCAAAAAGTTATAATACTTCATTGAAAAGTACTAGGGTAGCAGAATATCGTAGGAGGTTGTTAAAACAGTATTTCACAACATAAGCTTATTTAATTAAAAAGTACTAGGGTAGCAGAATATCGTAGGAGGTTCTTACAAATTGTATGTCACAGTATAAGCCTATTTCATTAAAAGTACTAGGGTAGCCGAATATCGTAGGAGTTGTTACAAATTGTATGTTACAACATAAGCTTATTTAAATAAAAAGTAAAATGGTAGCAGAATATCGTAGGAGGTTGTTACAAACACAATTATTTCATTAAAAAGTACTAGGGTAGCAGAATATCGTAGAAGGTGATACAAATTGTATGTCACAACATAAGCTTATTTCATTAAAAGTACTAGGGCAGCAGAATATCGTAGGAGGTTGTTACAAATTGGATGGCACAACATAAGCTTATTTCATTAAAAGTACTAGGGCAGCAGAATATCGTAGAAGGTTCTTACAAATTGTATGTCACAACATAAGCTTATTTCATTAAAAGTACTAGGGCAGCAGAATATCGTAGAAGGTTGTTACAAATTGGATGGCACAACATAAGCTTATTTCATTAAAAGTACTAGGGCAGCAGAATATCGTAGAAGGTTCTTACAAATTGTATGTCACAACATAAGCTTATTTCATTAAAAGTACTAGGGTAGCAGAATATCGTAGGAGGTTGTTACAAATTGCATGGCACAACATAAGCCTGTTTCATTAAAAAGTAGCAGAATATGTGGAAAGGTCATCTCAGGTTGAAAATTGTATCACAAAATAGTCTTGTTTTATTTAAAAGTACCCACTAGTATAGCAAAAATATTCTTGCAAAAGGTTGCTTTGAAATAAAATTATTTGCGACCAGCCTACTTAGCTTTCCATAATTAGTACCGCAACCTCTATGATTTTCGGTTTCCCTAGTACCTTTGTTTTATTGTTATTCCTGTAGAAATGCTTTTGTTTTATGGGCCAACTGTACAACTGTTTTTTATAATATTATCTGCCCTTGGATGACAAACATTGGTTTTTTTAGGAAGTTCATGGGAAGGATTTGGTTATGAGCAGGAAGGTAAGAGAAACTGTAGAAGTAGAACGGAAAATATTTACTTTAGAAATACCATATAACGATTACACTAAACTACAAAGAAACAATCAAATAACCAAAAATATATTTATTAAATCTAATCATTTCCGTAATTTTTCAGTACGCTTTCTTTGAACGATTTTATTTCTTCTTCCTTGTTATCTTGGGGAGCATCATGACTTTCCAGGGCAGATTTCACAGAAGTAATAAGGCCATTTTCATCAGCTATCGGTAATATATCACATATGAGAGGGGACTCTACACCTAATATGTAATGACATGTTCGTGGTTCAAGTAAATATAGGGAAACTTGAGCGGGACTAGAAGAATTTTCTAAGCATTTTAGTTTTACTTCTGTTTGCCGCGGTTTGCCCGTTTTGTCGCATATATCTCCGCCTGAATAAAAGTGGGATACTGATGTGCGATGATCTGAAATTAAAAAATATATATTTAAGTTTACGTCCAATCAGACATTATGAATTAAATTTATATCAAAACAAAATTTTCCTTGAATTTATAGTTGTAAGTTAGTAATACAGTCTTTGTCACATACACATAGTGGTTAATTTCACTTGCGCTGAATTTCTAGAAATTGAGCAAGATCTTTTCTAGCCCACATTCTGAATTTATCAACACGGATAGTTAATAACAGTTATTAGGTAGATTGTATTTATCTAATTTTTTCATAAACTTTAAATGTAAAAAGGAATAATGGTGTACGTTAAAGTCCGTAGAGTTTTGTGGCGGAATGCGATGCTCGTCTATATAAATCATGGAGTATTTATAGAACAATAATTTCTGTTTAAAATAAAAATCGCTCGAAAAGACATTTCGTAGTCAAGACTTTGTTTAAGCCGAAAGACCACTTTTTACAATTGTTTGTCGGCAGTTGCAGTATAGGCAGGCCTGATGAACCGTAGCGAGCAACCGATGAATGGCGTCTTTTGGGTAATCAACACAACAACTTTCTTTCTAATAAGCAATATCAAATTCCTTTAATCCTACCTATATACGATACGGTTCGTCGTTCCGATACGTCGCATGACCGACCAAAATGTTAAAATTATGTCAATATCGTTAACGATTTACTTGATCAAAGACGATAGCTGAGATCGTCACAAAATTCCAAGTAATCATGAATATCATAACGAATTGAATCGCTTATAACCATTTGTATAAAAATGACAACCAATCGTTTCCTGTAAGAGCGGTAATTTTGAAACGATAGATCGTCACGATTTTTATTCAGAGTGATCCGCCGTATATGAAGGTCCTTAACAGCAAACTGTTCACCTTACACAATATACACAAGGATAACTCACCGACAGGTTTCGGCGCCTTTCCTTTATTCTCTTTAATCCACTCCAAATGCGCTTGTTCGTCAAACTTTCCTAACAATAGTGTGGTCTTCTCTCCAGTACGATCTACATGGTATTGCACCACGTGCTTGCCATAGCAGAACTCGTATTTCCACCAGCCTGTACCCTACAACGAATAGAGGTGTGTTTGAATTCAACAAAGATTAAATTAACACCTAAAAAGACAGTAACACACCATTCTGCAAATCAAATCATTTATTACTTTATTCCAAAGGATAGGATAAGGCGATCCTATCCTTTAGAACAAAATAATCCGTCCTGATCACAGAACCACATGAAGGATGAGGGCGGCTGACGACCGCTCCAGATCGAGATCCGAGGCCTCTGAGGTCCCGGAGTTCACGACTTTCGGCTGTTATAATGATACAACCACTCACCCCATTAAGACAGTTCTCTCCATTAAGAAACGCTCTGACCGGTGAATCATCAGTAATGACCGGCGGTGCCTTACTTATTGGCGGCTGTGTCTTTGAACCCTCTATAATATCCTCCTCTTCATTCAATGGATGCAACTCGAATTTCAGATGAGTTTCACCATCCTGGAAAATTGTATAGTTTAATATGGACGAAAATTATTATTGGGGACCCCATAAAGCAATAATGTGGCCCAAAATGAATTTGAAGACACTTTTTGATTAAACTGGAGCTGTTCTGCTGACGCCAACACTATCTAGGTAGTGTAAGTAGTGATTGCCTGAGTTCTTACGAAAAGTAATGCATTAATTGACACTGCAGTGTTCTTCTATTTTACATGGTAGAAGGCGACAGGGGCATGGTATACTGTACTTCTTACATTGTTCAGGTACACAAGTGATGGTTACCATTAACTATCAAGTCGAGCAAACTGCTCGTCCAATATAACACTAGTGCAATTAAAAAATAAACCCAAGAAACGAAAATTAAAATATCTGCATGTGAATGAAGGCCAATATGTTGGGTTAATATCATAGAGTAGGTATTTTAGACCAACATTTGCACAAATAGGTCAGAAATTGGCCCAACATAAGCCATACTTACGACGCTGCAAATGACAAAAAAGCAACAATCAGTACATACATATATATGTGCTAAAACAAATAAAAATAATTACCTTATCAATTTTTTCAACTTTCAACACAGCTAGAATGTCCTTAGGATCGTTGTCCTAAACAACGCCAACAAAAATGTTAAAAAAGCCACTAGTGAACTAAATTATACACTACACTACGTTAAAGTACCTCTCCTGTATAACTTAGTTTTATTTCATTGCATCTCTTATTAAAAAACAAAAAAAAACTAACGATTGCACAAACTAAAAATATACAGCATGTTATAAAGTATATTTCTTATTTTCCGATTAAAACTACTAATACTACTTCTTCACTTAGACCCAGCAAGTATTAATATAATAAATATAATAAAATAAGATTATATATTGCTTGAAAGATCACTCAAGATCGTAAAATTAGTTAGGCTGGATTGCGGATTGTCATCAACGCAATATTGATTAACATCTTTTTTTTATATTAGCCGACCAAAGTGACTCCACTCTGCCTTACTTACAGTGCCGTATAGTCTTACTAATAAATACAGAGTAGGTAACGATGGAATATCTATTTAGTGTTTTGTCCCATTTTTTAGTTTAAAAAAACGACAGTTGAAGAAAAAGGCAACACGAAATAGCGAATTACATTAAACACATGCCTTTCTTACAGAATTTGTCAGAAAGAGATGCAGAATAAAACCAAGTTAGAATACAAACAGTAGAGGCAGGTGTGTCAAATAAATGCACACAAACTAATTTAAGTGAAGCACACACACTAACAAATGAGGGTAGTTAAAAGTTAAATTGTGACAGTATAGTGAAGGTGGTATATAAACTGGTAGGTATGGATATTGGTATTAATAAAGATATTGGTACTGGTATGGATACTGGTACTATAGGGCTGCCATACAAGGTTGGATTCACTTTTTGTGATATAGTTTATAACCTTTTAATAAGTTTTGTTAATTTTAACTAGTGGTAAACACCTCATATGTAGTACAAACTTCCATCTAAATCTTCTGTATATGCATTAATATATGACATAACTATTATGTATATCTAATATCACTGAATGACCAAGGTTTTTGTAGTCAGTCATTTAGGCAATGGCAACTCATTTAGCAATTGACAATTCATTGCCAGAAACAGAAATTAGGTGGCAGCCCAAATTTAAATACACAAATGAAGATACAACTACGTAACTTTCTAAACAGTAAGTAAATAACATAGTAATAAACATTTGCCACTGCTTTTTAGTAAGGCCTATAAACTTAATTTGAACTTACTATACTGAGCTACAGTAAACATACAAATCTAAGTGTCACAAATAAAAATCAAACTGTTTAAAATAACCTCTAAATACATGCCACATAGACATATCAATATATAATTTGGACAAAATATATAACAGTTATTATTCCATAGCAGAGAAAAGGCTTTTCTCACACACAGAATTGATTGGCAATTTCAGTTTTTTCATGTCTTCCTTTATTACAATAGCAATAAATTATCCAAATTATACATTCAAAGGTCTTTTGTGCAACTTGCAACTAACCAAAATTTATAATAACTTACATTATGATTCATTAATCTGATGGTCTGATGATGGAATCGCAAGCTATCAACCTCCATTTTCAACAAACTCCTTGGTTTCTTTGGAGCATTATCCACTGGTATACAATCTATAATGTTTTCGCTCACATCTTTAGGTCTAAAGTGTGGATGTTCACATAGTAAAGGCGATAAAATTATAATTTCATATTCGCATGTAGAGGTCTCTTTGAAAGAGTATACTTCGTGCTTTCCATGGATATAACATACATAATAGACTCTTGTTAAGCGTGGTTTGCCGCTCAAATCACAGACTGTGCCTAAAATATACACACAGCGAATAGTCAATACATTTGCAGAGGAATAACAACATCAATATTTAGACTTACAGATTAATTGACATAAAGAATGGCATTTATGTTGCATTTTCTTTTATTAGCATGCCAAAGTCTGATAATGTGCAGTCAACGCAGTTCAGGATGGACTTGGCTTTACTATCATGGTAGCAAATCACAATTACTGCCTTTTCATGAATTTGAAGGACCCAGGGATCAGAATTTAATAAAGGGACCTTGGCATCAGTCACAATATTATATAGACTTTATTTCCGCGGCGCGGTTTCAGCCACGCAAAGTTACATTTTTGGTTACTGCTCTGCTCCCGTCGCTCATAGTGTGATGTTTTATAACCTATAACCTCTCTCAAGTACTGAACTATCAAACGCAAAAAGAATTATTCAAATCTGACTGGTAGTTCCAGAGATAAGTGCATTTAAACAAACAAACAAATATGCAAAACAAACTCTTCTACTTTATACTATTAGTATTTATAAACATACCATCATCTAGTACCATTTCCACAGATGGCAGTTTGACTCCTTCAACCTTAGTCATCTTGTACGGCTCCTTAAACTCTGTAGCCTCTAATTTAGCATGTTTCTCTGAACTCCAGTGGCCCAGGTAGTATTCTTGAGTTTTAACTTGTTTGCCTGGAAGTAAAGACATTTAGATAAATTTAGTCTTACATAAGCAAGTTATTATTTATACAAACTAGAATGTTTAACAAATCTTTGTGTAATCCATAAATATTTGTCTGTTAATTGATGTTTGTTTGATGGCAGAGGGCTTGGTCTTTTAAAAAAATGAAAATAATTAAAAAACTGTTTATCCAAGTAAAGAATAAGGCATATTTTAGTACAATGTAACAGGAAAGTGTCTTTGCAACAGGATTTACTACAACTACTTTAGTACTTGCCCAGTTTCGAATATACAAAGATATTAATTAAATGCCTTAACTAATTAAATTATTACATAATATATTCAATAACTTTTTCAACCAATAGGCTTCTATGTTTTAAAGTTAATACAAGTAGGACCAACCTTCTCTTTCCTCATGATACTGTCTAATATAACGTCCATGGCACACTTCATAGCTCCAATAGCTTTCCAGCCTGTAGGAGCAAATCTTTTGAGAGAACAATGGCTTTAAAAGACTGATGGGTGAAGGCCCATCATAGTCTCCAATACTTGTTGTCTCTTTGGCTCGTAATTCTGGTATTTTACAATCATATTTCTCTTTGTTTGCTGTAGTTACTCTGAGTATCTCTTTTTTCTGTAACTAAGATTGAAACATGAGGCTTTAGTACTACCACATATATATATATATTTTAATTTATTTGGGCTAACAGTAACAACAATATGTCTACATTTACAGTCTAGTTGATGAGATATCAATAACTGTTTCTCCAACATCATTTACCACATTTATATTTTATAATTAATAAATCTAATGTAGGTAATCTTTTTTAAATATATTTATTAGCTTTGCACCATAAACAGTCATTCTTATTTTCTCATTTTATTGTTAGTTGTATGTTATTAATCAATTCGATAAAAATATTTTTCGACTTTGGTACACGTAGGTAACAGTGATAAACATAACTTCTTAATAAAGATAATTGTTTTACATTACGAATATTTTCTAAACTTACCTCAGGAGTGGCAGGAGGATTAATTTCACCGTCGACAAGATTTTCTAATTCCTTGTTACCGGGCCAGTTTATACCAAATAATATACTATCATCAAATCCTTTGAAATCATGTTCTATGCTACTGACTAATTTCACTAAACACAAACACACAACCCAGTGCTTCATTTTGCTCGTTTATTAGTTCATTATTAACGAAATTTAACAATTAATCTACCAGTTTTCCATTTGCAAACAAATTTAATATATAACACGATTGAATAGAAAAGTATAAGCCAGGAATTCAAAAGATTCAATAGTGCTTTTGATTCGTAAAAACTTACAATACTCCGTAATTTGGGAGAATATCCATGCATATGAGTTGGTAATCTGTCATTTGTGCAAATCGACTTCGTTCAGAAATTAACTATTGCACTAAGGCCACTGACTCTCAAAATTCATTCACCACCTACGCGTGTGACTTTGGTATAAGGTTGGCCGGTGAAAGCTAATCGCAGATGGCACCAGCATAGATGATTAATTAATTGTACTAACAGCCATTGTTACGTTTGAATCGTTTACAAAAAAAACTGCTTTTTACGCCAATTTATGACTTGGTACTGATAGGTACTTGTAATCGGGGGAAGGTGGGCAGTAAAAGTTACATTTTCCCGCGAAATATATTTAATAATTAATTTTGTTTTGTGCCACCGCATCCAAGTATGGTTTGAATACCATAACATTATTTTTTACTGTAATTAATAAAACAAAACTGAGATTACCAACTTTATAGAAAACAAATAATACAGCATTTTTTCGTTTTACAATTAATAATACACAAAATATACTACTATATCTAGCAATTCCTCTAATTTAAAATTATCAATAAATTTTCAAATATTAATAATAATATTCATCTTTAAAAAATCTGTGTTACGAGTTACGACATATTAGAAAATGTTGCGAAATCCAACTCATTTTGTATTCAGATGTTCTTTTCTAACTAACGTAACTTAAGTTTCAAATGTATTATTTTCATATAAATAGAACTGTAAACGCAATGATTTCTTACTCTGTTTAGGTAATATTTTTTTCCTCGTCACTTTCTAACAAAATTTTTACGACATAACCTCAAACTATTTGTTAAAATTATTATTTGCCAATGAATGGCTTATTACCAAACTCATACATTTTTATGTGTTTTGGTATACGATTTATTCCGATTTCATAACATTTTGATATGATACAACGCGTCATTATAATTGCTGTTAAATATTTTTTTATTTTCTCGTAAGAAAATTGCAATGTTTTGATAACAACTACGCTAGCGCCATGCCACTTTGACAATTGTAGTATCTTTTCAGAAATGAACCCATTCTTTCATTTCAGCAGCTCTAGTTGTGTACCTCGATCAACACTACAATATTGTGTGTGACTCAAAAGGCTCATGTTCATGATCTCGACATGTGATGTGAATACATGATGACCATCAAAAGTGTCAAATGTGTCTATATTTGTCACTGTAATTTTTTAAATTGTAAATTTTGTAAAAATGGCGTTCAGCTTTCCAGCTTTTTCATATATTATAGCGTTAATTGTAGACGCCTTTTTAATATTTTTCTCAATATTCCATGTTATCGCATTCGATGAACTGAAAACTGACTATAAAAATCCCATAGATCAATGTAATAGTCTCAACCCGGTGCGTATATAAAAATCTACTGTCCAGCCAAAGTTCACTTGAGTTCAGATAAATAACCTATTTGTGCTGTTTCAGTTGGTGTTACCAGAGTACCTGCTGCATTTATTTATAAACGTATTGTTTTTACTATCGGGAGAATGGTTTTCGCTGTTGATAAACATTCCATTGATCTTGTATCATATTCACAGGTAAATATCATATATATAGGTTATGTTTTGATAATTTGCTGTGGGCGACACAAGGACAAGGTCTTGAGTAAAATGGCAAAAGAACCTTGAATTCACACTTGTAATGAATACAAACTAGTACCCAAGTTTGCGTTAATTACAAGTATGACTAATAAGTTTAAAACAATGAAATTTTTATTCTTGTTGAATATTTGGTACCGCTGACCCAAAGGTCACCGTGTTAAGTTAGTATTTACATATCTATTGTATTCAAATTTAAAGTAAATTATGTGTACAAATTGTGGATCATTGATGTTCTTCTTCACTTATGCTAGTTATGTCCAAAATAAACTTACTGGCTCTCATTTTGAATAATAAAGTAATAAAACAGAAGAGTAATTTTTTTTTAATATTTGCTGATAAATGATTCATACAAATTTAATCCTTTGATAACTATGAAATTTCATTGACTGCTTATGAAACTTAATTTTTCATGACTAATATAATTTCAATGTGATTCAAATACAATAATCATCTATATCATCATCATAGACTATACTCATAAAATGATTCCTTTCTATAGCTCTACATTAGTTAGTCTTTTTAAAGACTACACACACACAGACAACAGCAATAGAGCTGCATTCACATCTTTAGATGTGAATGCAGCTCTATTGCTGTTGTCTGTGGTCTTGCTTAATTACCTATTATGGCAATCCCATGGAATGGCATACAGTTCCATATTCTAGACCTGCATGTTTGTAGAACAGGATTTTTATTGATGTTTTTTTTACTCCAAAAGTAAATAAATTCCCTGTTCTTTATGACAAAATGTAGATGACACAAGTGTAATAGAAAATAATGTTAATTCCGTTACATTTCAGATACTACACAAGGCCAGTGATGTCAGGTCCTGGACTATATGACCCCACAAGCATCATGAATGCAGATGTATTGACAGTCTGCCAAAGGGAGGGGTGGATCAAACTAGCTTTTTATCTACTATCATTCTTTTTGTATCTCTATGGGTAAGTAACTTTACTAAATTTCATGACTAAAGACCTTGAAAACCAATCTTTTAGTTGAATAGTCACCATTATTAGGCTACTAACTTATAAACACCTACTAACTGTTGCCCACTGGTCTGCCCGCATTAATGTCAGTTATATCTGTTTATACACTGACTATTTCTCATACAAACTTTCATCTCCAATTTCAAACCCTTTCTGCCATTTTTTGCGATAAAAGATAGCCTATGTTGTTCCCCGAGTTCTAATCTATCTGTATACCAAATTTCATCAAAATCGGTTCAGTGGTTTAGGCGTGAAAGGATAACATACAGACAAACACAGTTACTTTCGCATTTATAATATTAGTATGGATAACAGAATATTTTACAAGTTTAATATAAAAGTCAGCCGATTATCACAAGTTTGCAAAGTAATTAAATTTTGACTCTGATTGACAACTACCTGTCTGGTTTGGTAATACTGTGTATGGACTACCACTCTGTAAACGTTGGTTCGATTCCCAGTCAGTGCAAATGTTTGTGTGCATGTATATGAATATTTGCATTTGCGCGTTGACCGAACGGCGCTCAGGCGCGTGACTTTGAAACGCAAGCACTACCTCATACATCGCAAAACGCGCGCGCTCTAACGGCGCTGCCGAAACGCGTTACGATAAAACCAGCCTTAGATTTCCAAAAAAAAAATTACTTCATAATTATGTTTATCCACATTCTATAACCGATATCACTTTCAGTTTGTATTGTGTAGTTGTTGTTATATTATTATTTAATAAAGGAAAAAATAAATCTACTTGTAACCTAAGTGATTGCTTTTATCAATAAGATTATTTGAATTTTCAGTTCAGTGATATGGTATAATTATTATTTAAATGTATACTTCCATACTAATATTATAAATGCAAAAGTAACTCTGCGAAAGTCTGTCTATCTGTTATGCTTTCAAAACTAAACCACTACTAGATAAGACCTTGGGAAATAACATCTTTTATTGCGAAAAATAGCTTAAAGGTGTTGCTAAATGGGATGAAAGTTTGTATGAAAAATTTTCAATGTATAAACAGAGATTATATGTTCATAACAATGCGATGACTGACATTCACGCGGGCGAAGCTGTGGGCAACAGCTAGTGTTATTTATAAATCTGATACTAATAGTACATATTACAGTACAAAAATAAATTTTCTTGACTAGATTTGCTAATCTGCACCATTTTATCAATGTACACCTATTAGTAACAAGTGTATTGCTTGTTACTGATTTTATAAAAAAAATTCGTTGTTATGCCAAAACATAATCAACCTTAATATAAATGCAGTGTGATATAGTTCACTTTCTATGCTGTTCTCTCATAGGCAGTAAAGGTGTATTACACCCATCTTCCAGCTGCTTTATTAGGTCTGTAATAGGCGACGAGACTTCGCTATATTAGAAAAAGAATGCCAAAGCTTTGACATATTGTTTGCATAATTTGTTTATTAAACCCTCAAAATATTCAAATAATAGTTTAGTTGACTTTCTATTGTTTTAATACACGTAAGTCTACTCGTATTCGCAATATTTAAGAAAAACATAGCTTAAAATAAATTTAGTGATTTAGCATTTTAAACTTTATGTCAATAATTATAAGATACATTATTTCAAAAGGCGTATTCTATAAACGAGACATCTCAACAAATGCTATTGCTACACTATGTAGTAGCAATAAGGATAACTAGATTATTTTAATGTATTTGTATATGAGATACTAAACACAATGTTAACTTGAACATGCAGTTATCTTTCGAGGTGTTTATCGAGGACGTGTGATTCAAATAACGAACAATTGTGAAAGCTAGGTGGAAGATAGACGCTCTCGAACGAGAAAAGTGCTTGTAGAGCAATTGATTTGTCTTTACACATGACGATAAGTGGTACTCTCCATGAATCAACACCACTGGATACACAAATGACAATATTCCTGGCACTTTTGAGTGGGTATACGGCAAACACAGTGTACTGTACCCGCAAAGCCTTTTCTGCTGCCAAAACAATGCTTTTTAAAAGCACTGAGAGCTATTTTCATCGAGTACACTATTTAAGTATCTAGTACTAATAATTTAACTGATTGACGACGGTACCAACAGTCAAAGCCGCGCGTCAGCTGAACAAGTGCGGCGCTCTTTATATTTTTACTCAAATCGGAAGCACTGAGACTATTTTGATCCACTGCTAAAGTAAACTCCCCAAACGATTTCCAACCCTGTCTGAACCAATATCTTTGTTGTCTTTGTTGCAGAATGATCGTTGTTCTAATCGCGGCATGAAAAGTCATCGAATTCTTACATTTGTTTCCAATAAGTCATAATTTATTGTTAGAGACCCCGTGGTTGTATTGTGTGTCCGAAGAACAAGGAATGTTGTATAGTTGATACTTTACAGTATTTTAATAATAAAATAATTTGCTTAAATTATTTGTTTTAATCTACCTGTATGTTCGCTAAAACGTCAGTCTCGACTGCCAGCACACGCATTTAGTTACTGGTAAGCTCTCGGAGCGTACCTGGGTTAGCGAACTACTCTCCATGTAGGTATAAGGCAACCTCAGGTCCTCAGAGCATAGTTTTTATCTGCCAATTAAACAAAAGCGTAATTACTCCCTCAAAATCTGTGCAAACTCAAACTCAAAGCATTTATTTCATTTTGATCATAAAGTATGATGCTTATAAAAAGTCAAAACTACATGAAGTCAGCTAATTAACCTACGGCCAGTACGCTGACGAGTTATTGCTGTGAGACAAACTGGCAAGAAACTCACGCCACTCTTCAATCGCCAGATAATTACAGTTTTTTGTATGAGATACAATTTTAACACATCAACGCAACCAAAGAACCATACAAAGTAATTATTACAAATTAACTAATTAATTTAATTATCAAGATTTAAAAAAAATAAAAAAGAGGATTTCTATTATTTAGTTTCATCTAGTATGGTAATTTGACTACGTATTTTAATTATAAAATACATGCATCTCCCCGTCATATTGAACGACAAGGTAATACTGGATTAAGTATTAAATGTATGCCATGCCGGGATTAACGAGTCGTCCCAAGTAGCACCTGTTCACGAGCATGACGCACAGACCAGCCATCATCGCCTTCGCCAATTACCTATGCCGCAAGTCTTATTAATTACCTACATAGGACTTCATAGGAGTGTGTCTAATGAAAGAATAAATAAAAGTCTAACTAGTGGTCCAGATCCGTTATCATTGCTCTATCAAGACAATAAAACGTGAGATTAATGCTATGACACAAATTTCATTAATTATCTCATGAATTTGAATTTAGGTGGGTAGACAATTCAGAATTTAATCTGTGGTGTTAAATCCTAGATTTGTGGAAATAACATTTAACGTACCATGACCGAAAATTAGGTAAGTACCTATCTAAGTACTACCCTGCCCTAGTGTTCTAATATCTGTACAAAGAGTACTGAATAGGTTTTTTTCGACAAAATATATCTACCAATCTATTACTCTGCATTACAAAAGAACTTATAGATTCATGAGAAAAGACTGAAAATGTAATAGCTAAGTACCTACTTATAACAATATTTTAACAGAAGTACATGGGCGCCGGCAGCATGGTGCAAGGGGTACACTCCGCTGTTGAAAACAAAATATACTTAAAAAAGAAAAATATTAAAGTTACTGTCCAATTTGTTCTCCTCTTTAGTACCCTCAGACTGTAACGTAACTACCTAGTACTAAGTAGATATACAGATATGGCCTATTTTTCAGAAGCGTTCTCAAAAGTACCTATCACGATTTAACAGCTGTAGGTATTGTTCAATTTTTCATAAGATATTTCGCATGAAAATAATAGCAATGTCGCCAAATGACAATACTTTGAATAAAAATTTTGCTAACGAATTTCATAAGGCACTGGTTTTTAAAGTACAGTAAGTATCTTTTTTTATTGCTGCAGTGGCAGTCGTTCAAACAGCCCTGATGGTAAGAAGTGTTAACTCATAACTGTCGCTCATGGACGACTCAGTCTCTTGCAGTAGCAATGCCAGGGACTCTGCGAAGCCGCTGCCTGACGTGAAGGGAGTGAGGTAGGTGAAGGGTTTGAGAGATGAAAGTAAAAAGTAAAGGGAGAAACGTAGGTCTCCGGCGCTCTCACTACAGAATTAAACTCATTAATACGAACACTAAACTACTCTTAACACCTCTACGACCTCTACGTCAATCTTCTATGAGAGAGTAGTACTTTCCCGGTCGATCCGACCCATTTATGCTAAAACCAGCGTGGATCTACCACCGTAAACCTACTTACCAACGCTCTTAATCTCTAATTTTAGTTTTTTATTTGTAAAGATAACCTTAGTACCTATTTACTGCACTGTCCGTCACGAGTTTTAAAACAGTTTGCATAATTACGGGTACAAGTCCGTACATAATTAGCGTGGTAGATTTAGAATTAACACTGAAATAAACGGCCATTGGCATCTCGTTTGATGACCTATAAAAACCTATCTAAGTAGGTATCTTCTGAATATCATAAAGGTCAGTCCCTATCATATTTACTTTTTAAGACTTTCAACAGCCAGCTTTACTGTCTGTTCCAATTAGCCGTGAATTAAGTTTAAGTAAAATATTAATTAAAAAACTAAAAATTTAGGTACACAATTGGTAAGTAAGTACCTACCTACTACAAAATCCTATGGTACGGCCGCGCGCCGTGTCGCTTTTTGCTCGTCTTGGCGCTCGGCACGGGGCACGGCAGTGCTCCAAGCCCCCAGATTAATATTACAAAAATGTGAAAGTTTGTGTGTATGTATTGTATGAATGTGTGTGTATGCAAGTTATAATTTCTTTTTATCACTTGCATACCTTTAGAATCAAGCAAGACTTCATTTTCAGATAAGTCACTATGTGTCTTATTACCTATACCTACCTAGTAGGTAGGTAATGAACTAATGATATATAGGAAGTATGAGGAATAGACGCTCAAAATTTTTCTACAAAAGTGATATTTAAAAAAAAACCTTCATCCTATTGCATGCAGACTAGAAAACAAAATATATTGAACAAAGATTTTTTGGCATTGTTATTGTCAAGTAGATAAGTATGTGGATTTCCTCAAAATTAATGACACAGACAGACAGATAGATACCATCCGATTAAAGTACCTAACCCTGAACTAGATCGAATTCACGTTATTCGAACGTGTTAGCGATACGTAGTAACGTTAAATAGGTACCAAAATAGACGTGGCTTTAGTAAATACAAGTTCCAAAACAATAAGTATCTCTAAAAAAAACCATCACGCTCTTTCACGCAACATGGGAATGATAGGCTGAGTGGCTATTCATTAAGAACTAGATTCCATGGTACCTACTCTCTGAGGAAGAGAGCTGAGCAGTGCTCTTTTTGTTTCATTGCTGGCAATGGCAGACGAGCACAGCACACAGCTCACGTGATGATAAACGGTAATGTCGCTCATGGACGACTCAGAGTCCCAAGCATTGCTCCTGCAATGCCAGGGACTCTGCGAAGCCGCTGCCTACCGTGAAGAGAGTGGGTTTGTGAAAGGATTGAGGGATGTATGAAAAAAGGAAAGGAAAATATTGGGCCTCCGGCACTCTCACTCACCGAACGAAACGCAATAGTACGGATACTATTACTCTTACGTCCGTTACCGTGAAAAGACTAAGAACATAAAGGCTTATGTTAGAACTAGCTTTCCGCGACGCGGTTTCACCCGCGTCTTTGCTTACTGCTCTGCTACCATCGCCAAAAGCGTGATGTTACATAGCCTGAACCTTCTTTAGTAACTGGGCTATCATATGCGAAAGAATTATTCAAATCTGACTAGTTCCAGAGATTAGCGCGTTTAAACAAACAAAGAAACAAACTCTTCCGCTTTATTTTATGGTATATACCTACCTATATACATGCACCTTGTGTTCTTCATGTAGGTAGGTATAGTTACTTTATTTAGGTAAACGTAATTACCTATTTAGCTTACTTAGCGTACTAGTAGGTACTTATATCTATTTGGCTATCTCATATGTAGATTATCATACAAAATGGGTGTGTGCGTGACGAGCAATTTGTAACTGTCAGCTAGTGTTTGGTGAAGTTGAGATTTTGCGCGCTATCATGAGGCTGTCGGCTGATTGACTGATTGCACTAATGAAGTAGGTAGGTACCTATCTCACCGCTCGCTAGATTGCATTAAGCAGTAATGGATGTCGTCACTCTCCGACATTTACTAGTAGGTAGGTATTGGTACACTTGTAAAATTTATCACGATTCAGAAGGTAAGTGCATCTAAAGTTTAACCTGAAACTAGACACATTGTCGGTAGGTATTATGTCCAATATTATAGAATTATATCCTATTCTCCGATTGCAGTATCAAATCTGGTATAAATACGTGTTAGATTATAGTGGTACCCGTTAATGTACTTTTATTATGAAAATAAAGTATTTTGTATTTTTATTTTGTATTTTATTCATAGAATAGATAAAAAATGTATAAGATTGACATAAGCGTTGGCGTTAGCTTGTCAATCCAATACATTTTTTAATCTATTCTATGAATAGAATAGAAATCTTTGACACTTGTCTAGGGCCTCAGGAAACACAGACTCACCCAAGCAAGTTACTCGGCTGCAACTAGGTAACATACTGTTTGTGGCAAAGCGTATTGAGAGCAGAGGGAAAGTACCTACACCATGTAATGGTATCGCTCTTAGGATAAGTGTTAAATTCATCGCCTGATATTTTTTAGCGTATTGCACTCTGGCAGTAGCAGCAGTCAGTGTAGTCCTTAAGTGTTAGACACCATCCCAAAAGCCATCGTTTCCAATTACAGCCATGGTTTTAGTGGCTTTCATCATGTCGGCTTTATTATTGGAAGGATAGGTAGATAAGGAATTTCAGGTTTTAATTAAGCGACATAAAAAGTAGATACTGTTTGGTGAGTGATCCTTTACATTGAACTATTGCTAACTTTTTCCTTAAACGATAATTGTAAGAAAAAACATCCTAGTAGGTATAATCCGCAAAATAATCACACTATTTAGAAAATAAGCCTGTCACGTATCGTTATATAGATAATATCTGATGATAACGTCCATGTTACAACTATCATCTATTATTAGCGGTTAGTTAATCACAGATTGTATCTATACTATAACGTAAATTATACAATTATGCAGTTATTACCTATATTATGACAAGATATTTTTATTATATCTACTTAATCGGCTTCTGTCTTCATTCGATCATCCAGACATTCTTTTCGTTTTTCCCAATACAACTTTGGCAAACAAGCTTATACGTCTCACAGGTTCTGTAATCTGTGAACTCACCCGATAGCAAGATACACCTTTGAACATGGCTGTGTTTTCTAAACGTTACAAAAACACTGGTAAGAAGACAGCCAAGCTGTGACCGTCCATGTCCAAAAAATAATAGAAAAGTGTAAAAAGAAGAAAACTTATCGAGAGGGTGTTTTCTGCTTTTACTTACCGAACGAAACTCATACCTACCCAAGTGAGAAAAATACTTTTTGCTGATATTATAAATGAGCTAGTACTTATCTAATTACTATTTCTCTAATTGACTCATTTATTTACGCTAAAACCATCTAGTTAAGGATCGTATCCCAATACAAAAAGAAAGATATGAAACATGAAAGTTTTCATTTCAGCTATCGGAATTCGCATCAGTTACAAATACTTACTTACGATGCGGAAACTATGAAGGCTTTCCGGATACATAGTACCTACTATCTGTTTCACATTGCGTCTTCTGGCCAATGCTTGCCATTCGTAAACTTACGGTGGCTTAAAAGCAAAGAAAGTAGGCACTGTCACAAATAGGAATACTATTAAATTTAGTTTTCTAATCAATTTTTATTTTCTGACTGCCTTGACTGTGTCATTTATTTTCAGAAATAATTACCTATACGTTTTCCTGTCAGATAAGGTACCTATATAAATTAATATACTCCATCTGACAGGAAAATGTATCAGTACGATAGGGTATCTTCAAAAACATACCCTATCTGACAGGAAAACGTATAATATAAACGTTTACGAATACCTACCTCTTTGAACTTCACAACAATGTCTTCTATTATTTTTACAATAGTTTACCTACCTACTTATATGGAGACGTAGTGCAAATTTTTACTGTCTGGCGTACCTACAAAAGACGGCAGTAACTACTGCAATGAGAAAAGAAGAGATTGTGCTTTTGGCTGTAAGGAATGGTTGCACCACCTCATATCTTTCCGTGTGTGTCGTACAGAGGCATATTAAACATCACCTTACTGCGGGTACCTCACACTCCTTCCTTGAGAGAAGCCTATGTCCAGCAGTGGATGCTTTTACAAAGTTGCCTAGAAGGGATAACACTTCAATTTAGGTCGCTGTTATAAACTGCTAGGTACTAAACTTCCAGCTGCTACTATTTCTCTTTAAATTTTCTATATTTGCCTACCTTCAACCAATACTCCGCGAAGGCTTCGGGTGCTTCTAATTCTTTGAGATATACGGTGTTTTTACTGTCATGTGAACATACCCCTGCTACCATTGCCATTAATGCATCATATTCAAAAATTCGTAAGTACCAACCTTGTAAAAATAACACTGTGTAAATAGTGGTAAAATGATATTAAACACATCTATCATTATATGTCTACTGCTGGTCATAGGTCTCCCCCAAGCTTCGCCACCTTGGCCAATCATGAGCCGCCCTCATTCACCAGTGGCATAAACATCAGTGTGATAAAAACAATAGCGTGACAGGCAGATTCTTATCTACACCCTACGTCTCGATAAATATCTATACTTACGTAATATTTTAGACTTTACAAATCATTTTGTCGTGTGCAGCAACCCCATGTTGGTAAGTTTAACGCCTATCTAGAAGGCGGGGCTGTGACACTGCTTGTTTAATATAGGGTCGACATAGGGCGCCGAGAAGGCGCAGCGCGGGCAGACCCCTCACAAGGTTGACCGACGACCTTATAAGGGTGGCGGGCAACGGATGGATGAGGGCGGCTTACGACCGACTAAGGTGGCGAAAATTGGGAGAGGCCTATGTCCTGCAGTTGAAGTCTAAAGACAGATATGATGATGATTGGGCGCCGAACGTAAACACCCTCAATAGTGACTGTGTCTAGTATTTCCTGTTAGAACCACCAATATGTACGATAGTAGATCCTTGCTGAATGGGCCGGATCGACCGGGGAAGTAGTACCCTCTCATAGAATATCGGCGTAAAATATTAGTTTCCATGCTAATGAGTTTCGCTCGGTGAGTGAAAGCACACCGGCATGCAGCAGCCTGCTTGACCGATCGTTTGGTTCTCTTCCTCATCCTCTTGGTTGTGTTCCTAAGCATTAATTCTGCAATGCTTAGAAAACACAGTCATGTGCATAGGTTACGGTTATCACTTAATAACATCTGGACGTGTGCAAAAGTTGCATAAAAAATTACGAATTTTAACATTGACTTTTATCGACGACAATGTTAAAATTCTATAATTATATAAAAATAAGGGCCAGGATCGATAGAACTGCATAATATAATATGTGTGACTTTGATAGACAAACTAATAATGCAGTCAGAGTCTGCTCCTTACGAGAACTCCTCGACGGTTAAAGCTTTAAACTTACCTTAATTTAATACATTATATTAATTGTCGGACCATATTTAAAATATTTATTTTGAGAGGGACAAATTATAACTACCTATATGAGGTAAATATTCATGTTTCGTTTGAATCATAGACCATGAACTGAAAATTAGGATAATTTTTTTGTTACATAAAATTTAAAAAAAACATGGATAAAGGAGATAAATGTTATACTTATAAAACATTTTGCACAGCAATCGCAATGGCAAGCACTTTTACTGCGGCGTAGCCACAAAGTCACAAATTTAGTTTCTGAAACCCTTTAAAAGGTAAGCAGGAGGGTGTACTGCTCTTTTCAAACACTCAAACATTTGCAAAAATTCTTACCATTTCCTACTAAAGTTACTCTTGCACAATCCCTTCTTCTACCACTTTTAGACTATGCTGATGTCTGTTTTCTTGACGCTAAGGAGGAACATCTTAATAAGCTCGAGCGGCTGCAGAATTTGGCGATCCGCTTCATTTTCGGTCTACGGAAATATGATCACGTCTCCCAATTCCGTGAGACATTGAAGTGGTTACCAATCCGGCAGCGTCGAGATACTCACATTCTTTCTCTTCTTTTCTCCATCCTTCGTAATCCTAAATCTCCGTCTTACTTACGTGAACGCTTTGAGTACCTTGTTCCTAGGGGTAAACCCTGTCGCTCTACTTCTTCGCTTTTACTTAAAATGCCTCTTCACAACTCTAGTCGTTATGACGAATCTTTTACTGTACAGGCAGTAAGGCTATGGAATTCTCTTCCTCATGCCATACGTGACAGTCCTTCTATTGAAATTTTCAAGAAAAGAACAAGAGAACATTTTTTATCTATCGTATATAAGTAAACATTATTTATCTATGTATTTATACCTAATTGTAATTATTGCTTGTCTGCGCTTATAGTACTACAATGAATTGTATAATTCTATTTTAAATTGTGATTGTTTAGGGATAAATTTTTTGACATTTGTATTAAATTAGATAACTAGGTATGTACCTACCTATTTTATTAATATTTTAATTAATGTTTTTTTTTTTTCACATATTGTTTTAAATTTTATCTAAATTTTATTTGTGATTGTTATTCAAATGTACTAATATTAATTATTTATTAATTATAATTTTTATGTACTTCAATTGACATTGATCTGCATTAATTTTAATTTAATGAATTGTTTATATCTATTTATATTGTGATAGTTAAGCAATATATTTGTTAGAATTTTTTTTTTAAATTATATATCTGTATAATTTAATTAAGTATTATTATCAAACTGTTTAAAATTTAATTTATGGTTTTCAATCTAATTTATTAACTATTATTAATTATATTTTTTTTTTTATTCAAAGTCAAAGTCAAAGTCAAAGCATTTATTTCATTTAGATCATAAAGTATGATGCTTATGAAAAGTCAACATTACATTTTGTCAGCCAATTGACCTACAGCCAGTTCGCTGACGAGGTAGAGCTGTGAGAAGAACTGGCAAGAAACTCACGCCACTCTTTTCAATCGCCAGATAATTACAGTTATTTGAATGAGTTACAATTTAAACACTCAACGCAACCAAAGAACCATACAAAGTAATTATTACAAATTAACTAATTAATATAATACTAAGATTAAAGAAAGAAAACAAGGAATTCAATTATTTAGTTTCAACTAGTATGGTAATTTGACTACGTATTTTAATTAAACTGGTAAATGCACCCCCTGGTCACATATTGCTTCAATTGTCATAGTTCTGCGCTTATTTTTATATTTTTTGATCATCATGGCTACTACGAATTTGTCTTGTCCCCACTGTCCCGGGTCTACACGCACCTTCTCTGAACATGGGCTTAAGGTACATATAGGTCGTATGCATAAGCATACAGTGCCGCTTCAAGTTGCAGCTTTTCAGGTGTGGCCAGACGATACAACAGATCACGCGCTGCCAGCACCTTCTCATGCTCAGCGTTCCTTCATCCGTCTTAAAAGAATGTGTTGCGATTCTTCGCCACATCCCCAAAATGATGTTATCGATTCCTGTGTGGATCGTAACGGGATAAAAGAATGGAGCACTCTTCTCACTTTTGCATACACTGCCTTAAAAGTTCCATCAAAAAATTCGCCTGGAAACATGACGGCTAAAGTCAAAGCAAACATCTTAGCGTCTGGACGGTGTGGGCATGGTGAGGAAATTGCTACAGAGAGGAGTAACCCTAGGTTGCGATCAAGCAAGAAAGTGATCGAATCCAAAGTTTTCGACGGTGACCTGAGAGGTGCGGTGCGACTCCTTATGTCGGAAGATTCCTTTGCGGAGCGGAGTCCAGATACGCTCGCTGCTATGACACTTAAGCATCCGAGTTCTTCGCGTCCTCTTAATTTTCCCGCAAATCCAGACCCACTATATATCCCGGTGTCGATTACAGTTGGGGACGTCGTGTTGGCGCTTGGTTCTTTTCACAGTGGTTCGGCGGCGGGTTTGGACGGATTTCGGCCAGGACACTTTAAAGAGCTAACATCAGCATCGGCTGGTGAGAACGGGAGGCGCCTCTTGGGGTGTCTGGCTAAACTCGTGAATTTCTTGCTTAGTGGTCAGTTGAACCCATTGGTGTGTCCGTACTTATACGGTGCCTCGCTTTTTGCATTGGCCAAGAAGGGTGGTGGGTTAAGACCTATCGCCATCGGTAGCGTTTTTCGCCGTCTGGCAGCCAAGGTCGCTTGCCGTGCCGTTAGGGATGAGATGGCCGAGTATCTGCGGCCACATCAATTGGGTTTTGGCACGCACCAGGGCTGCGAGGCGGCCATACACGCCACGCGAGCGTTTGTGATGGATTCGAAGAACGAGGATTGCATTATTTTAAAGCTTGATATTTGCAACGCCTTTAACACCTTGGAAAGGGACGTTCTGTTAAGAGAGGTTAAGGAAAAAATTCCTTCACTGTATCCATTTCTTCATCAAGTGTATAGGCTTCCTTCTAATCTCTACTTCGACAATAATCTGATTCTTTCTCAAGTGGGAGCCCAGCAGGGGGATCCGTTGGGTCCACTGGTTTTTAGTTTGGCAATACACAAAGTAATTGTCGAGATTAAATCTCTTTTGAACGTGTGGTACCTCGACGATGGCACTATCGGGGGTAAACCGGAAGAGGTGCTCCAGGATCTTAAGGTTATTATTCCACACCTTAAAGAGCTGGGTTTGGAAGTGAATCCCTCGAAGTGTGAATTCTTCCCCTGCGGCATCGAGGCTCGTAAACACTTCACAGATTTTTGTTCTCATTTACCAGGCCTCAAGGAACTTACTTCTTCCGATTTCAACCTTTTAGGTTCTCCTATTTTTCTTAACGCAGTTCCTGAGGCCATTAACACTAGAAAACATATCCTGCTTAACGCCTACGAACGTCTCAAAGATCTTTCCGCACACGTTGCAATTGTCTTGTTGCGTATGTGCTTTGCCCTCCCGAAAATATCTTACCTGCTGAGAACCACTCCTACTTGGCTTTGCCCCGAGGAAGTTGCCTCTTTTGACGAGACCTTGAAATCGGTTGTGGAGTCTGTCATCAATGTCTCCTTAGATGAGACCCAGTGGACTCAGGCGGTTCTCCCTGTTCGGTGCGGTGGTCTTGGGGTGCGTCGTGCTTGTGATGTGGGCCTGCCAGCCTTTCTGGCGTCGGCGCACGGTGTTGCCAGTCTTGTCACTGTCCTATTAAATCCCAATGGTGATGAGGTGGGCATACCGTTTGTGTCAAGTGCGGTATCAGCTTGGTCGGCCCGCAACCCGAGTGCAACTATCCCCGTTGCAGTGCACGAACAGCGGGCGTGGGATGACGAAGGAGCGAGGAAAATCCAGGGGAGATTATTAGAGGAGGCTTCGGGGGCCGATATGGCTAGACTACGAGCTGTGTCGCAATCCGAATCGGGAGCGTGGCTGCACGCACTGCCGTCGCCTCACCTGGGCACCTTACTGGACGATGACTCTTTGCGGGTGGCGGTGGCCTTCCGCCTGGGCTGCAGAGTGTGTGAACCCCATATATGCACCTGCGGTTCCATGGTGGAAGCCGATGGCTATCATGCTCTGAGTTGTCGTCGCTGCTCAGGAAGGTTTCCATGACATCACGCTCTCAACGACATAGTTCGTAGAGCCCTCGTATCGGCCAACGTCCCGTGCATGCTCGAGCCTCCAGGTCTGAGCAGATCTGACGGGAAGAGGCCGGACGGGCTGACTCTGGTACCTTGGAAAAATGGCAAGTGCCTAATTTGGGACGCCACGTGCGTCAGCACCGTTGCCGCCAGCCACCTGAGTCGGACCGTCCGCTTCCCGTCAGCCGCTGCGGAAGATGCTTCTTTAAAAAAGAAGCTTAAGTATTCGGCATTAGAGCCTTTATACAATTTTGTACCCATAGCAGTAGAGACCATGGGCAGTTGGGGCACAGAGGCAAAGAACTTCGTTCAAGAATTAGGGCGCAGACTCAATAATGTGTGTGGTGACTCCCGCTCTGGGTCGTTCCTGGTGCAAAGGTTGGCCATTGCCATTCAGCGCGGGAACGCGGCAAGTGTTATGGGCACCTTTGCACCGGGAGCAACCAGGGGCGGGTTATTTGATTAAAATTATAGAATTATTATTTTTAAATTTAGGTATAGACTAAGATATTTGAAAAATTTGTATGTAATTTATGTTTTTGGTGCGATTAAAATCTTTAATTATTAAAAAAAAAAAAAAAAAATTGTAAACATGTATATTATTATATGTACGTATATTTAACTATATATAATTATCATTAATTATACTATTTATGTATTCTTAGAATGTATGTTTATAATAGCAAGTATACAGTGTTGTATACCATAAATAGCTATGTTATCGTTTAGGTTAAGTCTTTCTCTGTTATTTTCTTCTTACTTATTTGTACACTTCATTATACTCTCACTAATATTACTTCCTCTACCACTCTAAGGTTTGCTGTTAGAGAACTCAGCTCTGAGTTAAGCTTGCCTTTGTACATGATTTCTATATATGTATCTTCTCTCCTATGTATATTTCTGTGTGTGTGCAATAAAAAAAAAAATAATAAATAAAAATAAATAAAAAACAAGGGATTACCTACTAAGTATTTTATTTCCATTAGGCGTTTAATACCTACTTACTGAAGGAGTGATTTAACTTTTGCCTTGAACACCAAAGTCAAAGTCAAAGTCAAAGTATTTATTTCATTATGATCATAAAGATTGATACTTATGAAAGGTCAAATTACATGAAGTCAGCTAATTAACCTACAGCTAGTTCGCTGTGAGAAGAACTGGCAAGAAACTCACGCCACTCTTTTCAATCGCCAGATAATTAATTTTTTTTGTATGAGTTAACTTAATTTTTACACATCAACGCAACCAAAGAACCATACAAAATAATTATTACAAAACAACTAATTATTTAATAACATTTTAAAAAAAGGAAAAGAAACGAAAATAGAGGATTGCAATTATTATTTAGTTTCATCTAGTATAGTAATTTGACTACGTATTTTAATTAAAATTAAAAAAAGTAAATACATTTTCCAGTCATATTGAACTACAAGGTGATACGGATAATATGGATTTTTATATATTTTATTTTGTGTAATAGTAATGTTTAAGTGTATATTTTTTCATGTTGCTTTACAAATAAATAAATTGTTAATCATAAAAACGCAGGACAGGCTTTGCCTAGTGACTATGTACAGCAACAAAATATTTAAGTAAGTATATTAAATAATTAAGTTTGTTTACCACTTCTTTCAGAAATAAATAAATATTAGGTAAGTATATTAAATTATAAAAAGTCTTGCTCATACATAATTATATAAAAATAATAGGTTGAGTTTCTCAAAAATCAGCTGAGATGATATTTTTATCTTCTGGTCATTAGCGCGCGCAACCTCCCAAAGTGACGTCATAAATGTAATTTTAATGATATAAAGTAGGAAGTAAGTTATATTTTTATTTATTAAACACAATTAAAATACAGGATTATGATTTAGTATACATAGCGTAAATACCCACTATGTTTGTGTTCGACTAGCAAATTTTATTCAATTAATATTTGTTATAAATAAATAAATAGGTTCTTGAATTTTTCAACTAACCAATTTGCTAAAACAAAGCATTTTATTTTTTGAAATATTTGAAATACAATTATTTTCTTATCTTAAAATTATAAACAGAATTATCTACTTATTGACCAAGCTTAAAACCAAAGTCTTTTGTATGGGTATTTTTATGTAGAAATTAGATATGTAGGACTACGTGCCATGCATTGTGCTGCACTGTGTGTAGAATATAAGTACTAATATTAGGTATAAGCATTGTCATTAATTTATGCAACATTATTGCAAAAATATTACATAAATGTCATAATAATTATATTATCACAAGAAGGGCTCAACCCTACAAATATTAGCGCATCACGTAACTCACGCTGAAAATAAAACCCGTCGCCGGCCGGTCGCAGTAGTTCGTATCAGACGTTCAGTCGGCAGTATTGCTCCCGTCGCGCCGACGAACACTCGCCATGCGGACAATCGCATTTCTCCTCGTAATACTCGCGGCACAAAATGTAAACGCCGCGAGAATCCTCGGACTATTTCCACACACCGGCAAGAGTCACCAAATGGTCTTCGACCCGCTCTTGAGAACGCTCGCCGAAAAGGGACACCATGTCACCGTCGTTTCTTTCTTTCCCTTAAAAGATCCACCTGCCAATTATACCGCCATTAGCTTAGAAGGTTTATCCGCACAAGGAGTTGAAACTATCGACCTACTATATTTCGATAGCCCCCCTAAGATACTTAAAGCTTTGGGAATAGATAAAATTGTCAAGCAAATATTGGAGTTCCAACCGCTGGCGGATTTGGCTCTCGATGTGTGCTCCAAAATCGTGGATTTTCAACCATTAGCTGATACTTTGAAGAAAAGTTACGATGTCATTCTAGTGGAAACATTTAACAGTGACTGTATGCTGGGTCTAGCACATGTGTATGGATTGAAAGCGCCGATAGTATCACTGCTATCAAGCTCGCACATGCAGTGGTGTCCTGACCGCATTGGTGTCACCGATAACCCTGCATATATACCTATCCTTAGTTCCGACTTTACTTCTCAAATGACTTTCGCGCAAAGGTTGGAGAATACTGTAATGAACTTATACTATAAAGTATGGTATAGATATGCGATTCAATTGAAAGAGAAAGCTATTATTGAGAAACGTTTCGGAAGAAGGATACCCGATTTACAAGATCTTGGAAAAAATATAACCGCTATGTTGCTGAATACATTCCATAGTTTGAATGGAGTTCGTCCTCTGTTGCCTGGTGTAATCGAAGTTGGTGGAATGCATTTAGACCACAGCCGGAAAACTATACCGCATGTAAGTACTCTAATAATGTTGCTTGAACGGTTTCATGTTGTCATTCGTTTTGGATGACGTCGTCAACAAATAGAACTAACGATCTGCCTCGGCTTCGCACGAAGGTACCTGCTAATATATTTTTACGACATATTTACAATATTCAGAAATCCGTATTAAAATCCGTTGCGTAGGTACATAGTTTAGTAAAAGTAAACGGAGACATAGAAACATCGACTTTTCTTTATCCTATTAGATAAACAGATGGAGACAGGGTCAACCGTCAAACGCTTAATTGTGATCGATAACTCTTGTGTGGAAATAAACGTTGATTAGTTAGTGACAAATGAGTGTCATAATTATTATACTCTTTCTACGTTACTTTGTATTGTAAATACACAACATAGATCATACATAAAATATTATGTTAATGCCGCTCTTTTGAAAACGGTAGACACTATTGTTCTATGTTTCAAAAAGTTGTAATATAATGAGCATTTATTGTTTGGGAATATTAAGAATAAGTACTTATGCTTCAGTAATTATTCGTATTTTGTTATTCTTAAACAAAAGCTTGCCATTTATGTTTATATGTGACATTCGTAAAATTTTATTTACCAACGACAGTCGTAACATGCCTTAATTAAAGGCTACAATCCCATACGCCTCGCAGAATTGCTCCCGTCAATAAACATCGAAGGCTAAATGGGTACTAAACGATTGGCCACGGTGGCGAAAATTGGGGAGGTCTATGTCCAGCAGTGGACGTCTCTCGGCTGATATAATGATGATGAATAGGTACTAAAACCTTATACAGGGCAAATCTTGCGGGACGTATGGGCTCGTAGCCAATTAAAGATTAGGCATCTACCTTCAACTTCAAACTTAAATGGCTATGCTATAGTCATACGATACGATATCCATCCTTAAATCATAACATAAAAGATTCAAATTCGAGCAAACTAAGTACCAATTAGACATTTCTCAGTTTCCTGAAAAACAATAGATAATATCGTGAAATTGCAATACAATATAGGTAAGAAACAATACATCACAAGAGCGGTAGGAAATGCTGTATTCTGCCAAGAATAGCCCTGACAGTAAAATAATAATTATAGCCATCAATACCTAAATCTGTTAAAAATCCAGTTATATAAAAGTCTTAAATTAAAATATTATCACTTTCTTATCGATGCCGTTGTAAATAAATAACTAGTGTTTTCCCATCCAGTATAAAATCGACATTACGAGGCTAATTTGTAATTAACTAGAGCATGAAAATGAAATCGCAATGATAAGACGCCCACGTAATGCTATTCCCCTGTATCTAGGTACTTGTAACAAATCAATCGAACATTACGTAGAAATTAAATTTATAGTGCACATAGCCCCCCCCTCCCCTACTTTGCAAGTGTTTTCCCGAAGTCATTGGATACAAGTCTTTGAAATTGTCGGATTTTCTCTGCTATAATTTGCATGCACGATAGTAAAAACCGTACCAAAATCCTTTGCATGGTTTAGAAAAAAATATAACCTAGCAGAGAAACAGAAGAAAACAACAGCTTTGCTATTTCGAGATTGATTTGCTCTATTGTGAACTTTCTCTATTTTTTGCAATAACAATATTTACGGTATCAGAAGAGATCGCAGCTTTTCAAACTATACTTTTAACCGTTTCTCCTTTAGTTCTCTTTTTTGTAGAACTCAGGTCGGTAGCAAACAATAGTTCGCGCCATCGAATAGCACCTACCCCTCATTTGTTGTCGCAGTGGTAATGTCTATAGCTTAAGTACCTACCACGACCACTTCGTCTTTGGCATGGTTAATTGGGACTCCCACCCTCTAAAACCCCTTCGGTGCCAATCTCTGATGCGTTACAGGACACTTCAGAAACGCGGATAAACTGTCTCCGTTACCTCCCATTGGGTACATCAGCTCTAAAGTAGAGGTGCTTTCCGTTGAAAGCCCTGCTTCTTTCCGGGTATAGCACGTACCTAGTGGTTACCCCCATAACTCTTTGATCGTCTACAACTGTAGGCAATATAAAGTTAATTTTAAGAAAAAAAAACAGACTTTAAAACTAAGTACTTATAATTATACATATTATGTATGACATATACAAATTTAAACAATAATTAAAAGTAGAATTCCGCAGTACAACTTGAACAAACTAAAACATTATCTATGTAAATTTTATGTTTTGTTTGGATTATTCAAAAAGAACTGATTCAATTGCCATAAAATTTATATGGTACCACGTCTGAAACATGACATAACTTGCAAAAAAAGAATCATTAAAATCCATTCATAATCGGCGAAAAAATCGCGTAACAAACATTAAAAACATACGACCCGCATTGAGAACTCCTGCTTTTGAAGTCGCTTAAAATATCATCCAAAATAGGTCTGACACAGATAAATCCTAAATATGTAATGCAATGAATTGATTACGTTATCGTTGTTTAAATATTTTGGGCAAACAATGATTACCTTATTATACGATTACGTACTTAATAGCATTTGATATAAGTAAATAATAATTAATAAATGACGCATTTATTACCAACGAACTAATTTAATGACTAAGTAAATTTCTAGCGTTTTAAAAATGGATCTATTTTTATGCCCTTTTGGTTGTATCAGTTGGTCCGTGGACCAGAAATATGATGATGTTACTAGACCGTGTGAAAACATAACAACAATAAAACGATTGTATCTTAGTAAGTAGATCATCATCAGCTTATCACCCAAAAGACGTCCACTTTTTGACATAAACCTGCCCCAATTTTGCCGCCCTTATCTATCGGTTGCCCGCCACCCTTATAAGGTCGTCGGTTTACCTTGTGACGGTCTGCCCACACTGCGCTTTCCGTTTCGTTATGTAGTAAGTAATTGATTCATTATTTATATTTGTTGTATTTACCTAGGTACATTAAAATGGCACTGCAGTGACTGCCCAAATAAGTAGTAAAAACTCTGCACACCGAGCCGGGGTCTTCTGTGCTACAAAAAGACAACAAAATTGAACTTGGTTTTCACCAAGTGTGTATGAAACAGGATAGCTTTATTCGGTGGAAAATATGTCAATGGCTTCATTCATTGTTATGAGCACGGTAAGGTATGTGTTATGTCAACGATCCTTAGCTCTATCTTCTTTTTACTATTGATTTGTGAAGCTATCTCCTTGTCTCGGTTATTACTGACGTTTATTTTTATCATATCATTAGAAGAAGGTCTGAAGGTGAAATGAAATGAAATGAAATATGTTTATTCATATAGGTTAATTAAATTAACACTTATGAACGTCAAAGTTTACAAAATGTCAGCAAATTAACCTACAGCCAGTTCGTTGACGAAGTAGAGCCATGAGAAGAACTGGCAAGAAACTCAGGCCACTCTTTTTAATCGCCAAGTTATTACAATTTTTGTAAGTTACAGTTCAAGTAGCATGCAAAGTGACGCAGGCAATACACTTAACTCTATAGATACTTAATTACTTACAGCTTTCTATGTAGTAAAGAAAAATTAAAAAGTAAAACGTGTGCTTTACAGGCTGCCTCAATTTGCATATTGCTACAAAAGGTAAAGGCAATATGTGAACTGTGATAAATGTTTCTATGTAGGTATTATATAAACTGTTAATTTTTGGTATAAGTATAAAGTAAGATGAACTTAATTTACCACAGGAGTTCACAATGTACCTCCATTTCACAAATCACAATGTATAATTTTAACAATACTAAGTATACAATTTTAACAAAACAATACAAACTGTCCGCTACTGGACGTTATAGCCTCTCTCAAAGAATTTTGCCATGGAAACCACGGCTGTCAGGCGGGTTGGCAATCGCAGACTTTTATATGTAAATAGTCGTACTCACAGGAGGAGATCGGGTGACTTGATTATTCTAGCTCGGAGACCACACAGTCACACGATACTTCGATAGGTACTTCCATAGTACTTAAGCATTTACTACCTGTTCGCATTTCATAATTTAAGTACTTAGGTAAAACAGTTTTATTGAAATAGCTAATCTTACTTGATACCTGTTTCAGTATCAAATAAAACTAGGTTAATTATAGATAAGCTTATCAGTACCTGTGGCCTATGCTTTGCTAGGCATAGACACTATAAAAGTAACAAAACAAAAAAGAAAGTATGTTTACGACAAAGAAAGTAAAATTTTCGCTACCTATAAATATTTATGAAGTTTGGAACAAGTTTATGTATGTTTACATATTTTCTCTTTCTAAATCCAAAAATATTATTTAATTGTTTTTGTTGTCCTGTCAGATAAATAATTTATGTGGAAACTATAATACTGTTATGACAAATCTAAATGATTCTATTTTCAAATCACTATTATTGACGTCGCGTCGTGTCGTCAGTTAAACGACCTCACAAGCTCACACTAACGAAGCATAATACCTACAGAAGTTAGAGGTATATGCCTCGTATTACATTTATCAGTAGATTGAATGATAGCCGCTAAGCAACAGCTAAATCTTCTAACACTGGAAAGGCAGCAGCTGTCTTTGATAAGAATCCGTCTATGCGATCGTCAATCCGCCTGGCTAGCGTGTCGATAGTAACAAACTCAGAAAAACAAAAAGCTTAGAAAGGCCATTAAGTCACTTTTGCATTAGAACGGCTATCGCTAGTCGCGCGCACTAACACTAGCATTATAATTTACGATACATTTAACGTCTAAAAGCTATTTTTTAGAATAACACGATGTTTGAATTAGTTCGGCACTATCAAAATTTAAAGTTGTCCTTATTTTCTTCGACAGTCGTAAATAAGCCCTAATGTTGTCTTTGTTTTATTGATCTACTTCAAACACTTGTGTTAGCCCTATGTCCTGTATTTGATGCAGCCAACACACACCTTTACCTTGACCATACCTACTTCTGTAAGAGGCGCGAGTTCAATAACCGAAACGGAATCACAATCTGTGCGGTTTATAAAAAGTGAAAATACAGTTGCTTTGCCAACTTTATTGTGTAACTCATAAAGTTAAATATCGCATGTTGAACGATCATCAAACGAGAACAGTTATTTACCTGTTATGTCAGTGACCTGATTTGTCATAATTTTGATTTTTGACCTAAGTCATTTGTTCTTGTTTTTTGGAGTCGCAAAATTTGAGACTCGAATTTTGGGTTTGGCCAAATAATTTGCGTCACCTGACGATATTTTACTAAGAAAACCAATATAATTCAGTGTCACTACTTGTGCTAACTAATTTTAATACCTTCAAGATTTTACCAGTGTTCATTAAAAACCTATTAAAGGTAGACACGAGTAGGTAGGTACTAATTGATACTTACTTACCATATTGCCTCAATTTTGTTACTTACGCGCTGAATTAGAAACAAATTATGATAATTGAACACTAGTTTCTTAATAGCTAATTTGCTTGTCCTCATAGACCAAATACCCATCTAAATTTCATAGAAAATTTTCAGAGATTGATTCTTTTTGTACCTGTTTGACTATCACATCAACAAATTAAGTATTAATCAGCTGAAACAAACTCAAATAATTTTATGTCAATAATTATTCATAACCAATCGCGTTCATATTTTGCTTATGACTGACTAACTGACGGCATTTTTTATAAAAATGGACGTCGTTTTGCTATTGCGAGCATTCTTTAACAATAATGATAACAAACAGATTATTCCCTAGTAACTTATGGAACAAGTACCTTAAGACCTTTTAACGCTCAAGCGGCGTTAAAAGGTCTTAAGGTACAGGTAAATAAAATTAAGCGGCAAAACTCTTTTCTAACGTTTCGTAAACACATCAATCAATAAAATAAATTTATGTACCATTGTATGGCTATTAATAAATGTAGGTTACTCAACTAAGTATATAGGTAACCTACTGCATCTATGACGTGTTAAACAAGACTTGGACTTGGAACAGAAGCCCCGAGAATGCAAGTAAATGTGTATCGAATTATATTCGATAATCTCCAAGGTTTTATTAAATCTATACAAAGTATGTAACAACTAAAACAAAGATTGCCTGGCCTCAAAAGTTGATCGTTTGAGGGTAAATCAATTTCAGACAGTTAAAAAAAATATCAGGATGAGAGTGTGAATTCAGTTATGTGATTTAAGTATCTAGCTATCCCGAAGTGTCTATGGTCCCTCGGACTTTGAGAAGAAAGAAAGAGGATATTTCACCTTCGTCGCATCTTGGAAAAAGAAAACATTGCATGAATGCATATTTTTAGACTGAATTAATTATTAATTTGGCCACGTGGTGTGTTCACACGGTCAGATTTAAAGGCAGGCTTCGTGACTTGCGCTAATTTTATCTAAATCATATTATTATGGAAAGTATGATACGGATACTAGAGGTTATCATTTCCGTGATATGTTTGTCATACTTGATTTATATGTATAGATAGAGTACCTACAGATAAATAACTTAAGGGATTTACATACATAATCTAACCTGTATATTCCTGCTATAGAACTCTTTCCACACAGAAAAGACATTGCCACGTTTCACTAATAAATATTGTACCTAACCAAAATTTTACACCGCTTGTCTGATCTCTCTCTTTTGCTTGCCTGTGGATTGATTTACAGCTGGACATAGACCGGTCGTAAACTGACTTTATTCATTCGTCGATTGCTTGCCATTCCATCGTAGAATCGGTCACCTTCTGCGAAGTCTCCCCAGCTGCGTCTTCCTATTCGTTTTCACCTCTCCATGAAGAATCTACAGTTAATCTATACTAATATTATAAAGAAGTAGTGTTAATGTAAATAGGTATGTTTGATATAGAGCTATTCAAAATCTTACTAACGGATTTAAAAAAAAATCACCTAGCGGATAACATACTCGCGCGAGTGTTGCCGCAGGTAACAGCTAGTAAATAATATAAGAATTACTAATTTTAGGTACATCTACTCATTATGTTGTGATTCAGGGTAATCATGTGTAGAAATGATTATGACAGACAATACCATGGTATATAACGACGTAATGACAGTGTTCATTATTATTTACTACATACATAAGAAACATTGTAGTAATGTTTAACTGGTCACGGAAATGCACTAACTAAATAAACACACTTAGTTGCAGTTTTACTACTTTTCAATTGTCATTGTCTTGTTAAAAACAGTCGTTTGTTTAAGTATGTTTGTTTTACGAACGTAGGTGCCTCGGTGGTGCAGATGGTTAGGACACTTCTTGTATGTTGGCTTTTTCTTAAAAGAAATTCTGTGTTATTCTGGAGTTTGAAATTTTTATTCTGCCCGGCAAATGGCAGCAGGCTCGCCTTATAGCCAGCAAAACATGCCTGTACCTCTGTCTACTCTTTCAAAATGCGGACATGCAATAGATCAGCAACTCAGGTACGAACAAGGAGATACTTGAAGATTGTGTTCAGCAGTCGTCGGTACGTCTTTTGGATAAAATAATCAAATATAAAAATAAGGAAAATCGTCTCTCACTCTTCTATTATTGGACATGGGATAAGTGTGTCGGCTAAATGGAAAATTCCGTGGTTTACAAAGCTGTTTTCAGGCGGTGTGTGTCATGTTTAGTACAAGGTCAAACATGTCAAAAGTCTCGATATTGAAACTGTTTATTTTTCGTTCAAATACTGGGTGGCGCAAAAGTACTGGCACTAAAGAAAATACTTTTTTTTTTTATATATGACATTTTCTGTCATTCTGTTGTTGAAAATTGTGTAGAGAACAAATGTAAAATACACTGAAAATAAACATGGACCGTTTTACTCCCCAAGAACGTGGAATAATTGTGTCAATGTTCTTACGGAATAATTCATCAGTGATAAGAACACAACGTGAATTTCGTCGACGATTTCCCCACCGTCCGGCACCGATTGGTCGCACAATTCGACGCTTTGCCACACGCCTTGAAGCAACTGGCTCAACATTGGATAGACCTAAGTCTGGGAGACCAAGAACAGGCCGTTCAGCTGAAAATATCGATGCTGTGCGCGAAGATGTGGAAGAGTGTCCAGAAACATCAACGAGGCGACGTGCCACGCAATTGGGCATTTCCAGACGGACCCTGCAGCGTATTTTGGTGAAAGACTTAAAGATGTTCCCGTATAAAACTCAAATGACTCATCAGCTGCTGCCTGCTGACCACCGAGCTCGTCTAGATTACTGCCAGCGCGTCATAAACCTCAACCTTGAAGAGGATGATTTTCCTTCAAAATTGGTTATGAGTGACGAAGCGCATTTCCATCTCTCAGGGCATGTCAATAAGCAGAATACTCGGTTCTGGGGCACTGATAATCCGCGCATTATTCAAGAAACACCTCTACACCCACTAAAAGTTACTGTATGGTGTGGCATCTGTGTTGACAGAGTGATCGGACCCTATTTTTTCGAAGACGCTGGAGGCAATGCGATTACTGTCACTGGAGAACGCTACAGAACCATGTTACGTGAGTTTTTGATACCCAGTTTGGACGAATTGGG
This sequence comes from Parascotia fuliginaria, assembly GCA_963082885.1. NCBI lineage: Eukaryota > Metazoa > Arthropoda > Insecta > Lepidoptera > Erebidae > Parascotia > Parascotia fuliginaria. Next base: position 17,247,353 of record OY720177.1, read on the forward strand.
GCTGGAGCACATCTGGTTTCAACAAGACGGCGCTACGGCACACACAGCGCGCGACACTATGGACTTAGTGAGGGACGCTTTTCCAGGCCGAGTTATCTCTCGTTTTGGCGATTTGCCTTGGCCTGCAAGATCACCCGATCTGACCAGTCCAGACTTCTTTCTTTGGGGTTTTTTGAAATCTCGGGTGTATGTGAACAAGCCACAGAATCTCGCAGCTCTAAAAGAAAACATTCGTCAAGAAATAACGAACATATCGCAGGAAGTGTTACGGCAAGTTATGCAAAATGTCATAAATAGGGCTCAAATGTGTATCAACTCTGGAGGTCACCATTTAAAAGACATCATCTTTAAATCCTAATGGTACGAAATTTAATGGCACAAATATACATTTAAAAAAATCTAAATCTAGTTTTCTAATTTAGAAAAAATGTTATAGCTGAACCAAATAGGGTCTTTACTTTTGCGCCACCCGTTATCTTTGTAATTTTTGATAGGTGATACGTATTTACTCAAAAGTCATCAAAAATATTACTTATTGAAGATGAATATGTTTTTTATACATTATTCATAGGTACTTATCTAATAGGTACTGAAATTTGCAACTAATATTACGTGAACTGCACATAAATAGACGACGACAGCGACGTACATATTTACTTAGGTACTTAGTTAATTAATCCATTAATTCTTGACCTAAGGGTAATCAACAAAATTGTAAAAAGATGTCTTTTATTTGAACTAAATTTTACATTTTCTCCGTTATAATAAAATTTCCCACTATGTTGTAAATATCTTTTCGAACTTTTTATTATCTGTGTGTGACCTATAAAAAAATTTTTGATTTGTTTTAAAAATATTCGCTCTGCATGTTACGTTATGGAAACAATCACTACTAATTATTTTATAAGGAAACCAAGCATAATTTTTATTTTATATCTTTTATTTGCAGTCCATAATATTGTTTTTTTTTTTAATGAAAGATTAAATTATTTCGATAACCAGCTGAAGTAAAGTTTATGTTTTATGAAACTTGAAAGACTCGGAACGGGGCTAAGGTCTCTGCTTAGCTCCTGTTCACGGTCAAGTTTACTACAGTTATGTTACCTAGCAATCAAGTAAAACCTGTTTCTAAGCCTAGAATATAGTTACTGCTTCCAATCAAATGGAAAACAGCTTTCTCACTAGTACAAATATTTATAGTTTTACAACTGAGTTTTTTTATTTTAGTCAAGGACAAATAGTTTATAAATTGTTTCTTTCGTATAACAATAATATGATGGACCAAATTTTTTTCAACGTTTTCAACAAGAATGTCTGTCATCAGGAAGTATTTTTTTTCTCAGATGACCCAAAATAACAAACTACTGTTGCTCTCTCTTTAGTCAGTGTGGGTCAGTGTGGGTTAATAAACCTCCTGTAAGAAATTCTCTAATTGGTAGTTAAATCATAGTACGTCCCGTTTTTTAGAAAAAGTTAGCAGCATTAAATATTGAGCCCTTTGAGAAGTGTCAGGGCCAGTGTCGTGGGTTCAACTTCTATAAAAGACAATTGCTACATATTTATGTAAAATAGTTTGAACCAAGAACCTATAAACGCTCACACAGCAGTCGAACATACTACCACTGCGCTACTAAGGCAGTCGAGTAGTTCAAACCCGAACCCACAAACCATAGCACAGCATTCGCACATACTGCGCTTATAAGGCAGTCGAGGTAAACAATAATATTTAGGCGTTTAATAAATGCTTACCCTCAATCTAAATGTTTTGATTTATCTGATTTTTATCGGGCGTCCTTTATGAAGAAACAATTGAGAATAACGATTAGATTAATTGCGATCTAAACCGGTTCGTTATCATATCATATAGTTGGGTTATCCTTGTAGGCCTGAGTATTTAAATGCTAATACACCTTCATTTTCTGTATTCCCTATGCTATACTTCCCAGGCATACCTGGGCATTAATGTATTAAATTTTTAGGTATACATGAAACGTAGAAAAAGCCGAGATTTTGTAAAATATTTATTGATAAAAGTAGGTGCCTGTTTCTACCTACAGAACCTACGAGCTAAGTGCGGCGTGTCACTACCGTCACTAGTTGTTTGATTTATTATTTATGTATCCTCCTATCAAAATACCAGCGTAAAATCATTTCAATCAGTTTTTTATTTATGGACAGTCACAAAGTTATTTAATACGACCTAAATATACGTTATCAGTAGACAATTGATTCTTTGAGCCCTGCTCCACAAGTTCACGACCTATTAATTAAAATGCGCATAAATGTACCTACGTAAAATGAAACGAGATTCAATTACCTAAGCTACTACTAGTTGAAATTTTAATGACAAGATCTAATAGCAATCATAGGCATAAGAACAATGTAGATCTAGCCTAGTGAACATCAAACAATGTTCTTTGACATGCATGAAATAGGTAATGTAAAGTAATAGGCGGGCTTACCACCCCCTCTTATAGCAGTATTATTTTAATCTTACATTGTGTTTTGTTTTTTCTTTTGTACCATTAAAAACAAGGAACCTGGACTTCTGAGGAAGTCTAAAATCACCAATCCGTCTTAAGCAAGCGTAGCGATCAATGCTCATACCTTCTCTGTATAAGAAGAGGCTTTTCCCTGCAATAGGATAATAACGGACCGTTATAATAATTAAGATATGATGAAGCGGAAAATAATCTCCACTCATTTTACATAGGTAGGTAGGTAGGTACTTCAAAATTTTCTCGTAACGTGCATCTGCCAATCGTTATTTCCGAAATTGTAATTTGATATCCAACAGTGTTTCTATTTTAATACCCGTTTCGGACTTATAGCAAAGACTGTTCCAAAGATTGCTTCGCTGGCACAGTAGGTATACCTATACCTAAAGTCGCAGTTTCCATTCCCGTATCAGTAGACAAGCAGGCAAATTGCAAACCTTGGATATATCTCTGTCTACCCTTAAGATTATAGGTTAAATTGTTGTGATATACCTAAGCAATTCGTTAATTTCGTAAAGAATTGGAACAAAGTACGTTATTGTCTCCTACGTAAACTTGAGGTTAAATAAATTGAACACGTTCACATTTTACAATCAATCAATTCAACATTCAATTCAATGCTTCTTTCAAACGAATAATCAGTAGTTTTATCGTGTGTTTGTTTCACGGCGGTATTTGTATGGGCAAATGTACAGCGCCTCTGGTAAATATTCTGAGAACTATAAATGTTTGGAGCATTGGCAAAAGAACAACGCCTCTAGTATTTACGCTAAGAACCAAATTCTGTCATAGATTTGTTTTACTAGCTAACAGTAGGTATCACTGAGACTCATATTACAGGTCTGCTCTTTGCCAGAGATGGAATTCGAATGCAATTTATTTATTGAGATAAAGTTAATACTTCAATAAAATAGGTAACGTTACATATATTTATCCTTTCAATAAGATCTTTATTTATTTTTTATCGTTTCAGCAATATCATTGGAGCTAACTTAATATGGCAATTTAAAGCACTTTGACCTCTTTTATCTTTTGTGCTATATTTATATAAAAGTAGGTCACGACTTTTTTCCTGTCAACATTTGTTTAATAAACATTTATCAAATAAAAAGTAATTTCACCTCACAAAATCTATAGTAATTTAAATATTTGTTACAGTATATCGAGCGCTTCCTGAACGAATCAGACCATGGAGTGGTTCTGTTCAGCTGGGGATCTTTAATCAAGACTGCTACTATCCCAAAACACAAGGAGGACATAATTGTGAACGCCCTGTCGAAGATCAAGCAGAGAGTCATATGGAAATACGAAGACAGTGGTGAAGAGGGAACACTGACAGGCAACATCCTGAGGGTGAAATGGCTTCCACAGTTTGAGTTATTACGTAAGTACAACCTGGTTTCCACCAGTAGATAATACGGGAATCAATGCGCGTTGTCAGTGGAAAAGGTCATAAGACAAAATATGTGTTAGTTTTAGGAAATGTTAATCTTATCAGTATCACTTATTGTCACAAAGTACAAAATTGCTAAATAACAATTCTAATGTTGCTTTTTTATTCTACTGAAGGTGCGAATAGATTAACATTAAAAACAATATAAAAAAAATAAGAAGTCATTTTTTTTTTATTGCCTACAGTGGCAGACGAGCCAACAGCCCACCTGATGGTAAGTGGTAACTGTCGCTCATAGACTTCTGCAATGCCAGAGGCTCCGCGAAGCCGCTGCCTACCGTGATATTAAAGATCTCTTTAAACCTCGTTTGAAGAAGGAAATGTCATAGCGCTCGGAAACACCGCAGCTAGTAGTTCGTTCCAGAGCCTGCACGTAAGCAATGGTTAGACAATGAAGGGGTAATTAGGCGAAACCACTAGTATAGATATTAATACTTTCGCTCAATATTCTATGAGGAGTAAGTCCATTGACTTTTCGGTCGATCCAACCCATTCACGCTGAAACGAACGAGACACGAATTATTTAATTAGAAAACAAGAGAAACTAAACACCTTGACGTCTATAAAATTATTTTAATCACACTCATTCTTATTAGTTTCGAGGTTCTTTAACAATTACCAACCAATTGGCGTCGATCGTAACGCATAACAATTTTATCAGAAGTAGTAAATAAATTGATAACAATTTATAGTTAAGCGCAAGACAATCTAACTGTCTGGAATCGTTTGAATGGCAGACCAGTTCACACTAGTATTCCTTTACCTATAATAAATAGTGATACAGCACACAGAATCACATTACTATAAACAACTTAATCTCTTAGAAATAAAGTTTATTTTCGAAGACGTCTAACTCAAGTGAATTTCTTGGAAATGCATTTCAATCAAGACAATGAAAAACAAGTATGTAGCTCAGTCAAGCTCATTTACTCTTCTAAAACATCGAACAGCTAAATCCATAAAGAAAAGGAATGACGATAACTGACACGGAACTTAAGAATTTACTTAGATGTTTTAAATTTAGTATGAGTCCAGCAGTAGACGTCTCTATTGATGATATATAGGTAAACGGATACCTGATTTATTTAACTATCCTCTTTGATTTTCTAGATTACAGTTGTAGTGTCTCGCCCCCTGGCACATAGCTACTTAAGTCTTCGCTAAATTTCAGGAAATACTTTTTAATAGTAGGTATATTTACACATAATAACTGTATTTTCTTATAACATTATACATATTCAGTTAGATAGTAAAATTACAGCATGCAATTATTATCGTGAAGATCGTTATCACTGTTTCTAGTGGTTTAACTTCGTACTAGTTTATGTAATCTTGGAATTTTAGATAGGTACGCACATCATGACGTTGGCCTATGAGACCAGCGTTTCAAAGAACTGTCCTATTAAAAAATAATAATTTTATTATCTTCTATCCTTATAGCACTTAGACCAAGTCGTGATCTTATTTATGTATTCGATTTTTCCTTTTTTATAAGTCTACTAAAATACTCCATTATTCTGACTGATGGTAATAGTCATTGAAGTCCAGGAGCGGTAGTAGGTGTACCTATGTAGGTATAGTCTAGAAGTGAAGCGTTCTTATTATCTATAATGCAGTATGCGTGTACCTATAAATAAGTTTTCCTTCGTAAGTCAGTAACATCCAAAATAAACAAACAAAACAGTCACAACAGACTTTCAAAAAGTCAAATAGATAAATCCAAGGGAAAATCAACAATTAAAGACACTCGAACGGAAATCGTAATTTAATTGATAGGTAGGTTACCTACCTACTTAGAATAATATCGATATGATAGGTACCTAATCATCGACCTACATGCGGTTTCATGAACATAGAGACGGAAACGACCTCATAAAGCAAACCTAGAACGTTTCTAATGGAATAAAACTATCATTAATAGCTGTCCCAAAACGTAATCAAAAAACAATAAGGCCCTATACTAAAACGTTTCTTAATTTAAAACAACTCTTGTCTTATGCTATCACTATCAGTGTATCCAGTACCTCTGTAGGTAATATAAACTAAATGAGCAAAGGAAAGGTTTCTATAGTTTTCTAAAGTATACCTAGGTACTCAATATTTACCAAATAGTTAATAATATCTAATATGATTGTAACTAAATTTACGAGCCAAATAAATAAACAAATTAGGTAGAAGATAGGAGCAGAAGATATAGGTAGCCAAAAATTTACGTCATCCTGATTACCCCAACCGCAAAATATCGATTGCTAAAGACAGATACATAATAATCCTTATTTCAATCTCTAAAAGCTAAAAGTCATGACTAACTCGTGAATATGCTTTTTAAATACGTGCCTTAGAAATATTTTCCTCAATCCACAGAACACAAGAAAGTGATCGCATTCATTGGCCATGGGGGACTTCTGGGTATGACAGAAGCAGTCTCAGCTGGTAAGCCGATGCTGATAGTGCCTTTCTACGGTGACCAGGCACTAAACGGAGCGCAGGCGACAGCCATCGGATTAGGGAAGACTATATCGTATACTGATCTGACAGAGAAGTCGTTGTTAGAAGGCTTGCAGGCTGTATTAAGCGCTGAGTAAGTATTCAAAAACTTTTATTTATACAAACCCGTATTTAAACAACAGATAATGAACGTATAGTACATAGGTACCTAAATAATTTTGATAAGTACCTATATACTTACTACATATTTAAAATGATTTAAAATTGTAGCTATTAAAACTTTAAACATGTCTTTGATAGACTCTAAGAACATTGTTTAGGTGCCCATGTAGATAGATAATAGTACCTAAACAATATACATAGTGATTAGCAAGATATATTAAATACAGTTATTGCATCAAGATATACCTATGTAGATATGAAAAGAGACAACTATTTATATTTAATTATGTAACTAAAGTAACCCGAGAGAGCGCCGGAGGCCCAACTTCCCCCTTTCCCCTTTCCTTACCTCCCGCATTCCCTTCCCCTAACCCTATTCCCAGCCGCCATAGTGGAGAGCACCATACCAGCAGTTTAAGACTATGGCTTTTGGTATGGTGGCCACCACTTCTGGATTCCACTGACTGCTTACCATCAGGCGGGGTGGAGTCACTTTGGTAGGCTAATATAAAAAAAAAAAAAAAAAAAAAAAAAAAAAACCCGGTAAATAGTCATTAGTAAGAACTAGTGGTGAACAGAATAGAACTGGCGATACTGTACCTCCTGTACTTAACTCGTTACTTCCTAAAATTGGTATCTAACAAATTTCAATAATTTGCCTTATCTATACTATGCCGTCTCCATTTATAACGTATGGACTAACTGGTTAATAGACATAAAAGCATTGATGTGAATCATGACCTGCATAGTTAAGGAGTTATTTCCGTATCGTCTTGGCAATGGCATCAGGAACTAAACCTGAACTCTGCAGTGCTGAACGAACCATTATTTTTTGGTAACATAAACTTGGATCAAGGAAATACCTTACGATCATAATAAAATTAAGAGACTAATGTAATCTTTAGTGCTGAAGCAAGTAAACAAAATTCTGAAAAAATATATTTATAGTTACCGGCCTCCGGTACCTATAAATATATATAGGTTACTTATGTGGAAACTAAATAAATGAAATACCATTAACGAACACCACACCACAGCGTTATATAAGCTACTAAATAACACCTTAATGCTTAATGCTAAATACACACAACGCCATCTATACTCAAATTAAGCATTATGGGTTCTAGAAATACTTATATATACTTACATAAATACTTTTTTTGTGAATACATATTATAAGTACCCAGCCCAATTGAATGCAAATAGTCATGTTCATGCACACACACATTTGCACTGAGCAGGAATCGAACTTGCGAACCTCTGCGTGGCAGTCCGTACTTACAGTACCTACCACCGAACCACAGAGGCAGTTAACGATGAACGTCTTCAAGCTGATAATGAATTCGGCTCATCAGCAATCCAAAGCAATTCCTTTATGAGCAACATTCTCACATCAAGACTGCGATAAATTCTCGTAAAGTTACAACTATTTATAATATAACTATTTGACTGGCCTGTTGGTCTAGTGGTTAGTGACCCTGACTGCTAAGCCGGAGGTCGTGGGTTCGATTCCCACCCAGGACAAACCTTTGTGTGATGAACATAATTGTTTGTTCTGTGTCTGGGTGTAATTTATCTATAATATGTATGTATTTACAAAAAAAAAATGTATATAAGTAGTGTATCAGTTGTTTAGTACCCATAACACAAGCAAATATAATTGCTTAATTTGGGACTAGATGGCGCTGTGTGAATGTGGTAGAATATTATTATTATTATATTATTATTATTATTATTATATATTATTATATTATATATATAATATGTAACTAAAAAGACTACCTAAATCTTTTCGTCCGAGCTACATTTTATGCAATATTTAGGAAGTAGGTTATTAGGTACTAGAATACTTATAAGAAGACGCTGGCTGTGTTCCAATTGTACTAGAACTATGTGTATGAGCGAACTATGTCATTAGTTAAGTGCTCTTAAAATAAACCGATCGTTTTAGGTAATAAATATTGAGCATTGTATTGATATTGTACGTTTAAGTATAGATAAGTAACTAACAACATCTTTGGTTACTGCTCTGCTCCCGTCGCCAGTAGCGTGATGTTACATATTCTACAACCTTCCTCAAGCACTGGACTATCAAACGCAAATAGAAATATTAAAATCCGATTAGTAGTTTAAGACATTAGCGAGTTCAAACAAACAAACTCCATATGCGCTATGTTAAAAAGTCTCACGTACCTATTCGTTGACTGTGGCGCGGACAAACTAATTATTCGTGGTACCTACCTGGTGCGGGTGTCTATTGCTTTAAATATGTACCTATCTAATAATAATGGATGGATATCAATTAGTTTATCTAGTACAGTAGTAGGTACCTACTACGCTTCAAACTTACCTACTAAACTAATTAGGTAAATACTGGTAAATAGTAGTCATCAGATATACCGGTGATAGGTAGGTGAAAGGTAAAATTTGAACTTGCCTTTACCTACCAAGATAAATGGCAATCTATTTATAGAATTGCTACCTTGTTGTGGCAATTACGTCACAGCTTGTTTGTTACCGCAAATAATGAAAATCAATATTAATGTAGGTCACTCTCATTTGTTTCACATTCACAGATTATCATGATAAATACAGGGAAGAGGATGCTCTGTCTTAGAGGTTTGCACTGAGTAGTTAGAGGACAATGATACAAAGATCAACACATTGTCTTTCTTTAAAACCAACTTTTTGACAGGCGTCGTTAGTTTTTAACCGACTTCAAAAGACGGAGGTTATTTTTGCGACAACTTGCACGCGACATAGGTATTTCATATTATAGTTGACAGAAGATTGTAACAATGTATTGATTAAAAATAGTTGCTGTTAGACACCGTAAAACATGCCAAAATGCTTCAATTCGTTTTCTTTTTATTACAGAATGCGTTTAAGCGCACGACGAGTTTCCAAAATCTGGCAGGACAGAATCGCTGATCCAATGGACACGGCCGTCTACTGGGTGGAACGAATCATCCGATGGGGAGACCTAGACCCATTACACTCCACAGCCAGAGACCTATCTTTCATAGAATACAACCTTCTAGATGTTATAGCTGTGATAGCCATTAGTATTTTAATATTTATCGTATTATCATGGATCGTTTTGAATCAAATACTGCGATTAATTAGCAATAGTTTTGTTAGCAAGGCAAAGTTAGAATAGATTTAAAGTGATTTTACTTTCATGTCTAAACTAAGATATTATACCTCCATAGTTAATAAAATACCTATTGCTATGTTTTGTGTAACTCGTTATAATGTTAGATAGGCCAAAAGATTTTAGAAAAAATTCTTAATTGAAAGATCGAAGAAAAATAAGAATGGTATAAGTACCTACTTACGCCACTTAATGCCACCTGTACCTAGTGGTTTGCAGCTCAGGTTAGCCGTTTAGTTAAAAAATGTGAAATAATTGCTAGGTAATTATTGTAGATAAGAATAATATAATAATAGAACAATACAGTAATAATATGAAGTCTATAAGTAAGTCTGTTTGTTACCTACGTTTCAATCGGGAAAAGAAAATAGTGGATAAACGGTAGCACAATAGTAAAAAGTATTAAAGTTAATGGGTTATATTTAAATAGGAATATTAAAGTTACTTGATTGCACGAGTGGTATAGCGGTTATGGTTGGTACACGCTCCACTGAATGACATGGGTAGGTACGATTCTCACACGCAGCAAAGATACCTGCTTGTTTCGAGAGTCTGAGCACCTGAGCTTTGGATGTACCCATAGGTCGTCGACGGCCAATTAGACGTCTGTAAAGCCTTGTTAAGTACCAAGTATAAGTGATGTAAATATAGTCTATGGTGTTGGCGTTGTCATTTTATGTTGTTTGTCTGTTTTCCGCATAAAAGTATGACGACCCCGTTTTATGACGTCACAGACTTTCGCGCTCTTTCTTTCAAAATAATTTTATTAGAACGCGTTTAAATTCAGTCGATAGGTACCTGCCTTATATTTAAATCAATTCATTTTTCTTGCTATTGTGACTAATTCTAGGCTGCTAAATGTCATATTCTTTTTAAAAAATAGAAGCAATTACGTAAATGATAATTAGGTATCATTAAGTAGTAGGTACCTGGCGAATCGCCCTCTGCCAAATTTCGTGAGATAGGTATATTGAATTTAATAGAATCCATGTTTATGTAGTTTCCAATAGATTTAATTGTACAAATTTAATATATTGTATTTACTTATGGTTATTATTAATAAAAATACAGAAATATAGAAATGACTTTTAATTATAAATACATAAATACATTCTTCAACAAATTATTTTCGTCAATACTAATTACCTAACATACTGACTGATTAATGTATTTATAAGCTATGGTCAATGTTAACATTAAATTTGTTTTGTTAGCAAAATGTAAGTTTGACTGCCTGGTCCAACCATACCATGGTCGTATCATAGAGGCCGTCACTTTTATAGTTTTTTGGCTAGCTCATATCGGCATCGCATGCAGTATTAATCTGCCGTTACCGTCAGCAGCACGCTGTCGCATAAACGGTTGAGAGCCTTCTGCTCACCGACAGTCCGCGTAAGGTTGTGAAAGCCATCAGAGGCTAACAACCCACAACACAAAAAAAAAAAAAAAAAAAAAAAAAAAAAAAAAAAAAAAAAAGCTGTCGCATCCAACTTTTATTTTCGCGCTCTTATACCTACTTATACCGTAAATTAATACCCTCTTTGACGCTGAGTGGTCGGAGTACTCGGCATTTGAACTTCAAAATGTATATCTTATTACCACTAATTACGTATGAATTTACCTTGATAAACTTAAAATATCCTGCCCTGTTACCTGTCAATGTGCGCTGGCAATAACACTGCATACCTATTGCGCATATTATAACAATTCAGATTCTCAAGCCTTAAACCTCAAAGCTAAACAAAGTTAAAAAGAGATTCAACTCAAGGGCTAGATTAGTTAGTGGGTATACTAATAGTAACATGGGCTATCTATCTATAACTATACTATTATAAAAGTATAAAAAGAAAGAGTTTATTTGTTTGTTTGAACGCGCTAATCTCTGGAACTACCAGTCGGATTTGAAAAATTCTTCTTGCGTATGATAGCTCAGTTCTCGAAGGTTATACGCTATGTAACATCACGCTACTGGCGACGGGAGCAGACCAGTATGCAGACGCGGATGAAACCGCCGGCGCCACCGTAGAAAGCTAGTAAAATTTAAAGTAGGTTACTACCATCATCCTGCTCTTCAATGTATCATCCGTCGACAGAGATACTAGATACCTACTAAAAAGAAAATGGTGTAATTACGTCTACAAATTAAAATTTTTGTCACAATGTTTCCAACACCAAAATATGTTATTTTCCTACAAAAAAAAAATACACCTGTCATAAAATCATGTCACTATATTTTTTTTTTTTCATGAACACGTAACAGATAAATGCGAACGAAGTTATTCTAAAAAATTCTGTGTTGGCTCTATGCAATTACAGGTATTGATTTATGGAAGAAACTGAAGGTAAAAAAGGTACCTATTATTCTATTGGCTTTAAAGCCAATAGAATAATAGGTAAAGACACAAAAGAAACAAAAAACAGAAAAATAAATGAGATCTTAAATTGCTTTAATTTCGTATAATAACCTCTTGGTCGTTCCCAACTAACCCAAACAAAATAAATTTTCGTTAGATATTTTGGTAACCGTTTTTTAACTTTCTCTTACCAGAGGAAAAAATAGCGATGGCATGAGACCCATAGGGATTTTTTTTCTTAGTATTCTGTATTACTTTTTATTTTATTATTATGCCAGAAAGTAACAAGGTGCTGTTACAGTAAATGAGTATGGAGGGTATACTTCAGTGTATTAGTATATTATCGAATCGCATTAGCTTAAAAAGTTATCGTCACTTCGTCGCCTTTCAACATAATTTCTATTGGGTTGTCCATCAACTAATACATTATAGTCTGTACTTACAGAAATTTATACATAAGCTCATAAGCAGTATTCACAAGCATTCTGAATACATCATACAACACCATTACGAGTGTAAATAGCCTCGTAATGCACATCTATCTTCTATTCAACTATTTCATGTTGAAGTCTCTTTATCTTAATAGGTAGAATGTTTACCATTTCTTGACATAGCTGGAATTCTTCTTGCATCATAACAGCGGCTTCCTCATTATTAGTACAAATGTCAACAACCGCTTGGTACGAATCAAAGCTCTTTTGTACGTGAATCAATTGCATAGCCTTGTCTAATGCAATCCTCTTCATACTATTTCTGCCTATGAACGCATATGCACTGACTACAGGCCTTATAAGATCATACATCAGTTTTACAGGCATTTTACCTTCTTTATCTTTCACTGAATTTAAGAACGCATCATAATTTTCAATGCTTTTCTCACATAACATGTTGATTTTCTTTAATGCTTGCGGTGTGGGTTTTTCTTTAGTTTTATTTAACTTCTCAAGTTTTATGTTTAAGATGTCTGAGTAAACTTCACCCAGTTCAAACCATAATTGTCTGCAGTATTGAAGGTAATACACAGGGTTAATTTCCTTTAATAGATCTTCGAGCATGTCAATCCGTCTTTTGTGCATTTTAGCCCGTCTTTCATCATCTTCTTCAAAGAAAGCTAAGTAGCTATATGACTGGGAACTGTCTTGAATAAGTTCTATATAGTCAGAGGCCAGGGTGTCCAGTTTGTAATATTCTTTAGCTTTATTTAACCACAACTGACAACTTAAGAAGACTTCTCGGGCATCTTGATATGTCAGTAAGAATTTATCACCAATTTTACTTTCATACTTTGTCACATCTATGCCTGGGAAGTTTAACTTTGTGATATCTCCTCCACAGATGTTTTCATTGTCTTCTAATGTAAGATCTGACATATCTGTAATAGTGTAAATTATAGCGATTAGTAATTATACTTTTATGTATTGCTTCACAATTTTCAGTTGTGAGAATTAAAAGTACATCAAAAAATGTAATACCTCTTCACTTTTTCCTGGATAAAATTACTTTATAATATATAAAAGAAAGAAGACAACTTACAGTGTTAATAAGACAGTGTAAAAATAATAAAATTCAATATAAAATCATTAAAATCATTCAAAGCTAAATTTGTAATTTCCCCATTTATCAAAGAACATAGTGTATATAAACTACCTGTTATAGCATCAGTCATCTGTTCAGCATCATCCATTAGTCTAGCTTTAGATGCAGTCATCAACAGTATGCAATATTTAGCCCAGCACCTAGCTACATCAGCAGACCTGTGTTTTAATGTCTCAACTTTAGCCAAATAAATTTCATCAGTATTACTCTCTGAAGCTCTTAATTTCTCCTCATACTGTTCTAAAATAGTAGAAGCTGCTGCTAAGTGATGACGCGATTGAAAAAACCCATTATTCTCAGCAAAGAACTGTGATAATGTTGCTGAATTCAAAGCCCAATCAATCGGTTCATAATCATTATACTGTAACTGCCTCCGCAAAGTAACATGACAATATACAGCCGATTTTAAATTCTCTTTCAATGAACCATACACTTGAGCTAAATAGTACAAGGTTAGTGTATGTGCCTTCTCTAACTGCATAATATCGCCCATTAGATTCTCTTCAGTACTGCACACAATGTGTTCAATAGGTAATGGCACTTGCATAGTACACTTAAAATTATCATAAAGCTCTTTAGCCTCAAGCAAATATGTTTTGGCTTTCTCAGGTTCGTCACGATTGGACCACAGAATACCCAAGTTATTGTAAACTCCTAAGAAAGTGATTATAACCTCTGGTGTTGAAGCATTAGGCTTGAGAAGTTCCACTGCCTCAGACAGTGTCTTTTCACTTGCTGTCAACTCTTCTGTTTCCATCTCAATGATACCAATGTTCAGTAGAACGACGCCAATCATGGCGTGAAGCTTGATTTCATCCACACAGGACTTGTTTCCTAATAATTTCTTCAGATTTTCATGCATACTAACCAGTATATTTTTGGCCTTGTATTTGGACATGTACGGCTCATTCTCTGGATCATTTTTGCTGTCCTCGTCCAATAGTTTTCGTATCTTAACGTAGTTTTCGTTAAAATCGTTGAGGATTTCTTTTAAAGACATATCGCCACTCACCGTCATGATTTTGTTGTGATTTGGTAAAATCGATGCTGTTTCTGTTGCTGTACTTACAAATTGACTTTGACAGATCAATCAAAAGTCTGACAAAGACAAAACTGAACTTGACGTTTGACCAGACACTCCTCCCATTTAAAATTTTATGTTCTGTATTTGTAAAAGAAACTTATAACAATACACTATTAAAAGACATACATTCTTACCTACTTAACTTCATTTTATCTTTAAAGACTTCAAGATTACATAAAAATATAACAAAAGACGAAGTCAAATGACGTCAATGAAAAATTTTATTCTTTAAATTACATACAATACAGTATAGTACATACGTGAAGTAAAAACATTTTATGTATTATATAGATAAATTTTGCTCACGTTTGTTGGAGTACAGAATATTAATATTTTTTTAATTTTATACATAAAAATTTACTTAAAAAATTATGGATGAATTTCGACCACTAGGCGACCACTAAATAAATGAAATATAAATACCAAAGTATGTTTTTTCTGCATAATTTGTGGTACCAAACATAAATTACATTTTACAGGTACCAAATTGGAATATTGAATTGACAATGGGTACATAAAGTGGCTTTGTTTAATTTACGTTACAACAAAATATCTAATAGCGAATAGCGATCCTATTAACCTTTCTTGCTTCTATTAGACCGATTAAATGACGTGTGTCGTGACCAAGGGAAATAAGGATTCATTTCTATATATACAGATTTTTTCAAATTGGCAATGTAGATTTTTAGTTAAATCGTTGCAAACAAACTAACATATAAAAAAACTAATCTTTTCTCTTTTTAATATTAGTTTAGATCAGAGGCAACATTTTTCTGTTTACTTTGCAGACTGGTTTTCTTAATTCGTATCTCGGCATCTTATATCTCTGGAGTATTTTATGTATAGGCATGTAAAAGAAAAAGCTTTACTTAGCACTGTTTATTCTTAGATCAAATACGTATCTCTCACACTTGTATACACCACCCATCAAAATATTAAAAGACAATTATTACTATAATCATTCATAACATTTGGCATGATGCCCTTATTCACAAACACAAACTTAATTTTACATAATTATTTATTATTTACATTGTACTGATGAAAAGTATTAAAATATAAAAAAAGTTTCAAGTCAGTCCTACATATAAATTGTGTTATTACAAACTGAAAAAGAAAAACTTCAATAACAAGGGAAGCACCCCTATGTAAATAACAACATAATTAATTATGTTTATAAACAGTGCATTCTATGAATTACAGCATTGCCAATAATACATGTATTAGGAACCAGAGGGAGGTTCCTGGTCCTCCATAGAGAGGGCTCGAGGAGGTGGTGTGTGAGCATTCAGTTGGGAGAACACCTCTTTTTCTCCTAAGGCCAAGGGATCGGGTTGTGTAGCAGGTTCACTGTGAGCATAGTCCATCATAGGAGAAGGTGACACTGGTCTAACAACCCCAGCACCAGTAGCTTCTTGTTCTTCCAAAAACCTATCCATATAGTCTGTGTGTCCTGGATGTAATGTATATTTCTTCTTTTCCAATCTTGCTTTGTTTGCAAATATATCATGTCTCTCTGTCTTTTTCCATATGTAGTAGAACTGCACCAGTTCTCCAACTGACCTTGTTCTTACTTTATGTTGTCGGATTAAATGAAAGTCTTTTCCATGAGCTTTCAAGCCATTTTCAAAATTGCGACATTCCTCTTCTGACCATAAGCTTGCATGAGGGGGTGTTTGGGCTGATATACGTCTACGTCTTAAAGCCTCTTCCACATTGTGACCACATTGTTGAAGTAAGTACAGTGCTTCTTCATCATCTCGGAGCTGTTTACCTCGAGGCACAGCCTCTACTCCTGTTCCAGAGTTCATTGCACAAATTTTCTTCATATAGTCCTCAGTAACTTTTTCATCTAGTGTGCATGGATTCCACAGTAATTTGTCCTCATTTTCATAAGGTAATGCATCATCATAGCTGCATAATCCTTCTGGAATAGCAGCCTGGTAATCACTGCCAACCATAATAGTCTTTTTCCAGTCATCTTCATCGGGACTGTAGTCATAATCATCTTCTTCTTCAGATGGTGGCCTGGAACCAGACCTAAGACAGCGTGTCGCTTCAGGACTAGTAGTCTCACTATATAATTGTTGTAATGCTGATTCTGCTTTTATTTCAGTCTCTTCGGACACCACTTCAGGAGCCGGTTCTTGGGGAATAGGTTTATCCATGTTTCTGTTGTATCCGTACAGCGCTAGTAGTTCCTCTAGAGGCATATCACCCTCTCGCTGAAGTCTATTGAGCTCGGCCTTAGGGTCCTGTTGCTCTCCCGCCGCTAAAGCTTCTTCTTCGTCTAGTGTTCTCTCGTCGTCAAAATCATTTACCATCATATCAACAGTGGGCTCGAATAGAGACTTGTCGTTCCCCACGTCCATGCTCGCATCGTGTTCGCTTACATTGGACACCAGCGCGCAATCTGACATGACTACCAAGGTACCAAACTATGGTTATTGTATCACCAAAACATTATAAGTATTCAATGTAAGTAATATTAATTTACGTAATTTAGTATTAAAATAAATAGAAAACATTACAATTTTGACATTTATGCGATTTTTTAAGAACTTTTGAACAAAACAAAAATATTTTGACACGACAACCACAGGGTTTGACGCTTGTTTGACGGAATTCATAGTGTCAATTACTTTTTTTTAAATTACCTTTTTATTGAATCTAAGTCATTTACGTTTTCGAAACCTCTTACGTCAAGTAAACACCTAGTAGCTTTATGAAAATAAAAAGACCTATTAAAATCGAATAAATCAGAACAATAATGTTATTTTTATTATCTATTCTATTTTATTGTCTCCTTGGTAAGAAAAAATATGCCAGGTAAATTGAAAAAGCTTTAGCAAGACTTTACTTTCAGAAAACTTAAATAGTGAAAAATTATCAGTCACAATCGTAACCACTTGGATAACATTTAGCTTCCTCATAGCGGCCGTTATTATAATAATAATAATAATAATAATATTCTACCACATTCACACAGCGCTATCTAGCCCCAAATTAAGCAATTATATTTGCTTGTGTTATGGGTACTAAACAACTGATATACTACTTATTTTTTTTTTTTTTGTAAATACATACATATTATAGATAAATTACACCCAGACACAGAACAAACAATCATGCTCATCAAGTCATCACACAAAGGTTTGGTCCTGGGTGGGAATCGAACCCACGACCTCCGGCTTAGTAGTCAGGGTCACTAACCACTAGACCAACAGGCCAGTCGCCACTGCAAAGCTATTTTAATTTATATAATAGGCATATTAATTTACATACAGAGAAGGCATGAGCAGTAGTATTTATTTTATCAACAATATACTTACTACAACAAAAAATATCGCTATAGATCACACATAATGTGCTTTGAAGGCTTTGAACAACCATTGTAAACCATAAACAATATTTTATTTTTTTGTATACCCATGTAGATTTAGCATTGGTTTTTATCAAGCTATTGATGTCACCACGTAAGAAATCCTACACGGAAGACTAGGCAGTATGGCCGAAAGACTATAGCCTGCCCTTTATGCAAATAAAAAAAAAAACCTATTGCTGTCATCAATTTTCCGTCAAAGTCAAACAAAATATCTGTCAACTTGTCAAATGCTAAGCGTTTCCTTGCCGAAAATTTGTTATTGATAATTAAACAGAATTAAAATGTGGCTAGGTAATATTTTGGTTTTAATAAAATAAATTGAACTTCCTACAACTGAAACCAACATCATGTTACGATATATCTTTGTTCTGCTAGTAGCAATCGTGAAAGTAACGCACAGTTTTTCAGATATTGGAAAATGGGATCTCCCTATGAATGGGGTAAGTAATTTATATAATTTACTGTTTTTTTTTCCAGTGCTATTGTTTAAAGCGTGTGTGTATTATAAAAGTGCTAGATATATTAAGCAAGTAATTAAAATGGGTATTGATAGGGTCGTCAGAATTCTGACTCACTCATCGATAAAATAAAAGTAATGTTGCACGACAATAACATTTTTAATAAATATAACTAGTAGGTATGTAATATATTCTCGTTGAAACCGATGCGTTGTTTATCTTTGATGTTAACAGTAATTTAAAACCTACAATGTGATAATAATTACAATATAAGGTATAAGTATGGTGTTTTCTGTAACCTATTTAAAGTCATAATGTAATATATAAAAGCTCTTTAGTGTAATGTCTGCTTTATATCTTTATTTTATCCTTTTAATGGTTTTAACTGCAACTGGTTTGTTTAATGTTTTATTTATGTGTTAACAATTAAAATGAAGTTTAGATAATAAAAATGGCCTTGGTAACTTTATTCTGCCTATAGAATGTGATAGGTTTTAATACATTGTTTTATTGTACTATATAATTAATAATAATTTGTGTTGTAAAATTTATGAATATTTTTTTTTTTCCAGGACAGTTGTATGTTTACACTAGCTAAGTCACTATTTCAGGATACTAAGCTCATAATAATGTGTAAGTATACTGCTAATTTCTATATTTACTCAAGATTACAATTGCATGAAAATTATGTAACTATGTATAAATAAATATTGTTTTAGTAATAGATCCATATACCTAGGGAAAGCTTTAAACAGATAAACAAAAAGATGTTGGTATTATGCTTATTTTGTTTAATTCTAAGCACATTATTGAATAAATTACACATGAATAGAGTGAACTAAAATGCATGTGTGCTATGCTTGTGTGCTTATCCATTTAGAAAGCAATAGTATATACAAATCTTATTCAAGTATTTTGTGAACTGTGTGTTTTTTTATAAGATCACTTTGTTGTCTGTTTGTCAAGACCTTTTTCTTAGTAATGGACCAGCCATAAACCTATAAGGCTGAAATTTATATGTAACACTTTTGTATGTAACCTCTTGAAGCTGTTAAAATCGAAACAAAAACTATATTTATATTGTTCATGTTAATTATATTGATAACAAGTTTATATGGAACCCTAGTGTGCGAGTCCAACTAGCACTTGACCAGTTTTTTAAATTTATGAATTACATATTCAGAACTACTCTCTATTTTATCTTCACCCAGTGCAATGACAATTTATATACTTGAATTTTCTTATCATTAGTATATTGTTTACTAAATCCTTTTACATGAGCTTAGAAACATTAAAATAACTATATAGCTATTAAAAAACTGACAGCCTTATCATTTAATTTTGTTTTATAGAGTTAACTAACAACTTTTGACTAACTAAATATTTTTTTTTAATGTATTCTAATGACTGGAATAATTAATTATAGACTAAAATAGTATACTCAGGTCATAATTATACTTACAGAATTTAGGTCCTTTTCTAAACATATTCATGAATCGGACAAATATTTTTATCGGTTAAAACTGATGATTTTTCGTTTGATGGTATTGAATAGGATCTTTATGTAACATTAAGCTATATTCGCAAATATAACTCATATACCTACATAAATGTAAAGTAATATTAGGGCTTGATCTCACTGCAGTTTCTCGGATTTCTATTAGCACCAGATTATTAAAACATGGGAATTAACCAGTGTTTAATAAATAAGAGAATAATAGAAAGGATCTAAAACTTTTTAATTATATTTGACATAATTTCATAAGGCAATAGTGTTTGATTAGATCTTATCAACTTTACATGCTGTTATCTGATGCTTTTTAGATAAATAGCACTTAGTTTATGCTCAGTAAATAGGTTTATCTATTGTATTATACACTCCCTTTGTAGGTGTAGAACTCGTACAATTACGGTTATTCATTAATATAATGTGGGTACTTATACTCGCGATTATAAAAACATTTTGTTGTTTGGGTACCTACCCAGACATGCACTATCGAAATATATATTGGCATTGTAATTTGAAAGAAAATAAGTAGTTTATTAATTATTACAGTAGGTACACTAAAATACCTACCTACATCTAAATGAAAATGTTTTGCCTTGCCAGCAATTTATATAAATTCTAGCGACTCGCACCGGCTTCGCACGGGTGCAATGCTGATACTTACTATATTTAGTATCAGCATTGCACCCGTGCGAAGAAAAAAAGGGAATGTTGTATATAGACATTCTGTAGTATATTAACTACAGAATACCGGGCCCCGGTCGGTACCGCCGCAACAGCTATGTTCCTGCATTTTAAATGTGTAATATTTTGAAAATATTAAAATTAATTACATTACATGCTGTAAAGGGCCATATTGATCTATCTATTGATATTAAATGCACAATGTATTTAAGGTACTTAACTGGATAAGGATTAATACTGTATTGCTTCGTAAAATCGCTTCGTAAATAAGCCATTATTTCTCGTAAAAAGTAAAGGATAAAAAATGGTTAAAGTGGGTTATCCCTAAGAGATAGACATATACCAATCGCAGACTTTTTTGTAGACCTTTTTTAAGGTGTACTATACTGTAGTACATTCTTTTGATCTATTTTGTAGCGTTGAGCCAGCGTTTGCAATGTAAGCGCTAAAAAAATTGTTTATTTACGTCACCACATTAGAAACCTCTAAAATTATCAGCGTTTCTCTACTATATTTTGCATGTTATATACATATAAACCATCCTCTTGAATCACTCCATCTATTACCCGCATCAAAATCCTTTGCGTAGTTTTAAAGAACTAAACATACATAGGGACAGACAGACAGCGGGAAGCGACTTTGTTTTATACTATGTAGTGATACAGTGCAGTATTATTTTGCATTGTTCGTTTTATTGGCAGTTTGGCACCAAAAAAAAAAATTATTCGTACCTAAAATTACATACTGATTCAAGCCTTTTGTCACTCGTTAATTGAGGATGGAAGAATTTGTCTCAAGAAACATCGCACCATGCTCAGAGAGATGGGAAATCTATACTATTATTTAAAGGAGAATAAATTGTTTGTTTATTTGAACGCCCTAATCTCTAGAACTACCAGTCAGATTTGAATAATTGTTTTTGCGTATGATAGCCCATCAGTTCTTGAGGAAGGTTATGGGTATATAAGATCACGCCACTGGCGACGGGAGCAGATCAGTAAGCAAAGGCGACGCCGCGACAAATGATAGATAGACGAGACATCACGAGAAATCACAAAAATAATGAAAACATCAATTTTTATATTTAATCTCAATTTTGCACATATACTTACTTAAGTAGTATTTATTTGAGAGTTACAAAGTCAATGTTAAACGATGTTAATTGATTTATTACTTTGTGTAGCGACTAGCGATCCGCACCTGCTTCACGCTTGAGTACTTACTTTAAGCTTTTTACGGCATCATTAGTTCTTTACAAATTGTTGAAATTCTCGCCTTTCTCTACTACAATGCAAGCTGTATTATATTTAAACTAATATTATACAGAGAATAACTTGATGTTTTGTGTTTGTTTGTTTGTTCCGTTTTAACTCAACATCTACCTAACCGTTTGTAAAAATTCTTTCACCTTTAGAAAGCTACAAATAAAACGGGTAACATAGGCTATATTATATTTAACATATTTTTTCAGTCATTTTTAAAGTTTTAATATTTTAAGCGCCTTTGTAAATCTGAATGATGCAATACGTCACTATTGCTATAATATTTCCCGTAGGAGTTTGTTGTGAGACCGAATGAAACTTTTAATACCGAAGCGGAGCGGGGACGGACGTCTAGTCTACTTATAAATTTTCCAGAAGAAATGCTTTAAAGTATAGTGAAAATATGAAGAAAATATATAAAAGAAGTTGCAAAAACAGACACGAGGCTAATAGTATCTGCATATATTATACGATTTAGTATACTTACAGACAGACCGATCTTATCGGTTTTGGCTTAGGTAGTCTGTCCTACAAATAGGGTTAATTAGAAGACTGTATGTTTACATTCCACTGTTTATTGAACTTTATGTTTGGATTTGTCGTTGTTTGCAGTTCGATTCTACGAATAGGAAGTTATATTTAATCGTACTGTGAGTAGATTTTGTTAAAATAAACATTAATCTTAAAAAAAACGTCTAAAATTGTCTAAAATTAAGAATTTGCTTTGAGCAAGCTTGGTGATCAATGCTAATACCTTTTTTGTATGAGAGGAGGCTTTTGCCCTGCACTGAGACAGGAACAGGCTAGTATTATTATCAACATATACGTTTTTAAATTAACCTACCAAAATTATTCACCTGCCTGATGGAAGCTGTCAGTAGAGTCCAGGAGTAGTAGACACCTTTATAAATGCCATCGTGGTAGTCGCCTGACATGGTGACTATGGCTTCCTTGTGCGATGTTTTTACACTCTAATAAAAAAAAACTTTTTTTTTTGCAATGAAAATGTATGCTTTGTTTCAGTAAAATGCGACGTAGAAAATTCGACAACAGTGACGGTCACCTACACGTGGTCTAAAACAAAGTGTTCGCCGGACTACTTGCATTATTTTGAACAGGTATTATTCACATTATTTTTTATAACATTAGTATTTGACTGCCTCTGTTGGGAAATGCGTGCGACTGCTCTTTAAGAGATTGTGAGTCGATCGACATCGAAAAAGACTGTGTGATCCATTAATATTTGTTACGAGTTTGAATATATATTATATTTATCACAGTTCATATGTTGCCTTTACCTTTTATAGCAATATGCAAATTGAGGCAGCCTGTAAAGCGCACATTAATATTTCAGAAATATTTAATGTTTTAATAATACAAAAACAATATTGAAGTTTGAATTTACTAAAACCCGCCAAAACCGCTGTTTCTGTAATGGCGCCGGTCATAAGTCACACATGACGTCACACGACAGTAAAATTGTATTTTATCAGTGGAGGTGAAGTGTAATGTTACACGCGTGTGACGTCACCGGAGCTGCAACCACGTGACAGACCTTTCACGTACCAGATGAAATGTCGAAAATTATACTTATTTTATTTTATTTATTTTTCGACAAATACACATAGGTACTTACATCACAATAAAGTGAAAAATATTTTTACGCTATTTTCTTTGATGTTGACCACATTAGTAGTATATTTTGAATGTTGTCCAATACCTTATTTACAATAATAATATTTATTAATCATTTTGATTTTTAGCAGCAAGTAGTATCTTGTTCGGGTAGTAGAACAGATATAACTATTGACGAGAATGGCACAAGTCTCCTGCAGACAATCAAAGAGGAGACCAAGATTATACAGTGTTCTGACAAACATATGATGTTCATTGAGGATTCTACCGCGGCTGATGTCACTAAGGATCCGAATGGAGCAGTGAGTACACCTTTATCCCATTATTCATTTAAATAGTGTACTATATTTTTGAGATTGACAGACTATGCTATCGCTTTGGCCGAGAGCTGAACTGACCATGCGGCAAAAATAACCGACTCAATCCTACTTGAGTTTGAAGGTTTATTTGGTGACATAACTTCTGGTTAGAGCTGCCGTTAATAGGCGCCAGCACTAAAACCGTTTGCGATCTTTTAGGCTATAATTATCTCTATAGACTCTTTAGTTATCACACTTTTGTGAGTGCCAGAGTTTTAGGCACATGTCTAAAAGATCCTGATCCTTGGTATAAGAGCTCCATAAAGTCATTATTCTTCTATTTCTTGCGTTACTATTACGTAAACCGGGTGACGAGTGAAATGTCCACTTGGCAAAAATTTCGATGTCGCTCTAACGTCTTGATATTTGAACGCCTTAGTTAGATAATAGACATAAACGCTAAATATTCTACAAGCAAAACGTCTGAATCGTAAAATGTCTTAATTCAAAATACTAATAATTACCAAAAAGTCTAGATTTTAAAATGCCATAGTCACTAAATAGAAATGAGCGTTAAAAGCAAATCGTCTGGATGTAAAAATGTCATATTTACTTTATTGACATTAACGCTAAATGCCTAGGTAGATAGACACCGACATGCTCTATCTATCATAACAACTTCATTTTGTAGTCTTATCGAATTTATAAATTAAATAAATAAATAATAATGAAAAATTTATACAACACACTTTATTTTAACTCTCACGATTCGTCTATATTTGGAAAACTATGAGCGCCAGTCCACCCTTTAACGGGGTTGAGAGCCTTCTGCTTACCGACAGTCCGCATAAGGTTGTGAAAGCCATCAAAGGCTAACAACCCACACCACATACAAAAAAAAAGCACAATGTGCAATATAGGCGCAAACTACCTTTTAAACGAAATGAAATGAAATGAAATGAAATATATGTTTATTAATTTAAGTTAATTAAATTAACACTTATGAACGTCAAAGTTTACAAAATGTCAGCAAATTAACCTACAGCCAGTTCGCTGACGAAGTAGAGCCATGAGAAGAACTGGCAAGAAACTCAGGCCACTCTTTTTAATCGCCAGGTTATTACAATTTTTGTAAGTTACAGTTTCAAGTAGCATGCAAAGTGACGCAGGCAATACACTTAACTCTATACGAGAATGATGATAATGGCAAAGAATCAGAAAGGGGAAAGCGGAAAGCGCCCAACCAAACGACTATTTAGACTATTTATTTTTCCAGATGTTTTCACTACTATCTCATAAGTCATCCGACTAATCAGATTTTTAGCTAATAAGAAAACCTTATTATAACCTTATTATTACCTTAATCATACATACTATTTGGAATTCCAGACCTTTTTCTACTTGTTCATTCTGCGTTTATGTCTACTATCAGGGTTGATTCTCTGCTGACTGGATATTCTATTTTACGTCATTTAGCTGAATTGTCGTTCGGCTATATCTAGCTCCATGCTTTCATGTCAATCTAACTGAATTGTCATTACACGAAAAAAAACGTTTCGCTCGTCACCCCGTAAAAGTTTCTATTTATTTCAGAAATCACCGCGCCACAGCCTTCTTACGACAGACAAAGAAGGTATATATATGTTAAATATGTTCGTTTCGTCCAAAACGAACTTCAGGGCGGTAGTTAGCGTGGAAATGGTGGCGCCATCTGGCTACCTCAGCGCTGCGATATGGCCGTTATTGCCGGTGAGATACATGCACACACAATACAATACTTAAATCATTTAATAATACAAGTCCTTAAAGTCACTAAGATCGAATTAATGGAGAACAAATCTCTAAACATTCTCCATACGTGATATATTAAATATAATTGTTGCAAAAAAAAATAACAAAATTTGTTATAAATATATTTATTACTTTGTATAGTTACAAAAACTTCGTGGAAAGAAACATAAATAATGGAAAACGTGATTTTTATATATACCGCTTATTAATAAAACATGTCGGTTATATTAATAAGCCTTAATCAAGATGGTTTACCCTGATAATCTCTTTTTATATGCGGACCAAATCCTTTTTAGTAGTATCATGACATCAAGACACCTTACTTTATTTCTGTACTTTTAATAAATTTGAAGTAGTTATCTGATGCGTCCATTGTCAATGTGTCGAGCGTGGGTGTGCACAGTTCTTCGGCGCGATGTGCTGCGCGTACGCGCTGCTGTGCGCGGGCTGGCTGGCGGTGTGCTGGCTGCAGTGGCGCGACCTGCTGCGCATCCAGTACTGGATAGGCGGCGTGGCGCTGCTGGGCATGATCGAGAGTGCCACGTACTATGGGCTCTACTCCAATATCAATAGCACTGGGTGCGTTCTTATAATACCAGCCTGTTTACTGTTCTACTGCAGGGCAAAGGCCTCTTCTCATATGGGAAGGGATGAGCATCACGACGCGTGTTTAAGGCGGATTGGCAATTACAGATGTTTAAGTCCAGGTTTCCTCACAATGTTTTCCTTCACCGTCAGTCAGAAATGTCCAAGATAAACTTAGAAAGTACATATGATTTGATATATCACATTGCCCGGATTCGAACTTACTACTTTATGTTTACGAAACAAGTCCCTCCACAGGGCCATTTGTTTTATCGGGATAACCACTTAGATGCCGCACATACGGCAACAGACACGCATCATACTAGTATTCGCTATCATAAGAACTCGCTTCGGTTTGAATGCTGGACTTGACCTTGAGGAAGTCAATCATAGCATAGTTTTACGTTGTGCGCATCTCACTTCTGTCCTTTATTTGTATGAGCTCGATTCGAAACAAATTAAGGATAATGCGGTATCTATTACGGGTAATCTATGATTTCACCAGAAAATAAGTCATTTATTTTTTTAAAGTTAATGGTTTTTATTTTGGGCTTTTCCCTACCACCTAATATGAGATACATTATATTCTGTCTCTACAACGTCCACTGCTGGACATAGAACTTTACTTATAACTTACTAGCTGTTGCCCGCAGCTCTGCCCGCGTGAATTTCGGTTATATATAGAAAACAAAACTTAGTAATATAATACATACTAATAGTTTCTTCCTCCTAAGGCGCTTTCTGTGAACAAAGGTATCTGGAAAAAGTGGTTTCTATCAACAAAGTTGACCACAAAAAGTTCTGTTTACTAACAGTGTTTTCTATGAACCGAGATATCTACGGACAGTGTTTTCTATCAAGAAAGTTTTCGGCGAAACGAACATAGGCTATGTTGTCTACGAATAGAGATTTGTATTAGCTGTGCTTTCTATGAGTATTTGTATCGTACAAGCGTGTTTCTATCAAATGTTCCACACTCGTTCGATTCCCGGGTCGGGTAAAGTGATATTGGGTTTTTCTGTCAAGAAATTTTCAGTATTAGCTCGGAGTCTGGAATTGTGCCCGTTATATGGCAAAAGACTTGCCTCCTGTTACATGAGATCCAAAAAAAAAATGGCGAAACATGGGTGGCTTAACACCACGGCATAACCCAGTTCTCGAGGAAGGTTACAGGCTATGTAACATCACGCTACTGGCGATGGGAGAAGAGCAGTAAGCAAAGACGCAGGTGAAACCGCGCCGCAGCAAACTAGTGCTAAGATATACTGAGAAGGCAAAAGTATAAACTGTGCTATTTGGTTTCAGATACTTCAATGCAGAAGTGTACATGTTTGCGGAATGGATATCCGTGGCTAAGAGAGCCTTGGCGAGGATGCTAGTCATTATTGTTTCACTCGGCTTCGGTATTGTCAAGTAAGTAAAAGTTCGATTTATGTATTAGCACATCTAAAGGTCGGTACAGATTTACCTTATGTATCACGCAATGAACTGGCAATGAACTTTCAGCGAACTGGCTTTAGGTTAATTTGCTGACATTTTGTAAACTTTCACATTCATAAGTGTTAATTTAATTAACTTAAATGAATAAACATATTTTCATTTCATTTCAATGTAACATGAAATGAGAATTTCATAAGTGTTGCCATAGTTCGCGCGCGTTCTTCAGTACAGACACACACAACCGTCCACACTGCACACTGTGCGCCCTGCACTGTTCGGCAAAAAAACCGACAAATTCCGGATCGCCGCGAGCACGAGTTGTAATGCTCTGTTCGTGTGCGTAGTGTACTCTGTTAGCGCGCGCAAGACACCTACACTATGGGAATTCTGTTACATTGCATGATACATTGTGAAAATGTGAACGACAAATTATTTAATTTGATGTAGGCCAGTGTAGGTACCCTCGCTATCACACGCAGATATTCAAACGTTGTTACAAAATTTTAAATAAAACAATTTCATCATTATAGCGTAATCATTTCAAGTCTATATTAATATAGTATAAAGTCGCCGTTTTTTCTGTTTCCCTAATATTTTTTTCTAAACCACGGATTTTGATAAGTTGAGCGTTTTTTGTAAGGTTTATAATATAGAATACACAAAAGATAGAGCTAAGAATTTCAATAATTGTTAATTTCAATTCGTAAAAATCAAAAAAGTACCTGTGAAGTATATGTGAGATATTTTCTAAGAATAACTTATTGACTTATATTCTATCGCCAATGATTTAGGCTCTTTATTGATGAATTAGTCAGTCAGGACAAGTAATTAAATATAATTACATAATTATGTCAAAGACTTACCATTAGTTTCAGCATCATCGTTAATGACTCCGAGTCTTTCAGGGTTCATTGTGAACACAAAACAAAACAATCACTGTTTTATACAATTTTAATCAAAATCTAACGTTTTATTACTTCACAACAATAACTTCACAGTTACTAGCTCAGTACGATTAAACACGAGCAGCGAGTTTAGAACACCGAACTCACTTTACCGAAAGACATATATCACTCAGCGAGCTAGTTCGCAATCAATGATGAATGAAATTCATAATTCTATTTATCTAATTTTTATCTATTTATTAAAAAAAACGCGGTAAAATCACCTACACAGTGAAAATTAAGATGGCGCATTGACTCCTCTCGACTGACCTCTATTTTTTTTTTTTTAAGTTATACTTCATAACGAGTGGATTTGTGATTTTGTTGTTTAGTGGCCCATCATTTATTATTATAGAGGCATCCGACTTGACCTACCGACCTGTATCGACATGAATTTATTTTATTTTTTTATATTTAAGCATAACGTAAAATACTTAGACCTTAACCCTTTCATGGTAAAAATACATGTGTTAATGTTACCACGGCCATATACGTTTACTGTCCCAGAAAGTGTTAAAGAATATTAATCATTTAGTAAGTATAATTAAATTGAAATAACGCGCAACCCGGTTCTGCGCGAGACTCTCGCTGTACACAAGTAATCTCATCACGTTACTGTATGCCTTAGTTGTTCTGAGTGGCTACTGTAGTGTGTGTGTGTGTGTGTGTGCGTGCGTCAGGCCGCGGCTGGGCCCCGCGCTGCAGCGCGTGGTGGGCACGGGCGCGCTGTGGGGCGTGCTGGGCGGCATCAACGCGTGGCTGCGCCTGCACCACAAGGCCGACGACTCCAACCGCGACCTGCTGCTGTCCGAGGTGCCGCTGTCGCTGCTGGACAGCGCCATCTGCTGGTGGGTGTTCGTGTCGCTCGCGCACACCATGCGCACGCTGCAGCTCAGGAGGTACGTCGGCTCTCCCTCACTGATACACTTGTTATTGAACTTTGTTGTATCCTATAGTAAATTTTGCCATATCGAGGGAATTATGTTCTCTCTCTTTAGTAAGTTTTAAAAGGGAAGTGTTACTACTCCTATAATGAGGGTCACGGTCTAAAGAAGTCGAAAGACCCTCACTGATATTGTAGTCCTACAATAGACAAAGTAGCTGAAACACAAAACCAACAAGATGTGGTAGACTTCCAATTTCCAGAACAGAAGGAATTGAACCTCATATTGTAATAATTAAGTGTAAGCAGAACATGTGTCAAACTGTGTATAACACAGATAACAACGCAAACAAAATGTTATGACCTAAAATTTCTTATTTTTTTTCAGAAATGCAATAAAATTGTCCCTGTACAGACACTTCACGAATACGCTGATATTCGCGGTGATATCATCCGTTGTGTTCATGCTTTACTCGATCAAGTCCTACAGAGTGCTTCAGTGTATAACTGTGAGTATAGTATCTATTCTACTAGGACTTAAGGCTCCAAGATATTTCAACTACCAAGATATACGTAATAGCGTAGCGATTGGCCCAAATTAAGGGATGCCTATGCATACCAGTGGATAAATTCAGGTTGTAGATGATAATGATGTGCACTATCGAAGTTTCTATGTATAATATGTATGTATTTACCAGTATGACGTATATCCGCATTCTAGAACCCATAGCACAAGCTGTATGGTATATGGTATATTTAATGCTTACTTTGGATCTGGATGGCGTTGTATGTAGTTGTTGTGATATTACTATTGATGTATTCATCAAATAAATGAACTGTGCGAACATAGTACAAGGTCGTCGGCTTCGATTATGATTTCAAATGGCATCAGTTTTGACAGTTCTAAAAAGTGTTGCCATAACATAAAATTAAATTTGACAGGAATGGAAGGAGGTTTGGATGGATGAGGCGTATTGGCACATTTTGTTTGCCAGCGTGCTCACTGTCATCATGGTGTTGTGGCGTCCTACTAACAACAATCAGAGATACGCCTTCACACCACTTCTTGATAACGCTGAAGATGACGAAGGTAATTTGTTTATTATAATTATTCTTTTTAAACTGTTTAAAATAGTCTCGAACTGCATAAAATTATATTACCTAATTTATTAGGCATATTTCATATTATAAAAAGTAATGCCGATTCCAAAGTAGTAGTGGTATATAAGTAGTATATGGGTGATTTGCCCTTATTTTAAGCGGTGTAAATAGGTAGACAACATTTGCCATGTTTTAAAGAAAACTGGTTGGCTCTAAACGTACTCTTTTGTTATTAATTACATCCTCTTTTTGAGACTAAAGTTAGTGTTCTTTTTTGTATAAAATACTGCGGTGTTACCATCCTATCGACTTTTAAATCCATTAGTTTTTAGTAATTTAAATTTGTTCTTTTTTATCACAGAGGAAGAAGAACAATTCGTAAATGATGCGTACGGCGTAAAAATGCGGGGTACGAACAGCAATAGTGAAGGGTTAGACAGTCGGGAGCCGGAACCCAATACTAACTCTCTTGATTCCGATCTTCGATGGGTGGAAGAGAACATTCCTACTAGCACACTGCCCCTTCTCGATTCCGACGAAGAAATTATAAACACCAAGTTCGAAGTGTCAAAAATGCAGTAATTACTTAAGTTAAGTGTATAAAGTATTATCGTAAATGTGCAATGAGTTTTTATTTAAAACACATTATAATAAATTGTGAAAAAATCATTGTATTCTTCTTATTTCAACACCACTTATACTGGGTGGCGCAAAAGTACTGGCACTAAAGAAAATACTTTTTTTTTTTATATATGACATTTTCTGTCATTCTGTTGTTGAAAATTGTGTAGAGAACAAATGTAAAATACACTGAAAATAAACATGGACCGTTTTACTCCCCAAGAACGTGGAATAATTGTGTCAATGTTCTTACGGAATAATTCATCAGTGATAAGAACACAACGTGAATTTCGTCGACGATTTCCCCACCGTCCGGCACCGATTGGTCGCACAATTCGACGCTTTGCCACACGCCTTGAAGCAACTGGCTCAACATTGGATAGACCTAAGTCTGGGAGACCAAGAACAGGCCGTTCAGCTGAAAATATCGATGCTGTGCGCGAAGATGTGGAAGAGTGTCCAGAAACATCAACGAGGCGACGTGCCACGCAATTGGGCATTTCCAGACGGACCCTGCAGCGTATTTTGGTGAAAGACTTAAAGATGTTCCCGTATAAAACTCAAATGACTCATCAGCTGCTGCCTGCTGACCACCGAGCTCGTCTAGATTACTGCCAGCGCGTCATAAACCTCAACCTTGAAGAGGATGATTTTCCTTCAAAATTGGTTATGAGTGACGAAGCGCATTTCCATCTCTCAGGGCATGTCAATAAGCAGAATACTCGGTTCTGGGGCACTGATAATCCGCGCATTATTCAAGAAACACCTCTACACCCACTAAAAGTTACTGTATGGTGTGGCATCTGTGTTGACAGAGTGATCGGACCCTATTTTTTCGAAGACGCTGGAGGCAATGCGATTACTGTCACTGGAGAACGCTACAGAACCATGTTACGTGAGTTTTTGATACCCAGTTTGGACGAATTGGGGCTGGAGCACATCTGGTTTCAACAAGACGGCGCTACGGCACACACAGCGCGCGACACTATGGACTTAGTGAGGGACGCTTTTCCAGGCCGAGTTATCTCTCGTTTTGGCGATTTGCCTTGGCCTGCAAGATCACCCGATCTGACCAGTCCAGACTTCTTTCTTTGGGGTTTTTTGAAATCTCGGGTGTATGTGAACAAGCCACAGACTCTCGCAGCTCTAAAAGAAAACATTCGTCAAGAAATAACGAACATATCGCAGGAAGTGTTACGGCAAGTTATGCAAAATGTCATAAATAGGGCTCAAATGTGTATCAACTCTGGAGGTCACCATTTAAAAGACATCATCTTTAAATCCTAATGGTACGAAATTTAATGGCACAAATATACATTTAAAAAAATCTAAATCTAGTTTTCTAATTTAGAAAAAATGTTATAGCTGAACCAAATAGGGTCTTTACTTTTGCGCCACCCGTTACAAGTAAATTCTGTGTGATATCAATAAAACAAAGAAATGGCTTTAAAACTTTTATTTATACATACACAATTAAATATATTTGTTCTTTAGACACATTCTTTGGTATATAAAATATAATATTGGTATATGGCCACAATACATTAGTTTAAAATGGAAGTTGTATAGAATTCAGTCGTATAGCGTAAATGGAAAATCAATACATTATAACAATAAATAGTTAGGAAATTATAAGCTGAGTATCATGTATAATTAAAATACTTTGTGCTCTCTCTTACATAAGTAATGGAAAACATTTATTGGAAATTATGACTAAAGCCAATATGATTTTTACCTAAACCGTTAAAATACGTAATGAATTTGACTAAGGGTTAGATCCCATACACCCAAACAATTTGTCATCTGCTAAAATGTTTCAGCGTCCGATGCAATAGTTGGTAACAGTGAATATCCAATCTACCGGTGTATCCCACTATTTCCATTGATGGAGTCGCCCACTAATTCCATTGCGGGTGGCGCGGCGATTAAAAAACGCTGCATCGCCTCTTATTGACGGCGTGCGCATGAAAACTATATTTATTTCCTCTTTGGTTATAACCTCTTTTAAACATTGAGTTACAGCTGCCATTATCATAGTAGTTATATTAATGCATTATTGCGTTATTGATTCATTGACTGAATAATAATAAAATAATTTTATTCATGAAGTTTATAAAAAGGGGGAAGGGTGTTGTATTATTGCACATGGGATATAAATATACTAAACACATAAGTCTATAAAAATAATAAAACTTTATGGATGATCTAAGATGAATGATATAAGTCACAGGCAGATAAACACAAAAAACAATAACTTTTTATTTTCGTTAACTACCAGTACCTTATGAACAGATTAGGTGGAATAAGGTACTACCGTTTCTGTCCGAGTACTAGCGGTTTTTTGCCGCAATGGAAATAATGGGATATAATTTGTATAAAACACTTGTCCCACTTTATCCATTTCGCATTTCCATGGAAATAGTGGGATACACCACAGTCTACGCGATGGTGCGTCTCATTGAAGTATGTGTGACACTATCCTTTCACGCCAAATAAAAATACATCACTAAAAACAGGTCTACGCGATTATCTTAACTAAACAAATGATTGCACAATACATAATATTTTTAAAATAATTCTGAGGGTAGTATGTAATAGATAACAATGCAGAATATACAAAGCAATATAAAAGCTTTATGCAAGACGAATAATGACACTTCCTTTATAGCTTGTAGCACCTTTCCTGCCTACTGTCTAAAAATTTCATTAGTATGCAAAGGGTGCCATGTTGCGGACGCACAGGACCGAAACCGCGTCGACGTCGCTGCATATTGAAAACTTAAATATTCTTAATAAACTTAATGACTACATAACTAACTAAAACGAAATTTAGATGTACTTACAATGTTTTAATAAAAGTTACCATGCAACTTTTTAATCAGGAAAATATGCCTTTCTATTATTGGAAGAATTTTTCCTTTTGATTTAGTTAGTAAAGAGTCAATAAATAAAATTTAAACTAATACTATAATAATTACTGTACACACAGTATTATCTCATTCTTCACTTACATCTCCAGTAAATTATAATATCACGACTCTTATATACAATAATAAAAACTTGTATGAATGAAATTTAGTTATTTTCATAATAAAAGTCGTAATCTTCCGGCTCGTCTGGGATCTGCGGCGGATCCTTTGGAATATCGATACCTTCCGCATCGAGTAGACGCACTTTGATATCCATCGACAATAATGTTTGTAAATCATTTTCGAACGATTTGCTCGACATTTTCTCTTTCAACAATGCATTCACACCATCTGTCCAATAATCAAATATCTGTTCATCTGGCGCGACAAAGTCCAGTGACGTAATTTCTGAAGATTTGAGGATCAGTGAGAATGCTAGATGTGGGGTAATCTTTCGCCCTCTTAAATCTTTCATGTGTGGACAGTCTTTACCAGTAATAACACACTTTATGTCAACAACAGCTAGTTTATTTCCCAGCTCTTCTAAACTAGGAGTGCTTTTCTCATCACAGTCCCCATAGTGCAATACTTTGTGATTTGGAGAAAGCCGAACAAACCAGAATTTGTCCTTTATTCTTTGTCCCCTGGAAGAATACTTTTTAAATCTTGTTCCTCCAACTAGTACACCTAACCTTTGCTGTTGGATGAGATCGATAATTTCGGGTGTAATTTTCTCCTTTAATTCAACTATAGGCCGGGCATGTGATTCCCAAACCTCTCTATTATTCCGTTCCTGCTGCCATAACTGAGTAATTTCTGCATACGATAACTGGTTTATCTTTTGTCGAAATTTGTCAAATCCTTTGGGGGAGGAAGACAAAGCTCTGCTTATCTGCTCCCTAACAACACTGGACACTTTAATGAAGTCTTCTGTTGTAGCTCGCATTTCCTTCCAAGTTTTATTAAGTAGTATTATGCAAATACAGAAGAGCTCTTCAAAAGGTCTGTCATGTGTGAAGAGTAAAGGATGATATGTCTGTCCTTGTTCACTAGGAGCTTCACCAATATGTAAGGTGTCACACAGCAACTTGACTAGTTCCACACTAGTCTTGCCAAAAGGACATTCATGTTCATCTGCTCTACAGCTGTTCTCTAAGACAATTTTAGTGTAATCCTCTGAATAATTTCTTGCAAAATACAGCATACAGTCCAATGCTAACACTCCTGGAGGTACCTCATTAAAATCTTTGATTGGGTCAATCTCACATTTGAAACCTAGTTTTTTTAAGTCAGATTTTGAAAAAGTGCCTCCCAGTGGTCTTCTCATAGTTACCTCCATGTTAGGATTATTATCTGTATCAAATGCAATTTTTCGGAGTTCTTTAATTTTGTCCTGTGATTCTTGTTCTTGTGCATCAGCTCTTTGTCTCATTTTAGGTTCAAGCAAACTGAGCATAAGAGACTGAAGGATATACAGTTGGTGAGCCAGCTCGGTACCCAATGATTCTTTGGTAGCAGTTTTAGAACACTCACTGGCACCAATGAGGTTTTCATATA
Organism: Parascotia fuliginaria; assembly: GCA_963082885.1. Classification (NCBI taxonomy): domain Eukaryota; kingdom Metazoa; phylum Arthropoda; class Insecta; order Lepidoptera; family Erebidae; genus Parascotia; species Parascotia fuliginaria. Next base: position 17,283,163 of record OY720177.1, read on the forward strand.
TGATACTTCTGCCTTGCTTTGAAGATAATGTTGCAGCAATTGCTTTTCTACGAGTCATATCTGCCTTTGAAAATATAGCATTTATAAGAGCTATAACATTTTGCTGGAACTTACAATCTTGTTTAGGGTTCTGCAGGTGTTGTATTAAGTTTGGTATAGTTATTTCTTTTTCTACATGTGAGTTCTTAGAACTATTAAGTACTATATTCTCAAGAATTGATAAGCAGCATTGTATAACTTTTGGGTCTTGTGCAGTAGCTTGGTTGTTGATAAAACTGGCAATTTTGTTAATGAACTGGTTTTCAAGTATGTCCCAGAATATAATGCCATGGTCCATCAGTTCAACAAAAGTAATAAGAGCATATTTCAGTGAGTCATCTTTAAACCTACCGTTTTCTATGTTGTTTATGATTAAAGTTAAACCTTTTTTGCTGAAAAACTCTTCGGCAAAAGTGAGATCACTGCTTAAATTAGACAACTTAGTAAGCGCTGCGCTCTGCTCAGCGGCCGAGCCGTTGTTTATCATGCCCAGGATGTCCTGCACTGTTTTCGCAGGCGATAACTCTAGACGCAATACGGACCCGTTTTTTATTTCGTTTCTATTTTTTTCTGTAATATAATTCTGGTTGTTGGTCTCCGAAAACTGGAGGGCGTAGTTTTCAGGATCGGGAAGACCCCAAGGCTTGCATAAAAGCTGAATGATGCTCGATAAAGGCTGGCTTTGATCGAATTCTATGAACTGTGGCACCTTGTCAGGTGCATTGAGCATTTCCACGGCGATTTTCACAATCGTGGAATCCTTTTCTCTCGTTGCCGACGGCATTTTTATTGGTTTAGTAGACATTTATTTGAACATTTGACACGAAGACAATCAACACAACACACCACACCTCCCGCTGTGACGCGTTATTTTCCCGTAAATTTATGATCTGTCAAATATTGTCAACGAAAGAAGCTGTTGACTGCTGAGGTTGACTGTTGATTAGTGTTGACAAGTTTCACGTTCCGTTGTAAAACAAAATAAAAAATGTAATAAAAGTTTTTGTGATTTTGTAATTTTACTATAAAATTACAAAATCACAAAAACCTTTTATATTAATATTTTTACACATGCAATTTTTACCGTAAGCTGCCAATACGTGCCCCTAAGTGCTTTGAGGTCAAGTTTACAGGAGACCATAAAAACTAAAATATTAAATTAATTGCAGATGATGTTTATGAACCAAAAATCCAAGTTTATTAATTTTACATTAGTTTAGTATTACTAACAAAAAATATTGAAATCCTGTTCCTTTAGGGCTGTAGGTAAGTTAGAAGGTATTTCCATAGAAAATAATTGACGAAAAAATCAGTTTGATGTTATTTCTTTTTGGTGTTAGTTCTTAAAAATAAAACAAATTACATTTTTTATATGATATATTATTAGAAAAATGCAAATATAATTCACGTCACAAATTCTCATTACTCACTAATAAACATTTTGGTCTCAATAGGCACATTATTTATTTAAAAGTTAATTTTAAAAGTAGAAAAAGAGAATAATACTTTTGTCAATTAAAATATTTTTTGTCTTTAATCAGCTACACCGACAAACGATTAAACTTTTAATATTGAATGCATATATTATCTACTAAAAATATAAAAATTAAAATCTTTACTTATTTTAAAGCGCGGTCACCAATTCACCTGCGATCTGGTGGCCATAGAAAATTCCAGGTGATCAAAGTGGAATAGACCCAATATGCGGAAGCTTATATTCCGCAATGGTCGTAATTTGGCTGAGTTTTGTTGTGATATCTAATACACACCTTATCTATCTAATAGATAGGTACCTACTTAAGCGCAGTACCTACCTGTAGTAAAGTACCAACTAATTGTTTATGAGACAAAATGGCCTAATTGATTGTTATATATTACTATCTAGTAATAGGTACAGTGTAACATATTTAATAACTTATCTTTAGCGATTGTGACCTTCCACCTTGCAGAAATATATTTTCATCTAGACAATTAAAGTCGCAATGCGATCCTTGTCGATATCCTAGCCAGTTGACCTGATGACCTGTTCTATGTAGGAGGTACCTAATGTTAGTGGAGCAAATCTATTTACCTACTCATTTACCTAAATGTGTTTGTAGAAACAGGACAGTTCTCAAGAAGATGTTTTATTATATTATTTGTATTTTAATACCCGTTGTAGTAAGTTTTCGATGTGACAGAAGACCATATGGGGCCACAACTCAGTCATCGGAACCAGACGGACGATTTAAGGTGGTAGTGGTCGGGCTTGAGACTGATGCTTATATTCCTGATCAACTTTACACAGGTAGGGTTATTTTCTGTACATATTACCTAGTGATTAAAATCACAATACCTATTCTTGGCACGTGTGGTCTATCGCTTTGATGATAGATAGTCTTCTTGCCTATAGGTACAGTACATCAAGTGCCCAATTTTTTCCCTTTTCTTTTTCCTCAGTTCCCTCAATTCATTCACCTACCCCACTCTTTTCACGGTAGGCAGCGGCTTCACAGCCAAGAGAGTCCATCTCTCTTTTCTCTGACTTTGAGTTTTTTATGAGCGACAGTTACAATTTAGGTACTATCACGTGGGCTGTTTTCTCGTCTGCCACTGTCGGCAATCATAAAAGTGCCTTATCGCGAGTTCGATAATAAACTGCACAATTTTTTCCGCGGCAAATATTGTTGGCAGAATTTATAGCTTAGTGTTAAGGTAGTAGTCGCCACACTTCTACCGTTACTTTAAATTACAATAATAGATTTCATTTCAAATATTTCTTGAGTCTATTATGCTAATATTCTTTGTATAGGTAGGTATATGTACATAATGTAAAACTTTACGCCAATTCGTTCTCCAGTTCAAATAACAGCAACAGACGATGAGTCCACGTTTACAAGCTTCATGATATCAGTAGAAGGAGAGACGATCAAAGACTCCAACAATCCCAGACGAATGATATCGCTGTCTCCCGGAGAGCTGAAGCCTGTATCTGATACTACTGCTAAGTTCAGCGGGAGGTGTCCATATTCGCTTGAACAGACTATGTCTTCGGTTAAGTCTTCAGTCGAAGTAAGTTGGATTTACTTACACTTACATTCTTCTTTCATTCTTTTAGGTTGCTACTTTTAGTTTATATACCGTTAATTGGGGTGAGTAGAAACGCAGAATGGTCATTGTAAATTCTTTAATAACTTAGATATTTCACAAAACTAAGCTGACAATCAATTAATATACTTATAAACCTATTTAAAGTACAAAATACAATAGCCATTTTATTCCTGACTAGCAATCTGCATTGGAATCATCATAAAATATGACGCAATGTTGTCCTAGCATATGTTTGTTTTCACTGGGCATTATTATCGGTCTTAGCTAGCAAAGAGTAGATACCTAAGTAGTTCTACGAGCTTCATTCTCACTATCGATCTTTGATAGCACACACAAAAAAATAAGCATCAGAATAAATTTATATCAATGGACCCATGATCTATTCCAACAGGTGAACTGGCAGGCGCCTACTTCAGGCAACGGTTGCGTAACTCTTAGGGTTATGGTGGCAGAAAATGATGCTGTGTGGTTTGAAGACGGAGCCCCATTGACGAAGAAGCTCTGTGAGGATATGAGGCAGCCTGATGACGTAGCACCACAAGTTAATACCGAGTGTGGAGTTTGCGATGAGGCTAAGTATGAAGTAAGTTATAATACCTACGCATGTACGTATAGGTATCGTGATGCAGGTTACGGTACTTGCCTTACGCACGGGGATATTTGGGGTTTAATACTGGAGCTGTACCTACTTACATGCATACATACATACATAAATACATACATACATAGCTTCACGCCTTTTATCCCCGAAGGGGAGGAGGTGTTTAACCACACACTTGGCATCATTTTTTATTTTTGATTTCATGTAACAGGCAGCGAGCCTATTGCTATATATCGGGCACAATTCCAGACTCCGGGCTAATACTGAGATTTTTTCGACAGACCCAAATATCACTTTACACGACCCGGGGATCGAACCCGAGACCTCTGCGTGGTAATCCATACACAGTACCACCGAACCACAGAGGCAGTATCTAGTTATCTGCCAATTTGTCGTTTAAAGTCAAACACAAAAAAACATCGATCCCTAAGTCAGCAAATTAGTAAGTTAATAGAGTTTTTACTACTTACAAGTAAGTTTCTTAAACTAAACCTATTTTCTCCAGTTATCATTCACTGGCATTTGGTCTCGTAACACACATCCTTACCTCTACCCTGAGAACGACTGGGTGCCTAAGTACAGCGATCTCGTTGGCGCATCACATAGGGATGACTTCATCCTTTGGGCACCGGGTGCCTTCGCCAGCGAAGGCTTCAAAGCTGTAGCAGAACACGCCAATACAAGTGTGTTGGAAGCTGAATTGCGTGAAAAGGTATGTTGAAGATGAAGCTTTGTTTCTAATAAGCTTTGTGTATAATAAAGATGTTTTGTATTTTTAATTGTTATTAATAAAGTCAAAACTACTGCACCAGTTTTCAAAATTCTTTCACTAATAAAATGCTTCATTAACACTGAGTAACATAGACTACTTTTATACTGATATCTCTACGGGATCGTGATAGATCGAGGAGAGCCGCTATTATTAACATAAAGAAGTTAGCAACTTAAGTAATTCTGTTTCTCATTAGATCGGTGATGGAGTCAGAACCATAATAAAGGGTAAAGGGCATGGCTACCTTAAAATGAGCATACCAACTTATTCCTTCTTTCGAGTGGACCGAGTGAACCATCTGTTTTCTGCAGTCGTGGGTCTCTCGCCCTCTCCTGATTGGTTCTTAGGAGTGAGCAGGTTTGAATTGTGTCAAGAAGATAACACTTGGCTGCCAGAACGGGAGCTAAATCTTTATCCATGGGACGCTGGGACTGACAGTGGAGTTTCTTATGAGGTAAATAATTGTTAATCTTTAATTAATCTAAATTGCTGTGCTTTTTTTAATGTTTTGGCTGGCAGTATTAATGTGTATATTCTGCAACTCATCACAACCTCTACGTAGAACCGTGTGCGTTCAATTGTCACGTAAATATTTTGTCGTTTTCTATTTAGTTTTTGTGTTTTATAGGTGCATATGAATACCTAAAACTAAATCAAAATGGATCCATCCGTTCAAGAATTTCGATGTTGCAGACATCGAGGAATATATGAAACTTAATTACTCGTTTTTGCATCGAGTGTCAAAAAGAATTATGTGAGAGTTCCTATTACAATTAATTGACATCGACATTGATCTTATGTTACGACCTTGCAATCTAATTGACTAAATAGGAAAGACAGACGGTCAGAATATCTGCTTATAAATTACATGTTTAAGTACTAAAGTACCTATTAGTTTATCTACTAGGTACTTAACTACAATCTTGTCTAGAACTAAAACAAATGTTAGAGTTTTCTGAGCCACTCAAAGTATTAGGTAGGTAGGTACCTAACTATATTTGAATTCCCTAAATCCAGACTTACACAACTGGTTCTCTTCCCTGACGAAAACAACAAGAACAAGAAGGGCAACCTGAATAAATGATTTGGGCAGATAATATCAGGGAAACGCAAAATGACAGATTCGCAATAACTATGCCAAAAACTCGAAACTACGTACCTACTTACTTGATTGAGTAGGCGGTAATATAGCTAATATTATCGGCTCACAATAATGTTGGGGCAAGGGGTATCGATGTGGATGTCGAACCAAAATATTAATAAAGCATTATCTTTCACAGTCAGCAAACTTCGCAACAGTGCCTCCAGATTCGATATCACGTGTCGAAATGAGCTCATATGATAAAAATTCGCCATTTTACCAAATGAATATAAAAGATATGCATCCGTTCGGAAAATTTCACATTAAACTGGTCAGGACTTACCATAGAGAATGTCCAGTAGAAAGTACAGGTATTTAACATTAGTTCTCGATCACATTTTACTTTAAACTGGATAGAATTTTCAGAACATTGACTATATATAATATCTCGGTTCGGTCGTGGTGATATTCAGTTCTTCTATCAAAAAATTAGGTATCTATGGTTACAAAGGTAGCAGTAATACAACCTATGGAGTGTTATCTCGATCTTCTAACTAGGTACAAAAAATAAAAGAATAACAAATCATCATTCATTGTAGATGAACCGCAAACCACAGACGGTGAAGATGACAAACCAAGTGAAGAAACTGCAGAAGAAACTAAAGAAGCGAGCAGTGAAGATGAACAGCCTCAAACGCCTTCCAGGTACCAATCAGAAATAGATAGCGGCGACGTCGGGGGGTGAGGCTATACCTAGTTAACATTTTAAGTAGTTTAGCTATGTAGCTCTTGAACTCATCATGATATTTTCCTGGACCTTAACTATGCTAGTATCAATCCTGCAGCGTTATAATTTCAAATAGTTACCTACATTTTGTTTGGTTATTTAAGTAATAATATTTCTACAATATCTTATTTCTTTTTTAAGTGAGGATTCTACAGAGGTAACGGAAGAGCCTCCAGTCGATTGTCAGATGACTGACTGGCAGAACTGGAGTGCGTGTGAGGGCGAGTGCATTGACGACAAAATCGTTGGATATCAGTGGAGAGAGCGCTACCATCTCGTTGACGGAGTTCCTGTAGAGAAATATGATCCGATGGTATGTTTCCAATGCCGTATATCATTTTCTTAAGAAAAACTCTCAAAACACTCAATTTTAAATAGCCCTTACTTACACATATGTAAACCTAATGCTATCTTTGATACTTAAATACGAATTTTACGACCTTTTTAAGACTAACTTAATTTGACTTAAGTTAGTAAACTTCAAGTATGAAGAGGTATCATTCTGCTGATGATTTGCAAGCACTTTGAACATAATAATTACTACTTTATTGAGCCATCATGAAGATGAAACACTGTAGTTGTCTTCAAAGGCTGATTAGTACTGACATAATAGTGTAAACCGCTACTTTTTAGCAGGAGAACATCATTACTTATAAATTGCTGTTATGACTGGAGTCTTTTAAGTAGATTCTGCTCTTTCTTTCTCCTAGAGGGCAGTCTCCTAAGTAAAGTTGTATGTACACTACGGTAGTAGATCCACGCTGGTTTCAGCCTCATAGAAGATCGACGTAAGAATATTAGTTTTCATGCTAATGTGTTTCTCTGGGTGAGTGAGTCTCTCGCTCGTCCCTCGGTCCTCTTCCTTTTCCCTTTTCCTTCCTCCGTGGTCGGCAATGGTTTGGTTGTATTTTATAAGCATTATTACTTCTGTAATCCTTGGAAAACACAGCCATCTCTATAGGTTACGGTTACCACTTACTTACCATCAAAATTGTTTAAAAAAACCTGTCTTAAAATACATAATCCTCTCAGGCTAAGCATTCGCATCATAAGAAACCGCCGCCGGTGCCGGAATACTGCAAAAAGCACTTCGAGGTCTTCGATCAGAAAGCATGCGAGGCAGAATGTCCTCGAGAAGAGAATGAAGAAGAGGATGACTTAATGGGTTAGTAGCGGTCGAAAATTCTAGTTTAAAAATTATCTATATTTGTAGCGCGAAGTACTTTCGTCTTTCGACATTATATTGGAAGATGGATTGATGGTCTAGTCAAAATAGCGCAAAATAATTGGCCGCTTTGGATTCGATTCCTTTTTGTGAGAGTCCTTGATTTTGAAGAAGAACTACGCTCAGGGTCTGATAAAGTTAGTCCTCTCTTGGACTAAAACAAATGAACTTATAACATTAATTAATAACTTAGGTATTTGTGTCTACAAAAACTCTTTTTATTGCAAGTTTAAGTAAGTATTATTATCATTTTGTGAAAGGTAATTTTGATGATTTTTATTTCACAGTTGAACGTCGAATAATGGAGCCTGTAAAGCCAGGATCAAGTTGGCACAAACGAAGAGATCTGAAAATAACGAAATTCGTTTAATTTTATTTAATCAAATAAGTATAAGATTTTATTAACATTGTAAATTGATTACCTTCAAATAATCAAATTAATTAAAACCTATAGGTGCCTATTATATACCTACCTAATTATTATTAAATATTTTTAATAAAACATTATTATAAAAGCTATTCTTTTATTCAATTATTCCTAATGTCTCTCAAGATAGACAGACTTAGAAAGCGTTGAATGTAGTACGCTTCAACATCTATGGTGGCCGAGGCCTTGTAAGTATAATACCTATACCTGCCTAGTAGGTACATCAGTTAATATCATTTTATTATTACTGCCCTCAGTTGCTCTCCACCTTAATCAGGTCGTCAATTTACCTTCCCAGGGTCTTTCGGTGTGTGGTCACCACTCTAGAACTTGCTTGCACTTACTTGTTTTTGCGAGTTTTCTGTAAAGAGGATTATGCTTAGAAGAGACCATGTCCAGTAGCGGACTTCTTTCAGCCGAATTGATAATGGTGTGATTTCAGGCAATACAGGCAGTATCGTAGTGGGTTTAGATGTAGAGTAGGTGGGTACCTAAGTAGAGCAAGGGTGAATCTGGAGCTGGTCGCGCACTGGTTCTATTTTTGTAATGTAAGTAGTGTTTTCTCTGAATGGGACACCTAGCTTAGCATATAATGAAGAGCTCAATTTTGTCAGACCACACAAGTACCTAAGCACTTTTTTTTAAACAAAAAGTTTTTTTGTTACTGCACTAAGCGGTGTACATATAAAACTTTCAAAGGTTTTCCCGTTGAAGAGTTCCGCAGGCAGTAATAAAACTTTTAGGTATTCGTAAAAAATCTAGAACATTCTCGACTATTGGTACCTATTTTATAAATTAGGACCTAGCTTACATGTAAAATACTATTAAATTTATCCTACATTCTATTACGGTGTCATAAAAACGATTTTCGCTTGCATTCTCAATTACTCCATTAATTAAAGTAAATTAGGTAGGTGTTAAAGGATCTGCTTTGGGATCATTCATCTAATGAACGGTCAATTTAGTAGCAAGACGATGTGTGAACATATCACACCTGTTATGAACAGTAACTAATCTGAGATATTTTATTGTTTTAACAATGAAAGTGGGGCAGAAAATATATGGTGAGTATTTTACTTGAATTTGTAGTAATTACCTGTGCAGTTGTATTGTGTAACGAAGTCTTTTATTTACCAATCCTTAAAAAAGCGTCTTCAGTCTTTGTTCCTTAAACATTAGATATTACCTACTGGCTACTGTTTAACAGTATATATTCAGCCACAAGCTTCTTAGCCTTCTTGAAGTCCTAGGTGTTGTGCTACTAAAGAGAAGAGCAACTTTATAAAAAACTTTAAAAACCACGGTAAATATTTTGAACATTATTTGATTTTGAATTTGATTACAGGCCATTAGAGATCATATACGCATGGATAGGGATGGTCGCCACTGCGTTTTAAAGATTTCAACATACCTACCTATTTTGTGTTTTACAGGTTCTTGCCAGGCTATATTTATAGTTTTAGTGCTAAAGTTCTGTGTATCAGACGATGAAGGTACCTGTGATCTACGACCGTTGGGCACAAACACGGCACCTTTACCGCCAGACAGCCGCTTTCAAATTGAAATGAAAGAGATCAGAGATAACTTGTACATACCGAAGAGACAATATGAAGGTAAGTAGGGTGTTTTCTATTTACCTACCCTATAAAATGCGTAGGTAGGTTTAACTACGGTAACTACTACGGTACTAACTTACGGTAGTAGATCCACGCTGGTTTCAGCATGAATGGGCCGGATCGTCCGGGGAAGTACTACCCTCTCATAGAAGATCGACGTAAGAGTAGTAGTATCCGTACTACTGCGTTTCGTTCGGTGAGTGAGAGTGCCGGAGGCCCAATTTCCCCCCTTTCCTCTTTCCTCACCTCCTTCAATCCCTTCCCCTAACCCCATTCCCAGCCGCCATAGTGGAGGCCACCATACCAGCAGTTTAAGACGATAGCTTTTGGCATGGTGGCCACCACTTCTGGATTCCACTGACTGCTTACCATCAGGAGAGGTGGAGTGGAGTCACTTTGGTAGGCTAATATAAAAAAAAATAAAAAAATTAGGACCGCTAGTTAAAGTGCTGCAAATCGAGATTAAGACGTCTGTATTGTTGCCGAACAAACATAGACCTTTCACAAAGAGTACCTAGGTAATAGTTAGGTATGGCATGCGGATTGATGACCGCAGTAAGAAGTTTATGTATATTATGACCACTTTCCGTGATACCTACATAGTACCCACACAGAAATAATGATGCTGCCCTTATCTAAATCACCTCTTACAACAACTAGGGAAAGAGATGTGGCTAGTTCTATGTTCTTAACTGAAGACGACATAGCCTTACACTTAGGTATAGTTTAATTCGCTTTAACGTTCTTTTCAGTTCGTCTTTTCTCCCGTGACAATATGTCTACCTTCATCGCTTTCACATTATCTCTTCTGCCAGACACTCAATACAACAAGGTCAACCCTAGGAGGCCGACTATATTGCAAGCTGGGACCCTGGAACTGCATCCAGACTCAAATAATACTAAATATAGTCGTAGGTGCAAAAATGCTATTATTCAGTCGGATATAACTCCTAAGATGGAAGTTAAGGTAAGTTTAAAGCTGGTTTTTCTGCTGAACTAGGCCATCGCTTATTATCATCTAAGTGTTACTGTGAGTCTTCTTTACAGGGATTTCTATTGACAGGACACTTAGCTCTATTGAGGACAGGAGAATGAACTCTTACACATTCGACGGTATAATAATAATAATAATGTTAGTTGTTACTGTAAATGGCTTAATAGCAAAGAGCCTCGACCAACACCTAAAGAGGCTCGCATTAGGTGGATGGGTCAAGAGCCAGATTCAGAAGGCAGTGCTGCTTGACACGGCACGTATTGTGAGGAGGTTCCTATCTCTGGAAACCTAACCGCCGGTAGCTTGGACTCTAGTCTCAATACCGGTGGTAAACTATTTTTTATATTTTTAAATGTGTATTTTTCACTTTTTATAAATATGTATTTAAAAATTTAAATAATATGAAATGATGTAAATAAAGGGAATAATAATAATAATAATATGTGGACACTATCACACATCATCATCTAGTCCGAAGCTAAGCAGAGCTTGTAAGGGTACTAGATAATTGTAATATAATACATATAATACATACTTTTTTTTTGTAAATACATACTTAGAATACATAGAAAACACCCAGACTGAAGACAAATACAAATATTCATCACACAAATATTTGCCCTCCGCGGGAATCGAACCCACGATACTCGGCGTCGCAGTCAGTTACACTTACCACGAGACCAACGGTGCAGAATATGGTATAGGTATATGAAGAAATACCTATCCTTAGTGTCATGATTGTTGAAGGATTACGAAAACCTGGACTGATCGAGCTGAGCGAACGAGTACCTATTTGTCTTTTTATACAAACATGCAGGATAACTAATTGATGCTTGTCTCCCACTAACAGGGTACCTAAGCAGAGACTATGGGACACCATTTGCAATCACCTAAACATACTTTTTTGCGTGTTGATTAAGTATTTTCCAATTATTTTGCAGGTTCTATGGAATGCCCCAATAAAGGATAATAAATGCGTCACAATTTTCGCGCTGGTAGCAGTTCAGCCAGATGTGTGGTATAACTATGAAGGTCCGTTATCCAAGAAGGTTTGTGAGGATACTCGCAAAGCAGATGATATGATGCCCATGGAAAATAGTAACTGCCAAGTTTGTGAAGATGCTAGATATCAGGTAAGCACCTACAAATCGATGTCAATAAAACTGAATACTCGTATTTAGTTAGTCGTACCTACTTAGGTTTAATATTTTTCCAATATATTTTTTACTGGTTAATATGGTGTGATTAGAAATTTAAGGCTTTTGGAAGAAAACAATAAACAGGACGAATAGCGATTAGCGAATCAACAAAATTAAATTTATATAAATTATCTGTACTTAATATTATAAATGACACGACACAGCTGAGATATAGATATGCGAGTCCAGGCAAATGAGATATGCAATATAAGGGTTTTGGAATTGGTATGAGTACCTCAGAACAGTCAGAACCTAGGATAACGTTTTAAACTTATATCCTACGAGATAACTTCCAACCACCCTTGTTTGACTTGATTGACTCTAGTTAACCTAATCCCAACCGTAGTGATCTATTTAAAAACCGGAAAACGTGGAGAGGAAATCTGGACTAAAGATTTCAAGGGTTGAAGTGCTCTGGTTTATGAAAACATACCCAATCCTAACGTTAAGATTAAATATAAGCTGCAGCATACATACATTTTCTAGATGATCTATATCTAGATTGAATGTTCTAGATGACGTTCCAAGGGATGTGGTCTCACAATACGCATCCTCTGATGTTCCCGGAGACTCAGGACCTAGCCAGATTTAGTGACATCGTCGGCGCGTCCCACAGCAAAGACATCTATGTGTACAAATATAATTTTGAAGCCAGTGAGGGACTCAAGATGCTGGCTGAACAAGGAAATACTACCAAGTTGGAGTTGGAAATTTTAGATTATGTAAATACTAAATTAATTAATAATAATACCATTTTAAAAAGAAAAATAGGGTTTTGTTGGCAAATATGTCCACCACATGTAATTGAATGAGTGGCACTCCCGATTTAACCACCGTCCGAGAATCACCGAAGCGCACCGGTATATTTAAGCCTCTCGTACTTTCTCCCGTCCGTCCTTCTGTCACCATATAGAAAAGCCAGACTTTAGTGAACACAAAATCTTTTCTGAATTTAATATAGGTACGAATAGCGTGGTAAACGACTTCAAAATCTAATCATATATTATGCTCATGTTTCAGCTAACTCACGATCCAGAGCACATGTTCGTCCGGACATTGATAAAAGCGTCTGCTCCTCCGCGTCCCAACTTATCTTCTGTTGCCAGCTTCAGAGTCACGCGGCGTCATCATCAAGTGTCCCTCGCCACGGCTATCTTGCCTTCTCCTGATTGGTTTCTTGGAGTATCCAACCTAGAGCTTTGTGATTCTAATACTAATAGATGGGCGGAAAATGTCACGTTAAATTTGTATCCAATGGATGCTGGGACAGACAGTGGGAAGAAGTTCGAGGTTTGTAACCATTTAAGTTTATTTAAAGCTTTTTCGTCAACCTCTTTAGATTTTAGATACTTGGATATTTTTAATGGGATGATGATGAGTGAAATTAAATTTATTTGCCGACTTTTGAACATTCTATTTTTAACCCTATATTTTTTTTAGTCAGCAAATGATGAAACTTCGCCTGCTCAACCTATCAAATCGGCGATAATAGCACCTGGTGTAAAACCTGAAGACATCAGACCTTTTGCCAGGGTATTGTTCGAATTGGTGCGCACATATAAAACGCTGAATTGCAGTGAAGATGACGATGACTTACAGGAACCAGGTACAGGTTTCAGCTTAAGGTTTTAATAGGTAATGGCAGAAGACCAGCTCATTATTGAAAGTAAATGGTAACTGCTCCTCTTAAACCTAAACATTCTCTCTCTTCTCTTATCTCTTAATAAATCTTAATAAATAAATCACTTTTAGTAACGGCGATGACTGACGATAATGAAGATGGAAGTGATACTGAAGGTGAAGAAGACCAGAAACCAAGACAGGAATATCGCCCACAGCCTCTGCCTACTTCAACTACCAGGTTTACCTCATCATAATTATTTTAATGTGACAGTAAGAACCTGCCCGTTCTATCGAATATTTTATTGGAAATACATCATTCCATTATATTTAATTTCTTTGTTTTACAGTTATTTTGAATTATACGCACCAATTACTTCGAACTTCACTAATCACATTATCTAGTCCTGTTCTTTACACAATGTTTAGCACAATTTAGACTCTTTTAATAATTTTAAAACAAAAAATCACGGACACGAAGTAAACAGTGACACAGTGGGGCCACCATGATACCACGACCATTGTACCAGACAGCTATAATTTGCATTTTGCAATCGCCTGTCCAGTCCTGCCTTCAGCAGGCGTTGCGATCAATGCTCATGCTTTATCTGTATGATTATCTTATATAGGTATACTTCCTACAAAGTCTTCGGCAACTATGGAAACATTTTAAAGACGATTCGAGTAGGTATGGTATGATTGAAGTCTTCAAGACAAATTTACTAATGAAAATAACTTTCGTTACAGTGAAGAACCACCGTCAGTAGACCCAGATACGGAAGGATCGGAATGTCTCATGACCACGTGGAGTGAATGGGCTGAGTGTGAAGGAGAGTGTATCAACAATAAGGTGATAGCATATCATGCTCGGTTTAGACAACATGCCGTACCGGTAAGTGGCCTGTCTCGTTTCATAATAGACGTCTCAAGCAAAGAACAGAGAAACCCTTACATCTCTTTTCTGTAACAAACAAACCAATTTCGTGTTTTATGAATTGATAGCGAATTTATATAGAATATACACTTCTAAGACATTTATCAAAGCACGCGCACGCATGGTATAAAAGTTAGTCACGACACAGAATACCTAAACTTCTCCTAATGCCTAAATCAAATTTTGGCTGCATTTCAATACCTAAAGTGCTTATGTGTAGACTAGACGCAGTTTACATTAAAATATGATGCTACTATCAGACCATATCGCGGGAGGTCGTCTTTACTTAAATCAGTAGGTAGGTACTTCCCCGTGCTTAAATCTCACTTGTCCCATTTATTCTTTTTCATTATCGTGTCAATAAGGTATTTACCTATTAATTACGTTTCTCAAACAGGACCCCACGCCTGAGTGTATTGAGAAGATGGCAACAGAAGACTTCCAACGGTGCGAAGAAGAATGCACGCCAGAAGACGAAGAAGAAGCGGCGGACAATGAAGTAGAAGAATAAGCCAATAAATAAATATAATACAGCTTTATAATAAGTCTAATATTATGTTATATTTTATAATACTTATTAAAAATGAAAACAGGAACTTGGTTTATTTGTACACCAAAATATACCTACATCTACATATATAAAATTACAGAGGTCGTAATTTCTGTCAAATGGTATCTATTTTGCCTGACTGCTGAAGTCAATGAGGGTAATGTTTTTGGAGCGTATGTATATATTTATATCATAATATTTGCGCGTAATAGCTGCCACGGTGGAAGGGTTATGTATGTATGTAACAGTAGCGAAGCGTCCATATAACACGATTCCTGCCGGCTTCCCTTTTAAAATATGCCCTGACCTCCTTATACCTATCACTGCTTGCGTGTCTACTCAAAGTCTAACTGGCCTTCCGAAACTCAAAGTATTTTAGTCCCACCGGCTTCCCTCCTCGGAAAAGTGACTCTTCGCTACTGGTATGTAATATAATATATGTGCACCTATGTATGTCTATTTCTTGGGCACGTTCTACAGCCTAAATCGCTTGATGGCTTTACGTATGAGGTGTCATTATAATCGTATTGATTGTGGGAGTGACATGGCGTCAGCACGAGAAAAATGGGTTTCTTATTTTTAATTCGTTTTAGGCAGGCGGGCTTTTTGTTTAAAAAAGTTTTGGGCATTTTCAATAGATAATTAATATGACACATTGCCCTTTCAGAATTGTCTTTAGGAATACGCATTTTTAATAAATATTTTAATAATAAGTAGATTAGGTAATAAATTAAACGTACCTACATTGAAAATATAGCAACTCCAGGCATTACGCTAGTTCTATAAAAAAAAGTCAGTCACTTAGATCTCAGAACAAGTAGGTACTACTTAGATTTATTTATTTATTAAAACTTCATATACATAAATAGTATATTGGCGGACTTAATGCCTGAGGCATTATCTACCAGTCAACCAGTACAGGTGGTGCAGAGAGAAACAAAGTAGGTGCATTTGAAGAGCCGTAGAGTAGAAACGACTAATACTTACAAAACAGATTAACTAATTAAATTAAAGATTTACGTCATACCTCATAACCTACCAATTTTTTCTTAGATACATGCCTATATTGTATTCTATGGTTATTTTTGCTAGTATGAAGGAAGTATGTAGGTTATTTATTATGGTCATTATGATCCTTCTTGGCTGGCACCAACTCCAAAATAACTAATTATAAATTGTAAATAGTAAAGTATTTTAGGTACTTATCAATGATTGCGTTGATTCCCCTATAATGTTCTTAGTTATGAAGTAATTAAAATATTATTTTCAATTTTTAACACGTAGGTACTGTTTTGAAGTTGGTATTTGTTTTTTTTTTTCTAAAAATTAATTTTATTTCAAAACTTTTAGTGGGAAGTAATTGTGTACATATTGTTAATATATTTGATATAGGTACGCCTACTAAACGTGCTGCGCAAATGAGACATTGCCGTTTGGAAGAAAGTAGTGACGAGAGGGAAGATTGTAATTATAGATATATATGTTCCTAAAGTTCTTATCAACACTTTTGCTGATCGCTGAACCATGAATCCCAGAAACCACAAACCAAAACCAAAAGTGATGACCTACCAACAATAAAGAATCATCAAAAATCATAATTCAACTGACGGAGCAATCGCGTAACAGCTATACAAAAAGTAAACAGTGTTGTTCTACAGGCAGGTTTTTGGTCGCTCGCTGCTGTTGGAATTTTCCACGACCTCCAACTTGGCTTAACGAGTAAGTACCAAATTATAGTGATAACCAGAGTCCACTGCATCTAAATGGTAAATAAAATTTCTAATAAAAAAAGAATTATGGAAATCGGTTCACAATTTTAGCAAGGACATGTTAATAAAAATATGGGACCAATTTCAGAGAGACCAAAAATTCTTTTTTATTTGAAAGGGTATATACACCCTATCAAATAAAAAAATAATTTGTCAAATCGGTTCATAAATGACGGAGATATAAGGTAACAAACATACAAAAAAAAAGAAAACTTACAACGCGAATTGATAACCTTTTTGAAGTTGGTTAAAAATGAAAATGCTCGTTTATTCTAAACCGGTCTATGCCACAGACTTAGAGAAAGAATTATTTTAGTCTGTGTTTAGTTTAGACCAGTGGCATGGAACGCAAACTTCTGTTCAAAAACCTCTTTTTTAAAATTTCTATACATGTGAAATTTCTGTGATGAATTTTGAAAATTTATGAGAAATAGTTTGCTATTTACAAAACACAGATATCTAAATGATTAAAATAATAAAATAAGTTTGTAACGCATGATTTTAATAGTAGAGTAATCTGAACTAATGTTGAACGTGTCTCTGTCTTCCCTTACGTCATCGCATGAGATGAGACATTCCCTCCCGTCGTATTTCTATTTTCTTTGATTTTTCTAGACCGAATTTCGGAATTAGGACTCCATGAACATAATTATTCAATTTTAACTCTGATAATATGCTAACCAAAACTCCAAAGCCAGCATACAAACGATACATTACAAATTCTTTAAAGACAGTGTTAGCAATTGAAGTTTTTGCTCTAGCAGCATCTTACGGTTTGTGGTTTAAGATCAACTCCGACCGAGGTGAGTGACACCTTTTTAATTTTGTTATTTTAGGTATATTTATAGAACAAAGAAATTTGCATTCATTGATATGCACTTATTTCTTATTTTATGTTGCGGAATATTCGAATTTTAGAGCCGCTTAGCGACTAAATCAATACATGTGCACAGTTCTCTGTAGCAGGTTTTAGGCCGCATTCCTCTCGTTCATGAATCTGTCGTATTATTACATCAAACTAATTGTAACAACATATATTATCAGTTCTATGTTATATCACACAGCCAAAAGTGACCTTATTGATATTACCTATTCAAGTTATTCACCAATTGAATTGGCCTCAATTTCATCAGAATGATATATAGTTAGTAGTCCTTACTTCTTCCTTGTCGTCTTCATTGTCACTCTTTGTAAAAAAGTTATTGTATGCAAATGCCTATTTGCTTATTAACCAATTTTATGCTTCAACTCTAGTTCAATTTGAAACACAATTTGTGTTTCATTAAAATTATAGTTAGTTTCTATCAACTAAAATCTTAATGGGTGTCCCTGTAAGCATTATCTCAATCCTTTTAGTCTGGTAATGACATACTTGGTGACTAAAGTATAATTATGTTGGTTTAAGTACAATAATAATTTGGAGTTACATGTAATATGCATGCAAAATAGGCTTGCTCTGATAAAAAGAGATTGCTTTTAGTTATAACACCACCCATTGTAAGTTTGTAACTACCTAATGTTGTGCTGTTCTGTTATTTGTTTTTGTAATATAATAATAATAATATCACAACAACTACACACAACGTCATCTAGGCCCAAAGTAAGCATTATATTACATAGCTTGTGATAAGGATTCTAGATATAGATATACATACATACATAATATTAAGTGGTGTGCAATAAAGAATATTTTAAGATCTAATAAAACTCTTTATTAAAATCATGATTTATGAATTAGCTATTGTAGTAGGAATCATATTGGACAAATTTATATTGCATCCAATTTTTGATTTTTCATGACAATGTTACTGTAGTGTAGTACCATCTTTTGTATGTAGACATTTAGTTACTATGGCGATGAATAATGTTTACTCAAAGTCAATTAAACTTATCTTTGTGGTAGATCTTTTGTATGTTTAATAAGTAACATGCAATAGATATAACATTGGTTTTTTGTAGCTTTCTTTTAAATTTTTAATAATGAGGTTTTCCAATGTGTGTCACATCTTGTAAATACCTCAATGTACACAAATTTATTCAGTTTAGAATATGAAAGAATTATTCAGTACCCATCTTCTTCAGTGTGTGTTGTAAGTGTTAGTCCACTAAGGAATGTCAGGTAACACCTAGTAGAGCTACCTGTGCATTAAAATAGCTACAAATACCTGCCGAATGCCAAATATTTGTGTGCATGAACATGGCTATTTGCATTGGTCTGGGTGTTTCTATGTTTAATATTATGTATGTATTTACAAAAAAAAAGTATTTAAGTATGTATATCTGGATTATAGAACCCATAACACAAGCTATCATATATGAGTTCTTTGGATTTGGATAGATGGCGTTGTGTGTAGTTGTTGAGATATTATTATTATTAAATGTGGTGTGTGATAGTAAGCACTAACTTTAGGAATAGGCCTATGTGCTGTGACATGTGTGCAACATCTATATTTTTGTCTGTTAACGTATGTGGTTAACTACTAACTATAACGTTTATTTCCAGATTTCCGTTTGTATATGTACAAAAACTACAACTGGGCTTTGGAGGGCTATTACGGTATTGGTGAGAAACTTTCAAACGATAAAACCAGGGAGATAGATCTGGCAGTTTGGACAAACGAAGGCAAATTATAAACTATTGGTGAGATGTCTGTTGCTATTAAGGCCACATTTTGGGTGGTTACTTTCGGATCCCTGGGTTATGCACTGTTCAAGTTGGTCAAACCTGATGATGAGCTACTTAAGCAGGTCAATATCTTTAGTTTTTGTTTGGTCACTGATCATTGATTGTTCTAGATGGTTCTACGTAACTAATCTGCATGTTATGTTTGTGGTCTCTATAAAATTGTGTTTTGTGGGTGTGTATAGAGTAGGAAACTGTCCTACTTTACCTAAATTTTTTAATCAGATATTTGCTTTGATCAATATTTTTGCTCAATGCAGATTGGCAATTTCTGGCTTAAATCCAGGTATCTTCAATGCTTTCTTTCACTGTTTAAATGTCCTATGTTTGCCTCTTAGAAAGTTCCTACAAATATGGCATTGGTCATTGGTATTTGCTCATTTTTCAACCCAGAACTCATACAAATGAGGTGGGATTATAACAAGGACTTTTCATGTTAAAAGTTTAAAATGTTTCTCCGTTTACGTAGAAATGGTTTCTAATCCATCAAGTACTCATGTTGAATACTACCTACCACTTCATCAAGTTTGATCCATTTTGACTTAAAGCATCCTGCTACCTTATAAGGATTCCATAGCATAGATCGCGGCACTATGACGGCTTGAAATTAAGGTTGAAATTAAAACATAACACGCCTTCGTAAATTAAACGAGCTGATGTTCACTAGAATGTGATTAACAGTAGCAGTTTGTTTTCGGTCTCGAAAATCATAATACAGTAGGCCAATTTAATCAGTAGTTATTTGAGATTCTAAATGTGATTTGGTTAAACCAAGTGTTAATTATGAGATACGGCAGCACATCTTTTAGAGTAGGAAGATGTACAATCGGAAAGGAGGGTGATTAATCACCTCGTTTTCATTGGTATGCATAAAATAAATCCTTTAGCAAGTAAGATCTCCATCCCAATAATCAAAAGCTGTCAATCATAAAAGAAGTCTGCTTTTTGCATAGCTTGCTCCAATTTTTTTTTGTTGTTACTTAAATATGATATATATATAAAAATATACTTTATTAAAAGACTAATAAATTGCCTTCTGTAGAAATTTTTTGCAATGTAAACTGATTTTTGACTCAACTATTCTAATTTCTACTAGATGTAGTTGATTCCATTGGTTTTCTCAAAATATAATTTACTTAAACCACCTCCCATCTCATGAGGTAGTGCCGTTTAAAATGTGTTCAGGGTCATCATAACCATAACAGAATTCTGAAAGTTTTTATATATTGGTTGAATACACTGTTAATTAATGTAATCAAATCTTTTTTTTATAGTTTAATGAAGAGTCTAAATATACAGATGCTAGAAGGGTAAGTCATCAAACAGTGGAAGTTCTCAAAAGTGCTGCAAATCAGAATTCTGAGTTAAATAAGACTATAGAGGAATTGATAAAGAAAGGAAAATGAGTGACAAAAATACTATATTAGAAAGATTAAGTAGGCGAGATGCACAACGCTTAGAAAAATTACAGAAAGCGCACAAGGCAAGGGAACAGGTAGACGCATCCGATGAAAATGAAGACTATTTTTCTGGATCTTTCAAAATAAAATCAGAATACATTGAAGATTTACTATCCCAAGTTCCGACAATAGACAAAAATGCACTACCTGCCCACTTTGATTGTATAAAACGTGAAATGAGTGAACTACAAAAACATGTCATTACTTCATCTTTTTTCCTCAAAGAGTTCAACATGCGCAAATATCTGGGCATAGTTCAAAACTTACAAACAAACTGCTATGAGTTAGAGGACCGGTATGTTCCTAGGAAAAAGTTTGGCTTTTCAAAGAAAAAGCTGCCAAAATTGCACAATCACTCGCAAGATTCTATCGACGAGAAAGACGGTGCGGGGAAAATAGATAGCAACAAATGGGATGAAAAACTTTTCGGTTTCGACTCGCTGGAAAACAAAGTTTTGCTGTTGGAGAATGACGAATTATTTCAAAGGGATGTCACTCTACGGAATCTTAAAAACTGTACCATTGGCCTCAAAGGTGTTATGGGAACTTTGCATTTAACTAATCTAGAAAACTGTATTGTTCTTTCTGGGCCAGTCACATCATCGGTATTCGTTGAAAAATGTACCAACTGTAAGATCATAACGGCATGTCAACAGCTACGAATGCACACATCAACTAACTGTGATGTGTACTTACATGTCACGAGCAAAGGTATTGTGGAAGACTGTTCGACCATTCATACAGCTCCATACAATTTATACTATCCAGATTTAGAGAAACATTATAATATGTCATCTTTAGACCGAAAGTCGAACAATTGGGACAAGCTGGATGATTTCAATTGGCTGGCACCAGACATTCCATCACCTAATTGGTCAGTGTTGGACCAATCACAGCGCGTCGCCAACTGGGACGAATGGTGGTCAAAGATTCCTTCCTAATGAGTAGAAGTAGGGTAGATATTAAATAAAAATTACCGTGTAATAAAGCTCTTAATACTCCATGTATGATAGGACTTAACATACTTAAACTAATTGCTATAACAATCTGTATTTAAATGGATAACACAGAAACAGAAATGTATGGAATGTGCAGTTGTGATTTTATTAGAGAACAGAATAATGTATTTTTTGATGCTACAACTAAAAATATACACTTGCTTTTAAATATATTTACTTTTGCTATTCACAATAATTGTGTGCGTTAACTATTTAGTCGCGAAACCAAGTACAGCTAACGTGAACGACAAAGGTGGTCAAAGAATATCCAACTTTAATGCACAGAAATAAAGCACATATTTCTATGTTTTTATTCAAAGATCAAAATTGCACATTCTAACCTCACAGAAGTGACCTTGCTTTATATTGTTTACTACTATAGTATAGCTATCTATATCTTGTTTAACAAAATTCAAATTCTGATTGAGGTTAAGAAACAGGTATCAGTAGGATAATATTACTGTTTCCAAAGAATTATTGTAAAATGTTCATTTTTTGAAGCACGCTACAATGTTGAAACATTGTATTCAATGGGTCAGAGCGTTGAAACGTTGTATTGACAATACAGCGGAGCGTTAAACGTTGTATTCAGGATACAGCTGAATGTTGAAACATTGTATTAAGTGGTTAGCAACAATATTTTACATTTTTAAACACCAAATGTCGCCTAGTACTAAATGCTCATATCTGTTTCTGTCTCCCCACTATTACAGTTATTGGTATGTTAATTTTTTAATCTGAAGTTTTAAAGTTTACTGGTAAAGTGAGCCATAAAAATTATGTTAGGCGAAGATATCTGCTTATTTAATTCAATACATATAATTTATGAAATAAATAACTTTATTAGTACACAATTTTTGTTTTGATATATTTTACGTATCAAGGGAAAAGAGTGAACCCTACTTCAAATATAGCTACCTATATTCAGTTTCTGGATGTATAAGTGAAATAAACTTAAATTCATCTGTTCCTATTCTTAAAACACCAGCACAAAAACAGGACAACAGCGAGGTTGCGCGCCGCCAGAGCATCCCTCCTCTACACAATAAGTAATAATACGATTAATGTTGCCCAATTCATAAAATACATTGTATCGTCGGTATTCGTAGACAATGATGCAACTTCGGCTACTGTAGGGTTGCCATAACCTAATTGTATGGAAAAACAATTTCATATATTATCTCGCTTCAGAAGGATCGACCAATTGTGGAATTTTGCCTTCTGTATCCGTGGTCAGATTGCATTGTTAGATCAATCTGATCACGGCCACTCTTTTGGTGTGCGTCAAGATGAAGGGACCAAGTCTTGGATGTCTGTCATACATATACAAAAGATTAATACCATTAATCTACTATTTGCTACCTTTGCTATAAGTTTAGCTACCTCTTCATTAGGCATATTATTTAACAAAATCTTTGGTCCCTCCATTATGACGTCAAGTTGGAGGGACCAAAACGATAGACTGCTGATATACCTACGGCTCCCTGGATTGTTCTACCTAGTTAGTGTTTTAATACCTAAATCCTACCTTAATAATATTGATTTAGATTGACCGATACATTTATAGTTAAAAATATATCGACTATTACAAGTTGGTCGTATAGCTCATCTTGACACAGCCACCATCGCGAACTGAAAATCTAATTACATGACGAATTAGTCGGTAATTAGCCGATATTACTCGTAAAATTCCAGAATTGGTCGGTCTTTCTGAAGCAAGATATTTGAAATAGTTTTTTTTTTATACAATTAGGTTATGTACAGTCGGAGAGATGTATGGATGAATGAATAATATTTATTATACATATTAATATCTGTTATATCGATATTAAAAACTATTAAACAAGAGAGTTATAGAATAAATAAAAAATCATGGCATTATAGAAAAGAATCTGTCTGTCTAAGTGATGGTATTTTCCCTCAATACTGGAAAACAGCAAATATTACACCAATTTTTAAGAAAGGGAACAAATCGGATATTAAAAATTATAGGCCAATTGCTATTTTATCTTGTATACCTAAACTGTTTGAGTCACTTATTTATCCTACAATCAGTTGTTACCTCAATAGGTTTATCACACACCATCAACATGGTTTTAGAAAAAGTCGTTCTGTTCAAACTAATCTTGTCAGCTTCGTATCAAGCGTATCGAGTGCTGTGGATCAGGGTCATCAAATTGACACTGTCTACACTGACTTTACTAGCGCTTTTGACAAAGTCAGTCATACTGTGCTTCTACATAAGCTAGAACACTATGGTATTCATGGACAAATGTTGGCATGGTTTCAGTCTTACTTATTGGGCAGAACCCAATCCGTTGTAGTTAAGGGATATGCTTCCGACACCATTAATGTGAATTCTGGAGTTCCACAAGGTTCTCATCTAGGTCCATTACTATTTATTGCATATATTAACGATATAACTAACCATATTAAACATTGTAAATATGAATTGTTTGCAGACGATCTAAAAATCTATAGAAAAGTTGTATCCATCAAAGACGTTTCCCTCATTCAGACTGATTTAGATAGCATCCACACGTGGTGTGATTCTAATTGTATGACATTGAACCACAGCAAATGTTCTTTCATACGCTATACCAGAAAGCTCTGTCCTGTCCCATCTTCGTACAATATTAATGGCAACGAATTGCAAGAAGTGACGGAAATTAGAGACTTGGGCATACTTATTGACAGTAAGCTTAAATTTACTCCACATATCGATCATATAGTAAACAAGTCATCTCGTAGGTTTCGTCTTAAGAAACTCGAAACATTTTAAAGAAAAAACTAAAATACTATTATTCGATTCGCTAGTCCGAAGCCAATTGGAATTTTGCAGTGTCGTGTGGAATCCTCAGTACGCCGTACATTCCCAGCGTCTCGAAGGCATTCAAAGAAGTTTTACCAGGCGAATTGCTTATACTTCACAGGGAATATCCCACAGATGCCCTTATAATCAACGATTGTCCTTTTATAACATGCAGTCACTACGCGATCGCCGTACGATGCACGATTTAGTATTACTTCACAAATGTATTAATGGCTCTGTTCAATGTGAAGCCATTCTGGAATGTTTGTCTCTAACAGTGCCATATCAATACCCTAGAAAACTTATCGGTAAAATTCTTCATCTTCCACCCTGCAGAACTAACCTAGGCCGACATGCGCCGATTCCCAGAATATGCGCTAAATACAATGAGATCGGCACATTAAACCCTGACCTTGATGTGTTCTCTGATTCTCTTGCTAAATACAGAAGCAAAATATTGTCAACAATTCCATCGCTTAAAGATTGAGCTATGTATGTCCAACAAATGCATGTTTTTTGGTATTTTTTGTTTCATTTCTATTTTTAGTCTTGTTATTTTTTCGTTATTTATTTAGTATTTTAATTTAATTTGTATTAATATTATTAAATAATTGTCTGCTGAAGTCTGCTTCGATGGTAAATGTTGTGTATACCTATAATTGGCATATATATGAGACCTTTTTTTATCTATATTTTCTATTAAATGTAAAATATGTATGCTGTTGGTGTACCTAATAAATAAATAAATAAATAAATAAATAAGAATCTTATTACCGATTTCCATAAAGGAGGAGATTATGTTCTGTTTCATATTTTTGATCTTGATATTTATATGGATTAACTTTTTGTTGATCGATTAAAAATCTATCCTTATTATTAAAAATCATGTTGCTACTGCCATATGGAAATAAAGTAGGTATACCAACAGTTAGTAGATTTACGTATTGAATAAAAGTAATAGTATCGAAGTTATACGCTCATTTCATAATTTTCTACATTAGGTCATTCTAAAAAATGATATTAGACACTCAAAATATACAGTTACATGTTGTATTTTCATTTATTTTATTCATTCAATTAATCGATAGCGCCGACTGTACTTGGATTGCTAAAGGAATGAAAAAAAAAGAATTTCAAATATCTCGCTTTAGAAGGACTGACCAATTCTGGAATTTTGAGGCTAATTGAGACTAATTGCCGACTAACTCTGGGCATAATCAGATATTCGCTATACCTATGGTTTTCGAGATATAGAGTTGGTTGTGCTAACCTAAGCGCTCAGTTTGACATATCTACCAATATCCCCTATAACTATTGAACGGAGGGCCATAGAATCCTAAAATTTTGTGTTTAATGTCTACTAATTACCGACTAATTCGTCATGTAATTAGATTTTCGGTTCGCGATGGTGGCTGTGCCAAGATGAGCTATACGATCAACTTGTATTAGTCGATATTTTCAAAACTATGTATATAACGCTCAATGCAAATCAATATTATTAAGGTAGGATTAAGGTATTAAAACACTAACTAGGTAGAACAATCCAGGGAGCCGTAGGTATATCAGCAGTCTATCGTTTTGGTCCCTCCAACTTGACGTCATAATGGAGGGACCAAATATTTTGTTAAATAATATGCCTAATGAAGAGGTAGCTAAAATTATAGCAAAGGTAGCAAATAGTAGATTAATGGTATTAATCTTTTGTATATGTATGACAGACATCCAAGACTTGGTCCCTTCATCTTGACGCACACCTCTGTGTCCTTGATCAGATTTCACTAGTCTTTTTTTGGCAATTCGTCGTCGCCGTCGTCTTGATAAATAATACAACATTAATTTATCCATAATTACTCGACTGTACACCTCCAACGTCAAAATTGTACTGAGAAAACTGACGCGCCGATGCCCGCGCATAAGCACGCGAACGTGCTCACGTGCGTGCACCAGAAGCGTGGCCCGCGACGTGCTCACGTGCGTGCACCAGAAGCGTGGCCCGCGACGTGCTCACGTGCGTGCACCAGAAGCGTGGCCCGCGACGTGCTCACGTGCGTGCACACGCGTAACGCAGTTTATGCCCTAACTATAGACACCTAAGATATAAGGTTTCCGTGGTCAGATTGCTATTTTAATGAAATAATACAAACTCCATTGCCGCCTTTTTTTGCCATCGCACTAATAATTTTGCAGAGGGTTGTCATAACAAATTAAATAATATGATTAGCAAAAACGACCAAATTTAATGAAGTTGTCGAAATGTCTGCATGAAGATGCAGAAAACTATGCCATACTTACGAATAAATGGTGGAATACTACTTGATACTAGAGAAGAAATATTGTTTAAATTTTCATTATGTACTAAGTAGTATAACTTTATTTTATAAACAAGAATGTAAATAATAAGTTTAAAAATATAATAATAATGGGTTTTTTAATTATAAAGAAATAATTAACGTAATCTGACTACGGCTACCAATCTGACCAAGGATCTCTTAATTTAATGGATCTGATCAAAGCCACAAAATAGTGGCCGTGATCAGATTGACCTAACAATGCAATCTGTCCACGGATACAGAAGGGAATTTTGCGACTAATTCTGGGTATAACCAGATAGTCGCTAAGTAGGTACTATGGTTTTCGAGATACAGAGGTGGGCCAACCTGAGCGCTCAGTTTGGCACAGCCACCAATACCACCTTATAACTTTTAAACGGTGGACCGACTAATTTTGGTATTTTGCGACTAATTACAGACTAATTCGTCATGTAATTAGATTTTCAGTTCGCGATGCGATGGTGGCTGTCCCAAGACGAGATATTCTTCTAATATATTGCTTAATTTTTTTTATATCTACTTATCTTTGCAAATATACACATACCAGTGATACAAGTTTTCTTTAAGAAAAAAAGTGTATGGAAATAAAACTTACGACAACAATAAATAATAATTTATTTATTTCTACATTGGAAATATATAAAACTGTTGCTTGTAAAATCACAGTAATTTCATAACCCAATATAAATTTATACAGAGAATAGGTCTCGGGAACGTTAGAGTTTAATAGAGCCTTTTTCCTGTAGTGCATTGCCCGCGTGCATGTAGCCTACATACGTATAAGAAAAGTAAATAAGTATGTAAAGATGCGGGTGAGTCTACAAGCAAGCGAGCGTATCTGTCAGGAAGAAGGCCCTAGACTATAAAAATACATACACAAAATACATATACATTCCTGAATCACAATGTAGGGTTGGACCTAATCGCACAATAACTATGAAATAAATTTTAATTAGAGCCATATACAATCATTTTACGAATCATATTATATAATGCATGTTATTTATATAGGTATTTACATAAATAAATAGGCATGAATAATGTTTACAATTTTAAACAAGGTCCAACCCTTAGGTTTAATAAAAACTTGTTATAATATATATACACTGTATTGCGATCCTAAACAGACTAGCTAATTATTAGAACAGTAGGCATAAGTAGTTACCTTACATTGAAGTTAAGGCATGCATTCACTATATTCACCATGCTTCCCGCCTGTCGCGCACGCACCGGACGTCGTCGTTGGGTGCTCCGTGATCTCCAGCCACCCTGAGAGGTAGCCGGCAGGCAGCGATTGGGAGATCGCTGCCCGAACAGCACAGACTCGAGATGGCGGCGCACGTGTTTCGGGTGCGCCGCTCGATGGTGGAAGGAGGGCTAATCCCCCCAAATCAGACGGGGTCCGCTCACTTGTGGTGAGTGGGCCATGGCGCGTCGGAGGTACGGATGAATGCGCGAGCGTCTCCCGTGCCCCGATACTGACCGTCTGAAGGAACACCGTGGGTTTTAGCCGGTATGCCGGCCGCGTTCTGAGTGCGGTCGGAGAGTCCGCTTGTCCGGGCGGGTGCGTATGTGTAATACATTTCTCACGAAAATAAAATGCATTCACTATATTACTAGATTTAGTTAAACATAATCAATGTACGCTGAACATTATTATATTTGTACGCGAACACAGATATTCGGTGCGAATGCTCGCCGAATTCAAGTTTGTTATGTTTCAAATACAGTAAATGCGTGCCTTCTACTCTTTATACAAAATTTAATTTATACATTTTAAATTTCCGTTATAGGTATATTAATTAGCCTAATAGATCCCAAACAGACGAGCTATTTTAAAAACGATATCACGGGTTTTATATAAAAGCGAATCGCTACATGTTTTAAATGAAATACAACCGCATGCTATAAACGATCTTCAATTTATTTAATTTTTTTCGCGATTCAGTGCTGAACGATCCATTGCATAAAATCAGGACATAAAAATCTTAGATTAAATATCGAATAGCCAGTCTGTTTGAAGGTTTACAAATCAGTCTAGATGAAAAAAATC
This sequence comes from Parascotia fuliginaria, assembly GCA_963082885.1. Taxonomy (NCBI): domain Eukaryota; kingdom Metazoa; phylum Arthropoda; class Insecta; order Lepidoptera; family Erebidae; genus Parascotia; species Parascotia fuliginaria. The sequence goes on from OY720177.1 coordinate 17,312,203, forward strand.
CTTCATGATATGACACAAAATAAATTCATAATCTCTTTATTATCTTAATTTATTAGGAGTGGTTATTTCTATAATGATTGATTACGTTATCAACAAAATCTCTCGCTTCTGTTTGATGGGTTGATGGATTTCTAAAAAGGTACTTACTAAGTGTTAGTAAAAGTAGGGAGGCAAATAATCTTCATTCTTTCTGAGAATTTAAAATAAGGATTACCGATTTAAATAAATGCAACGTTTTGTAGGAGACGTTATATACGCCGCTAGATTAGAAAACCTGAGCATTTTATAATTAGCAATAAATCATTTCTTGTCACTACAAATTAAAATATATAAAATCTTAACCAGACTAAAAATATTATTCAGTAAATAAATAGAATGCATTAATTTAACCTTTAAACAGTTATAGTACTAAGTACATGAAATCTAAGACTAAAAATTATGCAGAAAAATAATGAAAATATACATTACTAACTAAACTTGGATATTAAGATATACTTAATTAGACAGCTTGTGTGGCCAGATTACTTTTAATAACTACTACATTTATTAAAAATATTCACAAATCATGGGCCACTTATCCTAATTTTATGTAACCTGGCAACACTATGTATAAAGAGCGCCAAAAATTTCAATCCATAAATTATAAAGTAACTTTTGCCTCATATCGGCATGAAAGCATTTCATTTAAAATAAAAGTTGCATTTCAATTATTTATTTTAACTAGTTTGTCATTGTGTAAGAGATTCATTGCATTTATGATTGGAAGACCAAAGCACAGTTGCTAAATCACGGCATAGAAAACAATATTTTTTTTTATAAAGTATTATTTGTTGTTGAAGGCTACGGCGTAATTTTATGGGGCAGATTTAAATTTGCAAATTAATACTTTTTTTGTGCGCTGATAAATAAAATAAGTAAAGACATGTCTGAACTGCAAGTAAATGCTACGTGTATGTTTACTGGTCTGACCCAATCAATCAATCAAACAGGTCTGGCTCATGTAAATGTATTGAATACGCAAAGATGTAAATTCTATTGTTACACGAACGTGTCGATACGAACGTACAAATAAAGTTAACAATATGTATACAAACTAAATGGTAGCCAGTTTCTGCAATTTAAAATGGGCTCTATATAGGAAGTAATTAGGTTGATATTGTGTTAAACTTGTGTAACATAGTTAAAACTTATCTAAAAAACACTATAATCATTTATAATGTCGTTTCTCTAAGTCTCGCACGTTAACGCGAGCGATGTGACGTCATAGGACCCAAGGCCAATAAAAGAATAGCTAAATTTGAGCAGACTAAGGCAGTTTTATAGAGAATGTTTCACACTATATTAACATTACAAAATATTTTGCAATGTTAGTCAACTAGAACAGATGTTCATATTAACGAAGGCCTGTCAAATGAGTTTCAACCTTATGACAACGAAGATAAGAGTCATGTAGTCGCGGTGAATTGGAACAACTTAGAACAAAGTTTAATGTAAAATGATTCTTGCTTAAATACACTAAAGGTATATTTTACCTATAGAACAAACAAATGCATCGGTATAGTACGCCGGCACAAAGCTCTAGGCAATTTCTTCTTTAATAGAAATTTCATAATAATTTTGTAGCCAGTATTTTTATTCGTATTTACGTTGGCTTACAAAACAAAATATTTCACTTGTCGTTTATAACTCTGTCCTGCTAATGAAGATCGCCGAACTGCACAACTTTTGAGAAATAAATATTAAGTTAGACGTATTTTCTTTTGTTTAATGCAGTAACAGCATTCTTCCTTAATAGGTCAGAAATTACTGCCTAAAAAGTTTAAATGCTGATTAATTTACTTATATCTGAAAAATAAACAAAATAAAAAATCTTACTACTCTTTGTGGGAACATAAGAAAAAATAACCGTTTTCTACCAAAATGTTTTTTCAACTAGCAACTCTAACTCGTGAAACACATTGGGTTACCATACAGCACACGACCTATTAATATATAATATTAATAATATTAGTCAAAGGGGAAAGGGCTTAATTAAAACACTGGTTGCCCTTGCCTTTCCCACCGAGGCGACTGCCCATTCTAAATAATTCAAGCCTGGCAATAATGCTTATATGTACGGTTTCGATATTAAGACATTACGCGTTTTGTGATTTTAACGTGAAAGCTGTTTATAAAGTAAGTAACTATAATGCTATGTAGTAAAATAACTGTAAGCATTATGGTTAGGTACTTACTTTTTATACAGCTTTCACGTAATTCTAAAAAAAGTTCTGATAATATTTTTTTAAATATAGCTCCAATTAAATGATAAAATTGAAAACCACAAAAATATGAGACTAAATTGCGACGTTGCTACTCTTGTGTGTGAACGCTCATAATAGTGTGAGTTTTCGTTTTAGGCACCTTTCACTTAGCATGTTCGACTAATCATAGGTTAGTGGCACAAGGACAGAATTATAGTTTTTTTTATTTAAAATGTTACTTACTCAGTTAATCATAAGCCCTGAAATGTTAAATTTAATGTTATTAATTTATATTTTTCTTCCTTTTAAATTTATTTTAGAGAACCTCATTACCATAATTAAATAACTTTTCGATTATTGTATGAATGATTAGGCAGCATAATAATGGATTTTTAATTTAGTTTCGGTTTAAAACTTCTATTTATTATACTGGACTATTTCTCAGTTGCTCAGTGGCAGTTACTGCTATGCTAAAGTCCAGATCCGACCATTCTTTTTTTTAACTAGAAAACTTACTATGGTAAGCTTATATAAAAATGCATATAAATCTGTTTATCAAAATACTAAGCACGGGATAAAAGCAACATCTTCTGCGTAAATATCACAACTGTCTTAAACAAACGCTGCCACTTTACTTGATAATTTTGAAATAATGAACCTTATGATAATGTTAATAGAAATGATTTTTTTAGAAAAAAACCTAATTTTGTTTTTCGTCATATTTTTTTGTGATTATTTGAAATCATTATACCGACTAGTAACAGCTGCCTTTTCATTAATACCAAACGTCGTATACACTCTGTATAAGTAAAAAAATATAAGTAAAAAAATTTTGCTTGTAAGGAAATAATCTCACTGTAATAGAAAAGTAAGGATATGGTCAATCGTGGTGCGATATAAAAAAATTTAAAGGTGTGGGGCGAACGGGCCTTAATCAACACACAAACAAAGGTGCTCCTCTTTGCTTAGTAGGTAAAAGTACCCTGTGAGGTTGACTGGTAGAGAATGTCTTTGTCATGAATTCCGGCTATATACTTGAATATGAAGTTGTTACATAAATAAATAAATAAAAGGACAGCACGATTTCGTCCTAAATTTACTAATACTTGATCGTTTTGGGTTATCAAAAATTTTAAGTGTGAAAAACCCTGTATGAATAAAATAAAATCCATAATGTCATAATGCCTAAATGTAAAGAAATGTAGCTGTCAGGCGGTAGCATGGCAAAATTTGTTTTAGATATCAAAGTGCCTTTACTCGCCCCTAAGCGAAAAAGTCATATCAACTCTTTATACAAACATATACTTTAAGTTTAATAAAATAAGGTTCTTATTAACTGATGATAATATATACCGTTTCCTCAGTCACAGTGCAAAAAAGAATTAAGTAGATGTAGAATTGTTTAGCAATTTTCATCCTTTGTTTATAAGAGAAAGATGAAAATTATCACATTTATCACTGTCATATATTATTAGGACATAATATTCGTAATAGAATGTACACCTTATTACAAACGCATTAAGATTTAGTGTCGCCAAGCATGTTTCTCGTGTTGGCAAGTTTATACTACGCTTATCTAGCTTATATTACGGCCACAGATAACCCTCCAATAGATTCCACATACAAGGCAACAGACACGCACAACTCATACCGGCATTCGCTAGCATAACAACTCACTACGATTGGTCACTCAAATGCTTGACCTTGAAATAGCCAATCACAACGCAGCTATTACGTTCCGCGTATCGCGCTTGTGTGATCGCGATTCAGAACAAATAGTTAATGCGGTATCTATTAGGGGATAATCTATAGTTACGGCTCACCAATTAGGTTTTTTAAGTGAGAATCCCCACTGTTGGTACGTGTTGTTGGGATCGCAGGGGGCGAGTCCCAACTGTTTTGAATGAGGTTGTAATGTTAAACAGTAGCCGTGAAGACGATGTATAAGATGATTATGCTCATTGTCGAAGCTGGAAAGAGAGAATTACATACATTATATTACTTAAATTAGGTTTCGTCCGTGATAAAAGCGCCATCTATTGGATAAATTCAAAAGTAGTGTCGTAAAAATGACATTGTATTTGTCAGAATATGATAAAATTGCGTGCCATCGGTTCTAGACAACAACATGTGCGTGATATATGACAACATTATACTTTGTGTTATATGTCATTGTCCTTGTCTCGTTTGTTAATACACTATGTAGATACGTGTACAAGAGTAGAGAGGTGTGTCGGATAACTCACCTCCAAGGCCCGTCAACGGTACCAAGTCTGCAGAAAGCCTGCTTCACGTAATTAACGTCGGCTTCCACACAACGCTCACCCACACCCAACTGTCCCGCCTCGTTTAGACGGAACAGCTGACTGTTACCGGCGCCGTGGCATGTAGATATACCTACACACGAAATAAACAGATAAAAACACCATACCAAAAAAAGTCAAGTCATAACATGCATGTAATACATTACATTACCTATATAAGCAGGAGCAGCTTTGCCCATAGTATCAAGGCAAACCCCTGTAGCTTTATTCTTGACCATACCCCATTGAACGTTCTTCGGCAATTTCGGAAACTTGTCGTACACGTCATAAGCCACATTCTCCATAAACCAACTAAACGGCTTGCACTTCAACCTATCCCTTAACTCCAGCTGTTCAGTAATATCTCCCATGTCCAAAAACCTCGCCATAGGTTCTCTAGTATAGAAATACTCCTTGTGCTCTTCATCAAACCAGGTTTCAATAACTCTCTTGTAGTTTATTGTGATCAATGAACCCTTTCTATTCTTGGCCAAATTGCCGAAAGAATACGGCATGAATGCTCTGTATACGTGACCAACTCTTGAACAAGGCACCCATTCGATGCTACCACCGCACTGCCAGATTTTAAAACTCAATTCGAAATTTTCACCACCCCATACAAGAAGGCCAGGATCATATGCCCCAATTTCAAGGAAATATCTTCTGTTGATTGCGAATAAACCACCAGCATGCGTAGGACTTTTATAAGGCTCTGATTTATGTTTGTGGTTATTAGCCTCCTTTTCTGGCACCTCATTCTCTTTATAAAGCATGCCCCATTCGAAGATACCTCTGTAGTTCGTTCCATGTTGATACACGGGTCTGTATTCAAATGTTCTGTGGTCGATGCCATCTATGACTGGTACCGTCATAGTGCGGTAGTCTCGATATATAGGAGCTAGGAGAGGAGGTAGCCAGTTAACGTTGACCTCGCAATGAGCATCAAGGAACACGATAACGTCACCGGTGGCTTCTTGAGCGCCTCTTGAACGAGTTCGAATGAGACCCTCGCGTTGAGCGTTTCTGATCAAACGCACTTTGCCTTTCCACCTCTTAATGTAGTTGTCGAGGTTTTCTCTTATGTCGTCTTTATCGGAAAAGTCGTCAACCTGTAAATACAAAGTAGTACTGTATTTAAACAGACTTCATTGCTGAAAATCGGTCAAGAATTGGTAATGGGTTCAATTATCTTCAACTATCTAAGTATATAAAACTGCTGGTCATGACTGTTTTCTAAGGCGGAAACGTCAGCTTTCAGTTTTACCGCCCGCTAGATGGTGTCAAAGTAAAGGCTTTGTTGATTATGATTGAGTGTGGGAAAACTCACACCGGCGTAGGTAACTAACTGTGAGAATATTGTTTAATGTTATATAGTTTTCCGTTATACGACTTAAGACATACACCTATTGTTAGCGTTGGCCCATACGAAATATAATTAATTAATTCAATAAATGCAGGTTTTAGGGGTATAGCAAATTGTGCGACTTTTCATTACACATTCGCCAGACTTGCTAATGATAATGTGTGTGGTGTGAGATCAATTCAATCACGGTGATAAAAGCGAATAAAGACTGCTATTGAGGCGATGTTTTTACATTAACTAAATACTTATGTGATTTACAGGACTCTGGGTTTAAGAACGAATGGAACAAGCGCAACCATCAACTTCTACATACTATTATGATAGTTTCTTGATTTTCTTGTTATTGCAATTCGTGGGAATCAATATCAATGACTGTATCGACGTCCATTATCATAACAGTTTACATGTGAATGAACTTATGAGTTAACTTCTGAATTGTTTAATATGTCCGGAACCATTATGATTCGTAGCTATAATATTAATATCGTTCAGACCATCCAAGGGCTTCATTTATGTTTTAATACGACTTCTTCACAAAGAAGGCTTGAAAATTAATCATGACGCTTACTTAAAAGTGGATTGGTAATTTTGAATTTATTACAAGTCGAGGTTGTCTCACTATGGTTCCCTTTACTGCATGTGCCTTATCTTCTAATTGGACCATTATAACTGTCAGTTTAAATTGTTTTTAGTAATTTTTACTGATAGCTCTTATTGCAAATACCGTGAAGGAGGAATACCACGGTCCTTGAACCCAAGTCTAGCCTTTCTAGAATACAATTTTTATTATGACTTGATAAAATGAAAATGTATGATGTCACCACAAAACGTAACAAAGCAGTGAAGAAAATCAGAAAATTCGATCTCTAAAATACCTAGGTACTATCGCTTTTTAGTGCAATTTTCTATTTCTAGTATGTTTCCGAGACCGATTCTCTTCCACTTAGGTTATCAAACTAATTAACAATTAGATGCACATAACCAATTATAACCAATTATCTATCGATTAGGTAGTATTTAAATTTTATCGATATTTATTTTATGGCAGAAAATATTGTCAGAGTGCTTGCGGTTCTGCGAGCGTGATGCATGAATGTGTTTTATCATATCATTTTTTTTTTGTTTTCATTTTATTCCTTTTTATCTGTGTTTATTGTTTTGAATCGTATATGGTGTAATAATTATTGTAATTGGTAGTAATTAACCGTTTTAATTATTATTATTATTAAATAAATAAATAATTATTAACTTCAAATTATTATGCGATGATTTCCGCTAATGTGTGTGATACGATAACACCAAACTACAAATCTAGTTCTTAGCTGTTACCAGACTACAGCGCCTTATTATAAAATTACTTTGTCTCAATTCTTGTCTTTAATGGTATAAAAGAAAAAACACACAGTAAGATTAAAATAATACTGCTTTAAGAGATCGTGGGCCCCCAGATAATCCCCTAATATATTCTGCAAACAGGGCGGACACACACACAACTCATACCGGTATTTGCTAGCATAACAACTCATTACGGACATTATGATTGGCGCATATCTGTGCATTCGAAAACTTGACCTTGTAACAGCCTATCACAGAGCAGTCATTAAGTACCGCTCCTGTCCTTATTTTTTTAAGCTAGGTTCAGAACAAATAAATGTTAATGCTGTATCTTTAAGGAGAAAATGTAATCAATATATAGTCGACCATAAAATTGCTTTACCACCCTTAGAGTAAATGTCGTTTGCATATCACAAAACTTTACTGTCTATTTCTGCTTGCAAGTGCCCAGTATAATGACAGTTGTCAGTCATAATGAGTCTTACTGAATTTTAATTTTGATGGATTTTTTCTAAAATTGTTAAAGCAAATATGCGGTCGACTAAACATATCTGACACATATCACTCTCTCTCTTCATGGCAATGTGGCAATATCTAAGATGCATTCTTCTATTTTTCTGCATATAGCAGTATTGTGTATTGCGATAAATGCTCCGGTCATTCGGTCAATGCCCTCGTAGTTCAGTGCGCTAAGTGATTCAATTAGTACCTTATTTTGATTAAGTTTGACAAATTTACATGCGTACAATGTTTACAACTGCCTTTTATGTTCTTGGTTAATTGCTACATAAGTGCTCTGACATTACAAATAGGTGCCACCCTACACCTGAGACAAATGTTTGTGTATACCGCAAAATAGTAGTTGGAGTGTACTATTTACGACACAAGACTTTTGGATTGTGGATGCACAAACACCAGTTAACTTTAAGTTAGATTTAAAAGTGTTTCTTTCTTTCTTTTTCTTTAATTTAAAAAGCTGATTTATTACTTTTTGTTATTATATTAACACTACAAGATCCGGTTATTGAACTCAAAAATACAATATAATAATAATTGAATGTGCATACGGTACAGTATGTTGTATTCGGAGAACACATTACGACATTAGCTGTTACCATAACACGTATGACATATGGGTAGCATAGTTAGAAGCATGATTTGTTTGTATAATGGTAGTACTACCCAAAATTGACAGAATACTGATTTAGTTGTAGTCAAATAGATTAGAAGACGAGCCTTATGCACACACACGTTAACTGGACACATTATAGACTAGCTGACCCGGCGAACTTCGTTCTGTCTAACAGTCGATCAACATTACTTTATTTATCTAAAATAAACGTAGTCTAAGTTACTCCTATTACATCAGCTACCTGCCAATACAAGTCCCGTCTAAATCGGTCCAGCCATTTCAGAGATTAGCCGGAACAAACAGACAGACAGACAGACAAAAATTGTAAAAATGTAATTTTGGTGTATGTACCGTATATATATTCATATACATGTAGTAAAAAACGGTTATTTCAAAATTACAAACAGACACTCCAATTTTATTATATGTATAGATGTAAAACTCTTTCTGGAAAAGAGAGACTACATGTCACACAGTAATTTGTACTGAAAATTGTAATGTGTACTGAAATCGAAAATGCCGAACATTTTCGATTTTAGTACACTAATGGTTAGTAGTACCTAACCTTATAATATATACTTGTTTATATCGAAATAAATATATCTAATGCGAGTCATTCAATCCGAAACAGCGTTTAGCTAGTAAGTACTAGAGAGTAAACAGCTTTTAAAACCTGAGATACAAGTTTGTGCCTGCGGTGAACCGGAATTGTTAACTGTTTTGCATTTATTTTCCAATTCGCGAGGCATCGATCACAATATAGGTCAATAGAGTTAAGGGTCACGCAAACCCGACAGAGATCTCCAATTTCAAAATCAGAAAAAGATCAGAATGAAAAAAAAAGGTCTTAGTTTTGCTAGTTTGTCATTGTTACTAGGTCAATGGTTACGGTAGTAGTTATTTGTTAGCTTCGAGCTGAATGAACTGGAAAAGTTTCTACTTTAGAATATTATATACTATTATATTTCATTTCATTCCATGCTTATAGAACACTAGAAGTCCGCCTTCGTTCCGCTTCGGTATCAAAAGTTTCATTCGGTCTCACAACAAACGCCTTCCGGTAAATATCATTGCAAAAGTGACTTACTGACTTACTGCAGGACCACGTGCCAGATCATTCAGATTTACAAAAACGCTTAAAATATTAAAAATTTGAAAATGACTTAAAATACGTTAAACATAATAAAATATAGTCTAATGTTACCCGCTGCATTTATTGATTTCTAAAGATGAACCATTTTTTTCAAATCGGTAATATAGATTTTTAATTAAATCGTTGCAAAATCAATTACAAACAACAACAACACACATGCAAACGAAGAAAACGACTGGACGAACAAACTACAGTAGTGTAGCCGAAGGTAACTACAAAATACACAGCGCACTATGGTACAAGGAACACGTCTGAACGGTAGGCACATTCTAACAGACATGAAGGACCTGTGGGCAGATGAGACAATGCTCTATTAAGCGATTGCGAAGCGCTGGAAGACTTCAGACATATTTACAACACTGACTGATAAGGAACTTTAACTCACACACAAGTAACCTAGTGTGGATGAGTCTACATATACTAATATAAAAGCTATGTAATATCACGCTACAAACGAAGAGAGCAGAGCAGTAACCAAATATGTACCTTAATGAGGGTGAAACCGCGATGGTGAAGAGATATAGCACAAAATATATCCTAAAGATCAAAATGCACTGGCCTTGAGACAACTATGATAAGATACCCAAATTAATTTACACAAACGACACCATGTAAGCAAATAAGTCGTGGGCGATTGATATTGTTCAATATTAGCGTTAACATAAACGTTGCCGCAGTTCAGCTAAAGATTGTAACTATTGTAATTGTTACACTAAAACATACTTATTCGATAACGCATTTCATTAAATTGAGTTATCGGCGATCGATATTTATAGTAAATGTATTTACATATCTCAAAGCGATCATAGATTAAATGTAAAATGTCAAAAGTTACGACTATTGGAATATTTGAAAATTCTTAATGCTGCTTCAGCACTTTAGGTATTATTCATGAGAAGTGAATCTATACAATTATATAAATGAAAAATGAAATGAAATGAAAATGAAAATGAAAAATGAAAATTAAAATTTATTTATTCACATAGGTTAATTAAATTAACACTTATGAACGTCAAAGTTTACAAAATGTCAGCAAATTAACCTACAGCCAGTTCGCTGACGAAGTAGAGCCATGAGAAGAACTGGCAAGAAACTCAGGCCACTCTTTTTAATCGCCAGGTTATTACAATTTTTGTAAGTTACAATTTCAAGTAGCATGCAAAGTGACACAGGCAATACACTTAACTCTACATATAGGTAATAATTACAGCTTTCTATGTTGTAAAGAAAAAATAAAAAGTAAAAAGTAAAATGTGTGCTTTACAGGCTGCCTCAATTTGCATATTGCTACAAAAGGTAAAGGCAACATGTGAACTGTGGTAAATGTTTCTATGTAGGTATTATATAAACTGTTAATATTTGTTATAAGTATAAAGTAAGATGAACTTAATTTAATTTTAATATAAAGTGAAAGAGTTTGTTTAAACGCGCTAATTTCTGGAACTATCCGTCGGATTTGTTTGATAGCCCGGTTCTCGAGAAAAGTTATAAGTAACATCACGCTACTGGCGACGGGAGCAGAGCAGTAACCAAATATAGAGAAACGCGGGTGAAATCGCGTTTCAGGCAGCTATTAATTAATAAATGTACAAATAACACTTACCAAAACTACTTCATGCAGCATACTAGGCGGCGATCTGTTTATAACGCTGTGAACTGTCCGCATGAGCACTGAAAACCCTTCATTGTGGAACACAATGATCACAGAAGTGGTTGGCAACTCTTCCGGGTAGTGCCAATACTTGCACTCACTCAGACGAGTGTCGGGAATCGATCTGGTGGAGAAAATGATTGTAATAAATGTGTGGTAAATCGCCAGTCATCCAACCAAAGTAACTGATAAAGCTCGCAGAGTTGCTTGTTCGGGCATAAAGATTCTAGAGTGGTGACCACGAACCAGAAGGCGCAGCGTGGGCAGACCACTTACAAGGTGGACTAATGGTCTTGGTGGCGGGCAACTGAAGCACGTGGGCGGCATATCATTACAATGATGTAGTATAGGAGAAAGGAAAGGAAATCAAAGAAAACTAGTTAGTTGATCCGGACTCCCTATCTCCAGCAAGGTAGTAAAACCGATATTCGATTGTTGGAGCAATCCTAAGCATTCTCAGGTTTCTAACTACTCAGTCGTCACATCATAAATACGTCTATTATAATTATCAAGGCAAAGGAAAAGGACCGGAAGAGTAAAAAGAAAGTGGGTAAAACATTAAGTACCTAAGTAAGTATTGTTAGACAACTGGCAACAACGGGCATTACGGGTGTGGCTTGCCCGTATTTATTTCTGAAGAAGTTATTATTTTTTAACAACTCTCCAACAAGACTGCAATAACACATTTATCTGTCACAAAATTTAGCCATGCCCAAATACTCAAACACCGATTACCTAAGCAAAGGTTGAATGTATTTCTGTCGCTATAATGCATATTAAAACAGTAAAGCTAGCATGACTTTTAACCTTTAGTATTTGGAGGTCAGACTCTCAAAACGAAGTAGACGATAGCTTCTTCGCATATTATTATGACATTGGATTAAACATTGGATTTGTGGAACTAGTGATTGTAATGAATTACTTTACAATAATTCTAATCAGCTCATTGCAATAACCGCACTTTTACTAAGAATACAATATGATCACGCGACGATTTTACTGATAAAGGATGAGAACGTGCCCTTAGCATGTATAATATCACGCTATTGGCGACAGGAGCTGAGCAGTAACCAAAGATGTAACTTAACGCGGCGCAGGTGAAACCACGCTGTAGAAAACTAGTATTAAATAAAGTGAAATAATTTTAATTTTTACTCCCTATATAATAAGCTGGTCGTTTCTTTCTAATTGCAACAAATAACAGATTATATATATCTGACGATTAAAAAGAAAGGTCTTAATGTCGCTAAATCCTACATCTGTAAACAGATGCAAAAGTTGATCAATTCATTAACTCAATAAATACGAGATCTCAAAACTACAGAACCTATATTGGTAGACGACGTAAAGAAAGTTTTTGCAACAGGATCGAATTAATAACAGCAATATTTTCTCGATCTGATAAGTAAACGCGGGACTTTAATGCTGCAATTGTACACATTACTACTGCAGGCGGTGTTAAATTTCCTAAACAATCTTTAAAATTCGTAGGATTATTAGTAAATTAGTAGGTGCAGGATATAAGGGTTAAGAGAATTGAGCGCCAAATGAATCTAAACTTAGCTGCGACAACTGCCTTGAAGCAAAATGGCGATATTTTTATTAAATTTTCAAAATTTTAGATATACCTTCTAATTGCATTTGCAGCCTCTTTATAAAAACCAAAAAGTAAACACCGTCGCTTAGCTAATCGATTTAATAAACCAATTACAAGTTATATTTGGGTACCATCAGAATATCAACGCTGCGGACCTCTCAGGAGGTGCACAGCATAAAGTTGAGATGGCACCATTTCAGGCTGGCACACTAAAATACCTACATTAAGCTTATATTTATGTCAATTTGTAAACCTTGTGCCTGTCTTGAATAAATGTTTTTTCTTTTTTTCTTTCTTTCATTCAATATAATAAGCCGCATATATATTGGAATTAACCGCACGATTTCATATAATATATATAGTACTGATTATGAATCGGATGTAATTTACCATTGAAGTCGTATCAGACACGCACAAATCTAATCGGAAAGAAATGAATCACGTAAATGCAACAACAACAACGTTGGTTTTACATTGGCGCATTTACGTAAAGTAATATTATCTATACTAATATTATAAATGCGAAAGTAAACTCTGTCTGTAACGCATTCACGCCTAAACCACTGAACCAATTTTGATGAAATTTGGTATAAAGATAGATTAGACCTTTATGAGTTAAGTAATAAGGTACTTATAGTAGTAAATTTAAGTGCACATGTAAACAGTCCGTCAAAACATTTAAACAGTCCTTGCAGTATTTTTTTAATGTAGCCTATTAAAATTACTCCATTTTGTAAGTAGTCAGTGGGATCAGGAGTGGTGACTACCATCCCGAAATTCATTAACAGTTTTCTTTTGACGCTTTGTGTAACATTAGATTATTTCGGAACAGTTGGTAGTGCGCCAGGACGGTATACGAGAGGCGCAGTCCTGCTCTGTAGTTCAAATTTTTCACTTTTATTATTAATACTTTGTACGAAGCGAAGTTCATTCATCGTATCAGCCGAGAGACGTTCACTGTTTGAAATAGGCCTCTCCCAATTTTCGCGAGCCGCCCTCATTCCTCAATTAGCCGCCTCCCTTTACAGGTCGTCAGTCCACATTGTAAGGTTCATTAGTATTAAACATTAGTTTAACATACCTGTTCATGGCAATATCATTGGAGGCTGCAATATTCATGCCATACTCGCTCTCAGATTCGGCGATGTCGTTTGCTTTGTCCTGAGCCATGTGATATGCTAAACCTTGCTCACCAGGACCCTGAACTGTCTTTACATCTACAGGCTCAAAGTTGCCCAGTTCTGAAATAAAAGAAATATTATTGTAGTTTTACTTAATAGTCTATGCATTGAGCCCTTTTTTATATTAGCCTACCAAAGTGACTCCACTCTCTCTGATGGTAAGCAGTCAATGGAATCCAAGTTTTATTAAAGTTTAGGTGAAAATAAAAACATTTAAACAGATACAGGAAAACCCAGGTTCTAATAAAACTGTCTGGATAAAAGACAGAAGGGTAGTAAGGCAATGTGTGATGGAGTATTATTCATATATATGTATTAGTGCAAGTTATTTTATAATGCTCATTTTAATGTAATGCTAATTAAATATTGTGTTCTCTTCTTAGTCACCTTAGGATTATGCTAATTCGTAAGAAGGTTGAATAAAAATACCCATATATTAGGATTATATTCTACCACTTTGCCCCACTAAGTTGTCCTATTGGTGAGGCAAAACTTGGACAAAAAAAAGTAGTTGCACTATATTCCATAGTGTATTGGTTTAGTAGGACAAAGTGCAAGAAGTACCAAACATAGTATTCATAATTTGTTAATAATATCCATAAAGAGTTATTTTACTACCCATTTATAACTATCATTTAATATCAATAATTATAATAACCACTTTGTTAATCTCATTGTTTAAATAATTTATTGTTATATACGGTTTGCAACAAATATGTTATTTTTTATATACTGTAATCAGACCACATTTAAATAATGTTTGTGGTAAACTCAAATACCATAAAGACTATTTTTCCCTTGGAGTCCAGAGTCAATATTAATCTCATCAAAAAAGAATGCTCTGTAGTGATGCCCTAAAAAAGGAATGTGATTTTAATCATAAAAAACAAAATTAGTGAATAATAAATAACTATTTGTGGTATATAACAGATACTAGTAAAAATAAATAATTGGTATAGAAAAGAATTATTTATATTATTTTCAATTCTATTCTATTCCACATATTATTATTAGATTGGGTACAACATTCCATCAATAGCAACAGAATTATATGATCATATATTTTGCTTTCAGAAAAGATAAATTTTATTCCTAGTATTGTTTACAACATTAGGAATTTATTAATAAAAATATAAAAAATGGAGAATGAAAAATAGGTGTAAGTAAATGTATCAGAGATCCTAGGTTAATTTTAAAGTAATACAAATAACATATTATGTAAGTCTATGTCCAGCAGTGGACGCCTTTTGGTTGATATGATGATGATAAAATAACATATTGTCCATTACATACAACCTTCCAAAAACACTGACCAAGTTTGAGTCAGACTTGCGCACAAATGGTTTCATTCCATGATGTATAAAATAGCAAAAAAACATGTCTGTTGTATGGGAACCCCCTTAAATTTTTATTTTATTCTGTTTCTTATTATTTGTTGTTATAGCGGCAACATAAAAATACATCATCTGTGAAAATTTCAACTGCCTATCTTCATCAGATACAGCCTGGTGACAGATAAACGGCCACCGGTTTTAGTCATAGACTCCCGTTTTACCCTTTTGGTACAGAACTTTAAAAAGATGTGATGTCACATTAATGTTTTTACATGCCAGTTGTAATTTACCTACATAGATAGCTTCATATGAATAAATTCAGCAGACTGTATCAATAGCAACGAAAATAAATATTTGAATAAAGACTATTCCTATTGTTAGAGATAAAACAATAAAATTCACTTTTGTGTAACAATCACAATAGTTTACGCCACAGCAATGAATATAAGGCGACATAGCCAATTGTACACCTCACAAAACATATACATTGACGTAGGTAATAAAAACATAGCAAGGTCTACTAGACACGCCGGTTGAATAGGCCAGATAACTGTACTTACTAAAACCTACGTTTTTATGGAAATAAACCTCAGTTTGACTATGTAACTTTATTACCTGTCTTCAAAGTTGGGTACACATCCCGGTGGTTCTTATAATATACACCCTGGGCGTCAGGAATTAATGCATTGATAGTTTCGGCATCGACGTTCTCACTGGACCACTTATGCAAAGCGAACAATAGAACTAAAAGAATCGCGCACGCTCCTCCCATACGAATAATCCTCCCTCTCCTTACGTTAGTGATCCTCATTTTTAAAATTAACACTTGTACATAACAAAATTAATTTTAAACAAATTTTGAACGACGCGAAAAAATTATCGACGATCGACTAGCGAGTGACGTTAATATGACAACGTCAACACATCAACACATGCTGCGTTTCGGTTCTGTTTTGAATAAATTTGAGTTTATTAACGCTGTTTTTATTTATTTATTATTATTTATTTATTTAATTATTGCATCAACATCACTATCATTACAGGTTTTTTTCTTAACAATTGCGCTTGTTAGTTATAGCATGAAAATGACTGTAATTATATAGCTTGTTCACAAAACTATTGCACTGCGCCTAGGCACTAACTAAATTTTGTCAAAGCTAAACGTAATCGAAGAAAATAATTTTATGAGAAAATAAAGTCTTCTTGAAAGTAGCTTTTAAAATTGTTTCTGGATGAAAATAATCAAACAACACAAGACAACAACAGATTACTTACTAGTAGGTATCTACTTGATAATTATAATGATGACTGTTAATAATACTACATTTTGATTGAGTAGTTAGATGCTTAAATAAAATTTATAAGTCAGTCCTATGCTAGTAACAATGTTGAACTTATTAACTTTTCAACAATTAAAAATTAATTTTCTTACAAAACTCTTGAATTGTTGAAGTGTAAATCGAGCATAAATTTTTTTTGCGTTGATGAACGAAGAAAATTTGTAGTTGTTTGACACCTGTGTTTGACACTGACTTCTGACAAATCCGTTTGAACGTTTGAATGAATTTGAATTTAAAATTACTTGATTGTTTGATTTGTTTATTTGTTTGTATAGTTCTGGTTCAGGAGGTTGTTGGACTTATTCACGACGAAATACAAGCTTAGCTTTTTTTTGTTTGATTCAGTGCCAATCTAAAGATAAGGCTAATTCATTTTGTTTTGAAGATATTGTCAGCTCATACAGAGAGACAACTGCGAAATATGGATCGACGTAAGTATTCAATCTGTAATTTTTAATTGCGTTTATTTTGTTGCCCTACAGTCTATTCGAGTATTTAACTTTTAACTAATTTCCAAACTTCTCTCTGAAAGTGTATTATATTTCTTTATCATTAAAATTACAGAACCAGCGTTTACCGTAGAAAATTTCATAAATAACTGGAATGTAGAATTTCCTAACTATTCTCTGGAGCCAATGGACCTAAAGAAGCCACATGCAGTGATGGGCGCTCTGTTTCAAGTGTTTGATAAGCTTGGCATTGACAGAGATGCGGTTCTTAGCGTGAGTATGAACAAATACAATTTACGTTTATGTTTATCATTATCATCATATCAGCCAAAAGACATCAACTGCTGGACATAGGCCTCCCCCAATTTTTGTCATCTTGTCAGGCAGTCATGTAGCCAAGCAAACTAAGATATGGAGGGAGACTAATTACATTATTAATTAATTAGAGTTCCATCTATTGATTAAAAGAAGCTACAATATTCTAACATTACTTTAATTAGGAATTGACCTCTATGCCACTAACATAACATGTTAATAAGTTCATCAAACAATAAAATATAATTATAAAATATCATTATATCATTACCATAGTCAAGATTATTAATCTTCCATTGCACATACATTTACATCTTATATTACAAAATTTAAATGTCATATAATTATTAATGATTTGATTCGATTGATTGATTAGATTCACCTCTGTCCCTCACCATTGTTACACTGCCTTTCCATAACTATATAAAACAATCTATTTCTTTATTTTAAAGTAATGTTCCTCAAGAGGAAAAATGGAACTCTTATAGGATCATTTTGTTTACTGGTTTTTATATACAAAACATATATTTTCAGCCACCGCCACCTGAAATGCGCAACGAGAACATGGTGTATTATTGGGACTTGATACCAGTGATTAACATGATCCGCGTGATCAATCACTTGGTCTCTGTAAGCATAAGCATCATACACTTTTTACAACCTACTGCGAACACATCACAATCTATCTTACTTTTATTGTTTAACCTGATGGTGTTTCATAAAGAACGGTTACGGGAAATTGCACCATATGAAGAGGAATTGTTTGCAAAGACTGACGAGGTAATATTTTAATTAAGTATACTGTAAAGTGGGGTGAATAATATCCATTTATGATGTAAATTCTTTTATAAATTATTAGTTTTCCGCGGCGCAGTTTTATCCGCGTCTCTGCTTACTGCTCTGCTCCCGTCGCTAGTAGCGTGATGTTACTTAGCCTATAACCTTCCTCGAGAACTGTGCTTTATTACACAAAAATAATTTTTGAAATCCAAACAAAAACTCTTCCGCTTTATATCTATCTATCTATATCTATATTATTATATATATAAAAATGAATCCCTATTTCCCTTGGTCATGGCATCACGCGTGAACCTCTAGAGCAATTTCGCTAATTCTTTTTTTTGTTGTGTTTGTTATTGTCAGAAGAAGGTTCTTATGAAAGAAAACTAAGAAAACTGCTAAACCGATTTCGATGAAAATTGCTATTTAGATAGATTTGGTTTCGGGGCATACGCTACTTTTTATCCCGAAAATCGCTCTGTTTCCCGAGTTACATTAATTAAACACATAGCAATTTTGCCGCAGGGCGCAGCTAGTAATAGTATAGATTTCAAAAAACTGACAATTTATATACAATTCCTTAAATAAAATTCTTAAATATCATGTTCATCTCAATTTTCTAGAATAAAATACTAAAAAATTTACAATGACCATTTATTTCTATTTACCCTGTTTTACTAATACTGTATACTGCCACATCAATTACACTAATTTGTCTTTAATTTTTCAGGTGAAAGCATTGGAAGAGAAAAAGAATAGGTTGTTGGAAATGTTAAATGAACAAGCTGAAGAGAAGGGCAAGCGGGCAGAAAGATTAGACAAGGTAAGAAAATAATGTGTAAAATAGAATAGTTTTTATTTCTTAAGACGGTGGTGACACATATGAACGTCAAAATAACACTACCAAAATGACAAAAGAAAGGCATACCTAGAAGATATAATGTTATGGAAAATCAGCCTTTATCATTTAATTCTTTAGACTCACATTTGTACAACTTGTAACATATAGTTTTACTGTTGTTTGTTAATGAGGCAGCAAATTGCAAGTGATAAGATAGAATTAATAAATGCATCTAGACCCAAAGTAAGCATTATGTTATAGCTTGTGGTATGTATGGGTTTTAGAATGCGGATATAAAATACTGAAATGCTTTTTTTTATAAATACATACTTATTATACATAGAAACACCAAGACCAATGTAAATAGTCATGTTCATGCATTCAAACATTTGCACTGAGCGGACATCGAACCCGCGACCTCTGCATAGTTCACAGGATGGCTCTTATATCGAGCATATTAAAATGCACATTCCTTTATAGCTGGAACATGATATAAAACAATACGAAGAAGACTTAAAACACGAGAAAGAGGCGCGTGATGAAAAGGAACAAGAGTTGGAATCTATATTAAAAGAGAACAGACAGACAGAGATGATTCTAGAACAAAAGAAAGATCAGAGGGATGCGCTTATGGCTGAAGTTGCGAAGAAAAGAGCTTTGAGGTAATTAATCGGTTGATTTTTAACTTTAATTTCAGGGTACTAGAGTTCAAAGTATAATAAAAAAGGGCTTGAGTTTAATTCCTTACCAGAAGCTCACCTATTTTATTATCAATAAATTCTGAAAAATGACTAGCAAAATGAATAAATTCTTACCAAATTGTGTTTTAAAAATGATTGTAGAAATGTACCTAATTTCGTTTTTACATAGGTACATTATGCATTTTTCATATTCAGCAGTGGACGTTTGGCTGATATGAAATGCATTTTTTTGTGATACAATATGCCAAAAAAATATAAACGGCTTTAAATTTATTTTCAAAACAAATATTTTATATTATCGCTAAATAGATGTTACCAATATTTTATATTAGGACTTGCAATTTAGTCATCGAACAAGCTAACATGTAATTTATTTTTTATACCTACCAATTATAATATTGTGTCTACTAAACCCATGTTATTTGTTTATTGTATCTTCTTTCCAGAGTATATGACGCTGATGATGTCAAAGCTAAAGCCGAGAAAGCAGCTCAGAATGTTCAAGAAGCAGAAGAGAAACTCAACTCATTGAAAGCCACCCTTATGGATAGAGAGAACGATCTCAAAAACCTGCAGTCTATCAAACCTAATTTGGATTCTGCTAATAATTTACTGAATGAAATGAAAAATTTGTCCGATACTCTGGGGTAAGGCCAGTATTTAGAATAATTTAGATAGCTATCAATTTTTTTTATTAGATGCAACAACAGATTTTTTTTTATTTATTACCTGCAGTGGCTGACGTGCGAACAGCCCGCCTGATGGTAAGTGGTAACTGTCGCTTATGGACTTTGCAATACCAGGAGCTTCGAAGCCGGTGCCTACTGTGACATTAGAAATAATAAAAAAAATAATAATTTTATTTATTCATCTCCACAAATTTATATGTCTAGATAACTGTCTATACGTGTGTAAATGTCTTTAAACCTTATTTAAAGAAAGACATGTCATAGCACTGTCAACACTAAAGCTGGTATTTTGTTATATTGTTTAATTAACATATTCGCTTATTGTTACAGTGACTTTGAATCGGACAGTAAAGATGGTGAGCTACAAGTGTTGAATACTGAGCTGAGTGAGTTACAAGCTCAGTTAGCTGAGTTACAGGTAGCCAGGTATGTCTAAGCTTTAAATTTATATAAAAGCGTTAACATATGAGTCGCAATTTAGTGTCATATATTAGATTTTAAATTTTTATCATTCCATCGGGGCTTTATTTTAAAAATATTACTGATTGTCAAATTAAACTTTATAAATAATTACTTATTATAAAAAAGTGGTTAATTTTCAGGGCTGATGTAGCCAGTAAGAGGCTTGAAAGTCAAGCAAAGCGGCAACAAGAAACTACTGTGGCACACAGGTAATTGAAACTGAAATTAATTATGTATTTAGAGTCGTGATAGCCGAGTGGTTATAGCACTCGCTTTGTAATCGCAAGGTCGTGGGTTCGAAACCGGGCAAGTACCAAAGTGACTTTTTCAAATTCATATGACATATCATATGACGTAGTTTCTAAAGTTATTTTTAATAAAAAAAAGTCTGAAATTGCCAGTCCGCTTTGAGTAAGTGTGGCGATCAATGCTCATGTCTTCTATATACGAGAAGAGGCCTTAGTAGTTGTTGTTCGATTAGCGATTTCATTTCATCCATACTAATATTATAAATGCGAAATTAACTCTATCTGTGTTACGCTTTCTCGCCTAAACCACTGTACAGCTTTTGATGACATTTGGTATAGAGATAGACTCTTTTATCGCGAAAAATTGCTCAAAAGGGTTGAAATAAGGGATGAAAGTTTGTATGAAAAATCGTCAATACAATATATAGTTTCTCATGTATTATAAAATTTTATGCGATAATCGACATACACGCGGGCGGAGCCGCGGGCAACAGCTAGTACATTATATTAGGTTCCTTCTTTAAACAGCTCAGTTCGCGAGGCTGAAGACAAGGACACAAAGTTGCGCGAACGTTCTAAGAAAGCGCTGCAACGTACCGAAGAGATAAAGAACGTGACTGCTAAGTACGAGATTGAGAAAAGTCGCCGTTTAGAAGAACTGGCTGATATCAAGAGTACCTTCTGCGATCAGGTAATGATAGTAATAACTCTACACAACGCTATCTAGGACAAAGTAAGCATATTAAAGCTTGTGATATGGTTTCTAGAAATAGATATAAATACTAATTATATATACTAGCGCCCCACCACACTTCGCATCGGTACTAAAAGTTGTTGCCTTTTACTGTTATGTTGTGATTTTCTCAAGAAAGGTTTAGGAATATAATACACTAGCTTTGCGTGGCGTGGTTTCGCTAGTAGCGTGATGTCATATCGTCGTTGCGCCTGCAAAAGTCGATATGTGATTTTTTTACGTATTTTGGTTTGATGCCATTTTGACCCTTATTGACATTGGAATAAGGATCAAAATGGCATCAAAAACCAAAATACTTAAAAAATCACATAGCGACTTTTGCAGGCGCAACGACGATATAGCCTATAACCTCCCCCAAGAACTGGGCTACCAAACGCAAAAACTATTTAAATCCGACGGTAGTGCCAGAGATTAGCGCGTTCAAACAAACAAACTACCGCTTTATATAATAGTATCACGTATAGGAGCCGATCAGTAACGATAAGAGTAAATCTCTCGGGAAACGGACAATAACTTTTAGGACCGATGCGAAGCGAGGTGAGGTGCTAGTCTCAGATAAAAAAAAGAGGAGTCTCTGCACGCGGAAAAAGTGAAACTTTGTTATGTGTAAATGAAAATAGGAAGGGGTTGAAATTGATTTTTAGTGAACTCATATTGTTTCTTTAAGACAAACTTTACTAACATTGCTTACAATTTACAATTATCTTTCTCTCTCTTACTTTCTACCTTTGTGTATCTTTCTTTCTCTCTCCCTCTTGCGTTGAAATATTGGACGCTACTCGTTGCTACGCAACAGTGCTTTCATACCCTCTCCATGGTAACGTTAAACTTTTAACGCAACTTTGTTGGAAGTCGCATTAGAAGTTTCATCTTAATCTAAATAATACTGTTTGTTTCTGTTTTCAGTTGAAAACAATAGATGAAATGCTTTTAAAGAAAGCAGTGGAGACTGACAAAAAAGTCGAAGAGAAACTACGGAAGAGAAATATTTAAATGATTGTGTTTAATTATTATTAGTGTTTTAAATATTTTACAAGCAAATTAAATAAACAATAAATGTATGAGAAAATGTGAAATGAACCTTATTTTCACTTAGGGCAAGATTCACAGACCGCACTTTGACTTTACTTTGATGCAAAGATCTACTTTGTACCAAAAATATGTATCTTAGGCCCAGATTCACAATCGTGACTTTACTTTACAGCAAAGGCACCTTCCCAAAGTAAGCTTTGTATTGCCGAAGATTACTTTCAACTTCATATTCAAACATATTTTTGGTACAAAGTTTAGACTTTACTTTGTAAAGTCAAAGTGCGGTCTGTGAATCTTGCCCTTAAATAAGTACTGGTTTCACCCCCCTCGTCCTTTTCCTACACGGTCGGCAATGGCGTGCTTGTTTTTTTAACTATTTTAAACAATGCATAGAAACAACCACATAGTTGTATTCTATGAGCAATGAGATTTTAATTACCGTTTACCATAAGCGTTCCGTATGCTTCTTTGGCACCAAGTAGTATAAAATAATCTTTTTAATGTTGCAGTGTCCGTGATTTTTAACCGACTTCAAAAAAAGCGGAGATTTCTCATTTCGATCGTGTTTTTTTTTAATAATATCACTTCTTTTGTTTCGACGGCTTGTCACGTTTTTAAATTTATATTTTTCAGCCTAATAAGTCGCCCTAACCTGTGTCGTTATGGCCTCTACCTGTGTGTGTCGCAGGCATTCATAAGGTCCATGGCTAATTTCACTATTATAATAATAATAATAGCGATATTGTAAAAACATGCATAGTCAGAAACTTAGAACATGTACCTATTTAGTTAATCCCTTTTTGGGCAGTTGAAAAAGAAAGATACTAACCTCGTTCTTTGTACATACATTTGTCTTTCAGACAAAATAAAATAAAACACAATAATTTGATTATTATTGTTTTAATGCTTTATTTTGATTTTGATTATTCACTGTTAGTATTTATTTACACAGTTAGTATTTAACAGGAGCTAATATCGGGCAGAGGCTTGCCGTTGCAGTGGTTGCGCCATCCGTACCACGCCTGGAACTTGTGACGGTTGTATACCTTCTTAGCGCATTTGGACGCCTTCGTTATGTCATCTAACAGCAAATCTAGAAACAAACAAAATTTGTTCTTTCCAGGTTTGTCTTATACAATTTTTGTTATAATATATTGGCTAAGAGCAAGTTGGCGAACACCGTCTAAAACAAAAACAGTGCCTAAAAAATTGTGTGTAGGTAAATCTGCCCGTTCGCTAAATAGATAAAACTTCACATTTGCTGTCTTTTAAATCAAAATGTGAATGGTCTTCAATCTAGAATAAATATTTTAGACCAGGTCGAGATGATTCCCGTTGCTGTCAAGAGGCGATAATGAGAATGTCAATGACAGCATTAAATATCTGCAAGAAACCTAATGACAGACAATAATCAACTTGCCAAGCGTTGTGACTTCGCACGACTTCTTATGGCAAATTCGCTTTGAAAACCTATTTCAAACAATGGAAGTCTTTAAAGTGGAGAGTGGAGTCATTTTGGTAGGTTAATATAAAAAAAAAGTGATGGATCAAACTAACAGCTGGGTTTCGCTCATTATATACTTACCTACTTCCCTTTCCTTTTTTGTCACCTCCCTCATTCCCTTCACCTACCCCACTCCCTTCATACCACTTACCACTTACCATCAGATGCCCAGTTGGTTCGTCTGACACTGTAAATCAATAAAAAACAAACAATAACTAACCAGCACAAGTAACGTTGCAATCCTTGCCGGGAGTGGATGTTTTGCTACACCAGTACTTGTCATTAATCTGGAACAGGCCGTAGTCCCTTGAGCCGTTTTTGTTCACTGAGCCTAATTTGTCTGTTTTTCTCGCACTCTCATTCTCAACCAAACATACCCCTGTAAACAATCAGAGAAAATAGTGTTGATTACGTTTTTTTTTTTATATATATTAGCCTACCAAAGTGACTCCACCCCGCCTGATGGTAAGCAGTCAGTGGAATCTAGTAGTGGTGTCCACCATACCAAAAGCTATCGTCTTAAACTGCTGGTATGGTGGCCTCCACTATGGCGGCTGGGAATGGGGTTAGGGGAAGGGAATGAGGGAGGTGAGGAAAGAGGAAAGGGGGGAAATTGGGCCACCGGCACTCTCACTCACCGAACGAAACGCAGTAGTAGGGATACTACTACTCTTAAGTCGATCTTCTATGAGAGGGTAGTACTTCCCCGGTAGATCCGGCCCATTCATGCTGAAACCAGCGTGGATCTTAATACGTGATTAAACTTTGTTATTTCATCATCATCGTCATCACTGCTGGACATAGGCCTCCCTTAATATTCGCCCCCTTGGCCGGTTGTGAGACGACCTCATCATACAACCTCTTCTAGTTTGTGGATACGCCATAAACCTCCAACCAAAGGGAGGATCCTCCATGCTAGGTGATAGTCCTTGGCGGGCTTCTGCCCAACAGTTGCTAGTCGGAACTTGTACCAATATCACAATATAGCGCTCTGTTCGTGCGCGAAGTGTGCGCGGTTCGTGCGCACAAGGCGTCTACGCTATGGAAATTTTTTCATTGAGTGTTACATTGCATGTTGCATTTCGTAAGTGGCATAACGTGGTATGTTGCTAGATCGGTTATTGTTGTAAACCGTTGTGTTTGAATTTTTTATTAGATAGGTGTACGTCACATACCTAGGAAGATTAAACAAATTCCTTTTTGCAACGGTAGTTTTACGAAGCGAATAAGCTAATATAGCGGTTCACATTTATTGTTCTCATTAGTCATGATAATTTAGATACCTAAGTAAGTATGCGGTGTGAAGAATTTTTTTTAATTTTGTATATTAAAAAATTTGAAGATGGAGTTGGCAATAAAGCTTTAAATAATTAATGTATGATGTATAAAACTTCTATAAGTAAACGCTATTCTTGGTATTTAAAATAGTTTAAGCCATCATAGTATACTCACAGTATGCATAATAAGACTGTGCTATACCTATACTATCATTAAGTAAGAATGTTTCCTGCATATTAAATAGGCTTTACTGTGTCTAATATTCAACAGTGGACGTTTTTGGGCTGAAGTACTTAAGCAAAATATCTACATACCTAATAATTACCTACCTCATCATATTACATAAATAAAAGCCCGGAACCTGGTTATATGGGAACAAATTTGAGTGAATACCTAGTAAAACGGTAAATCCTATTTAGTCTTTATGTTAAAAAATTTAATATTTTAAAATTACTTACAATCTCTCATTTTATCCTCAGGGAATCCTTGGTTTCTTAATTCTCTCACCAACTCGCATCGCGAAAACTGTTTAGCCTCGCTTTGTAAGATAATCGCTGCGAGCGCGAACACGAAAATCACTAACTTCATACTGAACACGGATCGGACAAGTGTCAGTTGGTGAAGCTGGACTATTTGTGTTGCTTCAGTCTCCGAGTCGTATTTATATACTTAATATTAACTGGATACGCATATTATATAAGTAAATGTAGGTATTGCTGTGGGCTGGGGGAATTCTCTTTATCAAATGTTTACAGGTCACGAATAAAACAATAATAATTAATTAACTACTGTACGATTCTGGCACTGTGATTCTTGAACAATTAACCATTGTTTCATTAAATTTAAATTTGAATCAGTCTGGTTGATTTCTGAATTAAATGCTAATTGTGAAAAGCAGGTATTTAAGAGTGATTTGCGGCAAAATATTCGAGGCTCGATTTCTATGATAGACGAACTAAGTATATTAGAACAGTGACGTAGCTTGCTCCTGCACCTATACCTACTATTATAATATAGCGGTAGAGTTTGTTTGAACGCGCTAATCTCTAAACCTATCAGTCGGATTTGAATAATTCTTTTTGCGTATGATAGCCCAGTTCTTGAGGAAGGTTTTAGGCTATGTAACATCACGCTACTGGCGACGGGAGCAGAGCAGTAACCAAAGACGCGGGTAAAACCGCGCTGCGGAAAGCCAGTCTAGTTATTGATATAGCAGATACAGCGCTGCCGTGTCAGACCAATCTACGTTATCTTAAGATACATGAGTTACGCGTAACAAGTATTATTTGCATTTTTTTAACGTCCTTTATCCACCGAGCTTACAATTTTTTCAATATATTGTACCAATTATGAGTACGACACCATCACACAACTCACGTAACTATGATTTTACAGCATATAGTAATGGTAAATTGCTGTACATTAAGATACAGTGAAATGCGTGACGAGCTCCAAACACTGCAGCCAAATTATAACTCCGTTATCTATTAGATACATGACATAGCCGTGACAGGATCGCACAAGTTGATGCAAGTATCTTCCTGGCCGGCCGCTCGCACAGACGAATCCAACTACAAATAGTGAAAATGCCACAAATAATTCTTTTGAAAAAAGCGCCGAAGAACTAATACAGCAACTTAGTAGCGAAAACTATCAAACAAACATGATTACCGACGTAGCAATGAAACAGCTGCTCCAAAAAAAAGGGTAAGGGATTCGGTAAAAAAAACTTGAAATAGAGAAAAATATATACTTAAAACCACCATGCAGAAAAGAATGTCGTAAAAGATGTTACGAAAAATTCAGTCAAGAAGAAAGAGAAGAAATTTGGTCAAATTTTAGAGCGCTCGATAAGCAAGAACAAATAAATTTTATATCAAGACATGTAAAAAAGTCGAAGAAGTCAATAATAACCAAATAAAATTCAAGACGAAACAACACATTAACGTGGATACTCCGGAATACTATAAACACGCTTGGGTTTAAGAATGATCAAACTGTTGTAACTGTATTAAAAGCCAATTTTAAGCACAGATTTAAAAATGTCAACGAAGTACCAGCAGCTCCTGAACAGCGTGGTCGAGCTAGACCATAGAATTCCTTTCCTGAAGAATATAAGTAGAATGTTAAAGAGTATATAGAAAAGATTCGTCCAACAGTTTCACACTATAATTTGGCTCGTGCTCCAAACAGACGTAATTTACCATGTGGAGTATCTTTCATGGATTTCTATAAATCTTACATAGCTTTTTGTGATGAAACTGAAATATGAAAATGCTGCTGGGTATATTTTCATGGCATCATCAAACAAATGAATTTGTCCACGTCTCTTCCTAAACAAGACATTTGCACATTATGCCAAAATCATAACGAAAAACACAGTGAACCAGAGCACCAATGTGAGAGTTGTGATTGCCAGTTCTGTAATATGTACATAAGAAATCGTAATTTGTGAAGACAATATTTAGAAGCTGACATTAACCGCATTGATGTCACAGCATCTGCTGTGACATCAATGCGGTTAATAGCTTTTTGCATATCTATGCAAAAAGCTATATGTATGCCGAAATTGGAAACTAAGGACTATTATTTCTCACGTAAGTTGGTGTTACTTAATGAGACCTTTGTATCTGCAGGAAAAATGAGCCTGCTTTTTGTATGATATGGCATGAAGGAGAAAGCGGAAGTAAAGCCTACAATATCGCCTCGTCTTATGTTCATTTCATCCTTAACTATGCTAAGGATATTCAGGAAATCATAATTTATTGTGATAATTGCACAGCCCAAAACAAAAACCGCATATTATTTACTGCATTGATTCGTCTGATAAATTGCAAGGAATTAATTACCACCAAAATTATAAGATTTGTCTATCTGAAGCCTGGTCATACTTATAAGGCAGCTGATGCTGTTCATGCATGTATTACAAACAAGTTTGCAGAACAGAAAAATATGTATGAATTTAAGCATTATGTTAACACTATAAGAGCTTCACGTAAAAATATGGTCGTAGAAATAATGAATCATGATGATATGATTGTATTCAGTGATCAGTTGAAAAAGAATGGGTTCCCAAAAAATTACAATATTCAATCTCTTAAAGTGGTGGAGTTTCGAAAAGATACAACTCACAGGTTTGTGAAGAATGCATATGATGAGGGTGAGTTTAAAGAATTGGACGTATTCCTCAAAAATGTACTGAATGTGGACCAGTCAGAACACTTGAGTGAAGTACAGCGTGAAGCAAAAAGTAGGGGTATAAGCAAAGTAAAGAAAGAGGATTTGTTGAAAATACGCGATTCCCTGCCCACTGCCTTCCGCAAGATTTTTGAAGATTTGGAAGAAGGAGTCGTATTGGATTTAGACGAAGACATGGATATTTGAGAATATTATAATAGAACCCTTATTTTAGTTTCTACTTTTGAAGTTCCTTTGATTTAGAAAGAGTCTAATTTTCTTAGCAATTATGAAGACTGATTATATTTTAATAAAGCTTTAATACATATATACATAGGCCAATTTCAGTTAACTTATAAATAACCGAGTTTGGTATAATTAGCCGTAAAGGATTTGTCATAGCTAAGCCATGTATCATAACATACGGGACGTCGCGTAACAGGTAATGTATGGTAAGCTTGTCATGTCTATCTCTGTTATTGAGATTATTATAGTAAATATGAATATTATAAAAAAAAAATACTATATCCCGATATTCATCACTTTGAAATACGTGACATCATTAAAAGTTATCGTAGTTACTTGCATTGAATTTCTAGATAAACGTAAATATTTGAAAAATACTTTAGAACGCGATTTCTCAAAACTATGATTTTGAAGATAACGTAGATAGGTCTGACACGGCGGAGCGGTAGCTATGCCCATTAGAGAGGCTTTGCCCAAAATTTTAGGAAAAATACATAGAAATTACTAGGTTTGTATATGCAAAACTACTTGGCGAATTGTTTGTGATAGGTAGCATATTGCACCCGTCTTTCGTATTATGAACGACAATGTTAAAAAGTTTCATTTACAACAAAATCACAGACCGAATCTTAATCATGTTACCCTTTAGTCAAAAGTAATGTTAGATTTTTTGACTTCTTCAGTACCTAAGATACTGAGAATTTCTTGACAAAAATATTCCCGGAGACTGAAATTTTGCCCGGTAACATAGGTACTTACCTCCTGTTCCATGAGAACCAATGTATTTGATCAAGCGTATATATATGTAGATACTTACCTACATCCGTTGACCCTTTCGCAGAAATAGCGTAATATTATGCAATGTGGAGTTAAACATAAACTATAATATTATTTGCATCCCATATATTTCATAATATAAACATTAGATTTTTAAATAACTTAGGTAGGTATTTATAAGGAAATAATATTTTAATAATATTCTACTTCGTTCTAGAGGTCGAAGTAATGTTAGCTGTCATTACAGTGTTTAGTAACAAGTAATGAAATGAGAATGATAGCATACAAAATAAATATTACTTAGGTACTTGCGCTATTATCAGTATCACTAAGGAAGGAAGGTTAAATATTGATGTATTAAAAACGTTTATTTACTTACTATGTATTTTAATAACAATTTCACAAGTTTCTATTTTATTTGTGTAAGCACACCACACGTGAGCTTCAGCTCCCTCTTTTTTCATTTATGAAGCGGGTACCTAAGTTATTATTATCACTGCAGTGTTTTGTATAAAATTTATTCAAACAGATTTATATCATCATTTATTTATTTATTTATTTATATTTAAGGATCTCCAACAAAGGATGTACACAATTGTAACTTAAGAGTAAATAGGACACAAGCTTATTTTTTATTATTCCTTCAATTAGAGGAGACCACATCATGCAAATATTGGTAACAATTAATAATTAATGATTTTTAAATCCTGTTATGTAAATCTTAACAGCAAAAAGACTATACTTTTCGCCACCTTGACCAATCTTAGATTTCTACATGTCTATACTATTATATATAACGAAGAGTTTGTTTCTTTAAACGCGCTAATGTCTGGAATTACCAGTTGGATTTGAAAATGATTTTTGCGTATGATAGCCTAGTTCTTGAGGAACGATATAGGCTGTGGAACATCATCGCTACGGGCGACGGGAGCAGAGCAATAACCAAAGAAGCAGGTGAAACCGGTTTCCTGGATGGTTCCATCATCTCCTCAACTACAACCGGGACTAGTAGGTACAGTTGCGTCGTTGGTGTTGTTGGATGCAGTAGCATATTTAATCCTGATAGTGTGGTGTGTGGTGCCGTCTTTATCCTTTAAAGAAGGGGATAAAGAAGGAAAAGGAAAGAGCAAAAAATATGCGTAATAATATTTTATGTGCCTTTTTCATTTGGCGAGGAGGAAAACATGTAGTTATTTATTAGGTCGCCGAGTGCATCTATAAACAAAGAAGCGATGATACCGAGAAGGTAAAGGGAACTTCCCGCCGTCTGCCGCTTTATCTGTAGTCAATGACCTCACATAGTTCTATAAAAGTTCATACAAAAACATAAAATATACAACTGAATGTTGTCGTTTGTTAGCATATTTTTTGTTTAAGTGTTCTTTGAATGATACCATGATTATACTACCATGTTTATTTCTGAGTCTGGGTGTAGGTACTTTACATTCATTTTACGTTAGAAAATTCGCACCACAGGTGTTCTATAAAAGTAGCATGAATAATTTTATAGATATAAAAACTTGACTATTTTGTGTGTTTAACCCTTTCATGGACACTACTGTCTACTGCAGACTCAATAGAAGTTTATTGTCATCACGGCCCTATATGTTTACTGTCCCGGAAAGTGTTGGGTTTACTAGTCTGTTCAGCTTCTCTGTAAATTTTTTGATTGTGGTGGAGCACTTTGCAGAAATTATTTTGTTGCTATGTTGATGATAAGTCTATCTATAATATTATGCAGAAAAGAAAAGTTACGTGAACAGTTACACCCACTGGCTTCGATTACTAGTTTATTGCTTCCGTTCTTGATGACGATCTTAGATATCAGATATTTCTGGCGCTTGTAGGACTACTGACTTTAAAATTTACTATAAGGTAGACGGCTTTTATATTACTATCCTATTCTACTAATATTAGGTATAATTGCGAAAGTTTGTATGTATGTACCTATGCATGTGTGTTTGTCACCACTCGGCGCTTAAATGGCTGAACTGATTTTGATAAAAATTGGGGTATGACGGACATAGGCTTTTTATCCAGAAAATAGGTCTGGTTCCTGACAAAACACATTTTAAGCGTTGGCGAAGCCGTGGAGCTCAGCTAGTTAATAATAAAAAGTCCCAAGTGATAAAATATAATATATTATCTTATTGTTGAGCTGGTATATAGTTATCATTGCAGATGTCGACCAAATCTTCCCAGGCTTCAAACTCTAACTCCTGATAGATTTTCTGAGCGCATTTCGATGCTGCAGTTATGTCATCCGTCAGCAGAACTGAAAATAAGAAAAAGAATTTGTTACACAACTTGTATCTTTATCATCAAAGATGGCCACAGCTGGACATAGACCTTCTGAAGAATTTCCCTTTTGACTGGTTGTGAGTCACACCCATCCATCGGTTGACCGCCAACCATATCAGAGCGGCGGCGGTGGTCCACCTTGTAAAAGGTCTGTCTACGCTGTGTTTTCGGTTTCATGGTCAGTCCAGAATTTTCCTATTACAACTACCATTTTTTTATATTGCATTCCATTAATCTACTGCAGCTTGGCCTTGATAATTTCTGCATAATTTACAACCAAAACCAACAAGGATAATAATAATAATAATTCAGCAAAAACTATTTCCATAAATAAACACTTATTTTTAATTTGACTGGCCTGTTGGTCTAGTGGTTAGTGACCCTGACTGCTAAGCCGGAGGTCGTGGGTTTGATTCCCACCCAGGACAAACCTTTGTGTGATGAGCATTATTGTTTGTTCTGTGTCTGGGTGTAATTTATCTATAATATGTATGTATTTACAAAAAAAAAATGTATATAAGTAAGTAGTATATCAGTTGTTTAGTACCCATAACACAAGCAAATATAATTGCTTAATTTGGGGCTAGATGGCGCTGTGTGAATGTGAAAAAAAATGTCAGTTTAAAATTTATAATAATATTCTACCAAATTCACACAGCGCCATCTAACCTCAAATTAAGCAATTATATTTCTTTGTGATATGGGTATGTACTAAACAACTGATATACTACTAATATACATTTTTTTTGTAAATATATACATATATATAGATAAATTACACCCAGACACAACAAACAATCATGCACATCACACAAAGATTTATCCTGGGTGGGAATCGAACCCACGACCTCCGGCTTAGCAGTCACGGTCTCTAACCACTAGGCCAACAGGCCAGTCAAATAAGTAGGTACATACCAGCACAAGGAATATGACAACCCTTTCCTGGGTAGTAGTTAAGGTCATTGCACCATGTGTCATTAATCTGGAACAAACCGTATGTTTTGCTGCCGTAGTCGTTTATAAAAGTTATGTTCGTCGTCCTTTCACTTGCCATGTTCACTATACATACCCCTGTAAAATTAAATCAACTATAAAAGAATGCAGATTTAGTACGTAGTCAAGACAATTTCTGGTTTTTCTACGTCAAAATATAACGCGTCGCTAGGTGACAGCGAAAATTGTGTAAGAAAATTTAGTTCACAAAATAAATACTACATGCGCTGTTTATTTTTTTTTACATTTTACACAGTCACTAGTGATAGAATTGCAAAATAATTAAAGTTTTCTACATAAGGAAATGTTCTGAGCTTAAGAACAACGTACACTTCGCAATTGAATCTTGATCAAACCCTTGTTTAATTAATTCGTACGCCAATTCCCAGTTAGACTCAAAATGTTTAGTTTGAACGTGTACTAGAGTTAAAACAATCACTATTAAATATATCAGCATTTTTCAATTCACAGTTTTATAGAAACGAAGACCATTAAAACCTGAGTGTATTTTAAAAGGCCGTATTTAGATAAACTGTAATAACGTTAACAACTTGCGGCTCGACCAGTATTGACGGCTATTACTTAAGTAAAGGCATTTGTATAATAATGACAATTTATATTTAATTTTATTGTTCAATTACAATGCATGTTTTGAAATATCCTGTGAATCCTCCATTCGTTTTATAATTGTTCTCGATATGTATTCTGATTTACTTCAAAGATATTTATCTATTACCATTTCAACACAGTGGGTTTTTATCTTATCTATCCATTACTGGTGCAATAAAAGTTTTTATTTTTTAATAACATTGAAATCAATTGCATTGTCCTACATTAAATACAGCAGAAATGCAGAATAAACACAGAACCTTCAAATTATGTATTGTATTAAAGCAATTACTATTATTGACGAAATTGCAAAAGTACTACAAATTTGTGCCTTTCCTATATCATCGTTATATTCTACCGCTTTGACTTGAGAGAAGATAAAATTGTATTTCAAACAGTGATTTGTTCTCAAAAGGCACAGAAAGCGGTGGTAGTGTTTTTGTACAGCAACTAGTGGTCGCCAGCGGAGACTACCACAAACTGAAATTGCATTTTCGACAATAAAAATATTGGCGGCAATTTGCTTCAAACGTTAATAAAAGGTAAAGATTCTCAACAATTTACGAATGATGAGAAGATAGTTAGTTACACGAGACACGAGTAGTGTTTTAGAAAAAGTGCCTCTGTGGCGCAGTGGTCTTCCACTGCGCCACAGAGGCACAAGCGACTGCTGCGACACGAGGTTGTGGGTCCAATCCCCACACGGGATTAGTACCTAACTAATTAGATCAAATTAAACTAATTATCCCTGCTTTTAGCATGCTTTTAGGTACTTCACATGAGATTTACAAGGTGATTAGTGTACTTTGTGTCCGTTTGTATGTTTGTAAAGTACCCGCCACACGGACTTAATTTTAAAAAGAATTATCACCTTTATCGTAGTCTCCTTCATAATGTCCGCAAATTTTCACTGCTGTTTAACACATGTCTCTCTTAAATATTGGCTGGTTTGTTGAATGTTTGTATGTCACCGTCATTTGCGAAAGTTTGACCACCATCATCCGGTAGTACCTATAGTCTATTAGAATGGTGACTATCACTTTAGTCTTTTGCGTACATGCGAATCCGGGGCGAAACGCATAAATAATGCATAAAAATGTACATCATTATAAAATGAACAGAGAAAATGGAGTTCTTATCCAAAATTTTTATTAAAAAAATTTATTAAGGTTCGGTATAATTTTATTTCTTATTTATAAGAAATGAGTTCATCAAAGAGACTTGGAATTGAAATTAATAAGTACTTTCCAAGTCTCTTTTTTTAAATTGAAAATATTTTATGATATGTGGACGAAAAAAAGCCGACCTTTTACATCTAAGATTGAAAACCTAGCCAAGAAACGAATACGCAGGCATGAATGTGTTACCTAAAAGATCAAAACCTTATTTTTTGATAAGAACCGTCTGATATTTTCGATTTTCAATTCTCTAACAAAATGCGTAAGTACGCATAATACGAGTAGATACGTCGCTATGTCAGTATTCTATGAACTAACTGTCCACACTGTGGTTTCTCCCGCGTTAATATGGGTTACATATTTCATTGCTCCTCCTAGTTATATAGCCTTCCTCAAGCTATCAAACAGAAAATATTTTTTTTAGTACTAGAGGATAAGCGCGATCAAACAAAGTAACAAACTCTAGCCTTATAGGTATATTAGTATTGAATAGATTAGTCGGTACATCTGGGCAAGTTTCTACTACTTTAATCAAAAGTAGATGTTGCACAACAGCACCATAGCGACGTTAGCTAGTTCTTGAAAGTAATAACTACAATAATTTTCGTTACAAGATATATTTATTGAGAATATTAGTCTTGAGGGAGATATAGAGACCATGGCAGTAACATGATTACGGTACGCTTTAGTTCTACATAGAGGCTCTATTCCCCCGAGCAATTCTCCGTGTATTGCTTGTTGAGAGGCGTTCATAAATTAATTTCCAGGGATATAAAAGTTCTCCCACACCGCAAATACTCGCTGTAGTGTAATAATATAATTTTGGAGCATTAGGTTACAATACTGCCTCCCTGACTGACGAGCATTAGCTTGTAATGTAACATTCCAGATTCAAAATTTAATACATTGTATTATCAAGTTCCTGTAATAATGCTCGGTTTTCCTCCTTCAGTCTGATCTATAAAATTACATTACAGGCGAATGCTCACACTGAGGGAGCACCTTAATAAATATGCTCAAAAATACTAACAAAAGGATAGTGGTTGTTTTAAGAAGCAAAAACATGAGAGAGTTACTTACTTAATGTTTGCCGTCATTAATAAATTTACCTAATTAGTTTTATTTTAACAAAGACGTCTGATAGTAACTGGTTACATACTAAATATTTGCCAGTATTGAACCATATGTTTCTTCTTAGTCTGCAGCAAATCAGTCTTACTATTATCTAGGTAGGTATACTCACTGTCGGGGTCGCGGATGAATGCGCGAGCGTCTCCCGTGGCCCCGACACTCTGGCCGTCTGGAGGAACACCGTGGGTTTTAGTCGGTTTGCCGGCCGCTGTTTCATTGTGGCCGGAGAGTCCGACATAACCCCCGCCTCGCCCAGGCGGGTGCGTACTCGTAATGAGTTTCGCACGAAAAAAAAAAAAAACACACTTTACTAAAAAAAAAACTCCTAACAAATGTTCTCTTAAATATAAGTATTCAATACACTAACTTAGTATCTTCACACATACGCCTTTAATAACGCTCGAGCAAATTCACAAGAACATACAAAGTGGCCGTGTAATCTCGGGAGATTACACCCGGTTGAGCTATCGCCGTCGGCGTTGCCTGTTGATATGAGACGTTGGTAACAACGCTGTAGCAACTGTAAAGGTTTTATCAGCGTGCAGATTGAAATCTTCGGACTGTATGATTTTATTGTAGTTATTAGAATTAGAATGGTACCTAGAAAACTTTAGTGTTAATTTCACCAAAAAATGTTTATGGACATGTTTGGACATACTTAAATAACTAGTTATGCGATATAAATTTTTTATTTTTTTTATTGCCTACAGTGGCAGACGAGCCTGATCAGCTGATAATAAGTGGTAACTGTCGCTCATGGACGTCGCTTCTGCAACGCCAGCGGCTTCGCGAAGCCACTGCCTACCGTGATATTAATGCTCTGTTTAAACCGTTTGAAGAAGATATTTTTAGTAAATAATTTTCTTTATTTCATGAAAATAACACCACTAGAAGATAGTTTTCAAGCTGGGATGCTGAAAGAAAGAATATATAGATAGGTTAGCAACCAAGCTCAGGTGTCGCTAAGTTTTTTTTCATAATTTGTAAAAATCAGCGGCATTACGCAAAGTGCTCCTAAATAATATAAATGTAGAGAGAAATTCAATTTAGTGAAGGACGCGTGACATGTTATGTCATCCGCCAGGCTACAACTTTGAACCGTTATAGAATTTATGATATCGTTATAAACCAACAAGTGGAAGTTATTACCTACTACCTAAAACGAAAAATCTGTTTGCTGAAAACATTGATGTTTGTATTAATAGTAAGGGTAAGTATAGTTATAACAGACAGTAACTAGTAATCAGGCAGCTGTGCGGTAGAGATCCTTTTGTTCGCCGACAACCCGTGTACGAGTAGGGTTGTGCCTTCAGAGGTAACCAAAAAATCAAATATATTTTTAAGTTAGAATCCATAATAGATGGTTTAACATAGCTGTAATGCTATAACATCGATAGAATTAATGAAAATTAAAACATTTGAGCTTATTTTTAATTAGACAAAATTAGGTAAAGGATAAAAATCAAATCGGTTTACAATGCAATAAGCATTGTATATTGACAACATAATCCTTGAGCTCTTTAATAATAAAATTATCGGCACATTTTTTTACAAGATTAAAATTGAGACTAGCAGCAGAGATGACAGGACGTAATAAAGAAAACCAATTGCCAGCAATCAAAATTAAAAGAAAAAAGGAAAATTAAAATGGCGGCGTTGCGTCCCACGCATGCGCGTGGCATTGATGCGGCGGTGGAGTAGCGGGCAGTTGGCAGTTTGCCGTGTGCATTGCGTTGTGATGTCCGCGCTCGAATGGGAGGCGCGGGATGGGCGCGCGGCGAAGCGCGCGTTGCCGACGACTCGGATTTTGAAGCACTAAAAAGTCTTCTATCATCCGAAGTAGGCTGGACTTTGGAGTACGAGAAAGACGGTGTAAAGGTCTGGGCCGAGGATGCCGCTCACGGCGCTCTCCGAACTGTCAAGGTGTGTTGTTGTTCGCTTTGAAAACAAATAGAAAAGTATCTACTAGTTTTCTTTTGTTTTCAGTTGTTAGTAACTTACTTTTGTCGTAAGTATATTATAGCAGTTTTTCGAAGTTTTTAGTTTGTAGTTTTTTAAAATAATCTAATAGGAATTCCATAAGGTTATTATGGTCAATTATATTACATGTATATACCTACAAGTATATATAATAACAATTTATATACGTAAGTAAGCCTGAAAAATGTTTAATTTTCTTCTTTGCTAAAACTTTGAGATTTAGCAAATGTACTGTATTTTATAATTTGATTGAAATCAGGATTACGGTACTGTAACTTCGAATAAATTTTAGAATTAAAATCGTTTAATCAAGATCTCTCAAAATGGATGGAGATATTAAATACTTTCATCATTTTTGTCTGACCTCGAATAACTACGAGACTTAAATGAGGGGTAAAAATATACGGATAAGTTTATAACATATTTTAAACCTGCTCCAGAGATCTAATATTTTTGGGAGCAAACCTGACAAACCGTCCTTTCCTTAGACCACGCATTACATATTACAACGACTTTTTTTTTCTTTCCATCGTCGAAGTATTTTTGAAATATAAATTTTGCGGCTATTTGAATTCAAATTTACGCACGGCTTGCTCGCTTTTCTTGATTTAGGATCGTCCTGAAGTCATCTGCAGAAAAAATATTTTCGCTCCAGTTGCGTTTACTTAATTGTCAAAAACAAAATCATATTTTTTACGATGCTGCCTTTGATCGATATTAAATAGAACTGTAAAAAGAGACCATAAATCTAAGATGTATCTACTTACTATATTACAATTGGTTAAACATTATAAAAAATATCATTATTAGCTTTCGATAGAGCGTAATGGAAGAATAGAATATAGACAGCGGACTTCATTACCAGACGGGATAAACGTTAAGAAGATGATGATCACTATCAGAAGAACTGCTAGATTTATCAAATGTAAATTTTCTGTTGTCTTATTCGAATTGACTTAGGCGTTTGACGCACTGGTAGCTGTAGGTACTTCATATATGTACTTCATACTGATTTCAGTGCTAACGTTTACTTTAAACTTAACTGGTTTTGAGGATTGCTATAGGATTTTAGAGATAAATTAATGCTTATATTGCTTGCAAAGGCTAAATAGGAAGTTGCAGTTAAATACTACGGATAGTCATGGTGATAATCTTATTAATTAATACTAGTTTATTTACTTAACTACATAGAGTAATCTCTATGTTGGCTTTCCGTACCATATTGGACTAACAGAGAGTGCATCTGTTTGTGTATTCACTTGTTGAATTTAATTTATCCTGAATAATCCTAAAACTAATAATGAGACTAGCTGTTGTAGTCGAACTTCACTCCGGCTTCTTCTATAGACCAATCTTGATTGAGAACTTATCGCCCAAGACCAATTTATTAATGATTTATATACCAACATGCGACTACTGCTGTAAACAGACTTTGTAGTACTATGGTTTTCATTTTGAGGTCTTGGACTCCAGTTCTATATACGACTTGAGAATGGTGCTTATAAATTCTTCTATCAGTATCAGCACGAGATTAGAATTATTGTGCCTGGTACGAGTATATGGCATGTTGATTTCAGTTTTGTTCTATAAAATCTAAAATAACATATTTGGAAAATACCTATTAGACGAAGAAGATCGACGGAAAATTAAAGAAAGGCATCAGCAGTTAATTAATTGTAAATGAGGAACACGTATCCAATTGGCCTCTTTAGAAATCGATAGAAAAGGCCTATGTTCAGCATTGGAAATGGTTTCTTGTTGACATTCGTTACTAAGGGATTGTATGAAGCTACAACTTCAAGAAGTCATTATGAGATTAGAAGGTCGTATAAAATTTCATATTTTAAAATGCTTTAAGTAATTTTATCAATTACTGAAAAGAGAGGTACAGGGGAAAGTATATGTCTGAGCTTTGGTTTTGTTTATTCGACCATTAGTTTGCAGGTCGGATTTAATATTTATCAGCTTCCCGCTTGGGTTTTACAGTTAAAGAATCTTTATTTTTCATAAGAATTAGGTACTTAAATGTATCATTATATTCATTATACAGAAGTTGGGCTATACGCTGAAAAATAAAAATAAATTCGTACAAATTGTTCTTGATTTTAAAATAAAATGTATAATCTTTGCAGTAGCTGAATTGTTTGCTTATAAGGAACTAAAGGGTTTTAATTTAACCCCTGTTTTTCGATACTCGAGTGTCATATGTGGGATAAGAAAGTTTTTGGAATTAAAAACAGTGAATGAACTGTTTTATAAATCTTTGAAAGTGCTATAAACATTTTTGCGCTTAGCACAACTTAAACATTTCTGTCGTTAGTTTGTTAATAGTGCATCTTCCGACCATACAATAATATAATACTCTTTGTAGTGACTTAAAAAAGAAGTAAGTAGGTACGCACAGCAAACCCTTAAAAATTAACTCGGTATTCAAGCAGTCCCCTTTGACTTTGCAGACAACATTTGGAATCGTAAAAACAACCATTGCGCATAAAAAGTCCTGAAGAAAACCGTAAAAAGATGTAAAAGAAATTAAGTTGTATATTTAAGTAGTGTTTTGTTTTCTTTTGCAAACCATATTTTTATTAGGTAATATTGTAACTGGCGCTTTGCCTGGATGGATGTGAAAAAGTGCAGTTAATATGTACAAAAAAACCGGTGCAGTAGTAAGGAATGGCAAAGTTTTTATAGTTCGATTATTATATGATACCTATGTACCTAAAACTGTCTATCCTAAGGTCGGCTGGTACAGATATAGTATGTATATATGTAGATACATATCTACACGACGTGTTAGACTAAGTGCCACACACCAGGGAACTAATAATTTACGACCCACTAATGACTTTCAGTGGGTGTTCTAAGAGGCGATTAAAGGATTTTGTGAGGATCGGTGGCGAAAGTCACTTTTAGTAAATCACCTACCATCTGTTACATCGTTAATGTTCTATTAGAAATACAATTTGTCTTTGCCGGCGTTCTTCCGATAGTATAAGTTTTAGTCGTTTTTATTACATTAGTGTTATTAACATAATTATGTATAAAGAAATTTCAGGTTTTCTCTTTGGAAAGGATGGTTTAAAGAATAATATAATATAATAATATTTCAACACCTACACACAACGCCATCTAGACCCAAAGTAAGCCTATATACATAGCTTGTGTTGTAGGTTCTAGAATGCGGATATACATACTTAAATACTTTTTTTTTGTAAAAACATACATATAATAGAAACACCCAGACCAATGCAAATAGACATGTATATA
The DNA here is from genome assembly GCA_963082885.1 of Parascotia fuliginaria. Taxonomy (NCBI): domain Eukaryota; kingdom Metazoa; phylum Arthropoda; class Insecta; order Lepidoptera; family Erebidae; genus Parascotia; species Parascotia fuliginaria. Next base: position 17,353,547 of record OY720177.1, read on the forward strand.
CACACAAACATTTGCACTGAGCGGGAATCGAACCCGAGACCTCTGCGTGGTAGTCCATACACAGTACCACCGAACCTCGGAAGCAGTTAAGATATGTGTTACGCGTACATTTAAGTAAATATTAGGTATCTATGTGATACAAACCTACTGATAGACTGAAATTTCTGAACTCGAGCTGATATCGGGCAGTTGGCGATAGAATATTCCTATACTGAAGTCCAGAGTTCGCATCCGAAAGCTCGGTGCTCATTTACCAAAACTACTGTCTTTGTTAGGCGAAAGATTTAAAATTCTAAGATAAGCGTATTTATATTCTTTATTTTTCTAATTTTTAGGTAGTTAATTGTGGTCACTAATATTATAAATCTACTTACAATTTATTAAAATGTGTTAATTTAGCACCTTTCAAAACTACGAATCAGTTGCAAACAAATTATGTTGAATGTTAAAAAGTCTGACATATTGGAGCCTGGATTAGAATAAAATTCGTTATTTCTTGAAGGAACAGTAGTTATCATAAAATAATTTAAATGCAAAGGTTTTAAGAAATTGTGTACTGTATAAGTGTCCATTGTCTGCAGAGCTTTGTCTGGGAACTTTCGAGTACTTACGGTGTATTTTAGCTTAACTTTTCAGAATTAAATTACTTAGTGCAGCTGTAGTTCCTTGCATAATTAAATCTTTGACGACAGATGCATCTCTAAAACTGTGTTGTCATGTATTTCTTATATCTATACTATTATGTAAAGTCGAAGAGTTTGTTTGTTTGAACGCGCTAATCTCTGGAACTACCAGTCAGATTTAAGAATTCTCTTTGTGTATGATAGCACAGTTCTCGAGGAAGGTTATAGGCTATGTAAAATCACGCTACTGGCAACGGGCGCAGAGCAGTAAGCAAAGACGCGGGTGAAACCGCGCCTCGGGTAGTTAGTCTGTTAATATACCAAAAGTTACTAAAAGTTACTTATGAACTTCATTAACAAAGAGATGTCAGCCAATTTGCCTACGGCTTGTTCAGTGGTAGATAGCTATAGCAGCCTGATTGGCTCATTTTCTTTGAAATGTTAAACGTACTTGGGCTAAAACATCTTAATAATTTGATAGTTTTAAATAATTATAAATAGGCAGATACCGCAGAGGGCTTGTTGCTTTAAAATTTACATTATTTAAGAGAAAAGTTACTATTTAATATTAAAATAACAGTCAAAATTTTTACGAATGTGTTAAGGTAATTCAAAAGGAATTGATGTTGGGAACTCTAACAAGGGCCTTACCTACTCTTATTATTATAGAAAATTGATATATTTTTGTAGGTAAATATAACCTAAACTAAGGCGTGCCATAATAAGGGTAGCATCTAGGCTAACATATTTCAGAACGGTAGAAATAGGCATTAGACCTTATTCTGAATATAAAAGACACAAGCAAAGTGAAAATATAAATAGTCCACTATCATAGTTATAAAAATGAAAATTCACGATAAAAAGTAAGTGGTACTCAATTCTTATACGTGTTTCTCATAAAAGAGGATTGATTCAACACTGGCCACTCGTAAACCTTCCTCGATAGTGTTGAGGTTATCTTGGCACTATACAGCACAAAGTATACATTCTACACCTTAGTTTACGACATATTGCCACAATAGATACTTTATTACTTTTTCCCGCAAACATTTTGTGTTAAGTTTCATTGAATAGATAAAAAAATATTGTTGGTGCCTAGAGAAAATGATGTAACGCCATGGACGCGTTTTGGAAAATTTTATGTAGATGTGTAGAAGGCGTTTATCCTGTAGTTAAATCTCCTACGTTGTTTTTTATTCAGGATGTAGAATCATACACCGGACAGTGTAATGGGATGTGTATTGTAATGTATATTCCTAAAGGTGTAGTAGTAGTAGTAGTACGAGAGTAGGAGAGTAGAAAGAGCTATAATAAATAATATTTGAATTATTTATTCCTGTAATTCTATGGCACGATCTCGTAATTACTCTTTCGGCGTCGTTATGACACAGCGCTGCTTTGAACCTAGGCGCTAATATGTCACACCGTCATTGATAGTAATGTTAATAACTGTGCTCTTATTCGGTCATGGGTCCCTACTACACTACCCACGCTCTAAAAAGTTAAGCTGGTCAGCTTGACTTTAAGAGCGTGGTTAGTCAATATCAAATGATATTGACGACCGGTTCACTGATTTGGAAGATTGACCCCGTACTTTAACTGATTTGATCACGGTCGGCAAGTGGATTACGGGACAAGTACTTCATTATTCTTTTCAGTCGACACTTAACAAAACAAACAAATTCTTCCTTGCTTTACACTTCACATTTGACAAACGAATTGCCGGCTATGAGGTAAATATTATCTAAATATGAAAATTTCATTAACAGCTTTTCCATGTGATGATTTGACCGCCATTATTCGTTCGACTGACTGCGCTAAATTAATACGACTACTTAGTTGTATATGCTCGGATATTTTAGATGTATGCTCGGATATTAGTCTTGAGAAGTTACGTATAAAGCGCTGCGGGAGAGCCTAATGACATAATACATATATGTAGCGGTTATGTAGCGGCAGCATTCTCATATGCCAATCGTAAGAGCTAGGTGGATATGTGGTGAGCCTGTAGACCTAGACAAGTAGTTGTCTAATTTGTATAGGTTGCGGCGCAGCGTGCTAAGCTCGAGCGGATTGAGACCTCAGTTAACCCGGGCAAGGTCAAGTTTCAGGTGACAAACCAGTAGGTGCGATCCATAGGGTGCAGTGTTGTGTGTGTTCACTCCGCCTGACGTCACAATGACTGGCACAGTTGTGATAACGTCAGGCACCCTAGTAAGGTGTCTAGTAGGTACCTAGGACTGCACCCTCTTATAGCCTTAGATTTTTACGCACTAGGTACGCTAAATTAGTCCATAAATAAATTACTTCCAACTTATAAATCTGTGAAACTGATAAAAAGGTATCATATGCAAAAGTGTTACGATCTTTAGCTGATCTATAGCCACCATTTTCGATTACCGGTAAAATACGAACATAGCTAAAATTCTAAAAGAACTGACCAAGTAGGTTAGACAAAGCTATTGTGGTGGTGTTGGCTGTGAGCCAGATGCCTTTGTCATTACAGGGTTATGACCCGGCACAGGTAATAACACTCGGTTTTATATTACCTATCGAGTATAAAAGATCATGGTTGGGTATTAATTTTAATAACCATCATTTGATTTCAGTGTCTCTGGACGATTTTGATCCGATATTAGATTTCCATTGCTTTTATTTTGTTTAAAGACATTTCTCTGAGATGTGGACTGTGAGTTAACTAAGAGTGAGTAGTGGTATAATAATTACACTCGTTTATCAGTCATCTCTAAGGTAAGATAAGTTATCTTAGATTTTAAATGTTAATTTAAAATGTATGATAACTAATCCTGGGATTTGCAACCATGTTAGGTAATATATTTTTTAAACACACCTCTTTACTTATTCGGCGTAAAGTAGACGTACCTATTTTAGTCTAAACTGTCCAATAAACAAATCTCAAATATTCAATGTGTAGGCGATTCGACACGTAGGTCCAGAGATATTTTCCTTGTAAAGACGAAACCTTTTTCTTTTTCCTTATTCTAACATAAATTGCTTAGGGTAACACGTGACTCCAAGATGTGATGAAGGTTTTTTGACATTCCTTATTGTGTTTTGTCTTGCGCAGGTATTTTATAGGTGTATACGTGGTTTTTTTATGTAACATCAGTAATATGTGAATACGTGAGTACAGTTCGGCAATTTTTAACGCTTTTTTATAATCTAACTATATACATAAATTCAGACTCAGAGACCTTTTAATAAATAAAGAAAAGACGAATGCTTCTTTTACCTATTACTTAACATAATGCGTCTGTCTGTTTCGTTCTGCTTACCATCAGAGGGACGCTGTGGTTGTTTACCACGTAGTATTCAAGGCAATACGCTAATAAGTATAATTACCTACATTAGTATTGATTACAAGGCAATTAATATGGTTATCATTGACGAAGCTTATATACGCAGTCTAGTAGTACCTAGTTGCTGGCAGAGTTATAGTACCTACTTTCTGTAGAAATAAAAACATATGTAGAACGAAATATTATACATACATAGCATCACGTCTTTTCCCCCGAAGGGATATGCCTGCGGACATGTATATCCTCCGCATTTTGCCAACTATATTGTGTCCTATGTAACAGAAGTTTAGCCTATTGTCCTGTTTACTGCAATATTTAAGACTAAGAATACTGCTGAAGACTTTTGCGTCCGCAAACAAGTACCACCGGACCACCGAACAAGTCAAAATACCATAAATAAATAAAGTTAAAGACCAAAGTTATACAGGCGTATAATTTAGCTAGAAATACTTACTAGTGTCATGCAAATCGCGGGTCTGTTATATAATTCAAAGTGTTAAACAATAGTTCGGGGTCTCCGTTTTGCATTCATTGCGACGTGTGAGGACGCCAGATGGTTTATACGCAGTACGGCTGTTACGACCGTCATATCACCGAATCGTGTAACAAAAGTCTTGATATTTCACTATCGGAAAGGTTTATTGGAAAATACGTCATACATAAATAAATCATTTCAGATCTGGACATAAAAAAGGCGTGTAAAAGGCAGTATACGATTATTTTACATAGCTCTAGGGATCGTATTTGATAAAAATGCTGAAAGGAATAAGAGCTTGGTCATGATAGTTAACCTAATAACCTAACCTAACCTGATCTATATACTTAATACATTTAAACAAAATTTTAATTACAGTATTACAAAAGAATTTCACGAGATTGCACTTAAAAGTTCTTAACGAACCTGAAATTTTCTGAACCGCCAAATAAAGTAGATATTGTATGACCTACTGGAACATATTCGTACTATTTTGTACTAATGACGAGTGTAATTTAAAACCTTAGCCAACTTTTTCGTAATACGATTGAAATAAATTGCTCTGTTATACTTAAATATGCCAAGACAGTTTATCTGTTACATCTGTCTAAAATATTCCACGAGCAAAGTTCTTCAAGTAGTTCAACTGTGGAAGTAAGCCGTCTAAGTTTGCTCCGATTGCGTTGCTCATTTCAAGCAGCACCTGTTTTGAATGACACTATAATTAAGGTATTACTTATATTAGATTAAAAGACTTTTGACCGGCTTGTTTGCGTTGAGTAGTCGAATTTGTTTAATAGATATATAGGTACTTTATCTGTTACAAAATACACCCCTCATATGATTGCTAGTTCTATTATACTTTTAGAAGAAAATTCAATATGATACTAAAAATCAAGAAAAGTTGTAATTTTCAAGATATTAGGCATTTATTATTATCTAATAATTCATTACTAATTGCTATGATTATCTGAAATATTTTTCTTTTGTATGATTTCCCAGTAAAATAGAATAGAATCCTATAAGTTATTTCATATAAGCTAATAATATCTCAGTTGAAAAATCATATACTCGTAAGGGTACGAGAAAAATGTAATGTTGTAATATATTATGCTCTACATCAACAGGAAAGTAGCAACCTTTTGCGATTATGTTGTTGATTTCTTTGAAGAAACTTGCAAGGTGTAGGTATATTACTGTTAATGAGCAATTTATTGAACAGAACATCTGAGGGTGTAGAAAGATGTGGTATTATTCGGAAAGATGTTTACCATTTATCAAAATTGCAAGGTTTGCCTTAACCCACAATCTTTATGCATTATTATTACTTTATTTATACCGAACATACAGTATTATTATTATTTCTTAACTTTATGTTTAACGCCCATAGTTTACTTCTGTTTGCAACGGTAAGACGGTTTAGGAAGGCTTATCAGCCTTCAGAAGGTCCAAAGGTCATTGCTTGGTATTCGTACGGATTCTTATTATAGTACTTGACAGTATAATATTCTAACATCATCTGTCTATACTTACTCAAACATGCAGTATCTCTTGAACTAAAAATAAAAATTTTACGCAATTTCCCTTATTATATAAATTCAATGAGTCACACTGATATTAAGATAAATTTGCGGTAGCATTTACAGGCAAATGTTGTTGATTAAATGTTTGTTTTATTTGAATAAAAAGTGACTTAAAAAGGACCACACGTATTCAAATACCTATTGAAAACAGGGCAGTTCAAAGCCATAACGGGGTATTTATTAATACTCGTTAATCAAAGTCAAATTTTGTTTTGTTGGCCAAAAGGCAGATGTCCATGTGATTTAGCACTGTTTGTTTTTATCTCGGGTGTAAACTTCGACGCTGTTTTAACTCGGAATGTCTATTTTGTGAAGTCGAAATTTGTTTAAAGGTACATTATATACCTATAGGTGGGAGTTTTACCGTGGCATATTAAATAAAGCCATTTTCAGTTATTGTACTTAATAAAAAATGAAAACGGATTTATTTTATTTAATTCATTATATCATTTATCTCTATTTTTTAATATAACTTTTAATTAAGTAGGTACGATATACTACCGAGAAAATTCTAAACACTGTGGTACTCGTTCTTTTAGTATGTGGGTACCTACTTACCTGGCGAATAAGCATAATAAAAGGAAAAAAAAACAATCCTTACGGATTATGTCCGGAATATGGCGATAGATGCATACATACAGAATCTAATATAACAAAACGTGGCCGTGTGGGTGTCACACCTTTGTTTATGCGGAAAAACTGAGTCTAGTGCTATAAACGAGTAAAATATTGTACAAAAAATACGAAAATTTTCACGATTTTTTTATTTTGTGGTTTTGTTAGATTTTTTGTTATAGGTCCAAGGTTTATCGTATGCAAGTAAAGCTCGTAACTAAAGTGTTAATATATAAAATTTTGTGTGCGCCTGACTTCCTTAACATTCTCTGAAATCAACAAACCGACTGTTTCCTTCCGTCTTTGATTTAATGAAAAATCGAAGTTAATTGTAGCCGAAGTCAATCAATGGATTTTGTTCCACTGGATCGGCTTAGCCTATAATTTGATTTGGCGAAATTAAGGCTTTAGTCTCGGTTAATAGCGGTCAGAGAAAGGGAAACATCTTTGTTATCTTTCGATTTTTATTTCTTTTAATAGTTATTTTCTTTATTTTATGTATATATTTATAAATGGTAATTGACGTCACGGTCTACAGTTATGGTCTTCATGTCTTTAACAAGTATGTTTTAGGATCTATGACAGTCGCTACGGGCAATCGGAAGCCTATTAAATATTGGGGTTTGGTAATAAGGATTTGGAAGTGAAAATACTGCCACTTCATAGATAGATATCGTCGAAGGCTACTGATTTTGAAAGGCAATTCCAATTTAGTTAAAACGAGTAGAAAATCTTAAGATACTAAAGCCTAAAAGGGTCTGATGTTTTGTAGAGTACTACTGTAAAAGCCTTTTATACACGATTTTTATTTTCCTGGCTTACTAATAAACACTCGAAAAAGTTTTTAGTAGTTTTTTAAATTGTAGTACAACGGAGGGTTTTACTACACTTGAATGAAATGAAAATTACATTGTTTTTAAGTAGCCTTTTTATTCAAGTACATTTTGCACTGACTCGGCATTTTTTAGTCAGCAAACTTATGATTATTACAAATAAAATGTGTTTTGTAATTGCTCAATAACACTGCATTAATGGTTATGTTGTATATTAGTCTAATTACTAAACATACGCTGAAAAAAATATCATGAAGAAATTGATTTGCTTATCGAGAGATATTAAGGGTAATAGATATTTGATCCACCAAACGGCATTAGATTACCGTTTGTGAATTGAGATTTCAGCCCATATAGCTTTCTTATCAGAGGAATAAGGAAAAAGCTGTGTGTAGGTATCGATAGATTATATTTTTAGAAAACGTTTTATTTAATGTAACATATTTTAAACATTATTGATAGTTTTTTCTAAGCTGTAAACACAATAGACGGTTTTTAACCAATTTTAAAGGAAGAGGTTTCTCAATTCGACATTATAAACATTTTTTTAGTTTTTGGACTATACGTCAGCTAATAAATGTTGTGTATGAAAGTTCAAATAAATAAATAAGAACCTGCCGCACTGGGACACAAATGAAATTTTCACTTACTGTCACACACAGGCTCATAGTCTATTCATGAATATATTTTAGGAACTGGCTGAAGGTCACTCAATCAACAATGACGCGACTGGTTGAACAAAACCTATTCACACGGAAGCGATATTACTTAATATACACCTTCCCCTAACGTGTTTAATAATAGAGCTATGGCATTTCAAAATACGTCATAGCCACATAGAAAATATATTACGGATAGTATAAACTATAAAGTTTATGACTATGGGCCTCTTAAATAATGCTCAAATTCAAAAGAGATTTGGAAAGAGTATGCCTGAAGAGATCAAATTGGAAATGAGGAGATCCGGTAGAACAAAAATTATATAGCCCGGAGGAACAGGAAGTTGAAGTAACGTGATGGGGCACATCACAAATAACATAAATAGATAAATAAAATTCATTTAATTATTACATCCATATTAGATAAGTAGGTACATCATTAAAATTATGATTTTCAATTATAAATTATTAAATACAAAGAATTAAATACCTAACGGATGGGGTTAAAAACTCAAATCGAGATACGGATAGCGTGGGGTACATTACCCAGCAGTGCAAGATGAACAGACGATTTGTCAAAGGCGATGAAAAAACATGGAAACAGACTACTTCTTATCGGCCCTTTTGACAATCGATAAGAGAGGCCTATGTTCAGCAGTGGTGGATATCTTGATGATGGATGAGATGATGATGATAATAAAAAATCAATTGCCCATTTCACACTTAATGGAATCGGTTTTATAGTCTCCGGCTTTGAAATTTGATTTTACTGCTGACGTTATTTTAAAAATATTGATGTTTTCAACACTAGCGTAATTGCCATTGGTTATAATTTATTCAACTGTGTTCCAAAGTTACTTGATTTATGAGATCACTGCCATGGAAACCCTCTGGTACAACATATAGCAATACATCAATATTTTTTTATGAATTGTAGATTTACGTTGACAACGGTCTTGTCTGGTCTTTGCCACTTTTAAGGAAGTTGCAAGCTGTTCTATTCTTAACTTTATATTTCTTATTCTACTTCTATAGAGCTACAAGGAAAAAAAAAATTCCGTATTATGTTATGGATGTATCCTATTGCATTTATATAGCCGAAGCCGAAAGACGTCTATGCTGGACATGGGCGTAAAGTATACTGTCTTTACACGTTTAACTGTGTTATCCACATTTCATCATGTAAGAGAAACTTTAGGCATTGAATGTAATGTTCAATCGCTTCAATAAAGCATGGAGATGCAGTGCAAGTGTGGCGGTCTTATGATTCTAATATATTACGCTACCCGATTGATGATTATCGTAGTCTAAGATTGTTTGCGCTATTGCCTTAAAACATGTACTTACTTCTCTTTAAACTTGCAAACAATATCGCAAAATTATGATGACATTTAGACGATCCTTGAAATAAAAGATAACGAATGTATACTAACATACTTGTACAGTTTTAGTACGACTTATTAACTATGAAAGGTGCGATGAAGGCAAGAGGCATCCCAAATATTTTTATATTATTTTAACCCTACGTATACGGTGTGAGTCCGCACTCCGCAGAGTACAAAATATGAAGTTAATATAAATAATACAAAATATGTTCTTATATACTTTTTGACTATCTCTGTGGTACAGTGGCACTATGGACTGCCACGTACAGGTCTCGGGTTCGATCTCTGAGTCTGGTAATTTATATTGTTTTTATTTGTCTCAAACTTTAGACCATACTAATGTTCAGACGAGAAAATTATTAAAGTGACATATGAGGAGAGAAGTATACCAGCAGCTACCAATAAAATATAACTAAAATAACATAATATAGTTTAGCTATTAATGTAGCAGAAAAGGACGTAGATACAGGAAAACCAAAGCTAAATTTAACAAATTTATCACGTGATGGATAGTCGAGAGATAAAGTTTGTAGGAAAATTGCTATTTAAGAGATGGTCTGATCAATCAGAATCAGAAGCAAATGATATTGGGAATAGATGAGCTGTGAACAGAGACATTAGTAATTATCGAGTAAAAACACTTCACTAGCGACCCACCCCGCATCACTTCCTCATTTTCCGACATTAAAAAACGTTGAAATTCTCAGCTTTTCTCTTTCATAGTATGCACTAGCTGCCCGGCGGCACGGTTTCACCAGCGTCTTTGGTTACTGCTCGGCTTCCGTCGCCAGTAGCGTGATGTTACATAATCTATAACCTTCCTTAAGAACTAGACTATCATACGCAAAAAAGAAAATTCAAATCTGATCAGTAGTGCCAGAGTATAGCACGTTCAAACAAACAAACTCTTCTGTTTTACGTAATACATAGTATAAGTGAGTGAAATCTATATGAAAATCCGTTCTGTGGTTTAGAGGAAGATAACGTAGATAGGAAAACAGCGTCTTAGGTATTACGATATCCAAGTTTTTAATACTTACTTACTTCGAATTCTACGCTCTTACTTAATTTACAACTAATTTCTACACACCCTCTGACACACACTCACTCATCCTTTCACTTAACACATGCAGAGGACCACTACACTACACTACACTATTAGTTTTTTTTTTACATTATTTGCTTTTGTTTATAAAAACTTATCTATATTCACATAAAGTTTACTAACACCCAAACCGAGGAGTAGAGGCGCCGTATGCTGAAGCACAGGTTTCACACCTAGTTCGGCTGCGCAGGCAAATGATAGACACAATTTGTACATTGTTGAGCTTATATTTGTAAAATACCTACTTACCTTAAGTTAAAAATTGTTAATGTAAAAGTTTTTGAACCAATAAATTTATTATTATTATTATTATTAATATAACCATACTAATCTATTTTATTCTATTACTGTTACGAACGATAATATAATACCCAGCGCGCGTTTGATCGGTCAACTCGAATTCCAATTGAGGGTCAGAGAAGTTTCCACTTGGCTACTTTTAACAAACTACATGGAAATGCTTTTTAAACAAGGTTTTCCGCTACAGTGGTTCAGATAAATTAGTTTTAGACGAATATTGTTAAATAAATTCGTTGAAAAACTATTAGAATATAAAGAATTAAGCCAGGAAAAAATATATTGAAAAATTTAAAACAAATTCTGGGTTTAAAATTCAATGTATTTAAGCCGCCAGTTTAGTCGGCGCTAAGTATTTAAAGTAGAATTAAGTATTATTCACGTATTTTTATTATAAAATGGAAAATTGCATCACGTTTTTTCCCCGAAGTGTTAGTCTGTGTGTATATGTAGACTATATAGTCAATACGGCATTGACTGTGTAAATAAGAAAATAAGTATGTCTCATAAAAAAGGCTGTATTAAGTTATCAAATATAGTGAAAGAAGGCTTTTATACTTGCCATTTCAATTAAATGACTTCTAACTTTATTTTCCTTTGTTTTATATCTTCGTTTGTTTTTATTTTATTTTATTTATTTTTCCTTTTTTTTTTAATCGTCCAAACCAAGAATACTAAAGATTTTAAAATCTACAACATGCACCAGTGTCTCGCAAAGTTTTAAGATGTTCATACTAATTTTAATGTACAATGTAGATTGTTAACTTTGTAGAGAGAAAATAAATACATCCTATTATTTTTATTATAATGATTTACATATAATGCTTTACATTTAATATAGGTACCTAAACAAATTTGGTAATTTTAGAACCTAAGTTTTTACTAATTTAATAATCTACTAGCTGCACCCTGACTTCGCACGCGCTGAAATTAGTATGTGTTATATTAATGTAACTCGAAAACTAGACTGATTTTCCGGATAAAAAGTATCCTATGTCCATCTCTGGCACTGAATCTATGTACATTTCATTTCAATTTTCATTGAAATTGGTCTAGCCGTTTAGGCGCTAATAAACATGCATATACAGACAAACTTTCGCATTTATAATATTAATAAGATCTTTAGTTGATTAGCATATTAATTTTTTTTTTTATACAACTAACATAACTAACCATACAGCCTGCTTGATGTTAGCAGTTACCAAAGCCTAGCTATATAGTCCATAGCTTGCACCACCAGGGAGTATTATTCGCGCATTGCAGACACTGTATAAACTTTTAAACTACTTTTTTGAGGGCAAGTTGCAGTCTCTCGAAACTCAACTATTACTTAATCATTTTGGGTTTCTATAATTGAGTGCAGTGCAATGCGCGCTAGTGTGTAGACGTGCTTACATTGCACAGAGCGAATTATTTTATTAATTCACGTATTGCGCGGCTCTAGCCGCTGCGCGAATCCGCCGCTATGAGTTCACAACAACTCATAGCCAATGAGCTGTTGGCGTTTATACAGCAGGCCATCGACACTATGGACGAGGTCAGCATTATGCAGATCTGCAAGTCCAGTTTTACTGAAGATGAAGTTAGCAGTGGCAAGAGGCTGCTATTTGAAACCTTGGACAAGCTCGACGAAATGCCTTCGCGCCGAAGAGATGGCACCGAGAAGAGCGTTCAAGACATCATCACCTTGCTAAAGGTGACCGATCCGGACGACGTGCCTGCTTTCGTGGCGAAGGAGCTCCATAAGTTGCCTCCCGTCACGTTCGACCACGTTGACGTCACCAGGCTGCTTAAGGACATAACATCTCTAAAAGCGAGCCTGGCTGTAGTACAGTCGAAGCTGGAGGCGTCAGACACCACCATAAGTGAGTTACGTGCCGAAGTAGTGTTGCTACGCAGCGCTATTTCTACAAGTAGGTCACCTGACGCCTCAAACGTGAACACACGCCGCGGGGCACAGAACGCATCCATCGGCAGTTTTGAGTCGGCGAGTTCACCTACGTCACCGGTCGCCAAGAATGCATGCGTTGCATCGTGCTCCGCCGCCCGCGCCTTACCTACCGAGGCTACGACGCGTGTAGTAGGTACGTCGACCCCAAAACGTGCCTACTCTGCAATTGTCGCTGCAAACAATACTACTGTGTCACAACCATCACGGCAAGTAGTTATTGTAAAAGGGGGTAAGCAGAGTCGCTCTGTACCTAGCACGACTATAGGTGCAAAAAACACGAAGTGTGACGAGGAAAGTTTCATCAAGGTGGAAAAGAAGAAAAGGAAGCCTACTCGTCACAACCTGTGTGGTACAGGTCTGACAGAACCCAGCATGCTGCTACGTGCTGCAACACCAACGACGTAGCTGTATGTGTCTCGCTTACACCACTCTACGAAGGCCGAAGAGATCGTGGAGTACATCAAGGTGAAGACAAACCTGACCTTGAGGGTGGAGAAGTTGGAGGCGCGCCACAAAACCAATTTTACATCGTTCGTGGTGCAGGCTCCAACTCCACAGTTAGAGACCTTTCTCAAGGAGGAGTTCTGGCCGAAGGGTGTCTTATATCGCCGTTTCCGCGGCCGGCTACTTGACACCCCGCAGCGAAACACGACGCCGACCTCTCGTACACAATAGTTTTTAGTTTTAAATTTTACATAATATGTATTAGTTTATAGTTTTTATTGTGTTATTTATGTATTGAAATTTTATGGGCTCTAAATGCCTGAAATAAATGGTTATTATTATTATTATTATTATTATTATAATCTTGTATGATCAAAATATCACCATTCTTCATCTAAACTAAACTAAGTATAACCAAACATAACATTTGTCCTTGCTTTATCTAACTTATAGTACAAACGAGATTTATAATTATAATTATCCAGGCTTTTATAAAGTTGTTTTTGACAGTTATTCAATACCTAAGCTCAAAAAAATAAAAATAAATATACTTCGACATAATAAAACGAAATTAAAGCTCTTACAACGACAATGCGCTAAGAGATCCGTTTTATTTTAGCGAACTCATCGATTTGTAGCCGCCATTCTTTCGCCATACTTCGACATTAAATCGCTTCAACGGATTAACTTTGGCAGAGTTATAAAAGGATGCTATTAATTTATTATGAACAATAAACGAGAAGCATCATTTTGGTGGCAGTTTAATGTTGATCGGCTTTGGTGTAATAGAATGTTTATGCGAAACAAAACTAATTCGAACGAGTTTTAACATAAAAGTAATCGCTGTTATAGTTTTTGGTAACTTTCTGGTAAGCAACGGTTACAATTTGGTGCTGTGTAACAGTAGAGGTTTAAAGAGATTTTACTTATTTTTGCACAGTGACAGTGGTAGGCAGAGACTCTAGGCGTAGAGCCAATGTCTATCCACATTCTAGAACCCATATCACAAGCTATAACATGCTTGCTGTGCGTCTAAGTTGCGTTGTGTACCTGTTGTGTTTAAAAAAAGGTCTTCTTCAACTTCTTTCTGGCGCTCCAGAGGTTATTATGTACGATAAAAAATAAAGACTGTGGGTAGGTAACCTAATAATTAATGTGTGAATGTAAAGTAAAAGTAACACGTTTAAAAATAATAAAAAATTACCAAGTGAACCGTAGCTATGTGGACGTTATTTTTACTAATACAAGCGCAAAAGATTTCAAAACATTTCCTACACGAAGGATTACCATTATTTATGACCGATAATTTATTATTTAACACACATTATAAAGGAAGCTACCGTGTTTTAAACAGGTATGAAAGTATTTGTATGAAAGTGTGTAGCCTCTTTTCACAATGCTATTATATTTTATCTTGAGAACTTTCTATTATATACATTAAATTTTATTATACTTTCGTTTATTAGGCACGACTCCTACCTACGTCCGCGCGTAACTTGATTAGGTCGCCAACTGAAAATCAGCGTCAGGTGTATTATGTCACCCGGTTTTATGTTGAGTCGGCGACCCTTTCGGCTTATGCGTACAGGACAGCATTATACGCATTGTTTTTTTTTCTTCCTATGTATGTTTTGTATAAACTGTAGGTAATTTTTAAATTCATCTCCTGTGCCCCTGTGATGAATTAAATAAATTTTCTTTCAAAATTTTCTGTTTTTTCTTTTTAACTACCCGTCATATTCGAAAAGTTCTTTTTGAATTTAATAGCCTAATTCTTGTGGAAGTATATAGGCATATAACATAATTAACGCTACGGACCACGGGAGCGGAGCAGTAAACAAAAATGCAACTCACCGCGGGTGAAGTGAAACCGCGTTGCGGACAGCTAATCTATGCTATTATATAAAGCGAAAGAGTTTGTTTGTTTAAACGCGCTAACCTCCGGAACTGCCTGTTGGATTTGAATATTTCTTTTTGCGTATTATAGCACAGTTCTTGAGGAAGGTGTATGTAATCACGCTGCTGGCGTCGGGAGCAGAGCAGTTAGTAAAGTTGCGGGTGATATCGCGCCGCGGAAAGCCAGTTAGGTATATATGGCAGAATATCGAGTAATTAGAGTGCAATGCACCGTGCGGTTGACACTGACGCTGACGCGACAACCGTGGGTAAAGCTATTAAAGATAATTGTGTTTCAGTGCGGATAGAGAATTACTCGTATAATATCAAAATGGCATTGTGCCTGTTCATAACATGTCAATAGTTTAATGTAGAGTGAACGCTTTATAAGCTATTTTACAATAATATTAAATATGAATTGAAATTGCGTCTTAAGTGGCAAACAATAAAATTATTATTTGTGTTTATGTCGTGTAAGATTTAAAAAATAAATGTCTAGATAAAACTTAGGGAGACAATCCATTTGTAGAGCTTCTCAGTCTGGTCTTTCTAACTATGAGTTTATTATTTGTGTGTGAAGATTCTCGAGATACAAATTCTATAATGCAGTCCTTCTCAAAAAACCTTCTCAAAAATATCACACATGAGAAAAACATTGACAACCTCTAATAGCACAAAGAAACAAGTCCCTTAAGCAAGTTCATCTCGTTAGGGAACAAAGTAATAATACAAAGATAATAAAAGTTTACTTAACACTTAGTACCTCAACGTGCCCCAGCTGCGTCTATACAAATATCATACTATTTTAAAATTTCCTACATTTAAATGAACATTTCGCTGTATCTTTTCGCTGTATATTTTACTTTGTACGTTGTCTGCTTTGGTAAAGGTTTTTCTCTAAGAGCTCTTACACACAAGCGGTTGACAACGAAAAAGGAACTGCAATCATCAACGATGACAACCATTGACCGATACGTCAGCGACTGTAGCTTCGGCGTCGTCATTTGAAGTTGTGTTTTGTTATTCAAATCTGACGGTCAAAAAAATTTAAATACTTATCTGAAAGGCAGATCTACGAGAAATTAACTAATAAAATGTTAAATCTCATGTGAAGTACCTAAAAGCATGCTAAAAGGATGGATTATTAGTTTAATTTGATCTAATTAGTTACTAATTAGCTTAGCTTAGCAAGCCAATTTTTTATTTTATTGATGTAACAGGCGATTACTTAATTTTTCGTTGATCAGCATTTCAGAAACTGGGGGATAGTTTATTTTCTAGCCATCACATGGTTCAAAAAGTCAAGCCAGCTAATTGGATGTAGGCAAATTAACTGTCATTTTATTCAGGTTATTCGATGGAGAGTCAAGGACTACCGTTCGGTGTAACTACGACAACAGCCACTACACACGACGGCAATCATTACCACTGTTGCTGCCTCTCGTCTGTACCCCTTTACATTGTAGGTACATACATTATAAAGTAAAATGAAAACGTATTTTCAGTTTAGCTATTCTTTATGTTGAATGCCTGACGTGTAAGTAAGATTGTATGTATGTCACATACATAGAGCGGTTTATGTGTGAAGTATGTTTAGTAGAAGAGAAATAAACGGGATTTTGTGCTGATGTCATGTATTGTCATGTTTTGATTAGATCTAGGTTCTCTGAGAGAGACAATATTAAATTCATCTTTTTAAGCAGTTAGAATAAATATGCATTTTCAGGACACCTTACTTAGAAATACCGCATCTACATCTCGGTACGACAATAAAAAGATGACCAGATGTGTTGGATAAAACAAACAAAAGAATCGTCATTGGGTATAGACCGTATCGAATAACAGTCATAGGGAGAGCGCCGAGAGAGGCCTTTGTCTTCGGAGTAGGCAGCAGCAAGCTGAAAGCTAGCAATAACAGACAAAACAGGGAATTTAACAAGAATTCTTCCTTTATCCAGATTTTAAGATCGGAACACCACATGTTTCAGTAACAATATTAAGCTCTAAACATTCCGTAAAGTTTGAAACCGTGCAAACAGCGTACCCTCTATAAAGCAGAATACACAAGCTATGTTCCCACCGTGTATACTTAGCGCAATGATAATGTGCACATTATTGTTTTCGCTGTGGCAGCCTTGCGTGGCAGTTTTCATACCATTAGAATGTCTGCCTATATAAAGTTGTTTGGCAATGTAAATTTTTGTGTTAGAAAACAGTAAATATGTTTAAAGTCAGTTTTCTTTTGATTTTTGGGGGATAATAGATTGTTGAACTGTAGTTTGAAGTTAAGCAATATGAAAGATTTTTTGATATGAGGTAAATGGAAGACAATATCAAAAGCATAATCTGTTGCTTGCTGGTGGTTATTTTTTCTCAATTCTTCTTGGTTCTTATTTCACTTATTCATTAATAATTAATAGATTTATCCCTATAATCGGTGAGTACCAGCGCAGTCTGCCAAAATTTCTTTTGATATAAGCGTTAGGACTAAATACATTTGTCTACCTAGGTTTACAATTGGATATACTTCGAAATTTCGACAGTTCTTATGAATAAATCATGAAATTAGAATATATCTCATAATTATACTAAACGTCATTTAAGGTGTGTCTAAGGTGTCCCCAAATATAATTACTTGGAGGGTGCAATGTGCTATAAAATACAACAATTTGTCATAGATTGTGATCGGAAAATGGCGTCCATACATCACGCAAAGTTATGAGAATGTATAGTGTTTTATTTCCTGCGCGCGGAAGGAAAAAGGCGGGGCTGCCTGGTAGACGTACTTTTATTTTAATAACTTCCTTTATTATTAGTCGTGATGGTCTAAAGGTTAGTCAGTAGCCTCGTACGTTTTGTGTTTCCTAAGTTTACCTTCACTTAGGTATCATTGACAATTGTACAACCGTCGTTATAGGTATACGGGCGGCTAAAGAAAACACCGTGAGAATATCTGGTCTTGTAATAAAAACAAATTTGAAATCATTGAACAAATTCACCACACTTGTCTTGTTCTTGCTTTTTTCAGTATAAGTAGAAGAGGTCTTTATTCTGTGGTGTGTAACTGGCAGCTGCGAGAATTGTCGAGAATTTAAAAGAAGACACACGGCCTGTTTTTAGCTTGTATCTAATTTGCACTTTACACCGTTAACGTAAAGTTCCTTTATCTATGGACATACATTCGCTTGAGCCTCAGTTCAGAATTTTGTTTTCAACTACACTAGACACTATCACACTAATAGTTTTGCATTAGTCTCTGGTAGGAGTCCGCACGGTCATTATCCGATTCGATGGAACGATCTAATCAACTACTAACTGCAACATCACAGAATATTCGCATAATGCTGAAAATAGAGACGAAGGAGAATCGTAAGAATTGCCATGACTCAGAACGGAGAGGTAAGCGTCCACAATGATGACATGTTAACTCAGTAACCAATCTTATAATTTATTTAAGTAACATTGGTACGCCGACAATCCGATTACGGTAAATTGGAATTGCAAATTATACGGCGAGAATAGGGTTCATAATTTGTACGAAATTTGATGAATAACGAAAAGATTATATTAATTATTTCGCTGAAGTAAATCAATTTATTTTTCTTAATGGTTAAATTTAAACCAATCGTTCTGTAAAAATATTATATCAAAAAAGTATTTGAGCTCTTTTTGGCAATCAACATTGTAAATATTAACACCCCATTTTTCTCCCGTAGGAGTGAGATAGGGTGTTGACCATCGCTTTATCACAAAGAGAAATCATCTTAAATGTACAAAACGACAGCCAGCTGAAGGAAGCTATAAGCGAATGAGAAGATTCAATTTTAAGATTGTGCAATTTATTTGACTATTCTTCATTTGACTTTCTTTAAATATTTCATAATATATAAAATATTTCTGCCAGCTACTTTAGCTAGCTAGGATCCTCGGTACGGTATTAGATCCTCGGTGGTTTTAGTATGAATGGGCCGGTTCGATCGGGGAAGTCTATACTATTAGTAGGATTTAAGTGGATGGGAAACGGACAAAATAAAATCAAGTTATATACTGTAGGTACTATACCTAATCTATACACATGGTCTAATAACTTAATCACATAATTATTCTGCACTTACCAACATTCCGCATTTTGTTTAGGATTTGAAAAATACGGCGTTTTAAAATGTATTCAACACTGCATTCGTTTTAGATATTCAATATTTTAAAAGTCAACTTTGTTCGTTCAATTTCCGGGCAGACTACAAAGTGACATTGTGTTATTCTGTCCAGAAATTATAGCATTAAATCTCATTGTAGTTTTGTAAGTATTTGTGTCTATTGCATATAAATGAGTTGTTCACGAATGATACATACTCGTATTATAGGAATGGTTGTATTTTAGATTTTAGTGTTTACTGTTGTGTTTAATGTTTATGTTTACTTTTATTTTACTTTAATGAAGACTATTGTTTATTTGTATTCAAAACATTTAATTTGTAATATACTGTCCTCCTTCTGGGTGAACGTTTACCTAAATTCTTTCACAAACTTTTTGCTTGCGCCACCCAACCTAGTTCTCGTGGTGTGGGCCCAGACCAACTCCTGACGTTTTTCTGAGTCATCCGGGGTGTTCTTGCCCATATTATATACAATATTAAGCAGCATTTTCTTTTTTTTTTATATTAGCCCACCAAAGTGACTCCACCCTGCCTGATGGTAAGCAGTCAGTGGTGTGCGCCCAGACCCATTCCTGACGTTTTTCTGAGCCATCCGGGGTGTTCTTGCCCATATTATAATATACAATATTAAGCAGCATTTTCCTTTTTTTATATTAGACTACCCTGCCTGATGGTAAGCAGTCAGTGGAATCCAGAAGTGGTAGCCACCACACCAAAAGCCATCGCTTAAGCTGCTGCTACCTATTCCGCCATGGTGGCTTCTACCATGGCGGTGTGGGTAGGGGAAGGGAATGAGGGAGGTGAGGAAAGAGGAAAGTTACGTTGATCTTCTATGAGAGAGTATCTACTACCGTAAATGCATTACATAAATGCTCGTTACTGCATGACAAATTTAGTTTTACATATTTGTATAACAAATTACATTGACTATCTGTATGATAACGATAAGCGACGGCTTGAACCGGAGATACGGAGGCGTCTTGACGTGCCTAGAAAATGATTACCCATCCAAGGATTTATTTATATCCAGGCAAGCTTAAAGTCGCCCATATATCGATCGACGCAGCTGCTACTTTTAAGAAATTAACTTAGCATAAAATACATATTATCCACGTCTTCTTAAAGGTATTTTGTAAAATTGAGTTGATGATGTTTACCAACCACGTAAGTAAAATAGCTTGAATGGGTTGAAATAGGGGATGAATATTTGTATAAAAATGCAATAGGTACCGACATTCACACAGCTAGTGTTATATAAACACAGTCTTTAGTAAGAGTTTTCGGTGTTTTTAATTTATTGCAGGCCCGTACTCTCTTTGAACACTTACCTTTAATTATGAACCTGATTTACGAATAGTATTGAAGAGGCTCAAAATTTTTCTATGCAGTATTTTCGTCCAAATTGAAATAGCCTTACTAACTAACTTGTATAAAATACCTACTACCCACTAGTAACTTGTATAAATACCTCCATCCTGCAAAAGATAGGTACTGATTATTATATACTTAGGTAGTGATTTAAGTTCCTAAGTATAGATATATTAAAAAAACACAGATTTTTTAATTGAAATACAGTGTTTTTACTCAGTAAAGTAGATGAAGGCGTCCAACAGATTAATGTTCTATGCCATTTTATACGCCTCTAGCTCTTTCGTAATCTATGAGCGGAGATTACCACTTAATGTTGTTTCTCTTTTCAAGCACATTGCGCTTACGGAAGAATTTTAGATTTATTAGTCGTATGGTTCATGTAGAAAGAGTGAATTGAGTCCCATGGTTTGATATACGGGTATCCGACAGGAATAACTCGATAAAACTATGTGTAATAATAAAATTTAACAATAACTTATTAATATAATAAATTATTTTCACTAGTTAATTAGTTGGTAAGGCTCGCCCTAGACGGACATACATGGATCAAATAGGAGATGTTTTAAAATAATACCCATTTTAGAAGGCTTTAGTACATGGGTGATGGTTATTTATTTTATAGATATGGTTGGGAGATGCGTATGTCTAGTAGCACCGATGATTCGTTTCATTCACTCAGCGATCACAAGTTATAATTCTACGTTGCGTCGAGCCACCCGTACATTTTAAATGGCGGATAATTATTTAGCTGCCTGTGACGCAACCTTTTAAAACTTTGGTATAATATACTTTAAGTTAAAAGCAGTGTGGTTCAAGTTTGTTTATCAACTGTTATACGTGGGTGTTGGATTAATGTAGCTCTAGTTATGTTATAAGCTGAATTTCTTAAGGTTTAAATGAATGATGCATAGAGTGAGAACTTCTTCTACTCTATATTTAGGAATTTTACTGAAATTTGATTAGTCTTGTCCGAAGGCACATTTAGAGGTATATATATGTCGCATACGAAAATATATCCACTACGAGACATACTCGTACCTAATGCCTCTCCTAATGTATTTTAGAAAATAGAAAGTTATCGATTCATGTTTCTAAAATATGAACTCTGTACCTACTGCTGTAAATACTACTGTACTACTACTGAGGTAAATTTATTGGCTTAAACAAAGCGTTTCATTCGTACTACTGCGTTTCATTCGGTGAGTGAGAGCGCCGGAAGCCCAATTGCTCCCCTTTCCTCTATCCGCACCTCCTTCATCTCCCTCATTCCCTTCCCGTAACCCCATTCCTAGCCGCCATAGTGGAGGCCACCATACCAGCAGTTTAAGACGATGACTTTTGGTACGGTGGCCAGCACTTCTGGATACCACTGACTGCTTACCATCAGGCGGGGTGGAGTCACTTTGGTATGCTAATATAAAAATGTTATAAGTAGGTATAAATACTACTAAATTAACCACTTAAATTTCATAAGAAACATTTAACATATTATTTCACTGTGGGAAGTTCTTTCACATGTCATCTATTTAAGATTTAGGTAGGTAATCAAAAATAATTTATCTAAAATCGTTCGGTAACTAACTAGTTGTTTCCGCTAGAGTTATTAACTAAATAGGTCGTTTATAAACTTTAATTAGATAACGCTACATTTGCCAAATTACCCCTGAGCAGGGAGCGAAAAATCAATAAGCGTGTTTAAAATATGTGTCCTAATTTTTGTTATAGTTTTGGTGTTTATAGAGCTTAGTGCTCGTCAAATTTAATAGTTATTCTATATTTTTAAGTTTTCGTACGGAACCCTAGAATCACTTTGTTGTTTGTCTGCCTAGACCTTTGCTCAGTAACACTTAAAGGTATCAAGCTGAAATTTACATTGTATACTCTTGGCTGCAACTTCTCGAAACTGTGATGAATTGAAGTTCTAAGTGATCCCGTAAGGGTTCTGTTTTGCCTCTTGAAATACGAAACCCTAAAAAGGTAGGTACATTATTCGCAAGCAGCGTTGCTTGCATAGTCGCGCTTTCCACCTGCCTACCTTGGTGACTATGGCTAACCGCACCATCAGCTTTCTATGAAAAAGACTCTTACCTTTTCTGTCTAAGCCCATCATTAGTAGTACTATATGTACCACGGTGAACAAAAGTGAGGTCCAAGTATGTCAACCATGAATTAACGTGCCTGGTTTACACCGGTAACAGCGTTTAATATAAATGTACTAGCTTGCCTCGGCGTGGTTTAACCCGCTTCTTTGCTTACTGCTCTGCTCCCGTCACCAGTAGCATAATGTTACATAGCCTATAACCTTTCTCGAGAACTGGGCTATCATACGCAAAAACAATTTTTCAAATCCAACCGAAAGTTCCAAAGATTCCTATCCGTTTATATATCAAGAACTAGACTATCAAACGCAAAAAAAAGTATCGAATTCGACTGGCAGTACCAGAGATTAGCTCGCTCAAACAAACAAACAAACTCTTCCATTTCATGTAGTATAGATAAACTATAAGCAACGGTAACTTTGTTACTGGCA
Source organism: Parascotia fuliginaria (assembly GCA_963082885.1). Classification (NCBI taxonomy): domain Eukaryota; kingdom Metazoa; phylum Arthropoda; class Insecta; order Lepidoptera; family Erebidae; genus Parascotia; species Parascotia fuliginaria. Next base: position 17,376,791 of record OY720177.1, read on the forward strand.
CGAACAAGTGTTCAATGTTGAGTTCTGGTGCAGTTTGTATTATATGCTAACGTTTTGTACGTCGGCACTGCTACCGTGAGTTAACATCAGATATGTAGACTGGAAACTGAATGTAACCTGCTTGGGAACAAATTCTATCTAAAATAAATTTTATGTCGATAGTCAACAAAGATGTTTAGTTGCGAGATTATTTATTGGCATTTAGAGATTAATGCAGTAAATAGATTATTTTGTGCATTTATTGGTTCAAATAGTATTGAATATATAGATGCAAAATGTTCGTATGATTTTTACAGTATATAGAACTTGCATTCCGGCTTCTCTTGCTGTGGATTGCATGTGGATTGCACTTGACTCTTGGTGACTTGTCTATCGCAAACACCTTTTTTTAAAAGAAGTCTATGCCCTGCAAATATTACCAGGGTAATGATGGTGGTGATAATAAAAAAGTCCTGATACTTGTTTGCGTCATTAGTCGTAACAAAATTGACGAACAAAATTAATCATTGACAGCACATTCGTTCAGCACCAAATATAATTTGTACATATTTAAGTGAGTTACGAATCAATACTTTGATATTTTACTTATCTTTATTGAATGTCAGGTGACGTACGTAAGTAGGTACTTACCTATACCTGTACGTAGGTACCTAATATATACGACACGTACGACGTAAATTAATGATATCTTATGAATAGCAAATTGTATGTAATTCGTAACAAAAATATTGTATATTAGTATAGCCTGTTGCGAAAATTGTGATGGGCCGTTTTAACGATTTGCAATGAATAAGTTTTTCGTCAGAAGTTAGACCAATAAAAACTTTTTGATATTTTAGTAATCGACTTCAAAAAAAGAGGAGATTCCTCAATTCAACCGTATATATATATTTTTTAATAGTAAAGTAGTACTGTATTATTCTCACACTAGCTGTCCGCAGCCCGGTTTTACCCGCGATAATGTATGGTTCTTTTTTTTTTTTTTTTTCTCTTTATTTAAGGACTTTTGTTAAAAAACATGTCAGTCCTATAGTATCAAAAACATAACTATCTTCAAAATATAACTATAATTCTAATAAAAATAAACATAGAAGATTTTATAAAATAGTATATGAAACGTAGTTCACGCTTCACACGACCATTTCATAAACTCTTCTTGCTGCGTTAGAACTAGGTTCAGCTAATATACTATTAACTGATCCCAAGTTGTATGTATGTTTCTTAGTACTGTTCCGTGCGTACTAAGTACTCCTAGCGTGATGTTATTTATAGCCTCTGTCCTTCCTCAAGATTTAGGCTACCAAATACAACAATAATATTTCAAATCTGACTGATAATACCTACTAAATATTAGCGCGTTTTTAAACGTACAAACAAATAAACTTTTCAGCTTTTTATAATAGTATAAATTACCAAAAGGTATAACTATTGCTCACTATGGTGATTCAGGTTTTATGACGATGTTTTACTTCATCGCATAGCAGTACCTACTATCTAAAATAAATTAAGAAAGGACCTATATATGTACATCTACTTATCCAGATATGTAATTTCACTTTGGTACGTGACTGGTTTCAAACTCCCGACCTCGTGTTTTTATTAGTGCGTTTAACCATCTAACTTTAACATCTATTTTGTCTGAATTACATCAAATTACTTATTGTATAAAGCGTGTCCTGTAGCGACGTCTACTAATATGGCGCCCTCTTTGAATGCCAGAAGTTGTCAGTAGTAATCTACGAGCGTGTAAAGCCTCGAGTCAACAAGACAAACGTCACCATTGTTGTGGAATGAATAGCGATGTGCGAGAAAAGTCATGTCAAGTACTAATCAAACTGATATAGACTTTAACACAAAGCCATTCAGTTCAAATTAGCTTCACATTCACCGTGAAATGACTGAGCTTTACACGGCAGTCACGGCTTTAATCCTTGATAACAATAAGTCGGATATTATCTCATCACTGTGATAGCTTTAGGTATTTAACTTTGAATATGGTCTGTCTGTACAGATAGGTAAAAGTTTAATCCGTTTATCGTATTACACGGAAAGTCCGTATGTTAATCATAAGTCATATTTTAAATGCATCCTTACAGGCTGATGGCTAAGCTCAGTTGCTACACCCGATCGCTACGCTCGTTAGCTACGCTCGTCTTAGCTCGAGGTGCCTGAGAACGAATGGTCAAAGAGGCAGACTTAGTAAATCATGGCGTTTGAGAAAACCTATGGAATGCATGGGGATACCTTTAACCAAGAGTTAATAGAATAGATAAATTATGTATATTTAATTAGGCAAGTATGGAAGTTTTGAACGATTTGTGAGGTATTGTCCGTCCTGCGTCATCAACTCATCACGTAGTCATAGTTATTTATTCAAAAGCATTTAGTTTATATTTGAATTTTTACTAATAATTTTCAGTACCCATTAATTATGCATTTAAGTATAAATTATTTTAATAATATCATATTATTTTAATTAGCATCGAATATTCTTTATTGCAAACCAAATATTAACAAACAAATAACAGACAAGCACAACATTAGGTATGAGTAGTTACAATTAGCTATAATGTAATAACTATAATTGCATGTTGATAAATTAAATTTTATATTACGCCTATTAAGAATATGTTTTTTAGTACGACTACTAAATATTATAGTATCAATGGCATGTTTTAATAAGCAGTTACTTAATAAATAATATACCAAAATAACGGTAGTAGATCCTTGCTGGTTTCAGCATGAATAGGCCGAATCGACCGGGGAAGTACTACCCTCTCATAGAAGATCGACGTAAGAGTAGTAGTATCCATACTATTGCGTTTCGTTTGGTGAAAGAGAGCACCGGCGATTTATAAGATAATTAAAAAAAACACCAAATTTAAATAAAATATCACATGCATCTTGAGGTCAACGGACAACGGTCAGGCACGCGCACCAGCTACGCAAGTTAAGTCCACCTAATGTACCGAGAAATTCTTTTCCTTACCTTTGATTTCTTACCCACCTATGTTGAAAATAACCTATTATTTTGTCGGCAGGTGGTGGCGGAGTTCGAGGATGTGGAGCCAGACGCCCTGTACGATGTGTTACACGACCCGGAGTACCGGTCTGTGTGGGACACACACATGCTCGCCGCTGAAGACGCAGGCCATATCAACGTCAATAACGATGTTGGATACTATGCTAGTGAGTTACTATTCATTTTTATAGTTCTAGATCTTATAGATATTAACTTAGAGTTGATTGTTCCAAATACTATTTTATACGAATATACTACATTTCAATATGGACATCATGATCATCGCAGCCATAAAGCGTGCGCTGCTGAACATAATATAAACCTACTCTAGTTTTCATAGGGAATAATTGAAAGCAGCCTACAGGTGCTGTCCTGACATTGGAGAAATTAAATTAATTAAAAAAATATCCTACCTTTGAAATAGACATTTATCTTAAAATAAATATTTATTATTGAGTTCACGACAAGAATCACACTTGTAAATTACCTACACACGTAATAATAAAACTTTCGAATATCTTGCTTGACGAGAAGTGGTTACATCCCCCCTAATCTACCGTAACGTTAGATAGGTACGTATAATTATGTTAATTATCCACACTACAGTAAGAAAGTCGGAAAGCAGTCTTAAGTCTAACATTATGCCAGTCCAATTCTAAACAAAACATATATACAATACTGAATGGCTTCAAACGTAACAGCTGCAGAAGTGCAGATCAGATAAATCTTCGGAAAACAAGGCATGATTCTTTAATAATGATTTATGGAATACAAAAAGCACATAACTGTCAATACATTCTTAATATAGTTGTGTGTTAGAATTTCGTGCAGTTTTTATGAGAGCATCCATTTTAATGGACAAGATAAGTAAAATGTGATTAGCCAATTTTGAACTCTATGTCACTCCGCTTATGGTACACATTGCTGCAACGTTGTATTTATTTATGTCACTTTTTCACGAACTATATTATTCATTACACAACGTCCTTTGACTTTAAACCCAGCGGTCTGACATGTCACATGGGTCAAGTGGAAATCACTATCTGTAATCGACATTATGTTAGACCAAGCCCAAGATAGCGAGCAAAGAGTAATGGGTCACATTAACCTTTTTGTCATTTGCACTATTTCATGTTGACTGGTCGTTCTATAGACAGAGTATTACTAGGGTTACCACTAACTGACAGAAACGTAATGTGCACTAAAAATATTTTATTTATTTTGACAGGATGGACTAGATAGGCTATTTGCATAATTTTATTTATATTTTTATTGACGATAGTGGCTGACGAGCAAACAGGCCACGTGATGGTAAGTGGTAACTGTCGCTTATGGACGACTCGGAGTTTCTGGCATTGCTGGAGTAATGCTACGAACTCCGCAAAGGCGCTGCCTACCGTTAAGGGAGTGAAGTAGGTGAAGGGATTGAGGAAGATGAGGAAAAATAAAATAGGGGAAATTACCTACCAATGTGGCTTCAGTCTGCCTGATGGTAAGCAATCAGCGGAATGCAAAAGTAGTGGCCACCATACCAAAGGCCATTGTCTTAAACTGCTGCTAGTATGGTGGCCTCCTTCCGGCGGCTGAGAATGTGGTAGGTGAAAGGAATGAGACAGTTGAGGCAAGAGTAAAGTGGGGAAATTAAAACTCCGGCGCTCTCACTCACCGAACGAAACGCAATTGTATGGATACTACGACTTTTACGTAGATCTACGAGAGGGTAGTCCTTTTCCGGTCAATCCGGTTAATTTATGCTGAAACAAGCGAGGAACTACTACCGTAAACCATTATTACCATCTGTTTTTTCTTCTTTTATATGTAACTACCAGAATGATTTCATATTGCCTTATGGTAAGCAGTCAATGTGTTATAGCTGGTGAACACCATAATAAAAGCCACCGCAGCAACCTGCTGACATGATAACCTTATGGCAGCTAATACGCTTCATAAAATACCTGATATCAATAGTGGCAGAAAACACATGAAGGAAATATGAAGTACTGGATCATTTAGTTTATTTTTTAGATGCCAATGGTGCAACGCCAATAATATTACCAAATATAAGTATAATGATGATAAGACCCGCACAAAAGGAACTTTTAATCACAAAGGCAACATAGATTAGCCAATTTATCCAAATTAGGTACGATGTTCCTTATAATTATCGTTACAATCTCAAAGTAATTGAACAAACAGCAATTTTAATTCAAAATTAACTTTCAAACGCTTCAAAATTTTCAGAGGCTTGAACGAGTTTTAATCAGTGTTGCCAGCCCGATTAACAGTAACCACGTTTCGCCGTACTTATACACAATTATCTTGTAATAAATTGGCAATTAATAAAGTGGTCAGACCGCCTGCTGCCTCGCTAGATTAAGCTCTTGATTGATTTCAAATAGATTCCCTTGAGAAGTGGTACGTATCTATAATATCGCTTTTGTATTTTATGTACTTCTGCCGGGCATTGAAGATAATAAATGACCTACTGTAAGCTTCGTAGCCTACTTTATAAAACTGAAGAACTTTAGCTTAGAGAATCGACAAAAAATTTTTGATTTAAGGGGATATAAATACCTTAATATAAATTAATAATATAATCCGTCAAATCCTCAAATTGACACCGAGATTTCAGCATGTTATCACTACCAATAAAGAATAGCCTTGTGGCGTACAGAGACAGCAGCGGAGCCCTAAAAATGCATCGGCGCGTGCGCGCAGCACGCGAGCCAAGTCAATAATGATAGCAGAAGGAACGCGGCGACCACTTTTTAAATAGTGGCACTTTTTATACTGAACACAAACATTCACACTCACACTACAGTGCGCTACAGTGGTACCACGCGCGGACAGACGCGGAGTTATTTGAAGCGAAACGTGAAAAGTAAGCATATGATTGGATATTCGTATCAAGCAGACAACTGCAGCATAATAATGATTTTAGTTTGAGATTTTAATATGTATAACGTTCCTGATTGGTCAACAACCAAAATGCGCTCATGTAAATACCATACCTGTGTCAGACTACATTTGTATATATAAACCGTGCCATTTTTGTAAATAAACATTGTACAGTCGTCTCTCGAGTATTATTCAACACTACCTATTAAGTCTACGGTACGAAGGTGGAAACACTGGGCCGATCTAATAAGTAGCTCTACAGCACAGTACCAAGTACATCAGCTGATACAGTTCATAGGGAAAGTACCTCGGCCGTTGACCCTCTTCATCACTAGTACCTACAGTAAATTAGATGATACAGTATATTAGGAACAGTACCTACAGCTGTCAACCCAACAGCTGTCTTCATACCTACCTAGCATTCATGCCCCTAAAGCTTAGTATTTCTTTTAATGTTATCATAATGTTCCGAAAAATAAAATGAAACCCGTTACTAACCCGACATTCGTCCGACCCAGTGGAATAATAAAACAATTTAACCTTTTCTAAATCTTTTGGTTAGAGTCATGTCAAATAAACAGAAATTTACCTAACGCTGTCCTAATGCTTAGTAATATTTCAGTCCGATTTTATTTCATTTTGTAGCTTGCTGTCTTATTTTTGAACATAATACTGGCTTTGATCGCTGTATTTCATCGATACACAAGCAATTTGAATCGTAGTTTTCGCAAAGCATGAACATGAAAAATAAGAAGGGACCAGAGAGATTTTTAGGCAGCCCGGCTAGCAAAAATCTATCACTTTACAAAAGGCTGCAGTCTAACTGGCATTACCTAAATATTGTGTTCTTGCTGATAAGCTTCACAGTGCAAAGGAAAACACTGCATTTCTAGTAACAAATGGTAACATTTGTTTTTGTTGTTTTGTTTTGTTTTGTTCAGCTACAAGTTAATAAAGTATATTTTCTTTTTTATTTTATACCAACTTCTCCCAGCGCGGTTTCTCATCTACGGTTGCTGCTCTGTTCTCGTCGACAGTAGCGTAATCGACATTAATGTTACATAGCCTATATTCTGCCTCAAGAACGGGACTATGCCAGAGATTAGAGCGTTCAAACAACCAAACAAACTCTTCCTCTTTATAAAATATTAAAGATGTTGTTGTCAGCTACATGTGGACGCGCCAGGTTTATAGGCATCAGTATCATAGCAAATTCCTCATGGACCCCAGAAGTACAAGATATCCTACTACTTTCCAAAAAATAATTAACAATTGTTGACATAAAAAAACCATAAATAATTTAATCTGGCGTTAGATCAGATAAACATCAATAATTTTTGTACTAAAAAGATTTTATGAGTATTATAACGTTTGGGCGGGTGGTAAACTTACAAAAGGTTATTACCTGCTTTACTCTGTTTTACGACATTGATTAAAAGAATATTAAGCTCATATCTTAAGGTCAAAAAGCAATAATTTTAGGAAAATAGCTCTTGTTACTTACATTCTAAGATACAGTGTCTATCGATACTAAGAGTTAAATATCCTTTAGGATATTACCGTTACCGGGAGAGCGTACTTTACTGCTAATGATAATTTTTATCACAACTTAATGTTCTTAAAGATGCATCCATATTTCATGCAAAAACTGCGCACAGTGATTAATTGCAGATGCATCTGTTTGCCGTTCTCGAGCATGATATCGATATACGATCAACGTGCAACGTTATTACATCTATCGCCCGACCCTCGTTACTGCCGTAGTTTCCAGTTTAGAATATGGAACCACTTCATTTTTTCCTGTAAATATCTTAAAACGAATACGAGAATTCTAGGTTGGGCAACATCGTTACCTGCGTTCTAAATATTGCTTATTTATTAGTCACTAGCGGCCCGTCCCGGCTTCGCACGGGTGGACATTTTTGTAAACATTTTAATTCAGGCAATTTTTTCAATTTTCACTCCGTAAGAACCATCAGAACTTCAAGGAATATTATAAAAAAAGAATTGGCGAAATCGGTTCAGCTGCTCTCGAGATTTGCGCTTAGCAACACATTCAGCGAATCATTTTTATATTATAGATGGCATCAACAGTGGCTGATAAAAACCAAGATTCTGAAAATTTCCCAATTTCGTTCAGCGCTGAACGCTGTCAATAATAGACATATTTAAATATTGTAAAAGCGACTTAGCGCTGAACGATCCATTGTATAAAACTGGGGTTTTAAATAAAGATCGGTTTAAAGAAAGCCACTGTAAGGCAAACTCCTCTCTTTAGGAGACGCTTATGTTAGTGTTTAGCAGGACATCTGTTTTGACAGGCTGATGTTGTCATCAGCCTGAAGATGTCTGCCTGATTAATCAAAACTAATATACAAAAAGAAAAGATTTGATTTTTAGTGTGTTATGGATAAACTCAAAATCTATGTAACCAATTTAAAAATTCTTTGACATTATAGAAAGCTACAATATCAGCGAGTAACGTAGGGTATATTTTTTGTGGTATACCTACCCACGCGGGCGAAGCCGTTGGCAACAGTTAGTTATTTATAATTTGTTTTACTGTATCAAGTTATTCGCAAATGTTACTTGTATGCAGTTATAGATGTAAGTACTTAGGAGGTTTAATATGATCTTGTAATCGGATTACTGTGATGTACAGTAATTATACGAAGGGGTAATAATACCTTTTGGGCCGCACCACGTTAGACTTATTTTAGGGCAAAACCTCTTTCAAGTTTTATGTAACAAAGAAAAGTTATACTCGCCAATTTGCTTCGCAGTGGGTTCCTTTTTTAAATTACATTCAGTAACTCGAAGTTGAAAAGGAAATTTCAAAGTGAATTGTGGTTAGAGTGTTAATTAGGCATAGGTACATAGACATGTTTGTGGGTAGGTAGAATTTATGAGTTGTCATTGTGGTACAGTGACAAGCCATACAATTATTATTGATTCCTGTAACAAAACCTTGTTACAAGAATCAATAATACTTGTATATTTTGTTGTGAAGTTATGTTGAATATTTGTGCTTAATTAGTATCATGTTCTTTTTTAGTAAAGTTCTACCCGTATCGCTGGATTTTTGTTTTGTTTTAGTTTTGTAAGCCGTAGGTGCATATTTAAAGCTCCATTACACATTTTATTTTTTAAAGTAGCTTAACAATAAGTTCACTACAAGTTTAATTGTAAAATATTTTTCAGTAAATAAAAAGTTTATAAAACATAAAAATACAACGACGACTTACTTTTTAAGCCTGGCTTTGAATTCTCGTGGTTTGAAACTTGAACATTCTACAAAGTTGCCGCTTACGAAAAAAAAATATTTTTATTATGTGCAAAAAGGTTTATATACATGTATAGGTGTAATATTTCATTGGTGTGATTTACAGAAATAGATGGTTCAAGGGGCTTACGGCTTCATTGCTATCTTATTAAACAATGACATTATTGAAACAAGGGGCACTTGAAGCCTTTGACGTGGCACGTGACTGAAATTCAAATTCAGAACAAAAGCTGTGAAGCAATGAATCTTCGTTTATGGGTTATTCGAATTTTGTAATAGCTGCATTCTTTTTATTGTACGTTCATAAGTTCATGACACAAAATGAATAATGCGATGGATTGTTCTTTGGTGTTTTCCCTACCATACAAGTATATAAGACCTTAAGTTCGAAATTTAGTTAATTGTTGTAGTTACATGATGTTGTTGGATTTAAGTAATGTAATTTAATTGTAATTGGACAATACATAATACTGCCGTGGTATAACTAAAATGCCGTTAACTGCCAAAGTCGAGTTTGGCAAACTCGACTAAAATGCCGTTAACTGCCAAAGTCGAGTTTGGCAAACTCGACTTTGGCAGTTAACGGCATTTTAGTTATACCACGGCAGAATATGTTCTTATTAATATAATACTGCCTCTATCACTCTTAGGTTTGCTGTTAGAGAACTCAGTTCTGAGTTAAGCTCACCTTTGTATACATAAATTATATTTATATTTTATTCTAATGTATTTTCTATGTGTAATAAATGAATCCACGCGAAGTTACTACCTTTGGTATTTTTAACCGACTTCAAAAAGAAGGAGGTTATCATTTCGGTGTTTTTCGTCCAATGGTAGACATAACATCGATATTTGCAATATATTCTTGACAATTTATTTGTGTTCTACAGCTTTTGAAATATTGAATTATGTAATACCGCTAGAATTCCTATGAAAAAGATAAAAATATTAGTGCTCAGTGTTGAATACCAAGTACCAAGTCATACTTCACGGTATAGGGTTGATAATAAAAGTAATTTAATAAGAACTTTATGAGATGCCTTTACATAATGTCAATTTGAATATTATGCTGATCGCTTCCTTTGTATATATTACAGAAAATGTTCATTCAGTTGATGTCATTTGGGTAGAGAAAAAAAGGGAGAAATTATTCATACACCTGCTTTCCGCGGCGCGGTTTCAACCGCGCGTAAAATATGGTTTGTTTTATCGCTCGGGAATCAGACACTATCCACATACCGATTTTCGGTTTAGCCGTTTAGGCGCTGAGAGGTAACAAACACACACACACACACACACACACACACACACACACACACACACACACACACATACACACATACAAACTTTCGTTTTCGTTTTGTCTACGCGCATAAAAGTGTGCTATATTACATAAAATAGCATAAGAGAGATCAATTTTTTTAATATTTACTAACTTAAAGACATTTTCAGAACATTTCAAGACATTATTATTGAGCGTCTTTGTAAAAGTAAAATATTTTTATAATAACTTCTATTGAAAGAAAAGAAAAAAAATTATAAACAATTATATAATAAAAAAAAATAAACGCAAAAGTACAATAAAAACAAAAATATAAAACTGACAAAACAAAGTAACATAAAATGGACTTGCACACAAGTTTGCATGCAGATGTCCGTCACGTCCACACAAAAATCTGGCTATCGCTCAGCATATTGCGCTGATTTTGAGCAACAGTCTTTTATAAAAAACTGACGTCAGGCATACTAAAAATAATATAAAAGTAATTATATTTATAGCAAAATGTTAGATACGAGTATATCTCAAATATCTGTGTTTGTGTGCATCATAGTTATATTCTGTCAGGTCTAAGATCCAGAAATACGAATGGATATCAGACAATTTCTGTTGCAATTATTAAAATTTTCAATAGGTGCCTGTTAGCAAATATCTGCAAACAACAGAACTGCGGTCTACCACTAATTAAAATTGACTGTCGTAGTGTATTTGTTGGTAATTTACAAACCTATATGATATGAGTATCATTTTTTATTCTGTACCTTTATCTGTATTAATTGATAAATAAAAGCTGAAACCGCTTGAAAAACTTTTATGTGATCACTCTGAACTAATAAGAGGTATAATTTGGTTTATCATATCGCCCCATTATTAACCCACTGCAGGGAAAGACCTCTTTCCATACAGAGAAGGTATGAGCATTAAATTATTAATTATTCATTAATTTGGTTTAGTGAAATATTTCTTTCTTTATTCATGACAGACGAATAATAGTTAATATAAATAGGCACCTTATTTATTACTACCAAATTTCACTAGCCAAAAAGCAAATTCAACGCAAAAACAGCTTCCGATAAAATGTATCTTTCATTATATTAAAAAGCTTAGGTGAAATTTATCAAGGAATTTTGATAAAATGAGACAGCTATCACCAGTAATGACTTTCTACTGAATTCATAACACGTGGGTACTCATATATATAATACACTAAAGTATCTCAAAGATGGTAGAGTTATATGGACTCAGTAAACAGCCTTTAATGTTCTGAAATGTGTGTGCCCTGTTGCTTTGAAAGTCGTGTTTGGAGATTGGAATGTTCCATCTACATGCAGGCCTCTTGTTGCATAATAGTGTGTGAATATATTCTGTTGCTTTGTGAAAATTATTCGCTACATATGTTCAGGTTAGAATAGTAGAGTAAGAGCATAATCTATACTATTATATAAAGCGAAAGAGTTTGTTTGTTTGAACGCGCTAATCTCTAGAAGTACCAGTCGGATTTGAAAAATTATTTTTGCGTATGATAGCCCAGTTCTTGAGGATGGCTAGGTAACAGCACGCTACAGGTGACGGGAGCAGAGCAGTAAGCAAAGACGCGGGTGCAATTGCGCCGCGGCAACTCGTATCTATACATATAATAAAAATGTAACCGATCGCTGTCTGTACATGGAAGATATATGAGAAAAAAAATTATTGGGGCCTTTATCAACGCAAATAGAACCCAAAACAATGATTGTTACAATTTTTGTCTGTTTGTCTGTTAGTCTGTTTGTCTGTTTGTCTGTTTGTCTGTGCGTTTGTTCACGCTAATCTCAGAAACGGCTTATCCGATTTAGATATGGTTTTCACTAATACATTGTGGTAAGCTTCACTTAACATTTAGTGTTTGTTTCATGTCAATCGGTTCATGAATAAAAAAGTTATGCCAATTTAAAGAATCACGTCGAACATTTGTTAATTTACTACGAAATCGGATAGAAACAGAGACTTTAACAGGTTACGGAATTAGCTGATAGCGTTTTTATTTTTCGGATTCCGCTCATTCTAAACAATCTTCCGTTTAGTTTTAAATGAGTCCAGTTTCCAGTGAGCCTATGTTTCGCGATGACAATTAATAAAGCCCAAGGTCAGACACAACTAAAAGTTGTGGGCGTGGATCTAAGTATTAGCTGTTTTTCGCACGGTCAGCTTTATGTGGCTCATCACGTGTTAGCATTCCTAGCAGCCTGTATGCTTTGATCCCCGATGGCTATACGTCTAATCCATACATCCATACACCCATACATATTATATAAGGCTTTGTCCTGACTGACTGACTGACTAACAGACAACGCACAGCCTAAACTGCTGGTCGTAGCGACTTGAAATTTTGAGGGTGTGTTTGTCTAAATGTCTACAGGTTGTACTAAAAAAGGGTTTTTTAAAATTTAATTCCTAAGTGTGTGAAAAGGGATGAAATCGATTATATGAATCTTCTTCATTTTTTAACTTACAGTTTTGAAATTTTATTTTGGAATACTTCTATTTAAATAAAAAATATCCTTATAATTTTATTTTAACAGGGGTGGATTTAGAGGGGTGAAATTAGGGATGAAATATTCTATACAAAGATCTTTAGCTTCTGAAGCTAGCGACTCGAAATTTCCAGGGAGGGGGAGGGAGGGAAAGAAGGGAGGAAAAGGAGGAACTGAGGAGAAGGAGGAAGGGAGGGGAAAGTGAGAGGGAAGTGATGGGGAAGTGAGAGGAAAGTGATGAGGAAGTGAGGGGGAAGTGAAGAGGAAGTGTGGGGGAAATGCGGGAGAAGTGAAAGGAAAGTCAGGGAGAAGTCAGAGGGAAGTAAGGGGAAAGCCAGGGAGAAGTGAGGGAGAAGTGAGGGGAAAGTGAGGGGAAGTGAGAGGAAAGTGACGGAGAAGTAACGGGGAAGTGAGGGGAAGTGAGGGGGAAGTGAGAGGGAAGTGAAGGGGAAGTGAGGGAGAGTGAGGAGGAGATAAAAAATAGTATGAAAAACAGTATTTAAACAATATAAAAATGTCTATTGGAAAAAAACGACATTCATGCGAGCGAAGCCCAAAAGGTCACTCACTCACTTATCACGAAATCTCAGAAACAACAAGTGCTAGGAATCTCAAACTTTGCATTGTCATTCCTATTAGAATATAGGTGCTCACTTAGACGGAATTTTGCGAAATTCATCCCCTAAGGGGGTATAAAGGGGTGGCAAAGTTTGTATGAAACTTCTATAGTTTTTATAGTAGGATTACCAAATTACTAGAAAATACTCTTTTTTAATATTTAGAAACCACCCTTATTAAATGGGCAAATAAGAGTCGCAAGTTTGTGTGAAAGTGGTTTGTCAGTTTTAGCGGTAGCGGGTTTAAACTGGATTCGCCATAGAGACGGATAATACTGATACAATGTACGATTGCCATAAAATCAGGCACGCAATATTCTCATAGAGGCACCCATCTGAATTTTCACGCGAACGAAGTCGCGGGCAACAGCTAGTAATATATATAAATTAAGTCGCAAGTAATTTTTATTACTGTTATTATTTACACGTATTTTCATTAATCGTTTCTATTACTAGATCTTAGGTTCATTATATATTTTTCCATACCGTAATGTTACGAATTACGATAATTTTACTATGTATACTAAAAGGTATCTATTGGGTAATCATTTTATGATCGGCTATACACAGCTTTCTTTTTAAATGTTAACTTGAACCAAGAGTAAGTGAAACACTTAATTTAAAAAAAAAAACTGGAATATAGGTAAATGTAACATTGCTTAACCCTGCCACCAACCCTCCTGTAAAATTTGCATATTGCCTAATTGAGAACAAATGCCTTCTTCATTTCACTCGTTTAATTTACATATTGTACCTACACACAATTTCATGTGAAATAATTTACGTTTTCAATTAATATGAAAATTAGAGTGTATACAAATAATAATTGTCATACTCGTTATACAAAATGCGTTGTAAAAGGATAATGTGTTTATACGCGAGAACCCGCCATTCTATTTTAAATATTTATTTATCTATAAATATAAAATATAATATAATAATATAATATTTCAACAACTACACACAACGCCATCTAGACCCAAAGTAAGCATATTATATGCTTGTGTTATGGGTTCTAGAATGCGGATACTAAATATTTTTTTTTTTTTTTTGTAAATACATACATATTATACATAGAAACACCCAGACCAATGCAAATAGACATGTTCATGCACACAAATATTCGCACTGAGCGGGAATCGAACCCGCGACCTCTGCGTGGCAGTTCATACATAGTACCACCGAACCACAGAGGCAAATAGTAGGTATATAAGGAAGTCGCTGGAAAGCGTTTGTCTGTTTGTTTTAAATTGCTAATTTTTAACCTCGTTTTTGTACGTTTTCAAGAAAGGTTTAGGTATATAATATATTAATCTATTATCTATAAAAGCTGGGCAATAGTAATATTGAACCAAGCCGAGAAACCACTACTTTTGATACCTATGAGAAGCGATGAAGGGCATGAAGCATTTTCTCTATTACATTAGCACTAATTAAATTAAAGAAATTTTTAACGTCTAGAATTTCTTGTTAAACTTTTTATCACATTCTTATTTTACAACAAAAGCATTATTTTTTATCCTTCTTACAATCGCTGGCATCAGCACCACTTAATAATCCTTTTTTAATTAGAACTTTTTCAACGATGTTCTGAACAAAAAGAACGATCGTCTAAGAGCGGTGCGCACCCGATTTACCCGATTAGAACCCGTGAAAATACAGTCCGGAGTAATCGTAGAACTATTTATGTTAGTTTACGCACTTCATCCGATACTGTCATCCGATTTCTTTCAGTCATTCGTAAATCTCCATAAATTTTTGCTAGATATCTATTTTCACGAGTTCGGATTGAACGTTGTGTGAAACCGCTCTAATACTCTCATCTATTTCTCGTCTCGTCTTATCTCAATAACAAATTATGAAGTGGAGCGATGTACAACTTTCCTTAGCTCCAACTTATGGCATTTCATTTCCCTGGTGTTCAAAACTTTGGACGCAATTATTTCTTTCGTCATAAGAAATATTAATTGGATTATTTGCGTGTTTTGGGTATTAAAGTTGTGATGGGAATTAAATATTAAGCAACTACTGGCACCCGTCAACTTAATATTTTACGCGGTAATAAGACCAGTATATTATGAGGATCTTGTGTCAACGAATATAACGGTTATAGTGTTTTTACGGTGATGTGATGTCACGTGATGTGAATAATTGACATAGAAAACCTTATAATCTATCATGGCGTAAACTATTTTGTTTAATAATTTCAAAGACGCCTTTACACATGACATGGGAACTTCCTAGAAGGTATGGACTATCTGCAGTGCTCATCTTTTAACGATCCGATCGCATACAAGCTTCTCGATATTGACGATAATATCGCTTCAGTTAATGAGTAGAAGTGTTAAGCGGTATATCACGATGTGTAAATGTAGGATACATGTACCAAATCTTTAAAGTAATACGAATGTGTGCGTTCCCATCGAGGGACCAAGTGGTACAGATGAACTTAATTTCGAAATTAAAATTTCATTTTACTTCTTCAATTAAACATAAGAATCCTTTTAAATTCATGTTATATGTTATATAAAATTCAACCCTTAAGTGAGTAAAAAGGGATGAAAACGATTGTATGCAACTTCTTTGTTTTTTAATTAAGAGTTTTGAAAATTTGTTTTCGGGCACTTCTATCAAAATAAAAATACTCTCATCAATGTTTTTGACAGGGGTGGCTTTAGAAGAGTGAAATGAGGGATGAAACATTGTATAAAAAATCTTTGTTTTTGAAGTTATAGTTGTGCAAATTAGTATTGGTATATTCAAAATGTTGTTTTTAATATTTTTCATAGGGTGGGATGAAATATTAAATAGACAGTAGCGACTGGCCTGTTGGTCTAGTGGTTAGTGACCCTGACTGCTAAGCCGGAGGTCGTGGGTTCGATTTCCCATTCCAGGACAGACCTTTGTGTGATGAGCATGATTGTTTGTTCTGTGTCTGGGTGTAATTTATCTAATATATACAACTATAAAACTAACAAAAAACTAACATAAATTTAAGAAAAATCATTACTAACAATACTAATGTAACAAAAATGTAAGTTCAATGGCAATATGGAATAAATGGCTTTATTATTATTATTATTATTTATTATTATTTATTTATATTTTCAACGCTTAAAATCATTCCTCAATTTAATTTTTAAACTGACATTATTTATGTACTTGTAAAATAAAATTCGCATAATGTCAGGTGTAAAAACAGTAATCAAATAAAATTTATAAAATTTGCCTAAACGGGAATCATGCTCACTGTGTAATGAGGGTGTTTAGGATTTTTTTTGCTACCAGTTGGCGCCACTTTAGTATAAGGTGTTCCATTTTGACAGCGCTATCAAAATATTTATTTCTTAGTGCTAATTTCGAAATTTTTAATGCTTAATTTACAAAATGGATAATTCACGTGCAGGACAAAAGAAAATTGCTCAAAGGGTTTTCTAAAATGGCGCTCACGAGGTGGCAGCACCGATAAGTCAGATCTGGCTGTCAAGCGCTTTTTAAAAGTTAGCTTGACCCAATATGAAAGTTGAAGTGGTGGCAATGGTGGTGAAAATTTTTCTAAACACCGTCATCATCATCACACAGTGAGCATAATTCATTATTCTACGTGTCCTAAAAATCCGACATGTTTAAAAAGTACCAAAATTTAGGTGTGATATCTACGGTACTGTGTCATGCAGATTTGCAACATTACTGCAGTGGAATGTACGCTAAGCCGTAATGCAGCTACTACTGCACTGTGTGTATTGAGTTCTACAATGGCCGAACTAAAAGTACCTAGTGTATTTTTTTTGTGGCTGATGGTGGCAGACTAGCAATTGTCGTTGCTGTCATGTGGTAGGTAAATACATATGGTAACACTGTTCTTATGGTTAAAGGTACAATCTTTAGTACCTATTGCTTGTGCTTTTCTTAGGAACACTCGATATTATCACTCACAAGCTGAAACAACTATTTGAATAGTGTTGATATATCTGTGGTCACCTGTAAAGTACAAATACTTACCTAGTCAGGTTGTCTCATTTTGTGCTAGAAAATTATGTCGCTGAAACCTCCCACTCTTGGTTTATTAATTTTTTGCTTACAAATTTGGAAACAAAGTTACTAGCTGATTGTTCGGTTTAAAAAGCACAAAAACCAATTCTTATAACTTTATTCTGAACATTACCTTTATTCTATAAAAAGGTTATAATGAGGCACTATAATACGAGTAAATAGCTTATTAAGAACTGACCCAACCCAAATAAAAGATAAAAAGTGTTTTAGTTAAGCATTTTATCCGGATTCTTACCCAAAGGGTGCCAACGCGTATTACTTAGTCTGATCTACCTTTTTATTATCACAAAATGTAATACATAACTTACCTTTTACTGTAGTAATTATCCGAAGAATGGAAGGAGTGGCTACTCCAGTTTCTACCCTTATTAGCAAATTCGTAGTAAATTCGATAACATCTTCAACTGCTACGACAATGACAAAGATTAGTTACACTAATTATTAGTCTCCTTGCTGCTGCACAAGTGAGAAGTCCTTAGAAGAAAATTGTGTTTATCAGGTTTAGCAAAATATTGTGTTTCGGATTCGACCCGTTGATTTGATACCTAATATATTATACTCCATAGCATTATGATTATGTATTAAGTAAACAAATTTAATTTATCTTACATCACTACATAGTATAAAACAAAGTTGCTTCTCGCTGTCTGTCCCTATGTATGCTTAGATCTTTAAAACTACGCAACGGATTTTGATTGATGCGGTTTTTTTAATATATAGAGTGATTTAAGAGGAAGGTTTATATGTATAATACGTGCAAAATATAGTAGAGGAACACTGGTAATTTTAGAGGTTTCTAATGTAATGCAGAGACATAGCGGTTGCGGCGGTATATACCGACTGGGAGTCGCCGGCCTTTAAAGAAAACATGTTTGTATTATCTAATGACAAAAAAGCTGTGAACGTTGTTTAAAAAGACATTCTGTAGTATATTTAGTATCAGCATAATACCTGTGCGAAGCCGGGGCGGATCGCTAGTCTATAATATAAAAATGAATCGCTGAATGTATTGCTAAGCGCAAATCTTTATAGCAGCTGAACCCATTTCGCTAATTCTTTTTTATAATATTCCTTGAAGTACGAGGATGGTTCTTACGGAGAGAAAATTAAAAATGCCTGAAAAAAATAATTATATAATCGACTGTTAGAAGTTCGCCAGTTCAGCTAGTTTATTATAAAACAAAGGTATTAAAACCCGTGCCTTAGAAACTATCCGCTATTTTAATTTTATAACAAAAAATACAATGAACATGACTCTAAAACATTATTTTACTAAAATTATAATTTATGTTGGCAGCCACGCCGATTCAAATATCTTTTGATACTATGTTATTTATGAGTTACGAGATATTAAAAAACCTTTTGACCTTTTTGTATCCATGTTTCATTATATAATTTTCACAAATACTAATATTACAGTCGGGCTTGTAGCTCTTAAAAGAAAGGCATATACCTAATGTAGGAACACTCACACAAATACATACCTATAGGTACCTATGTTTAATGTTTTGCTCAGTGCCTAACAATCCAATAATTAAATATCTAAAAAAATGCCTTATTAAAAATGCATCATGCTTTTTGCTCAGTTTTCGTCTTCAGCTATTTTACAAATTAAATTTTACTTATTCAAAACATCAAAAAATTATCAAAGAAGAATTATAATTGTAAAAGGATGATATAAATTAAATAATTTATTAACCTTGCTACAAGCTCTGATAATGTTTGAAGTGTATACATACGTACATACAAAGCTTCACATCTTTTATTTCTGAAGGGATAGGTGTTTAGGCACTCACGTTTCGCCATTATTTTAAGTTCCACATAACATGGATCAGTAATCTCATAGTATAAGTAAAAGTATAATGTTGTTGCTTTTACAGTATCCATTTCAGAAATTTCATTATTTTAAGCCGTGTACTCACTGGTCTAGAATATGCTCACTAAAGCCAAGTCCGACCATAGTCCTCCTCTTTTGGGAGATGCCTAAGTTCTGCACGGGACGTATTCAGGCTGGTGATTGGTTCTTTTTTGTTTTAAGGTGTAATTCTATTTTACACACTAAATTTCTTTGTTTCAGTGTCATGTCCGGCCCCTCTCAAGAACCGCGACTTTGTCCTCCAGCGGTCATGGTTGGACACAGGCAACGAGAAGATGATCCTCAACCACTCTGTCTTCCATAAAGATTATCCGCCACGAAAGGGATTTGTCAGGTAAAACCTTTTTGTATTATAACAAAGTGTTATACTGACTAGCGATGACATTATTGCATTGCATTTTGATATAAATTAGGTATCAGATTTTATATCATTGACTTCCGAAATGTTTTTGGCAATAGGCGCCAGGTGAAAGACTTTATTTGTCTCATTAGTAGATTAATTGATGTTTAAGAAAGGACTTTTAGTTCAACTTTAACTCCTGGTTATATGATAACATAAATGAGAGCAGTATTCTACGTGCGGTTTGAATAGCGCTTTTACAAGATTAGGCCATTGAAATGCGGGCGGTGTAAAAAGTAAATGTGTTGTTTATAAACTTCTCTCCACATTATTATATACGTATGTTTAATATAGCGACTATCAAGCAACTTTTTGCTTGGTTATTGATTTTCTATCAAAGGATCAACCTTTCTTACTCGTTATTATAAAAATTATATATTATAAAAAGTAATAATAATATATTACTCGTATATCATAAAAGAGTTATGTCACGGAAACACGACGAACCAGTGACCCACTTAAACTGCTTATTCTTCACTGCCGAAGAGCACACGTGTAGCACTCAGGTATGGTTGTTTCTATCAGTTTTTCTAATCGTCCTGCTATCTAGGTACTATCTCCTACACAATACTGCCCCAATATTTTACTGTACCTACTGGTTGAGTGGAATATTGGGGCTGTAATATAATATAGGGGCAGTAGTAATATGTGGTTGGCAATAAAGAATATTCTATTCTAGCCCCTTGATTTTCAGGATTGTAATACATACATAGCTTCACACCTTCTTTAAACCAAATTTATGTGCAGATACCTAGTAAATCTCAACGTATCCGTGATGCATATACCCAACGTCTATTTGCACCTAAATCTTGTCGCACCATTGCAGGTGAACGTGCGCCTTTACGCCGCGTTATGAAATCTTACAATGATTTCTTCACTGACATTGACTTATTTTGTGCTACCAATAAAATTATTTTTAGAAAAAAATTAAAGCCGACTTCAAACAATACCTACATGTTCAATTCTTAACTAAAAAGTAGAAAATAATATTTTAATTACTTCATAGCAAAGAACATTAAAGGGGAATCAACGCAATCCTTAATACCTATAATACTTTACTATTTATAGTTTTTAATCAGTTATTTTGGAGTCGGTGCCAGCCAAGAAGGATCTTTAATTCTGTGTCTGCAACAAACTTTTGAAATGCACGGGGCGGTAATGGCACGCGTGGGGGATATGCCTGAGTGCACTACCCGAACGCGGTCATACGCGTGAAGGCAGACGTCATTGATAGTTGTGTTCAGATATACATAAAAAATTTGGCGCGCACTTATCAGATTCCGTTCGATTTCTTGTATTAAATCTATATTTTTCATTCATATATTAATTGATTAATGAAGTAGGTTATTTTTGCTAGTAGGTAGGTTATTTTTATGAAGGTGATCCTTCTTGGCTGGCACCGACTCCAAAATAACTGATTAAAAACTATAAATAGTAAAGTATTATAAGTATTAAGGATTGCGTTGATTCCCCTTTAATGTTCTTTGCTATGAAGTAATTAAAATATTATTTTCTACTTTTTAGTTAAGAATTGAACATGTAGGTATTGTTTGAAGTCGGTTTTAATTTTTTTCTAAAAATAATTTTATTTTTAAACTTTTAGTGGGAATTAATTGTGTATAAATATATTCAATATGGGTAGACCTACTAAACGTGCTGCGCAAATGAGACAGCGCCGCGCCGTTTGAAGGAAAGTAGAAACGAAAGGTAAGATTGTAAATAGAGATATACCTAAAGTCCTTGTCAACACTTTTGCTGATCGCTAAAGCCTGAATCCAAGGAACAACAAATCAAAATAAAAAAAGTGACGATCCACCAACAATAAAGAATCATCAAAAATCATAATTTAACTGACCGAGCAATCGCTTAATAGATATACAAAAAATAAACAGTGGTGCTGTAAAGGCAGGTTTAAGGCCGCCCGTTGCTGTTGTAATTTCTCACGACCATAAAACCTCCAACTTGGGTTAACGACTACCAAATTATAGTGATAACCATAGTCCACTGCTTCTAAAGAATGAAGACGCTGAAAATGAAATGACACAAATGGTCACCCATCCAGGGCCACTTCGTTTCTAACAAAAAATGAATTTTGAAATCACTTCGCACTTGTAGCATGGACATGTCAATGTCAGAAAATCCGTCGCGAAAGACATCGACGTGTTGCTTTACACGTCTTCACTCCTTGCATACTTTTTGTTACAAAATATAAAATTGAAGCCAAACCACTAAACCATTCTTTATAAAAAAACATGGGACCCGATTTCAGAGTATACCCTTTCAAATAAAAGTAGAATTTTTCAAATTAGTTTATAAATGACCGAGTTCTGTTGTAACAAACATACAACTACTGAACCTTTTTTTATAATAAAAAAATGGGACCAATTTCAGAGTATACCCTTTCAAATAAAAAAATAATTTTTCAAATCGGTTCATAAATGACCGAGATATGAGGTAACAAACATACAAAAAAAAAACATACGACCCGAATTAATAACCTCCTCCTTTTTGAAGTCGGTTAAAAATGTCTTTAAAAAACGAATTTCTACTAAAATTGTTGAACAACGAGACGTAAACACAAAGTAATGTCGAAACTTCAGAAATTGTTGTAATTTATTTGTACTTAGCTATTTTCTTCTTTACGTATGTACACTAGTTTATAATATACTATAATTTTGTAATATGGGGGTAATGGTGCTGAGTATATAATTACACATTTATTTATGTACCTTATTTATCTGTATAATATTATTGTATATGTGTTTTTTACCCTGAATAAAAATAAATAAAATAAATAAATAAAAGGGCTAGTAGAGGTGTGTTGCACGAACTTTTTGCCAGTTATCTTGAGTCCCATGTAAAAAGGGGCAAGCCTTACTGGCCACAATTTTTTCGGGATTCCGGGACTCCGGGTCTCCGGGCTAATACTGAGAATTTCTCGGTAGAAAATCCCAAGTGTGATTGTTATTTCATAGGCAAAATTAGTTTTTTTGACAGAGCAATCAATATTCTACATTCTCTACTTCTTTTAAAACATTTGATTAGAACCCTTTGACTTTATCCTTTGTGCAATTGTCATTTGTCACTTAATAACCAAGAATCATCCACTTTCCGGGACAGTAAACGGATATGGCCGTGAAAACAATAAATCATCCATTGTGTCTACAGTAGTGTCCATGAAAGGGTTAAGTTTTTCTTTGACAGAAAATTAACAGAAAAATATTATCAATCACCAAGATATTCAGTGTATTTAAAAGATAGTACAGTCCTCTGATTACGCTATAAGTATTTCATTCAGCTTCAGGGAACTTACAGAACAATTTGCACTTAATATTTTTACTGCAGAGAGAATTTATTTCTATAAATATTACGCTAGACTGTTGTGTTAAGATAAATAGATAGAAAATTAAGTGTTTACGAAGCGGGTGCCTTATCCACTGGACCATTTCGACATAGGCATTATCTATACTATTATATAAAGTGGAAGAGTTTTTTTGTTTGAACACGCTAAATTCTAGCACTACCAGTCAGATAAAAAAAAATTAAAAATTTTGCGTATGATAGTCCAGTTCTTGAGGAGAGTTAAAGGCTATGTAACATTACGGTACTGGCGACGGGAGCAGAACAAGTAGAGATAGAAGAAAAGATGAAGATAAGGGTATCGGGTGTGAGGTTATATACAATACTGGAAATATTTTGTTTGTATCTTAAAATTCATATAGGATATGCGATTGACTTACCTACTATTACCTTATGTAAAGAAAGATAGATAGATTTATAGAAACTACCCTTTTCCAAAGATAGGACTATGTCATAGTCGCCACCAGTCACCACGCTTGTACATCAACTAACCTTTAGCTTATACTTCATCGCAGTAAAGTGATATTAAGAATATTATAGTAAATGTTGCCTGTGTCTTGCTGTTCCCTTGTTGCCTTTTACGGAAACCACGGAATGATATAGGGCACGGTCTGGATATCCATACTAATATTATAAATGCGAAAGTAACTCTGTCTGTCTGTCTGTTACGCTTTGACGCCTATAAACCACTCAATTATTGCTATCTTTTATCGCAAAAAATTCCTCGAAGGGTTTGAAATAAGGGATGAATGTTAGAATGAAAAATCGTCAATGTATAAACAGAGATATAACCGACATTCACCCGAGCGGAGCTGCGGGCAACAACTAGTATCTAAATATTTATTTAATTTGAAATGATATTTAATTGTTCGCCACATTCAGTTTAGTCACGATCAATTGTGTTTTTCTATTAATATAGCTGGTGAAACGTGGACACTACTTACCCTTTCGTGAAAATGGCGTGATGTTTATATAGGAATGATTAATCGGTTGAGTAATTATATAACTCTTTTTTTTTTTATAAATTAGCCTACCAAAGTGACTCCACTCCGCCTGATGGTAAGCAGTCAGTGGAATCCAGAAGTAGTGGCCACCATACCAAAAGCCATCGTTTTAAACTGCTGATATGGTGGCCTCCACTATGGTGGCTGGGAATGGGGTTAGGGGAAGGGAGTGAGGAGATGAGGAAAGAAGAAAAGGGGGGCAATTGGGCATCCGGCACTCTCACTCACCGAACGAAACGCAGTAGTACGAATACTACTACTCTTACGTCGATCTTCTATGAGAGGGTAGTACTTCCCCGGACGATCCGGCCCATTCATGCTGAAACCAGTGTGGACCTACCGTATCATTGATGGCCGTTGGAAGTTTATAAACTAATTTCAGTCTTATGTCGTCTTTACAATTATTAGGTTTAGTGTTAGCAAACTGTAGATAATTTATTTGGGTGATGAAGTAGATTTATTATAGCATTTTTACTTTATACTAGCTGATGCCCGCGACTTCGTTCGCGTGAAAATTCAGATGGGTGCCTCTTTGAGAATATTGCGTGCCTGATTTTATGGCAATCGTACATTGTATCAGTATTATCCGTCTCTATGGCGAATCCAGTTTAAACCCGCTACCGCTAAAACTGACAAACCACTTTCACACAAACTTGCGACTCTTATTTGCCCATTTAATAAGGGTGGTTTCTGAATATTAAAAAAAGAGTATTTTCTAGTAATTTGGTAATCCTACTATAAAAACTATAGAAGTTTCATACAAACTTTGCCACCCCTTTATACCCCCTTAGGGGATGGATTTCGCAAAATTCCGTGAGCACCTATATTCTAATAGGAATGACAATGCAAAGTTTGAGATTCCTAGCACTTGTTGTTTCTGAGATTTCGTGATAAGTGAGTGAGTGACCTTTTGGGATTCGCTCGCGTGAATGTCGTTTTTTTCCAATAGACATTTTTATATCGTTTAAATACTGTTTTTCATACTATTTTTTATCTCCCCCTCACTCCCCCTCACTTCCCCATCACTTCCCCCTCACTTCCCCTCACTTCCCCGTTACTTCGCCGTCACTTTCCTCTCACTTCCCCTCACTTTCCCCTCACTTCTCCCTCACTTCTCCCTGGCTTTCCCCTTACTTCCCTCTGACTTCTCCCTGACTTTCCCTTCACTTCTCCCGCATTTCCCCCACACTTCCTCTTAACTTCCCCCTCACTTCCCCATCCCTTTCCTCTCACTTCCCCATCACTTCCCTCTCACTTTCCCCTCCCTTCCTCCTTATCCTTAGTTCCTCCTTTTTCTCCCTCCTTTCCCTCCCTCCCCCTCCCTGTAAATTTCGAGTCGCTAGCTTCAGAAGCTAAAGATCTTTGTATAGAATATTTCATCCCTAATTTCACCCCTCTAAATCCACCCCTGTTAAAATAAAATTATAAGGATATTTTTTATTTAAATAGAAGTATTCCAAAATAAAATTTCAAAATTGTAAGTTAAAAAATGAAGAAGATTCATATAATCGATTACATCCCTTTTCACACACTTAGGAATTAAATTTTAAAAACCCTTTTTGAGTACAACCTCTAGACATTTAGACAAACACACCCTCCAAATTTCAAGTCGCTACGACCAGCAGTTTAGGCTGTGCGTTGTCTGTTAGTCAGTCAGTCAGTCAGGACAAAGCCTTATATAATATGTATGGGTGTATGGATGTATGGATTAGACGTATAGCCATCGGGGATCAAAGCATACAGGCTGCTAGGAATGCTAACACGTGATGAGCCACATAATGCTGACCGTGCGAAAAACAGCTAATACTTAGATCCACGCCCACAACTTTTAGTTGTGTCTGACCTTGGGCTTTATTAATTGTCATCGCGAAACATAGGCTCACTGGAAACTGGACTCATTTAAAACTAAACGGAAGATTGTTTAGAATGAGCGGAATCCGAAAAATAGAAACGCTATCAGCTATTCCGTAACCTGTTAAAGTCTCTGTTTCTATCAGATTTCGTAGTAAATTAACAAATGTTCGACGTGATTCTTTAAATTGGCATAACTTTTTTATTTATGAACCGATTGACATGAAACAAACACTAAATGTTAAGTGAAGCTTACCACAATGTATTAGTGAAAACCATATCTAAATCGGATAAGCCGTTTCTGAGATTAGCGTGAACAAACGCACAGACAAACAGACAAACAGACTAACAGACAAACAGACAAACAGACAAAAATTGTAACAATCATTGTTTTGGGTTCTATTTGCGTTGATAAAGGCCCCAATAATTTTTTTTCTCATATATCTTCCATGTACAGACAGCGATCGGTTACATTTTTATTATATGTATAGATAAACTACTAGCTTTTGCCCTCTACTTCGTCTGCGTAGAAGTCAAAAATGGTTCTAATGAGATTTTTAATTGTTTTTTTACCTTATTAATTTTGTTATAAGTTCTTAATAACTTATAAATTATTATGTTTAAATTGAATACCATAAGTAGATCCTTATAACAATATAGTATTGGAATTTATAGGTAATTTGCCCCTAGCCCAGTAGGACCACGGGTACACACACAAAACAGTATCTTTAGGACAAATTCGTGGGACTCCTGGTCCCTGGCCCTTACCCAATATTTTGGTGCTAGAATTACCGGCTACTCTGTGCGCTTACTCTGAGCATGAGCATGCCACATACAATGGCCGTGGGAGAAGCAGCTTTCCCTCAAGTCTACGCCCGCTACCTTAAGAGTTTGACCTTAAGCTTTATTTATAGTCATTCCGAAGCAGTCTTTGATGGGAAAATCCTCCCTTTTGAATTCGAAGGGGTATTTGATAGTATTATGACAATCTTAAGAATAAATATCTAAGACTCTCCTCGAGAACAACTGGACAATATAGTTGCCTCGATTATATTACGTTGCAATGTTTGCACTTGCAATCTGGTGCCATCGCAAAATGTCGGTGAATTTATATTGCGCAACAACATACCTAATTGGCGCGCCAACTCTCAATTAGTAGTAGTGACTTGTGCCTGCTCACTCATATGGCGTGGCCCCAGTAAAAGAAAAAATCAGCATCAACGTCCTGTGTCCCTATCATATTTTGCAAGTACTTAAACAACTATCCGCTTTAAGCTGCGCCTGATTGTTCCTAATATAACTCACTTTCCGTCTCGATTTCTTTTTGCAAACATATCGACTAAAAACTGGCTAAACAACGAATGAAAATATACTGGTAGAGATTGCTTATAGCATTAAGTCCGCCTCTGTATTTATGTGCATGAAGTTTAATAAATAAATAAATAAATAATTATACTTATTACCTTAATTTTCCTTTTCTAATCATGTAATCATTATAATTAAAGTAAGAATAGAAACTTGCAGCAGATACCATTTCGGTTGTTTGTTAATTTAATAAGTTTATGTTCTAAAAGATCCACTTTGAAAGAAAGCCTAGATCAGGGATTATAGTAGACATGAGAGTGCAAAAAGATTCATCAATCAATTTTAATGGATGCAGGAAGTCTTAGGATCGTACTGGGGTATTGAAATGAAGTAAGTACCTATCCACGCCGTAGTAATACAAAAGTGGGTACTGTAATGCACCGTATGAGCGATGTATTTCAATTATTTGATGCAATTATTGTATTATCATAGCTCTCAATTACTTATACTATTCCGCTTACCATAGATAATATAAACTCGCTTACAAAATTGGTATCCAACCTATCCAATAGCAACTTCATTTGATAGTTGATTGAGATTTCAAACATGACATGTCTAAATAAAATGTTTTTAAATCAAAACTACTGAGGAGTATTAATACCAACTTCGAAGCAAATCATCACCAAAATAACTTTTACACCCCTTTTTAACCCCATAGAGGATAAATTTCAATAAAATACGATACACATCATAGATCAATTTTGTTAAATAATGTTTATGCAAAATTTGAAGTAGATTGGACCACGGAAGCACATTGTCCCATACAAACTTTCCTCCCCTTTTTAACCCCCTTAGAGGTCGAATTTCGGAAAATCCTTTCTTATTGGATGCCTACGTGATACAAAGAACACACCCTCCAAGTTTAAAGTCTCTATGATTGGCGGTTTAGACTGTGCGTTGATCCGTCAGTCAGTCATTCAGGACAAAGCATTTTATATATATAGATAATGTTAGTGTAACAAGAAAATAAAGAAATACGTGAACAAACGTGACTATTTCGGTGTTTTATCCTTCAGAATTATAATCTAAAAATGATGCCTGGTGGCAGATTTTCCCACACAAACTTTACGATTCTGACGAACAACTCTAAAGCATAAACTTGTTAACCTATAATAAAGAAAAATCGATAGACCACTTTGTTATAATTGCCACCACTTAAGTGCCACTCTATTAAATTCCTAAAGGATATAATTCCTCAAAAAGGTGAAGTTAGTGCTAACATTTCTCACAGTCAGTCTCGAGCCGTTTGTTGAAACAGTTGAATATATTTAATTAGTCGTTTTGAACGTCTGGCTGAACGCCGGGTCATAGTCAGAGTTTCTCAAAGTGACTGAAAATAATATTTCCAGAGTTCAAGAATACTTAGCTCTTGATACTTTTGACTGGCCTGTTGGTCTAGTGATTAGTGACCCTGACTGCTAAGCCGGAGGTCGTGGGTTCGATTCCCACCCACAAACCTTTGTGTGATGAGCATAATTGTTTGTTCTGTGTCTGGGTGTAATTTATCTATAATATGTATGTATTTACAAAAAAATGTATTTAAGTAGTATATCAGTTGCTTAGTACCCATAACACAAGCAAATATAATTGCTTAATTTGGGGCTAAATGGCGCTGTGTGCATGTGGTAGAATATTATTATTATTAGCTCTATGATGATAAAATTTTCAATTTTAATTTAATTCATTTTAAGCATACGCGAAACTAAATATGAGTAGCTTATCTACATAAGATAGAATATCTGTACTATTATAAAAGTGGAAGAGTTTGTTTGTTTGTTTAAACGCGCTAATCTCTAGAACCAGTCAGATTTCAAAATTATTTTTGCGTTTGATAGATCAAAAACGCGGATAAAACCGCGCTGCGAGTCTGTTATATCTACTTTGTTGCCTTGTTGATACACAATTTCCCGCCAACTATTTTTAAAAGAAAACGAAAAAGATGAAGTATATTATACGCTTCGCCATCTTATTATATATATATTACAGATGGGAAAGAGAGTTTAGATTCACTCTCTTTCCCATCTGTATTTAAAATACTATTTGTAGCACGGCAA
The DNA here is from genome assembly GCA_963082885.1 of Parascotia fuliginaria. Classification (NCBI taxonomy): domain Eukaryota; kingdom Metazoa; phylum Arthropoda; class Insecta; order Lepidoptera; family Erebidae; genus Parascotia; species Parascotia fuliginaria. Next base: position 17,406,366 of record OY720177.1, read on the forward strand.
AGTAAACCTAATTTAAAATTAAAACTCTATCTAAAGGATCACCATAGCATATGTATGTCTAAAATACAGAATTTAGTTTTACATTTTAGCATTGTCTATATTTTTTTTATTGCGTTATTTAACTTTTTAAAAATTTCTGTTCAAAATTATTACAAACATCTTTAGTATTTTGGAAACTGAAAATGGTTGATTCTAAAAAGTTTGAGAAACTTTTGCTTTAGTGAATAGAACCTTCAACGCTTTACAAGACTTTGTACAATTGATTTCGTTTCAAGAACCTTCTTAAAACTCTTGGGGTTGGTGTTGAAATAAATTGCTTACAGTTACAAGTGGAACTTTGTAAAAAAATTCAATGTTAGTAACCTTTTAACTGGAAGTAACTTCTAATGAATGGGAAATAAAACTTATATAAACATTTCATTTGAAATCAGGCTTTTTTTTAATTTTGACCATTATATACGTTTTTTATTATTTAATCCGTTAGGGTAGGGTTGGAAACCATCTATGTCTAAGTATGAAAACACGATCTGAGACTGAGAAAGCAACTGATAAGGCAAAACGAATTTTGTCCTAAATATATAGTATACTTCTTCGTTTAAATTAAATATTATATACGAATAATGAATTAATATTCACGTAAAGCATTTATGCACGTTAAAACAATTTCCAATTGTTAAAACAAGTTTTTACTTAGCAGGATAGTCTTATTTTAATGCCAATTACTGTAAAAATGTTTTGTTATTTAATAAAAGCAATACAAGTTCCCTACAAGCTTAATAAAAACTCTTTTGTCCTCACGTAGGCGAGGAGTGGTCGTTTCATTACTTTATTTGCACAATTTGCTCGCCACTCCAAAGATTAGATAAGGTATCGTGCGCGTCAATCCGTGGCTGACAACGTATCTAAAAGGTGACGCTTTTCAGAACCTTCTTTGTTATCTTCTAAGGTCATCAGTCATCACTCTTTATTAACCGTATCGTTACCAAGGATTCACTTGTAAGTTCATTAAAATCGGTTACGAGGGGCCAAGAACTCGCCACGAGAGACCAAAATCAATAGGAAATTATTACGTCACATACACAGGGATAACGCTATAATGACAACCTGGCAACGAAAGTCGAAGAACGAATGTCAAAGGAACTTAGAATAAGAAGAACTTAATAAGATATGATAAGATAAGAATAGAATTTTATTTAGATATAAGTTTTACATTGTATACCCATACATTGTAATAGTAAGTAATAAAACTAAGTATTAACAATATTTTTAAGTACCTACAACAATGCTTACACCTATGCTATATAGGTACTTATACAAAAGTAAAACAAAATCAAATAGACTTACAAACTATATCTGACTAACTCAAATGACAAAGCATAATTATCTTGTCACACTTTAACGATATGTGACTTTAAACAGCAATATGTTAATAACTTTCAAGAAGGCATGCAAAAGTTATATATACAAGAGCTAAAGTATGTTTTGTTTTGTAAAAAAACTAACTAAATACATATTTTAATACTTGAAGGTATACAGCTAAAATACTTTACCTCCCGAAGTAAAGATTATCGCTCTAAATATATAAACTGTAAGTTAATTAATTAATTCGACTTACAGATATTTCACTACCTACCTACTCAGTTAGAATGTTGCTTAGTTAAAACATAACATAACCCGGCCTGAAGATAAGCGTGCAGTGGTCTTCAAAATTAAATGGCAGCATTCTAATTGAGATTGTATTTATTAGTGAGAAGGTTTTTTACGCTGTGCTTAAAAAACCAGGATCAAAATTAGAGTAATATACACAAATGGTATGGTATGGTTCTTTGATTGCGTTAAGTGTTGAAATTATAACTCGTACAAAAAACTGTAATTATCTGGCGATTGGAAAGAGTGGCGTGAGTTTCTTGCCAGTTCTTCTCACAGCTCTACCTCGTCAGCGAACTGGCTGTAGGTTTATTAGCTGACTTCATGTAATTTTGACTTTTCATAAGCATCATACTTTATGATCAAAATGAAATAACTGCTTTGAGTTTGAGTTCAAATTTCATCTATTTTAATAAACTGTATTATAGTTTATTAAAAGTATTTGTGGCTAGTAAGTTTTAACAATTTTCTTTCTATCAAGCAGTTTGGTATTAAAAGCAATATCTTTCTATAAAACATCTATTAGAGCTTCTAAGTGGAAACTGATGTCGATTCTAAGAAATAGGTAATCGAATGCTCTGCAATAGGATCGCTTCTCTTAACGATGTGAAATAAAAGATATTGAAAATACGAAGTAAAACTGAGGTCACGGAAATAATTGAAAGCTACAATTTTTCTTTATTATAATTGTAGTAATATAAGTTTTCTTTTTCTTCTCTTTTTATATTGGCAATAAACAAGAATTAAGTCCGCTATTTTTATCAACATCAAGTAAAATAATATTCTCGTTGATGATGTTAATGATATTTAAAATAAAAAAAACAACATTGTACTGTGTTGTTAATTTTCTAGATATAATCGTAAACTCTTGTGTTTACTCCTGTCTATTATCTAGGTACCTATTTTGCAGTTCTTTTCATATTTTTCTTTACATCTATATCAAATTGGTTCATCTAGCCTACTTCTTTACTTCTCAGCCGTTTCGCAGCTCCTAATGCATTCGTACGTTCCAAGTGGTTTTATTTATTCACTGTACACCAGCATTTTGGCAAGCACCCCGTAACCTACATCATGCGGACAAACAGGTGTTGCTTTAGGTTTAACTAGGTCATTTAGAGGCCGTCAATTATAGTGGCAAAATACTGAGACTTAACAAATGTGATTCAGGTAACATTTGAATAATGACTACGTTGTTTTATTACCAAATAGAAAATTCAGGTTTATTTTTTCACTAGTGTAAGGTAGAAAGCTTAATGTTCTGTGATTCTTTACTGTTAATCCTGACTTCAGGGATCACAGTGATGGGCATGTGGGTGGGATTGTTCCGTTGTGTAAAACGGGTGAATGCAGAAAGCTTACTGCTGGAAACAAACTTTATGCTGTAGGTGACCAAATGACACTCAGGCAATGCAATTTATCTATAGTTGCGTAAAATGTGCGGTATTGAGATTTTGCAGCTAAGAATATAGCAGGCTCTTAGCGCTTATCGCCAAAAGATTCCTCTCTTATATTGTAGAGAGACATTAGAGAATAAGAGTATAAATAATTGTCATGTTTTTATGCATTGTGCGTTATAATATGTCGTACTCGTACATACAAGGTTGGCAAGTCTCAGTCGAAGTTGGCCGCCCTAGCCAAAAAATATGAGGGCAATATTCAATATTATAGTATTGCAACAATTAGGAACTATAAGAATTTTTTATTACAACTTAACTCATACCAAATTCTGCCAAATGTATGTTGACTTGCTTACCCCGGTAAGCACGGGTTATATAAACCACAAGTCATTACAAAAACCTCTTTACCTAAAACTGAGTCCGTACCGTCCGTACCTTACTTGAAACGATAATTACATTGGTTTACCTAAATATTTACATTGTGTATTTAGTTAGGACCTTTAGGTACGGCAAATTTTACAGAAGTACCTATGTCGAGGCTCTTTGAAAGTAAATTAGACATGCTTTAGAAAATCAAGGCATAAGACGGCCGTAGATATAATGAAATCGCAGAGCAGTGTCTACCAAAGTCTGTGACATCTATGAGAAACGTCTTATGTTTCAGTCAGTTTCAGAACCGATAAATTATGCACCGAAGGACGGTAGTCGGCAAAGTCAAAAAATTGAAGTCTTTCAGTTTAAATGTAGGTTGTTTTGCTGTTTTCTGTAACTTTATTTTTCCAGTCAGGCAAGGCAGGTTGAATAAGACATTCACTTCTCGCCGCCGGTTCGTGCTAGTTTTAATTAATAATCATGTCGCACCTTCAATTAAGTAGACGAGAAACTTAATCTAAATAAAAGTTCGGTAATGTACACTTTGTTTTCATTGCCGTAGAGCTTAAAATCATTAAATAGTATTGCCATTTATATCACTTTTGCATAATGGGTGCATTGTGCGTTGAATCACTCGAGGGTGTGCTTAGCTTGTATATCGACCAGCAAAATTGCAAACACCTAACTACTTAAAGTATTATCGCTCTTTTATCGATTTGATAAGTGTCATTTAGATATCTGTAGTTTTATTAAGTTGGTTATTTCATAGTGCGAATTAAGTAAAATGTGAAATGCGATTTTTTTTGTCTAAATTTTGTACACTGCCAAAAAGAGGTATATTTCTTACACCTTTCTGCTACTGAAGGTGAGATAATACTAGATATACCTAAACTTATAAAAAATATGCTAATCACTAAAGCTCACGATTATTATGAGTTTGCCCTTGAGATTCACTTTTTTGATTACAGTTGATCTCTGCTTAAATGTAAGGTAGTTTCACTTAAACGAATAGTTGTTAACTTTTGTATTGCTAACTAAGTTAGCATTATTTATTTATTTACTTTAATTAAAACGGTACATAAGTCCAATTACATTAATTTAACAACATATATACATAGTATTATAGCAAACAAAGGACTCTTTAGTGTAAGTGCTCTATTGATGTAACATTATCTATCTACTTAGATTAAAATTAGATTAAGTGAAAAAATCTGAAATTGCCAATTTACCTTGAGTAAGCGTGGTAAAGAATGCCTTCTCTATATGAGAAGAGACCTTTGCCCTGCAGTGTATTAACAACCCATAAGTTGGTCTTATATAATGAAGTGGAAATAAGGTGTAGAGTAAATGGGTTTGATGCAGTTTAACAACATAACTCTATGTTGCTACAAAAGTTTCAGTGCCTCGCTTATTTATAAAATATTAAAGTATTTTAGGCTTAGTTTAATAATATCAGACCAGTTTTTACGGCTATAGAGTTTGCAGTAGCATTATTATTAATATTTTTTTCGTGCATCTGTGTCAATAGTTTAGGCCCTGTTGAATGTATCTGGGTTTGCTTTCAATAAATCACTTAAAGCTCAATTTTCCAACACGTATTTACAGCGACTGGTTCATACTCGTAGTTGATTTTGCTGCGTTGGTTTTAACATTCAGTTTTTTTTTACTTTTTCACTCTGTTTTCTATATTTATCGTAATCTTGTTATTTATCCTACTGAAATATACGGTAGTAATACAGTGTGTACTCGGCCTACCCATTTTAGGTAGAACTCGAGGTACTGTGTTATGACAGGTTTATTTTCTGATTCTAATAACTTCATAACACATTTTTGTTTTTATAAGACTGTATGACATTGCTAGACCAAAATATGTATATTGAAATAAATGGTGAATCCACTGTGATCTGTTTCGAGATGAAGGGATACTACTACTCTTACGTCGATCTTCTATGAAAGAGGTGGTATTTGCCCGTTCGATCCGGCCTATTCATGCTAAAAACCAGCGTGGGTTTACTACCGTAAAATTTGTATGTTATAAAGGTTATAAAAACATAGTAGGCAAACAATTATGATGGGTAGTTATCTCTCCAAAGTTTAAAGTCAAAACGGTGGAACCGATCCGTAACTCTATCTAGCCAAGTTTGCTAACTTCGGAAACTAAATCCGTTTCTGAGATGATGTAAAGTCACAAAACTACGAAGTTGGGATTGTCTAAGTTACGGCACTAGTTGAATATGTATGACAAGAGCTGAAACATTATTTTAATATCTTAAAACTATCTAAACTCTTACTGATTTAAACGAGCACTCAAAGAAACTTAAAAAAAAACTAACTACGAATACTTTCCCTACAACTTCTTTAGAAACCTTTAAAATGATCGGTTTTTCAGGCAGAAATTTCAGAACGATAATAAAAACCGTATCAAAATCCATTATGTGGCTTATAGGAAGATTAGAAATTAACAGAATAAAACAGCGATAGCTTTATACAATTATTTAAAAATGTGTCTGAATTTTAATAGGTGTTTAGTTAAAACGTATAACTTCAAAGACAAAGATTGGTCTACTTTTTTACTTTTATTTTTAAATACAACCGACTGAACCTTCACAAGCAAGCAACAGGCGGCGTTTCACGCGTTGGGAATTTAATTAAAATCTTAAATTGGTTTAAGGTTACAATATGTATGCGAATGCTTTGTTTCATATAAATAAGAATTCAAGCCTTTGAGAAAGAATGTTACGATTGATGAGTTTGATACCGTATTTATTTGTAACTAGTATACGTCCGTGGTTCACTTCATATAAGCTTGTACTTACGTGGTTGCTTAAAATTTTTGAGTTTGACGTCTTTATACGCAGAATTTGTTAATAAGTACTATTTTAAGTGTATGAAAAGATGTTTAGATGTTTGTGGAACAAGTCCTGTCTTGCAAGATACTTTACAAACATAATTAAATTAAGCGGCATGTTGCTACTCTACTCACGATGCATCATAGGTAAAGTTACTAACAAAATAAGTCTGAAATAGCAAACACAATCATAATTATATAATAGGATGATATACACATTTCAACGGGTTTTTCTAAAATCTATCTTTGTATATTTCCAGGGCATTATCATTGCTGACTGGTTTCGTGGTCCGCACCCGCAACGGTGCCGGCAGTTGGCTTGGCTACGTGTCCCGGTCAGATCCTCGAGGAGCACTACCAGCATGGCTTGTCAACAGGTAAATATTGTCATGAATGGTACCTGAAAATCTTTTGATTCCAATAAATATTTTATTAATTTAAACAATAAAATGATTGTGTCGATTTGTGGTTTAAGATATAGTAGAACTATGAATTGGACAATATCTTTTGTATGACATTTCACATACTAGAGTTGGTTAGTGTAAGTTAAGAATTGACAATCTGAAAGCTTTGTAGAATCTTCTGCACGTGAATATCGATTATAATATTTTTAAATTTATTTCATTACTAACTTAAAGAAGACTGCTAAACATAGCATTTTTGTTCATTAGCGTTAAGAAGAAACAGTGAGTTCTAAATCTATAAATAAAAACTATATTATATAATTTTTATTAGTCATAATTTGTGGAAAAGAATTCTTTTTTAGTTATTCTGACCTACTCTACCCAGAGCACCCGCCTGCAGAGCACCTGCGCGTTGAGCACCTATCAATTCTTTTGAAAGAGAGAGCACCTGCGAAAAATATATTATAGGTGCTCAACCTAGACTAGGCTAGGTGCTCAACGCGCAGGTGCTCTGGGTGGAGTTGTTATTATAAAAATGGCTAATACAAAAGTAGGTATTATTCTTGAATTTATCTTCGTGTTTCTCATTTAGGGTTACAGCTCAGCTCGCACCACGTCTGGTACAACAGCTTCATGCAGCGGCGCGTCGCTACCCTGGCTGGAAAGCTCTCACAGATCTGCCATACCACAAGCCTTGGAGACATCCAGAACAAGTGCCTCCCCTCAGGATTACGTTAGCTGATGTAAGTATACCTACTAACAAAACAATCTGATTAAAAGAATGCTATTTCTGAATGTTCTTGTAATGCCCAAATATGTATTTGCCCAGTTAACTTGAAATTAGACTAATCCCCAGTTCCTGAAAGGGTAATCAACGAAAAATTAACTAATCACCTGTTAAATCTGGTCTTTCTGTCGCTAAAGTCATTTTAAAAGTGACACAAACAACATGAGTTATAACAGCTACTTAAAATAAATTGATATAACAGTGTTTGAACATAATAGCAATTAAGTTATACCCCTAGTTGTAATAGAAATATTAAAAGACCCTCAAAACAACAAGATACTCAGAATACAGAGCTAAGGCCACGCTAAAGACATCTACAATAAGTTATAATTAAAATCAGTAGTAATTCGAGCAAACGCCCTAGGAAAGACTAGCACAATGATTTTTTTGAACCTTTTACACTTTGCACAATGAGTTAAAAACTGCCGTCTTAGACCATGTGTGAGGATTTCATGTACCTTCTCAGCTGCGGCAATCAATAAGCCGATAATATGAACACAAAGGAACTGGCAAATCACTATATGCATCACTATCACTACATAGTATAAAACAAAGTCGCTTCTCTCTGTCTGTCCCTATGTATGCTTAGATCTTTAAAACTATGCAACGGATTTTGATGCGGTTTTTTTTAATAGATAGAGTTAATCAAGAGGAAGGTTTATATGTATAATACGTGCAAAATATAGTAGAGAAACACTGGTAATTTTAGAGGTTTCTAATGTTATGCAGGGACATAGCGGTTGCGGCGGTATATACAGGCTGGGAGCCGCCGGCCTCTAAAGAAAACATGTTTGTATTGTCTAATGACAAAAAAGCTGTGAACGTTGTTTAAAAAGACATTCTGTAGTATATTTAGTATCAGCACAATACCTGTGCGAAGCCGGGGCGGGTCGCTAGTAAATAATAATACACAAACCGCCATGACGTAATAATATTCGTCTACTCCCTTGTTGAGTAGTTTTGTTGGCAAAACTAATAAACAGAACAGGTGGAAATAGTCGATAATATTTTTTCTTTTAAAACTTTTAACGAGTCTGTCACGAAGTTAGTTTAAACTTTCTATGTCATTTTGTCTTTCATTAGTACCACAAAGTTCATAAAATATACATGAGTTTCGAGTAAAGTCTGCCTAATAATTTTCGATGTAACAATGCAAAGTTTTAAGAGGTTCTAAATATCTTGTCATCGATTTTACTGTGTAACTTTCATAGCTTTCTTTCAATTAGTTGTATTTTATTTGGATAGTGTTGGTGGTTTGTACTTATATTTATTTAAATTTTCAGCTGTTTGTGGTAATTTTTCTATGTATCTATTAAAATAAGGTTGTTGTTTAGTAATTATGTAGATATAAAGTGAAGAGTATTTAATAGAATTTCATAAAAGTCTAGTTCACGAGGGTTTTTCAACGACATAATTTGTTTCAAAACCACATTATAAATTTTATTAAAATACTTAAAATTATTTTAGTTAGGTCTGATCTTTTACGCCAGGGCATTTATAACTATTAAAATTATTTGTTATAGTTCAGGTCATTTCACATCGACAGTTGCCCGGCTTCGAAACCTCTACTTCAAATTCCGCATCGATATTAAGTTAAACTATAAAGTGCACTTCGTTAATAGTTTACGTTTCATCGTGAACTTTTTTTAATGAACAATGTTATTTCAGTAATAAGGTAGGAAAGATCGCCTCACTGCGGAATTTTCCATAAAAATACAGCTTTGGGATTTTCCCTGCTTCCTCTTTCCAAATAGTTTAAGCATGTATATTTAACCAAAAATAAATATAATATAGCATTAAGTATCACGTAATCCCCTTATCTAAATACCATTAGGCATTCTGTTATATAAACAAAGATTATGTAGGTTTTGTTCTATTTGCAAAAAGATTTAGTTAATAACTTTTATCACCACGTGATGTTTAGTAAACTAAAAAAAATATTTGCTTTTGTTACTATTATTTTTTAATAAGTACTTTTTGTTCAGTTAATAAGTGTAAGTATCTATGTTTGTCTTGATACTCTGATTAATTATTCATTTTCATTATTATCATAGTAGCTCGTTATTATCTCACTGCAGGGAAAGGCTTCTTCTCTCAGAAAAGGCAAGAGCATCTTTGGATTCTATGCGTGTACTACAGGAATACGAAAACTAGTTGAGTTTAACCCTTAGATCGATCGCCACACTTGTATTACCTAGATAATCAAATCTATCAAGCCTTTTTAACATGAATACCAGTAACATCGTTCATAATACATTGTTTCAGTGCATAGACCCTGATGCGCCGCCACCACCAGTAGAACCAAAACCAGATACATCAAAAGCACAAAGAAAACTAGAAGTTCCACATTCCAGAGAATCGGAAAGCCACAGTGTTGAAGATCTAGGAGACATATCTTCAGAATTCAGCGTAGAAGTAGAAGAGGATAGTTTAGACCATGGCCACGATCCGATTAAGAAAAAAGGAAAGTTTTACAGACTAGTAAAATCAATGAAAAATAGAAGAAAAAGTGTACAGGTTGCGAAAAGTGCTGACAATCTTGTGGAGAAGCCTTTAGAAGAAAGACACGAGAAGAAGAAAATGTTCAAGTTTCATAGACGGTTCAGTCTAAGCAGAGGTAAGGAAGATTGAGCTTACAAGCGTTGTGAATAGTATTGTTACTGTTATTGGGTAGTATGGGATTGTTTTGTATAACGCGATAATAAACCTTATTGACATTGTAGTTCTTCATACAAATTTGAAGACTGAAACTTAAGTACAGAGGTTAATAAGGTTGATTTTTATTTATCCCAGGCACAAGCTATTGGAGTGTAACCTTGAAATAAGTTCTAGAGATAGCTTCTTTGAACTTAATACACTGTCTTGCTAAAACGCCTTAGGCGCATAAAACAAGCTACAGAGAAAACACTTCTAACGTTTATAACTTAAGGTTTAACTTTCGAATATCTGTGACATCGCGTTTTTGTTTAGCAAAGCAGTGATCCCTGTGATTATAAGTGCATTTCGTGGTGCAAAATCAATCCCTCATTGGGAGACCGGTTGGTCTTTAAATGCCAAAATATAGTGTAACTGTTGCTGTTAATCTTTTAAAATTGAAATGTAGCTTATTTGTATATAACTCACTATATCATATATCTTGGTATTTTAATAAATTACTATGGCTCTTTATATGGTTTCTTGTAATATTACAATTTGTTTTATTAAGCCAAAAATACGTAAATATCGTGTATATTGGGCAATGGATTGTGTCCGAAATAGGCAATACGCGTGAATGAGACTATTATTCTACAAGGGGTGTAATGTATGGCCATTTATAAAGTTAATTTTGACCTTGATGCAGTGCCTGCACGGGTAAACAGGAAGCACCCTTACACTCACCGGTGGCAGAAGCCAGTGGGTGCACAGGTAGCGACCCTAATTATATCTAAACATCGGCGTAACACGTTTTGCATATCCCCATTTCGGGATAATGGCGCATTATGTTTATAACATTTACATACACTATTCTTTTGTTCTTAATATGTCAACACTGACTTGTTCAATGTAAATAATCTGTCATTATATTACAAAAAAATTATGCGTCTTGCTAGTGTAGCCAACACACTAGTATACACTGTCATATTGCGTAAGCTATACGAGTATAAAATGTCATATAACTGCTTCAGTCAGTGCAGCGCAGTGATACGTGCACCTTCACGTATACGTCTATGAACACCATCTGTTTTGGCTTTAAATAATGTTGTTATAATCAAAAAGTTATATTAATGCCATCTTTTATTTTATATGACTTTGGTGGCAAACAAGCATACGGCCCACCCGATGGTAAGTGGCAACAGTAACCAATAGAGATGGCTGTGTTTTCCAAGCATTACAAAAGTAATAATTCTTAAAAAACACAACCAAATCGTTGCCGACCACGGAGAAGGGGATTAGGAAGCAAAAGAGAAAAGGATCAGGATCGAGGGGGTGTTTGGGCTGCCGGCGATCTCACTCACCGAGCGAAACACGTTAGCGTGCAAACTAATATTCTTACGTCGATCTTCTATGAGAGGGTAGTAGGTACAGCCCCGGTCGATCCAGCCCATTCATGTAGAAACCAGCGTGGAGTTACTACTGTTAAATGAGCTATTTTAAAAACTATTGCGTCTTTTTTATGGTAATTGAATAGATACGAATGAATAGAATGCATCATATTTGAACATATCTGTAAAACGCACATAATTTTATTTCTTTAGAATAAGTAATCTGTCTGTCTATATTCTTAACTGTAAACTTGTCTATATTATGTGAAGGAACAACAAGATATATTATCCATTTTAAATATTACTATTACTTACTTTATACTTTACATTTTAATGCTATGATATATATCTACCTGTATCTATAATACGAAAATTGTGTAGTAAATGATAATTTGTTAATGAATAAGTATTTTTATTTTATCAAAAGGACGATAAAAAGAGTGCTAGAGATTAAAAGAGAGACAAAAGAGATAGTTACAGTGATTAATAATTACTATAAAAGTATCAAATAGACATAAACAATAAAGTTGATAGGTAAGTTTAAAGCTATGGTTTCACTTCTGCTATTTGTATAAACTATTTTGTAAGAGAGATGCTTCAGTAACCATGTTTTGTATAAAGTATAATAAAATGTAGCCGTCGCTGTTTTTTTTTATATAATAAAATGCATTATATTAGACTAACGTTATTATCTCGACCTCTTTGTTAATAATAGCCGACATATTGCAATTTGATAGAAATATACGGTACTTCGTTAATTGCAATCGAAGTAATCGAAAATCTTTTAAAGATTTATAGCTTGTTTTCAAAGATAACAATTTAAAAATCTAGTCTATTTAGTACCTACTTACTTACAGTTTTTCGTAGAAATGCTAGTTACTGGATATCAGACAACTTGATGAAATAATTTTAAGAATTAAACGCAATTAACGTATACATAATACGACTGTAGTTGAGTTGTGAAAACATTTTTATTGTGTTTTCCGTCCAAAAAAAGGCTATCTAACTTGCATTGCTCAACGAGTAAGAATTAGTAACTGGCAATGCTTCACATTGTTAACAAGTTTTACTTCTGTATAATTTTCTCAATAGTTTTTAGTTTTAGGTAGAGTAGGTGTAACTCTGGACCTTTTCGTTCTTACTTTAGCAACGGTCGACACCAAATTCAACACACTTTTTCATGACTAACATTCTTTACCTAAAAGCTATTTTTAAAGTCAAAATAATATCTTTTTAACAAAAACTTAACATTTTTGCTATTAAGAATTGTAAGAAATACGTAAGTAATCAAACAAATATTTGATAAAAAGTGTGTAATACAAGAAAACACAATAGAAGTTTTTTGGTATGATCGAGTAAATTCCGGATTAGGATACAAAAGATTGTTTTTGTACGAGCTACTGTCGCAGGTTTTATTTAAGTGGTACTTAATAGAGGAATTTACTTTGTTGTTGGGAATATGCCTTGCTACATGTAAAGCGTTATTATAGAATTAAATAATATCTAATGCCGTAGTGGCTTTCTTTAATAAATATTTATATAAATATCAGATTTTATGCAATAGATGGATCGTTCAGCGCTGAATTGCTTTCACAAGTCTGTTAATGACAGCGCTTCAGCGCCGAACGAAAAATTGAGATTTTCAAGAATCTTGGGTTGAAGTGTTGATATAATTATAAAGCCACTGTTAGGCATTAGGTAGGTATGTACTCATACCTCTTAAGCGCGGGGTTAAGTATTCGAATGCGGTCAATAAAATGATCTTTGATGATGTTCTTCCTTTCTAAATTTTCTATCGACTATAAACTTATTACCTAGCAGATATAAACCTGTCTGGTTACCTAAGAGCTGTTTTACATAGGTCTTATCTTTACAAATAGGTGGTGGACTGCTTTGATGGTTTGGTGGGACTATGTACCTACGGACTACAACACTGAGGTCTCAGGGTCGGGCAAAATTATATTAGGTTTTTCTGTAGAGTAATTTCTAGTATTAAGTATGGCAACATATTAGGCATATGCCATAACTGGGAAAACGTGAGTGTTATGCAACCTCTTCGCGAAAAAGTTGTGAATCGCGTAGAAATTATATAGATTATTATATTATATGAATCACATATGGACAACTGTCTCTCACCAGCTTACCGAAAATTGCTCTCTGAGAAGAAAAAAGTCATAAGATTCAAAATCTTGTTTATCACTTGTAATCTTATTCTGATCAATATAAGGTTTTTATTTCCTAACCATCTCTTCTCTTATGACATAAGAATATGTAAACTTATAGTAATGTAAGTATATAACCTCTGTGTACCTATAATTATTATCTTAACTAATAACATTTCAAAACTTCGTAATTACATAATGTATTAGGTACATAAATACCTATATTATAACAATATAACCTTGTAATGTAACTCCTTCGTACTGTCTACGTTTATGATACGTGCCTTCGATATTTTAACTTTGTAATTCTATTAAACGTAATAATATCTCTGTCTATTTATTATAGTGTCATTTTAATAATATCTACTATTGTAATAAATTGAATAACGATCGCACATTCTAACTTGACCGCTCTGAAATTAGCGCGAGTGGCGCCGCAGTAAAAGATTTTGGAACAAATTGGTGACATGACAAGGGATGAGATTTTTTTTGAAGTTGATATACCATGCACGGTAACTAACTTCAGAGCGAGTTTGAACGCGCAATTTATACTTATAATTAAGTTAATTAATGTAACATGTATTAAAATGGCTGCATCTCTCAATGTCTATTGAGTCAACTTAATTTTGTTAATAAATTTGCAAAATGGCTCTATGATTTTAACAAACTACAACATAACCATGTAATCATCTAAAATCTTTATATAAGGTAGAACTCTAGAGATAAATCTAAAAAATCGAGAAATTAAAATAGAATCAGAAAAATAATTACGCAAATAATAACATAGACATTGTTATTAAATTGTGTCTCTGTGACAATAATAGTGATTTTAAAATTTGAAATATAAGATTAGGTTTTTAATTATGTAAAATTTTAATATTTTAAAGGTTTTATTTAATTTTACTGTTACAAATAAAAATCTGTAATATCTTTTAGCAAATTCTTTAAATAAAATATGTAAAAAATATGGTAGCATGGTATGCTTAGCCTATTTATTTTAGTTTGTAATATTTTGTTAGGGAATGCATACCTAAACTTAATCAAAACACGTATCAAAATAATTATAGCTACTAATGAGAATGGATATTTCATTAGCTTAATTAATTAATTGGGAGAGACGTAGAGACACTGCACGACGTACACTATGAATATAATTTAAATACGTGTTTTGAATAACATAAATTACATGTTCTACAAATTATGCATTATAATATATACAAATATATTAACAAATTGTTATTTCAGCCAAGATATCCACTCCTCAGTGGATCAGTGGATATTTTCAGGTTGACAATGATGATGACAATTTTAATTTTGTTTAGAATCTTGTAATGCAAATTTTGTAATTGATTAAGCAAAGGCAGGCTTGTCTAAGCTATGTTATTGTTGATATTACCAGGCTATTGTGCATTGCAATACTGTCGGGTAGAAGGTAGCTTCAAATGATTTAATAGGTAAATAACATGTATATGCAGCCTGTTAGATGTTTATTCGCACTGTAGACCGAGGTGTAGCGCTGTTACAATATGTAGTCATATTATAAGTATGCATTCGTTTTTAAATAGGCATAATTACACAAAGCAGATGAAGCAAATTCGTACAAAATGTAATACGCGAATATACTAGGCAATATTTGTATACTTTTATCTCATCTCTCTTATTTGAAAGCCATGATTTTTGAGCATTTGTTATAAATTTGTATTATAAATTATTAACATGCCCTCGTGAATAAAAAATATTTTCACTTTTGATTTCATCCAAAATGAATATTATGCATGAATACTCAAATTGGTATTCTAAATTTCTATAAATCCATTCATTTAACTTTGTGTAAGATAAATTAAGTAATATTCTTTTGACAATATTAGGCAAATTATTAAGACAAAATTCATTGTATATATATTATGCCTTAAACATATCATGCCCTCATTTAAAAACAGTTTTAAGTTAGTACATATGTCATCAGCAATTTTCATCTTGTGCCAATTATTTTAAAGTTAATTATCGTTTAACAGTATTAGTCAACTTGCACCCTTTATCCTCTGAGTGTGTTACATAATAGAGCTACACCTCAACAATGTTTATAATAAAGTTATTGTCACGCATCGCGGTTGAGCAAATGTTTATAGTCATGTTATACTGTTCCATTTGTTGAGCCAATTAGTTTTAATATAGAAAATATATATTATGGTGAAGTGTGTGTCTTTTATTTATCATTATATTCTTTGGAGCTAAAATATTTCAATCAATCAGGGCTCTTTGGGACAGAACTTTCCCAAAGAGAGATGTTTACCCATGGTCACCATGATCTCATGATCGTCTGCAGGAAGATTGGTGACAGGAGTAAGGTGATTTGTACACAGGCAACCGATGTTGCCCTTAACTGTTATTGCCTTAGTTGTTTTATATCATAGACCGGAGACCACACGTCCTGTAACAGTCTGCTAGTAGATATAGGCTTCTTCAAATTGGTTTGTTCTCACTAGTTCGATGCGTTAATTAGATCGTCGAAGTAGTGAGAATTTAGAACAAATATGTTAAAAAATCTCACCAGTTCAACGATCGAACTAAAGAATCGAACTAGTGAGAATAAACCTTTAAATTTACAGTCTAAATTAATTCGGATCCACCGCCTTTTGATTCTAGCACTGTTTATAGGTTACACATGAAATAAAACCTTTTTATGATCTATTTAATATTTGTTACGAGTCTGTGTGTGAGTTTTATTTTTATTAAAAATACATAGGATTATTATGATTTATGATGTCTTAGTGGTTAAAGCATCCACCTCATGTACACAAGGTCGTGGGTTCGAAACCAAGAAGTTTTTCCACCGTGGCTAGTCATGAGCCGCCCTCAGTCATCGATTGCCCGATAACCAGGTCATCGGCAATTTTAGTAGATGAATTATCGGAACGTGCAACAATTTGCAGAAGAGCATATTTAGTTATGACGATGGCGCTAATTACATAAGTAACTATTTAGAGTATGTTTAATCTAATTCCTATAAATAATATTTGTATTGAGTATCTAAGCTACTACGAGATTAGGATGCTTGCATTGCAACAAAAGGAATAGGTATCAGTTGCACTTTGGCGACCCTTTAAAATCATCTCATATTGTGATTAGGTTAAAAAACCGTTTAAGTCTACTATACCGTAAAATTTTCTGACTCTGCCCTCAATAAAATTTAATGGAACTAACATCGATCTGAGTGCATCTGTTAAAGATCTGGGGTTGCACATCGATAGCACCTTGAACTGGGCAGCTCAGAGGCCCTAGACAAGTGTCAAAAATTTCTATTCTATTCATAGAATATAGTAAAAAATGTACTAGACACTTGTCTAGGGCTTCTGGTCACACTGGTAAGTCAGAAAGTTACCGGTATCCTGCGTGCTCTGTATTTACTGAAGCACTTTCGCCCGATTAAGACTAAAACAATGCTTGTGCAGACTTTAATTTTCCTGTTAATCGATTTTGGTGATGCGTGTTATTATGACCTGAATGCTGATCTACTCAACAAACTCGATCGTCTTCTCAATAACTGCATTTGATTCATTTTTAATCTTCGCAAGTATGACCATGTGTCTACTTATCGTTCACCGTTGAAATGGCTTCCAATTCGTCAGCGTCGTAATCTACGCGCACTCTCTATCCTGTACTCCATTCTCACTTCTCCTCATACTTCTACCTACTTAACTCCTCAGTTTCAATATTTGTGTTCTACTCACGAACGAAATCTTTGCTCCACTAATAATCTTCTCCTTTTGTGTCCTTCTCACACCACTGATTTCATTAATTCTTCCTTCCCTATACAGTCTATCCTTCTTTGGAACGCTCTACCTCTTGAAATCAGGATGTCCACTAGTCGTGCTGTGTTTAAAGCTAAAGTCCGATCGCTCCTACTGAACAAACTATCAGAATCGTCTCATAACTAAATTTAATATAGTTATTATGAAATTTATACAGAACCTATATATTTAGTTACATAGGTACAATTTATGTATTTTATGTTTATACAATATATTATGTGTATATTACATTTAAATATAGTATGTTTATGCTTATTATTATCTCTAATCTTCCAATTTATACATATATCTTGCATCATCTCTGCATCACCCAATAGGTTGTCTGGCAGAGAATGCCTTTGGCATTAAGTCCGCCTTTATACATGTTTCTCTCTATGAAGTGTGAAATCAATCTGTGGGGCATTCACCACTGTTCTTTGTTGCCTACCTCCTTTTTAACTTCTTAATATTCCACTGTAACTTACATGAAAATAGTTTCTTAATCGAAGTCTACATGAAAATCTTGTTGCAAATAGCGTCCAATTAACAGACAGCATCAATTACTATTTTAAGTTTGCAATTAGGCCAGTTTTATTTGGATATAGGTACTACTACTAGACGTTATTTATTTTTTACTTACGCTTACACGCAAAAAAAGATAGCCCGTGAAAAATCACATCGATCAAAATTCGTTGGATTCGATTTCAGTGTACCTAATTAATTTTGTGAAACTTATTTTCATTCGTCATCGTATAATATTCACTTGTGGCCTTCACATTGAATAGTCTCTGACCATTTGTTATTTTAATATCATCTACGGACACGCGCAGCACAGATTATATCTGCACGTAGCACGCTGCGGGTGATCACGTAGCATTTTCTTTACCGCCAAAGTGATTCCTTTTTGAAAAGTGACATTTTAACTTTTTTTAATTATTTGGTGTTTGTTGTCTTGGCCGAACAGAGATAAAATGAAAATCGATTTGGATGACGGGGTGAGATTTTGTTCTATCAGTACAAGTTAAAGTTTAGTTAGTTTTAATTTATTTTTTTATAATAGTAGAAAAGTATGTAAGACGATTGCAAGGCAGTTTTATTTTTTTGGTCTGATATTTGTAATAATAAAGTAAGTAGTTTACTTACTTCATAAGTATTATCGGATTATTGTACCTAATTACATAAAACCATAGTTTATGTGCTAATCTCAAATACTGCCATTTTACTGGTTGTATTAAGGTACTTTTTAACAGTTTTCTTTAAAACTTTTGCAATTACTTTCGCATATGGTGCATGAACATTTAGGTATGTTCTAAGTACATCATAAAGTTGATATATAAAGTTGATGGCTCAGGCATTAGGTCCAGCAATAACTATATTTACATCAAAATAACTTTTCTTTCTAATGTAAAATTACTTTCGCATATGGTGCATGAACATTTAGGTATGTTATAAGTACATCATAAAGTTAATATATAAAGTTGATGGCTCAGGCATTAGGTCCAGCAATAACTATATTTACATCAAAATAACTTTTCTTTCTAATGTAAAAAATACTATTTATGCAGTTCCCAATTGTTTGCTTAACCCAAGAATTTTTAATTAGTTACTTTACCATTTTATATGATTTCTTATGGTTAGGCAATTTTTCAGAACGACGATCTTTGAAAACATTTGCGCATTTTTTTTGTTACTTTACGTTTCCTCACGAGTCTTCTTCTTTTCGTGTCGACACCAAATCTTTTTTACACTGTGTCAGCCCAAAACTCGGCTTCGACTACTCCATTGTCAGCAGCGTTCATTAGATCTTCCTGCGTGTAGTTGTTTCAGACACGCAGGGCACAATTTCAGGTAGGCCATCGCTTGAGGATTGGCACTACACTTGCACCCTAACTTGGAACTATCAGAGAATCTGGACAAATTAATCTTTATTTCGGCTAACCTAGCGAAGCTCACCAATTTGAAGAGACCAATCGGCGCGTGTGCTTTCTGCTTGGTATTTTCGTTGTTTTTCCTGAATATTAGTGCTCTGTCCAGGTATTTCGGAAATTGGTTATGTTCAATAGGCACTCCACGTCATTGGCTTTTAAGTTTGAGACCCGCTTCTTTGTTGCGAAGCTGAAATGTTCATGTTTGAGTTTTGCTCGTGTTCAGGTTTAATGAGTTGGCGTCATAGTATTCGCCCAGTCTTTGCAAGGCATTCTATATATCGGCTTCAACCTGTACAAAATAGAAGTCTGGGAGTCAGAGCGAGATCATCAGCAAATAGAAAGCGTGACGTGTGCGGGTGGTTGGTCATTGGTGTATATGTTAAATAAAATGGAGGCTAAGACGCTGCCTTGGGGCAGGATATTCTTTTGGGTTCTCCAACGACTTTTGTCAGACAGGAGATGGACCTGGAACCGCCGATTGTGTAAAAGTTCGTGGAATACACTCACAAATTTACTGCCATTAGTGAGTGACTCCAACTTCCACAGCAGCTGTCTCAGTATGAAAGTGTCGTACGTAGGCTGCGGATAGATCTACGAAAAAAGCACCTGTAACCACACCTGCCTCAAAACCGTCTTCAATGTGTTACGCTAGTGTTAGTGCCTGGTTGCTGCACGCCTAACTTCATAGGTCTAAACCCGGTTTGCTCAGGAATCAGCTCAGGGTCAATCAAGCTGGTCAGCCGAACCAGCAGCAGTCTCACAAACAGCTTGAATGTGTGGCTCAGTAACGATATTACAGCTTTGAGAGTCATCTGCTGGTTTGCCCGGATATAAAATGGCGATGACCTTTGCTTTACGCCAGAGGCGAGGGATAGCAGCGTGTTCTAAGCAGTGGTAAAACATTTGTAGCAACCATGATACCGCAACAGGGCCGAGTTGTTTTAGTTGCTCCACTGTGATATCTTCGACGCCAGAGGCCTTTCCGCATTTGAGACCTTTAATGACTGAGACTGAGATGTGAGTCAAACTAAAAGACTTACTGATATCATCGCAAGCAGTGTCATTGCGCCTTTTAGTTTGGGAACGCTTCCAAGGCAGCTCGGAGGTTTGCCATTCAGCAAAAACTGATGAGCTATTTGATTAGCTGTTACTTTTCTGGGCGTTGCATGTCATCACGAGTGATGACATTTGGTTATTTATTTCGACTACACCGTTAGACTAGTGTAACTAACTGCGACGCTGGGTGTCGTGGGTTCCATTCCCGGGAAAGGCAAATATTTGTGTGATGAACATTTTTATTTGTCTTCAGTCTGGGTGTTTCCTATGTATTCTAAGTATGTATTTACAAAAAAAAAGTATGTATATGTATTTTATTTCAGTTATCTAGTACCTACCCATAACACAAGCTCTGCTTAGCTAGCTAGGGACTAGATGACGGTGTGTGATAGTGTCCACATATTATATATTATTTAATTGCACAATAGGTAGATATTATGACTTTAAAAAGTTACATTGTTATATGCTTTCTTGATTTCGCGTACTCAACTTCAAATAAAAATAAAACGCGGATTTAATTCACAGAGTACTTTATTATGCTTATCACTATTAATTAAGGTGGTTTTACATACATGGTATGTAGATAGATTCAATGCCGAAGACGGACATAGGCTACTTTTTATCCCAAAAACCGTCTGGTTCCCGAGCGATACAACAAACTATATTTTACGCGCGGGTGTAACCGCGCCGCGGTGAGCTAGTCATCTATAGATTATTTAATCGATGTTATGTTGAAATGAATAAGAACAGTACCTTCACTATTTAGTTTGAGAACTAAATTGTTATACACATTGTCATTACCTACCGGTGAGATAAAAGGTAGGCAGAGACGTTGTTAGGTGAGTATACAACATTAAATCAGTAGGTTATTTTAGTGAGTTTGTAACAATAAGCCAGTAGCTGTCTACGCTGCAGTTGTGTAATTAACTCTGCAGTACCTACCTCCTGTAAGTAGCTCTACCTTACACCAGACCTGATCAAAGCAACAATAACTGAGTATTACACGATTACTATTCTGAAGTCTAGCGATTGTTGCCACTTACAATCAGGTCGAGCATCTGCTTATCTGCCACTATCTTTACTATTATATACTTAAATCGGAAAGGTTTGTTAGTTTGTTTTAACTACTAGTCGAATTTGAATAATTCTTTTTGCGTATGATAGCCCAGTTCTTGAAGAAGGATATAGGCTATGTAATATCACGCTAGTGGCAACGGAAGCGGAGCAGTATCCAATAAAGTGGCTGAAAACGCTCTGCTAGAAGCTAGTTGGTAATACATTGATGATCATGATGTCATCAAGCGTACACACGCTACGAACCGAATACCTATTTGCTACCTGTAGTAAAAACTTAATGGAAAACAACCAATTCAGATTATCCATTATCAAGTCGTTTACATAAATAAAAACTAAACTAAAGGAGTAATTTCAATCGTGTTTCTTATAACAAGCGTAACAAATAAACATTAGTTTTTATCTCTCTCTAAATCGACTTTACATAACTATATGCTTTTTAAGTTTTTTATTGAAGAAAATGAGTTTAAACAATTCATGATAGCCTTCAAACGCTCAATACGATACCAATTGTGATTTATTTAAGTGTACCTACTTTGTTTTGTTTGTATACTTTCTCGAAGGTTCAGGGATAAACTAGCAATCCATTATTCACTCACTAAAGGGTCTGTTCTCATTATTATAAAAGTATAAGCTTTTCGCGGCGCGGTTTCACCCGCGTCTTTGCTTACTGTTCTGCTCCCGTCGCCAGTAGCGAGATGTTACATAGACTATAACCTTTCTCGAGAACTGGGTTATCATACGCAAAAACAATTTTTCAAATCCGACTGGTAGTTCTAGGGATTACGGCGTTAAAACAAACTCTTCCACTTTACATAGTAGTATAGATAAAACTTAATAGCTTTATAACACTAACACCCAGTTTCTGAAAGGCCTGTCAAATCATTGTTCAACTAACACGACTGTTAATTTAACATGGCTGTTAAATCAATTCGAGTTTCTGAAACGTTAATCAGTGCAAAATTAACTAATCTACGATTATTTTGATTTGACATTAGGTTTATATGAAAACAAACCGAATTTCAAATCAATTGGCACTTGACATACGATTGTTAAGTTAATTTTTGTGTTGATCAGCCTTTCAGAAACTGGATATCATTCTCGTCGTAAAAGTTCGCGTCCTTTGATCACCATCACCGCTAAATGTTTGATACTCATGCTAATATCCGAAACGGACATGATTGTAATCCAAACAGGAACAATGTTCATTTATCAAGATTTGCAAAATATACACTTTTTTTAAAGAAAATCAAATATTATAAATAATACTGCATTAGAAATATGTTTTGACATACCCTAATAAGATAAAATCGAAGAAAAAACTGAGTTTCACATAAAAAATCAGTGGTATTCACAAGTTAATTTGCCGACGAGCACCGATTAGTTGACAAAGCTTTGGACCGACGTATGATCTATGATTAATACATAACTAGCGTTTCAGAAACCCAATATGGAGGTTAACATACGATTCTCGAACCAAATTTAACAGCTATGTCAACTGACAGGATAATCAAATTAAACTAAATAACCATGCTTTTAGCAACCCAATTGGCACTTGACATGAGATTTAACAAGCTATTAGTTAATTTTTGCGTTGATCAGCCTTTCAGAAACTGGGTGTTAGTTAGCTGTAGGCTTTGAGTAGTCCAAGTTTTCTCATTTTATTTTTCTTCAGAGTATGTCAGTAATGATCAAAGTAGACATTAGAAAGTGCAATATGAACGTGTGTTCTAACGTTTTCTATATAACTTAATAATAGTATTTATACACACGCTTCTAAGGTCTGTTATTTGTTGGGTTAGAAGCCGTCAGCGGCCTCTTTGCTACCTCGACAAGAATTCTATTGTAGCGCCTTTATTTTTTATAGTTCTCTGCTTAGTCCTATAGAGTCGAGGAACATCTAGATTGTCTGAGCAGAGAGACTGTATCTCATCTGGTTGCGCCTGGTGCTGTCCTAAATGGATGCTTCTTTTGTGCATGAATGGTCCACAAGAGCAGAAGACATGCATTGCAGTCTCCTCTGACTCTTGCGAAAATATGCACATATTGAACCGGCTTAGGTTAAATTTAAACATAGGTAAACATAGGCTTAGGAAGTTTACAGTGGCCGGTGAGTATTCTTATCACCGCCGACGTTTTGCGCCTACTAAGTTGAAGCAACTCTTTGGTACTTATATTGTCATGACCTTTAATAAGCGCTTTGGAGTTACTCTGTCCTAATGCGGACTACCAGGCTCATTGCGCTTTTATTTAGCACAGATCGTTGAAAAAGGCCTATGAGGAAGGGTCAGTTAATACAAAGTTTCTAGTGAAAGACATCAATAGCTTTTTTTGCAAAGAAAAATAATATTAAAACCATATTGCCATGACCATTAGCATGACCAAATTCGTCTGCCGTTTGATTGCCTCCGTGGTTCAATGGGAGTGCAAGCGACTGCTGTGCACGAGGATATGGGTTCGATCCCCACAGGAGACAAATCTTTGTGTGATCCATAAATATTTGTTCCGAGTCTGGGTGTGCTTTGTGTCCGTTAATTGTATGATGTAAAGTCCTTTTCGACACAGGGCTTGTTTCCTAGTGCGGAAGTTGTCTCTTTGTAAAAATATATAAAAAAAACAAGTAGACAACAATTTCTTGTAGTGCAAAACCATGGCAATCGTCTATTGAGCAGTATGCACGTTTGCAACCATAGGCAATAAAAAATTATATAATTAAGTTATAAGTGTTTTCCAGAAACTTTTACTCGTGTCGGTGTTGATATACATATATTAGGAAAACTATATAATAATACCAGCCTGTTTATTGGCAGCAATGCATGAGCACTAATCACCACGCTTGCTCAAGGCGGATTGGCAATTTCAGACTTTTGAGTCCAGGTTTCCTCACCATTAGTCAGAAATGTCAAAAGAAAGCACATATGATTTGAAAAATCCATCCACTACCTTGTTTATACGAATCGGGTGCCTTATCCACTGGGCTATTACGACTACATTTTCATGCCCTATATTAATTGACAAATAAAATAAACATTGCAGATGCCACCAAACTTAACAGAGAGTCTATTACCGGAGCCGCAGAGAAACTTCGCAAAGCTAGAGAAGACAGGATCTAAGGAAAAGTTGCAGAAGTCAAGTTCCCTGGAGTCGTGTGTTAGCGTGCCCACCGACGACTGCAGCTATGATGAAGCAACTTACGGTATAGGTTATTATTTAATAGTCTTACTTTTTTTTAATAACTTAAAACTTTTTGTTGTTGTTATGCAGCAGAAATCTTTACAAACATACAAACAACGGACACGAAGTACCTACACTCGGCACAAATATTTGTGTGTGTGTCCAAATGTACCACAGAGACAAAAACTTGTATTTAATCCATAAGGTCTCAAAAGGTTGACGTGTCCACAAAAACAGCGCTCATCAGAAGTCAACATTCTTCTTACGGTTAATGGTCGCTATTGTAGAGACTTTCAGTTCCAAAGACTATTGCCTCTTCAGTACTTTAGTAAAATGAAAATTCTTTTACAAGCTGCCCGTAGCGCGGTTTCACCCGCGTTAATTTACACTTTTGGTTATCCCTCCGCTTACAAAAATCTAAACTTGTAAAAAACTGCAATGTTATTAATTGACTTGGGCAGCAAAAATAACATTACCTTGCGATGGTTTCCCGGACATAAAAGTCAATGAAATTGCCGACCAACTGGCAAGACTTTGACTTTGACTTTGTTACGCCAAGAAGTTACTATCCTTAAGTAAAACCAATATTTGCATGATGTCAAGGGCCCTCACTGGTTACTACAAGCTTAACAATCATATGGCCAACCTAAGCCTAAGCTTAACAAAGCTATGCAGATTCTGCCATGAAGAAGTTGAAAGGCTACAACACCTTCTCTGCGGTTGTAGCCCACTCATCCACAAACGAAACATCTCCTTAGGAAAACACTACCTATATCGAGGATATAAAGGTTATCGCTGCCAAGGACATCTTAAAATTCCTGTCTCTGACAGGAATTGGCAGTAAACTCTAGAACTGGGCGAGCACAACAGAGGCCCTAGACAAGTGGCAAAGATTTCTATTCTATTCATAGAATAGATTAAAAAATGTATGGTATTGACATAAGCTAACGCCAACGCTTATGTCAATCCCATACATTTTTTAATCTATTTTATGAATAGAATAGAAATATTTGACACTTGTCTAGGGCCTCTGATCTTTTAGGTCGCAGTGCTCTAGGTCTCTAGCTCTTTAGGTCTATTCAAGCCTGCTATAACCCTATAAATAAATTTTAATAATACTCCTCTGCTTTCGTAGCTCGTATCGTGATATTACATAGCCTATAACTTGCCTCAAGAACTGGACTTTTTAATCCAAAAATAATTATTTAAATCCGACTGAGATTAGCGCATTCAAACAAACAAACAAACTTTTTCGCTTTTTATAGATTAATTATTTGGTTAATCCTTAGGAGATGCGGTGTTCTCATGCTTCGTGGTAGCCCCACAAGTGGTGAGTGTATGGCGTGGGACCTGGGGCATCATGGAGCTGCATCCGAAGCTGTTCCCATATGCTCAGATATACCTCCTGGGCATTGTGATACACATCTGTTTTGCTTTAATTAGGTAAGTTTTTATCTTCTTTCTTGCATCAATCTAAAAAGTTCTCAAGTTAAAAAATACTATTTAACAATGTTATACCAATTAAGTAGCACAAAATTAAAATTACAACAAATTAGGTAGCACAAAATTACAACAAAAAAACGTATTTTGTATTACGTTTGTTCTAAAAGGTTAAGTACTACAATAGGTAATAATTTCTGTATTTCGGAAAAATTCCAAACATTGCATTTATGGATAAAAAATAAGTACAACCAAATGAGAAAAACCTCTGACTGCGTCTCGATACTATGTAGGTACAGATTGCCACGCAGAGCTCGCAGGTTTGATCCACGCATTTCAAAATTATCAGTAAGTATTGGCCCAAAGTGTGCCGGCAATAGGCTCGTCTTTTGTTACATGGGAACTAATAAGAAATCGTACAGATGTATCACTTCACGTGGCTACTACGATTAACCGTGCAATGCTCCTAGCGAGTACGCAATAATACCTAACACCTAGACGTAATAAGTCTACGTTATCTTAAGCACGTCATAATAGGATTATAAGTAGACGCCAGGCATTCTTAAACAACACATATACTCGTATATGTTCTTATTTGCAAACAGCTTACTTTTGTTACTGGTATATTTAAGTTCTACATATTTGCTCATTTCTACCTAAAATCTTTATGAATAAATATTAGTAGTTTTCTTAGTTTCTATTTTTAACCGACTTCAAAAAGGAGGAGGTTATCAATTCGGGTCGTATGTTTTTTTTTTTTTTTTTTTGTATGTTTGTTACAACTTAACTCCGTCATTTATAAACCAATTTGGAAAATTCTTCTTTTATTTGAAAGGGTATACTCCGAAATGAGGTCCTATGTTTTTTTAAAAAGAATGATTTAGTAGTTTGGCTTCAATTTAATATTTTGTAACAAAACGTTTGCAAGAAGTGAAGACGTGTAAAGCAACACGTCGATCTCTTTTGCGACGGATTATCTGACATTGACATGTCCATGCTACAAGTGCGAAGTGATTTTCAAAATTCATTTTTTGATAGAAACGAAGTGGCCCTGGATGAGTGACCATATGCATTTTTTGTATATCTGAGCGATTGCTCGGTCAGTTAAATTATGATTTATGATGATTCTTTATTGTTGGTAGATCATCACTTTTTTGTTTAGATTTGTGGTTTCTGGGATTCAGGGTTTAGCGATCGAGAAAGTGTTGACAAGGACCTTATATCTCTATTTACAATCTTACCTCTCGTCTCTACTTTCTTTCAAACGGCGCGGCGCTGTCTCATTTGCGCAGCACGTTTAGTAGATCTACCCATATTGAATATATTTATAGACAATTAATTCCCACTAAAAGTTTAAAAATAAAATTATTTTTAGAAAAAAAATGAAAACCGACTTCAAACAACACCTACATGTTCAATCCTTAGCTAAAAAGTAGAAAATAATATTTTAATTACTTCATAGCAAAGAACATTAAAGGGGAATCAACGCAATCCTTGATACCTATAATACTTTACTATTTATAGTTTTTAATCAGTTATTTTGGAGTCGGTGCCAGCCAAGAAGGATCATAATGACCTTCATAAAAATAACCTACCTACTAGCAAAAAAAAAACCTTCTTGATTAATCTATTAATATATGAATGAAAAATATAGATTTAATACAAGAAATCGAACGGAATCTGATAAGTGTGCGTCAAATTTTTTATGTATATCTGAACACAACTATCAATGACGTCTGAGTTCACGAGTATGACCGCGTTCGGGTAGTGCACTCAGGCATATCCCCCACGCGTGCAATTACCGCCCCATGCATTACAAAAGTTGGTTGCAAAGACAGAATTAAAAATCCTTCTTGGCTGGCACCGACTCCAAAATAACTGATTAAAAACTATAAATAGTAAAGTATTATAGGTATCAAGGATTGCGTTGATTCCCCTTTAATGTTCTTTGCTATGAATTAATTAAAATATTATTTTCTACTTTTTAGCTAAGGATTGAACATGTAGGTGTTGTTTGAAGTCGGTTTTCATTTTTTTTCTAAAAATAATTTTATTATATTAATGTTTATGATATTAGTAGTTACGAGTTGATGCACGTGTGATTAAACGTGGGTCCCTTAGTGTCAAGTAATGATCAGCAATGTTGTCTGCGCATTAAATTAAAGACGTGGTCACCCAATCGTGGTGGTAAATAGAGGCTTTATGATAAGTAACAGACATCTTCCAGCAGTAGAAATGAGGAATATGAATTTTCTGCAGTGGTAATATGCAAATAATGCACTATTAAATACGACAGTGTAGCCATTATTGTTTTATGTATCTTGAGTTTTTGAGTATGAAGATACTGGTAATGTTATGTAGATTTTGCAACCATTAGGTAATTTTGATAGCATCAATAACTTGGAGGTAAGTAGAGGATTCGATACTGATCAAGTAGGTGCCTATTATTACTTCTTTCTTATATGATGAACATTTCTGATTCCCATATTGCATATGTAAACAACGTGAAGTATTCTAGAAAAATAATTCACAAATGATACCAAAAGTGCTGCGCACTATAGAATATCTTGAATCAAAATACGAAATTAGAATCTTATTTTTTTTTTAATTATGTTTTGTTTGACTTTGAAAAGCTATAGTATTTTATCACCACGGTTCTTCACTCAACAGATCAAAACTCTTGGCCCGTTCAGCAGGTGCCTACAGTAGTCTACATGGTGGCGCAGGCTGTTGGGTCACAGAACGCTTAGTATCCAGGGTGTACACCTACATCTTTATACTGTCTAATATTATGCATTGGAGGGGAGGTTGGGGATTATTGGATGGATTTGTGGACGCCATGATTCCCGATAAGGAGGATCCTCATAGGTAAGTAACTCAGATGAAATGTACTATTGATTATGAAGAAGAACAAAAAGAATAAGAGAGAAGAGGATTGAAAGTGTAATTGGACATCCAGCGATCTCACCGAACGAAACGTCTAGTACGACCACTGTAACTTTACTATTTCTAGGAGAAAACTGGTACTTTGCTAAAAGGATCTGCATAGATCTACGACCGTACGAACGAAGATATCCCTTTTGAGTCAATCGCCAATAATTTAATACGATAGTGAACCGATGATCTAGTATATTTTACAGGCTACTGAAAGATGAGAGCTGTCCGTGACGAGTCTTAAAGAAAAATCGCTTAGAAATAAAGCTGACTTAGTAAAGGCCACGATGCCAGCATTTTAAGACGATGGCTTTTGGAATAGTGGCTACTTCTGAATTCCACTGATTACCTACCATCAGGCAGAATGGAGTCACTTTGGTAGACTATATAAAATAAATTTTTGGAGGATACCTATGCAGTGAATCTCTTTTGATAAAAATAACAATAATATTCAGTAAGTTATTTCATTATTTGTTCCCAGACCCGTGCTTATAGCTGCCATCACCCTCACATTCTACGTAACTATCACAGTACTGAGAAGCTCGAGGAACCTCCTCGCGTCTCCTTACTTTCTGGTCACTGACGGCAAAGAACCCACCTATATTTTCTCCACCAGATTTAAGATACCTGTAAGTAGCTTGCTACTTTTTTTAAATACTAAATAGCTAGAACTGAATACACATTTGTCAATGCTCTGATGCTGAATCTTCACACGGGAAAATCTTTAGTTCCTAGTGGAAAGTCGTAAAGGTAAGTTGTAGATGAGACTAAAACGCAAAAATTAATACTAAATAAACATGGTTTTATAGAACACTAGTTTTCCACGGCGTGGTTTTATTTATTTATTTATTTATTTATATATTTATTACTTCATATACAGAGTATATAGGCGGACTTAATGCCAAAGGCATTCTCTACCAGTCAACCTCACAGGGTGATGCAGAGATAAAACAAAGTAGGTGCATTTGAAGTAGCAATCAAACTGAAAATATTAATACTTGATACATATAAGTATAAGATATACATAATATATAACGAAAGTATATAAATACATAACCCTAACAACAAATAAATATCTATCAATATATACATACATAAATACATACTAAGCTATTGTGATGATTCTGCCAAATTTTTTGCAAGGAGCTGTTTCACCCTCATCTTGAATGTCAAACGGTTTGTGGACATCCTGATCTCGGGAGGGAGCGCATTCCATAGAAGAACAGATTGAACACGGAAAGAGGAGCCAACGAAATTAGAATTATGTGAAGGGCATAGGAGTATTTGATTATTTGAAGAGCGAAGATTGCGATCATGGGTCATATGTAAATACTCAAAATAGTTTATTAAGTATGAAGGAGTATAAGAAGACTTTAGAAATGAAAAGAGAGTAGTAAGAGTACGTAAACATCGACGCTGACGTATAGGCAACCAATTTAGTTGTGAGCGAAATGAAGACACATGGTCGTACTTGCGAAGGTTAAAAATGAATCGAATGCAGTTATTAAGAAGACGATCTAGCTTATTGATGAGTTCTGCATTCAGGTCAAGATAGCACACGTCACCATAGTCAATTATTGGAAGCACTAAAGTTTGTACAAGCATAACCCTGATTTTGATTGAAAGAAAATTTTTCAAGCGATAGAGAGCGCGAAGAGTATTGGTGACTCGTTGGCTAACATTTGTTATTTGAGCTTGCCAGTTCAGTGTCGAGTCAATGTACAAGCCAAGGTTTTTGACCGCTGGACTCAGTGCTATTACTGAACTGTCAAATACTACTGGTGGAATCGCAGAAAAATCTAGTTTATTAATCATGCGTTGGCTGCCAACAATGATAGCCTGACATTTGTTAGGATTAACCACCAAGCCAAACCTATCCGACCAGGCTTTGATGGTATCTAGGTCACTGTTTATTTTGTTAACAGCCAGATGTACTCTATCAACACTCTCTTGTGCGTAAAGCTGCAAGTCATCGGCGTACAGATGATACGAGCACTGAAGGTTTAGGGTTACAAGATTTATAAATATTGAAAATAATAAAGGAGAGAGAATACCGCCTTGAGGAACGCCTGCGCTGAGATTTCGCCAGTTCGATGAAGATTCACCAAGGCGAACAGACTGTTGGCGTCCCTGAAGATAATTTGAGAACCATTCCAGTGCTTCAGTCGAGATCATAAAATAGGAAAGGACGGACAGTAGGATATCGTAACCGACGGTGTTGAAGACATTTGTAAAGTCAATTAAAACAAGAACAGTAACTTTAGTGTCCTCCATGGCCTCCCTCACATCGCCGGTCACTTTTAGGAGAGCAGAGACAGTACTGTGGCCTGGCCTGAAACCAGATTGTAAAGGACTTAAAAGGTTATGCTGGTTTACAAAGTTTGTCAACTGTTTGTGGGCACAGGCCTCCAGTACCTTGGAGAGGAATGGTAGAATGGAATGGTTTTACGCGTTTCTTTGCTCACTACTTTGCTCCAGTCACCAGTAGCGTGATGTTACATAGCCTATAACGTTTCTCGAGAATTGGACTATCATACGCAAAAAGAATTTTTCAAATACGACTGGTAGTTCAAGAGTAATCTCTGGAACTACTATTCGAATTTGAAAACTCGCGCTTTTAAACAAACAAACTTTTTCGTTTTATATAATAGTATAGATATAAATAGACTTACGTAGATAGATTTTATTTCACCTTCCCAAAAAGAATATCGTACTTTTTAGCTATTATAAAATGCTCGATATTTTAGGCGAAGATTGAAAACAGATCTCATAAAGCCTCTATACCCACTGATAAGATGGTGACCACTGTCTTAGACTCCATTGACTGTTTCCTATCAGGGAAATAGCAAAAAAAGACTTCCTTACGTTGAAAATTATAAAACCGTCTGATCTACTGTAATAAACAGAGATGGCATATCACGCAAATAAATAAATAATGCCAAATGAAAGACAAATTTTACGGACATTTTGTATCAAGGGGATACAAAATATCCATAGAGTTTCTCAACTGTTTTACAATGATCAAAGGTCGCCTCGTCTAAATTGCAGACGTAGTATCGGCCGATGAGTTAGGAAGTACGCAGTTAGGACCTGCCCTACTGGACGTGATTTATGGCCTATTATTGCCACGGTCGACTCATTGTATATGGTACATATAACCGCGAAGTTTTCCGTAATATGTCAGAATCTCGATAAATTTCTATGAGCTTTTTTCATACGTGTGGATTAATTGAAACATGATAAATACTGTCATGGCCAACTGCTTAAAACAGCTGTTGCCAAATCGAAGAATAATGTTTACTATGCATAAACTCAAAGTCTAAAACTTTAGTTTTAAACAAAGCCTGTAAGTTTCCAAAATAACCTGTTAAATGTGTTTTTGAATATATTGGGTCAGCAATCGGCATTGGAATCCGCATCATATAGGTACGGATCGACATTTTATGAATAGTTGAAAATAAGCCAGGACATATAATACATAAACTAGACTGAAATATAATGAGCAATTAACCAATAGTCCTAGTTAAAATACTACAATTTTGCATAATTAAAAAAATCACACACAAAATCCCTAACACATATTTATACACGTATACTGTGCAAAGCAATTGTACACATTCAAAAATATTTTATAGTAACGTTATAATAGGCGGATAGCTCTTTTACCCCTTTAGTTATTCACCATCATAATATAGCCGAAAGACGTCCACTGCTGGGCATAGGTCGCCCCCAATTTTCACCGCCTTAACCCACATCTTCCGGTTATGTCAGCCAATCAGATCAACAATTACAAACAAACTTAATTTTTTCGATAATTTAGTCCCGATAGAGACAAAATAAAAACATGTTTTTCTCTAACCTATTATTTATTACAAGCTATACAAATTGGATTGATATGATTGACTTATTTGTACACAAAATTAATACACTTTTGTACCATCAAATACGCTTCATTACTTACATTGAGCTTTCATACTGTGGCTGTATTATCACAGTTTGAAACCTCATTAATCTGACGTTGTATCAATGGGGAATTAATCCTAATTTTATAATATACTTGTTTACTTAAGTTAATTTATCAAAGTAATGTAATGAGCTTCATATTATTTGAGTCAATATTTTAGATTAACAAACAAATTAGCCGCCATCGATTACAGATTAATTTATAGGTATATATTTATAGATTAATGTATAGGTACTTAGCTTTTGGATATCGCTAATTTAAACAAACACCGCATCCTCGCATATCAACATATTTGCAGTAGGTATGAAAATGTGGTACGTTGCTGAGCAGTCCATTCAAGGTTCATCCATTCACCAGTCCAAACATGTAGCATTTAGCTGTCAGGTTAAAGCCGTACTGCTTCTAAGACGATTCTGAGTTACCTTTATCTTTATACTAAAGTAAACGGGATTTAAGCATCGTCTAGGTAGAGGTAACGCTACGCAAACACGAGGGCAGGCAGAGTAACGCAGCGCGGGAGGGCGATAATGTAATTAGAGGCGGAGTGTGCGGGGCTCGTTCCTCGTCACTCGGCGCTGAGCCATGCGCGGGAGCACAGCGGGGCTGGCCGACACGTTGGCGCGCGGGTCGCGCGCGCACGCCGCGCTGCTGGAGGCGGCGGACGCGCTGTTCGCGAGCGCTGTGGTGGCGCCCGCCGTCGTCACCTACTGGAAGTCCACGTGGACTCTCATGGACCTGTACGTGCTGCCCGAGCGGCCCGTGGCTAGCGCGGCTGCCTGCGCCGCCTTCGGACTGTGCTGTGATCTCTTGTTTTCCGTGTTCCAAAGCCAACTGACTGAACGTCTGAGGCCGGACCGCGGCCGCCTCACCTACTACGTGCTATCTCGGTTGTGTACGTGTGTCGCGGGCGTAGCGTGTGTGGGCGCCTGGCGAGGAGTGTGGAACCTTCTGAATGAGTGCACGGGCGACAGTGCGAGAACTCTCCTGTCCACCACGGCGGCGGCCACGCTGTCGCTGGCTGCGCTCCGAACTCTGAGGAACATCTGCGCCGCGCCGTTTGCCGTGGCCGTAGACTCTCCCCAAGACTACTTCGAAGTGCCCACCATGTTCCGTACGGTTGGTACTTATTCTACATAAAAGTTCTGAAGAAGTCATTAATCACCAAAACTAAAATTCGGCAATGGTTGACTTGTAGTTCAGTGCGCACTGTCCTGCACGCTGCTCTTCCTAAGAAACATATCCAAAAGGGACGATCTCTTTCTCTCAACCTCAAAACTCATGCAGACTAATAGATTTTACAGTACAGCAACCAACAATTTAAACCTACTGTACTAGCGTAATCAGTCTTAAATAGTATCAGTAAGACTATGATAGGTAAACATGAAAATCAGCAAATGTGGTCACCATTTCTTTTTAAATGTAGATAGGTACAGCGGATCCTTCAAATATTTTTACCGGCAACATTATTATCATCGGTCTCACAAACTATTTATCGCTCTTTCAATATCTTCTTATTTATATTTACTTATACTGTCTAGTAATTTCCTAATAACTTATCTACTTCGACCGTTCATTAAACTATTAAGGACTTGTAAACAGACACTCCTAGCCATATAATTGACGATCAGCTGATCTGGAAAGCTATTGAAAGAACATGGCATTTCTCATAAGAGATAACATAACATACCTGGAGTTTACCCCAAAAGGGTAAGACAGATGTGTACAACACCCGCGTTTTCTCAGCTGTTTAGTCCCATGTAATAGAGAACCAGTCTTTTACTATTTACCTAGCACGGTTCTAAAGTCCGGACTAGTATTGAAAATTTTTGTACAGAAAATTCAATACCACTGTAGTATGCAGTCACTGATCTTTTAGGAGGTCTCTTGTTCAAATTCCAATCATCATCATATGGCCGTTTGCCTGGCCGTTTGCCGTCCTCATCCATCGGTTGCCCGCCACCCTTATAAAGTCGTCGGTCCACCTTGTGAGCGTTTGCGTCTAGTCTGCGTCTGTTCGCCACTCTAGAACCTTTCTGCCCCAACAGCCGACAATCAAGCTATCGTTGCAACGACATTTTCAGATAGCAGGCGTAGGTAGAGGCTGAATTCGAAGGGCTGAATTCGTTTATCACCAGATATTCAATTGAAAAATAATACACCACTATCGAAATAGGTATATACAAGCTAGCAATCGTTTATAGTTCAACAAGTTCGTGATCAATCTAATACGACACTGACGCCACAACAATCGTCAATCTATCTATCAAGCCTAGCTGTTACGACAAAACTTCCACAACATTAAAAGACTATGTGCAAATTGATCTTTTGCGTGAAATGTAAAGAAATGTTTATCGAAACAAGAGGTTTCATTTAATCTTCTTCTATTGCATCTTCTTGAGAGAATTATCTTATCACTTATACCATAACATTACACATTTGGACACAAGGGAGAGGGAGAGAATGAGGACGACAAAGGCAGACAAAAACATAATTAAAAATTAAAACATAATTAAAATTGGGCATTAAGGCCGCATACTTTGTATATGAAGTTATTAAATAAATAAAGAAGAAAAAGTTGAGATTTTGATGTATAAGAACATTAAAGAGCAATTGAGGAAACTGGAAGGAAACGTGACGAAGAGTCTTATTCTATACTTACACACTACACAAATGATTGTAAGGAGTTTGTGAGGACAAGATCAAAAAAAAGAAATAGCTAAGTATATACACACGCCTCCGCTAGCCACTGTAACCATGTAATAAAAGAAAAGACACTATGCTTGCTATAAGATATAATTTTCATTTGCTACGTACATTGGCACCTTTAGAAATCAAAACAAATACAAATAAATTTCAGGTGAAGATATGCACTTTGTGAGCTGTTTAAATTTGTGCGAGATATTTTCTTTGTATCAGATAGCCCACATAATGTACGTAGCAGTAACATACGTAGCTGTATACTATAAAATATAAACAATGCAGAAATATCGTATGCTACTCCACTTCAGTTCGTAACAGCCAACCCACTGTCGAGTGTTAGGCAAAAAAGTATAACATGAACAGAAGATGGTTTTAGTGGGCCTTTAATACTCACTTACCTAACGAAAAGCAATGGTAGGGTGGTAGGGGTACGTCGATATTCACTCAGGACATTTTTGTTACAAATATTATAAACAGCTTGTATACAGTCTATTGTGTGGTCTACTGAACGCCAATCGTTACAAACCCACTATGGTGGTTTTGTGAGCATAAGTATAAAATTATAAATCTTTATTTGCTTAAAACATGGTTATAAATGTTGAATAAAATTATATTTATTAATAGTACAACATGTCTCACCGTATGACCAGCATGCAAAGTAATGAAATTAAATTATAGTAATAGAATTAATTAAATTATTACATTTGAAACATAAATCATCAGAAGCAATTAATTAATATCTATACATTTAGTAGAATAAATTATTAATAAATTTTATTATATTATTAACCCTATGTCTAAAAAGTATATAATTATACACTATTAATTTATGAGTATGAATTTAAACATTATCTATCTAATTTTACAATTATGTTATAAATTATATTACATATATTATTATTTAAATTTAATACTTAAAATTAGATTTTATGACACATTAGTTTTAACACAGATAAGTATAAATAATTATTTACCTTTGTGTGACATAAATTCTACAAGTATGTAAAAACATTTATCAAGTAGCCGTACAAAGAGAATCTTTTTAATGCTAATAATTAAAGAATTTCAGGGATTAATGGCGCAATATAGTAATAAAATACTATTTGGTTCAAGAGAATAAGTTAGACTCTTATCTATATTACTATTCTGTACATGTTGTAAACAAATAACTTTGTTATTAAAGTAATAAAGAGATATGCCTCTTTAATTCAATAACTATTAAAGTCCGTGAATAGGGTTTTTCAGCAAGGCTGTTTAGTAATTATTATTATACCAGCCAGTATCATTGCAAGATAAAGGCCGAGAAAAACATGAGCATTACCACTTTTGCGCAGGATAGATTGACAGTTTCAGACAAAGTCCAGGATTTGAAACAGTCACTTTGGTATTTGCCTAGTTCAGAACCTACAAACTCGTCTAAACGAAACGGGTTTCCGTAACCACTCGGAAATTACGACTTTCAAATAGCTGTTTATAAATAAGATCATGATAAAGCTGTACTTAATGTTTATTACTTATATGGTATTGTTTTCCAAAAACAATAAAAGACATGCATGATAAGAAGCAAGACCGACAAGGTTTTATAAGGAAAATATTACTACTACTACTTTTGTTCCTTTGGCAACACGCGGCATTAGTAGGTATAATGTCTGAAAATCAGGACTATAGGTACCTACCAATAATGTTATTCGTATCCTTAAGTTTATTACTTAAGTAGGAAGTTCCTTAGGTAGGAAGGACAATACTGAGTTCCTACTATACAATTTCCTAGAACAAGATAAGGCACATAGGTAAATGGCATAACGACTACTTGAATAAATCCTTAGCCTCACCTTGCTATCAACATAGATTGCATGAGCATTAATCCCCACGCTTGCTCAAGGCTGATTGGCAATTTCAGCCTTTAAAGACCAGGTTTCCTTACGATGTATTCCTTCACCGTCACTCAGAAATGTCCAAGATAAACTTAGAAAGTACATATGATTTGAAAAATCACTTGTTCGCATTCGAAACCACTACCTCGTGTTTACGAAGCGGGTGCCTTATCCACAGGACCATTTCGACTTCTTCAGCATGAATGGTCTGAATTGATCAGGTATCTGTCCTCTCTACTTAAACTAGTAAATAATATTCGTACTTTTGTGTGCCTCACTTTTTATCTTTCATAATATGTAAGCTAGTATGTATAGGTATTATCGGAGTATTGTTTGGAAGGCTAAAGGCAACGCGTGCGGTACCTATATTATAATTTATCCATCATTTATTTGGTTTCTCTCTTCTTCGTCACGTGTATGTTATTCCCGCTGATCACATTTTCGTACCAAAACATAAGATTTCTTTTATTTTTCCTGTTATTGGTAGATACAATACAACTTTCAGAATTTACCGAATATCATCTCAACATTCTTAACTATAATTATAAAATTTATACACTAATATTTAGTTATCATGTATTTAATACTATAAATTAATTGTACCTATTGACATGGTTGTTTTTCTCGAGCACCGCGACGTTGTAAGTACCTATCTTTTATTGTATTTATAATTTTATTTTCAACTAGCTGTTGCCCGCGACTTCGTTCGCGTGAAAATTCAGATGGGTGCCTCTATGAGAATATTGCGTTCCTGATTTTATGGCAATCGTACATTGTATCAGTATTATCCGTCTCTATGGCGAATCCAGTTTAGACCCGCTACCGCTAAAACTGACAAACCACTTTCACACAAACTTGCGACTCTTGTTTGCCCATTTACTAAGGGGGTTGCTGAATAATAAAAAAGAAAAGAAAGATAAAATAATAAAAAAAGAGTATTTTCTAGTAATTTGGTAATAATCCTACTATAAAAACTATAGAAATTTTATACAAACTTTGCCACCCCTTTATACCCTCTTAGGGGATGGATTTCGCAAAATTCCGTCTAAGTGAGCACCTAATAGGAACGACAATGCAAAGTTTGAGATTCCTAGCACTTGTTGTTTCTGAGATTTCGTGATGAGTGAGTGAGTGACCTTTTGCTTTTATGTATATATATAGCATTTTTATATTGTTTAAATACTGTTTTTCATACTATTTTTAATCTCCCATTCATACAAATTCTCTTTCACTTAACTAAAGATATCCCTCGTTAAAACAATATACAATACACAAAGGCAAATTTTCACTACAATAACTTTCCCCTTCCCCTTCTTCCCTATTGCACTTTTTCTCCATTCTCCACAGTTTCCTCCTTCCTCTCCTCCCCTCCCCTTCTCCTCTTCACCTCCTTCAGCATCCCTTGCCCCTCCTCCAGCATCTCTTGCCCTTTCCTCCACTTCCCTCTTCCTTGCCTCCTCGTTTTCCCCTCTCTTCTCCCTTCCTTCTCCTTTCTTTTCCTCCTTTCCTCTCCCTTCCTATCGCTTCCTATCCCTTCCCCTCCCTTTTCCACCATTCGAGAACTCCTTTCTTTCCGCGTTCCTTCCCCCTCTCTTCCGCCTCCCTTCCTCTACTGTCTCCCTTACTTCTCCCTCACTTTCCTCCCATTTTCCCTCATTCACCCCTCAATTAACCCTCACTCCCTATCACTTCCCGTTACTCCCCCCTCACTTCCCTCTCACTTCCCCCTCACTTCCCTCTCACCCACCTCACTTCCCCTCAATTCCCCCTCACTTCCCCCTCACTTCCCCGTTTCTTCTACGTCACTTTCCCCTCATTTCCCCTCACTTTCCTCTTACTTTCCTCTAACATTCCCCTCACTTTCCTCTCACTTCTCCCTCATTTCTCTTTGGTTTTCCCCTGACTTCCCTCTGACTTCTTCCTGACTTTCCCCTCACTTCTCCCGCATTTCTCCAACACTTCTTCTTCACTTCCCCTTCACTTTCCCCTCACTTCCCCCTCACTTCCCTCTCACTTCTCCATCACTTTCCTCTCACTCCCCCATCACTTCCCTCCCTCCCCCTCCCTGTAAATTTCAAGTCGCTAGCTTCAAAAGCTAAAGATCTTTGTATAGAATATTTCTTCCCTAATTTCACCCCTCTAAATCCACCCCTGTTAAAATAATATTATAAGGATATTTTTTATTTAAATAGAAGTATTCCAAAACAAAATTACAAAACTGTAAGTTAAAAAATGAAGAAGATTTATACAATCGATTTCATCCCTTTTCACACACTTAGGAATTAAATTTAAAAAACCCTTTTTTAGTACAACCTCTAGACATTTAGACAAACACACCCTCCAAATTTCAAGTCACTACGACCAGCAGTTTAGGCTGTGCGTTGTCTGTTAGTCAGTCAGTCAGTCAGGACAAAGCCTTATATAATATGTATGGGTGTATGGATGTATGGATTAGACGTATAGCCATCGGGGATCAAAGCATACAGGCTGCTAGGAATGCTAACACGTGATAGAGCCACATAAAGCTGACCGTGCGAAACACAGCTAATACTTAGATCCACGCCCACAACTTTTAGTTGTGTCTGACCTTGGGCTTTATTAATTGTCATCGCGAAACAGAGGCTCACTGGAAACTGGACTCATTTAAAACTAAACGGAAGATTGTTTAGAATGAGAGGAATCCGAAAAATAAAAACGCTATCAGCTATCCCGTAACCTGTTAAAGTCTCTGTTTCTATCAGAAAATGTTCGACGTGATTCTTTAAATTGGCATAACTTTTTTATTTATGAACCGATTGACATGAAACAAACACTAAATGTTAAGTGAAGCTTACCACAATGTATTAGTGAAAACCATATCTAAATCGGATAAGCCGTTTCTGAGATTAGCGTGAACAAACGCACAGACAAACAGACAAACAGACAAAAATTGTAACAATCATTGTTTTGGGTTCTATTTGCGTTGATAAAGGCCCCAGTAATTTTTTTTCTCATATATCTTCCATGTACAGACAGCGATCGGTTACATTTTTATTATATGTATAGATAGATGTAAACTACGTTATTATAACAAAAGGCAAAAAACAGATAATGGTAGCAAACTCTTAATTAAGTTAAGCTCGCCTTTGTATAAAATCTGTAAAAAAACTAAAATGCTTTTTATGTGTGTAGAATAATATAGAATTAAATAAAGTATTTTTGTATCATCCATTTCGTACAATACAAAGCATAGTCCTTTCCAAAGCCTGTAGAAGATAAAGTAATAAATAAAAATAATATAAGTCTAGATATGTAACTGTATTAATAATTTACAGAACAGCCGAGACACGGTCCTGTACATCCTGGACTGCATATTCTCGGTGGCCGTGGTGGGATCTTTAGTCGTGTTCGTGTGGCGGGGTTCCTGGGCCTTGCTCGACATATTCCTCTTCCCTGATGATCAGGTGAAGTCCTGTTGGACGTCTATGGTGAGTTTGAATACATTTTTATTTATTTTCAAGGATTGTTTTTCATTCAAAAAAAAACACTACGTATTATCAAAATCAACAAAAACTAAGATGCGTAAAAACTGGTCAAAAAATTACGACGATGATGTTTTAGATGCATTTATTTACACAGCCCCGCATCTCGCAGTGTAGCGCGAGAGTGCGTGTTCTTACGTTTCTTATAAGTATCTCTCTTTGTATTAAAAACACGCATAGTGCAACACACAGAAAACGCATTCACGCACGGTGTAGATGTTCGGTCGTCGCGCACCCCGCAGTGTAGTGCGGAGCAGTATGTGGATTGCCTAAAAAGTGTCACAAAATTTGAACACGATTACAAATGCATTATTAATCATTTTACATTGTGTACATTTAATTATCGAAACGTGGAGTAACACAGATCTGATTACCCCTGCCGAGATAATGGCGTGACCATTTAGTACTACATTTTGTTATGTACCTGTGTTTAGACAATATTACTAATAGTGTATCTAATGAAGTAATTCATATTTGCTATTGCTAGTATTGATAACATAATTAACGTTAACATAAGTAATTTAAGGCTTCTACTTACAATTTACATAAAATCGGCTTAATTATTCATTATATATTAGAATTTCTACTTTGACCTTTAAATATAATGATATAAAGAATTTAATTTTCTTATACGTATTCAAAAAATCTGCGGGTTAAGATAGGGAGAGTCTAGGGGTTAAATGAAATCGAGGGGTTTTCCTAAAAATCTAACTTTTATGAACAACTACAGCACTAAGTTACCTACTCGGTTCTTTAATACCTTTAAGGTGTATTCTGTGTTGAACATCCTAATAAATACGATGTCATATTGATTCATCAATAATTCAAAATTCAATTAGAAGTAAAGAAAGTAAGCACGTCATATACAGACGAGATAGAGGCAAAGAGTATCCCAGCCAATTACTTTTCATAACCAAATCACATACAATAAGATCTACCAGATAATTAATATTTAAACGTAGTTATTTAATAGAAAGAAAATAAAAAAAGAAATATACGCTTTATAAAAAGCAATGAAATTGATATACGAGTAATTTGCAATAGAAGCCCTTTCATATCTAATTTGTTATTTTAACCTTGGAAAGAGCCTCGTGACCCAAATTATTGTATAAGAGTCTCAGAACCCAGCAGGACACCTATCTTGTTGGTTAGACCTCGTTAGAGAAAAAAATAAGTTAATTGAATACGCACAAACGATCTTAACAAACTCTTACGTAGTAATTTATTAAATTATATTTATTATACGATAATACCATTCCAAGTAAAAGCGATATTTCTTATAAAACTTCGATGACAAACAAGCTTACGGCTTATCTGATGGTAATCGATAATCGTATAACAAAATGGGACCGCACACATCTTACGATGACAAAGAAAGTATTGTGAAATAGTTGTATTCATAACGAAACTAATTAGTCTCATTTACACCATTGATGCAGGTCAATGTTGCATATGGTACGACGGGAATCTATGGACTTGTTTGTGTGCTCTGTGCGTATGCTGTACCCAACTCACCTGTTGTCGAACATATAAGAAAGAGATGTAGAAGGAGTAGGAAAAATAATGGAAAGCTATTTAAATAACCGAACTTACAATTTAATAGAAAATAATTTCATTTCGCCTCTATTGCAATGACACGCACAGAAACTAATGAATTTAAATATTTTCTACGCAACTGGGTCTCAATACACCTGTGTAGCAACGATCTTGGTTATTCCTTGAGTGCTCAAGTTCATGTCATAATTTAATAAGCATTGTTTACTTATCAATTAATCAATACTGAGTCAATACTATGACTGGGCAAAATACAGATTTTGTATAACTCTGTAATACTTCCATACCATATTTTCTCTGTTAAAGTCAGCTGAGAATTTTTTTTTTTGACGTTAGTGACAGACGAGCAAACAGCCCACGTGATTCGTGATGGTAAGTGGTAACTGTCGCTCATGGACGACTCAGAGTCCGTAGCATTGCTTCTGCAATGCCTGGGACTCTGCGAAGCTCTGCCTACTGTGAAGAGATTGGGGTAGGTGAAGGGATTGAGGGAGGTGGAGGAAAAGGAAAGGTGGGAAACCGGGCATCTGGCACTCTCTCACTCACCGAACGAAACGCAATAGTACGGATGATATTACTCTTACGTCGATCTTCTATGTAGTAGTATGGAAGTAAACTATGTTTACCAATTA
This sequence comes from Parascotia fuliginaria, assembly GCA_963082885.1. Lineage (NCBI taxonomy): Eukaryota > Metazoa > Arthropoda > Insecta > Lepidoptera > Erebidae > Parascotia > Parascotia fuliginaria. The sequence continues at coordinate 17,449,647 of OY720177.1, forward strand.
TGATGTTATAAGTGCGAATGTTGTCATAAACAACAATGGTGCCAGAAACGTTACTATTTCTCGACTGGAAATCAAGTTACACCACTATTATTAGATCTTTGCTTATGTTAGCATAATAATAATATCTGTTTACTGTCCCACTGCCTGACCATAGCCACATAGGACTCATCTCTCTCACGCGTGCTCAAGGTGGATTGGCGATTTCGGACATTCATGGGAAACCTGGACTTAAAAAGTCCAGGTTTTCCATGATGTTCACCGTCACTCAGAAATGTCCAAGATAAACTCAGAAAGTACATATGATTTGGAAATTCACATTGGTACTTGCCCGGATTCGAACCCACTACCTCGTGTTTACGAAGCGGGTGGGCCATTTCGACTATTTTTTGCATGAATAGTTTGAATTTTTCCTCTTGACTTAAATTAGAAGATAATATTCGTACTTTGCGTGTCTCACTCGCTTCTCTTTTATTATAAGTAAGCTAGTATGTATCTTCGTAGTATTGTTTCAGCGTTTATGTGTAAACGCCACCTTTACCTCCTATGTTTAGTTGCCACCTATACCATATAAAAAGAACTAAAACCCTTCAATTTGCTTAATTACAAAATACATATTTTCATTAAATATCAAAGCTAAATCACGCTAGCAGATAATCCTATATAAAAACGAGTACATTTTCCGCATATGGGTCATTACATGGCACTGAGTCAGTGACCACTTACGCGCGCGCAATTGGGGCCTTCCTCTCTCGTCGTCTTGCGTCCCCCAACTACATGTACTAGGTTATTATTGGATTTTAAATCAGCTAGAATTAGGACGTATGGATTGTAAATAATAATAAAACAAATATAACACTAAGTTTTCCGGTAATTCCTACCTCACATCATGCACTGCGTTCACTTATACCTGCACGCAGAAGTACTTGATGATGCTACTGACAATGCAATCACTGTGACTACGTTCTGAGCTAGCACAATATAAATTTGGTCTTAGATTTTAGTTTACTATCGAAACGCTAAGAAGAAGTTCTATGGTTATGTGTCTGAGACTAAATAGATCAAGATCAGTGAAGGCCAAGCAATTGACATTTTCTTTTATGATGTAATAATGCAAATTGGATGCCTTTGTGATAAAATACTCTTTAGAATTGATGTAATAGTTTTGATGACAGTTGTCGACAAGCTCACAAAGGCTAGCTATGTACAGGATAAAGCTTCAAGGCTCAGTAGATATAGATTAAGCTAATGGTAACGGTACCTATTGTACAGTTTAGGGATCGAAATCTTGAAAATGAGATTCGTTGTCCCTTGTTGTCTGGCAGATGCTGAGTCAATGGGGTAAAAGTTTGCGTGGCCTGACCGATAGAACTAAGCTGCCAGACTATGCTAGAATGCTTATAGTCCGTTTTTTTTTCGATTCATTAGCGCTACCGTAGTTTGTTGTTATTTATAGTCGCCTCGGTAATCAGTCTTGTTGATCCTAAAAAAATTGTTTTCTAAAATTCTGCTATAACAACCACGTTTGGTAGACGTATTGGTAATCACAGTAAGGTGATATTATTATGTAGTGTATATGTAACGTCGCTGTCCGTCGCCTATATAAAAAAAAACATTTATTCGTTCTCGTATACAGGTAAAAACTTATTTGAACATTATAAACAACGATTATGAGAAACAAAAAGACCCTAACTCAGCTTCGTGCCACTTTGCGAACACAAAGTTATAGTATTCTTTGTCGTCTCATACGATACATTATATTCATGAAAGACTCTAAGCTCAGAAGGCCTTACACAAGTAGCATAAATGCTAATAGAATGCCGATTAAAAAATGTTTTGGATACACATAAGCTAACGACAATGTTGGGGTTAGCTTATGTCAAGCCCATACATTGATTAATCTATTCTACTCTTTTAGCGTTTATGCCCTCTGTTGTTCTGTCTCTCTTGTCTAGGCCCTCTGTTTAGTTAACATTTTAACCCAACATAAAATCAACACGGTAGCAACATAATACCATTACAGTAGACTATTAACCTTGGAACATTACTGTCTAGTTTGACTCCAATGCACTATGACATTGCCTCTATTAAAGTCAGAAATACCCTCATTTGGTAAACATCTCCGACTATTAACTACATTAGCTTGTTCCTGAAACCGTTGACATTTTCCACGCAAATTACATGTACGGGCTATTTACATCCCAAGACGTCATCTTTTTCCTTATTAAATGAGCCAAAGGACAAAGACTAAATAATTTAATATGATTAAGACTTGACTTAACGAAGGAAATCATTCTTGACAAGGATGAAGATGATTTATGTTTAGATTATGTAATTTACAATTGACTTTTAGATTATAAGCATTGCAATTGCATTGGGGACCTACCACCACCACTTATAGCAGTATTATTTTATCTTACTTTGTGTTTTGTCTTTTTCTTTTGTACCGTTAAAAACAAGGATAGAGACAAAGTAAGGTTATAATAAGATTGCTAGAAGTTGTGAAAGGGCCCCTGAAGATGCCATATATATTTTTTTATATTATAGCCTACCAAAGTGACTCCACCCCGCCTGATGGTAAGCAGTCAGTGGAATCCAGAAGTGGCGGCCACTATACTAAAAGCCATCGTCTTAAACTGCTGGTATGGTGGTCTCCACTATGGCGGCTGGGAATGGGGTTAGGGGAAGGGAATGAGGGAGGTGTGGAAAGAGGAAAGGGGGAAATTGGGCCTCCGGCGCTCTCACTCACCGAACGAAACGCAGTAGTACGGATACTATACTACTCTTAAGTCGATCTTCTATGAGAGGGTAGTACTTCCCCGGACGATTCGGCCCATTCATGCTGAAATCAGCGTGGATCTACTACCGTAAATATGAAAATATGATATGACCTGATTATTGGTAAGCGTAGTTTATACAGACAGTTATAGTGTTGGAATCGTTACATGACCAAGTCTTAATCCCAGTTTCTGCAATTTTGATCCACGAAAAATTTACTCATCACCGGTTAAACCTCATGTGAAGTACCTAAAAGCATGACTAAATAGTTTAATGTGATATAAGTAAACTAAACATTCATGCTTTTAGCAATCCTGGTGCATCACATAAGATTTAACAAGTAATTAGTTAAATTTTCGTTGATTAGCCTTTTCGAAACTGGGGGGTTAGTATGTTAAAAAGAACGTACTCGCAGTGTAATATAAATTATAATCATATCACGAGCCTGATGACGGTCACTATAAGAGATAGGCGGTTCTTAATAGGAGGTGTTTGCTATAGTGACCACACTTGACATACAGACAGGTGACCGCCGTAAAAATACTGTATAATTAGGCAAGTTGCTAGTTGATAAATAGTAATAGCTTAGTCGTATATTACGGCATCGGCTACTTCGTAACTCTTTCACAAATAAGTCTCAAAATACGCTAGTAGCGTTATTGCGACGCTTACGACGTTACAATTTACATCAAAGATTCTTAAATTTGTTTTGTGTACATCCACTTTGATAATCGACTATCCTGCCGCCTTCAAAATTGTTAAATATAATCGCTATAATAACTTAAATAGTTTTAATTCAATTTTGGAAAATCTAAGTATACTTAATATTTTTTTGTACTTAAATTAACAGGACGGCAGGCCAAGTGCTTAGTTGGCAACGATTCTATCAACGCCCAATAAAATTTAGAGCGGTTTCGCACTACGTTCGATTCGAAGCCGATCCGAACTCGTGAAAATAGCAATCTATAAAAAGTGAATGGAGATTTACGGATGACGGAAGAAAATCGGATTAATGTAGTACGTAAACTACCATAGAAACAGTCTAAGACTACTCCGGACCGTATTTTTACGAGGTCGGATCGGATTCGGATCCGATGTAGTGTAAAACTGCTCTTATTTCACCATCTCGCCGTTACCTAGACAGTGAAAAGGTATGAAAGGTATGTAACTTTTCATACACTCATGACTTAAAAACACGTACTCATCAGACAACGCAGACCCTGACAAGACAGCAGTCTTCCCACAAATACTTTTGCTGTGCATGTTCGCCTTGATTGGTAAGATTTTTCTATAAAAAACACTTTTCTTCCTTAAAAATATATTAGCTTAGTTTAATGTATAATATACATTAAAATAGATTTATCAAACCGAATGTGAGTGATATATGGTAAACAGTATTATTGGGGGGTACTAGGCTATGACGTAATTGCAACGCCAATATATTGTTACACATCAAGCAGGAAACTTGATAATAATAGTAAATACTATTAATATAATAAATTAGAAAGCAGGGAAGGATAAAATATGACAGCCATAGATAATAAAACGTAAAATAGATAAGAGACATAAGAAAATTTAGTTATTAAAATAATCACTAAGAGCGCTGTTCTTTTTTCAATTAATATTTTATTCTGTGACCCGACCGTTGAGAAGTAGGTGCGTTAACTAATGGTAGATCTAGTGACCATGTCCTGGATTAAGTAATTACAAGGATATGTTTTACTTGTTTTTTTTTGTTTTAGTTTCAAAACAAACTACATATACTGACCTTACCCTTATGATATATTCTAACTATCTTATCCGGTAGAATTACTTTACTGTTTTTAATTGACAAATAAGAATTATCCGTTATCTTAAGGCTTGAATATTCATCACAGGTCAGAGTTGTTCAGGCATTGGGATCTAGTCAATCAGGAATATTCAAAATAAGCTTGGCAAATAGGTATAGCCATATATTTGCTTCACCACTTCTAACAAAAAAATTAAAATTAAAATTCAATAAGACTTATTACTTATTAGAATTATTATGATTTTATGATAGTGACAACTGTCACTGTACTGAGGTCACTTGCAAGCAAAAATAAACATTATTGTTATGTGATATGCACGCGTCATTTACTCTAAGGGTGGTAAAACAATTTTAAGGTATTATACATAATATAAAAAGTAACTAGTTGCTAGATTAATATTCGAATAGGACTGCCATCAGTAACGCTGTTGGAGTACGTACAACTAAATCCTGGTACCTATTATTTTTTTTTTTTTTTATTTCTGTGATGCGGCTGTAATGTCACTGCGACCATGAATGGTCTATTGTGATCGCCGCTTTATCAAGCTAGAGTTCACCACTAAACCCTGCAGCTATGATATATTGCAGTATTTGCTTAGGGGTGAGCTCCTTAATTTCTTCAGGGCCCAGAGTGTGTTTCCCTAGAAGAAACTGACGCCTGTGTATGAGCGGGCCACATTCCCCCAGAAGATGGAGGGGCGTTTCATCTGCCTCTTTACATCGCCTGCAGGTGCGTGTTTCGCTTAGCCTTAGATTATGCATGTGCTTGTTTAAGCAACAATGACCTGTCAAGGCTCTTGACACAATGCGTAGATTGTTCCTACTCAACGCAAGGATAAGGTTATTGTACCTTCTGTTAAAGCCTTTGATCAGGGCTTTAGAGTGGTTCATTCCTGGCGATTCCGACCAGAGTTTGATGGCTGTTTCGATGCATGAGTTTGTAAGGGCATTTTGAGCTAGGCTTTTTGGTATTCCACAGAAGGGCTCTGGGCCCTGCTGAGTTCCATTATCCTGGTACCTATTCTACATGGAGTGACTATTATCTGCCCTTTCATTACTACCTAATTACTGTAAAATGTTTGGCGATTAGACGAGTAGTGATATAGGCTTTGTATGCTTTTACGATTACCAGTAGCAAAAAGTTTATCTGTCACAATAATTTTTATTATAATAACAGATAAAGCATGAGACAGAGAGGCACAATTATTTTATAAAAGTTTTCTCGGCAGCCATTTTTTATCAAAGCCACACACTTTTCGCAGCGGACAAGCAGTCGCACGCGATCTAATTGCGCTACTGCATTTAAATTCAGTGATGATATTATATTTGGTGGATATACGATCTGATAAAGATGGCGAAAAACCGATGGATGTGGGAGGTTCACGATCGGCCAAAGTGACGATAGTTGGCGGAGACTTATGATGGAGATAATGATTTGGTTGTCTCGATCTCTACGACTCTTCGAGTTCAACATACTGACATTTGAATTAATCCCACTCTTTCCCTTTTTATCCAGAATGACACGTGCGAAACTGAAGAGCCATCCTTTCACAGTGGAATCTAAAGGGGCTCGAACTAAAAGGTTCAGCACTTCATACTTTTGTCGCTCAATTAAAGCCTGTAACTCTTTACCAGCGCATGTGTTCCCATCTAATTATGATCCTGGGTCTTTTAAGTGAGGCGTGAAAAAGCATCTCACTAAGCCACCATAGTGGTGGCCACCATACCAGTAGTTTGGCTTTTGAAATGGTGTTCACCATTTCTGGATTCCACTGACTGCTTACCATCAGGCAGAGTTGAGTCACTTTGGTAGACTAATATAAAAAAGGCATATCTATAAACATAATAATTTTATCTATTTTTATTTACTAATGTTTCCACGAACGTCAAGCATCTATTAAAAGATTTGTTTACTGACTATAAAGAAAGGTACACAAAGAAGTTATGGTTGGATTATGTGTGTATGATAAGGAAGTACTTATATTGTTATTATCTAATTACATGAGATTAGAGAGGCGCCTATATTAATGAAACGTCTGTTAATTGACCTTTTTAAATATTTATAAAATAAATAATATTACGCGGTAATTTCTATCCATAAAAGTACGTTTAGATTTGCAATGGAATTATGTACTGCTTTGTAAGAGATGCGGTTCGATTCACACTCAGGCAAAACTTTGTGTGATCCAATAATATTTAAAAAAATTACGTGTGGGTGTAATTTGCGTCTGTTATTCATATGTTGGTAATACTAAGTATAAAAAGGGATCAAGACAAGCCTTGTTCCCTTTTTAAGCAAAAAATAAATAAAATAATAACTCCACTGATTTACTAAATATCACTTACCGTCACGTGGATTGGTAGCCCATCTGCTTTTAAGCAATACAGCAATTTGTCTAGTTACTAACGTAGTCGACATTATTTTTATGTTAAACTTATGTAGCCTTACGTAGCGTAACTTAATTACGTACACCTCTACGGCGTAGCCCTCTACGAAAGTTTAAATTAATGGTTCACATTGAAATTTGACTTGCTTTTCTTCAGTGTCTACTACTATTACGTCGATCTTCTATGAGACGGTAGTACTTCCCAGATCGATCCGGCCCATTCATGCTGAAAGTAACAAGAATCTTCTACCTTATTAACCAGTAATCTTCCTTTAACAGATAGTCGGCTACGCGCTAGTAGTGGTGACCTTTGCGCTGCAGGCTCCTGTTCGTTGGGCAGCCGCGCGCCTACACGGGGCTCCAAGATTGCTGCTAGCTGACGTCTATCATCTAGTCTCGTTTGTCGCCACCGTCAACGTCTGGCGAGGGGTTTGGGGACTCTTGGATGTTTATTTCTTCCCTGGTGAGTATGGTTCTATATATGAATCACTAACGGATCAAAATGGTATCTTATGTATGAAGTTGTAAGAGTAAAAACTGGACATAATTTTAGCAGTACCTAAAGTTAAGCTGTGATGTCATATTTTAATATCAAAAATAGCGTATTGTTTTAAGAGAAGGAGTGGTTTTCAATATATTTTTAGTATAGGAATATTGTTATCAATTTTTATTGAAGATTATTCTTTGAAAGGCTCACGTTGTGTGAGTTGATAATTACGTTTAAGTTAACCGCCTTTTATGCAAAATACCTGCTAAGTTTCAATATTCTAATGTTCAACCTAAATTTAGGCAGTAAGATGATTTTAAATATGGAATTTTGATGCTTCTCCAGTTTTACAACATTATGCGAGTACATTTTTAAAAATAAATATATAACAAATTTATGTAATCTTTTCAGAAACACCAAAACTCAGCAATTGGAGTTCCCATATCATCAGTCTCACGCTCCTCATACTCCTAAACTGCTCCAACTCGGTCATAGTTCGAGGAGTGTACATCGACGCAGAGGAGCCGGCGGGAGAATGCGTCGTGTTCCCGTGCCATTATCTACGGCTCTTCTTCCATAAAGAGAGAACTAAGAAGAGACACAGAAGAGCGCTACAAACTGCTGCAGCCGCTGCCAGAAAGCCAGAAGATGCCAGTCTGCCTCTACAATTGCCAGAAGAAAAAGTTTAATCAACAATATCAGTGGTTAAATTGTGAACTCCTTTTACCCCCAGTGAAGGAAATTCTGACGTGCTTCTAAAGGGGATTTATCATCAATGTGTGTTGGAATTAAATATAGTTTTTTAGAATTGTAATAATTCAGTCTTCCAAAAATATGTAAAAACGGATATATAATCACGAATGTCGTTGTGATTTTTATACATTCTAATTTGAGATTATTTTTGAAATTGTATAGAAGTAATGCCATTTGGTAACAATCATGAAATACATAAAGCTTTTTAATTGACTATAATACTACTTCTGTATGTTTTTATATTTGTTTCATAATAAACTCCAAAATAAATTGCTGCGATCACAGAGTAACATTTTTAAAACAAAATTGTAGTACATAGAAACTTCGAAGAAATGTATTATCTTATCTATGGCATTTGATTTCGCTGTGAACCATAGACATTTTTAAATCAAAAATTAAGTATTTACCAAAAAAATAGTTCAGCTAACAATTTGTATTTCTTATTTTGTAGCATAGTTTAAAATTAAGTATTGTTTCTAAGTCAATCTATTAAAGTCTTTACTAGTAGTAAGTTGAGAATATGTAAATACGACACAATAAATATGTAAGCATTAAGTTATTATAAGTTTGTTGTTGCAAGATAAATAAACGCATTGATATCTTATCTGTGGTTTTTTTTTTTTTTTTTTTTTTTTTTTTTTTTTTTTTTTTTTATATTAGCCTACCAAAGTGACTCCACTCTGCCTGATGGTAAGCAGTAAGTGGAATCCAGAAGTGGCGGACACCATTCCAAAAGCCAAACTACTGGTATGGTGGCCTCCACTATGGCGGCTTAGTGAGATGCTTTTTCACGCCCCGCTTAAAAGACCCAGGATCAAAATTAGATGGGAACACATGCGCTGGCAAAGAGTTCCAGGCTTTAATTGAGCGACAAAAGTATGAAGTGCTGAACCGTTTGGTTCGAGACCCTTTAGATTCCACTGTGAAAGGGTGGCACTTTAGTCCCGCACGTGTTGTTCTGGATAAAAAGGGAGAGGGTGGGATTAATTCAAAGAGCTCTTCAGAACACTCTCCATGGTAAAGGCGATAGAAGACGGCCATTGAGGCGATGTCTCTTCGCAGCTGTAAAGGCTCAAGGGTCTTAGTAGCCTCCGGGCTTCCGATGATACGGACTGCTCGCCGCTGCAACCTATCGAGTGCATCCAGTAAGTACTGTGCAGAGCCATCCCAAAGATGAGAGCAGTACTCCACGCAGGAACGAACCTGTGTCTTATAAAGAAGACAGAGCTGCTCGGGCGTGAAGTACCGCCTCACCCTGTTCAGGACACCGAGTTTACAGGAGGCGGTTTTAATGACGCACTCGATGTAGTTCTTGGGGTTGAGATCTCGGCTGATGTCCATACCCAGGATACTTAGGCTATCCTGTAGTGGTAACGCTGTGTTCTGAAGAGAGGGAAGGGGAAGGAACGGAGATTTTTTTGCAGAGAACGCGCACACCTGTGTTTTCTTGGCATTGAACTCGACCAAATTCTCACAACCCCATTGAGAAATGCGGTATAATACTTGGTCGAGCTCAGCGACAAGTTCTAGGCGTTTTGCCTCGATGTCAGTCTGTTTAGCCGCAGGATGTCCGAGATATCGCCCATGCACTGTACTATCATCTGCATAGCAATGAATGTTGCCAAGGGACAACATGTCATTGACATGCAGAAGATACAGAGTGGGCGACAGGACGGACCCCTGAGGCACCCCAGCGTTGACCTGCAAATAATTGGAGGCCGATCCGTCACAAAGGACTCTAATGCGGCGCTCACGCAGGAATGCGGCAATCCAGTTGCACAGCTGGGGTGGCAGACCATATGCTGGAAGCTTGGACAGAAGCGAACGGTGCCAGACTCTATCGAAGGCTTTGGTTATGTCAAGGCCGATGGCCAAGGACTCGCCATGCCTGTCCATAGCTTCACCCCATTGGTGCGTGATATACGCTAGAAGGTCACCCGTAGACCGTTTTGACCTAAAGCCATATTGTCGGTCACTAATTAACGAGTGACCCTCTAGGTAGCGGACTAGTTGGGAGTTTATTATCCGCTCAAGCACCTTGCAGAGAACTGAGGTGACAGCTATGGGTCGATAGTTGCCTGGCTCGGACCTATCCCCTTTTTTGGGAATGGGTTGAACATTCGCCTCTCTCCAAGCCTCCGGCACAATTCCCGAGGAATAAGATAGGCGGAATAGGCGCGTCAATGCAGGAGACAACTCCGCTGCGCATTTCTTAAGAACCACCGCTGGAATACCATCCGGTCCGCTGGCTTTCCGAACATCGAGCGACCTTAGTTCCGCACGGACATCACGATGCCTAATACGAATATTAGGCATAACGGAGTCGCAGCCAGATATAGTCGGCGGGTGCAAGCCACGGTCGTCGATTCGGGAGTTAGCCGCAAAGAGTTCTACAAGCAAATTTGCTTTCTCTTGCGGCTCGTGGGCCAGCGATCCATCAGGACATTTCAAGGGGGGCAGCGAAGGCTTGCAGAAGTTGGATTGCACGGCCTTGGCTAGTCGCCAGTAGCTACGGCTACCCGTAGGATGCGAAATGAGTTCTTGCCCAATCCGTGCAATGCGCTGGGCATCCGCTCTGATGTAAGCCCTCTTGCATTCCCTAGTGGCTTTGTTGTACGCTGCTTTTAGGCGATCCAAGCTAGGGTCGCGCCGTGCTCGGGCCCTGATCCAAGCGCGGTACGCCGATTCTTTTTGTTTAACAGTATCGGCGCACTCACGGTTGAACCAGGGACGCGTTTTGCCGGCACTGGTGACATCTGAGGATGGAATGTAATATTCCATACCTAACAAGATCTCACCAGCGACAGCAGTAGCACTTTGCGACGGATCCCTGTCTTTAAAGCAGCGTAATGCCCATGGGACGGAAGCAAAGTAATCCCGCATACCGTCCCAGTCTGCTGACGAGTAGTGCCATAGTCGTCGCTTTACCTCCGAACGTCGTGAGGGAGCAACAAGAGGCACTGAGGCGCAGACCAAACAGTGGTCGGAATTACCCAGTGGGGCGTGGACCGAAACACTGTATTGGTCTGGGTGACTCGTCAGCAGTAGGTCTAGCAAAGAGGGCGCTTGACCTGGAATATCTGGTATCCTGGTGGGATGGATTACCAGTTGCGTCAGGTCATGCGTGAGAGCGAATGCATGGGCGGCTCGTCCCGCATGGTCTGTTCTGAGAGAACCCAACCAGGTCTCGTGGTGGGCGTTAAAGTCTCCCAGACACACCAATTCCGCGTTCGGAAACCGCTCCTGCGCTAAGTCTGCCGCCTGACTCAGATGGTCAAAGAGTCGAGTTGTCTCCAAATCTCCGGAGTGGGAACGGTAAAGGCACGCGTAGACCCGGCTCAGAGAACCAAGATCAACGTGAAGCCAAAGGATGGGGTAGGATGGGTCCTCTAGGCAGCGCAGACGGCGAACGCAAACATCCGCCCTGACGAATGCGCATACTCCGGCCTTAGCGCGAAAGCGCTCCTCGAGCACATAGCCGGGGTAGTGCAGGTATGCCGTGTCGTCAGGGCGGCGTATTTGTGTCTCCGTTAGGAAAAGCAAAGCCGGCCGTGCCGTCTCGAGGTGTTGGTGGACGGCGTTGAGGTTTGAATGGAGTCCACGGATGTTAGTGAACTCCACCTCAAATAGCGGGTTGGTGGGGGAGGAAGATGCCGCTGTTAGACCTGCTGCTTTTTTGCGTGCTACCATGTTGGAGGGTAAAGGGAGGGGCGTGGAAAAGATGACTGCCCTCGCAGCAAGGCTAGACAAGGTGCCGAGTATTGCTTCGTCATTTAACTGTGTGGCATGGTGGTAGCCGATCCGCCGGACGGAAGGGCCCCCGTACCCTCTCGGAAATGGTCGCCGGGTCCCACCAACCGGTCACCAACCGGCACGACGAACCACTCCGGGATTATGCGCGACCTGGTGGGGCAGCCTCCTAGGGTGGTTAGGCCTAGTTGGGCCCCTGTACTATGCCGCGGGCGGCCAGCGGCACCACCGTTTCTACGGGTCTCCCTGGCCGGCGGGTCGACCCACACTACCCACACAATGACTCCGCGGATACTCAGCTGGTCCCACAGGTGCTGCGAGGATTGCCATCTTTGCATCAGTTGGGCCTCCGGCACTCTCACTCACCGAGCGAAACGCAATAGTACGAATACCATTACTCTAACGTCGATCTTCTATGAGAGGGTAGTACTTCCCCGGTCGATCCGACCCATTCATGCTGAAACCAGCGTGGATCTACTACTACTAAAATTTTATTATTAACTTTAGTTTATTGAATTAAAGTGATTGTTGCGATTTACGACGTCATATTATTACAAAATATGGCGGTGCGTGAGACAGTGGTCCAATGAGTGTGTGTGTGTGTGATCTATTATTAATTAAAGGTCTATTCCCAATAAAGCACTGGTCATTCGTCTATAATTTACTATTTACTTTTGGTTAAGTTTACAGTTGACATTGTATTAATGTATTATTTTGTTTTATTTAAAATTCAGGTAGATATACACAGTAGGAACCTGTTACAAGCTGCGTAGACTGTCTATATTACTTATCTGGACAATACCGATCTACTTAATTACACCATTCGGTAGTAGTAGAATAATAAACTAAGCGTTAGGGCATCGTTCTATTTGAGATAAACTTCAATTTTATTTTATAGAAAAATCGCTGAAGTATGTTAAATAAAAAAAATGAAATTTTAAAAGAAGGAAAAAATAAACATTTTTTTAGAAAACTATGGCAACCATGAAGACGTAGAAAAGTAAAGGTAACTACTTATCTAATGTTGAAAAAGAACAGTAAAAAGTTAACGTAGCATCAAACTTGAAAGAAGTCGTACTCAATAAAGCAAAACACAATTTAAAAGTTTGAGCATATACTCAGTATTTTTAATAGAAAATTTAATATCACCTAACTACCCAAACTTCGAAATATCCTTTGTATTCCTATTACAAGTAAAATCGTGTGTCCTTCTTACAACTAAGTTATGTCTACATCTAACAACTGAAGCCTATCCAACGGCAAGACTCACTTTATAACAAGTAAGAATGAATCCTGCAATTCATAACAACTTCAATCACCCTCATTGAAAAACTAGAACTTAATTAAAAACAATCAATAAACTTTATTGAATTAAATGTACTACTTACTATCGCGCAATTATTCATAATTATAATGAATTATTAGACTACGACTGGGAGAATATAAATACTTTCCTGATATTTGATGTTATAAATAGTCTTTGGAAGAACACCAGAGGTCCTCGCCCTTTCACTTCTTGCAAATATATCTGAACACTTAACATGAACCGTGTTTAAATAAAAATAAAGTTCAAATTAATCACATTTAACTGCAAATCTGCGAATTCATTGAGACAACAATGCAACTGATAAGCTATCGAATGAATTACATAATTTATTACAGATGTATGAGTTCTCTTTAGTTGCGCCACTGACTTTTCTCGAAACTTCATTCCATTTTTTAAGAAAGAACTAGGAAGGGACTACTTATTTTATCCTCACAAAAAATGACCAAAACATTGGCATGGCAAGGTTAATTTAATACTATTAAAACGTAATATTTCATACAAATTAGGTATTAAACTAGTATACAGCTCGCATAATGGCGAGTGATTTTCTTGATCGATTGACATGATTGTATTTTTCTAAATGGATTTTTTGATCTTTATGTATTTTTATAAAAAAAAATCAAAGACATATTACGATCTGTAGTTGACCGATCCCAAAATGATTTGAATAAAGTCAACACTTTCATTGGTTTTATTCCGCCGATAACATTAATATTCCACGAATACAATACTAGCATATACTAGACATGAATACGTACAACAATCATGTCCCTAATTTGCCGGTAAATTTCCGTACATACACAAAGTAAAACCGAACGAACGTGTACTACCTACCGCATAGAATAAGTTGTAAATATTATATTATTTACTGTTCTTTCATTATCTGTGTACATGTATACGGTAGACAATGTTTGTGTCTACTGTTAATATGATATAAATTACTTATTAATGACTGCAAGTTCTTACGTGTACAGAGTAAAATGAAAACAATAAACTAGTTTTTTCTGACGTGCAAGTTAAACACATACAGGTTACATTTATTTAGTAGGAATTAATGGAATAGGCAAAGTAAAATGGAGAAAAATAAACGTGTGAACATTGCTGGTAAAAATGGAAACACTGCTCCGACAAGAGCCTTGCTGCTACTGCTGTGCTGCACTGAAAAATAAACAGCGCTGCTGATGTTTACTCTGAGAATTAAATTTTAAATAGGCGTCGAGTAACATGAATGCGTTTAATGGCCTGTCGTACATCGAAGTAGTCTGTCGAAGTTGCAGTTTGGCTATAAATGACCATTACAGATCATCGCTAAGTAACTACCAACGGGCAACGGCTGTGATCTGCGCCGCTGTTTTATGCATGCCTTTTGGTTAAATTACTACTACTAACAGTAAACCGTTTTCGATTTCGATTTCGATTTCGATATCGACGATAAAATAATATCCCCAAACTTCTATTTTTTAATTACAACAAACGTAGACCAAATAACTGCCTCTGTAGTTCGGTGTTACTGTGTATGGATAACTATGCAGAGGTCTCAGGTTTGATCCCCGGGTCGGATAAAGTAATATTGGGTTTTTTTGTCGAAAAATTCTCAGTATTGGCACGGAGTCTGGAATTGTGCCTGATATATGGCAACAGGCTCGCCCCCTGTTACATAGGCCCTAAAATAAATATTGGCGTAAAGTAGGTGGTTAACAACCTCTGCCTACCCCTTTGGGGATAAAAGGCGTGAAGCTATGTAGTTGTAGACCAAAAAACTAAATCTCACATATTTATATTTAATATACAAAACAACATGAAGAATTAAAAAATAACATTAAAAACTAAAACCGTACAGTAAAGTCGGTGTAGGTGAGCCTCGCGACGTACTCCCAGTTCGTTAGATCACATTTCTCGATCTTACAACCAGGAGAGCCAGTGGTACTAAGCCAGTCGATCCTGGAACATAAATAGAAATACATCATCATATCATGCGCTTAAAAACGTTCACTGCAGGGCTCCCAAAGGGCGATGTTTGCTAAAGATACCGCGCTCGATATATGTATAGGTTCGAACCCGTAATAAGGTGATTATTAGTAAGTAAATTACGCCGCTGCTTGCTACTTGGGTTTCCAACTCTCACAACACACATTGGAAGATATTAAGAGGTGATTGGTATAAGGTATTTTAGAACGGAGATCACAGGACGAAATAAATAAAATAGGTCATTGTCAAAGGTTATTCAAAAGGAAGAACAGTTTTTCTTAACAGACCATTATAGCCTGTAAAAGTCTTAGAAAATGAAAATCTCGTTAGGGTCAAGACGTTGGAAGAACTTTTTAATATAAATCTGCTGTATATTCTTTAGTAGACATTACTGACTGGTGAAGGGAAACTTCGTGAGGAAATATCTACCAAAGTGTCTGAAATGTCAATCCACCTTGAGCAAGCGCAGTGATCAATGCTTACCTTTGTGTGAGAAGAGACCTGTTTACACCTTGTAGTGCTATATTTTATACCATGTAATAAGATATGGTATACAAATAAGGTTTACATAAGGTATGCATAAATAGGTCTATAATATAAGATGTGTGTGTGTGTATGTGAAGGTGTTCTGGACATGTGGAAAGGATGGATAAAAGTAGGATGACGAAATAGATTTATGGAGCGGAAATGCCTAGGAAAGTTGATAGGAGTCGCCCTAGACGAACATACATGGATGAAACATGGACACAATGGACATGGATCAAATAGGTGATGTGTTGACAAAGAGCACCTGTAACCGACGTGTGTGTTAGAAAAGATTAATGAATTTTGAAGAGGCAAAGGAGGTATGTTTGGATAGCAGCAAATGACGTTCTACTGTCTCTGCTTACCCCTTTAATAGGAGACGGGCGTAAAATTATATATGTATGTTATAATTATTATATTGAGTCAATTTTAATAACGAGCACAGTTATTTTTATTTAATATCATAAGCTGTCTCTATGGCTATACATCACACAAATTAATTTCCGTCTATTTCACTAATACAATATTTTGGCACTAACCTCGTAATTAATTAATATTTACATTTGGCGTTGTCAGTAAATACTAATTACAACAATCCGGAACTCTATCAATATTTGGACTAGTTCCAAATTGCTACAAGTTATCACTGTTTTTATTGATGACACTGTTGATATTGTAATTAGTGTATTTAACTTGTTAGTACCGGTGATTTTTACTAGAATAGAGCTCTTCGAGCTTGAGATGTATTTATTTTTCTCATATTTGTTGGATTTTTTATTAAACTTAGCTGGGAGTTAAGCATACAGCTTATTTGATGGTAAATGGTAAGAATAGCGTCATGAGTGACAACGTCCCAATTTAGTGTCATATTTCGTGGTTTTCAATTTATATCATATAATCAATGCTATATTTTATAAAATATGTTCCGTCTATATGCTAGAATTATGTGAAATATGTATAAAAATTAAGTAACCATAATGCTTACACTTATTTTACTATAAAAACAAAGCAACTTAAGTTTCGAATTTATTATTTACATATAAATACAACTGTAAACGCAATGATCTCTTACTTTTTATACAGCTTTTACCTTATTCTAGCATATAGACAGAACATACAGATTTTTCGCAGTAGGAGTAAGATTACGGTTAGTAGCAGAAATGTAATAACTCTTACAAATTAGTGGTCTAAGAAGTGTAGTTTTATAGAATGGTTCTCTAGTTTAATTGCTTCAATTTAAGGTAGAAATGTACATGAGAAATCTCACCATAGCTTTGCTACGATGATTTACACCAAGAGATTTAAGAAATTTCATATTATATCTATTAACTAGCTTTTGCCCGCGACTTTGTCCGCGTAGAAGTCGAAAATGGTTCTAATAGGATTTTTTTTTGTTTGACCTACGTTACCTATTAATTTTTGTCATTTTATTAAATGTTTAATAACGATCTTTATTATAGTGTTGAGATTTAAAGGTTAAATATCGATATGTTAATCCGCCCCTAGCCCAGTAGAACCACTACATAGGGGTGACGAGCGAAATGTTTTTTTCGCGTAATGACAATTTAGTTAAATTGACATGAAAGCATGGTATCTAGATAGCCGAATGACAATTCATCTAAATGACATAAAAACAGAATACCAAGTCAGCAGAAAGTCAACTTTTCTAGAAGAGATAAAACGCAGAATGAGCAAGTAGAAAACCTTATTAGCTAGAAGTCAAATTAGTCGGATGACTTAAACGCAAATTGAGATACTAGAGAAAACATCTGAAAAATAAAGTCTGAATGGTCTATTGGTTGGGCGCTTGCCCCTTTTTGATTTTTACATTTTCATTGTCTCGTAATAAATAAAATATTTTACTCTTATTTATTTATTTTATTCATAAATTTGATAAAACTACAATATGAAGTTGTTATGATAGATAGAGCATGTAGGTATCTATATACCTAGGCATTCAGCGTTAATGTCAATAAAGTTACTATGGCACTGTTACATCCAGACGATTTGCTACTATGTCATTTAACGCCCATGTCTATTTAGTGACTACCTATGGCATTTTTAAATCTAGACTATTTGCTAATAGAGTATTTTGAATTAAGACATTTTACGATCCAGACGTTTTGCTTGTAGAATATTTAGCGTTCATGCCTATTACCTAACTATGGCGTTCAAATATCAAGACGTTAGAGCGATATCGACATTTTGCAAAGTGGACATTTCGCTCGTCACCCCTACATAGTAGTCTATCCTAGTGCCACCAAACAAATTACCTGTAGGACAAATGGGTAGGACCACGGGTCCTTACCCAATATTGGGTATTTTGTTTTTCCTTAGGGTGCTAGAATTACCAGGCTACTCTGTGCGCTTACTCTAAGCATGCCACATACAACGGGCCGTGGGAGAAGCAGCTTTCCCTCAAGCCCTACCTAAGCCTAGGCTACCTCATGAGTTTGACCTTGAGCTTTGTTTATGGTCATTGAAAAGCAGACTTTGATGGGAAACTGCACTCTCTTAAAATTCAAAGGGGTATTTGATGATGTTAGGAGAATATACTATGAATAAATATCTACAGATTCTCCTCGAGAACAACCGATCAGTATAGTTGTCTCGATTACCTACATTGCATTGCAATGTTTACACTTGCAATCTGGTTTCATTGCATAATTTTGATGGATTTACGTATATTACCCACTTACCCAGCAACATACCTAAATAGCGCACCATCTCTCAATTTGGCGTAGTGACTTGTGTGCGCTCATTCCTTTGTGTAACACTGTTACGCAATAGGAAAAAAAAACTCGAAATGTACGTAACACTGTGACTTATCATATAGCATGGCCCCCTCAGTGAGAAAATAGGCAGCACTACCTTTTGTCCCAGCTGATCAGCTTCAACGTCCTGTGTCCCTATTGCATCTTGCAAGTGTATAGGTATAACTGTTCGCTCTAAGCTGCGCCTGATTGTTTCTAATATAATTCACCAAACTTTCTGTCTCGATTACTTTTCGCAAACACGTCTAATAAATACTGGCTAAACAACGAATAAAAATATAGCAGATGATTATCTTCTCCTTTCCTAATCATTATACGGTAACGGTAAAAATAAAATCTTGCAGCAGATACCATTTTTTTCAGCGATTGTTTGATCTTAGGATCACACTGGGGTGTAGAAATGAAGTTCCATCCTCGCCGTAACAAAACAAAAGTGGGTACATGTAATGCATCGTATGAGCGATGGATTTCACTTATCCGATGCAATGATTGTGCTTATTATAACTCTCAATTACAATATCCCGCTTGAAAAATTGCTGTCCAACAATAACTACTGCCTTTATTGCAACTTCATTTGAAGGTTGATTGAGTTTTCAAATATGACAAAACATGACATGTGTAAAAATAAAATGTTTTTAAATCAAAAGCACTAAGTAGTATTGATATCTTAGAGCATTAAACCAACCGGAGAGGCCACTGACAGGCGTACCCCTCTGCCAAAGGTACCAGCCCACCGGTCATACCCGTTATATAAAACTAGTTGACGCGCGTTCCGCATCATAAGTCACCTATCAGTGCATGCGTAATAGCGTCTCAATAGAAATGCCGAATTGCAGTGTATTTTGGTGTAAAAAGCGTTCAGCGACATCAAGTCTACAAAAGGATAATATTACATTCCACCTGTAAGTATTATTTTGTTCTAATATTATTAAATAAGGCATTAAATTAGCAATTTAACCAAATAAAATGCTAATCAACAAGTGTTGCCAGGCTTATCATCAATACTCCAATCTGGGGTAATATTTTAAGTTGAATTAACATAAAAACTAACCTTTCCTTTTTTATATCTCGCCTTGTTGACATATCTAATAAGTTTAATTTTGGATGTACATTATTGTGTCACCGTTCCCATATTTATTTATTTTTAATTAAAACCAATGTTTTTTTTACCAAGTAATGCACAAAATAATATTAAATGAACAAGTAAAATGAGATTATAAATCCAAATATACAAGATTAGTGCACTTTATTCCGAAAGATAATTGCTCATTTCTTACAAAAATAAGCGTATTTATTTTTAAGAAACTGGTCACACTTTAACATAATTAGAGATGAGACAGTTTAATCACAAATATCGATATTGGTTTTCCAGTATTAAATTAATTTTTT
Source organism: Parascotia fuliginaria (assembly GCA_963082885.1). Lineage (NCBI taxonomy): Eukaryota > Metazoa > Arthropoda > Insecta > Lepidoptera > Erebidae > Parascotia > Parascotia fuliginaria. The sequence goes on from OY720177.1 coordinate 17,469,571, forward strand.
TTTGTTTGTTTTAAATTTTCGAAAGAAGCAGCGCCTCGAGTCGCTTGGGTCCAATATTGTAGGAACCATATAAGTGGGTTCCTAAGCGTACAAGTATCTGACTAACAGCTTAAAAGACAAAGCCTTCTGTGCAGCCAGCACTGCTACCTCCTCCCTACCCCCCAAGCGGCGTAGAGCTCAGTTTTTAGCAAGTAAATTCGCTGTGCGCTACCTCCTCTTATTGCATTACCTAGGATTAGTTAAACTAGATTTATAAGGTTAATTTAAATTGCACAGTTTTTCAGTATTTTATTATACCTACTTAAATAAAGACTTTCTGAAATATATTCTGTTGTTTTTTGTTATCTGAACAGATAAAATATCTCTCTAATAAAAATCTACTCATACATTCTCATGTCAGTGTCTTGTTACTATGTAATCAGAACAAAATTCTCCAATTACAAGCTCTGCTTAGTTGGAACGAAATTTAATAGCAACAGACAATTAATTCAAAGTATTATTTATTATTTATTAATATCTTAATACTGTTATTAGTCTGTAAGCCTTCCTTAAAATAAATAAATAAATAAATAAATAAATTATTTGGTTTGAATATACATACATACTTAGTAATAATACACGTAAAATTGACACGTAATAATTAATTACAATCTTTAATCCACACTAGAACAAATTTCAACAGGTGGTGGTTATTGAACATACATCCTTGTGCGCAGTAGTAAAATAAAAAAAAAGAGTGGGTATCCATGTACGCACGTAAGAAGTTATATATTTTTTATTTATTCACACAGATTATTTGTACTGATACGACACACAAAGATCCGCAACTAACTTCAGAGTGTAAAAGGTTCGCAACTAACTTCAGGGTGTTCCTTTTTTCTGTCGGTGTGCGCGCGCATCGTAAAAATTCACTCTCATCAATTTTCCCAATCGCGCCAAAAAAAGTATAACTTCAAAAAAAACCGGGTAAATGCCAGTAGGACTCGCGCGCCGAGGGTTCCGTACTATCAGGGATCGGAAGTATTGAATAAACATTAGTAAACATAGTAGGAGAGCCCGACCGTATAACCAGATTTGTTTGTCGAACAATGTTTAACAAATAAATTTAGCCCGACCGTATGACGGGCTTTTTTGATAATAATTACAAAAAAGTGTGCTAGTTAGAAACACTGTTTTATTCTTCCTGTAATATTGACATAAACATGAATTAACAGAATTACTTCTAGTTAATTCATGTTTATGAACTATTTACTTTACTATCATCTATTTTAAAGTGCTTAAATAAAAAAAAACCTTAAAATTATTATTATTACCTAAAACTGTTCTATATAATATAAGATAATGCTCATTTTAATAAGCAAACATAATAATCATGAAAATAATTATATCTTTCGCGTACTTATATGAAATCCTAAACATCGATACTAAAGATCGACAGAGTCAAGCTCTAACTGTTTTACGCTAAGGAAGCGTAAACTGATAGATGTCCCTGTGTGTGAATGTGATTGTGTGTGTTTAGTTTAAGCTAGTGTGTAATAATTTTATTGTGTGCGTGTATAACGACGCGATTTAAAAATGCATTAGTAGTTAACATTGTAATTAGTGTGCGTTGCTCGCGTTACCCCGTCCCCCGCCGAAAGTGGCAGACTTTTGCGCAAGGGAAATAGAGCGCGTGCCCACTCCTGTTGGTTTAATGCTCTAAGATTGATACCAACTTCAAAACAAATCACAACCAAAATAACTTTCTATTCCCTGTTAGGGGATGAATTTCAGTAAAATAAAAATCACATCTTTCATTAATTCTGTTATAGAATGTTTATGCAAAATTTGAAGTAAATTGAACCAAGGAATCATATTGTCTCATACAAACTTTGCCCCCCTTAGAGGTCGAATTTGGCAAAATCCTTTCTTCTCGGATGCCTACGTCGTACAAAGAACACACCCTCCAAGTTTAAGGTCTCTACGATCAGCGGTTTAGGCTGTGCGTTGATCTGTCAGTCAGTCATTCAGGACAAAGCATTTTATATATATGTATATATATAGATGATTGCTAGAAAGTCTATGTACTATCTTAGGATGATTATAAAAGGGATATTTAAGTGACTCAAAGAATACAAACATGTGATCTAACTGCGCTTTAGTCCCCTGTATTTTGCCGACGATGGTGCCTTTTTTGGAGTTCTTCACCCATCCGCCGATACCCAGCTGCTCAGCCAGCTCCTTGCAGTACTTCGTGAAATAGCACCCTGGAACAAATTACGCCAAGTAAGTCTGACAACGTCAAAGTAGTTGAACGTTTATTGCTTCTACTCATGAAATTTATTGTAAAAGTGACTGATGTATAATATCATACTTCCTTAGATCTGCAATGGAACTAGTTTTGATAGAACTTATCTATCTATACTATAAAGCAGGAGAGTTGTGTTTGTTTGAACGCACTAATCTCTGGAACCACCTGTCGAATTTGAATAAATCTTTTTTGTGTATGATAGCCCAGTTCTTGAGGAAGGTTATAAGCTACCATCACGCTACTGGCGACGGGAGCTGAGCAGTAAGCAAAGACGCGTGTATAACCGCGCCGCGGGTAGGTAGTAGCTTATATTTAATATTAATTATTTTCCTAATTAATAAGGTTATAAATCTATAGAAACACTATCAGGTAGGAGTCACCTGCTAAACATAATAATAAACCTTTTCTAAGCATCTCCAATGTCCGGTCCTAAACCACCCTCAACCACTTTAATCGTCATAATTAATTTGATTATAACAATCAGGTATACCTATCCATCATTTAATTAATGAACCGTAAGCATGTTAATGAGACTAATATATTAAGCGATAATCTATTTAAGAGCTCTTGCCAAATAAGTATCAGTTTTACTGTAATAAATACTATACTAGACGCCCGCCCTCGCTTCGCTTCAGTATTAAAAGTTTTATTCGGTCTCACAATAAACACCTACGGAAAATATCATAGCAATAGTATCGTATTGCATCATTCAGGTTTACAAAATATTGAAATTCTGAAAATGTCGAAAAATATATCTTATTTAAGTTTAATAAAATATATCCTATGTTACCCGTCATATTTGTAGCTTGTTATAGGTGGAAGATTTTAAGATAAATCGCAACAAAAATTCAAGAAATAACATCTTTTCTCTAGGTATATGTAATAGTTTAGATTTAAACATTGGCGTTTAGACAGTTAAATCTAGTAAATCTCTATACACCTATGGTAAAACCGATTACAATCTTGCAAAACATTGATTTGACTGGCCTGTTGGTGTAGTGGTTAGTGATCCTGACTGCTAAGCCGGTGGTTGTGGGTTCGATTTCCACCCAGGACAAATCTTTGTGTGATGAGCATGATTGTTTGTTCTGTGTCTGGGTGTAATTTATCTATATGTATGTATTTATAAAAAAATGTATATAAGTAGTATATCAGTTGTTTAGTACGTAAAACGGGGTGAATTGGGACGATTTCAAAGTTTGGAGTAGATTTTAACTATTTTGTGCGATAATGTATTATTCGACAGTACTTTAATATCTGTTCCGGTGACAAAAACTGAACTTAAATCTACTTTTCACACGGTTATAACGCAGATTTCGAGAGAAAAACTAAAAAATGTGGCCGATTTCTAGTCATTTCGTGGTTGGGGTCAATAGGGATGGAAGAGGGATGAAATAGTAATTCAGCTAGGACTGCCTCTTAATTGATTTTTATCTGACATAAAAATAACACAAAGTAAGTTAGGTATTGTCTTCATATAAAAAAAAGTACCTACCTTGCCTGATAACCGATAATCAGCATAAGTAAGTAGGTATCTACCATTTAAAAAGTTTTTCGTAACCAAATTTTGGCGCTTTTCAGAGCTTTACTTTGTTTAGCTTTTTTACTGTCACATTGCGTCTACGACACTCGATATTGCCCGTATGGAGAAAATAAATGTTATACTTTACAAATAAATCTAAATCAAAAAATTTTCGATGGGAATACCAGTGAATTCAAAAAAATCCCGAGTTAGTCCCTATTCACCCCTGCATCCCTAATCACCCCGTTTTACCGGTACCCATAACACAAGCAAATATAATTGCTTAATTTGGGGCTAGATGGCGCTGTGTGAATGTGGTAGAATATTATTGATACAAAACAGGGTCTGCGGCAAATCGTGTTTTTTGATATACATTAAAATTAAAAGATAGAACAACACCTTGGTACGAATAGGTACGAAAAAAATTGAACATCGTTTTATGTTGTTCTACCATTTAGATCGTTGCTTGTTTGCCATCAACTGTTTTTTTTTTATTTCTTGTTTTAAGTAAGTAAGTAATAGACACGGCTGTATAAAATATTGCAGGAACCATGTCACAAAATATAACCAAGCTGTCGCTCGACTATGAGAAAGAACAAAATATGGAGGTGACTTTATTCCCTTTTTTACTCATTCCCATGTCGCTTCAGATCGACAACACCTTGGGTGTGTTTTTATATAAATTTTATATATTTTTATCATTAATTCTGCTGTACTGACTAAAACTTATGACGATTAAGAAAATGAATCGAATACGCGTAAGGACTGGCTCTCAATATTCTGAGAAGATAGTCATTTTCATTGTATTGCTTTTTACACTAAGCAGCTTATTAGAGGACGTGACGAATCCATCGGCGTTGTTTATTATCGGACAGAGCATCCAAACTGCTCATTGACATCGACCTACATGCACACCTCTAATTATAGCGGGTTGACGATAGATCAGCTGTCAATTAAAACTCTTGGTATTTTAAATAGATCAAGAATACCTTTAAGCTAGCATGTTTACGTGTTTTTTTGTTTTTGACAGCTTGTAATTTAGTTTCTGAAATAAATACTAGAGGGGTTATTCAATGTTCATTTTTTCGTACAAGTATTTTATCTCCTTACTCTGTGAGATGACAACTATTAAAGTTTCTTTCTTGCACTGAGAAGTCTAAAATTCTTAACGGCTCAGTATTTCCTCCATATATTCCATAATGTCCTTGATCAGCAGTGTGCTCCTTCAATATTGAATCAGGAAGCGAAAAAGCTTCGTCGACAGTGGCATACGAGCAAACAGCCCACGTGGTGGTAAGTAAGTGGTAACTGTCGCTCATGGACGACTTAGAGTCCCTAGCATTGCTCCTGCAATGCCAAGGACTCTGCGAAGCCGCTGCCTACCGTGAAAGGAGTAGGGTAGGTGTAAGGATTGAAAAAGGTGTGGAAAAAGGAAAGGAGGGAAATTGGCCCACCGGCACCTGTAATTTACTGTTTAATATTAGGCTAATTAATCATTGTGGTAGACGAAGGATAAAATTATAAAATGTTATAATTAGTTGACGGCACAGCTTAACTGATGGATAAATAATTACTAAAAAATTGTACGTTCAGTCAAGGTACCTAAATATTAGTATCACGAAAATATGTAAGTAAGTATTTTAAAAGAATATACCTGAAACTTACAAGTCTAAACATCACCAAAGTCTAAGTAGGTAAATAACTTAAAACCAAGAGTTACAATAGACCGTCACAATAGTTACATAGATAAATTAAAAGGAAGTTAGAGGAAAAAAGAAAGAGAATATTTTAAATATTTATCTACAACATCCACCTCTGCTAAAAGGAATACATACATAACTTCACGCCCGTCTTCCAATAGTAGGGTAAGCAGAGACTATAGAAGACCATTTGCAGCGATCCAAACATTCCCTCTTTTGCCTCTTCAACATTTATTAATCTTTTCATACACACACGTCGGTTACTTAATTGTGCCCTTTGTCAACACTTATATTTTATGTTTGTATATTTCTTTGTTTGTTTGTTTGACACGATTTAACTAAAAATCTACGTCACCGATTTGAAAAATTATTTTACCTTACGAAATTAATAAATTTAGCGCCTAATTATATTTTATTATGGACATAATATTATTTTTAATAATTTTCAGAATTTCAATATTCTAAGAACCTTTGTAAATCTAAATGATGCAATACGATACTATAGCTATGATATTTTCCGTAGGAGTTTGTTGTGACGTCGCATGAAACTTTTGATACCAAAGCAAAGCGAGGATGTACTTTTAGTAGTATATATTTTAGAGTTTATTAAAATGCTAATGTAGACTAACAAACTTCTATTTGAAGAGTATTGTTTGAAGTGTAAAGGTTGTCTGGAAGAAATCGCTTTTAGTGATAAGACCGACTATTGCTACTTATTATTGTGTTTTTCTATTATTTGTTTTGTATTATGTATTGTATTAAAGAATATTGTATATATCATTCTGTATTTTATCTTGTGTTCAATTGAAGCTGCATTTGGATAAGGTTAAATAAAGTGTCAACATTTTGGGGTGTTTCACGGTATACTCGTAACTTAAACTCTTTTAAATACAGCATTGTAGTAAACGGCTCAACTGTCTTATAGTATTACATACCTACATTAGTCTACCTATCTATTTAAATCTCAAATAGTCGTGTGGTGCCTAAAGTAGAGAATGATTTTAAAATTACATAGATGCTTGTCCGTATTATAACCCTAGAGTAAGTAAATAAGAGTACGTAAGTACTTATATCTATCTAATTCTATACTATTACTAGCTTTCCGCAGCGTGGTTTCACCCACGTCTTTGCTTACAGGTCTGCTCCCGTCGCCAGTAGCGTGATGTTACATAGCCTGTTTGTTGAACGCGCTCATCTCTAGAACTACCAGTCGAATTTAAAAAATATTAGCGTAAGATAGTCCAGTTCTTGAGGAAGGTTACAGGCTATGTAACATCACGCTACTGGCGACTGAAGCAAAGCAGTAAGCGAAGACGAGGGTAAAACCGCGCCGCAGGAAGCTAGTAATTAATACTTCAGTACTTTTTTATCCAAATAAGTAATACATAGACAATTAGCTATTAAAAGAGGACTCGGGCGAATCAGGTCCTTTTGGAGAGGATTGGTCCAAAAATATTAGAATCATAGGTACCTAAGCGTGTGATGAATAACTCACAAATGACATAGGTTTATGTATGAAAATCAGACACCGAATTTAATGTTTTATCTTTAGTTTGAAGAAAAAATAACAACTAGTCTGAATAAAAAATATTTTCGATAAAATTCGTTAATTGCTAATTATAAATGTTGTATGAAGTTTTTTAATAAGTGTTTTTTACTGTTTCCGTCATTTAAAATTAGAATACTTAGTAATAGGTACATATTTAGGTAGGTAGTATAAAAGTTAAAAAAAGTATACCCGTTCTGGTATAATATAAACATGCAATTTAAAATGCATAGATTCAAAATTATTTTAAACTAATTCAATATCTTATTACAAAGTTTATTTTCAAGATGCAATTATTAACAGTAATCATTCAATAATGGGAGTTAAATTAAACACTAAACGTGGCTCTAGACACCCAGATGTTTAAAAAAGAGTGAGCTTTCAATATTATTTACCTACTATTAATTATACACACCTTGAACTTGTCCGTATACCTCAAATTCCACTGCAGCCAGCGAATTAGGATCCTCAGAACCCATCACAAATAATTAAAAAAAAACGTAGGTATATAAAAAAAACAAATCAATTCTATTTTTGAAATTTATGCTTTTGACAATTGAACTTTTTAATATTGTTTCACTTTTTTTAATTCACTAACACTGTACTTTGAATATGATTTTTTCAGCGTTCGATCGTGGCCAAAATAACAGAGTGCGCTGCCCGCCCAAGTGCCAATGCTTCGCGGCCGCCCTACTTTGTCTAAATTTATTTATCTACTTGTAGATTCAAGTGTATTATTTATGTTTATCGTAAAATATATTGATGTAGGTGTATTTGTTTCTCAATAATCATTTTTGTAAGTATTACATTATGTATTTCGGATATACTTCTGTTATTTATATTCGAAACAGATTGAATTCTACCTATGTAGTCATAAGTTCGTTTATACAACAACAGTTTTTATCCATTTTAATCAAAGATATTATAATATTATTGTCTTTCATATATTATACTGTTGTTAAATATTGTCTTTAATACAAATTCAAATTTATTGATTCAATTAGATCTGAATGACACGTAATAACGTTCAGATATATTATCTACGAAAATGGAAGACAGTCCACTAGCCACATAAGAAAATCTGGCAAGAAAGAAACCCTTGAACATTTTATTTCTAGCTTCAAGTAATAGATTACTGTAACATAATCAAGGCAATACGATATATACAATTATATATCGGTAAGTATACGATTTTCATGTTTTTTTTTAAATATGAGTTGCCACTTGGAGTATTAGTAAATAAGTATACTTATCCTCTGTAGAATCCGATATGGTATTGTAGTACATACATACGTACGTAGGTACTACAGTTTTCACCCTTTTGGAGAGACGAAAGCCTATAAACATATATTTTAAAGTAAATATTTATGCAAATAAATTAAGTTTACACACAACAAGATATTATTATAATATTAATATTTTATTCTAATGATATTTTTTGCATCCGTATGTTTCAAAGTGACAGTCCTTACGACATGCCAATTAACCGATACCTTTCCTTTTGCATTTTTTTTTTTTTATATTAAGCTTCAGAATGCCAACTACGCTCTACTTCTTTTAAATTATGCTACAACCTATGAACAAATTAATAGTGGGACAAAAACGGACGATCAAGAAGGAAGCCTTCCCCCTCGACCATGGAGTGGCCAGTTCCGCAGGCAATTACAATTAGATGATTGTCGATTGTACGTTGATTGTACAAACCGTTTCCTAATAAACTACGGCCTCTGACGACCAATATGGGTGAAGGATTTAGTTCAGATAAATAAATTTTAATATTATAGAGATAATTTTCTTGTGAAATTGTGTGGTATTTTCATTACACCACTCCCCACCCTACGTCAGTGTTAAGGGAAACAAGGTAAAGTACCTATTTTGTCTTTTTTTTCAATAATTTTTTTTAGTTGGTAGTTCCAGAGATTAGCGCGTTCAAACTAACAAACTCTTCCGCTTCATATAATAGTATATACTTAGATAGATAAAGATTACGATCGAATTCTGGTCAGGACACAATATTGTCTCGCAAAATGCCTGATAATCTGCCATAAACAAATGTATTGATACTCATTCTTTCACCAGAGGCCTTAGACAAGTGTCAAAGATTTCTATTCTATTCATAGAATAGATTAAAAAATGTATGGGATTGACATAAGTTAACGCCAAAGCTTATGTCAATCCTATACATTTTTTATCTATTCTATGAATAGAATAGAAATCTTTGACACTTGTCTAGGGCCTCAGATAAGAAATCGGGACATTAACTAATGTTTTTTGACGGTAGTGCATAACTAGATTCTTGCTTGTTTTAACATGAATAGGCCGAATCGACTGGGGAATTACTATTCTCTCATAGAATATTGATGTAAAGATAATTGTGTTATGCTCGGTGAAAGAGAGTTCTGGCAGCCCAATTACTCTCTCAGTCCTCTTCCTTTTCCCTTTTCCTTCCTTATCCTCTCTACTATGGTCGGCTACTATGGTGGTTGTATTTTCTGAGCATTAATTCAACAGCCATGTATTTAGATTACGGTTAGCTGTCAGGTGGGTCGTTTGCATGTTTTCCAATGAAGTTGTACATTTATTTAAAAAAAAGACGAAACTTTTGGCAGCACAAAGCTTAATATCTAACTTTTTAAACATAGATCTATCAGTACTAGTAGGTAGGTACCTATCTGTGCAATGTCAAGGTCAAGGATTCACATATTATAAGGCAATTTAAATCATCTACGACAAATAAATAGGTCATACCTACTTATTAGTGTAGTTATATAACTTATCTGTAGTACCTAAGTATCTTCACAGAAGAGACAAAAAGAATACATTATCGACACACCAAACTTTGAAAATGAGAAGTTCTATTTCATAGCATTTAGCTTTCAAATGAAACTTTTTTACATGGTACCTGCCTATGTTGTACCAAATATGAACATATTTAAATATTGCTGTCAATAGGTTTGCAATTTCAAGTAGGTAAGTAAATGGGTACCTATATAGTTTGAAAGAAATGAGGGTGTATTTGGAGATCCACAGGGCGTTGTAGGGCCAATCTCATTTGTCATCAATAGGCCAAAAAATTACGCAAAATTCAAAAAACTAAAATAATGCCAACAGCGGACTCTGATAGACAGTGGATAGGATGAGCGAGATTGAGACCCTAAAGTAGGTAAGTAGGTCATTATCATGATTTCAGCTAAATATGTCTACCTAATGCAGTCACGATACCCCGCGTGGTGGCCGGGGAAGAATGGTTCCAACCCTCTCTGTCCGTGGGTGTCGTACAAGGCGACTAAGGACAAAAATTATGACAGTACAACAGTCTACCGAATAACGGCGGTTAAACCGTTACGAAAACGGGTGGTAGAAAATAAGCATAACACAGGACGGGCAGCAGCGTCCTGTGATAAAGCTACCACCACTGCGATCGCCAACCCGCCTGCCAAGCGTGGCGATTATGGCAATATCCCCCCAATGGAGCAACAAAAAAAAAATGGCCCCTAGTCTCCGGTCATCCCGCTATTCCTGGCTACGGTAGCGGCCATGATAACGGCGGGGTAAGGGGTGCGAAGAATCCCCGGGTGCGGCCAGGCTACCCAAACCGACGACCTTTGGCCCTGGCAACATACAACGTGCGCACACTGCGGAATGACGAGAAGATAGTTGAACTGGAGGAAGAATTGAGCAGGCTACGATGGGACATAGTGGGATTGTCAGAAGTCCGAAGACAGGGGGAGGACACGATAACCCTTAAGTCCGGTAACCTGCTCTATTTCCGGGAGGTCGACCAACTGTCCCAAGGTGGAGTCGGGTTTATCCTCCACAAGTCCCTCGTGAACAACGTGGTGAAAATCGAGAGTTTGTCGACGAGGGTAGCATACCTTATACTCAGAATCACCAAACGGTATTCGCTGAAGGTCATACAGGTTTATGCTCCCACTTCGACATACCCCGACGATGAGGTCGAGGCTATGTATGAGGACATTTCCAGAGTTATACATGCCTCTAGGACCCAATACACTGTTGTCATGGGGGACTTCAACGCGAAGCTGGGTAGACGAGGCGGTAACGAGTTGAGAGTGGGGCAGTTTGGATTTGGATCCAGGAATCCCCGGGGCCAAATGCTGGCTGACTTCATGGAGAGGGAGGGCCTCTTTATGATGAACTCCTTCTTCAAGAAGCGCGATAGCCGCAAATGGACCTGGATTAGTCCTGATGGTGTCAAAAAAAATGAGATTGACTTCATCATGTCGACTAGGCGGCAAATATTTAATGATATCTCAGTGATCAATGCGGTGAAAACCGGAAGCGATCACTGGATGGTACGAGGCACATTAAATATCAACCCTAAGCTGGACCGGTCTCGACTGATGAAGTCTGCGCTTCGACCTGCACCGATTCAAATTCAAAGCTCCGAGAGCTTCCAACTCGAACTTCTTAACCGCTTCGAAAGCCTCGGCGATTGCGTAGACGTGGACGAATACAGCAACAGGTTCGTGGAAACTGTCCGTTCGGTAGGGTCTAACATCTTTAAAGCCCACCGCAGTAAAGGACCGAGAAAGATCACCGACCAGACCCTCGAACTTATGGACGAAAGGCGCAGAATGGTACTGCGGTCCCCAGAGGAAGCGAGTGACTATCGGCGGCTCAACAGACAGATCTCCAAGTCTTTGACTCGTGACCTTCGCCAATTTAACACACAACGTGTTAAAGAGGCTATAGAGCGCAACAAAGGCTTGAAAGTGTTCGCACGAGATCGGTCTGTTGGGCAGAGCCGACTTGTCAAGCTGAAGACTGGGGACGGCAGGCTCATCTCGTCTAAGCCAGAGGTTTTAGAGGAGGTCGAGAGGTTCTACGGACAGTTATACACGACACAACATGCACCTGTTAGCTCCCTAGCATCAGATCCTAGAGCTAGGTTAACTCGACATTACACCGAAGATATCCCGGATGTCAGCCTGTGCGAGATTGGTATGGCCCTCAGACAGCTCAAGAACAACAAGGCGCCGGGTGAGGATGGAATCACAGCCGAGGTACTGAAGGCAGGCGGAAATCCTGTCCTGAAGGCCCTTCAGAGGCTCTTTAGTGCCATCCTCCTCGAGGGCAAAACGCCGCAGGCATGGCACAGGGGTGTGGTGGAGCTGTTCTTCAAGAAGGGCGATAAAACCCTCCTGAAGAATTACAGACCTATCACACTCCTAAGTCACGTCTATAAGCTGTTCTCGAGAGTCATCACTAATCGTCTCGCGAACAGGTTCGACGACGTCCAGCCTCCCGAACAAGCCGGTTTCCGAAAAGGTTTTAGTACCATAGACCACATACACACGCTGCGGCAGGTTATACATAAGTCCACAGAGTATAACCGTCCCCTATGCTTAGCGTTTGTGGACTATGAGAAAGCCTTTGATTCGATCGAGACCTGGGCTGTGCTGCAGTCCCTCCAACGGTGCCATATTGACTATCGATATATCGAAGTGCTGAAGTGTTTGTATGAAAACGCCACCATGTCAGTACGAATTAATGGTCAGAGCTCAAGACCTATCCAGTTGCAGTGAGGAGTACGACAGGGAGATGTTATATCTCCGAAACTGTTCACCGCTGCACTGGAGGATATGTTTAAGCTTCTGACCTGGAATGGACTTGGCATCAATATAAACGGCGAGTACATCACTCACCTTCGATTCGCGGACGATATCGTGGTCATGGCTGAGACCGTGGAGGACCTCAGTGCAATGCTCGATGACCTCAGTAGAGTCTCTCGACAAGTGGGCCTAAAAATGAACATGGACAAGACTAAAGTCATGACCAATGTCCATGTTACACCCACTCCTATCACGGTCGGAGGCTCGGTGCTCGAATTCGTTGACGAGTACATATACCTGGGACAAACAGTCCGATTAGGTAAGTCCGATTTCGAGAAAGAGGTCACTCGTCGAATCCAACTCGGCTGGGCAGCGTTCGGGAAGCTACAACATATCTTCACGTCCGCACTACCGCAGTGTCTCAAGACTAAGGTCTTTGACCAGTGTGTGTTGCCAGTGATGACATACGGAGCAGAGACGTGGTCGCTGACTATGGGTCTTATCCGAAGGCTCAAAGTCGGTCAGAGGTCGATGGAGCGGGCTATGTTAGGCGTCTCCCTGCGCGATCGTTTGAGAAACGAAGAAATCCGCAGGCGAACCAAAGTAGCCGACGTAGCTCGCAGAATTGCTTCTCTGAAGTGGCAATGGGCAGGACACATAGCTCGCAGAACTGACGGCCGCTGGGGCAGAAAAGTTCTAGAGTGGCGACCACGAACCGGAAGACGCAGCGTGGGCAGACTGCTCACAAGGTAGACCGACGACCTTATAAGGGTGGCGGGCAACCGATGGATGAGGGCGGCGAACGACCGACAACGGTGGCGAAAATTGGGGGAGGCCTATGTCCAGCAGTGGACGTCTTGTGGCTGATATGATGATGATGAATGCAGTCACGAAATACAATTTTTATAACACAGTTGTCGCAGAGACTTCTCGCACTACGCCACCTACGTAGGTACTACCAGTACAGACTTTCATCATCAACTCACTGCACACTCGCATTTTAATTAGGTGCTTCGTATTTCATAAACAGCCATTTCCAATAGTACTGGTAGTGCTTATTTTATTGTGAAAATAGCATTAAGTATACATTGTTGATATAAATATGTAGGTACCATACTTCATAATATATAATTATCATGTAAAAGATAAGTCAGATCATTAATATTAAAAGATAGTCTTTATATAGGTAACTCCTGATAAAATATTTACAATGTATGTAATTACGCACAAACAAAATTGCTATTATCTAATTGGCAGGCGTTGCAATATAAGTAAGTATACACATCCCAGTATATAAGCTCAATATGTATTGACTAATTTCTTTTTAAAACGCGCATAACGCAAATTTATAATTAAATTTTTGATAAATATTAAAATATTAAATAATTAAGAATGATAAGTAGATTTTTTGTTGGCATATCCGATCAATGTTGTCTGACACTGTCAATTTTTGACAACGACAGAATAGACAGCAAGTAAGCGAGGTTAAAATTAATAATAATAAACTTTATTTCTTTGCACTAAGGTCTTTTTTACATTTACTAATACAAGAGTTTAAGTTTGCAGTTGAATAGTATTGATTAATATTTTGTTTGTTCCTTCCGGCCTTTCGTGAAGTCCGCAAGTTAATAAAATCGGTTGATTTTGCATTGCAACGCATTAAATCTGTAAATTCTGTGTTAAATACAGTAAGAGCACTAAGAGCGTGCTGTTATTGTGTAACAGTCTAATGAACTTACTATAAGCTTTGCTGTAATTTACTAACCGGCCTGTGGATTTAAGATTTGAAAAAATAAACTTTTCCATTAGAAACTGAATAAAATGACTGTTTGTAAAAGTGGAGACCTGCAATTAGATGCAGCTGTCAATGGCTGGCTGAAACTTGACAAGGTTTGTTTGCCTTCTTATTTTTTTAAGTAATATATTACTTAATAGGTATGTCCTTGACTTTGAACAGTGTTTTTTTTATTGATTGATGTAATGTTTGGGGATGAATCTTTAAAAAATGTGCCTGCTTTAGATCTTTTAATAAGGGCACACAGAATATGAATATGTCAGTTAAATTAACCTTTTTATCTGGACAATATGTATAATTATTAAATGACTGCTCAATAGTAGAATACATTACTAGGCAAGATTTTGAATTTTGATTTAATAAAAATTAGATTGTCAAGTACCTATATGGGCAATTTAATTTTTTTTTATTTGATAAGTACCTATACAGTTTGTTCAATACTTGTTGATGTTAACTATTCCATAAGGCCATCATAGTGTTGCAAAAATCTAATAGTGGTCTATGGAAATTTCCCATGATAATTTGTTAATGGACTTGTTGTCAGCACCCAGATCGCTTGGTCTATTGAGTTTAGTTTGATTGGATTATTGCATCTAACACAGCCTACCCAGAAGTGCAATGTACTTGAATTTTTGAATACTTTCTTATGATGTTTGCAGGCTATGCTAAACATTCTAAATAACATAAGAGGTAGAACACACTTTTGAATTTCTTTAACTACCTAATTACCATTAGGCAATTTAATAGAAAATATAAAAGTAAAAACTTATTTAATACAATGAAGAAACAGTTCTGATATTATGTTAACAATAATATTTGAGGAAGATACTACTACTACTATGTATCTAATTATGTTTACAAATAAAAATAGTTTGTGAAGGCTTGATACATATTAGCAATTTAGTTATATTTTTACACTATCTTAAAACTGTTATTAGTCTATTAAAACTTTTTTTAAAAAATAAATTAGATTTGCAAGTTTGCAGGTTTGATTTTATTGTAGGTATTATACAAAATATTTTGTCATAAGTCGGTATGATTTGTGTACTTTATGTGTTTTTGTAAAGCTGCTGCTACACAAAGGTTGTTCTATAATGTGAGAGTTGTCATTCATTAAAGAAATTAATATACCCTATGGATAGCCTACAGCCATTTTTTTTAGTGCAATTTTTTTTCGGACTTTATTTTTTATTCATTTTTAATGCTCTTTTTCTTCAAGGTTGGAAACGGCTTAATTTTACAATGCTCTGCCATATTCGCAGCATTATGGCTACCATTAGGTACCTATAGGCCGTTTTGGGTAGGTACTTACCCCCGGAGCAATAGACTTGAAAATTTTAATTATGAAGAAAAAATCGAACGAACGTATCGTACAGACTCTGAAAAGAAGATACCTATCCTATTAATATTATAAATGCGAAAGTTTGTGTGTATGTCTTTGTTACCACTCAGCGCCTAAACGGCTAAACCGATTTGGATGAAAATTGGTATGTAGACAGAATCGGTGCCGGAGACGGGCATAGACTTTTTAGTCGGACGGAATTTTTATTCCGAAAATCGGTTGAGTTCCCGAGGGTGAAAAAACTCATTTTACGGCGCGGGTGAAGCCGTAAGACGCAGCTAGCAGCTAGTATACAATAAGTTTGTTATATACATACTGTATAGAGTTTTCAATTGTATTGTACACCTTCATACACGTATTCACATCTAAATTAGCTAGTTAGCAGCTACGCAATTCTATTAGAGGTATACATACTAAGATGTACATCCACGTGTCGTTTATGCATTGTTTTGCTTCACTACGAATTCCAATACACTACGTTACATAAAGTAACGCCTGTCCTCCATTAATGGCGTAAGCAGAGATTATAGAACGCCATTTGCTGCGATCCAAACATACCCCATTTGCTTCTTCCACGTTCATTACCTAATCTCTATACACACACGTCACGGTAACGGGTGCTTGTGACTGTGCCCTTTGTCAACACATCTCCGATTTTATCCGTGAATGTTCGTCTAGGACGATCCCTACCAACCAACTTCCCGAAATCTAATTTTTTTTTATACGACTAAGGTGACAAACAAGCATACGGCCCGCTTGCTGGCAAGCAGTTACCGTAGCCTATACTTCTAATATTAAGATTTATTACGATTATATTTGTGGCTTATCAAATGATGACTTTATTGTATACTGATTGCAATCAGCTATTTCATCATATAGTTAACACGTCAAATCTTACGCGTCAAATGTTACACGTAAGCATTGTGTAATGACAGCTTTGTTGACGCAAGGATATAGGTACTTGTAATCTTGTATCTCTTATATCTTAAAACTAGCCTTCCGCAGTGCGGTTTCACCCGCTCACACACCTACTAATAAATAAAGCGTAAGAGTTTGTTTGTTTTTTTCATTTCATTTCTCCGTAGTGTACTACCCTACCTAATTGATGGCATGACACTATGATCTCGCGACACTACAATCAATTGTCAGTAATTTGTCAAATGTGCTAGTCTCTACCGTAAGTTTCTATTTTCGGAATGCAATTAATGTAACTGGTAGGTATTCGGTAAAACCTATGTACTTTGAACCGGAAAACAAACATGGCGCTGTTCACGTTTTTTACTCCCTGAGTAAAATCAACCTTTATTATGAAACAGTAATGATGCCTTATGCCTGTTAGTCATACATCATTCAGTACTTTTGGTTACGAGCGTAGGTATTCGCACTTACGCTTTTGACATTGATGATACCAATTCTTAATAATAGTGGAAAGATAACTATTATTATTATAATAATAAGCTTATTGATATTAGACGCTGAGTCCCATTAAAACGTGCTCTGATTAGAAACTTTATCTTCCGCTGACAAAATCTATGTACCGTAAAAAAAGAAAACGGAGTAGGTGCCATGGATTCTACACAAACGGTATAAGAAAATTTGGTCGCAGGTAGTTTATTATAGGCCACACTATGAAAGTATGCCGAGATTACGTTATGTTGTAATCTACTTAAAGTTTAAAAAAAAGATAAGATGTTACCTAAGAAAATAATGGATGCCTTTATTTGTGATCGATTAACGAATTCATGTTTATCAAAATATGGTATAAGTTATTTTTCTTACGACAACTAAGGCATAGAGAAGAAACCCTGCGTCGTGGTATAGTATTTTACAATCGTAAATTTTCCGGACATAAATTACAAAAATAGTTTTAAATATAATTATGCAAAAGAACTGCATTATATTTTAGGTATTTTTTTTATATTTTTGATGTAATATGTACTGTGCTATTATAGCTAGTACCTACTTATTTCTCAAATACCCCATAGATAAATTAGATCTTAAACTATTATATAAAGAGGATGAGTTTGTTTGTTTTAACGTACTAATCTCTGGGACGACCAGTCACATTTGAAAAATTATTTTTGAAGATAGCCCAGTTCTCGAGGAGGCTATGTAATATCACGCTACTGGCGACAGGAGCAAAGCAGTAACCAAAGTCGCGAGTGAAACTGCGGAAAGCTAGTGTAATATATTTAACAAAAGTTGAATAATGGTTTGAAATACTGCAGCAAATGTGTGCTTTCCACGCTCTAACAAATATGCGCTTTACAGGGATTGCTAAAACTGTTCTAGAAACTAATTTAACCATGATCCTTTGTTCAGAATCCCAAAACCCGCAAGCAAGTGTTGGACGACATCGAACACTCGAGATGGGACAAGCTGAAGAGCACCATGCTGCACCGGCTGCAGTTCGGCACAGCCGGTCTGCGTGGCCCCATGACTGCTGGCTACAAGGCTATGAACGACGTGGTAGTGATACAGACTGCGCAGGTTCGTACTTTTTTCGTACAAGGTTTTAAAGATTAGAAGTAGTCAATGTAATTCAAGCAGCAAAATTTTATGTGAGCTGGGTATGCAAAATTTATTCTTTTTTTTTAATTATACTGACTGTCTCAGGGTGGTTCTGGGTTCTCTCCCCATATCGGATAAAGTAAGAAAAAGAAAATTCAGGAGACAGAAATGGTGGCCGGTAAATAACGCTAGGCTCGCTCCCTGTTATGTAGGACCTAACGATGTGAAGATATCAATAATTTCACTAGTGTGCTCTGTCTAAATCATTCTTTTGCCAGCTGTATCAAAAATTTCATTCTGATTGGTATATAAACGAAATGAGATATCAAATATTGATTGCGTTTCGATGCGCTCAGGGCGCAGTTGCAAGCGAGGTGGTGCGAACGAGATAGCTGAACAGTAAAACTTCGACCAGCGCAGCCATTATGGCCGCCGCGTCGAGCTCCGAATGCACACCGATGTACTTGCATTTATATCAAATTATGATGGCAGAAAAGTATGAGAAATTCAAATATTACAATTGATCATACTTTTTGCATAGAACTGTATATTGATGGCTCTGAAAACTGACATGATAGTTTATAACGCGACATATTTGGAATGCTATTTCAGTTTAGTTCTATTTGAGAATCGGTCTTAAATAAGTCAACATGATAATGCTGTTGAACCGGTAGTAATAAAATGAGCCAAATAACACCTGCAGCGAACAATAGATCTACAATGAACCCTCATCACTATGAGGATTACTGTATTCTGGCTTGATATAACTTGCACATCTATAGTTTCAAATAGTCTGTTTAATCAAAGCCCTCCTGAATTTTGTCTATTTATCGAGTCCGACGAGCCCGACTAATTGCAAAGACAAAGACAACATTAATTTGAAAACCCAAACACGTGTAGTCAGGCTTTCGTCCCCACAAACAACCTGGGAAATCAGGAGTAGGAGTATATACACAGCGTTAGGTATAAACGCTCCAGACAGATCGATTTTGCGAGTATAAAAGGCCCACCCCTAACGAACGGGATGGGAATCATATTCTATACCTAGAGGGGTGGCGCAGACGAGGGCCAGCCGTCGAACGAAGCGGACACACACACACAACCGCGCTCATTCAGATTTCTAGAGACTTCCATTTCATTAAGTAATTTTATTTTTTTTATTCGCAAACAAAAATATAATTTCACGGCATTTTTCTTGATGCTGAATAAGAAGAATTGTGCGAATAGGTAAGTTTTTAGTTCGTATTGATTTACGACTTGCATGGTATGCAACTGTAAGGTCGATCTAGGTCCGGGAATTTTTCATTTAGTTGTGCAGTCATTGTTTGATTGCAGTTACGGGTTTACTTGTTTTTCTTATTGAGTAATTTTAATTTTTTTATTCGCAAACAAAAATATAATTTCACGACATTTTTCTTGATGCTGAATAAGAAGAATTGTGCGAATAGGTAAGTTTTTAGTTCGTATTGATTTACGACTTGCATGGTATGCAACTGTAAGGTCGATCTAGGTCCGGGAATTTTTCATTTAGTTGTGCAGTCATTGTTTGATTGCAGTTACGGGTTTACTTGTTTTTCGTATACAGATGAAGACAGATGTTACATTGTTGTGACTGCTCAGGCTCACAATTTCTTCTTAACCACAATTAACTAATAACGAAGGCTTTTAATGTGTCGCTTTCGTCATTGCACAACGTTTATTGAGATGGAATCTATAATAAGTCCACTATTTTGTCTGCGTTTTCCCGAAACGGTGCACTTTATAGTAATATTTTATGTTATATTACAGGCGATATAGATTTAAGAATTATTGTGAGATTGCAATCAATTTAAACAGTCTTCAATTGTATACGTCTAGTTGTTGATTAAGATCTTTGATGGCAATAAAATATTGCGAGTTCTTTAATATTCGCCTTCGCGGTGCCGATTTTTTGTAAAAAGTTGGTTGTTATAAAGGGAACTTAGTATTCTTAATATATTAATATATTATATAATATTTCTATGTTATTAATTCATTATTTTGGACTTACGACTGTTCTCTTCCCAAATAATTTAGATCGTGTAAATGGTAATTCAGCTAATTTACGCATGGCCAATTCGGTAACGTGGTTAACTGGAGCCATCTTTTTTCATCATCAGACAATTATTATTTGTTGTCCACAAACAACAAAATTTCTATGCGAATTTATATATCCAACGCGATTGATAGAGTGATTTAAATTTATTGTCTGTATATTTATTACTGGAGCTTTGTCAGCTAACGTTTCGTAAGCAGTTTGACGGACCTCATTTTGCGTAAATACCTGTAAATACTAAGTCGTTTAGAAATTCATTGAATCCTATAATTTATATGATCTCAATAAATTAATGGATTTAATTTTGTCTTGCCAAAGAAACTGTAGTTAATTAATTTGTAGAGATTTACACGAATTATTGCCGTCGTATGGTCATTATACCACCTTACGCTCTTTACGTCTTTTATAAATATCCATTACGACCGTATTATATAGCGGCAGGTATCAAAGAACTGTCATTGAATTAACAAAATAACCATCTTCATTTAATTAATACATTTCATAGCAAAAAAATATTGCGTATTGCTGTCGAACCTAATAATAAACCAATAGGATCTGATGCTAAGCACTAAGATGTTTTTTCATGTTGCGTACTAACGAGAACCATTTGTCCCCAGGGTATATTGTCATACATAAAGAAAGTCTGCACCCAGAGCCAGCTCCACAATGGCGTCGTCATTGGCTTCGATGGAAGATATAACAGCAAAAGGTAAGTCTGTTCTATTATTTTGTTCATTTTATTCCGAAACAGCGTACATTACTTGGGTAAGCTAGTAAGGAGATTGTAGTGCTTTTAAAGTAAGAGCCGTGCTGATAGCAGGAGAAATGGAGCTTTCATCTACACGTATGACATTTTCCTTCTTACTTTTTACATAGGAAGAAAGAACAGGTGGTGATTGCTGGGGTACTGTATTCTTAGTGCTGTAGAGGTCTATTAACACAGTCACCATTAATTCTTTTACTTGATATTTGCTTTTGAAGATTGCAATCCGGCGTCATTTTTAATCCGACCAGATCCTTTTTTTTGTTCATGAATTAATTCAGTGTATTATCTTAAAGGTAATATACCTATAGATTTCCGATGTTAATAGACAACAAGTAGATAAATATTTATATCTACTCAATACATACAGTGTAGGTAACTTAGTTTAATTTTAATGACGTGAAAGGGTGGTTTATTTTTCCTAGATTTTATTCTTACAAATAATTCAAAAATTTAATTTTGGTTTCTAACATAGATCTGAACACATCTGGCGAAACGTGGGTATCCATCACCGCATACCCCTTCAGGAGAAAAAAGGCGTGAAGCCATTTTTATGTTAAAATGGGTTTTGAAAAAGGGATCGTAGAAAATAAATAGTAGGTCTACAATTCTTACGGCCGAATAAACTCTTTCAATTTCTACTCTTGTCGACTTAATTGTTAGCAAATAAATCATGAATAGCAGGCAAATAATTCTCCTAAAACAATTCGCTAACAAAAATAGAGCCGTGAGAAGAACTGGCAAGAAACCCTTACCACTCTTTTTAATCGCCAGATAATTAAAATTTTGGGCATGAGCTCTAATTTATAATAACCAGCAGCCAAACATTTTTTTAAGCAACGCAGCTAAATCGGTTTCGCTTTATTGTTACCGGACACGGTGAACTTTTAGTGGTGGCGAATTAATCGGAATACCGGATCCAGTTTTTCCGATTACAATCGCTACTTGTGCAACTGCATGCGAATTGGTGATCGCAGTGTTGGCAGTCTTATCAATCACCGAATCCTGAGTCAAATAATTATCTCGTGTGACGATTGATTATTTGCGCTGATGGCGACGCGCGACGGTGACTGATTGCTCTAGTGAGCGTTAGAGTCGACGCATTTCGACGCCTACAGTTTTTTTGCAAAGGAATATTAAATATATTATTACAAATTCATAGTCTATTTTTCTTTATTGCCTATGCACACGCGTTTATTAAAACGAACTTCACATTAGCAATATTCAAGAATAAAAAAGAAATATGGTATATCTTCTTACCTAACGACTACAGCGTCTTATACAACCCTGTCAAAAAAAATCATTTTCAAAATAAAACGTAAGAAATTTTGGATTTTTAAGTCTGCAATTTCCTGTCTGCTTTGATGAGGCGTGGTGATGATTGTGATTTATCTGTATGCCTAAAACTTCAGCGAGAATTTATAAGCATTTATTGGCATTTGGCGTATTCGGTGATATCTTTTGGTAGTATTAAAGTTAATAACATTCACATCATCATCCTCCACTAATTTTCTCTACCTTGGCCGGTCGTAAGCTGCCCCATCCATCGGTTGCACGCCTTTATCAAGCCGTCGGTCCGCCCTGTGTCCATTCACATAGGTACTCAATCTAAATTATGATTTACTTTGAACATTCGCCAAAAGGACTGCCTCTGTGGTTCGGTGGTACTGTGTACAGATTACCACGCAGAGATCTCGGGTTTGATCCCCAGGTCGGTTAGTGATTTTGTGTTTTTCTGTCGGAAAATTCTCAGTATTAGCCCGGAGTCTGGAATTGAACCTGATAAATGGTCACAGACTCGCCACCTGTTACATGGGACCTAAAATAAAAAACGGCGAGAAGTGGGTGGTTAAATTCCTCTGCCTACCCCTCTGGGGATAAAAGGCGTAATGGTATGTATGTATTCGCCAAAAGTAGTCCTAACAGTACTATATTACATGGAAAAATACTAGACGCGCTAACAACAACTGTCTCTAAAAGGCGTCACTCGAGCCAAGGTGAAAGACACGCAGTGGCATGCATTAATTGCTTTGCATGTGATTTCGTTTTAAATTTTGACCGTACGGTGTCCGATCAATAATATGTGGGTGTCAGGAGGTAATTATGGGAATACCATCAACGTGACCTACGTATTAATCATCAATATTATTATCTAGTTCGAGTCATCAATCTGCGCAAACCCCTCGTTTTGGGCAAGGTGTAAATCAAAACCTACATAATATACTTAGAGCCCATTTCGTCAAAAATACCTCTCAAATGCCGTAATTTTTTCAAATAGGTGCAGTAGTTTGAAAGATCACCCGCCACATACATAACTCACAAAAACCGCTCTCTATCTTTATAATAGTATGTGCTAAATCTCACAGTTCAGTTATATACAATATTATATCGTAGAGCCTCTAGCCAAACAATATTGCGTCACACAGAGATGGCTCTAATCGCAAATCGTTATCAGTTAATGTTATCGTGATGTCATAGTTCCACGGGTCATTGATCTTGATGATACTGATATTTGTCGTTGACTTAGTAGGACATTCCATAGACGTAGTAGATGCTTATTTTATTTAAACACAACTTATCAAGAGGCATTTGCAATAAAATATTTTCAATTTATTTTTGGTTTCTGTACACGTAGACGTGCACGTACTACTGCGTTGTTATGTCTGGAACATCGCTTGCGTGAGCGTAGCGTTGTGTTTAGGCCCTAAGAAAATACTTTATCTTTTAAATATTGTGTTAAGTTTTAAGTTTGCCTGGACATTACTTATTTTCTATTCGTGGCGATAGCTAATCTTTTAATTGTATCAGCCTAAAACTTAGCTACGACTACTGCATTGTCAGGAGCGTTCATTAAATGGATGCGATAAAGGAACTCTAAACTAAAATTGCAAATTCGTGGCAGAAAATTATCGCATGTTTTTTTCTGTATGCAAAGAAGCCAGCGCGGGACAATAGTAGGCTGGTAGTTTACAGAATGGGATTGACTTAAGGTAACGCCAAGGTCGTTAGCTTATGTCAATCCCATACATTTTTTTATCTATTCTATTAGCATTTAAGCCCTCTGGATGGTTAACTAGCATGGTGTTAGTAAAATATAGCTAACAGCTGTATCACGTTCAATATATTGTGTTCGAGATAATAAGTTACGTAATTGAGTATCGAGGCGTAAATATGGTTAAGTCATTACCATCTATAAACTGTCTTTGATATTCCTATAATCTATCTATACTATTATATAAAGCGAAGAGTTTGTTTGTTTGTTTCAACGTTCTAATCTCTGGAATTACCAGTCGGATTTGGAAAATTATTTTTGCGTATGATAGCCCAGTTCTCGAGAAAGGTTATAGGCTATGTAACATCACGCTACTGGCGACGGGAGTAGAGCAGTAAGCAAAGACGCGGGTGAAACCGCGCCACATAAAGCTAGTACTATTATGTAAACCGGAAGAGTTTGTTTGTTTGAACGCTTTAATCTCTGGAAGTACCAGTCGGATTTGAAAAATTCTTTTTGCGTATGATAGTCCAGTTCTCGAGAAAGGTTGTAGGCTATACAGAGTGTATACGACGGTTTGACATTAAATGAAAAGGCAGGTGTTACTAGCCCATATAATGATTTCTAATTAATCACAAAAGTAATTTGACGAAAAACAAAAATTTGAAATTTTCTAACAAAATAAATAATATTTTAATAGTAACGAAGTAATACACCATTTTATTATGACAAGTTCACTGAACTGTAATGAACGGCAACGTTTATCCTTCGACGTGGACTATGACTTAAGTCAGTGACCGTTTGACGTACTTACATAGTGTTAATTTAGAATTAAAGAAATTAAAAAATTTGTCCTGTGTCTAAACTATTGAAGATATTTAGTAGATTTTTTTTGTCTCGCTTTATAATGTCACATACTATACGTAATTGCATTTAATGTCATACCGTCGTATACACTCTGTATAACATCACGCTACTGGCGACGGGGAAAAGCTTGTACTATTATATAAAGCGGAAGAGTTTAAGCGCGCTAATCTGATTATTTTTGCGTATAATAGCCTAATTCTTGAGGAAGGCTATCTAACACCATGCTACTGGCGACGAAAGCAGAGCAGTAACCAAAAACGCAGGTGAAAACGTGCTTACTAGTACTAGTAGCATCTAATATCTGTCATCGTATCTATAGTTCGTCTTAATTTGCACCCGTCAGAAATGTATGCCAATTAAATCTCTTAACGTTTCATCAATTGAAAACCAGTTGTATGCAGAACACTACTATATAGTATGTGATCAAGCTGTTTGTTATGACAATTGATTTCGTCTGCAATTCAATGAGGGTGTTCAGGAAAATTTTCGCCACCAATAGGCGCCACTTTGGTAAAAAGTCTTATTTTGACAGCGCTATCAAAACAAATATTTTCAGTGTTCATTTCGGCAATTATAAAAAGTATAAATCACGTGCTTAAGAACAAAAGAAAATTGCTAAGAGGGTTTTCTAAAATGGCGCCCACGGGGTGGTAGCACCGACGCGTCAGGTCTAGCTGTCAAGCGCTTTTAGAAAGTTAAAGTCTGATTGGCCTAATATGAAAGTGAAAATGGCGCCAACTGGTAGCGAAAATGTTCCTAAACACCCTCATTCCTTCGACATTACTTGTTACTCTTGATTTCTCAGAATGTTGAAGTATAAGGAAATGTCATTACTACGTTTTTTGTCACCAGATTTGCAGAGCTCACAGCGAAAGTCTTTATTTCATCGTCTATACCCGTTCACATATTCACTGAAGTATGCGCCACACCCCTGGTATCTTTCGGCACCATCCTCTATGGGGCGGCCGCGGGAGTCATGGTCACAGCTTCCCACAACCCTCGGGAAGACAACGGATATAAAGTGTATTGGGGCAATGGTTGCCAGATAATTACACCTCATGATGATAACATATTGGAAGAAATTCAACAGTGTCTGGAGTAAGTACGGCTTATGTAACTTACACTAAAATACTGTGATTTAATTTTAAGTGATCTTTAAGTTTAATACTATCTCTGTCAAAACGATTATTATTTTAAACGAATTTTATCGATGAAAAGACTTAAAGCGATTTTAAAGTTGAGTTTGAGTTATTGGGGCGTTAGGTTAGTACATCGAAGTGGTATTGCTTTACAATATATTTGTTGATCTGATGTGCAGACCTTTAAAATGACTTTTCAGATATCTTGAAGAACAGAATACTGTTCTTTTATTTTTATCCATTTTCCTCTATACCTTTTAGAACTGGATCTAAGAGGTTTATAACCAGCGAACGCTTTCAATCTAATAGACAAATTTTTTTTTTTTTTTTTACAAATTGTATCTTATTCTCGACATCAATCTAACAATTTTTTATCTCGTAGCATCCCCGAAGACCACTGGAACATATCAGAAATCCGCGCTCACGAGCTGGTGACGGACTGTCAGGATGAAGTGACTGGCAAATATATGGAAACCATCATTAACCTGAGTCCTGAGTTACTGCAGGACAACAAGAAAGCAGCTATCGACATAGTATACAGTGCCATGCATGGTGTGGGCTATGAATACATACTGAAAGCTTTTGAGACGGCTCATCTTAAGGTAAGGTTAAATACTATAGTTACTTCAAATACACAGTATAAATGTAGAAGAATCAATCGTGATGGCCTAGTGTGAAGTGAACCTGCCTTCTATAATGCGGCTACTTACCTGGCTTTAAAACCGGACAATTATCACTGACTTTTTTAAATTTGAATTTACTAAGTTTTCTTCAGACTTTATTGACTTAGGATAAAACATCGTGAGGAAACCAACCACCACCTCTTATAGCTGTATTATATTAATGTTTATTTGTTTTTTTTTCTTTTGTACCATTAAATACAAGGATAGAAACAAAGTAAGGATATTATTAGATTGTTATAAGAGGTTGTGGTAAGGCCCCTGAAAGTCAAAAATTACCAATCCCTCTTGAAGAGCGGGTAAAGTAATCTCATACCGCTGCATGAGAAGAGGTCAACTTTGGAGACTGAAAGGGAATTTAAACGAAATCCCAATAAAGTGACAAAAAAAAACTATTTAATAATAAAATGTTGTTCTATAGCCACCGATAAGCGTAAAACAGCAACAAGATCCGAACCCTGATTTTCCGACGGTCAAATTCCCAAATCCTGAAGAATTACAGTGCTTAGAACTTAGCATAAGATTAGCTAAAGAAAAAGGAGTCAAGTTAGTGCTGGTTAACGATCCTGATGCAGACAGGCTGGCAGTGGCTGAATATGATGACAGGTAACTGTTTATCTTTCAATTCTTAAAAGCAGTAAATCCGAATAAGGCTGTTTAGGAAAAATTTCGTCAACTGTTGGCGCCATTTTCACTTTCACATTGGGCCAATTAGGGGTTAACTTTTAGAAAGCGCTTGACAGCTAGACCTGACGTGTCGGTGCTGCCACCTCGTTGGCGCCATTTTAGAAAACCCTCTCAACAATTTTCTTTTGTCCTTATACACGTGAATTTTCCATTTTGTAAATTAAACATTAAAACTTCCGAAATTAACACCGAAAATATTTGTTTTAATAGCGCTGTCAAAATGAAAGACCTTTTACTTACTAAAGTGGCGACAACTGGTGGCGAAAATTTTTCTAAGCACCCTCATTACAGTAGACAAAAATTAAATAAAAACTTTGGAATTTTTTTTAAATCATAAATAAACAAAAAAATGAAAAAGGACTAGCAAATACATAAATATAACCACAGAACATTGTTTTCCTTTGATTAAATGTATTATCTCTTTAACTAGGGAACAAGCCACGTGTCTTACTTCAAGTGTTGTGAAGGATTTATAAACATACAATAACAGACACAAATTCAAACCAGACTCGTATCAATCTGGTCTGGGAATCAAATACACATCCTCTTACATGGCAGTTGCTGGCCACTGCGCTACTAAAGCAATCAATAAGTTATAATATATCTACGTATAAACATTTCTAATCATATTCTTATTACATAACTCTTATCTCTTACATAAAATAAACGTTTCATTATTGGTTTAGCGCTAAAAACTGGCACATATTCACCGGTAACGAGATGGGGGCACTTCTAGGCTGGTGGCTACTTCAACAGTACTGTAAGCAAAACCCGGGTAATGAAGAAGTGTATATCATGGCTAGTATAGTCAGCTCGAAAATGTTAAAGAGTATTATGAAGGGCAAAGGAGAATTTGTGGAAACGCTTACTGGATTCAAATGGATGGGTAAGTGGGAAATATGCTTATTTTGGGTATAGCTGTATAGCTGTTGTGTTATTATAATTTATTATAGTACAATTATTAAGTGATTGTTTTGTTTTCTGTAAATTTTAATAGTTTTGTTTATATTGTTTTAAGTGTTTTTATCAAAATGCCTCACTAACGCATTAGGTTTTTACCTGTAATGTTAGATGTAAGAGTCAGAAATAAATAAATAAAAATAAAAATAAATAAATAATATACTAGCTTCCCGCAGCGCAGTTTCACCCGCGTCTTTGCTTACTGCTCTGCTCCCGTCGCCAGTAGCGTGATGTTACATAGCCTATAACCTTCCTCGAGAACTGTGCTGTCATACGCAAAAATCATTTTTCAAATCCGTCTGGTAGTTTTACAGATTAGCGCGTTCAAACAAACAAACTCTTCCGCTTTATATAATAGTATAGATAATTTGGTCTTCAAGTCTTGAAGAACAACCTATCTCTTGATTGTCGTACTTAAGAATAGCTGTCGGATTTCAAATTGTTTGTAAAGTATGTTGTATTTTATTTGGCGCCAATGGATGATGTGACAGATTCAAAAACACATTTTGCAGATACTATGGAAATGACACAAGGTTTTCGTTTCGGATAAAACAGTCAGTATTTAGATTTCGAGTTTAAAAAAAAAAAAAAAAATTCGAATTTAAAAGGACCATTTCCGACGGTTGAGAATACTGCGTCAGCGTTACTACATACTAAAACACGTCACTACGGCATTTTTATTGCTGACAGTGGCCGACGAACAAACAGGCCACGTGATGGTAAGTGGTAACTGTCGCTCATGGATGACTCTGCAATGCTCGGGACGCGAAGCCGCTGCCTGCCGTGAAGGGAGAGGGGTAGGGGAAAGGATTGAGGGAGGTAAGGAAAAAAGAAAAGTGGGAATATAGGCCTCTGGGGCTCTCAAATAACAAAACTATAGCACACAAACTATAATAACTATGGCTATGACAAAACGCTCTTTAAAAGAAACCAATTTCCAACACTGGACGTTTTCAAGCTAAATGATGTAATTAGTATTATTGAGGAGTATATAATTTGTACATTTTTCTAGGTAACACAACATTGTTATTAGCACAAGAGGGTAAAACGCCACTGTTCGCTTTCGAAGAGGCTCTTGGTTATATGTGTGATCATCGTGTACCAGAGAAAGATGGTGTTTCAGCGGCTGTACAGGTTGGTTAAATATTTTATATATAAAGTCTCTTTTAGATATTTCTTTTATTGTAGCAAATGCTAGATGCAATTAGCTTTATCGTCTTCGAAAATTGTAGGCCTATGTTTTTTTTGAGGTGATACTGCTATTGTCATTTGCAAGATAAAATTCATGACATAAATATTACTTCTAAAAAATATTACTTAGTTGAAATTGTTAATTTATTTTGGCAACACTTGATAATAGTATTGCCTTCTCTATATGAGAAGAGGTCTTTACTGTATAGTAGGCTTGTGCATACCTATAGAAAGTGGTTTTTATGTAGGATAAATAGTATTTTAATGCGTTTCCTCTAGGTGGCCTCCCTAGCATCTCACCTATATACCAAAGGCTCTTCAGTGCTCAAACAATTACATCAATTATACGTCGACTATGGTTACCATGTAACACACAACAGCTACTACATATGTTACGAACAAGCCACTATACAGAAAATATTCAGGCGTATAAGGAACTATGATACGCCAGGCGAGGTAAACGATTTTAGATTTTATTATTATTTTGGTAAGCTTGACTATCTAATAACAGTTTGGGTATTTATTACTTATAGAAATTTATGTTTTATATTTGAAATTTCTTGCAATTTATAACGTTTTTTGTGTTCGATTTTTAAATTTTTTATAAAAATAAACACGCATTTGTCACGCTATCTTTATCTTTTCAAAACTTTATAAATTGTAAAAATGTAATAGATAAGTAGGTATATTTTTTTGTGACAGTGATTAATTAATTTCATTATATTTTCGTTCAGTGATAGTGTCATTTTATTATATAACTAACAACTTGTATGTATATATGTAATGATCTTTGGTCTGCACGATGCTATCCCCGGTCTTTTCTTTTACGCGATACAGATAAGCTCGGGGTATTGTATTGTGTAGAACTATCATTTCACGTGTCTACGTCGAATCGCCGAATGTATTGTATTTACTAATGTGCTATTGTATTGTATACTAATGATTTATTGTGTTAAGTGAAGAAGTGTCTGCATTGCGAGCTTTTAGGTCGATAATAATCGGTATTTAAATAGCGCCAGAAAATAATGCCCGATTTAGTCCAATTCAAAAAAGGATCTACAAAAATATTAATATATTTAGCCGTGTTTTCTGTTTTTATAAGCCAAATGAAAACTTGAATTGCGGGTTGAGAACACAAATATTCACACACATTTGATATTATTTACTAGAGGCATAATAAGATTGTCTGTTACCGTACCTATATAAATATTATATTTATATTCTATAGCTTGCAATAAAGACACGTTTAAAACATATTTAACAAAGCCTTCGCAACTAACCCCATCAAGACTGAAGACATCATCACGTAAGTCCAGTTCATTGCCCGTGCTTCTTCCACTTTTGCTAGTTAAAGAATATATATGCAAAGTTAAAGAAGCAAGGATAATGCGCTAGACAACTACATCGGCTTCTCCTACAACGGCTTTCCCTTCAACGGCTTCCACTACAACGGCTTTTCTGGGACCATCGCTCGGATATGATCCATACAATCAATGATAAGAAGAAAAAAACAGAGTAATATCTTACTCTCTTCTTTTCTTACTCTTATCGCTTATTGTAGTATCAGCTGCGTGGGATATTCACAACGATCAACAGTGTGGTTTTAAATTATTTTTATGGCAATACCCGAATCAATATGTCAATATTATTTTTATTCAATCTATTTTACTTTTGATTAAATTCGTTGCGGGGTTTAAGTTTAGCAAGTATTTGGGTTATTTTGTGTTAATCCTGACTTGCAGGAGTCATATTGATAGGACTATTGACTTGATTAACGACGAAAAATTACACTGCCAAAGATAAAAATCAATCATTATATTTCTTACGTGTATTAATTTGCTTTTGTAGTTAACGACCTAACAACAATACTGCCGTCGTAATTATAAATGCAGTAATCGACATTTTAGATTAATTATACCATAACAATGTTTTTAAATTAAAGTTATTGGAAAATTGTATTATTATACCCATACTAAGTCAAAAATTAAACATCTAAGATTTAACAAAACGTAGAGAACGGTAGAGAATGATAAAAAAATTTTAACCGCGTTTTTCTCGATACCGCCATTTTGCAATTACTGCATTTACAATTACGACGGCAGAATAACGAACTAACATTTTATGACAAAAGTTTTCTTGTCTTGCATTTTATCTAAAGTAAGATTAAATCTAACAATCAGTACAACCTAATCATTTAATATTTCAGTATCCCAAAAAGGTGGGATCTTGTGAGGTGGTATACATAAACGACTTCACAGCGGGGGTCAAAATACCAGAAGATCGCAATGCAGAACATCTTAGTAAGTTGTACTTTATTTTTGATTAAATATATAACTTTTAAATATAAATAATGCTAAGAAAACAAGCCATTGTAGTAAGCAAAGGGAGAGAAAGAGGATTGTATTGCTTAGAAAAAATAAAACAAAATACAAGTTGCAGAAAAATTAAATTAAAGGGTTCCATCAGGCTTTTTTCTATGCCCAATGTCTGCATTATATTTTTCTTAGTGCGGAATTACTCTAGTGCCTAGTATTTTCTTAGAATTGTTTATATTGCTTAGCGATACAGTATGTTTTGAATTTTTTTTTTTTTTGTGATATGTATTTACGGATTTAGCAAGTCAAGAAAGAAGATCAATTAAGTTCAGTTCGTTGCCCGTGCTTCTTCCACTTTTGTTATTAATACACAAAAGTTAAAGAAGCAAGGATAATGCGCTGTAATCAACAGTAGAAAATCATCGGTTGGTAAGAATATAGTTATAATCGAACCAACTGAATCATGATCCACTCTACTGATTGTTTAACTTTCAAACTTGTAAGATCTATTGTGTTTGCACTTAAGACGTTTTTAATATTAACATAACAAAAGTGTACTCAGTAAAATGTTTGTGTCTAACAAAATGATAACAACAAGCTCGTTGCCAAGGAAATCTTTCGTCAGGCGAATTTAGACCTACTTGCATTTAGATCGATTGATATAATGATATGGTAGGTCATGATTCATTTGGTCTGATAGTACCTAAGGTGTTTGTGAAGGAGTTTCAAGGACCCTATACGGTCTTATTACTTCACAAACGTAATCAGTCAACAGAATGATGGCGTCCACGCCATCATTCGGTTAACTGATAGCGCGAGTGATATAGTGATGAACTAAATGATTATTATTATTATTATATACCTATGTGTCACCGCTATTGTATTCACAGGAATATAAAGTGTCAACATACTGCCAATGCGATTGTCAATATAACCATCAATTGCTTAATAGATCAGGTCTATTGCGTATCTAAGTTGACAGTTATATTGTTAATGACTGAGCAGTCACTAATAATATAACTGTCAACTAAGATATAAATGTCGTCAACTGATTTCATATTGGTTAATATCAGTTAAGTACCCATAGTTTACATTTCTTATACTTATATATTTCGCTCGGTGAGTGAGAGCGCCGACAGCCCGATTAATTCCTCGGTCCTTTCTTTTCCCTTTTCCTAATTAATTCCTTTTTGTTGGTCACTCGAAATTTCAAACGCAATAAACCTGCTGGACTAAGGCCTCTCCTAAACAGTCTTTTGATATAATATATACAAATCCCACAATACTGTTTGCAGAAGTACTGGGGACAGGTTTAGACCAAGACTACACGTCAGGCGAGATGGTGATGTTTAAATGTCACAACGGATTAAGCGTCACTATTAGAACGAGCGGTACTGAACCTAAACTGAAGTATTATTCGGAACTTGTGTGCGATGCGCCTACCAAAAGGTAAGAGTAGTTTTTTAATTATAGTTTTGTTTCCAATGTAGAATATGTAATCTTATCCAACTGTATTCGTGGGTAAGAGACAAATAAAGGAATACAGTAGCGGATCTATCTAGGATTTGAATTTTAGAAGGGCTTGATTGTTTAGGTTATTTCAAGGTTACCTCTAGAAGCATAATTATTGAGCATGTAAATGCGTTTGTGCCGACAAGCCTTCCTTTCCCCCACTGAATGAATACCAGGGTTTCATAATCAATGTCATTTATTTATTTGGGTTAATTGAATTAACACTTATGAAAGTTGAATTACATAATGTTAGCCAATTAACCTACAATAAGTTCGCTGACATAGAGTAGGGCCATGAGAAGAACTGAGGGCCTAGACAAGTGTCATAGCTTTCTATTCTATTCATAGAGTAGACTAAAAAATATATGGGATTGACATAAGATAACACCCAATTTTAACTAATATATTTATCGATTTTTGCAGGGAACAAGAAGCTATGAATACTAAATTAAAAATAATGGTGAAGGAATTCGTCGAGGAGCTACTACAGCCAGAAGAGAACGGTCTTATTGGGTAATTTGTCGTTACGATACAAATTGAATTAATTATTAGTTAAATACTGAGCCACTTATTCATAGAAATGGGTTTAGTCTCTTTCTTACTAGTACAAATGTCAAGGTGACAGATAAAGACAAACGAAATATAAACCTATTTTAGCTATATATTATAGCTTTTATCATGTTTAAGATTGAATAATAGCACGGATATGTACAATAAAATTATCTCTACTTTCGATCAAAATATAGTTTTATATTAATTATTATTTTTTACATTATTGGCCGGCAAATATGTCTTTCTAGAAATTTCTTTAACCTCTTCCAATATACTTTTAAGGATATTTTTTCTCCGCTAGTATATTTTTTTTTTGTTGTGCAATGCCGTTAACCTACTCAGTGTTTGGCTAGTAACTCTATGACTTAGGTCCGGTTTTTACAATTGACAGATAATTTAATAAAATGTAAAAAAAAATCTTTATTATTAGTTTTTATTAAGAGACAATTGTAAAACCAAGTCTAGGCAATGTTATCCTAAGTTGTTAAATGTTGGTTGAATCCATAAACATTTTTATTTTTCTATAATATTTTAAGCCCAGTTATTATGTTCTAAACATTAACGCGTCTATGTTACTCTATATTAGAACAAATAAACATTATTATTACTACATATCTTCAAATGTTGAAAGATAGTTACTTATTGTAATGTACTTACTACTAAATAGTAAAACGTTCCTCATTTATGCGGCTTTTAGGGCTGCCTTTCGTAAGCGGAGCGGGTCTGCGTAGCGGAGAATCAGAGAAATATTAACTAATAGTGAGCACTGAAGCGGAGCGGTATTTTTATGCAATACTATTAGGTTAATATTTCTCCGCTTCGTTGTCTAACTCCGCTTAAAAGGACAAGCACCCTTAGTCACTTTAATATAAATTTCAGTGACAAAAAGTTGAACAACTTAGTGATTTTCTAATATTATCATGTGTGTATTTTGTAACGTATTTATGTATAGCAATATAATTAAATTGCGCATTTTCAATTAAAAAAGCCGTAATGAGAATTTTAAGCAATTTACATCTTATGTCTATTAACCTAAAGTTGATTATTGTAGCTAAACGAGTGTTATTGATGAGTAGATATTTCTTCTTTATATTTCCAAAGGCTTTTTCACGACATTAAAATGTCGGTACCAAAGAAATCAATTTGTGTGATTTAGACATTGTTTAACAAAATGAAATGTAGGTAATTTATTTATGCTCTTTGTTTGAATAATAAATATGAAACGGGTGTTCCCTTCATTCGCAGAAAGAAATTTCATAGAATATCGTTTCACACAAAATGTTTCATAGAATATTTATTTTTTGTTTTATTTTACAAGATGTTAATAAATAAGTCATAACTTACCGTAGTACCTTTGAGTCACAAATGCTGAATGTCACACGTTGGCTGTCAACAGCTGTCAACACACCACTGACCGAATCAGACGTTACGTTTCAAGCAAACGGGCTATCACCCAAAATAAATTCCTCCTTAAAAACGATGTTATACATGCGAATCTCACTATTTTTACTGAGTAAATAAAGTCGATTATCGCGCATTTATTTAAGTCGTTTTTCAAAAATAAATCTAAATAGATAAGAAAGTTATATTTTTATTCCAAATTATATTTTTTTGTATGTAGGTAGTATATATTCAATAAATGCTAAATGACACCACAGATGTTAAAGCCAAAACCACTATAAAAAACAACGTTATTTTAAGGGGTTTTTAACATTATATTTTTGAATCGATCTATTTCTTGAAATTTTATTTATTAAGCAATGTGCATCTGAACGTTACATAATTTAACAATTCCTTTAATTTGCTATTCTAATATATGATGTAAGTAACAGTTGTGAAGAAAATTTGTGCGATCGCGCAAAGGTATGATTTCATTAGTGCAAAAAAACCGCAAAAGAGTGAATTATTATTAATCAAATACCTGATTGTAGTTCATGCTGATTGATTCTAAAAATCAAACTGTAATCAATTTAACTCAGACCGATCTAAGAAAATTAAAATCTACGTCAGCGCGGCTTTTAGATTATTAAGAATCGGTGCATTTAGGCTCAAAATGTGTATACTTAACTTACATATCCCTATTTCGGCAAAAACAGTGCATACGCGGTACTTAAGTCAATATTTTAGAATTCAATTCATAAAACTTTTGGAACTCTTACCTACCAAACTTGTTCCTCACTTCGGTGAGTAGTATAAAAAGCTGTTGAGGCTATCAACTCTAAAGATATACTAATTGATGTTAGTTTTTGTTGAAATATCAGGATTTACATAAGTGTGCTATTTATTATAAGTAGTGTATAATTAACAGAGATAGGAATAGGTAAAGTATATTTACCGAAAGTTTGAGGAAGGAAGTAACGTAGAGTTGATAATACCTTCTCTAAAATCCAATTTTTCTTCCTCTAACTTTAGGTAACTTACCTATTCCGATATCTGCTATTTAATTATTACACTTAAAACTTAATTTAGTAGATATATCGTTAACTAAAAACTGTAGAGTGTTGTTCGTTGCACAAATTAAATTCTTAGACAAGAAAGTTATTTTCTTGCATCACAAAGTTGTTTGTTGTCAATATTGAATTTTATCTTAATGTTATCCACCTTATTTATAGAATTATTTTGTAATAATTTGTTGTTTAGAAGCAATAAAAGAATTAATAATATTCGTGTATTTTATTTATTAAAGAATACTATTTAAATAACAATATATTCGTCATATCTACTTCGAATCCAATCTTGTATGAACTCTATTCAAATATGATGGAGTTCTTGCGTTAATCGACTCTTGCATTTTTTGGTATTTCTTTCACGTTCCTAAATCAAACTAAAAATTACATTGCCCGTAATTCTGATCATCTTTTTCTGTATGAGAAGAAAACTTTATCTGCAATCCATACTTACTAATATTATAAATGCGAAAGTAACTCCTCTCTTTCTGTTACGCTTTCAAGCCTAAACCACTGAACCGATTTTATTGAAATTTGAGTTACTTAGAGATAGAATTGACCTTAGGGAACAAAATAGGCGCAAAAATGGCTTGAAGGGGTTGAAATATAGGATGAATTGGTATGGAAAATGCAATATAACCGACATTCACGCGGGCGGAGCTGCGGAGAACAGCTAGTGGGATAGTAACGGGTTGGTATGATAAAGATAATTCTGAGCACATTTGATGCTGGTTTTGAATGGAAACATTTTTTTAAACTTTGCGGGCAAACAAGCTATGTACTAACGAACTAGCTGAATCATAACCCATTTTGCTGATATTTCGCTTAAACCTGTCAAACTTGTAAGATCTATCGTGTATAATGCACTTGGGACGTTTTTAATTCTAACTTAGCAACGTGTCTAATAAAATGATAGCAAACTCGTCTATCTTATCGTCTCGACTATCTTAATGGTGGGTCATGATTCACTTAGTTCGATAGTATCTAAGCATTACAAAAAAAATGCTTAAACAATTAAGCGTAGGGAGAGGGAGTGAGAAAGAAAAAGGAAGACCGACGGGGTAATTGGACTACCGGTGTATAAGAGCGTTTACACCTCAAGAGTGACAACGTCGCAATCAGTGTCATAATTTTGTGGTTTTTAATTTTTATCATATAATTGGCGCTATATTTCAAAAACATGTTCTGCTAAACGTGAAAACCGTATTAAAAGTACCACATTCATAGTAAAATAACTGAGGAAATAGAACTGTAAATGCAATGATTTCACTTTTTAAACAGCTTTCACCTAATTCTGAAAGGTTAACGAAGAAATATGACATTTCATTGTGACGTGGCCACGTATATGGTGTAAGCGCTCTTAAAAGGTTCACTAAATCTTGCGAAAGTTCAAGATTACCCTCGTGTATACTTTATTTCCCCGTAGCCAAAGCACCTTCTTCTTCAGCAGCTGCAGCCTCTGCTTCACGAAGTCGTTCTCGTTCCAGTTCCTTCTCTCTCAAGTTCAATTCAATAAGAGTGTCCAGTTCGGGACTCAGTAATACAGTTAGACCTGCGTTTGCTGGCACCTATGAAATATATAAGTGATGTTGCTAATGAAAATCATGGCTTAAAGGATAGGCAGAAATATTAACATCCTCAGTTCTATTTATAAAGTTTAAATAATAAGGTAACTGACAACTATCACTTTACCTACTGCAGTCCGTAATCCGCCAGCCAAGCTTGACTGGCAAACTACTTTCTTTATTGTTCACCAGAAAAAATACATTAAACTCACATGCATATTAAAATTCAATAAAAGTATATTTTTACCCTGCTTTTGGGATTATGTTCAGGTTAATTCTGTCATAGTGAACAACAGGGAGTTTAATGATACTTACTTCTGCAAACACTGGTCTTGCTCCGTCCCATCTCTCAATGTGATTTTCTAATATTTTAATACATGGCGCAGCTTTTGGCAAAATTATTGATATGATCCTATAAAAAACAGATATTAAAATATGGCAAGAGATTAACCCTACCATACACCGAAGAATTAGGTAGGAACCTAAGTATATATACCTAGTAAGATCCAGCGGTGGCATGTATTTTCGAATGTCGGTCCAATCATCATATCTATTTAAACTATTATATAAAGTGGAAAAGTTTGTTTGAACGCGCTAATTTCTAGAACTACCAGTCAAATTTGAAAAATTCTTTTTGCGTTTGATAACCCAGTTCTTGAGGAGGCTATGAAACATCATCTAGGTAATCAAAGACGCGGGCGACAATGCGCTGCGGGAAGTTAATGAAATTATAAGGCTGTTAATCAAAGGCAAAGCACCCTACTTAAAACTCAGGACGACTAGTAGCGTCTCGTAATAAAACTATATACTGTCAATGCAATCGTTATTCCACCTGTTAAGGGTTGAGATTACCTACCTACGCTAAAAACTCCAAGTGTAGTGTCATTTGTAAGAAATCATGATGATTAAGTAGTTCTTACTTACTTACTTTTGTTTTTCAAACTTGTGCGTATTAATTGTGTTACAATGTGTAAAAATTAAACTAAGTAGGTATTTGTTTTCTTTCTTTCTATTCTATGATAACAGCTGAAGATATCTTAATATATGTGTACAAAAATAAAGAACTAACTGAAACAGTGGTATGCAGACAATCTCAATGAACTGTATCTGCAAATCCGGTATGAAGCACTTGTCTCGATCGATCATGAGAGACGGCAGTTCGCCACGACTCTTCTCCTCTTCACCTTGCTTGAAGAACTCCGTTAGTACCGAAGCCTGTTGGCAATGTGAAGGCTTTCTTACAAATTCAAAAGGTGAGTGGTTAAAATTACCACCTATAACGAAAGCACGTTTTAACGTTAGATAAAAAAAGTTTCATAGGGGCGACTACAAATCAAATGATGGTCTGTGAGGCCTCTAACAAGGTCATCATCATCATCATCATATCAGTCAAAAGACGTCCACTGCTGGACATAGGCCTCCCCCAATTTTCGCCACCTTGGCCGGTCGTTAGCTACCCTCATCCATCGGTTGCCCGCCACCCTTATAAGGTCGTCGGTCCACCTTGTGCCTTGGGGTAAAAAGGGCGAATGGCGCCCTTTTTACCCCAACGACCGTCAATTCTGCGAGCTATGTGTCTTTCCCATTGCCACTTCAGAGAAGCAACTCTGCGAGCCACATCGGTTATTTTGGTTCTACTGCGGATTTTTGCCGACTTTGAGCCTTCTAATAAGGTACCTACACTAATGCTATACCTAGTAAGTTGGCGGGTGTCTGACGGACGAGAGCGACTTCGGCACGGCTATTTAACTCGGTGATTCTTAGAATAGGCTGACGTCCAGCAGTGGAGGTCTTCGACTATAATTATGACGATGATGGATTCAAAAGATTTGGCAATTCCACATCAAAATAGCCTTCTTGTTGATCTGACTATGTAATTTATGAAGGGTAATAAACTTTTAACTTATGTGTAAGAATAGATAGGGACAATACTTCAGTGAAGCTTAGTGCAGAATTAGCGTCTTTCGGATGTTGATGAAAATAACAATACTTAGACAAAAGTCGTCAAAAAGTAAAACGACTAACAGCGGTCTTCTTAACAGCTTCCCAATCTTTGAGCTGGTCGCTTAGGTCGGCGCAGTTCATGAGCAAACTGCTCAATGCAGTGATGTGCAGCTTGTTACCTTTCTGGAAGTCTACTGCTATGGCTTTGTACTCGTTTTTGTTCCTATAAAAATGTTTTATTATTTAGACATACCTACCTAGGTCCTAGTACAAAAATGTATGAGATTGACATAAGCTAACGCCAACAATCCAATCAAATATATTATTATTATTATTATTACTATATTAGCAGCATAGTGGGAGTGAGCGTAGCTGCTGTGCAAGTTCTTGTTTCGATTTGCATACAGAACAAAATTTTGTGTAATCCGTAACTATTTGCATATTTGTCTGTTATTGTACCTATTTAAAGTAAGTACCCCGTGATTCTCTAGCGCGGCAGTTGCTTTTTATATAAAACTAGCTGTTGCCCGCGACTTCGTTCGCGTGAAAATTCATATGGGTGCCTCTGTGAGAATATTGCGTGCCTGATTTTACGGCAATCGTACATTGTATCAGTAATAAATATCAGTATTATCAGTCTCTATGGCGAATCCAGTTTAAACCCGCTACCGCTAAAACTGACAAACCACTTTCACACAAACCGGCGACTCCTATTTGCCCACTTAATAAGGGTGGTTTCTGAATATTAAAAAAATAGTATTTTCTAGTAATTTGGTAATCCTACTATAAAAACTATAGAAGTTTTATACAAACTTTGCCACCCCTTTATACCCCCTTAGGGGATGGATTTCGCAAAATTCCGTCTAAGTTAGCACCTATATCCTAATAGGAACGACCATGCAAAGTTTGTGATTCCTAGCACTTGAAGTTTCTGAGATTTCGTGATGAGTAAGTAGAGTGACATTTTGCTTTTATGTATATAGATAGCTTTTGCCCGCAGCTTCGCTCGCGTGAATATCGTTTTTCCAATAGACATTTTTATATTGTTTAAATACTGTTTTTTATACTATTTTAAATCTCCCATTCATACAAATCCTCTTTCACCTACCTAAAGATATCCCTCGTAAAACAATATACAATACACAAAGGCAAATTTTCACTACAATAACTTTCCCTTTCCCCTTTTTCCCTATCGCCCTTTTTCTCCACTCTCCACAGTTTCCTCCTTCCTCTCCTCCCCTCCCCCTTCTCCTCTTCACCTCTTTCAGCATCCCTTGCCCCTCCTCCAGCATCTCTTGCCCTTTCCTCCACTTCCCTCTACCTTGCCTCCTCGCTTTCCCTTCTCTTTCCCTTTCCTTTTCCTTCCTTTTTCTCCTTTCCTCTCCCTTCCTATCGCTTCCTATCCCTTCCCCTGCCTTTTTCCACCATTCGAGAACTCCTTTCTTTCCTCGTTCCTTCCTCCTCCCTTTCTCTCCCGTCTCCCTCACTTCCCCATCATTTTCCGCTTACTTCCCCTCGTTCATCCCTCACTTTCCCTTAACTCACCCTTACTTCACCCACACTCCCCTCCTCACTTCCCTCTCACTTCCCCCTCACTACCCCTCACTCCCCCTCACTTCCCCCTCACTTTCCCCTCACTTCCCCATCACATCCCTCCCTTCCTCCTTCCCCTCAATTCCTCCTTTCCCTCCCTCCCCCTCCCTGCAAATTTCAAGTCGCTAGCTTCAAAAGCACCAAAAATTTCACCCCTCTAAATCCACCCCTGTTAAAATAAAAATTATAAGGATATTTTTTATTTAAATAGAAATATTCCAAAACAAAATTTTAAAACTGTAAGTTAAAAAATTAAGAAGATTCATACAATCGTTTTCATCCCTTTTCACACACTTACGAATTAAATTTTAAAAACCCTTTCTTAGTACAACCTCTAGACATTTAGACAAACACACCCTCCAAATTTCAAGTCACTACGACCAGCAGTTTAGGCTGTGCGTTGTCTGTTAGTCAGTCAGTCAGTCAGGACAGAGCCTTATATAATATGTATGGGTGTATGGATGTATGGATTAGACGTATAGCCATCAGGGATCAAAGCATACAGGCTGCAAGGAATGCTAACACGTGATAGAGCTACATAAAGCTGACCGTGCGAAAAACAGCTAATACTTAGATCCACACCCACAACTTTTAGTGTCTTACCTTGGGCTTTATTAATTAGCCATCGCAAAACATAGGCTCACTGGAAACTGAACTCGTTTAAAACTAAATGAAAGGTTGTTTAGAATGACAGGAATCCGAGAAATAAAAACACTATCAGCTATTCCGCAACCTGTTAAAATCTCTGCTTCTATAAGATTTCGTAGTAGGGTAGGCAGGGGGAATAGCGCTCACTGGGTAATGGCGCTCACCTTTGTATCTCGTTGAAAATGGTAGGTAGCAACTCGCCGAGTCACGTGAAGTGCGGGGGGAGCGGGTGTATAACCAACAGCGATGCAAACGGCCAGTGAGCGCGTGTCATGTGACCGTGAGGTACGTCTCTTTGTTCGCGGCCGCGCAGATCTAATTTTTGGTTACGTGTTCTTTTCGGTAAGTACAAACTCATATGCTGATTTAATTGTTATTTTAACTTTTCTGTGAGTAAAACTATTCTATTTTGAAATTATGCAATAAGTTTTTGATAAACGTGACTGACTTTTTTTTAATTTCATTTTTATTTCAAAATGGCCGTTTGGGGTTATACCGCTCATGTGAGCGCCATTACCCCTTAGTGACTTATTTTTTTTATTGTTGTAGATATGCCAAGAAATCGTAAAAGGACCACCGCTAAAGCGGCTTGGACCGAACAAGATCTTAAATGCGCTAAAACTGCGATTGAAGAAGGTATGTCTAAAAGAAAAGCCGCAAAACAATTTAACATACCATTTACTACGTTAAGGGATAGAATAAACAATGAAAAGATGAGCAACCCAAGGCTAGGTCGCAAGCCTGTATTCACTCCACAGCAAGAAAATGAAATTGCTGAACAAGTTAAATTGCTGGGTTCGCTATACTACGGAATCAATGTCACAGATTTGCGCAAACTTGTTTATAAATATGCTGAACTCAACAATATCCAAAACAATTTTAGCAAAACAGCTGGATTGGATTGGGTACACGCTTTTATGAAACGCAATCCTTCAGTTTCTATACGTAAAGCTGAAGCGACGAGCTTAAATAGAATTTCTGCTTTCAACAAAGCAGAAATAACACATTTCTATGATAAACTTGGCGGTTTAATGGAAAAACATAAGTTTATTCCCAGCAATATTTTCAATGCTGATGAAACTGGTATCACGACGGTGACAGACCCAGGAAAAG
This sequence comes from Parascotia fuliginaria, assembly GCA_963082885.1. Taxonomy (NCBI): domain Eukaryota; kingdom Metazoa; phylum Arthropoda; class Insecta; order Lepidoptera; family Erebidae; genus Parascotia; species Parascotia fuliginaria. The sequence goes on from OY720177.1 coordinate 17,512,895, forward strand.
TGCTCGCTGAAAAAGGACAAAGAAGAGTCGGGTCTGTTACAAGTGGCGAACGAGGAAGCAATATAACAGTTATGTGTGCAATGAGTGCAGCTGGAAACTTCATACCGCCCATGTTTATTTTTGCTAGGCAGAGAATGACGCCTTTATTAGAAAAAGATGGACCAGCTGGTGCATTATATACTAATTCTAAGAATGGCTGGATAAACGAAGACTTGTTTGTTACTTGGCTCAAACATTTCAGAGCATTTGCTAAGCCTACCCAAGAATCACCTGTATTATTGATTCTGGACAATCACAGCAGTCACATTTCGCTTCCTGCTTTTAACTTTTGCAAGGAAAACCACATTACAATGCTTTCCATTCCACCACACAGTTCACATAGAACACAGCCACTGGATGTGTCTTTTTATGGACCACTGAAAGCTGCTTATCGGCATGAATGCAACAGGCACATGAAGACACATTTAATGTCTAAAATAACTCCATACGATGTTGCAGGTCTTTTCAATAAAGCATATGTACAAGTTGCGAAAATTAGAAAATGCGCAATCTGATCATATGGCTACAATCCCAAGACAGACATCTCCTTTGGCAGGTCCATCAAATACGGATCAATGGTCTGAATCTGTTTTGGCAGTTGTTTCTAACCAAGAACTTGTTGATGAGCAAAGACGTCCGGTGTCTTTTGCTACTATAGCAACGACACCAACTGTTGCTTCATCTTTTAAACCTGGCCAAAGAAAGCGGAAACAACATGCTACCATATTAACTGAAACGCCTATGAAAATTATTTTAGAGGATAAAGAAAAGAAAAGAATAGCGAAACTTAATAAGACTGGAAAAGGTGATAAATCAAAACTAAATCAAGCTGTCAAAGAAAAGAAGAACAAAGTTTTGAAACATAAATCTTACAAGAGAAAAATTTTACAAGAAAGTTCTTCAGAAAGTGATGAAGATGAAGAGCAACTTTGCGATGACAATAGTGATGACGAAATGAGTGTGGATAATGAACATTATAACAACTGTATTATATGCGAAGAATTTGGAAAAAACAATGAGTTGTGGTATCGTTGCACCATCTGCGGACTGTGGGCTCATTCTATATGTTCAGGGTGGGATTCAGCAGATGGATACATCTGTGATTTATGCCTCCGAAAATAATATTTTCTTTTTTTTTATTTGTCTCACCTTTAATAATAATTCTAGGTTTATATTATATTATTTTATTTGAAGTTGATTTGACATCAGAGAATTTACTGTAATTGTTAATTGAAAAAGGCTAATCTTACGTACAAATGGTGATAATTTGATGCTAAATGGTGATTGTAGACTTTACTTTTATTGTATAAGATCGATCTCCTTAATATTGCTTTAATTAAAATGTATCTTAATTGTTGTTTTCCTAAAAACATGTTTGAGCGTCATTACCCCTTCCCCTGAGCGGCATTACCCAAAGCCAGGGGCAATGCCGCTCAAACATGTTTTTTTTGTAATGTTATCCTATTACCAATAGGTCAAAGATATATGTTTTTGTTGTTCAATTGTTGATTACTAGATAATTCAAGACTTTGTTAGTTTTCTTAAATTTGATTTACAATAAATAATTTAAAAAATACACTATGTTTTCCTTAAGTGAACGCCATTCCCCCTCCCTACCCTAAATTAACGAATGTTTTATGTGATTCTTTAAATTGGCATAACTTTTTTATTTATGAACCGATTGACATGAAACAAACGCTAAATGTTAAGTGAAGCTTACCACAATATATTAGTGAAAACCATATTTGAATCGGATTAGCCGTTTCTGAGATTAGCGTGAACAAACGCACAGACAAACAGACAAACAGACAAACAGACAAAAATTGTAACAATCATTGTTTTGGGTTGTATTTGCATTGATAGGTATAGGTCCTAATAGTATTTTTTCTCATATATCTTCCATGTACAGACAGCGATCGGTTACATTTTTATTATATGTATAGAAGAGGAAATGTTTCAAGGGTGAAATCACTCAAAGGGACCAGATTCTTTGAAATCTAGGTAGGTACAAGTAAAATCTAAGTAAGTAGCATGATGTTAACCTATCCACCTTGAATAAAATGAATTATTTTATTTATCTTATTCTATCTTATCTTATCTTATCTTATCTTAATTATCGGATAGTTTATCAGATATTGACATCTATTTATTTACTAAGAGCCTTATGAATATTTCAGGAAGTAGGTAGGTAGACAAGTAAAACGGGCAAGCAAAATGCATTAATAACATATTTTGTCATCAACTTACTTGAAAAAGTTCGTCAGATCGGTAGCCAGTATATAATCCCTGAGTAACAACAGGGCTCTGTCAAAGTCCCTCCTCGGCAGCGACTCCAGTACATCACTGCCTTCCGTGTTGAGGATAGACAGGGCTTGGGAGAGGTGGTGCCTCTCCATCACGCTACCCTCCGAAGAGTATAAGGCAGCTAGACTGGTTTCTGTATGATATAAAATTAAATTTATTCTTTTTTTAGGACTACTCGTATATCTCTACTTGACTCAAATATACAGAGTCAAGTCGACGGAAACAAAATCTACGTTCGGATCCACGATAAAGTGCTCTACCTACCATTTTATTTAAGTACCTAACTAAGAACATTTAGATAGGATATGGTTGTGCTAATAAGTAAATAAATAAATTCAGAATTTATTGAATGAATTTCTGAATTTGTATAATGTTTATCACAAAATTAAAGTACTTACGTCCCTGTATCTGAAAGCTACTCGTGGTCCCACGATGATCCAAATCGTGCATAAGAGCGGCTATTAAAAACATAAAACCTTGCAGATCACTGCAAATAAAAGCAAAGCATTAAGTATGTTAATCGTTTCCTTCACACCGTACATACTTAAGTCAGTAATGTGTAATGATAGTGAAAACCGTAGTCAAAATCCGCCACTAGGCTTAGAAGGTGTTGGCGTAGAAACAGGCAGAACAAAAAGTGACTGCTTTATTCTATTTAAAGATTAGATAAGATAAAAATACCTGAAATAGCCGGACATGAGTCTAAAATTAATAATAGACGCATAAGCCCACTGGAGCACGTTAAAAGCATGATGCCAATTGTGATAAGGCACGTCCCGGTAACATTTCTTAGACTGCAAGACCATTGCGATTAGCTTTGGTTTCTTTAGTTGGAACCTGTTGAGGATTGTGCTAATTAGGAATATATCTACAGGTAAAAATGTTGGTGTCGTCATAATCGTATCGATTCGAAATACATTTATTTTCCTTTCAAATAACAATAAAACAACATAACAACAAGTTAACTTAATTAGGTGAGAGATAAAAATGGTCTTAGCTCAGCCGTTTGCCACCTCTTCATTCAGTAGGTAACGCTGTTATTCTGATAAAACCAACTAATTACAGTGATGAACACCGACAGTAATCTGTTAGTATACAACCATTTTTATAAGCTATCAAAGGTATAGATCTACGTTACTGAGTTGCATGCGTATTATATATAGGTATCCTACTGCTGTTCCACCTGTCAAGACTAGCATCTATAGCCAACTCGTTCCTTTGAAAAAACCTCTTCAGGTGGGTAACTACAGAATCTCTTTGAAATTCAGCTGATTCTTCGTCATACGGGAGCGAAATATGTTTTTACAGCATTAGTCCTCTGTGACGATTAACAATTATCCATTTAGAAACCTGTATCTTTTAAATCAAAATTTTTGCGCATACCTACTAACCAGTGGCAGATCCAGGGTGAAGCTAAAAGGCTCAAGCCCCCTAAACGCATCCGCGTACTCTAAAAAATGTACGGGCTTATAATGTTTACCTTGGCAAAACCCTACTCCGGCGGAATTAAGTACTCTCCCCGCCTCAAACCCAATCCAAATCCGTTCCTCAAGCCCCTTTCAAACTAAAATCCTGGGTCCGCCACTGCTACTAGCTAAAGACAACAAGTTTTACTTAATAGGTACAATAAACAAGTAAGTATCTTCTACCTCTTATCAAACCCAATATCGCAGAACATCTTAACCGCATAGCATGGCAGTTCTCTCAGCGGTAGTGCTCGGTAGTTGAAGTGTAAGCTGTTCAAATGTGGATGACCGTGGAAACCAGTACACTCGAGCACACGGGTCACTTCGTGCTCACTGACCTAAATAAAAGAAAACGATGGACTATTGTTTTTAGCACTAAAGCCTGCATAATAATGCTTGAAACCAGCAGTCTTATTCTGAACCGACAGAACGGTCCTTTCTAAATTCGGCATCAAAACGCATTAGGTAGGTACCTACATGCCTAAACGCTCTACATCTAAAAATTTTAACAGTTTCGAAACAACCATCTTGTAATTTTTGGATTTGTAAAAAAATGTTTACGAATCGCATCCGATATGGACTATCGCGAGTCGCGACAACTTTATTACCGGTTAAGAATAAGACAAGACTATTAATCGACTGTTAACTCATTATCGTTTTTTCAGTAGAAAGACTACCGTTGCTAAACAAAGCTCGCCTAAGTATTTCTCCTCCACACTCTTGCCAGGCGTGGGTACCTATCTAAGCTTTTTCCTTCCTAAAAACATGTGTTATATCATCTAATTATGATCCTAGGTCTTTTAAGCCCATATGAAGACGTATCTCACTAAGTCGCCATAGTGGAAGCCACCATTCCAGTAGGTACTTTGGCTTTTGGAATGGTGTCCACCAATTCTGGATTCCGCTAACTGCTTACCATTAGGCGGAGTGGAGTCAGTTCGGTAGGCTAATTTTTAAAAAAAAAATGATTTTTTCTACATCATTATCATATTAGCCCACTGCTGGACATGGGGTACCTGCAAATTTCGCCACCTCGGCCGCTGAGCCGCATACATAAGATACAATTTCTAACCTTCATGTGATAAGTAACCAGCTCATTCGCTAAAGACATTCTGATGTGTGCCTCCCGAATTCTTTGATACACTACAGAGTGTATGATGCACACTCCGCAGTAGATACTGAAAGATAGAGCCATCTCTTCGTCCATAGCATCGAAGTATGGGTCTCCTATCTTGTTGATAAGCTGCAACACGCCTATGATGCCTCCTTGCTCGCGAATCGGTAAGCATAGCATATTTCTAACGATAAAATTTTAGGGTTAGTTTGTTAAATATAGGTACTTAGGTTTATGTCGCAGTAAATTATGTATAGGTACACACCTTCCAGGTGTTCAAGAAACATCTAGAGATAGGTATTGAAAGAAGTCAGATATTAACATGATTACTCGACGGAGCCTAGCTCAGTTCAGCATACGGTACAGGTACCTAATGTTATGAATTATACAAAGTTTTGTCCTTTGTGGGATTCAACCCTCTCGCACGGTCACGCACCCCAACTTCTACACTGAGAATAGTTTTAACCTAAATCTATGAACGACCGACGCAGTAATTACTTACATAACTATAAATAAATTTACCTGCAGTCTACATCTGGCAAGCTATCGATTCGTGGGTCAAACGCTGGGTGCTTTTTACCATACTGTATGTTGATCAACTTGCCCGTCTTAATTACTTCGCCAGCTACTCCGATGTTTAGCGGAAACCGACGTTCTTCTTGACTCGTCTACAATGTTAACAAGCATAAAATTTATTAAAATATGGACAAAATAGGTATAAGTGTTACGGATGTCATTGATACTATGATGAAGGAAAATATCGTGACGAAACCTAGGCCAATCATTTAACTAATTTTATAGGTAACTTATAGCACAAAAATCTTTACTGTTTTTTATAGAAATCTTGGTGTATCACGTACTAAAATTGATGATTAAATATTACAGACAATAGGTTCCAATAGGCGGTGTTATTGTTAAAAGCAATTTCTTGCAGACAACCACTGGATGGACAGATTCCACAGCTAAGTACTTACTGAATTTCTTTGCGTGCTCTCTTTATTATTAGGTTTGCACCTATCTACTTAACTATCAATAGTAGCAACTCTAACTCTTCTACCTATATGTTTAGGTATTTAACAAAGCGAACCTTACAGATTGACATGATGTCATATGGCAAATTATAATCACATACCTTTTTGCAAGGATCATACAGCTCCATTCTATCAACGTCTATCAGCATGACATTGCAATACTGTGCTTTAGTCAGCTCTTTAGCCAGGCGAGTCGTTAATTCAAGAAGCGTGTCGAGAGAGGCAACCTGATTTAGAAAAGATACGTAAAATTTAATATTCATAAGGGCGCTGACAGGGGACAGTTAACTAGATCGATAGTGCTACTCTTGGTGCACATAACGGTAGTAGATCCACGATAGTTCCAACATGAATGGGCCGGATCAACCAGGGAAGTACTCCCTCTCATAGAGGTTCGACGTGAGAGTAATAGTAGGTATCCGTATTATTTATTGCGTTTCGTTTGGTGAGTGAGAGTGTCAGAGGCCCATTGCCTCCCTTTCCTCTTTCTTCGCCTACCCCATAATCAGCCGCTATAGTAGCGGCCATCATAACAGCAGTTTTAGACTTTTAGACACGTTTTAGACACTTTGGTAGGCTAACAAAAAAAAACATTATGTAGGTAAGGCATTAATGTTTACTGTCCCACTGCAGAGCAAAGGCAAGAGGCCTTATAAAGAAAAAGCAAGCATTATTCCCCACGCTTGCTCAAGGTGTATTGGTGATTTCAGACTTTTAAGTCCAGGTTTTCCCACGATGTTTTCCTTCACCGTCAGTCAGAAATTATGTCCAAAATAAACTTAGAACTTACATAATTTTTGAAGAAACACATTGGACTTGCCCGGATTTGAAGCTACTATTATACCTCGTGATACGAAGCGGGCGCCCCTAAGGTAGGTATAAAGATTATATTAAATAATAATTACCTGGCTAAAAAGGTTTCTTGCGACTCTAAGCAACGTCTGACATTTTCTTTTTAAAACACATTCATGTTCCAATAGCAAAGTCTTTTTCAAAATCGGCCAAGTGAATCTAAAAGAGAAGTTTTTGGTTAGTAGACAATCTGGAGCTGGAACTTTCGGTATCAAAAAGATTACTTATTAACAGCTGGTGGCAATATTGTAATAGGATCAATTCGTAGCCTGTCAATTATTGTCGATGGACTGATACCTAATCCTAAATACTGTTACTATCCTTCGAAGAGCTAATCCTAAATACTGTTACTATCCTTCGAAGAGACTACCCATGTTGTTTTTGTTCATTCGCACTCAGGCGCTGCTACAAATTAGGCTCTGTTATTGCTTATGTACACAAAAGCATGTACATACCTAGATCTAAGGATTAATATACATAAATTCATTCCTTTAATCCCCGAAGGGGTAGGCAGAGTTGTTTATCCATCCACGTTTCGCCATTTTATTTTGAGTTGGTTCCATATAACAAGGGGCGAATCTGTGGCCATTTATCGGGCACAACTCCAGACTCAGTGCTATACTATAAAAATGTATCGATAGATAAACCCAATACCTATCACTTTATAACTTAATCGACCCGGGGATCAAACCCGAGACCTCTGCATAGTGATCCGTACAGCTACACAGTACCATCGAATCACAGAGGCAGTTAGATAGTGATTCTAGATCTAAGGAATAGTCTTAAATAGATAGACTTAGTAATAAACACGTACAAAGAACATTCATGTATAAGATTGGCAACATTATTTTCTTGTATTTTCGGTGCGACCACACAATATATCGCCTGAAATGGCTTGTCCAGCATAGGCAACGTGATAATACGCAGTTTAGCATGATCCTTTGGTAGAAACTGAAATGTGAAAATTAAATAATAGGTACTTACTTAAGCACTTATTAAGGAGTTCGAAATCGTTGTACTTATATGATGTAACTTATAAGTATACTTAGGTACTTAATTTAAGAAAATAGTCTGAATTTACTTACTGTGATCTATTAGTAGAAATTCAAAGTATAAAATTCAAGTTAACACGGCCGCTGGGGCAGAAAGGTTCTAGAGTGGCGACCACGAACCGGAAGACGCAGCGTGGGCAGACCCCTCACAAGGTGGACCGACGACCTTATAAAGGTGGCGGGCAACCGATGGATGAGGGCGGCGAACGACCGGCCACGGTGGCGAAAATTGGGGGAGGCCTATGTCCAGCAGTGGACGTCTTTTGGCTGATATGATGAGATAACTAGGTAAGTAACTACTACTACTTAACAACAGTACGTTAGTAGATCCTTGCGTAGGAAACTTATTGTCCGGGGCAGTACCTATCTACTTCTGCGTTTTGTTCGCAGAGTGAGCAGAGCAGATTATTAATTCTTGTTATTAAGTACCTAGTTACCTACCCATTAGGGTACATAATCTACTTATTTTTCTTCTCCAGATCTCTTATCTTTTACGGTAATTTACCGCTAGATCTACATTTAACTTTATAGATAAGTACTTACAGATGTAACGATTTCCACAACCTCAGGATCAAATTGTGCAAGTTGACCTGTTATTTCGATATTACTCTTCAAGACGTCGTCAATTTTTTGAGATAACTGTTAAAAACGTTGTTGTTAGAAATTAGGTTATAGGAAATCAACAATATCAGTACTTACTTAGGTAAGTTCAAAGTCAGTAAAATGGATCAGTCACAGACATAGCCTCAGTAGTGGGTATGTAGTACGTATTAGTAAAGATGTTGATAGAAATAAATAACAAACGGGTGTGTGTTGTGATAGTGACTCTTTTACTTTTCTTTAGAAGCAGTTACCTATCTTCGCTAAATGTTTAAGAAGCTTTCAAGAGTCACGGCCATGTGACTCTTGAAAGCTCCAACACCAACATGTCCATTTCTATGACTTCTGTAAGCCAAGTGTAGTAGTATAACGCAGAACCCATGCGAACAGCGAGCTATGTTATTCGGGCGTCCGAAGAACTGCTACTTTAGTGTCTACTGTCTTGGACACCGCAACGAATTTAATCAGAAAAATATATTGGAGGTGTTAGAATTAAAATTAGGCAAATTAAAAGTAGGAAGCACTTGCACAGGCATAAGTATATGTAAGCAAGGCATACATTATGTCAGCCCAAAGACGTCCACTGCCGGACATAGGTCTTCCCCAATTTTCGCTACCTTTGCCGATCGTGAGCCGCCCTCATCCATTGTTTGTCTGCCACGCTTATCACGTCGTTGGTCCACCTTCTGAGGGATCTGCTCAAGCTGTGCCTTCCGGTTCGTGGCAAAAAAACATACGGCCTGTCGTAATGCGTCTAGGCGATATAGGTATTTTGGCGCCAATGGCTATAGTGAAGACCATACTTTTAACATATTTTTCTTTAGCAGGGCAGTAGTACCGACAGCTTCGATGAACGTCTCGTCTCTTTCTGAATGTACAATAATCATAAACACTAATTCTGCTTCGCATTCCTGAGTTAACTGTAATAAAATAATGATCTTTGAGGTGTCGTAATATTCTACCGATTAGGACGTAGGTACATATTTACAAATATTGGACTCAGTCGGATCATTAGGTCGATCGCCTCCCTGTTCGAGATTTTCCCTACAGAAAGACAATGACGTCTATCTACTACAAAACTGTTACTGTTAAGTAACTACTGTTAGCCTCATCATCCCACTTGTGGGCAAAAGTCTTCCCAGTACATAAATAGAGCATTACATTAGCGATATACTTGCGCGTAGATAGGTAGGCTCTCTTGCCAAGATACTACTGGTGTCTTCTGTTTCTATTGAGATAGTTCTGGTTTCTCCCTCAGTGTCGAGGCATTTCTTAGAACTTATAAACAATAGAGATAAGTTAGTTACGTACATAAGCATTCACTTTAATTTGTAAGTCAGTACTTTTGTCGTCCGTAAGATTCATGACCAAATCTAGTATTTTACCCGGATCACTGTATTGAATGACCCTTCGTCTTATCTTCATTCTTGATTTTAATTTTAATAATTACAAATAAATATTTCAAAAATTTTAATTATTACAAGTACCTACTTAATTGTTGAATTTGTGAACGTCATAGATTCTTGCTTGAATTTAGCCATTCCAAAGTAAAAGTGATCTAGCTAGCTTGTGAGGCCAGTCTTTATTAGATACCTCTTACTCTATGGTAGAGTTGCCTAGCCGGTTGCTTCAACTAGAAGAAATGTACCTTTAGGCGGTTAGTTAACACAGTGACATGGCCACCGCGCACCGCCGCGATAGGCAGAGAGGCGGATCTCATGTCGCAATGGTCTCTCCAAACACACGAATCCCGCCCGACCGTATGGTACACTAAGGCCTTCAGTGTCCGTGCGCGGTGCCCTGTGTTAACCGCCTTACCTAATCCTTACCTTAGATCTTAACTAATCTACTCATGCCTCCCTAATCTTAAGGTGGGATATTTCAGGGCTGCTGGTATTTATTATTATTATTTGGCAGGCAGACAACACCTTAAAATTCTATAGTAACAATTATTATCTTAGCTACGCATATTTGATAAACTCTAATATTGTCTGCACCGTTGATCTAGTGGTTAGTGTAACTGACTACGACGCCGGGTGTCGTGAGTTCGATTTCCGCGGAAGGCAACCAATGTGTGATGAACCTTTTTCTCTTCAGAGCGTTTACGCGTCATGAGTAGCAACATTTATTTATTTATTTATTTATTTAGGATCTTCAACAAAGAATACACTTCTCAGGCATAATAGTAAATAATCATTAAACAAATAACTCAAGTGCTTCTTCAATTACAGAAGATCACAGCATGCAATAACATTATTAATAACATTATCAATTAAAACTTACACAAAATGTTAAAATAAAAATAAATAATATACAATTAATCAAATATACAAATGAAGATAAATTAAAAAAAGACAGAAATAAACGAAAAGATAAAAATCAAATTAACAACAGCCATTACAATTGAATTAAATTTAAGGTTACATGGAATAAAAAATAAAACATTAAATAGAAACTAACAACAGTAATTCGAAAATTAGCCCTAAAAATAATTGGCACTAAAATAAAAAAAAATAGAAATAATTTATATAATTAGCTTAAATGCGCTATAACGAGACGTTTGAACTTGGGAAGTGGCGTATTAAAAATATCTAAGTTGTGGTCTTTCGATGCACCCGAGATTTCATTGTAGGTGTTAGCTAATCTACTAATCGGAGAATGTTTGCCAAGATTAGTTCGATGGCGAGGGACATTGAGTAGTGGGCGGGGGTGTCGCGGAATTCTACGAGGTACATTAATTCTGATTTTACTAAGCAGGTTTGAGCAGTCTATTTGGCCATTCAGTAATTTGTGCAGGAACGCCAAGTCTAAGATCGTACGACGGTTGACTAATCGCGTCATCTTAAAGTGATCAAGTCTATCGCTATACGATCTCACTGTTCTGGAGATGCCTTCTCGATAAGCCAAGTGGCGTACTAACTTTTTTTGTACCCTCTCAATTCGGTCTGAATGTACGTCATATACTGGGTTCCAGGCTGTGCTACAGTATTCCAGTCTACTTCTAACGTAACTGTTATATAAAAGTAACGAAGTACTGCTTCTCTTAAACTCTTTTGAACTCCGCAAAACAAACCCAAGAGATCGATTGGCCGCCGACAACATTTCATCGAATTGATGCGTGAATCTTAGTTGACTGTCTAAGTATATTCCCAAATCACGGATGGCCGCTACTTCAGTGAGTAGATTACCACTTAAGCTATAATTTGACTGTATTTTGTTATATTTACGTGTAAATTTAATATGATGGCATTTGCTGTAATTTAAAGACATATTGTTTTGAATACACCAAAGGCTTAAATTGTCTAGATCTTTCTGAAGTAGTAGAGTGTCAGAGTCTTGTTTTACAATTCTGATCAGTTTTAGGTCATCGGCAAAAAGATATGGCGTTGAGAATTTAAAGATTTCAGATATGTCATTTATGAATATATTAAAAAATAATGGTCCTAAATTTGATCCTTGGGGCACACCAGAAGTCGGTGAAAACGGTTCTGATATCTCACCATCTACTACTACGGTGGATAATCTATCTTCTAGATATGATCGACACCAGTTTAAATGATTATTTGAGATTCCCAACAAACTCATTTTCTTAATCAAAATACTGTGATCCACCTTGTCAAAGGCCTTTGAGAAATCTGTATAAATTGCATCAACTTGTAGACCTTCGTCAACCGTGGATGCTACATCAGTAATAAACGAAACTAAGTTAGTATTAGTAGATCTTTTAACCATAAAGCCATATTGATAGCATGAGATGTAGTTCCTAACGTGCGCATAAAACTTGTTATGGACAAGAGATTCAAAGACCTTTGACATTGTGCATAAAATTGAGATAGGACGATAGTTTTCTGTCATTTCACGCTTACCGTTCTTATAAATTGGTACTATTCTGGCTTGCTTCCATGCGTTAGGAAATATGCCTTGTCTAAGGGAAATATTATAGATATGTGATAACGGTACACTTATCGAATTAGCACATCGTGACAAAAATATAGGAGGTATACCATCCGGCCCTGCACTTTTTGTTATGTCAAGCTCAGTAAGTCTTTTTTTAACTAATTGTGATGTTAAGGAAAACTCGTTGATATTAGGTGCTTCTGAGGGTATATTGCTGTTAGTTATTTCGTTCAAATAATAATTATCGGCCGGCTCGTACACAGATGAAAATTGTTTAGCAAACAAGTTAGATATATCCTTAGCATTCATAGCATCTACATTACTATGAGTCATTCTAGTGGGATAATTAGAGTCACGTTTTCTTAAGTTCTTGACATGAGTCCAAAAGAATTTTGGATTCTTTTTGATTTTATTTTCTATGGTATCTATATATTTGTTGTAGCATGATTTTTTTAATAAGAAGCAGTCTTTTCTTAGGTAGGTATATTCTATAACATCTAATGGGTTATTATATTTTTTTATTTTTTTATGTAGTTTGAGTTTAGCTTTAAGTAATATTTTTAACTGGTGGGAGTACCATGGCGGATATTTGTCATGATGACATTTTGTTTCAGGAACATGCTCTTTAATTATTCTTTTGATTGAGCAATAAAAAATGTCCACCATACTGTTAACATTATCACAACCGATGAATTCGTTATCCCAATTGATATTATCGATAGCCTTAGTAATAATATCATAGTCTGCTTTATGATACTGAAATGTCTGTCTTGGTTTTGGTTTAATTTTAATCTTTGTTAGTAACGTAAGCTTAATTTGAAAAGGTGGATGATATTTATCGATGTCTCTAACAGGTAATGTACATTCTTCTAACTTTATATTACCTATATCAGATAATGCCAAATCTAGAATATTATTTTTTACATTTAATATATAATTATATTGCTTAACGTTATTATAAGCCATAAAATCTATTAGTAGCTCCCTAAAGAAATTATTTTTGCTACTCGGGATTACCGAACAAGTGCTATAAGGTTCCTCTTGTGTCCACTCAATATCGCACATATTAAAATCACCAACTATTAAGGTGTAACTATTACTGTAATTTGTCAAAACATGGCTACAATTATCAATAAAGTGCTCAAATGTATTCCTGAGCACTGGTGGAGCTAAATAGACAGCACATAATTTTAATGATTTATGAGTATGGCCTGACTGTAATTCTAGAGATACCCACAAGTCCTCACAGTTGCTCTCACAGTCAGACATACGACGCGAGTTAATTTTATTAGAAATGGCTATTAGTACGCCACCACCCATTTTTTTATGATTGTTTAAAACGGATGTCTCGCGATCCCTTCTATAGACCGTAAAACTATCGTCGAAAATCTCAGCATCAAAAATACCATCACAAAGCCAGGTCTCGGTAAAGACATATACGTTATAATCACTATTGCATATATGATAACGTACTTCTGCCAAATTAGTTCGAAGGCCTCTGGTATTCTGATAATAACATTTAAAATTATCGAATCTTATAATGTAAGTACAAAGTAGCATTCAATATTTAAGTACAAGTATAGTTATATTATTAGGTTAAAATCTGTAGTTTATTAATATTATTAATTACGATACTTTCTGATAATTCATCTTTTTTCATTAATATCCTACCATTACGGACCCATAGGAACTTATACCCAAGTTGAGCCTTCTTGAGGCGAGCTGCAGCATGTAACGCCTTGTTATCTGCTGACAGATGTTCGACGATGTAGATGGGTACTGGGTTGTCTGTGGCAATGCCCAGGTGTCTCGAGTTAATTTTGTCCTTTGGGTTACTTTTATTAAATTTTATGGCCGCAGCCATAAACGTGTCTCGCATTCGAGGGCTACTAAACTTGATGAGAATTGACCTTGGTCTTTTGCTGTGTGTATCCTTCTTCGCAATTCTTGTGCAGTGTATGATGTCACTGTCTTTTATATTGCATTTTATAATTTTGCTTAACTGCATTGTGGTGCTGATGAGATCCTCCGTTCTTTGTTCTGGTACACACTGCAGCTCAACATTGTTAGACCTAGCATGCTGCTCTAATAAATTCATGCGTTTTGTAACATTATCGACAGTACTATGTAGAACGATGTTATCTTTCTCCAATTTTTGTATTTTGACTGTTTTTTCAATCAGATCCTGCTTCATTTCTTCGAATTTTTCATTAAAAAAGGATAAGGATTGTTGGAATGAGGAAACTAAATCATTTATCTTACCAAATTGTTCAGTAATCAGTTTATTAATAGAGTTTTCTAGAGCATTATTAATTTCTTGTCTTATCATATCTGCTAAGGAGCGACCGGTAAGTTCTGTTATTAATAATTCATCGGTAGGTTGGACGTGCTGTTTTTGTTGCGGCGCTTTGTTACGAACAGTGACGTTACTACTAGGGGATGAAGCTTGCTTTTCATTGCTAGGACTGTTCTGTTTTAATGGACGGACCGGTGTATTCGTGTTATCGAATTTTGGTTGCTTATTTATACAGTCCGGACATTTCCAAACATTCTTACTGTCAGTGTTCATGGTTTTGAATCGCTTGTCTGGTATATTAGCACAATTTAGTGTCTTATTTCGTCGTAATTTAATTTTTATCGTCTAATCGGAGCTATATTTTTTTTAAATATGTTTTTTTTAATGCTAGAAGTAGGTGAAAGCTGTATATAAAGTAATAAATCATTGCGTTTACAGTTCTATTTAGCAAATAATACTTACATTTAAAACTAAAGTTGCGTTATTTTCATAGTGAAAAACTGTAAGCATTGTGGTTACTTACTTTCTATACAGCTATCACCTAATTCTAAAATGTTAGCAGAACATATTTTTGAAATATAGCGCCAATAAAATGATAAAAATTGAAAATCACGTAGTTATGACATTGAAGATAATTGCGACGTTGCCACTCAAGACGCGCAAAACCCTCTTCAGGCTGGGTGTTTCATAAGTATTCTATTCTAACTAAGCATGTATTAACAAAAAATAAAATAGTATGTATGTATTATATTTTTTGCATAGCTTGGGAGTAGATGACGGTGTGTGATAGTGATAGTGTCCACATATTATTATTATTAATGTATTAATAAATAGAAATGTATTCACTAATTATTTAAGTAAATTGTTTTATTTATGAAGATCTATCAGAAAAGAAATATACGAAAATCAATTAAAAGGATTCGCTAGTTGCTAACAAAACGTACCTATTGATATTTTCTATTTTATCTGTGCAATGTGCTCTCATAAAAAATACAGCTGATGACTTGATGAGTTATTTTATTTTGGTGTTGAGTAATAAAGTGAGTTTGGATTAAAATAAAATAAAATATATTATTTCATAGTAAACAGCGGTTAATTATTACACTATGGCAGAAATACAAACACTTATCGAAATGGGCTTTTCCAAAGACAGAGCGTAAGTAAAATGGCATAATGTGCCGCCTATTTTTATTAACTTATGAAATTTCGGTAACCTTTAACTCGTTGTTTGGTATTATATGTTGTAGTGAGAAAGCCCTGGCGGTTACTAACTACAAAGGTGTAGAGCCAGCTATGGAATGGCTGTTGGCACACGCTGATGACCCTGCGATTGATGCAGGGCAGACTATTGGGTCGAGTTCGAATGCCGAGGCGGCACCGACACCGGCGCCTGAAGCTTCCACTACGTCTGAAGAACAGCCCGACGCTGAAAGTGCTGAAGTAAAATCATTCAAATGTGACGTGTGCAACAAATTGCTTAAGGATCAGGACGAGATGGAATATCATGCAGCCAAGACTGACCACAGCAGCTTTTCTGAGTCCACAGAAGAGAAGAAACCATTGACTGAAGAGGAAAAGAAAGCTCAATTGGCACTCCTTGAGGAGAGAATGAAACAAAAACGAAAAGAAAGAGAGGAAAGGGAAAAGGTATGTTTATGTTTTAAATTGTTGCTAGTTGAAACATATTTTTACTTGAATTTGTTGTGTGTTGATCTGTATTGGACTTCATCTTTGATGTTTTGGTTAAGCTTTACAAGTTCACTTGAATATTAAAGTGTCCAGAGAGGTAGCAGAATGGAAATATTGAGTGGCATTATATTATTATTATTGTAAGGCAATGTATTTTAGTTTCACTTTCAAAACTAAAATGGCAATGGGCAGGACATGTTTTTCGTCTGAAAGACAATAGATGGATACTTCAGTTACTAAATGGCTAGGACCGAAAGGAAAAAGGAGAGTTAGTAGACCTCAGAAACGCTGGGTTGATGACATTGTCCATGTTGCTGGGAAAGAATGGATGATCAAGGGTCAGGACAGAAAAAATTGGAAAACGGCTAGAGGAGGCCTATACTAAAGAAAGGGATCCATACCTAGTAAAATAAAATAAGTTACTAATTAAATATAAAATTATTAACCACACTAACACTTAAGTTTAAGTTATGTAAATTGTATTGAACTAAATAAAGGCTTTAATATTATTATTATTAGGGCCATGTATTTCTGGTTGTGTAAACTCAGTAATATGTAGTATATGTGTGAAGTGTACTGCAATAATGCCAAATGGCTTTTAATTTAATTTGTCTGGTGTTACAAAACATAAATCATGATTGGCAGAATATTTAATAGCTATTGCATAATAATTACATTTCATAAATGACTACTAAAAATAGTTTAGACATAGTGTTATGTGATGTGGACTTTTTAATATTTCAGGTTGTAACTTTATCAAACTTGCTATACCTCAGTTTGAATTTCAGCAAATTAATTATTTACATCCTTTCATCCTATAATATTATAAATGCGAGAGTTTGTGTGTGTGTTTGTTACCACTCAGCGCCTAAACAGCTCAACCAATTTCAATGAAGATTGGTATGTACTCGGTGTATTTGGTGCTGGAGACGTATAGAGAATACTTTTTATTCTGAAAATCATTCTGGTTCCCAAGTTACATTAATTTTAAACACATACTATTTTCGGTGCGGGCTAAACCGCAGGGCACAGCTAGTATTGCTATATTACAGCTTTCACAAGTGTCTGCAGCATACTAGATAAACTTGATCATAATGATCTGTCCTATGTATTTAAAAATTAATGACTGTTCACTGACAAAATTAGTTTAGCTATTGAAGAAGCAGGAAAGTTATGGCGCTCTGTAACCATTAGATCTAATGAATATAAATATATATCAAGTTGTAACCAAATCCGATATAATAGTTTCATCTAGGAGTAGAGTTCATTGTGCGAAATAAGACAGGTTTACCAGAACAACATTCTTCCGAACAAAAATATTGAGTGAAGGATATTATAATTTAGTTCAATGTGTATTTATTTGGAATTTCAATGCAAGGGTAAAAAAAATAGTAATAAATTACAAATAAACATAAAAAAAAAACTTAATTTTTTAATATATTGCTGCCATAAAATGGGCCCATATTTGGGCATTCTCCTTTCATCCCCGATCTGGAGATATCAGGTGTGAAACTGATTATGTGTAAATTAAACTGTCTTAAACTGCTGACTAAAATGGTACATTGAGTGACATTTATGAAATTATGAAATTATGATACTAAAGACATGTCCAACATATTATGTCAATAGCACCATAACTGGTAAATTATTATTACTCAATAGTCATGTACACATGTAAAATTTGGTACAAACTCAATAACAAAATTATTGAGTTTGTACCAAATTTTCATAAGTAACTATATTTTTTGGTATCTGATTTTAAGATTCATAAATAATTTTTTTTTTTTTGACGTTATTGAACAATATTTTAGGCTGAAGCCCTAGAACGCGAGCGTATCCGAATCAAGTCAGGCAAGGAGATGCAAGACGCAAAACTACGACTGCAAGAGCAAGAGATGCAAAAGTTAGTAGAACAGAGGCGCAGGGAGAAGATAGAAGATCAAAAGGCGAGGGAAAGGGTACGAGCGCAGATTGAAGCTGATAAACAGGCCAGAAAGTAAGTAATTTTAAAGATAAAAGTAGACTAGTTTTAGTAAAACTACTTTTCGCCCGTAGAAAAATTGTTCATTGTAAAAAGAATACATAACTTATGTTCGTCATTTTTAAAGCAGCTCTGTGGTTTGGTGGTACTGTGTACGTATCATCATGCAGTGGTTGAGAAATTTTCAGTATTAGCCCTTCTGGATTTGTCCCTGATAATTGGCAACACTTGGACTTGTCCCCTGTTATATGACCCAAAATAAAATGGCGAAACGTGGTTGTTTAAACATTTCTGCATACGCTTTCGAGAATAAAAGGGGTGAAGATATATATCTATACTACTATATAAAGCGAAGGAGTTTGTCTTAACGCGCTAATCTCTGGCACTACCAGTCGGATTTGAAAAATTCTTTTTGCGAATGAAATGCCCAGTTCTCGAGGAAGGATATAGGATCTGTAACGTCACGCTACTAGCGACGGGAGTCAAGCAGTAAGCAAATTATTGATTGCCTCCTGTAGACTAGCGGCATCAGGCCAGCCCCCCGCGCCCGCGGCCGCGCCCGCCCCGCCGCCCGCCGCCCCCGCGGCGCCCAAGGTCGCGTACGAGCAGGCGCGCATACAACTGCGCCTGCCTGATGGGAAGGCGCTCGCGCATACATTCGGCGCTAAAGAACAACTAGCTGCTGTCAGGTTAGCCATAGTTTTCGTGTATTTTATGTATTTAAATTAATATTATAAATGTGAAAGTTTGTGTGTGTGTTTGCATGTTTTTTTACCACTCAGCGCCTAAACGGCTGAACGAAAATTTGGTATGTAGATAGATTCGGTGCCAGAGACGGACATAGGGTACTTTTTATCCCGAAAATTGGTTCGGATCCCGAGGGAGACAAAACACATTCGACGATTCCGACGCTGGCGAAGCCGTACAGCGCGGCTATTTTATAATTATTTAGTTGGCAAGATTTAGCATTTTGTAATATGGGAGATTTTAGACCTGTAAACTTGCAACTTTCGTGTGTGTGTGTGTTTGCGTGCGTGCGTGCGTGCGTGCGTACGTGCGTGTGCGTGTGTAACATCACGCTATTGGCGACCGGAGCAGAACAGTAAGGAAAGACTCGGGTGAAACCGCGCCGCGGAAAGCTAGTTCTAATATATGAGGCGGAAGAGTTTGTTTGAACTTGCTAATATCTAAAACTACCAGTCGCATTTGAATTATTCTTTTTGCGTATGATAGTTCAATTCTTGAGGAAGGTTTATATGCTATGTAACATCACGCTACTGGCGACGGGAGTATAGCAGTAACCAAAGATGCAATTTAGTTCAGGTGAAACCGCGCCGCGGAAAACTAGTGTTAAGATAAACTTCGCGAGTACATACTTAATAATTGTTCGCGACACCTGTGAAAATAGTGTTAAAACAGTGCATACAGTGATAGACAGAACCTAGACAGATTTAAAACCTAGAAAAACATTACACGCGTGTGCTAGCATAACATTTAATGAACAGTGAATTTGAGTGCCACACGTTTATATATGAGAACGAGAACGAAAACGTCGTTCGTCTACCGCCATTAGTAAAAGTTAATAGCGAACTATTATTTGTTTACCTTATGGTGAAATTGTTTAGTGCTAATCTAAAATCTAGATTTATAATGTTTAGAATCACTTTTTATTGTGCTCTTTAGTGTTCTAATCACGAATATGTATTTGCCTTTTAGATAAAACAAATAGTTTATAAGTTATAGCAGAAACAAAATTATTTTTATGTTTAGGTCATAATTTGGTCTGTAACTTAGGTTTTAATCAATAAAGAATAGTTACTTTGGTGTTTCATTTTAGAGAATGGTGTCCCCTAGATGTACGTAAAATCTTATTATAATAGATTCAGTAGTTTAAAAAATATAAGCAGATAAAGTTCAAAGTACGTCTAGGAGGCACTAAAATTCTAGGTTTATACTACAATATCTAGGTAATCGTAAAGTTTAGAGTTATAGTATAGATATTTCATGTTAGGTAACATCGATACCTATCTAACGGTACCTAGATGATTATTGTATTATTAAAAATGACGTAGTTATAACCAGAAATGTAATGTTTTGATAATGAAAATAAAGTTTGTACGAGGTGTTTTGCACACGGCACTAACCGAGGCAAATGGTATATAAGAGCGCGCGCGCGGACACAGATCGTTCACTGTTAATCAGTAACCCATAGAAGACTCTTCAAGCCTCAACACCTAATGGCCTAAGCAGAACACCTCAAACATTGAACCAAGATCGTTTTGTTTTACTTCAGTATGCCCCTATAGTGAAGCCCTACGCGACGTCTTCGAAGATCAGCGCTGTATCCGGAACCTATAGGTGTAGGACGACAGCGGGTCGTTCATAGATCTACACAACACATTCGTGTTGGGTTCGATTACCGCCCGTCCGGCACATTTGCTGGTCCTTCGAGCCGGATCGCAGAGCTGAAAATTGAAGACATAATACTGAAGAACTGAAGATGCCGGTCACACGTTCAAAGGGAAGAGCTCCTGAAACCTGGAAGCGGGACACTGACGCGGGTGCATCTACAAGTACGCCTGTACTTCGACACCAAACGCAGCCACGCTCGCCGTCTACAAGCGACAACGCGCCGCCGCCGCCGCCGCCCCTCTCCCCGCGCCCCGCGCGGGGGGGAACACCGCCTGTTACGATGCACGCAGCCACGGAAGAGGGCTCTAGTGATACAGTACGCCCATCGCAACAGACACGATCGAGAACAGCCAGCCAGGAAGGTGGTGCGGCAGAAGAACAAGACAGACGCTCCGCTACTACCAGCCGCTCGAAAAGGAAGGTGCTGAAGGCCCGGGAAGAAATGTTGAAGATAAAATTACAGTTAGCGCAGTTAGCTCTTCAGAGGGCTCAAGAGGAGGACTCCGACTCTGACTATGAAGAAGACGGACACTCCAAAATAGAATACGTCAAGTCGTGGCTTGAAGAGGCACCAGAGCCGTTATTTAGGATGGCACACAGTATAGAAAATGATGAAGAACCTGCAAGAAAGGGAATTCGTCCACAGAATAGAATAGAACATGATGAAGGACCTACAAGAAAGGGAATTCATCCACAGAACAGAATAGAACAGGATGAAGCGCCTCCAAGGAAGGATATTCATCCACAGAACAGAATAGAACAAGATGAAGCGCCTCCAAGGAAGGATATTCATCAACAGAATAGAATAGAAAACAGTACAGAAGATGAAGCTCCTCAGAAGAAGGAAACTCATCACCAGGGAGGGGACCTGATGACACCACTCATCACGGGACTTACCTCCGCTATAGCGGCACTCGCCGACAGGAAGCCTCTGGATACATCGATAGTGTCTCCACATCCGGCGGTTTCTAAAGTCATTATGACTTTACCAACGTTCAGCGGCGCACATACAGAATGGCTATCGTTTCGCGCGCTGTACGACACCACAAGAAGATACTTCAACGATATAGAAAATACAGCAAGACTAAGAAGAAGCTTAAAGGGTCGAGCTCTGGAAGCAGTCAGCTCAGAGTTAATAGGAAATGCCAGACCGGACGAAATTATGAAGGAACTAGAATTACAATTTGGAAGGCCAGACTCCATAGCGCAGGCAGAGACAGACAAGCTGAAGACATTGCCACGCTGCACAGAAGCACCTAAGGATATTTGCGCTTTCGCCAGCAAGATTAGAAGTAGCGTTATTACACTGCAAGCACTCAAGAAAGAACATTATTTAGTGAACCCTGAATTACTACGAGTGCTTACTGAAAAGCTGCCGAACTCTCTGCGTGTGACGTGGTACCGGACGTACACAGAAAAGTACGAATCTCTGCCGGATCTCAGCCGCTTCAGTGAATTTGTAACAGAATATGCGAGGTTCTGCAGTGCTTTCGCCCCAGCGGAGAATATTAGTGAACAGCAACCAACGCGGCGAACAGTACAGCGAACGCATACAGCTACAGAGAAGCGCACGTCTGATCGCGCCTCCTCGCAGAAGTGCAGAGTATGTGAAAGAGATGGTCACCACGCATCAGAATGCAATGCTTTCAAGTCTGCCGACGTGAACAGAAGGTGGGAACTAGCGAAGACACATCGCCTGTGCTTCGGCTGCCTTCGCCCGCGCTACATGGGACACATATGCAAGTCAAAGAAGTGCAATATAGGAGAATGCACAGCTCGCCATCATCATCTTCTGCACTACGAGAAGAGGAACGTGCAAGGAGAAGCAAAACAGGAGATAGTTGCCAGCTCGAGCGTCTGTGAGAAAACTCAAGCCTTTTTGAAGATAGTTCCCGTGCACGTAGTTGGACCGGCGGGAGAAGCGTCTACGTTCGCGCTGCTAGACGATGGATCCACCGTGTCACTTATAGACGAAGATATAGCGAAAGAAATCGGTGCAAAAGGCACATCTGATCCACTCACGATTCGAACGATTGGCGATACGGCGATGGTTATATCAAGTGCTAGAAGAATAAATGTTACCTTGAAGAGCACAGAAAACAGAGAGACGCCGCTGTGTGCACGCACGTACCCAGGCTTAAACCTGTTACCACAAACAGTCAGTGAACGTGACCTGTTGGACTGCAAACATTTGGAAGATATAAAGGAGAAGCTGGTATACAACACGGGCGTACCAAAGATACTTATCGGACAAGATAACTGGCATCTCCTCGTCGCTAGCGCCACCAGAAGAGGACCCAGCCACCAGCCAGCCGCCTCGCTGACGCCGTTAGGATGGGTACTACACGGCACGTCCACTAGAACACTGGGACACACCGTACACTTCGTAAATCAGATGTCATCTGTTAATGAAAACATAGACGCACAGTTGAAGGAACATTTTGCACTTGAATCGCTAATGATCACCCCACGTCGTCCGCGCTCCGACCCTGAAAAGCAAGCAGAAGATATATTAGAAAAGCACACGAAACAGATAGAAAATGGGCATATAGAAACAGCTCTTCTGTGGAAAAAAGAAGAGTTCGAGATGCCTGACAGTTATGAAATAGCAATCAACAGACTTACTTCAATAGAGAAGAAACTTGACAGGAACGTTGAACTGAAAAAGAAATATATAGAACAGATGAATTTATTAATAGAAAAGGGCTATGCTGAAGAGGCCCCATCATATAGAACTCCTGGGAGGACTTGGTACTTACCCCACTTCGACGTATACAACCCCTCGAAGCCAGAGAAGCTACGAATTGTACATGACGCCGCCGCGCGAACAAAGGGAGCGTCGCTCAATGATTACCTCCTTACGGGACCAGACCTGCTGCAATCGTTACCTGGTGTGCTCATGAGGTTTCGCCGCCACCGTGTTGCCGTCTCTGCCGACATAGCAGAAATGTTCATGCAAGTGCAAGTAAGAACAGAGGACAGAGATGCACTTAGATACCTGTGGAGAGGTGACCGGCGGGAGGGCCCACCAACAGAATACCGTATGAAGTCACTAATATTCGGCGCAGCAAGCTCACCGTGTACAGCGATATTCGCAAAGAATTGGAACGCGCGTAAACACGCGTGCTTACATCCTGAAGCGGCAGAAGCGATAATAGAGAACCATTATATGGATGACTACTTGGACAGCTTCAGGGATGAGCACGAAGCGGCGCGCATAGCAACAGAAGTCCGCGATATACATAGAAAAGCTTGTTTTGAATTACGAAGATGGGTGTCAAACTCAGTGGAAGTTATAGAAAAGTTACAGCCAAGTTCAAGCCCTATAGAAACAGTTAGTCTTGCCAGCGATAGATCAGAAGAGAAGATACTCGGCTTAATGTGGAATCCGAGTACTGACGAGCTGAGTTTTAACCTAAAGCTTGCTCGACTCCCCTGCAACTTATTAGAAAAGGAAACGCCTACCAAACGAGAAGCGTTACGCATCGTTATGTCTCTTTATGACCCTCTTGGACTCGCCTCACCTATCACGATTAGAGCCAAACAAATACTGCAAGAAGCGTGGCGACTTGGTACAGACTGGGATGATAAGCTAAATGAAGACTTATCTCAACAGTGGACATCGTGGAAGCGACAATTACAACAGTTGAAAACAGTCAGCATACCGCGGTGCTATCCCGGCTACAGCGACGCAGCTTCAATACAAGTACACGTGTTTACAGACGCCAGTGAGACAGCCTACGCGACAGCTGTGTATTGGAGAACAACTACACCAGATGGCCGAGTGTATGTGACACTCGTCTCAGCAAAGGCGAGAGTAGCACCGCTGAAAATAGTGTCTATTCCACGTCTTGAACTTCAAGCCGCTGTGTTGGGAACTCGCGTTGTTTCAAGCGTCATACAAGAACATCGTATCAAGCCAGAGGCCGTTATATACTGGACGGACAGCAGAACAGTATTATCGTGGATAAGGAAAGGCTCAAGATCATATAAACCATTCGTCGCACATCGCCTTGCTGAGATAGAAGAGCACAGTAAAGTGGAACAATGGCGCTGGGTGCCTACTAAATGCAACAGCTCGGACATCGCTACGCGCGGCATATTATTAACTTTTTCGCAGGCGCTATCGAAACAGTTAGATGAATGGTATTATGGACCTGCGTTTTTATACGAAGATCCGTCGTTATGGCCTGCGGAGAAGACTAATATTTGCACAGACACAGGGGAGGAACGTACCACAACAGTTATAGATTCATATAGCGAGACACAGAAAGTGTCAGAAGTCATACCAGATGTAAACAGATTTTCTAAGTGGGAACGACTTCTACGAACTACAGCGAGAGTTCTACAGTTTATAGAATTATGCAAGAAAACTAAGAAGCAAGTCTTGTACAAGAGAACACAGAAAAATACTCTGGAGGATCCAGATTGGCGCCGCGTACAGCAGAAGCAGAAAAACAAGTCAGCGCCTGGCGACACATCCCGCCTCGCCGCTGACTCGACAAAGTACGTGCTTCTCACAGCAGAACACACCCGCGGCGCTGAGGACCTCCTTGTGAAGGCGGTACAAGAAGCCTCCTTCAGCGCAGACCTCCGCGAGCTGCGACGAGGTGGGAGTGGCGCCAGGGGAAGCCGCTTAAGTGTACTGCCCATAGAACTGAATAACGGCGTGATTACACTGCGCAGTCGTATAGCCGCCGTGCGAGATATTACAGAGAAAACAAAGAGGCCGCCTGTCTTGGACGGTGATCATCGTATAGTACAGTTATATATAGATTGGACTCATAGAAGCCTACATCACAGTGGAACAGAGTTGGTGATTAATGAAATACGCCAACACTATTGGATATTGCGCTTACGACCGACCACTAAGAAAATAGTGCATCAATGTTTACAGTGTAAAATTCGTAAAGCGATACCGCCGCAGCCGAGCACCGGAGACCACCCTAAAGCACGCCTCGCTCATCACCAGAGACCGTTTACTTTCACCGGCCTTGATTACTTCGGGCCACTCTTCGTGACAGTGGGAAGACAACATCAGAAAAGATATGTGGCGCTGTTTACCTGCCTTACCTCTAGGGCAGTGCACCTGGAGGTCGCCGCCAATCTCAGCGCTGACTCAGCGATCCTGGCGCTGCGCAGATTCGCCGCGCGGCGAGGTTGCCCGTCTGAAATATACTCTGACAACGGCACTAACATGCACGGTGCCGACAAAGAGATGCGGGAAGCAGTGCAACACGAAGCAGGACGCCGTGGCATCGCCTGGCGTTTCATCACGCCCTCAGCGCCTTTCATGGGGGGCGCCTGGGAGCGCCTAGTCAGGTGTGTAAAGACCACTCTTTACACCGTTCTCCACGACAAGTATCCGCACGAAGAAGTACTTGCCACGCTACTGTGCGAGGTCGAGTACACGGTCAACAGTCGACCCCTCACCCACGTCTCTGTAGACGTAGGTGACACCGAGGCGATCACCCCAAACCACATACTGTTTGGGGGCTCCGCCCGCTTGCCTTCTCTGGGTGAGTTCAGCGAGACCGACAGCATCAGCAAGAAGCACTGGAGACGCGCGCAGTACCTAGCCGACGAATTTTGGCGTCGCTGGGTGCGCGAGTACCTGCCCGAGCTACAGAACCGGCGGGAGCCTCATGGGAAGGGCCCCCTCTTCGAAGTCGGCGACCCCGTACTCATAGCCGACGGCCAGCTACCTCGCAACACTTGGCCGCGAGGTAGGATCGTAGCCGTCTATCCAGGCGCCGACGGGCAGATCAGGACAGCGGAGGTGCGCACATCAGCTGGAGTGCTCAAGAGGCCCACAAAGAAACTGGTGCCTCTGCCGAAGTAACGTCGCTCACCGGATGGACTGCAGCACCGCTCCAACACGACGTGTCCACGCGTTGCTGCACGGCGGGAGAAATGTTCGCGACACCTGTGAAAATAGTGTTAAAACAGTGCATACAGTGATAGACAGAACCTAGACAGATTTAAAACCTAGAAAAACATTACACGCGTGTGCTAGCATAACATTTAATGAACAGTGAATTTGAGTGCCACACGTTTATATATGAGAACGAGAACGAAAACGTCGTTCGTCTACCGCCATTAGTAAAAGTTAATAGCGAACTATTATTTGTTTACCTTATGGTGAAATTGTTTAGTGCTAATCTAAAATCTAGATTTATAATGTTTAGAATCACTTTTTATTGTGCTCTTTAGTGTTCTAATCACGAATATGTATTTGCCTTTTAGATAAAACAAATAGTTTATAAGTTATAGCAGAAACAAAATTATTTTTATGTTTAGGTCATAATTTGGTCTGTAACTTAGGTTTTAATCAATAAAGAATAGTTACTTTGGTGTTTCATTTTAGAGAATGGTGTCCCCTAGATGTACGTAAAATCTTATTATAATAGATTCAGTAGTTTAAAAAATATAAGCAGATAAAGTTCAAAGTACGTCTAGGAGGCACTAAAATTCTAGGTTTATACTACAATATCTAGGTAATCGTAAAGTTTAGAGTTATAGTATAGATATTTCATGTTAGGTAACATCGATACCTATCTAACGGTACCTAGATGATTATTGTATTATTAAAAATGACGTAGTTATAACCAGAAATGTAATGTTTTGATAATGAAAATAAAGTTTGTACGAGGTGTTTTGCACACGGCACTAACCGAGGCAAATGGTATATAAGAGCGCGCGCGCGGACACAGATCGTTCACTGTTAATCAGTAACCCATAGAAGACTCTTCAAGCCTCAACACCTAATGGCCTAAGCAGAACACCTCAAACATTGAACCAAGATCGTTTTGTTTTACTTCAGTATGCCCCTATAGTGAAGCCCTACGCGACGTCTTCGAAGATCAGCGCTGTATCCGGAACCTATAGGTGTAGGACGACAGCGGGTCGTTCATAGATCTACACAACACATTCGTGTTGGGTTCGATTACCGCCCGTCCGGCACAATAATCTTACTAATAAACACAAAGTAGCGACGGAATAACTTGTTCAATTCAATGTTTTGTCCCTTTTTATCAAGTTCAAAAACGACTGAGAAAGAAAGAGACAAAACACGAAGTAGCTAACCCGTCGGTATTTTACGTCTATTGGTAAGAGGATAAGAGTATAACTAAAAAGTTACTTGTGATTAGCAGGACAAAACAATACTTAAATCATCACATCTAAGAAATATACAAGATATATGAGTGATAAAATTTTCAGTGTAATACACGACTACTTGATTAAAACTGTTATATTTACTTTAAATGTGATACAGTAGCGAAGAGTCACTTTTCCGAGGAGGGAAGCCGGTGGGACTAAAATACTTTGAATTTCGGAAAGCCAGTTAGACTTTGAGTAGACACTCAAGCAGTGATAGGTATAAGAAGAGCAGGGCATATTTTAAAAGGGAAGCCGGCAGGAATCGTGTTATATGGACGCTTCGCCACTGATGTGATAAAATATTTTTCTTTCTTTTGTTAAAAAAGACAACTCCCGCACTAGGAAACAAGTCTGTGTCGCAGGGGACTTAACAAACGGATTATTCCACTATGTTCACCTAGGTCATATCACCCAGGTGAACATAGTGGCATAATCCTTTACAAACATACATTTAACGGACACAAAATACACCCAGACCTGAACAAATATTTGTATATCACACAAAATGAACAAAAATTTGTCCCGCGTGGGGATCGAACCCACAAGCACGAGCACAGCAGTCGCCGGTGGATCCCACTATTTCCATTGCGGACTGCGCGGCGATTAAAAACTACGCTGCATCGCCAGAATATAATAATACACATAGTCCATAAAAATAATAATACTTTATGGAAATGCAACAAACGCCATAAAACTAAATGCAGGGAATTTAATTTATTTTTTTGATTTCTTTCGGGGTACTAGCGGTTTTTTGCTGCAATGGAAATAATGGGATATAATTTGTATAAAACGCTCGTCCCACTTTTTTCATTTCGCATTTCCATGGAAATAGTGGAATACACCCGCAGTCGCTTGCGCATCCAATGCACCACGGAGACAGTCATAAATACTTATTAGTATTTGTTCTATTTCAGATTGTACCTACAAATGAACACACAAGAATTTGCGGCAGAGGACAGTTTTAAACTGATGACCACATTCCCAAAAAAGATATTCACAACAGAGGATTATGATAAACCTTTGGATTTATTAGGTATCTCACTTTTTGTGTAATTTTATTATTATATCAGCGAAAATATGTCTATTACTGAACAAAGATTAACAAAGCCAGTATTTTCACATTAACCGGACCTTAGCACTAAGAATTTTAATAACAGAGACAGACTTTTAAGGCTTTTAACCGGACTACGGAACAAAACAAATTTTCCGTAGTCCGGTTAACTGTACCATGGATAATTTATTTTACCCATAGTCCGGTTGACCGGACAACTTAACCGTACTAAGGGGTACAAATGGTATTTAAGCATAAAATGGTTGTCAAAATAACCCATTTAACGCTTTCAACACCGAAATCATTAAACCAAAAGTTCAACGGAGAGCTACAGATATGAGATAAGAGATATTTCAATATCTATCCAGATGACTACTCCGTAACGATTGTCTTAATGTTCGTTCGTATCAGACCGAACTGAACAGGCTTCATAAAGGAGAATGCCTAAATATGGGCCCATTTTAGGGCAGTGTGCAGCTAATTCAATAAATTATAAAAAAAGTTTTATTTTTTTATGTTTACTTGTGAATTATTACCATTTTTTTTTGCATTGAAATTCCAAATAAATATCTATTAAATTAAAATCACAATATCCGTCAGTCAACATTTGCTTGGAAGAATGTTGCCAGATGTCAAATTTATTTAAATTAAATAATTGTAAAAGATTTAAAATAGCGATATAACGAATCGATTCTGATTGTTTGAGGTTTTATTTTCGGAAATACGGTTTCTTGAATACCTACTAAGTAAATATGCATGCATTAGCTAAGATTAAATACTAAGATGAGTATTTTCCAGTAAAATGCACGAATAAGTAGATATACACAAAGTTCTAACGAAGGTTTTTAAAGCTGTGTCAAAATCAAAAGAATTTTAAACTTGATAAAGTTATTTTACTACTCAACCAAGCGAAGTAAATGTCCGTGTTGGATACGTTCTAAGTTTTTAATTATTAAAATAAAAACAAAAAACGGTTACCGAATTAAACAGTTACTTAATTGTAATCAAAAATGCTTATTTCTGATTTGACTTTCATTTAATTAGTATAATCTAGTAGAACATACAACAGTGGCAGAGATAGCCGTCTTTGAAAACGCAAACAGAACAGTATGAAACTAATGAATAATGTTACGTTCCAAATTTTCTGATTTCTTGTACGGTCATAAGGTAGATTATACTTCAATCATTACACCTAAAAATACAGTATAGCAATACTAACAGTAGTGTTTCGCTTATGCAACTGGAATTGTAATTGTCTTGTACGACATTTCCTAGTATCGCACATTAGGTTGATAAGTAAGTACCTACCTACTATTATGCACCTAAGGCCTTTCCAGGAAATTTCATTTTTCATGTTAAATGTGAGATATCTTACTAAGGACCTAAAGGTTTTTATATCATTAACAATATTAACAAATTGTCAGTGAAAATTGAACAGCAATTTGAGGGCTCAAAACTCTTACGATTGTTGGCGTTCTTTCAGTTAATTGTAATCATAATAAATACTTATTTTTCATTTAACAATTAGGTATTTACTTTTTAAGAAGTCGTGATTTCTAAAATCAATCAAGCAATCGATTCCGATTATTGGAGGTAATGTATCGCTATTTTAAATCGTTTACAATTATATTGAAACAAATCTGACAACTGGCAACATTCTTGCAAACATAATTATGTTGAGTGAAGGATATTAATTATGACTCAGTTCAATGTATATTTATTTGGAATTTAAATGCTAGAGTAAAAAGAATCGTAATAAATCACAATTAAACATGAAAAAAATAAAGCTTATTTTTTAATATATTGAATTTACCAATCGTAAGTGAAAATTAATTTGGAAGGAGTCAAATTGTATTTTATAACCTCAATTTCAACAACAAAAGAAATGATTTCTCTTGAACTTGCATAAATAATTGTGAATTATTTGTAGAATATAAAACAGTATTTTTTTGTCTATGAAATTAAATTAAAATCATTAAGTTTACACAGTAATTTTTATATGAGCCCAAAGCTCATAGAATTGTGGGAATTCTCCTTTCGATAGATTTACATAAACGGTCATCTATCCATAGACTGACCGCAATAGGTGTGCTTCATAGATTAACCTCATTTTCAATGCTCTTTATATTGTAGTTTAATTTACATACTAAATGTAACGTGTATTGTTACAGGTTTGGTTCCATCGGCTGTAATAATAGTATCGCGGGGTCAATAGGCAGCCAAATGTAATTTATATAATTTAACATATATAACGTATTGTTCGGGGTGGGCAGGCACAAATGTTTTATTATAATTCTCAGTCAAGACTTGGTGGAAATAAAGTCTGTGTTGTGTATAAATTGTTTTTGGTTTATTAATTTGTAAACAATTCCTTTTTCTGTGGCAAGAGAGCGCATAAAGCTCCGAAAAAATAACTTTTTATTTTTTTAAATATATTTTCACTAGGCTTTTTTAGACGCCGGCTCAATACGAAGATAAGGGGAAGTACTACCCTCTCATGGAAGATCGACTTAAGAGTAGTAGTATCCGTACTACTGCGTTTCGTTAGTTGAGTGAGAGCGCCGGAGGCCCAATTTCCCCCCTTTCCTCTTTCCTCACCTCCCTCATTCCCTTCCCCTAACCCCATTCCCAGCAGCCATAGTGGAGACCACCATACCAGCAGTTTAAGACGATGGCTTTTAGTATAGTGGCCGCCACTTCTGGATTCCACTGACCGCTTACCATCAGGCGGGGTGGAGTCACTTTGGTAGGCTATAATATAACGCGATAACGCGGTCATATTATTAGGTGAAATCGGTTCACCGGCTTTGAATACGCGTTTGTTTTATAACCGATATAAAGGTATTTTCCCAATTTAGTTGAACCAATTTGACAAAAAAAATCTACAAGTTCGTATCCGTTCAAAGAAACACGAAACTAATTTGGAGTATAAAACTTTTGACAGAAAACAAAAGAAGGATCTATGCATTGAAAAAAATCAAATAAAACAAAAATATATATAAGTATTCAAACAGATTTTACTTACTAGAAATAATAGTACAAAAAAAGATAATAAAAACTATAAAAAATTATAATTACAGAAAGAAAATGTTTTGCCCGTGGCAGTTTTATAGACTACCACCCAGTTTCTGAAAGGCTGATCAACGCAAAAATTCACTAATAGCCTGTTAAATCTCATGTCAAGTGCCAATTGGGTTGCTAAAAGCATGATTGTTTAGTTTAATTTGATCATCCTGTCAGTTGACAAAGCTGTTAAATTTGGTTCGAGAATTGTATGTTAACTTCCATATTGGGTTTCTGAAACGCTAGTTATGTATTAATCATAGATCATACGTCGGTCAAAAGCTTTGTCAACTAATCGGTGCTCGTCGGCAAATTAACTTGTGAAAACCATTGATTTTTTATGTAAAACTCAGTTTTTTCTTCGAATTTATCTTATTAGTATGTCAAAACATATTTGTAATGCAGTATTATTTATAATATTTGATTTTCTTTAAAAAAAGTGTATATTTTGCAAATCTTGATAAATGAACATTGTTCCTGTTTGGATCACAATCATGTCCGTTTTGGATATTAGCATGAGTATCAAAACATTTAGCGGTGATGGTGATCAAAGGACGCGAACTTTTACGACGAAAATGATATCCAGTTTCTGAAAGACTGATCAACACAAAAATTACCTTAACAATCATATGTCAAGTGCCAATTGATTTGACATTCGGTTTGTTTTCATACAAACCTAATGTCAAATCAAAATAATCGTAGATTAGTTAATTTTGCACTGATTATCGTTTCAGAAACTCGAATTGATTTAACAGCCATGTTAAATTAACAGTCGTGTTAGTTGAACAATGATTTGACAGGCCTTTCAGAAACTGGGTGTACGTGTTTTTTAATAACCAACAGTTTGATTGATATTGTTAGAAAAAAAAAGTTTTTCATTCCAGAAAGAATAAAAATAGCAAAGAAATTTAAAATTGCCATACAAAAATCAACTTTATCCACGAGTCAATTTGACAATATTTTGATAAAAAAAAGTTTTTGTTGTCTTATCTCTGCTGTTCGAATCAAAGGTAATATTTTCAATACACTGAATATTTACAACTAATATAGGCAGTACCGTATAGCCAAATAGACAGTCTATTAGAGACAAAATTATAGCATCGAAAGCGAAACGTTCTAAGCCCTTTCATGGACACTATTGTAGATATGATATATGTTTTATTGTCATCACGGCCATATCCGTTTACTGTCCCAAAAAGTGTTAATCATAATTTTATGTAAAGGTATTTAAATATATGCTGTAAGGTGTTTATCTCATTAGTTCATTACACCGACAACATAAATAAAAAACAATTGTATGAAAAAATTTAGTTCTCAAGGTCAACACCAGGGGCGCTTTAGATGTTTAATTGTGAGACAAACGCGTTAAATACTAATAAAGATTGGTAACAGAACGCAATAAATAAGGCAATCAAAGTAACAAGTTTAATAATAACTTGCACGACATTTGATCTTAAATTACGACGACAAAATACATATTTACGTATAAAAAATAGGTTTATTTCATCATTGAGTACCCAATATGCATCTATTCAAAAATAGAATAGGAAAGTATATTCAAACATCCATAAATAGTTATAATATACAAAAGAAATTCTTAGAGAACTATTAAGTAACATTGCATTGACAAAGCAAGAAAACGTTAAAAATAGCTTAATAATATTAGGCAAGTTAAAAATTACAATTGCACAAGATCGCTTTATTGAACAATGACGTCAGAACATATTATGTGGTTAGCGCCTAAAGTGACAAATCTACAATTAAAAATAGTAAAAAAATTACATTTGCAACAGTTAGGCCAAGACAACAGTCGTTCGATGCGTAAATCCGTTCACAATGAGGGTATTTAGGGAAATTTTTGCCACCAGTTGGCGCCACTTTCACATTGGGCTAATCAGAGGTTAACTTTTTGACAGTGCTTGACAGCTAGACCTGACGCATCGGTGCTGCCCCCTAATGAGCGCCATTTTAGAAAACCCTCAGAAATTTCCTTTGTCCCTAAGCACGTGAATTATCCATTTTGTAAATTAAATATTAAAATTGGCGAAATGATCACTGAAAAATATTTGTTTTGATAGCGCTGTCAAAATGGACGAACTTTTACCAAAGTGGCGCCAACTGGTGGCGAAAATTTTCCTAAACACCCTCATTACTATTATAACACTTATCTGTGTAAATAGCACTTTAAGTAGAAAACAATAATAAAACGAGAAATATTGGCCATTTTAAACTAGAACATGATTAAAATTTCCGAACAAACATATTAACTTAAGTTTTTCTACTGAAAACGACATACCTTAAAATATAATAGTTAAAGTATTTAAGTACAATCTTTAAAATAATCATTATCACACACAAACATTATATTATTAATGGGCATATTAAATATAACTTGAAAGTAATACAAAACATACAGATAGGTCATAAATTATTATATTAATATTGTTTATGATGAATTGATGACACAGACAAAATATCAAATGAAAAAGGTAAATCATAATCCTTTCAGTGGCAGATATCAAAGTAACAATATCTTTTTTTTAGAAAACTACTTAGTGCTTATCGCAACAAAGTTTAAAATTGCTTTAACTGGCGTCTCATTTTAACTGGAAAGTCATTTTGAGGTAACAATATAATAACAAGGTTACTCAGAGGGCGATGAAGCAGGATATGTTAGTTCTCCCTGCGCAATTGTATAAGAGACGAATAAATTCGCAGGCGAACCAAAGTAACTACGTGGCTCGCAGAGTTGCTTCTCTGTAGTGGCAAAGGACAGGACACATAGCTTGCAGAACTGACGGCCGTTGGGGCAGAAAGGTTCTAGAGTGGCGACAACGAACCGGAAGATGCAGCGTAGGAAAACCTCACAAGGTGGATTAAATTGGTGCAAAATTGGGAGAGGTCTATGTCCAGCAAACATGGACGTCTTTTGGGTTAATTGATGATGATGATAATAAAAATAGGACTATTACATATTATTTCTTAAGGAGTAAGTAAATAAAGCTATAGAATTTAAATAGTATTTTGTTACTTTGCTACATTTTTACAATGATCCAAAAAGTAATATAAAGTATGTAATGTGTAATATGACAAAGCAAAGAAATTTGAGTAAATTCTTGAATAGCATAGTTTCTGGTTTGTTTTGGACGGTATCATATGTAGTTCCAGTATTCTTGACATTTTAATTTTCAAGATCATTTATTTAAACAAGCATTGTTTATTTGTAACATTCATTTACTTAATTAAATAAGCATTGTTTATTTGTAACAAAATGTACATTCGATCTTGGTATACTTTCACAAAAAAATATAATGCCTCTGCTTAAAGCTAATTTTACATTATGTTAGTTTACTGGAACACTAATGCACTTGCTACATTACTAAAAAAAACAAAAACTAAAGGCAAATCAGCAATTAATTATATCCAAAGACTTCACAATTGAGGTAAGTAAGCCACTTAATAAAGTCTTCAAATCTCTGATAAAATGGTGACAATGTCAGTTTATAAAATGCTGTTTTGCTTTTAAACTATACGTCATTTATTTAGCATGTGACCAAGAAAGTGGTCCTAACAGTAGGTAGCAGTGAAAATGAAGGTAACCTTATAATTTAAATTTAAAATGTTTCCATTCCACTCTGCAGCTTTCGTAATCCTTACATTCAACCAATAGTATATAAAGTTACAGTTGGTTTCTTTCAGGTTATTTTTAACACATTTCATAGATATGAGACATACCCCCAGTTTCTGAAAGGCTGATCAACGAAAAATTAACTAATTACTTGTTAAAACTCATGTGAAGTACCCAACTGCATGCTAAAAGCATGGATAATTAGTTTAATTACTATTCAAATTAAACTAACTATCCATGCTTAATTATCTTTTCAATTATCATATTATCAAATAATTATTAATTGGTTCTTCACATGAGATTTAACAGGTGATTAATTAGTTAATTTTTTGTTGATCAGCCTTTCAGAAACTGGGGGATGATATAATTTTAACTGGTACGTCAAATATTGTATCATCATAAAATGCATTACACACGCAAAAATCTACAAAGTAAACCACTGCAACCAGTTGGTAAACTTGTACAACTGAACTAACATCCTATTAGGTGGTCGGTGATCTGGATAAATAATCTCTGCATTTACGTTACAATTAGTAATCACACCCTGAAAATTATCTATGTTACGGTATACTATCTGTGATACATCACAATCAATTAAATTAAGTTGTTTATCAAGACAGATACGTAACTCAAATAAATATTGTACATGATCCTCATATTTACACTGAACTGATGGTCTCTTACCAATTTTGGATACTATAGCTTCATTTAATTGTGCGACGGTTACCGATTTAGTATCGGACGGGTAAATTTTGGCTTCGCCGAGTATGTCCGTCATGGAATATTTCTTGAGGAGTTCTAAACCTTTGCTAAAGTACTTGAATTCACTGTTCAGTGGCTCGATTGATGCGGCACAAGTACCATGCTTATTCCATTCATGAGCCCATAGATCATAAAGGCCTTTATCTGGAAATTAATTAGGTTTTTTGAAAGTTATTTCAAGTTAATGTAGTAGTAATCAATGGAAGAGGTTCACTCGCAGCTAGGTATAATGGAGATGCTTATTAATGTCTAGCAGTGAATATTTTGCTGCTGATTATGGTCTGGTCTATTAATCTTTCAAAGTCAAAAACATTCATTTATGCAAACAACGTTTACAAACAAACAACAAAGTGAACATCAATTTATGCATGTTAAAAATTCAAAATATCAGCCAATTAACCTACAGCCAGTTTGCTGAGGTAGGGTAGGGCCATGAGAAGAACTGGCTAGAAACTCAGGCCACTTGTTTTAATTGTATACTACTGTTTTACTTGTATAATTTTAATTGTATGTGGTAATTAATTTTTTTAATAAGTTACAATAATTTCAAGTAGAATGCAAAGTGAGGCAGGCAATACACTTTACTCTATATGTAAGTAATTACATTTCAGTCAGATGTCAGTCAAAAGACAAATCAAAATTATATTACCTTTTTCAATATTAATCCAAGCTTGCTCCAAGTCATCTTCAATAGGCCTTACTTGTTCTGGGTCGAATAACCAAGTAGAATTGCAGTTGAAAGGGCCTCTTGTACCAGTTTTAGTTGGCCAAGACCCGTGTATAGTCCACGTATCTGTTTTCTTAGGATAAATGCAACTGTGGCTCGGCATATGATGCGTCCAGATTTTACACACAGTAGCCGGCCAATGTTGGGTAAATATCAAAAAATCCCAGTCAGTATCGCCATTCATACTTTCTACAGTTAAACGTTTCATATGTACAAGATGTGCGAAGTCGAGACTAAAATAAAAATGATGTGTTAGTTTTACACAAAGCCTTGGTTTTGACAAAATATTTCGTGGTCAGTTTATTACCTTATATATAGTATTATTAGTGAAATGGCACCCTTTTTAAACATGATTGCTTATTTAAATGGCAGCAGTCTGCTTATTATTAGCTTTTTTCTTGTTAATCTCGTTTTAAATTGTTTTTCTAAACAATCGAATTTTGAGCTAATAAAATGTGTCAAAATATTATGACAATTAATATTGACAACGATGACAATAACTGTTCAGAAATTTTTATCATGATACAGGTGATAAAGCTTATTTATTTTAGAAGTATATATTTTATAACAACATATATATTTAAAAAAATACAATAGTCTTAAAAGCTAAAGTTGTAAATATTGATATCAATGTTTATAATTTTAGTTTTGTATAGTGCCAACAGATGTCTCTAGCGGAAAGAAAGATAGGTAATTAAATGTAAAGTAAAGAATTTATTGTTGACAGCTGATGATTCAAAATGGATTAAAGAATGTTTGTATATTTATGAAGTGCATTGCGAGAAACTGGTGACCGTGATTATAAGTCTCTTTAAGCAGCAGCTTCGGTCAACCTTCAGTCAATAATCCGGATTTGCAAACATTAGATAGGTGTAGGTATAGGTATAAAGGTATACAACACTGAAGATCCGTTGGTATCCGATGTATGAATTAATATATTATACGATGTATAATAGAAAACAGAGTAGGTATCTACCTACCTATTTACCGCCTACAATATTCGAATAAGAACTTGAGTCTTGAGTTGAAGAAATTTAAAAGGTGTAGGTACAGCACCCGCGTTTGGCTAGCTACATATTAGACTGCGATATTACCTACCTATTCAGAATTTCTTGACAGAAAAACCTAATACATATCTCTTTACCTGGAGATCAAGTTCTCAGACCCTGGGGATGCAGTTAGTATAATAGTAGATACTTACTACTAAACCGCCAAGGCAATAGGCAGGTGTTTTGTGATAAATCTATCTACTTTGTAAAATGGAAGAGGAGGCAAACATATAATATGGTTAAAGCGATTTACAAAAAAAAAATTTTTGAGTAGGATTTTTTTAGGCTTACTAGCATGTGCTTTGGTGACAAAGTCAGAAAGCCACTTTTGATCGACGACGAAGATTCTACAATTTGAGCGAATTTTTCAACTCCTAATGTGACCACTTACACGTATTCCCATTGTCCAACCGAGGCTGACAAAATTGTTTTTAATGACAGGTTGACATTTTATCTAAATGAAAATATCAAACCTATAATCACTCTGGTTATTAATTTTACGAACTACTTAGTTGGTTCCAGCTTTTTTTTAGTTCTAAATTAATTTCGTGACAAAATCAAAGGCCATAGCCATACACCAGCTTAGCAACATTAGCGCCCTGCCAAGTTACCTATGCAGTGAGCGTCACCAGAAATTAATATCATCAGTTTTACCTTTTACATAGTTTAAGCTGCCAGTCTTGGTAGTTCAGTGGCACTTATACTAAATGCCACGCGTCTTATGTTTGGTTCCCGAGTTGGGTAAAGTGATATTGCATTCTCGAAAAATTTTCTGTATTAGTCCGCAGTCTGGCATTAGGCCTGGTACCTAAATAAGAACAGGCTCGCCCTTTTATTATAGAGACCCAATATAACGGGCAAAACGTGGATTCCATATACTTCTACCTTTTTTTAGAGGTAATTTGCATTTACACACATCGGCCCGTCCAAGGAAACCAGGTAGATATGTCAGGCTCGCTAGCCTGAGGTTGTAAGCGGCCAAAAAAAAACCACCCTGTGCACCTACTCTCGCCTAAAGAATGGGCCAACGGAACTTGGTATGCATGTCTGCCTACCCCAGAAAAAAAAGGCATGCAGTTATTTTTTTTTATATAACTTTGGTGGCAAACAAGCATACGGCTTGACCTTACCTGATGGTAAGTGGTAACCGTAAGCTATAGAGATGGCTGTGTTTTCTAAGCATTGCAGTAGTAATAATGCTTAGAAAACACAACCAAGCCGTTGCCGACAACGGAGAAGGGGATGAGGAAGGAAAAGGAAGAAAATACATTAACATGAAAACTAATATTCTTACGTCGATCTTCTATGAGAGGGTAGTACTTCCCCGGTCGATCCAGCCCATTCATGCTGAAACCAGCGTGGATCTACTACCGTACAACAAGCTATGTTAGGTTATAATTTACATAGTTATATAAAACAGAGTTTTTTTTACCCCCTGGTGCTATTCGGTCTCTCGAATGAAGCGGACGCTGACCCAAGCCTTTTTTCACAATACCGTTCTCAGCTAACCTCATTCCAAGTTTTTCTCTAGCCGTCACTCGCTCTGGTGCACCAATGAAAAAAGGCAGTTGCGTGTTTCACGATACGATGGGCATGTATCGCCACATAACAACAGATACATTATGAATCTTGGTATGAATGCAGTTTAGGAGAATAACAGCTGTGTCATTCAATGTCGCTTAAAAAAACTTGAGGCTGCTGTTTATAGGTGGGAAAGCGTAATAAATATTACTATACTGCGGTCCATTACCAATTGGCACTATTGGTTTGCTGCCAATAATGCCTGCCTGGTTTGCTTACTATGGCAAATCTCTCCAGAGAACTTGTGCTTACTCTGGCAAATCTCCCCAGAGAAATAGAGAAGTAAACAAGTTTAGGCCGATGATGGTGGTGATGAAATGCAGTACCTGGGTAGTGAACCGTTAAATCGAAAACAAGCTAAAACGTGCCTGTACAAGGTGAACATTACGGGTATTAAATAGGTAAACCGTGTCGTTTTAAATTGTCGTCATCGCGTTGACGTGATTAGCTGTAATTTCTTTAAACTATGCTGTGTTCGCAATTAACTGCGCGCGCCACCCGACCAGCGGGCGCGTGAACGCTAACTACCCTCGAATGCCAGGTAGTTCGAAAATGGATTTAAAAAAGAAATGAAATTTATCTAGAGCTCATGTAATTGGCATTTTTTAGATCGTCTCGGTTTTTGTATTACAAGTTCATAATCAAGTAGCAAGTGTTACGTGACTTAGGGAAAGCTTAAGAATGCTGTTCAGCATCCTACTGGTAGATGAGAGGTCACTTGACAAGATTTTTGATGTAATAATATTGAAATTCTTTTAGTGCAGGACTGGCATTCATCTCACCATTTTTATAGGAGTATTGTAGAGTCATTCGCTTGCGGACGTAGTCGTGGAGTCCGGTTCGTTACTTACATCGAATTGGGCAAGTACTTACCCAATACGTCTTTAAAATTCAGGTGTACTTTCAAGTTCACCTTAAGCATTATACTGATTTAAAAACAATCACGGTAGTAGATCCACGCTGGTTTCAGCATGAATGAGCCGGATCGATTGGGGAAGTACTAGGTACCCTCTCATAGATGATCGACGTAAGAGTAAATACTATCCCTACTATTGCGTTTCGTTCGGTAAGTGAGAGTGCCGGAGGCCCAATTTCTTCCCTTTCCTTTTTCCTCACCTCCATCAATCTTTTCACCAACTCCCTTCACGGCAGGCAGCTTCGAAGAGTGCCTGGCATTGCAGGAGAAATACTTGGGACTCTGAGTCGTCCATGAGCGACAGTTACCACTTACCATCAAGTGGTCTGCTTGCTCGTCTGCCAGTATCGGCAATAAAAAAAATAATGTCACCCTACATGTAAAACAATTTCTTGAATAATAAACAATAGTACAGTATAAGAAACACATTTTATTTGTTGTCCTTACACCTTCTAGAAGCTAGCAAAGCTCCCTTATTATGCAAAGAAGTCAGTCAAGGTGCCTGTCACTACGATAGCTCAAAATAGGATAGATAGACTACGATTTCTCCACAATATTGTTCTTTGTAAAAAATATGTCTACATCATTATTTACCTTAGAAGTTATCTATAGGTATTTATGAAGGTACCTAAGCCTATTTATGTATATAATATTTTACCTATCTACAGCCAAAACTTAGCCAAAAGTCTTAATAATCAAAATATTATTTAGCCACTGGATTAAAGTGGAATCAAAGAATTTCTATAACAAAATCGCTCGGTTCGTTCTCTTGGCAGCGCAAGGAGATAAATTAATGTTTAGGGCACCTTGCGGTCTCAATGTCAGCA
This sequence comes from Parascotia fuliginaria, assembly GCA_963082885.1. NCBI lineage: Eukaryota > Metazoa > Arthropoda > Insecta > Lepidoptera > Erebidae > Parascotia > Parascotia fuliginaria. Next base: position 17,554,393 of record OY720177.1, read on the forward strand.
GTTCGATGACACGGTCTCGGCGACCCTTGAGATAAATGCCTACAGAGCGATGCACCTACGCAACTAACGTAGGTAATCTTTCAATAAAACCTGGTATGTGATATTCTGATTTTAAATTGAGTGTTTAACAGTTTAATTACTTAGGAATAATTTGTCTTTAGGCTATAGGTATTTTTACCTGCCTATTGAAAGTACACCTTAGGTACAACGCAGACGATACACTTTTTATGCGATCGAGTTTTCGGCGTACCTAATCTACCAACCAATAATTAATTTATATGTTTTAATAAAGTATTAGGGTAGCAGAAGATTGTAGGAACAATCTTCTCATACCTCCTGGTACGTGTGAAATTATTAGGCATTTTTGAAATTAATTAAAGTTTAGAATATAAGTATTGGTAGCCAGAGACAAGATCGCACAAAAAGTCCGTCGTCCGCGCTGCACCTTAAAGTCTGGATTTATATAGTTCGGTATATGGAACCACTCTTTCTCTATTCCCAATGTTATTAAACTAGTTATGTAGTCCTTACATTCCTTACATCCTTTGAACTGTCTTTTTGGTACACAGAAGATCTTTAGAAGGTATTTTTAGAGGTATAAGCTCTCGTAATATGGGCAAACTCTGTTTTGTAATTGATTATTTACCCTTACAGCCAGAATCTCAAACAAATACCAATAATAACTTAGTCCGTTTCTATCTATACTATTATATAAAGCGGAAGAGTTTGTTTGTTTGTTTGAATGCGCTAATCTCTAGAACTACCATTCGGATTTGAAAAATTCATTTTGTGTATGATGACCTAGTTCTCTAGAAAGGTTAGAGGCTATGTAACAATACGCTACTGGCGACTTGAGCAGAGCAGTAAGCTAGTAATACCTATTTATGACTGGTAGACTACACATGTAGTTACTAATATTAGTAAAGCGTGTATTTTTTGACCAGAAGGGTACGCAGATTACTAAATTAGGTACATCAGTAAACTTTCATACTAAATGACCTATACTCGTACTTGTCAGTCAAAATTGAAAAACAATTTGACTAAAAGTTCAGATGTAGCTGATAGAATAATAAATTCAATTAGCTGGTCGTATCGCATTAAAGAAGTCAGACGGATCAATGTACCTGTCACCTTACAAGTCAAAATATTAGGTGAAAATCTAGGGATGAGCTACACACTAATGTTAATTTAAGTAACGAAGTTTAATTGTTTGTTTTAATGTAATAGGTACAGGTAAATTAGGGTCAGTTTTATTTATATTATTCTTATATTTTTGTTTACTAATTACCTGATATAGTTAATTATAACAATAAGCTGACAAAAAAAATTGTATAGTGTAAGCGGATAGTTTTGACAATGTAAGTAGACATACTTTGGCACGGTTTCTTTAGCATATTTATGTTTCTGAAAACGTGTGCTGCTTGGACATAGGTAGGCCTCTCCATAAGGCAGATATTACAATATTAGCTACTTAGACAGATCACAGAATATAATACTATTATTTATTCGTAAATATCGTCATAAAATGTCCGGTCCAGAATAGGGAACTATCTCTTCCCGTGGGTGATGTAAGAGAAGACTAAAGAAATAGTAGAAAAGGCCAGCATTCCTGCGGTACCTACTAAATATCATCTACTTAGAAAATAGCATGTCCATTGACTAAGGTATGACTGAAGGTATATGAGTACGTCCCACCACCTATGTAGCGTGGTGGGACGTACTCATATATCATCAGCCGAAAGACATTCACCGTTGAACATAAGCCTACCCTCATCCGCCTTCATTAATTAGTTGTTCGGTTCTTGGTGAGATGCTTACACTAGAGAGTCCATCCATGCTGCAGATTCTGCAGTCGTGTCGACTATTCGTGGTCGCTCCGCAGATCATTTTTCTTATTCTAATTTACAAATCAAACTAACATGAGACACTCAATCAAAAGCTTAGTACATATCTAAAGCACAACAGTATTGTCTGTGCACTTGTTCATGACGCGTTACTAGAGAAAAAAGATCATGTTTGTGTTGTTAAACATTACTATACGTCGTCAAATGATGCATGTCATACTTTTTGCAAAGATCCCATACATTTAAGCAGTCACGCGTAAGCACCTTCTCGTTAGAGAAAATCATTTTTTTTTATTAATTACTGTTTATATATATATAATTTGTTTACTTCATGTATCATTGTTATTGATGTTATCAAAATGTAGGTCCATATCCGCACAGATTTCAAAAAGTTGTTAAAATTGATTTTGTTCCGCCCGATTACTTTCTCTGTTCCGCTGCTCTTGCAAGCGTTCTCATCTTTCGGCAAAACGTTTACCTTTAGGTGAGACTGTTTGCAAAATTATGTATTATTATTTCAGCCGTTTTTATCACAATGCAGGCCAAAGTCCTAACCTACCCTTCTTCTTATTTTTCCTGTTCAAAGCTTTCTGTCAAGATAAAGAAAAATATGTAGGTATTCCTAAAAACGACAATTTAACAATTTTGTTTATGGTCATCATAATATATTAATACCCTAATGAAACTCAAACTTATTTATAAATTTAGAACCTATGGTAGTGTGACACCTAAAAATCTTTAAAACATAAAAGACAATGTCAGTCAATATATCTTCAGCCAGTTCACTGATCAGTTGGTACCTTGAAAAAACTACTTAAGAAACTGAAACATATAAAACATTATGTAGCTAAAACACGTAATTATAAGAATAAATTTCATTAGTTGACAAATTTATTAGGATCTATGACATCAGCTGTGGTATTTTTGTTTACGAATAAGTATATTATTAAGGAGGACGAAAACTATCTCGTGCATCAACATCGATTTTGCAACTAGATTTTTCGGTCGGCCTAAATTGATGTCGAAAAGATCGACTTCCGAGATGATTTCAAGTACAGTTCCGATGAATTATCTACCATAAGAATTATTATGGTAAAATTTAACTAGAGTAAGGACTTTCTAAATTCAATGCATAAAATGTCGGTTTGTTCAGTCTGTTTTACGTAGGGACAATAATCGTCCCTTTCATTTATATTTATTCCATGTTCTAAGACAACAATTAAAAGTAATTAAAAAGCTTGAAATATATGCAACAGTGTGTTTATGTGATTTCGTTTCTAAGTAAGAAAGCTATTAGTATTGATATGGAGTGCAAAAATTGTACTACTCACATGCGTACAGCGTTTACAGAGTCACGATGTTTAGAAATCGCTTATTAGTTGTGAAGGACGCAGCATAGTAATGTAGAAGGCTGACAGTCTCACATAAATCGTTTATATATTTACGAGGTTTATCCCAGACCTCGAACAGCATGGTAATATTGTTACTATTATTACTATTAGGCAGCTTAGGCTACGACACAAATTGTTTATAAAAATCTTTATTTTCTTTATTTATACTACGAGTATTACATAAAGCGGAAGAATTTTAGGTTTGTTTGATTGAACACCCTAATCTCAGGAACTACCAGTCAGGTTCGAACAATTATTTTTGCGTATGATAGCCCAGTTCTTGACGAAGGTTGAAGGCTATGTAACATCACGCTACTGGCGACAGAAGCAGAGTCAAAGTGCAGTGCAGTAAGCAAAGATACGGATAAAACCACGCCGCGCAAAGCGAGTCTAAGATAAAGATGAAATAATACTCGTTTAGATATTTATGAATGGCTTTAAAAAAACTATTGTTATCCCTGCTCTTGTGCTACTTTTTTTTCTTGACGTCATCTAATTTAAGAAATATTGTTCAAAAATATCTGCAACTAAGTGCATTTTATCTATTAATTAACCACAGTATTGGATTTTAGATTCTAGAAAAAAAAATAAAAATGTCGAGCTTAGATTTAATAGAACGACCTCGAAGATGTAATAAGGAAATGTTGTTTTAGGAAATTCACGAACATGAGATGCAAATTCTAGCTAACTACTATTTTCTTTGATTACTTTATATTATTTCACCTTCATTGCAAAAAAGACATAAGTCGAAATATTTACATCCATGTGGAAAGCTTATCTATTCCACTGCTGAATAAAGTCCTTGTTTCTTAGAGGCGATCTGTCTCTACCTACCTATTTTTCCCAACTGAGTTAAGTCCTCGTGTCATAGAAGCTAAGCTGTTTAAGAAGGCATAACAAAAAATATTTGATTAGAACGATGGTATGAGTCATGTATTAGTCAGGATATTTAGAGACAAAGTAGTCTGGATACGATACAAGTCGAAATGGTGAACACGAGCGTAGTAAACACCAGGTAGTGAGTTCATATCCGGGCAAGAACTAATGTGATTTTTTAAATAAAATGTACTTTCTATGTTTATCTTGGACATTTCTGACTGACGGTGAAGGAAAACATCGTGAGGAAACCTGGACTTAAAGTCTGAAATTGCCAATCCGTCTTGAGCAAGCGTGGTGATTAACGCCCATACCTTCTCTATATGAGTGCAGTAGGACAATAAACAGGCTGGTATATTATTATTATTATTATTAGTCCCGACACATTAGAACATAAGATAAAAAATATGAATGAATTTAACGAAAAGGTATATACGACATGACAATTTTCTAATCACGAAGTAAACAACCCAGCGGCTCTATATGCTTCGCTAGCGTAGTCAGTCAACCGTATGTTTGCGGGCATTTATGGACCTACGTAGTCTCTTGTTTTCCGTTAGTTACAAAATTACTATTAGTATAAGTATTAGTAGAGTAAGTATTTCATAAGTTACAAAACGTTTGTAACACCTTACCGATCTAAATAACAATAAATTTAAAATCGGTAAAGAAGTATTGGAGATCACTCAAAATTATCATAATCGCTAATCAACACATTTCGGCAAATTATGATTCTCCTATCGAAAATGTCTGTGCACGCCACTGATATGAAGACGTCAAAATCATTTAATATAAAATGGTCAGCAACGTCCTATGATAAAGCTTCATCTTATCAGCCAAAAGACTTACACTGCTGGACATAGGCGTCTCCTAATTTTCTTTACCTTGGCCGGTCGTAAAGGCCTTAACCCAAAAACCTCTCAATGAATGCGCAAGACAAGCGTTCACCAGAGACAGATGAAGAACGGTAGTGAGACGCTATCGGTAAAAACACGCGTGATCACGACTACTTTGTCAAGAGTAAATGACTGAGAAGAGGCCGGTCGTGAGCCGCCCTCATCCATCAGTTGAAGATAACGCTTGTGTCTCTGCAATCGCCGATGAATGAATAATGACCAATCAGAAAGCGGCAAAAATCTCCAAGTTTTTAGGAAAGTCGTATATTCGTAGACGTTTTTCAGCTGGAGTAATGATGATAAATATGTTGTACCGAACCGATAGGATGCACATCACAGCATAATACGCTTATTGAATCCTGTCGCCGAAGTTTTGCTGGATAATTCATATTAATATTACAAATGTGAAAGTAACTGCCTGTCTCTGTGTCTATTACGCTTTCACGCTCAAACCGTTAAACTGATAGAATAGACCTAGAAGATCAACATCTTTTATCGCTAAAAATTGAAATAGGGGATGAAAGTTTTATAGAAAATGCGATATAACGGTGGCGGAGCTGCGGGCAATACCTAGCTACTGTTCGTAGCTAGTTATGAATATTTTATCTACTTCTGGCAAACAATGTTTATTTATAGCCTGATTTGTGAGTGTAATAAATATTATTAAGTATATAAGTTAACCTACTACTGCTCAATATAAGTGGCATAGTAATAAGTTTTTTTCAACACACTAGTTATATCCACAAGAAACATGAAACCCTCAAATTTCATTTAAACCGAGCTAGATCATTTTACAAAACGGCCATTGCTCTCGATCGCATTGAAAATTAATGCAATATTGCAAAAAACTGCAATCGCGCGTGCGTTTCCGGAGGAGTATGCCATTGCAAAAAGTGCGCGCGCGCCGTCCGCACTCCGTGACGAGTTTTTCTAAGTAATTAATGTAGTAAAGTGTACTGGGCACGCAAACGGCTATGTATTATAGGCAATTTACACTTGTGGGATCAAGTATTCCAGACAGGCGCCCGATTGGCATCGATTCTCAGCTTAATTGTACCGTCTAGCTTTATACCTATATTTATTGCAGGTTCTATGATATAAATAGGCAAACGTGCTTTGTAATGTTAAATGTTATGGTATTCGGATCGGATATTATGTCCGAGCATGAATTAACGTGCGCATTTTTTTTAAATATTTGTGTCATGTATCTTAGAAAGAAAGGGCGCCAAAAATAACAGCGCTCCTGGTATTTTCTCTCAAAACTAATTCTGACTTATGCTATCTATCACTGACAGAGCTAAGTCCATTTTGTTCTGTGGAACTACTGGACTCTTGTTTGTATGTGCAGATGGTGTGCCGCCTTTTCATGCATCTGTGTGCCCTAACACAAATTTAATTAACGGACACAATATGGACACGCCGACAATTAAAACAAATATAATGCACCTTTTAATTTCACCAATATTCGTCATTGCATCATCTAGAAACTGTAAAGTTTGGAGTAGCCATTAAATTTTTATAAAAGTTTTATTTATTGATTTTTTGTTTTCATTGCTTTATATTTAATGTTAGTACTTTACTAGCTCATAAATAAATTAAATAAAAATATATATTGGTTAATTTATAATAATAAAATAATAAGAAAGTATATATTCAAACATGTTGAATAAATACAACTTTTCTTTTTTTTTTGTATTGACTTTAGTGGCAGACGAGCCAACAGCCCACCTGATGGTAAGTGGTAACTGTCGTTCATAGACTTCTGCAATGCCCTGGGCTCTGCGAAGCCGCTGCCTACCGTGATATTAATGCTCTCTTTAAACCTCGTTTGAAGAAGGACATGTCATAGCGCTCGGGAAACACCGCAGCTGGTAGTTCGTTCCACAGCCTGCACGTCCGTGGGAGAAATGAACGCTGAAAACGAACCGTGCTAGACGAGATCGTGACAAGGTAGTAGGTGTGGATGAACTTTGCGGCGATGTCGAGTGGTGTGATGATAGAAAGAAGACGATGGCAATAATTATTTATGTAGGCAGCGGCATCGTAGAGTCCCTGGCATTGCAGAAAAAATGTCTGCCACTGTCAGCAATAAAAATATTACCCTAAAGACATCTACTTATTTATTTATTTATTTATTTATTTATTTATTTATTTATTTATTTATTTATTTATTTGTTTATATAAATACTAGTATCACATATTACTTACAGCCAGACCAAACGTAATAGTGGAAGACAATACAATTAATTACCAATTATTTTTATCTATTATCAGTTACTTATATATCTATGTATTTTATTCATTATAATGATTAATTAGTATATTGCTACTGCTAGTCATAAGCTGCCCACATACATAGTATTTTGCTCATGCGCGCTTGATATGGTGTTATACTTTACTTCAGTCACGTTCATCAATCTTTAGTAAAAGAATCGCCAGTGATCTAGTATTTAGACGATTTATGGCACTCTTGTTTCATTTTAATTTCTTCTTCTAGGTATGTAGTTTTGGACCAACATCTGACAACCTCCAAAACAGAGTTTGATGCAGAGTTTAAATCATCCCAGAGTTTAAATCATCCATAGTGATAGTAGTGGGGCACGAAGGACACGACAGTAGATGTACCATATTTTGTTCAGAAACACCACATTCACACTGGATGTTTAACGAGAAGAGATGAAGAGGTTTTATACTTTATATCGGCAACTAGCGAACCAATGCTTTATCCCACTCCAAGAAAAACTCTTCTGGATCAAAATTATCGCCAAGCGTGCTATGGAATCCTGGATTATAAGTGTTTAAAATTGCCAATATAATATCGCAACAACTAGAAGAAAGAAGAAGAACTTAAAATTGTTTATTGTCAGCAATACAATGTCAACTACACACAACACCATCTAAAGCCAATGTAAGCATATATTATAGCTTGTGTTATGGGTTCTAGAATAAGAATAAGAATCTTTATTTGCTTAAAACATGGATACAATAGATGTTGAATAAAATAATAATAGAATGCAGATATACTTACTTAAATACTTTTTTTTTGTAAATATGTAGATAGAAACACTCAGACCAATACAAATGGACATTTACATGCATTATTAGATACCTAAATTTAATTACCTACTTTGTAAACTATTATTTTGGTATATAATTATGTTTGAACTATTGTGTACGCCATCTAATTCTTGTACACATCAGTCTGACAAAAGAAAGCTTAAGTATAACATGTTATTTTGATATTGTATATAAGCGTACCTACTAATTCGGTAACTCATGTATTTGAGGTTTTGGCAGTTTTACAATACATAGTGTCCTGAAATTAAAGAGTTGGACCTTATTATTATTGTAAGTTTGTTGTGTCACTGCAGGGCCTTCCTTCCCTTCCTAAAGCACTTTCTGTTTCTAAACAAGACTTGTGTGCCAACCCATATATTAAAGGAGTTCAACTCGGCGCTATCTCCTTTGGCGGCCTCATGAAAATTATTATTATGATAGAAAACGTGTGCGTTATTCTTAACAGTTTAACAAGTTCATATAACGTATTGGACAACACATTCAAATGGCGATTGCCGATTTCACAGGTTTAAAAACACTTTGAACGCCATGCAATCAGACACAATACAAAATCTATTTTTTGCGGTCGCCGGTGACCGACGTGGCGGCGCTTAAAGACTTAGATCTCATCGAAAACTTAGATTTTTGTTTCTTAAATTCTGTTTTGAAATTCGTTGTATAAACAGTTCATAAACTTGTGTTTCAAAAACTGGAAATCCAAAACTTTCATTACGGATTTGTAAAGGACTGATTCTGAAATTTTGCAAATATTTGCTGACCAGCAAGAAACGGATAAACCGTATAAGATCAGAAAACCTTATAAAAGTTGTTATAAAATTTTAACACACACTTTTTGAGCATTGTGTTGTTGGCCTTGATTCTTGACTAGTAAGTTTCAAAAGTTTTGATAAAAATAATAAATACATACAAGTAAATTCGCCGAAACGTACTAGTATGTATAAAAACATATTGTTTTTTAAGTACCGTACGCTGCTCGCATCATTGGATTGAGTCGTTGCTCCCAGAGAACAAACAACATACTCGTATGTTGTTTGTTTATTTAAATTATACGCAATGTACGTAACGAATACGCATTATGATCAATGGTTCATTGCGTGAAGCTTGCTTTTTTTAAATTTTTCATGTGATTGAACCTGAATTCATCTTTCCCATGTCCATTTGGTGCTCCAGATTACTACCTCTCTTGCGTTCTTGAGCAAGGTTATAGGCTATGTAACATCACGCTACTGGCGACGGGAGCAGAGTAGTAACCAAAGAGGAGGGTGAAACCGCGCTGTGGGAAGCAAGTATAATAATAAACTTAAAGCTAATCTTATAACTTAACCACTAATAAGACAAGAACGCTATAAAAGCAGCAAAGGCTCGGACGACATTCCCTGAGCGAGCAGTGAGTCAGTAGCTGACTCATTTCCGACTTGGATTCCTGCGTATACGTCACAGGGTGCGCGGGCGCCGACACATCGCTATTTTAAACTACATTCCTTATTTGAACACACCTATTGTAAGATACTTCATTATACGTAAAAGGAGGCAGAACGTGTTTAAATTACAAGTGCATTGGAATTAAGAATTATATTCGTATTATAATTTCAAAAATAATAATACTTAATTATTAAGTATAGTTTTATTTAACTTTTAGTTGACAACCTACATAGCTTAGACGACTAAACTATCAATTTGCTACGATAGCATTTCTGGTGACAAACAGCATACGGTCCGGTTTATTTCCCATTCATCCGAATGAGGAGCATTGCGATGATCTCCACTACTCGTAGACCCTGATAGCTTGCTATCAGTCAAAGTAAGTGGTGTTTTTTTTGTCTTTTAAATTAAGAAAATAATGTCACACAATGTTTTTATCTAAACTAATAAAAGAGAAAAGATTAGATTTTTTGTGTGTTTGCTTGCTTGTTTGTTATGGATAATCTCAAAGTCTAAGTAACCAATATCAAGCAAATGGAAAGCTACAATATCTGCGAGTAACATAGGCTTTATCTTTTGTGGTACCCACGCGGGCGATACCGCTGGCAACAGCTAGTACTACCCATATAGTTATGTCGATCTACACCTATTTGTTTCACTTACGTACAGGCGTCTTTCGAACACATTGTCACGTATCAGTGGCGAGCACAGAGATTATTGACTGGGTAGGCATTATTAGATTTTTAACAGGGTAGACATTATTTAATTATGTTGCGAAAGTGATTTGAAGCAATTATTAAGGTAGGCAGTGCCGTTCTGTCTTTATGGAGTGCATGCCATTGTCATGTATAGCAAGCGGGTTTTTTCATTATCCACTACATGAACAGATACGATTAATTGTATGTTTGCAAAGCCTCATTTCGTAACATAAAAATAATTACAAATTTAAGTCTGTGCTTTTTTATAAAAAAATGTGATGGAGTCGGCTTTCTATTTGCCCCATTTAGCATCATAACTTTAAGATACCTTGGCTCTACCAAGCGTGGCAATCATTATGTTCTTCAAACTTTTGTGGATGGCTGGCTTGTGTAATAGACCATTATTCTTACAATTATAAAAAATATAACAGTAGACTTATAATACTTGTTAGTTTACTATTTTGCAATGTAAATATGCGGTTTGTTTACAATTTTATAGTGTATTTATGATGTTAAGTGGTGTTTGGTTTAAAATATACATCAACACAATCTCTTGCCTTGGGTGTCTTAAAAGGTGTTATATCTATCCTATGGTAAACTGGTAGAGAATGCTTCAGGCAAGTCCGCAAATACATGTAGGTATATCGTTTGTATGAAGTTAAATAAATAAAAATAAAAGATAATCTACTTGAAAACAAGTAACAGCGTTTTCTGTGTTTGAAATATCACAACAATATTCATATTACAAAAATATGATCGTATTGCGACACGCGTGGAAGTAGGTTTAGCACAGCTCTACATTTCATAGAACATATTCCGCCGTGATATTAGTCTCCTACAATAAACGTTTTAAAATAATATATACGAGTAAGTGTCGTTTATCGTCATGTAAGTTTTATTATCTTTACACAAGCCATAATAATATCAAATTATCACATATATTGTTTAAATACGTTTTCACAGTATTAATAGTTACTAATAAAAACAAACAACAAATTCACGTATCGCTAATTTCTGAACGCGCGTTATGGTGTTCGGTTCGGACAGTCAAGGGCATTCGACGTAAACAGACATGGCGATAATTATTGTTTGTTCAACAATCACATTAAGTACCTTTTTATTGCCATGAAAGCAAACAATATTTTTAGTCAATCAATCAATAAAAGAAAATCAAATTAAATCAAAAATAAAAGCTTATCGCAGTCCTTGAGTGTATTGGGCAACGTTTAGTAGTTCATCATTTATCATACTATCCCTCACTGCAGTGAATGGCCTCTTCTCACACAGAGAAGGCGTGAAAATAGATAGCTACGCAAATTGGCGTTTTCAGACTTTTTTTATAAGTTTACTTAGTTACTCGGATAAAAGTAGAAAATATGGATGAAAATACAATAACAGCTGTCATTGACCAAAACAAGTGGTATGCCATTAAATTGATGTTATATTAAAAATATTCATTCAATCATTTAAAGCAATATCGATGGTGTTCTGTAATCAATTTGTTTTGTACAACTTTGGTCGCAAATAAGCATACCAATAGTCACCTGATAGTAACCTATGAGCAATAAATTGTTCTCGAACTCGAAGCATTGCAGAAATTAGAAATTATTGAAATACAACCAAATTGTTGACCACAAGCATGTATGAGACAAGAGAAAAGAAACAAAAGAAGAGGATTGAGGGAGTAGCTAAACTTTAATTCTAACGAGCACTAATCTTTACTATTATATAAAGCGGAAGAGTTGGTTTGTTTGTTTGTTTGTTTGTTTGAACGCACTAATCTCTGGAACTACCAGTAGGATTTGAATAGTTCTTTTTGCGTATGATAGCCCAGTTTCCGAGGAAGGTTATAGGCTATGTAACATCACGCAACTGGCGACGGTAACAGAGCAGTAAGCAAAGACGCGGGTGAAACCGCGCCGCGAAAAGATAGTCGTAAATACGTATTATCCAAGTACTTGCCCTATCGATCCGTCTCATTCATAGTAAAATAAACGAAATTCTACTACCGTAAAATCTTCTATTTCATTCCCTTACAGCATAGCAACAGTTTATTTTCATTTCTGGGCTATCACTTGGCCTGTAATGTAGGTTACACGCGGAGTGACGTCATATCGTCTAACTATGTACGGTGACCATGAGTTATGGATGGACGGGATATTGTTAGGTATGTGATAATTATGGTAAGATACTTCATATTATGTAGTGGTTAATGGTGAACCTAGTATCAGGATATGTTCAGGTCACCCATAATATATTATAGAGACATTCGACTTGATCCAAAGATTAAAATATAATCATTAAGTCAAGTCTAATATAATCGGTTCTAATCGGTCCCGGGTGTAATGTAATTGTAATAATTATTATCAACATGGTAAAACACAGGATTGATTAGTTACTGGTGGTTATAATGATAGGGATCAAGTGTATTTATATTATATTTAAGATGATACCTATATTTATGAAGTACACTAATTTCGCTACAATTCAGTCAAATTAAGCTGGAAAATAGGGCTTCATAATAATAAGGGATGGCACTGCTAAATTTAATGAGCAAATACTTATAGTATCCTCTCTCATAACTGAACAGTAAGTCAAATACATCAAACAGCAAGTTATGGAACGTGTAAGGCGTCTTGCGCAACAATAAACGTGTATAAGAAAAAAATATCAGAATTTAACATTCTTAATTCAAATAATAATGTTTTAAATTTAGTTCTTAAAACAAATACTACATAATACGTTTGTGTTAGGCGAGACAAACGCATGTTAGCATGGTAAAGCTCTATTTATGTAGATTACTTTAGTCGAAGTCTTCCCTTTTTACGAAACTCACAGACTGAAAGGTTTGGAAAGAAAATTTCAATCTCTCAGCTGCCACACCGCCTCTTCAAGATAATTAGTATTGTAGAAAAACCTCATCCATAAGGTAAAAGTAATTTCTAGCAAACAATTCTTTGTTGCAGACTTTGATGCGATAATATCAAAACAAAACTGCGTTAAAAAATATTTTTAACCCCCGACACAGAAACGACAGGGTGTTATAAGTTTAACGTGTCTGTGTGTGTGTGTATCTGTCTGTGGCATCGTAGCTTCCGAACGGATTAACCAATTTTGATTTTGTATATTTTTTGTTTGAAATGTGAATTAGTCAGGAATGTTCTTAGCTATGTTTGATGAAAATCGGTCCAAAAAGACCGGCGCCACAAGGTGGCAAATTTCATATTTTCAAAACTTCCTTTGTATGGGTATTAATGAAAGGCTTAACTAGTAGAATAATGTAGACTATGTCGGCGGTTTCTTAAATTTTCAATTTTTATTTTATATTTATTAAAATAGGTCCAAATGGTAATAAGAGAGACAGCCTATAAAAACGTCAGTACAAGGAAAGCCGCCGACAAATGTTGAAAAAAAAATGATGAAAGCCACATTCCTCGTCACGCTGTCCATATAATAAAAGGAAACAATAATAATTAATTTATTAGGTAAGTACATAAATAATAATATAATGAAGAAACTAGATCATTGGCGCACGCAATTCTGCTTGTGTGTATGTTTACGTTAGATTTCGCAAAATGCAAATAGTTTTTATTCAAAAGCCACGATAATGACGCGTTTTCGATTCTATATTTAGAACTTGGCCGTTGAACTTCACAGCATTTAATGTATCACGATGTAGATAGGCTTCATTTATTATAGGATGGTCACTAGATAATGAAAGGAGTACATTCAATGAGAGTGTTTAGAAAAATTTTCGCTACCAGTTGGCGCCACTTCATCTTTTACATTGGGTGAATCAAGGGTTAACTTTGAAAAAGCGCTTGACAGCTAGACCTGACGCATCGGTGCTGCCACCTCGAGGGCGACATTTTAAAAAACCCTCTCAGCAATTTTGTCCTTAAGCACCTGAATCAACCATTTTGTAAATTAAACATTAAAATTTCCGAAATGAGCACTGAAAAATATTTAATTTGATAGCGCTGTCAAAATGGAAGACTTTTTACCAAAGTGGCGCCAAATGGTGGCGAAAATTTTCCTAAACACCCTCATTAGTCATAGAAGAACTATGCATGCTACTTACTATTCGTGACAGAGTGGAATTATGTATAAAAATATTTAGTTCTGAGAGTTAATACTATATGTGCTGTTCATTTTACAAACATTTTTGCAAGGGTCTGTAAACCCGTTGTAGAACTAGAGGACAGTTCCTTCAGACTTAGTTTTAAGTGACGCAGCAACATATCTTGCTGTTGCTTGGCTTAAATATAGACTTGTGTTAGACTATTCATTAATCTGTGTCGAATAGGCATCTACTGATAAGAAATTATCGTCTTCTTCATGATAAGTCAGCAGAAATCGTTCGATTAATTACCAACTAGCTGCGCGCAGCGGTTTCGCCCACGCGAAAAATGGTATATGTTTAACTCGGGAACCAAACTGATTTTTGGAATAAAAAGTATCTTATGTCCGTCTCCGGCACTGTATCAATGTACATACCAATTTTTATCGAAATCGGTTTAGACATTTAGGCGCTGAGTGGTAACAAACACACACACATACAAACTTTCGCATTTATAATATTAGTAGGATTTGTAGTCATCATCTATCAAAAGCTATGGAATGGGGTCTTTTTGGACTAGATGGACATTTATTTTCTGTAGAATTGGATAGCTTTCGAGCTGCAATTAGAGTGTGAAATCACGCTGTCTCAGTCTCAAAACCTTCTCTTCTAAATAAATTTAAATGAAATTTTCCTTTACAGTATCATTCTTCTAGAAAATTTGGAGATTCAGTGTTTTAGATTCTTAGATCTCATCGTACGATCCTAACCTTGACTCTCGTTAGAACTTGATTTAGTCATTGTATCGTTTTATGTATTGCATTAGGTTTGTTTTTAAAATTCGTAACTATAAGTGTAAAAAAGTTCAATTCGTTTCTTTTGCAGTAATGCTTAGGTCATATTGGCCGTAATCGCAATGTCTAAATTAAAACTACTAGTGAAAATTATTATTAACACCATCATTTTGATAATGCAAAAGTTCATTGACTCTATTTGCTCAACCTAAGTAGTATAAAATGCGCTTATTTTGTATTTACATTGTGTACATATTGTGGGTGTGACCAGTTTCTGTCAGTTAGCAGTAAAGTTGTGTACCTGAACTTTACGACTTTTTCATATAATTGATCGATAAATTATGTATACTAATCGCCAATCCGTATTGAGCAACAATATGGCCATTAAAAAGAGTGGCTTAACTAGCTCTTCTCACGGCTCTATTTCGACGGCGAACTAACTGTAGAATGATTAGCTGACATTTTGTTTGTTAATTTGACGTTCATAGGTGTCACCAATGAAATAAATGTTATTCTATTTAAGCGTAGCGATTAATGCTTACGCCTTCTCTGAAGAGACGAGGCCTTCCCCTGCAGTAATAATCGTCTGGTATGATGGTAAGCTATCTAGAATAATCTGATGCTTAAATGCAGACGAAGCAAAGTCACACTCATTTCTTCATTTAGTTCTATACAATACTAATGAACGTCATAGATATCAGCTAATTTATTTACGGCCAATTCGCTAACAATGATGCAGCAAGACACATTTTTAAACATATTGATAGATAGAGATCGCTTTACCTCTAGCATTGCAGAGGCCCGTAGCTGGTTATAGCATTAAGTGGGTTTTTCAATTATTATACCAACGATTAAGTCAACTATCATCATCATTATATCAGTTGAAAGACGTCCCCTGTGGGACATAGGCCTCCTCCAATACCCCTATACCTATTCGCTACCTTGGCCGGTCGTGAGCCGCTCTCATCCATCGGTTGCCTTCCCACCCTTTCCAGGTCGTCGGTCCACCTTGTGAGGGTCAATAAAAATCATCTGAATGTCGCTATTTAAGTTTTTAAGTATTTTGTTTTATTTCGTTTCCAAGTAGTGTATAATATATCCTTATGCTTCTTTTACAATTTTTATATAATCAAATACACTGAATACAATTGTGAGTTTAGTGTCAACAGTCGACTCGGTAAGATACAGATACAGAAATAAATGTTTACCCTTTGTGTACAGGACGGTGTAGGATAGTAACAGCAAATGTCAATCAGCAAAAACATTGCAGTAGTTCCGGTTAGCTCTATTAATGATAGAAGATTTTCTAAGTCCCAAGGTCGTAGCTAGGATACTGTTAAGAAAAGGACTGGATTACAATAAATAGGAATACCTATATGGTACATGCTTCACAAGCAGTATGATAGGCTACGTGAAGTAGTATGATTAATAGTACAAACAGTGTGATTTTTCTTGATTATAATACCACCCTGTTTATTGTCCCACTGCAGAGCAAAAGCATCTTCTCATATAGCGAAGGCATTAATCACCACGCTCCCTCATTGCGGATTGGCAATTTCAGGCTTTTGAGTCCAGGTTTCCTTACGATGTTTTCCTTTATCGTCAGATAGAAATGTCCAAGATAAACTTAAAAAGTACATATGATTTTTAAAAATCACATTGGTACTTGCCCAGATTTGAACCCACTACCTCGTGTTTACGAAGCGGGTTCTTTATGCACTAGGCCATTTTGACTTGAAGTTTTCAGTTTTCATGATTATTCGTACATTGCTTAATTATTTACTCTCCGATTTGGGATTTCCAGGGAGAGGCAGCAGCTCTCTTTTGCCCGTACCTCGTTACGCCTTTGTCTAATCCTAGTGTTAGGTTAACCTTATTCAGTGCTCTTTCACTTCTTAAAATCCTTTGTGACGTATCTCTTGGTTATACTTATTTCTTACAATCCGTAGTATTACATCAATTAATGCCAGGGTGCCTTTGATTGCAGTACGATTGAAGTCTTTGGATTGTGGGTATGGTATAGCTAATTTTGGCTTTTTCTTGCAACTGTGGCTATTCGCTTAATATGTGGATAGTTGTCATCTTTCTCATCACAGATTGCATGTCCAACCGTTTGACAGATTCATTCTGTGAATTTGTACCAATACAAGTTATCTTAATTCGATCAAATGTTCGCTTGACAGGAAAAATTAGAGCGGCTTAGTGTCATCTTTATTTGATCGAGTTATTCATTGAGATTTCTTAGTAGCACTTAATAAGTGTGAAACTGACTAGAACTAAAGAAAGCGTAGTGATTAATGCTTGCCATTTCTAAATACAACCAACTGTGTGACAATAATTGTGATTCTGATTTGATTATTGAATGATTTTGGTTTCGATTTAAAGAACTTTATTTTTCAAAAAATGTTTTGAAGTTTTCCTAAAGAGAAACTTAACAACATAATTTACATTAATTATTTATGAACAACAATGTTTATTGTAAAATAACATTTAATTGATTTAATATGTAATTGTTTGCCATTGTGATTCAGGTGCTGTCATTAATGTCATTTTTAGTTCTATTTTCGGCGATATGGCGCTAGTTGTTATTGCAATAAGTGGATAAGGCTAATAAACTTATATTTCTGCGTTGCCTGTCCAACAGCAGCATCATTTGACCTGTATAGTGATACGTACGTATAGACAGCCCGGTTCTAAATATAGAAATGAAGTGGCGAACGCGAACCGGCCGTCGCGTATCGCAGATTTGAACTTTTTTTGTATGGTTTTGGAGTGAAAATTGTGCTGTACTATAATAACTTGTTTCTACTGTTGCAATTGAGATTATGCAGTTGACTCTACGCTGTTACTGAGACTACCTAAGATTTGAAGCAATAATGCTTAGAAAACAAAAACAAGTCCTTGCCGACCACGGAGAAGGGGATGAGGAAGGAAAAGGGAAACGAAATAGGACTGAGGGGTTAATTGGGCTGACGGCGTTCTCACTCACAGAGCAAAACACATTAGTATGAATAAAATTCTTACGTCGATCTTCTACGACAGGGTAGTACTTCCCCGGTCGATACGGCCCATTCATGCTGAAACCAGCGTGGATCTAGTACCGTCCCATTCTTAAGTCACCATTCTAAAACCCCAACCGTAAAACAAGACATCCCAATTTGCTATATTTTTAACTAAGTATGTACCTACCTACTGACATTATTGTTCGTCCGATATTTCTGTACTACACTCAACACTTCACCTAAGATGCAGTTATTGTTTAAAAGATACACATAATTATGTTAATCTGCAGTTTTAAGCGGATTACTCATTGCATTTCTCAGTAGTAACTTGGCTGGGTTGAGTGACCTTCTTAGTTTTCCTTATTTACTAACCGATATTAACAACTATACACTACTATTTGCAAATATCCCATTGTGTTCTTAGATGAGCTTTTTGGGCGTGGTTTTATAGAAACGTCACTTATTACCAGCTTTATTATTGCAAATAACTTTTAAATTGATACGAATGAGGAACATTTTGAAATTATGGACGCAACAGCGCATTTTAATCCTTTAATCAACTGTGTATCTAATAGCTCTGCCATAACTGTCTCGGTCTTTAATGACAACTTAAAATATTTGTATGAAAAAATTAACAACGCCCCTGGTATTTACTCTGAGAACTAATTTTTTCGCCGTGATTGGTGAGACTAACGGCCATGCTCTTGACTTTGTATTTCCACTGTATTTAGTTTGAATAATATTATGTACGTTACTTTCTCAGTGGTTTAGTAATACCTACTGTGTATGGACTGCGATCCTCAGGTATGATCGCCGGGTCGGATAAACTGATGTTTGTTGATCAGACTCTAGAACTGTAGGTAAACGCCACAATCATCGTTGCGTCATTTGGTTAGAAGTTCATCCTCACACATTAGAACCACTAAGGTCAGTTTCTAAGAAAAGTTATAGGCTATGTAACATCATGCTACTGGCGACGGAAGCAGAGCAGTAAGCAAAGACGGGGTTAAAACCTAGTTACCTGAAAGCTAGTAACTTAAAAAATCTCTTCTTCAAATTGATTAGACTGACAGTTTAGCGGTGAAAGTATTTATATTTTCTAAGCCGCCCATTTATCACAATGGTTCATAAAAAACATGTTAATATGTCGCCTTCATAGACCGTTATATTAGCCACATAAATCTAAGCATATCTTTTAATCAAGGTGTATATTGTACAATTCAACATAAAGATCGTAAATTGTGTTTAATTTGAACACAGGATGTAATTTACACATGAAGAACAATTGTCAATTGAAGAAACTGGGTCATTGCGATGGTGACAAATAGGTTTATTGAAGTTTCACAATAGGTTTAGTAAATGTGACAAATTAAACTCTTACTACCTTCAAAAACCATTCAAATCGGTAGTAGATCCACGCTGTTTTCAGCATGAATAGGCCGGATCGACCGGGGAAGTACTACCCTCTTATAGAAGATCGATGTAAGAGTAGTAGTATCCGTACTATTGCGTTTCGTTCGGTAAGTAAGAGCGCCTCAGGCTCAATTACCTCTTGTCTTTTTTTCTCACTTCCTTCAATCCCCTCACCTACCCCACTACCTTTACGGTAGGCAGCGGCTTTCCAGAGAGCAATGCCAGAGACTCTGAGTCGTCCATGAGCGACAGTTGCCACTTACCATCACGTCGGCTGTTTGCTCGTCTGCTACTATCGGCAATAAAAAAAAATACACTTTATTCATATTGAACGAATATAAATTATGATAAAGCTACTTATGAATGTCACGCAAGATAAAATGTCAACTAATCCTACAACCAGTTCGACGAGTAATGGAGCCATGAGAACAGTTAGCAAGAAAACTTGGACCATTTCTTTAATTGCCAGGTTGTTACAAGTTTTCGTGATGCAGGTAATACAATTACACTATGAAAATGAAAATATATTTTTTCATATAGTTAGGTTAATTAAATTAACACTAAAGAACATTTAAAATTACAAAATAAAATTGAAGAGGAGAAAAAATTTTAATGTGTGCAACCTTATTCTGCAAATTGCTACAATGAAAAGGCATATTACGAATTGTGACAAAGATTTAGGGAAAAACATATACTTAGGAAAATATGAAATACTAGCTGCTCCCTGCGTTTTCGTCCGTGCGGAAAATGGTACCTATGTGTTTAATTAATGTAACTCGGGAACTATCAAACTGTCTGGGCTATTAAATGCAAAAAGAAATATTTAAATCCGAACAGTAGTTCTAGAGATTATTGTGTGGTTTCATCCGCGTTTTTGCTTACTGCGCCGCTCCCGCCGCCAGTAGCGTGATGTTATAATATAGCCTGTAACTTTCCTCGAGAAATGGGCTATTGTTCTCGAAAATAATATTTAAAATCGAGATTAGCGCGTTCAAACAAACAAACTCTTCTGCTTTTTAAAATAGTATAGATATAATATAGAATAGTATAGTCAAAGTAAAGTCCGCTGCTGGAAATAAGCATATCAAAGTAATTTTTGCCCAGATATTTTTTCCACAGGACATCACACCTCTTTTACTCGCAGGAGAAGCAGAGATGATAAAGCTATATGGGTTTCATAACTTAATTTCTTTGACTTCGGGTTAATATTGTGTATTTCTTAACAGAAAAGCTCAATTGCTCAGTTTGATTGCTACTTCAAATGTTTTATCTCTGCATCACCCTGTGAGGTTGACTGGTAGAGAATGCCTTTGGCATTAAGTCCGCCTATATACTCTGTATATGAAGTTATAAATAAATAAATAAATATCACTTTACTCGACCCGGGAATCGAACCCATGATCCTGATACCTTGTTATACGTCCACTGTATCTCTGAACCACCTACCTCTGCATTGTAATACAGTGAACCATTTTTTGACTTTCGTTGATTGGAGAGGTCAATATGGTCTATATACAGAGGCATCACATTTTGTCCAGTGTCAGACAGAAGGACATTTTAGACTAAAAAAGGAAGGACTAAACTTTTTTTTCAAAATTCATGGAGTTCAGAGCGGACAATGGCCAAACGGGAACGAATTTATGTTGTGTGTGTGTGTCCATCTGTGTATGTTTGGACACACAATTGATAGTTCATGTGTGCGTGACACTCCTTACGCAGAACGACAAAATGTATTAATTAATCCCATACTGTGATGGATGCGGCATTATATTCAATTGTGATTCAGATTTTGGTTTATCGTTTCTGTTGTGTATATTTTAATTTGATTTCTTGTATAGTTGAAGTATTGGTGCAGATCAGCTGGGATAATTGGATATATTATGTTGTCCAGATCAGCAAAAAGTAGTTAGTAGTTTAATTTACAAATGTTCTTCTCTCTTCTCTATGTTTTTGGATAAGGAATTAAAACTTCAAAGCTATCACGTTAATTTTAATTTAGTTTTCACTATTATCAAGTCAAATAAAGTCAGTTGCTTACTAAATATAGGTAGACATATTTACTATTACATGGTATATGACAATCATAAGATCAACATATTAACCTTAATTAATATTTGTACAAATAGTTGACAACATATAATTTATATTTTAATGATATCAAAATAAGAATTAACCTACTAACAAGTGATAATGTTATTAGATTTCGATTAAGTATTGTCTTAATTGTGGAAATATATTTCTATGTTGTGTATAAAAAAATACACATAATGTAGGAAAATGCTAGAAAATGCTGTCTGTAGTGAATTTAACCGAAAATGAATCACTTTGGAATATTAAATAGGTCGTAGGTATTTTAATTTTCCAAATTCCATATTCACATTTAGATATTTTGGGGTCAAATAAATCATAACTCTTATTAAACAAACATTTAATATGTCTGGACTTCATTGAATTAAACTTGGCATCGTTTCATTAGACAACACTATTAATAAATTGTAGTAAAAAAAAAACATGTTACTAAAATATTTTATTGACACATTTATTACCATATCGTTAAGACATCTAGAATTACTATTTCGAAACAAATACATTTAAAATACTGAATGAACAATATTAAACAATGATAATGAATGTCGATGTTCCTTGGAATAATGTGGCAGTTGGTTCGGAACAAAGAGCGATGCCGTATCATTTTATTACCCTTGATTCATGCATCCTTGTCAAAAGTCGATGAACTTGTGCGCGAAATTGGCAAACGAGACTGGAGGCGCGCGTCCGACGACCGCTCCCGTACATCCTAACATCGACATTCTTATCGCTATACACAATTTACATCGTCGTTTTTAACAGTTGAAGTTTAAAAAGTGTTGAATAAAAACGTCAGTGGATTTTGAGGACTGTAGAAACGTACAGCGTGTGGTGTCGTCGTGGTAGCAGGATCGTCTCGGGCGCAAGGTCGACTCGCCCGCCGCCCACATCTAAAAATACACACAGACATGCAAATATGTGATACATAAACATTATGTGCCCTAATATGTGTGCCTGTGGAAGTTTCATTCGTCTTGAATAGTTGGGATTTGGTTGGGAATGATGACATCTTTTGATGACAGTAGGTACATTGATTGGATGTTATAAATTGTTTGTGATACAGCTATTTATGTGTTGCGAGCGTATTTTAGTTCTGTGTAAGGGTAAAGAGTATTGGTTACTTTTAAGAATTGATTCATATAGGTACTGTCTGTATAATGATAATGAAACAACTTAACATAAATAGAAGATTAAGATAGAGAGAGAAGATAAAGATTTTACCCATGTACAAAACAAATAGCAAAGCATGAGGTATATATTATACTCATTCAAGTTCCATGTAATATAATAATAATTAAATTATTTTAAAATGAGATCTTGGTACAGTTTTTGTTAGCACCATTTTCCTGATATCTGCTGTTTACACACATTTTTATGTGTTTCTAGTTATTTTATGTTACTGTTGTTATTAAATGTTGCATAATATTTTGCATTGGAAGAAATAAATCGAAAGAAAAGGCAGGTATACAGAAAAATATATTGAAGAAACTGAGAAGACGAGAGACGAGAGACAATCTTACCCAAATCATCAAACTACCAACTCGCCCTGTCGCCGCTCAAGGGTATTAATATGATTTTTACGACATATTTTTTTTTAAATTAACGGTTTTTCTCTTCCATCATGATCAAGATATGATACTAGCTTTCCACAGCGCGGTTTTACCCGTGTCTTTGGATACTGCTCTGCTCCTGTAGCCAGTAGCGTGATGTTACACAGCCTATAGCCTTCCTCAAGAACAGGGCTATCATACGCAAAAAGAATTATTCAAATCCGACTGCTATATAGTTCCAGAGATTAGCGTGTTTAAACAAACAAACAAACTCTTTCGCTTTATATAATAGTATAGTTTGTCATGTAGGTAAAATAAATAAAGTTTTATGAAGATATTCTCGAAATTATAGTAATAATTGTTTAAAAAATTGTAACGTGAACTAAAATAAGTTACCCGAATAGAGAGAAGAAAACATTGACTTTGCCTTTTTAGTTATATTGATGTAAAACTATATTTAAATGTTTGCAAAGTAACGTTACAGAACAGTTTAATTACTGGTTACTCACACAGCTGATAACTTATACGATAACACTAAAATACGCAGTGCAAACTAAGTACATAATGATAAAAACCTGACTTAACCTCATGGCCGTCCTTAGCCCGAGTTCAATATTATCGTATAAAATAGAATGACCTATTGACTTGTAACCAGCTGTATTATTCTTAACCATTTTTAGTTTCCATACACTTATTACTAACTCACTACTTATTTAATAACTTATTTGAATGCCGGTTGCTAACTCAAAAGATTCGACAATACTTTATAAAGAACCTCTTGGAAACCTTGGAACCTCTCTAATAAGGCCCTAGTTTTAGAAAGAACTGACAAAACTTTATGATTTCGGGTCTATATGCATTCAGTGCGTTATTTTTCCTAATTTAAAAATCGTTTTTGATCGTTGAAAATAAGCTGGTTGGTCTACAAGAATATGGGAACATTCCGGACGGGTTATTTCCTCGACACACACGGGCAGCACTGTTAAATATTGTTCGGGTTGCGTACTAATCCGCCAATTGTGAGTATTATGGCAGATTGCTTCTTTGTGACCTACTTCCAGTAGAAGATGTTTCCAGACTAACATAGACAGTTATTTTTTGAACAGGTACTGCCATAGGGAACTAATATGTTATTATACACACGAATAACGGACTCCATCCGCCCACCTACTTAATATGACAATACAGGTACCAAATTGTTATAATTAGATACCAACAAATAGTTGATTTAAATTAGTCCCGACTGCCTGGTATGTGATCAAATGACGGTGCTCTTGTTTTATGACGAATTAATTTAATTTTAGTGTCAAATATTTGTCCCGATGATGTACTTTCTGTCGAGTGTCGACTGAACTGCGACAGACACTACAAGAAAAGACCGAACTCCAAGATATTACAATGGGTAGAATATGTGTGAGACTAGCATAAGAGAGAAGACGACACCAGCGTGTGAAGGATCTGCCTCTTCACAAGGTGCACCGACGACCTGATAAGGGTAGCGGTCAACCGATGGATGAGGGTGACTCTCGACTGGCCAAGGTGACCAAAATTGGCCTATGTTTAGTTGTGAACGTCTTTCGGCTGATATGTTGATGAGATTCAGAGAGAGAGAAGAGAGGCCTATACCCAACATTAGTGACAATGATAAACCATAAAATATCACAAAGAATCGCATTTTTAAATAAAATTATTGATAAACATAATATGACCCCAAATCCTTGACATGAAATTTAGTTTAAAATTCATGTCACACTACTAAAATAAAGTTGTTCGGCCAATAATATTTACATATTTATCTTTCTATATTTTATTCATACCGTAGAGTTTTAGCTCATGGTGATAGTGCCAGGTGTTTTCGACAATACTGAGGTCTATGAGAAAATAAAAGAACCACATTCCATGACATAGTAACAAAGGAAAATTAACTAAAAGAGTTTGGTACATTACCTATGTATAAGACCATACTAGCATTCACAGACGTGATGCCAAAGAATCTGTATGTAAATCAGAGTAGCATAGAAGAAATGATAATAGGGGGTAGGGAAGGTAGGGAACTGCTTTGGTCCGGCAAGCTCAGCCACGGTCATAGGATAAGAAAAGTGGTCTAGTAAGATGAGAGTGAAGAATTGGTTAATTACAACAGAAACCAGGATTTTGCACTTGAATCTCTGCTATAGACAATAGTGGTATGGTAGAACATAATAAGGATTTTTTGTTAAATAAAGAGAGTTTGTTTGTTTGTTTGAACGTGCTAATCTCTGGAACTACCAGTCGGATTTGAAACATTCTTTTTGCGTATAATAGCCCAGTTTTCGAGAAAGGTTATAGTCTATATAACATCACGCTACCGCCGACGGAAGCAGAGCAGTAAGCAAAGACGCGGTTGAAACCGCGCTGCGGAAAGCTAGTTATAGATAAAAGAATGTGTACGTGTTGTAGAAGATTGCCACCCGGTAAATACCCGCGATTTAGTTATTTATCCGGTTATGTAGATTCCCAAGTTAATGTTTACAAACGAACTAACAAGCTATGACAATTTTATTCTATTAGTATTTTTTGCCTCAGAAGGATAGACAGAGGTATATTTGTCAAGCTGTTTGAGACGATTTGTTTATTTAGCCGGTTATGTAGATTACCAAGTTAATGTTTACCCACACGCGAACCTAACAGGCTACCTATATCAATTTTATTCTATTAGTATTTTTTGCCTCAAAGAAATTGGCAGAAATATATTTTCTCTTTCCCTGTTCGAAATAAAGGTGTCATATTATGTTATGATACTTATAAAAAATAAAAACTAAAGACAGGAAATATTCAAAAATAGTCAAAAAGAAAAAAGAAACAATCTAGACTGATAGGAATCAAATTTCTACTTTATAGGTCATAAAGTAAATTTTTACTTTATGACCTTTATCTATAAAGGTTTTAATTATTTAATAAGAACTTACAAGCTAGAAAGAATTAAAAGAACAACCTACCTCAATCATAATCTCAAGAATCTCATTCTTGAATTTCTTGTATGATGGACGCCAATAATATGCTGAAGTTTGTGACGTAGCTAAAGCCTGCAACCTTAAAGAGAATATTAAAATACCTAACATATATAATTAATAGTATTTATTGTGATTTTCTATTTAAAAGTAGGAGGTGTTCATCACTGGAACTCTTGAAGGATTATCCACCAGCAATAAAACCTTTACAAACGCTGAATTTGATCTTGTATGGGATTTAATGGAAGTAAAATAAAGCTATTACAATTACTATTGTTTCAAAATACATACATGCATACACAGCTTCACGCCTTTTATCTCCGAAGGGGTAGGACGAGGTATTTAACAACCTTTCGCCATTTTTTTCATTTTTGGTCCCATGTAACAGGGGGCGAGCCTATTGCCATATATCGGGCACAATTCCAGACTCCGGACTAATACTGAGAATTTTTTTACAGAAAAGCCCAATATCACTTTACCCGACCCGGGGATCGAACCCGAGACCTTTGCGTAATCCGTACACAGTACCACCGAACCACAGAGGCAGTCAGTTAAGAGCACTATTGTGTTAAAAATACATTGAATTTTCATACAAAGGGTACTAAAAGTCAAATGTTGATGTTTAATCTTTAAAATTGTCTTCTTTACTCTTCTCTATATTTTAATTCGGATTCTTCCACTTTGCGTCTTCTGAACCTGTGCAATCAAAATGAAATCTGTAACATAACAAACAATTAAAAGTCACTTTCAAATTATATATCCTTCTCCCACTAACTTGCTTGTGTTTCTGCATTGTTTAGAGCACACAGCTTTGTTTATAAGTATCACCAGCTCGCCTGCATTCTTGCTAAAAAAAACACTATGATTTTGTTATTAAGTAGGCACCTATGTGTATTGAGGAATTTACTGTAACAACGGCCTTTGTAATTAGAAGTTTACCACTAACAACTTGAAAGAGATCACATCATACACAAAAAGGCAAATAATTTATTTTTACTAAACTATTATAAAAATTGTATAGAGGTTAACTAACTACTAACATTATCTATATTAAAGGAAGTGGTAAATGTAGTTAATTATTAATAGGTTGACATCTAAGAAATTGCTAGCTAAATAGCTAACCCTAAAGCATTATTTTTTACACATTAAAATAATATACGTGGTGATTTTTGATACCATAGACACTAATAAATATCTGTCTCACTCACCCAGGCCTCTGGTCTTTAAATCTATCTATTTCTTAAACCCATGTAGGTACACAATTGAAATAATAATAATAATAATAATAATAATAATAATATTCTACCACATTCACACAGCGCCATTTAGCCCCAAATTAAGCAATTATATTTGCTTGTGTTATGGGTACTAAACAACTGATATACTACTATTTAAGTAGTATATCAGTTGTTTAGTACCCACATTTTTTTTTTTGTAAATACATACATATTATAGATAAATTACACCCAGACACAGAACAAACAATCTTGCTCATCACACAAAGGTTTGTCCTAGGTGGGAATCGAACCCACGACCTCCGGCTTAGCAGTCAGGGTCACTAACCACTAGACCAACAGGCCAGCCAAAATGAAAATGAAATGAAATTACTATTAAAATATTTAAATCATACAGCGTTTAATTTGGTCAGAGAGAGCAAATTACGCTCTTTTTCATTTTCCTATTATATTTTACGCTCTCATTTTCTTCTCCTTACAGGCAGTTTGGTTGTTTTTTCGATATATTTTCCTTTACCGTATGAAGACAAGATGCTTACATACAAAATTATGACTCCTAACTTTTATTGAAAACATTAAGTTCACTAAAACAGGTCTAACTTTCAAAAATACCTCTTATATGAGTGCCTAGGTATTAAATTTCGTGCATGATTAGCACAAATCCCATTGACAACCCTCGAACAACGCTCTTAAACGTGCTCATTGTCTAAAGTGCTCTTTAAGAGATGCTAGAGCTAAGTACCCCTTTATTATAATTTGAAAATATATTTTGTAATGAGGGCGTGTGGATTTAAAATCACAGCGTTAGTTGAGAACACGCTTTTTGCCGCTATGTGGTAGGCACGCTATGTAATTTTCAGTTACAAGTAGTGTGCCCAATCTTACTTTTATTATTATATAATATAATAAATAAATGCATTTGAAAAATGAAACTTACAATAATAGGTACAAACGTGTTGACAATAACAAAAACATTAAAAAACGACAACAAACATCCGGCTAATGAAAAAAAAAATATATATATTTAGATTACACAGAAGTCAATGTAAAGTCTAAAGTCAACCGTTACAAGTTTATTTAAATATAAATGAACATTTGAATGTCATCACCTACATAAAACACGAATATTATCTGTTTAATTGATCTAAATTTGAGTACTACCTAGTATCTAGTGCTTTAGAGCTTATAGAAGTATTTGTAGTGTGTGCCAAAGCTGTATCCAGTACACCTAGTATGAGCTTTACTAGTTTCCTTGTCCTGTGTATCACAATCATTCATAACAATTGTTTTTCTAATGTATTTCTTTTGGACAGCGAATGGGTTTATGTATCACAGAATGAAATTGGATTACAAGGCGTGAAGGATGATATGAAAGAACTACAACTAAACACTAGGTACTAGTGTCTGTTTAAATTAAGGTCGATAGAAGATAATGGAATAGAAAAACATTTTGCGTCGTCCTCTGTAATATTAAACGAGGGCAAAGCCCAGGTACAAAAACTATTCAGGGATCATAGTTTTGTTTTTAGCGCCTATAGTGGCAACTTGACAAACCAAATTTGTTAAATCAGTGCAAACGTCATTAAACGAAGCTTTTTTTGTTTTATTACACATTAAATAATTTGCGCAAATGATTTAATAACTAATCTAATCCTTAATTATCTATCAAAAATTGAAAGCGCTTTGACAGGTGCCTGGACCTTACATGTCAGTGCTGCCACCTCGTGGGCGCCATTTTAGAAAACGCTCATTGGAACATGGTTACAACGTATATGATAGTTTACTTACCCTGGAGAATGCTGTGACCTTGACTGAATATATAAATCGATATTGCGACTCTATATTGTTATAACCTAACTAAAACATGATCACATATCTTTTAGGAATAAAAAAACAATAATCCTACATTAATTACTTTAAAAACCTCAAAGAGTTGATAGTTGTATAATAGGTACATACCTAATTCAAATTTCATTTATCCAAACACGTTGTTAAATATTATTATTAAATTATTAGATAACTATAAACTTAAGTCTACAGACTAAGTACTAAATTCAATGACGTTTGTAATTTGCTTTGTAAGTACAAAGATACCTAGTAACCTTGCTTCTATTCGAGCCCTAAAATTTCGCATAGAAACAAAATAAAAGGGGGCGCGTATTCATCTTTATCACTTATTGTAAAAAGGCCTAAGTTAAGAAATCCCATTACACAATTTTCAACATTATAACATCTGGAATAAAATGTAGATTAGTGTGTCGAAGAGAATTTGTAAATTTGATTGTAATCTACTGAAATAATAAGCTAATATACGTAGTTTTTGAAATACAATCATTATAGAATAATATGTACCATACTTTTTTCGAAGAGAATATCAACAAGTTTTACCCACGTGTTTACCAGTTTCTTCAGCTCTCTTGTGTAAAAAAGAATAACTTTTGACTGAATACCCGATAGACTGCTGAAATCATGATTCAACATACGAGTGCGGCTGGGGCATAGGTGGGTGACCGCATAGAGCTATTTGATCTGAGCGTCTCCGTGCTTCAGAGGGCTCGTTTAAAGTTGGTCCTGGTTGTTACAAAGTTGATAACAGTCGTTATGTAGAGGCATCCGACTTGATGCCTCTATCGGCGAACTGAACAAATCCTGACTTTAGGTTGACCACTAACCACTCGTTATACTAAAATATAATTTATGATTGACTGAACTTGAAATTTTAACTCGAACATTGTAATAGCAATAACACTAACGCAATTTTTTTGTACACAAACGTAAATTAAACACATTAAAGCAAACAACATACATTAAAGCAAGAGCTTATCAACATTCAACTAAGTTATATCTATTTACTGGCTAGGACACACAAGGTCGCGCGAACGAGTCACACCGACTCTGCGTCTGTCCCAGGTAGACTATAAATTATTTTTGTTACCAACCCAACAATGTCGTACTTTTTGCCTGACTCCCGAAGTCAAGGAGTGTAATATTTTACGAGCGTATGTATGTATGTGGGTATGTATATCTATTTCTTTAGCATGCTCTACAGTCTAAATAGCCTGATGGATTTTAACGTATGAGGTGTCATTAGATTCGTATTGATTGTGGAAGTGACATAGGGTATATAAAATTTCAATGTAGCGTAAGCGCGAATAAAAAAAATAGTTTTTTTTCTTTTCACATTGTTTTAGGCAAGCGAGCTTTTTGTTTTTAATAATATATATTGCTTGGTATAATGCAGTATTAATATTTCACTAACAATTTTATTATGTTAAAAATACATGATGTAGACGACAAAAATTTTAAGGTCATAATATTTTAAAGTACTGACATTCATGGGTACAAAATGCATAGTTCTTGTTTTAGTAAAAAATTAAAAATACGAATTTGACATTTTTGTTTTTTTTGATGATGATGATTTCTATTTTGTTTTGACTTTTCAAATTAAATGATACAGTTACATGTCTTTCCTTTCATAATAAATATCAGTCATTAATCATAAGGAGAATGAGCCAAGAAGCTTTACACATTACTCTCCTTGACTTTGGCAGTTGGGCAAAAACAAATAGGCATTTAGCTGCTACGATCTTCTGTTTATTAGAGTAGAACAAAATGCCTATAGTTAGCTCATATCTAATGTCCTGCAATAAATAAGTCAGTGAACTTTGCATAAATGTCAAATAAACAACTTGTATGTTTGAACGACAATTCACTATTGCAAAATTTTATTATTATTTACTTGCTGTCAGAATAAAACAGTAAATTGAATACTACAACAGCGAAGTGGCTGTAGGTTAATTGGCTGACTTTATGTCATTTTGACATTCATAAACATGATGATCACCTATTTACTTTTACATACATCTCTAGATTAAAGGAACCATATATTTCTTTATTTGACTATTTTCTGTCACTCACAGACTATTTCTAATTACATATTAGTATCTAGATATATTTATTAATATGCGAAAATTGGCTACGAGCCACCATGATTAAACTCATAAATATTTATTATCTAGTTTTCGTATAAATTAGTAAATTTTAAAATTCTTGAACATACATAAATACTATTAATTGTCAAAATATTATCGTTTAAGCTACAGTTTCAAGCTAAAAAAGAAAATTTAATTTTTAAGATCTAAGTATTTAACCCGTTAAAAAAGTAATTATGCAAATTACTTTTTTTAACAGGATAAAAAAAATATGCAACATATTTACTTATGCGTTAAATATTAACGGCTCGTAAACCTTTTTAAGTTTGTTTTTAAATTCTATTATAATGTCTATTGTAAGGAATCATATTTGACTAGCAACAACATGCTCTTTGTAACCTTCTCAGATGAAATGCAAAATGCAAGAAAACCTTTGAATTTAAGAAGATATTCTAGATAACTGTTTGAGCATAAAATTGTTTTCAGAACGTCATATTAAAGACAAAATTACAAATAGATAGTCAACGCAGAGTTAATTCATTACAATTAACAATTTAATGAACGCATAGCAACAGTTAAACATTAATTGAAATAAACCACGAGATAAATCTCATCTGTCTCTAGTCTACGTTATTGACCTAACCCTGGCAAGGACGTTGGGAAAGGTCGGCCTTCGGAGGGTGCCTCCGACAGAGGGTGACGGCCGGAGGGGATTTTTCTATTATTTCTAACCTCGAGACGCCCTCAAGTAACTTTTCGGCGAACGACGACTGTTTAAATCAAATAAAATGAACATATTTTTTGTAATCTCTGTTCTAATGTTAATAAATGGGTATATTAAGTTAAAATTATCTATTTGTGCGATATTTTATACACATTACAGTATTAGTTGTAGTATCTTGAATGTTAACGATGGTTATGTTTAGTATAGTAATACCCTTTCAATTCATAAGCTAATTGGTAATGGAATGTCTCTACATTTCCTTTGTAAAGTCAAGTAGAGTAGGCCTCATCTTATACCTACAGTCTACAAAGAAGGGAAGCATTGATCACGATATTGAGTGTTAAAGTATATTTATATATATTTATTCTTGCTTCCATCTCTAGTAGAAACAAAAGTTAAAATCAAGAATCAATTTATTATTTTTATATTATATCAATTTAACACCTCAACACGGCATAATATTCTGAATAATTGATAGCTCATCACAATACAGACAGTGGTATTTTTCTAGACTCATTGTTATCATACAAACTTTTTGCTGAGGTATTTTGTTACACAGATAATACTAAGACTATTTTATTTTCATTGTGTATTAAATATCTGTAGATGCCTAAAGGGATGTTTCGTAAATTTAATTGAATAAATTGTAATGATAACAGAAATCTGATCTAAGTTACCTATTTAAAGTGGATTTATTATTATTTGCTTGTTTTTAGGTGATGTATTTGCCATAGACGTACCAAAGAAGGTATAGAATGGGATAGGTCAGTTTAGGTAAGACTCGAGACAAACATAAGTTTTTCTTACCTACGTCTAGCCGGCAAAAGACGTTTAATTTCTTAAAAAAAATAAAACGAAATACTTGATTTAAATACCTACCTTTTATAGTAAAAAATGTGTAGGTATGCGCTTTGTGTGTGTCGTCAAATTCTTAATTTAAGTACTTGAGTATATTCGATTTAACTTAAGGATAGGGTGCTTGAAAGAGGGGTCGCACGTGTCTACATACAATACATATAACTGTATATAAAAGTAAGTACTGTAGTCTGTGATTTACGTTAGGAACCCATTATATTTATCTAATACACCATTAGGGGGCTGACTTGCATGTTTTTGAAGCTATGCTGTTATGAATGTCGCAGATATATGTTTTTACAACGTCATGAAAATGTACTTTAGGCAAGGTCATACTAGTTGTTTGATCACATAAGAGACATAATGTAACTATGTTAACCACACATGACAAGAAAATTAATAATATTTTACACAAGTTCAATGTCACAGTATCCTTTTGTGACATTGAACTACATATCTACCACCAAAGTAAAAAAAAAGTAAATAAGTAAATTTTCGATTTAGCAATTTGAAACTTTAGTGGCAACGTTAAATGAGTTTTAAGTGGGCTTAAGTCCTAACATTATTATTTCAAAAGACTAATGTTAGAGATCTACGAGATTGAATATGAAAAGGACGAGATCCGTAGACGAATGAAAGTCACCTGATGATGTGCAGTTTTGATAGTTATCATTATCTGGCTTACCGCGGTGAGGTTTTACCCGCGTTTTTGGTTACTGCTCTGCTCCCGTGGCCAGTAGCGTAATGTTACATAGCCTTATACCTTCCTCGAGAACTCAGGTATCATACGTAAAAATAATTTTTCAAATCCGACTGTTAGTTCTAGAGATTAGCGCGTTCAAACAAACATACAAACTAACAAACAAACAAACTCTTTCGCTTTATATAATAATAAAGATACGGATCGAAAAAGACAAATTGACATGTAGTTTACCTACGTCGAATCTAAAAAGTTTCCAGTTCAGACATTGAGCATCTATGTCAGTAGACATCCATGCTTCCTACAAGTAAAATGATACGTTAATATTATATAAGCCAAGCTTTTGGCATATTAATATATAATATACTGGTATATTATTATCACATGGTTTATTAATACATACTACTCTTTAATACTACATTAGACTGCACCTTGTGTACAATTTGCTAACACTGCAACAAATCAAACAATTATAGGAGTTATATTACGTAGATATATCAATAAATTATAAAATTATAGTCTCAGGCATTAGTAAGTAAATAATACCTTGATAAAATAATTGTATCCATGGCGAAACGACACGCCAAGGTTAATCATAGGCTATTAATTTTAAAATGATACGATATAAAGTTAATAAATATGCTTGCGAAGAAATAACTTCAAATTATAATTATTTTTTGTCCAGAATATGAAACCATTATATTTATTTCTGTGCGTATGATAAAAGGCAACTAAGAATAGCGTAACCTGTCACAAATTCGCCTGCCAAGCGTAGTACGCCAAATACCTTCCTTTGGGAGGAGCCTTTGTCCAAGCAATTGACATAACCTGAATGATAATGTCTTATAAGACAGAAATAACGTCATTTTTGTTTAGTCTGTCAAAGTGACTCCACTCTACCTGATGGTAAGTAGTCAGTGGAATCCCGAAGTGGTGGCCCCCATTTCAAGAGTCAAACTACTGGTATGGTGGCCACCACTTTTTTAACAAAACTCATACGTTATGTCTACTTCCTTCGAGTCTGATGACTATTTTGTCGACGATAATGACAGTCAAAAGCTCTAACTGCTGTAACTTGTGTTATTTAATATTGCAATCAAGTTTTTATATTAACCTACCAAAATTGCGAGTACCTCTATTCTAGGAGTCTAGGATAATAGACAGTATCAAAAAAGAAGCTGGTGCTGGTGGTGTGCGACGCTACTGCTGGCCAGCTGAACTCAATGTGACGGCTTTGAGAGATGCTTTTCTTCGCTCAAAAGACTCAAGATCAAAATAGGAAGCGAAAAGCAACAGTATAGAGTTTGTTCGACCTTTAAATTGAAGCAACATAAATATAATTTCTTTGTGAAAGGGTGCTACATCAACTTAAACTTAACAGAATCATCACCATATAACAATATAAATACTAGTATTTACTAACAATAAAAAGCTATACCTAACAACAAATAAAAATTTCTTAGTAGTATAAAAAAGGGTTGATCTACATTTATGAATCATTCGCCATTTTCATAGTGCTACGTGACTCGAGACACGTGCACTAGGAAACTTAACCGACTTCCAAAGATCGTTTTAACTCGTGATTATTTAATATAAAGGACCATTAATATTGGTACTAGCTTCCTGTTGAATAAAATACTCCGGTTTCATCAAATAGGTGTAGTGAAGATTCTATGATGAAAAGTAAAGTATCTTAATGATTTTTTATCAATTCATAGGGCTTAAAGCCGATTCATATTAAACAAATCAATAGTAAGTAATTTCTGTGCTGTCTCGATTAAATATTAGAAATTTGTAAATCAAAAATTTCTTCGTAATCGGCAACGGCTTGGTTGTGTTTTCTAAGCATTATTACTTCTGCAATGCTTGGAAAACACAGCCATATCTATAGTTTACGGTTACCACTTAAAGCGTACAACCGGTACTGATGACATGATTCAATGACATACGAGAAATGCCGCCATCTTTTTTTTAATTTCAAACAAGCTTTTTTCCTCATTATGCCTATTCAAGGCTACAGCTACAGGCACACACTTTTGCGCTCGCTCTAGTTACATCATTGAGAACGATTATAGTTTAGGAAATATCAAACTCAAACTCAAAGCATTTATTTCATTTAAATCATGCTTACGAAAAGTCAACATTACATGAAATCAGCCTATTGACCTACAGCCAGTTCTCTGACGAGATAGAGCTGTAAGAAGAACTAGCAAGAAACTCACGCCACTCTTTTCAATCACCAGATAATTACAGTTATTTTATACAAATAACTGTAATTATCTGGTGATTGAAAACAGTGGCGTGAGTTTAGTAGTTTAGTAATAGTTACAATTTAAACACACAAAGCAACCAAAGAACCATACAAAGTAATTATTACAAATTAACCAATTAATATAATTATAATTATCTGTGGAGTCTTTGGTCTAGGTATTGACCTCCATAAGATGTTATAACTTGATGTTATATTTATTTATGAGAAAGATTATCTAATACCTCTTATATAATCTGATTAATCTTATCAGCCGAAATATTGCTGGGTTTAGACCTCAGCTAGTTTCGCCATCGTGACCGGTTGTACGCCATTTGTATTTGCCTGGCCTAAATCTTATTCTCGAGACGCTATGAAATGTTTTTTTATTTTACTGTTCTACCGATTCCATTAGTTAGTGAGTTCCAAGAGAAGTAGACATCATTCCAATTATTATCATGGCAAATTGATACCATTATGGCGTATCTGTAAAATTCTATTAAATCTAAAAGAAAGCACATGCCAAAAAGAGGCCCAGGTTTATTCAATTGACCGATAAAAGGACGTAATTTTATCTTTCAAACTGTATGTGATACAAATCATTATTACACTATCGGTACAGTCTGTACAATAATTAAAATTTATAATTTAACATGGCATAAAACCTGTTTTCTCTGTAGGAATAATGGTAGTGTTTACCTAATATCTACTTTGGCAAGCTATATTGATTTTCATGTCACAGAAAGCCTATTGCCATTAAACTAACACAGTTTCAGACTCCAGGCTAATATTGAAAATTTATCGACAGAAAGACCTCAGTGTAGAAGTCTGTACACACTGCTATTATTTCACGAAGCAGTAATTATAACCTTTATAGCAAAAAATATTAAAACTGTACTGTTAGCTATTCTATGGATATCACTCCATGGTCTGTACAAAAACTATGATATAATTAGCCAACACATGACCCTCAGTATAATTCGCAATTCACATCATCCGAAGGTTCATGATTCACCTCAAACGGTTGCTAGGCGCCAACCGTAGCCGGGTTGCGCAACCGACATTGAGGAACAACTGTCGAATCGGGGCCATTACTGCGGAATTGCGTAAATTTAACTGACTGATATTTATACGTGTGGTGGCCGTTTATGGTCACTTTTTTAGTTTTTATTGTTTTATAGTGAATTATTATGGTTATGTTTTGTGTTTTATTGCTTTAAGTGGCAGATAAGGAACCACACCTGATGTTAAAAGTTAATTATTAGAAGCACAATTAGTTAAGCCTCTATCGCCCGGTTTACGCTGCCACTATATATAATAACAGAGATTGCTCTGTATTTGCAATTAAAGAAATAAACTTGTCAGCTGCCTATTTAATGATTGGCTTATAAGCATATAAAAAAATCTAAATATTAGTCTAATAATTGAAGTTTTACCTCGTACACTCAATGCTTAATCCGTATCCCAACTATTTCTATTAATTATTTATT
Source organism: Parascotia fuliginaria (assembly GCA_963082885.1). NCBI lineage: Eukaryota > Metazoa > Arthropoda > Insecta > Lepidoptera > Erebidae > Parascotia > Parascotia fuliginaria. The sequence continues at coordinate 17,591,679 of OY720177.1, forward strand.
TATTTATTCGTAACAGAGACAAATTTTTAATGTAGATATTTTGCTGTGTGAACATGGTAAAAAAAAATGCTATGTTAGTTAATAATTTAACATACAATAATCTAATGGATTCTAAGGTAACTTTACAATAATATAGCTCATACATCAAAATAACACATGCTATAATTATTTATACCTAAAATTATTGTGTATTTTTATATATTTACGCAAGCAAAGCTGCGGACGAAGGCTAGTATACGTAGCTAGCTGGTAAACATATAATAATAAACAATTAAAATGAATTAATAGATGCATAAAAAATAAAAATCTTTTTTACTTAATCTCGTTATTTATCGCGTCCTCAGTGGAAGTGTAGTTAGCACAACCTAGTGTCATTTAGCAATTTTAAAATTTGAGTTTAATAACACAGTATAGATATTTCCGAAAAGGCGTATTTTGTCTTTTGCTGTTCTACCTTATAATGAACGGAATGTCAGCAGCGCGCGTCCATAATTTATTAATTGAATTTGCACTCCTAACGGTGCAATCACAAAATATAAATCTGTTACAAAATAAACTGAGAAAGTCAAGATTGTCACATTATATCTTCGTGCAGAAGCAAGTAAAAAACCACTACACTGTACATTTATAATATGAAGTGTAAAAATATTAACAACATAAGACTAGGTAAACGACCAACATTATATATGCATAATGCTTACACTATCAGTCGAGATCCCAATTAAAAATTAAAAGAAATTTTCAAGCTCATAAAAAATATTTCAAGTTAATGAGACCGCCGGTTTCTTAACGAACGTGATGTGATACAGGAGACAATGAGGTCTAAAAAGTAGAAAATATTATAACCTTTTCTGACACAAAATGCTTTCCTCTTAGTTTTCTTTGCATTTTGGGTAAGGTAAATGAACAATTTAATGTTCTACGATATTATAAAATTTAAGTTATGAATAATCAAAACTATCGGTAAGTGAAAAGTACCGGCGGTTCGCATACTGCCTCGCATCATGCGGCGTAGTGCGGACGTAGAAATCACACGTGGTACAACACACTGAAAACGCATTCACGCGCGGTGTTGATGTTGCTTCTCCACGCACCCCGCAAGAAAACAAAAGAATGAAATCTGTGAGTAGGTAATCAATATCAGTAAACCATGAATAATTAGCTGCCACCTTTGTGAATGACTATGTTTATCGAATAAATGCGCCGACGATCTCTGAAGTTAGTTTGAACCCAAACACACACCAACCTCCCTTCATCACTCAGCCCCAAAAAAAATTGACTACGGCGCTTGCTAACTTCAATGCGGCCAAGTAGGTGATCTGTACGCTACCCAACATACATATATCCTTAGCCTGAAGATTTATCCTGAAAAACATAAGTCTTTTACAAAGGAAGAAGTCTATCACGATCATCATGCTTTGCAGGCCTGTTGGTGACCACAGTAACGGGATATTTAAAACTGGTAATGCTGCTACTCTCTTATGTTGGCTATATACAAATTTCAATCCAAGATTATTAACAAATCCAATTTTTCGTTCTGCGCTAAAGCGCTGCCAATAATAGACATAGGTATGGTCATATTGTAAAGCGATTCAGCGCTGAACAATCCATTGCAGAAATCGAATTTACAAAATAAAATTGTTTGAAGAAAGCCACTGTTAGTCGCCAAGAAAAGAAATGGTTTCAAATTTTAGATCACAGGGTGCATATACATTTGATTTAATATTTGAAAATGTGTAAGTAAACTTTAAAGCGACAACAGTGACAATGAAATAAAAACAATGGATTTAAGATGATAAGATGTCCCGAGAAACAATAATTCTTTAAACAATATGGTAGCCTTGTTCCGGCGGTGAACAACTCTTTGAATATCAATTACAAAGTAATTTTATTTTTATTTTAGTCTTCCAAAATGGCCACTCCGGCCTGTAAGGTAAGTGAGGAGTCAGTATGAATCGCGAAGGAAAAAATATATGACGAAAATTCGGCTTTCTGATATGCTTTTTTAAAGACCCTGAATCAAAATTGGAAGGGAACACATACGCGGCTAAAGAATTAACGGTTAGTTAGCATTTTGTCTGAAAACTGCTAGAATATTTAATGACAAAAATAATATTTCACCATTAATAAAATAAATCGTAAAACTAGATACATCGCGTGATAAATTGCGTCTTATGCCAATTAGAAGAAAGTTAAAAATAAATAAGTATTTTATAGATTCACATACAGTCTTTTACCGTTTTTATGTAACAGTTACAGTTATGACTGCTGAGTTGACTGCCCTGTCGATTCGTCTCAAAATATGTTAGATAATTTTAATAAAATTTAATGAAAATATAAAGAGTTTTATTGAATCTTGAAGAAAAGTGCGATAACGAAACTTGAGGGGAGGCTTTTCTGCTGATATGATAATGATGAAGGCAAATCTGAAGGTAAAATTTCCTATTTAGATTTAGATAATTTTCTTGGTATTTTATTATTCAATGAAGAGCAAAGCACATGTTAGAAGCCGTTAGTCCTCTCTCTAAGAGACTTCAAGCACGTGCCCAATGAGTCCCATACCAACAGATGTGATGTTGAAGAGCCTAGAAGATGAAGGGTAAAATATCACAAAAGGTCAATGCTCTGACCCGTTAGGGACAGCCCCAGCCTTAAAAGTAGATAAGATTAGATTAGCACAAGCCGAAAACATAAAACTAAAACGTTTATATTAATCAAGGTGTTTATTACTATCAAGAATGACGTTTCGTATCAAAAGGTGATTAATTATAACAAATCATGAGATAGATGATGTTTCTATCTCTGTCTAAGATACGCCCCCTTGAAATGTAATGATAAAATTGTGCGTCATTTTTGTAGTTTATTTCAAGGCGTAGTTAGGCAGCTAATGGTTATAGCAAATTTTGTTTATGTTTCTCTATTTGTATATATCCAGCATTTAAGTGGTAGTAGATAGGATAAAATTACTTGATGAATTGAGTTGAAAAGTTCTCGAATAACCCCACGGGTCGAAAACGTAAGTTTAAAGTGCGTAGCAGAGAGTCCATCAACAAGATGGACGGAGGATTTGATAAAGACGGATTTCGTCACTGGATCTATGATGCTGCCGGCGCTTAGCAAGAAAAATATACATAGAAAAGATTACGATTTTTATTAACCCTTTTATGGACACTACTGTAGACAACATAGATGTTTTATTGTCATCACGGCCATATCCGTTTATTTTCCCGGCAAGCGTTAAGTTAATCATTAAGTTTAAGCGTCTATGGGCTGCTGATCAATTTGGTGTTCAACATTGTCAATAAATTTATTGTCCTCTTAAATATATTTTTTCTGAGCGCTGAGTTTCCGCAGTTTGCCTAATGAAATTCAGTTGCACCCCCCTGGAAGTCAGATGCACGCCTCTGAAAGTAATCCAGGTTGCGTTCATGCTTTTCGGTCTCTTTGAATATCACTGGAGATGCCTTATGTTCAGTTTTCCTGCTATTGAGATAATGATATTTTTTAGAGAGTAAGCTTCTCCGTAAGTTTGATGTTTTTGTTAAGAGCCCTATCTCCTGCTTGATATTTTTAACTAGGTACTTTAAAGAATTGTATTGTTAGATAAATTGATGAGATGAGATCTTTAGTAACGTCAAAATGTAGTCTTTCTTTAAAAAGCTAACGCATTCAGTTACCATACTCATATATGTATTATTAATTTGTTTATTTTTAAATGAAAATTGTAAAAAAATTCTGAAAAGGAACGTAGTTAAATTAACAAAGAGACTCATGTCGCTCTTGTCCTCGAGACAAGACAACAAATGCAAGAAAAACTACGAGGTACACTAGGTGTGAACCTTTTATTTGCCTGACTGCAAAAAGGTTTTTATGTCTATGGTATCAGAGGCGCCATGGCCTTGGTAAGTAAGTGGTAGCCAGTCCAAGATTGGGGAACCGATGTTGCCAATTAAAAAAAATAAAACAAAAACTGTACTATCTTTTTTTTTTTTTTTTTTTTTTTTTTTTTTTTTTTATATTGTAGCCTACCAAAGTGACTCCACCCCGCCTGATGGTAAGCAGTCAGTGGAATCCAGAAGTGGTGGCCACTATACCAATAGCCATCCTCTTAAACTGCTGGTATGGTGGCCTCCACTATGGCGGCTGGGAATGGGGTTAGAGGAAGGGAATGAGGGAGGTGAGGAAAGAGGAAAGGGGGGAAATTGGGCCTCCGGCGCTCTCACTCACCGAGCGAAACGCAGTAGTACGGATACTACTACTCTTAAGTCGATCTTCTATGAGAGGGTAGTACTTCCCCGGACGATCCGGCCCATTCATGCTGAAATCAGTGTGGTATAATATAATAATATAAATAACTCTAATTAATATCTATGTATGGGTGGCTAAGTAGCTCTATATAGAAACAAACAATGCTACAATCTATAACTAATGTACACTAATCAGTTATTTTAAACTGGTCAAATAACTAAAACAAGTTTTCCTTAAGAGTTCATAGTCATTGTATTTGAAAAAATAAAATGTCTTTTTGTGTTGTCTGTGATTATATAGACACAATATAAAATTATTAACGCGTAACAAAAAAAAAAGGTTGAACAAAGAATTGATTTGTTTTTCTTTCAAGACCCAGTTGGCTACTGGACACTGGCGTCTAAATATCCGTTAAAATAAATTACTGGGTGACATTTACTTTACAAGTACAATAAATGGGACGATTATTGCAACATGTTATAATAAAGTGACGCTCACATTGGGAATGCAAGGTTAGGTTAATATCTACAAAGTTTTAGTGAAGCTTTTGCGAGATAAGTATGCTACTTAACGTACTAAACACTAAACATTCTACTAAACAATCCTCTTTGCCTGAAGAGGTAAACAAAATCTACGGTTTAATTCATAAACGTATAATTTCAAATAATTCCCGATTGATCCCTTTTATTATTCTTCTTCTTTAGCCGGTAAATACTAACTGTTATTCGTATATTTAATGAATTTTAAAAGTTATTTAGATTATAATAATGGGTGAAATTAAATGACAACCATCTCCCTCACTTAGGGCATTTATTTACATCTATCATCTTTAGTTTAAAATTGCAATGAAAAATAAGAAAGGTACAAATAATTATACAAATTAGGGCACTTAATTATAAGTGTTTTTGTCTGGATATAATTAGTACCTACCTATTATTAGTAAGGTCCTTACATAAATATCTTTTTTATCTAAGTACATTTACGTGGGCGCCGAAGCTTTTAAATCGCTCGACGGACAACAGACGTGTAGTAAGAACTCACAATTTGATTTAATATTTTATTTTTAGTCGAATAATAAGTACGTATTCAAAAACTACGAATTTTGTGAGTTTGTACTTATGTACGTAGAGAGAAACATTCGGCACCACTGCACCACCTATTTTAAAGGTATATAATATATATTACCTATATATTATTGCGAGATATAGGTACGCTAAGTATAATATGTTTTAATCCAGACGACATCGAGGCGAACCGCGTATGTTACATCAAATTTGGCATTATTATGGTAAAACTTTACTATTTATGAAGATTTCTTAAAAATACTTAATTTCATAAATTACTTTATAATTTATAAAAATTAATTAATCACTACGACATTTTCAATTAGGTACTTCCTTTATTGAACCATAGGTAATTAAGGTAAATCAGAACTTCAAAGATAATAAGCAAAATTTATTATGAAACCAATTAGGTGGCAACACTGTGCATAAAAAGTCATAATTAATTAACACCGACAAATATTTAATTATTATTAAGAGGGTGTTGAAAGTTTACAAGTCTTTCTGAGTGCTCTAATTACTTATGTTATTAATTTATAGATTCCTTTTTTTTGTGTAATATCTACAAATTGTGAAGGGTATTTAGAACTTAAATAAGCATAATCATTTGCTAATTTAATAGCTGTTTCTAGGACTGATTCATTATTAGGGTCTATAGTCTATGAAAGTTCAATTCGCAAGTGCTTTAAGAGCACTCGCGAACTAAACTTTTCACTTTATGTATAAGATCCGTAGGGTCTTCAGCATACCGGATCGACTAAGAATGTTCCTTACGAAGACTTCATATACATGTTGTCATAAAGAACCGAGAAGTGTAATAAAATTAGACCGCTGAACGTAAAACAAAAACGCAAAACAAGAATTATAACTACTAGGTACAATGCGCATTTTTGTTTTACGTTTAGAGGTCCAATTTTATTACTTTTTTTTGTTCTTCAAGACAATTTGTCTACGGTATGCTGAAAACCCTACGGATCTGATATAGTGAAAAGTTTAGTTCTAGCCTTGTTAAGTAAGTGATAGCCGGTCATAGATGGCCATACCGATGGTGCCTATAAAAAAAAATCTTTTCGTTTTTCTTTATGGCTGGCGGCACCTAAGTTGTGTTAAGCATTGTTTCTCCTATGTTTAGTGAATACAGCCATGTGCCTACCTTAGGAAACCTAAACTCAGGTGGGTAGTGCGCTTCAATAAATTAAGACCTTGTAAGGCTTGCCTTTGTTAGACAAGTTCCAACGTTTAAATATACTGACCACAACTCTAACAAGACTAAGAACTATTACTTTTTCCGTAAACCAACCTGATACAGTCGTACATGACCAAAGGAGACCGAATTATAAAAAAAAATATTTTTAAAATAGGTATGTATCTTCTGTTTTTTTTAATCAGTCATCAAAATAAAAAGCACGTATGCAAAAAAACTATTAAGTACATAATCATCTACTTATTTAAATAATGATACAGTACGAGTAGGTACCTACAAACCAAAATGGCGGATCAAAAATGTTTACTACAAGGTTTTTAGTCGAGGTCAGAGTATTTTTTAAGAATTTTTCTATTTGTTAATTAATTTCGACAGACTGCCTAGGTGGTTCAGTTCAGTAATACTCCATATTGACTGTCACGTAGTTTTCGAGTTCTGTCCTCGGATTGGGCTTAGTGAAAAAAATCTTCGAATTGTGCCCGGAAAACGGCAACAGACTTGCCCCTTGTTACATGGGACTGTGCATAGCTATAAACTTCATTCATATCCAGAAAGAGCCATTTGCGACTATTGAGATGTGATGATGTGAAAGGGCAACTACTTTCGTTGCTGTACCACACTAAGTCTTGGAGTGTTCGGCTCTATTTTTACAGTTTACATTTCCTCATGATTCTTTCACGGTATTTCATACTGCAAATGTATTAAATAATTATACTCAACAAGTCACTGTAATATACTTAAAGCAAATGATCTAATGACTCATTATAATTTCGTAAAACTCGCTCTGTGGTTTACTATTCTGGGAGAATTAATCGGCAATGCGAAAATAGTGAACAGTCTGCGGTTTTAGTTTGCAATATACCCACAGGCTGTGTATGTTTAGAATATAAGGAGACGAAATAAGGAAAATATAGTTTGTAATAGCAGTCCAACTAACTCAATCAGTCTGATCTGATACAGAACTATCGCAATCATGAACGCTTTGAAATAAAAAATAGATTTGACATCCCAAAAGATAATTTTATTATATGAATACAGAGGGATAGAAAAGGAACCAAACTAAAGATGGGTGAATTGCGTGAAGAATGGTTTTAACTAAAAGAGGGTGTGGCGAGATGATGGCTGAAAGTAGAAAATAGATGAGAAAACCTTTTGCGCTGACCCCAAATAATGCGAGACCATGACAAAAGAATTTTTTTTGAAATAACTACCTGCTGCTACAATTTGATCATGAAATTTAGACGTTATTTGTGAGAACAACCTACATATGTATCTATTTTAAGCTTTAGCTTCAAAATGATTAGCAATGGCATGCATACCTACATATGCTTATTATCCTATTTTATTTAGTTTAATTTTTATATTGAGAGTAACAAAAATAACCGTAGTTAATATTTTAATAATGCTAACTATTGCTTTGTAACTATTGTTTGGTTAGTTAATTTTTAAACAAAATAATATAAATATTAAAGTAACGTCTTCTTTAATTGTCTTCTTCTTAGTGAAAAGATCTCGTTTAGCAAAGTTCAAAGAAGAACCAAACAACTGCAGCTCATTATATTACTACTGCAGGGAAGGTATCTTCTTATACAAGGAGGGCGTAGACATTATTCACCTCGTTCAAGTCGGATTATTGTGAGTAACCCGCGTTTAAAACAGTAATATAAGTACTTACTTTACTCTAAAATTGCCAATGTATCTTGAGCAAGAAAAGAATATTATGTCAGTAAATTTACAATGACCTAGAATGCCAATGTGAGGAAAACACAGTAGTTAAATAATGTGTAGAAAATAGAGTAAGTAGAGTAAAGTAAAGATGGACACATGAACACACAAAGACACAACCAGTTAGAATGGGAGTTGATTCCAATAAAGAACGACTATGCTGATTGTCAGTTATTATTCTAATAATATTTGACGAATAGAACACACTGACAGATACTTGTAAAAAGGAAAGAGTGCGAATAGGAACGCTAAACTATAATATTATCTATATATTAGTCTATCAATATAACTACGCTGTAGTATTCATGGTAGAGTGCAGTGGTGGCGGTAGATTCCAGGAGCCCTACCACCTCATGCAATACCTTACTTTGTCTCTATCCTTGTTTTTAATGGTACAAAAGAAAAAGACAAAACGCAAAGTAAAAAAATAATACTGCTTTATGAGGTGGTAGTACACAGGTATAGGTATTAGTGGACACCATTTTAATTTGAATTTAGCCAAATTAAAATTATTAAATGTGAGACTTAGCTGGTAACATCATTCGTATGCCAGACGGTCTTTTTGCCAAACTGACTACGAATTGGTTCAACACGAAAGACGATATTGTGGTAGATTCAAACGAAGATAGAAAGAAAATAAAGTAAGAAAAATCATTTATTTGTTCTCAACAAGTTAGTTTAAACTATGAACATTGCATAGTAATAAGAAAAAGTAACAAAAATATTGAGATACAAAATGGCCCTAACCCAGCTTTGTGCCACTTTGCGAACACAAAGCAGCGCTGATATTCTTATAGAGCCAGGATGGATGGCATTCTATACAGATAGATAGATGGCGGGATGAGTTGGATTCAGAGAGATTGGCCGCTTAAGACTGTAAATAAGGATAAGTGGAGAAAGAAAAAATAGGGAGATCTTTGTCCAGCATTGAAATAATGTAGGCTAATAATAGTATTAATAAAAAGAGTAGGTATCTAAAATAATCAAAATAACGGCTTTCAGATTTGTGCAGTCGCATAAAATTGTATATTTTCATGTAGTCTTAGTACTTTAGCTTGCTTTATTTACTAATTTATTGAAATAAGCAAATTAATTAGGTAGGTATTAATGTTGTTTACCTTGTATTATTTGTTTTTTGAAGCTTTGTTTCTATTTACTCGCTACAATGACAACAAAATTGCTGAACCCATAAAAATAATAGGTACTCTACCTAATATTAATATTCGCCGTGTGGTCACCCGTCGAAAATGTGGAGTAACTTCATCTATTCTCGTGGGTATTGGTCTTACTACATCCAAGACATTTCTTTAGTCACTCCTTAGCAACTAGTGAAATACCAGGTAATACTTTACAGCGGTTAGGTACTAATCCGCATGCAAAACGTGATGATTATAGCTCCTTCGAATTGAGAGAGCCTGACGTCCAGCTGCGGCCGTCTTCAAGCTGATTCACAGTACAGAGGGCCTATACAAGTGGCATAAATGCTAGAATAAAATAGATTAAAAAACGTATGCAATTGACATAAGCTAAAGATAATTTTGGCGTTAGCGTATGTCAATCCTATACATTGATACTAAGAATAATTTAAAATTAAATCACATTGTTTTAAAGTTCATAATAACAATTATTCATTTAAAAGTAGAAATTATAATGACGCCAAAGACGCGACGCGACTCATTATTATAATACATTCAGCCATTATTTTTTTCTGGTAGACAAATGGCGGATTTTTTAATTAGGTATAACCTCAAACTTAAGTTGCATAAATAAAACTGATTCAATTTCAAACCTAAAGAAAATTCATAAATTATTACAAACGCAGAATTTCAGTCATTTATTTGAAAATTAACAAATTTCTGGAAAATTTTAGTATTCCAGACAATGTGTTTGAATGACACAGACAATTCTTATAAAAGTTTAAACGATCGAATTGACCTCTATAAAATTTCATAAGACAACACGCCCGACCTCTAAGATTCTTATAAGTCACAACATACATAAATAACATTTTATATAACATCTGAAATACAGGATTACAAGCTTTTAAAGATATGAACGAAAGCATAAAAGTAAACTATCTTAAAATTATCAGTAACTCGTCGTTTTAGGCCAACAGTTAAGTCATGAGAATGATTGGACTTCAAATAGCTTGTCCTTCTAATCGATTTTCGAACAGAGGGTCTTATCTAAGCGAAGGTTAGACAACTGTAGAACCAAGGTGACTTCATCCCTTCACTTCTATATTCCATTATGATAACAATATTATTAGATCGCAGAAAAAAAGCATAAGACAAAATCAAGCTATGGTACGTATGAGGTACGGAAATGTACACATCACCGGGTCGAAAAATTTCTAAGTATTTTTTGTATTTTTGAACCTCGAAACCTGATAATCACGCGTTTTATTATAGGGACGACTTAAATAAAATATTTTCTATTCTAAAAGTTCAACAAGAAGTTCTATAATCTAAATTTTAGCTGAGATCTCACCGATAGAAATTTAAACTTTAAGACCAATTTAAGATCTTTAAGGATTCAGCCTCCTTAATTTATTACTTGCGAATAAAACTTAAAACTTCGTGACAAGTTTTGTTACGAAGTATAAATTATGGAAGACATTAAACAGTTTCTAGAAATGTTTCGTGTGTGGATCGCGTAGATATTGTAATAAGCAAATTATTAACAAGCAGCAATACCAAAGCACCTCGATTGCGTTTCACTTTAATTTGAAATCTAACACGATAAATTCTTTGTGTTCACTTCAACAATTAGACGCATTCCTGTGAGTCATCCACCCGAGACTCGTATTTTTATTGGCTGTTTGCATTATTATATCTCGGCAAAGATATATTTACTTGAATTTGCACGCAACCGTATCTCTATTAGGGGCTACATACAGTTGTAATTTGCACCGACGCGAATTTTGCGAGGCTATCGCATCAAAGCCGCCTCGCACTCGAAAGTAAAGCATTAAACGTTTCGAAATCACCTTGGTAAAGACGCCGGTAGAAAATATCAACGCGTCAGTCTGACGTCACGCAAAATTCGTCTAGCAAACATAAAGTGTAATTATTGTAACGCGAAACAAGTGAGGCCGCTCATCACAGACAACAACGCTTTGTCCACACCCGTCACCAAGATCTCCTCCGACATAGCGATTAGAGTGCTATTATACGTTTTTTGCGATAAATCTCCTCATTTTGTCGCGACCACACTTTTTACGGCCGTTTCTCTGAAAATACTCGTCATAACACAACGTCACACGGGGTGGCCGGAGCCGGACAGCAAAACGGCGTCGATGGACGGCTGTCGAAAAACATGTGAAAACCAGTTTGAGCTGCTTTTGTTCATATCTTTAGGGAGTTCGATGACCAATGCAAATGTACGTGTGCGATTTTAGGTGCGAGGGTGGTGCGGATTGGCGGAGCGTGCGGGGGCGGCGGGGCGAGGGTGGCCGGGCGGGGCGGTGCAGCCTGCAGCGGTCGACAACCGGCGCTGTGATTAACGCGTGACTCACCGCCACTCTCCACTCTTTGTCTCCGGCTACTCACCTGCACCACGTGCTGGCACACCTCCCACGTGTCGTCGTGCACAGTCGGCTTCCAGCGCGATGACGACCGCCGACACGGTAAGTGTACTCCAACAAGCGCCTGGAACCATCATCACCAGAGCACCTGATGAAGTACAATGGGCGTGCGGCGGTGAGTGCGATCGCTGCGGCGGGCGGCAGTGCGGCTGGTGACGAGGCGACGCGCGCTACTTCAGGTACCTGACTTGAGAGCACAGCCCCGGCGCCGGAGTAGCGCGCGCCGCCGTCGCCTGCTCCTATTTATAGCGCGAGTGTCGGAGGCGAGCGCGGAGAGCGTGCGGCTCGGAGGCCGGTCGGGAGTAGACTGCAGCTCCGAGCCGGTGGCGCGTCCCCCGCGCGTCCCCAGACGTCAGCTGACCGCGGCTGCACCGGCCCTGACATTGGCGGGCGCGCCGGCGCGCGGGAGGCGAGGTCGCTGACCCCGCCCACGGAAGCCTCCTCGCGAATCTGACGCGTCGCTCTCCCTCCGCCCCGCGCCACGCGCGCCGCCGACACAGCTCTCACATTCACCAAGTTTGGCTGTTGAATGATTTTCGACTTACTGGGAAGCTGTGGTACGCTCGCCCCTTTTTGCAGGAGCCATTATTACAGGAGACTCAAAAAAAATGGGAGACTTATGTACCTAGTACAAACATCTAAAATGAATGTCAACCTTTCTGTAGAGCACAGCTGACGCATAGTCACAATTAGCCGTGCTGATGACAGATAGTACCGTATCAGATTACCAACTCGCTAGAATCACGTAGTTCTAAATATTCATAGTTGACGTCAGATATTTTGCTAAAAGGCTTTTAGTCATCGTGGCCTATCGTATTTAGGTATTATGGTATTCGGTAGTTTCAATTGTAATAGTCATTAAAAACTTGTGATCATGATACAATTACGTAGTACCTACAGAGTGAGGGACGCCCAAGTAACGACTTCGGATACTATCAAAACGGAAGAATATATGACTAGAAGGTGCTTATCAACCCGCGCAGTCGTAAATGTCTTGTAGAGAAGTTAATGCAGAGGCCTGATACACATAGTTAGTGGAAACTTGACGCAATCAGTTGCAACAATGTCAACTGTAAACTCGACTTGTTTATATAAAAGGTCACCGACAGATGCTTGACGGGCTCCTTAACAATGTTTGTTGGAGAGAGAAACTTTGTAGGTATAATAAAATAAGAGGATTATTGTTAAAACAACCTTAAAATCTGATATAATGCTAGCGAAGTAAAACGCACACGTAATTTTTTTCAAATAAGTATGATTGAGTAGGTAAGGCAAACAAACAGATAGTTAATTAAATATTGTTATCTCGATCACGATTCAGGCGACAGAAAAACTTAAGTGTAACTTAAAGTTAACAGTCATTTGAGTTTTTCAGCATTAGTCTTTCGTCGACGAAAGTTATACTATCTGCCGTTCGTTCGACTTTTATTTATTGTGAAATATCTGAAAATTTATAATTATTTTTATTTTCAGAGTAAAACGAATCAGTATAGTGAATTTACCCAATTAATTAAACAAAAGATGACTACAGTGTTAAACACCAACTCTTTACAATGTTGATGGTGATGTCACGAAAGTCATTGACATTATTTAATTTTATCTGTTGTGCCTACAATCATAACACTTGCATACTATAAAAGTCTTAAACCAATAAAGTAATGAGTCAGTATTGTATGATCTAGTTCTGGTAGATAATTATCTATACTGAAAGATATTAAACCTGATCAAAATATATAAGTCTTAACAAATCACATACATATAGACTTTTACTTCAAAAATTATTGATTGATTCAAAAATTTTTAAGAATTTAAAATTTGGTTTCAGCACATCTAATTTTGTAGATGTCTTAACAGGATAACAACGTAACAACGTTGGGCTGCGCCTTATATTATCCAATCCAGGCAGAGCCTTATATTACCCATTGTGCCCTTTGTTAACTGCTGTGCCTTTTATTACGGGTGCTTCTAATTACAAGCACCCGTAACCGACGTGTGTGTATGAAAAGATTAAGGAATGTTTATTTATTTATTTATATTAAAGGATCTCCAACAAGGATGTACACAATTGTAACTTAGAGTAAATAGGACACAAACATATTTAAACCTACTCCTTCAATTAGAGGAGACTACGTCATGCAAATATTGGTAACAATTATTAATTAATTAAACCTATGTATTACATAAAATATTACTAACAGAAATTGAACATACTTGAATAAATAAAAATTATAAAAAAAAACATATAATTGGATAACTAAATACTAAAGGAAACTATATAAGTAATTAAATTAAATTGAATTATGTTGAAGAGGCAAATGAGGTATGTGTGGATCGTAGCAAATAGTCTCTGCTTACCCCTTCAATGGGAGACAGGTGGAAAGTTATGTATGTATGTATGTTTGTATGTATGTATGCCTTCAGGCTGTTATAGATAATTGAATTCACTCTTACTCATATTAGTTGCTTGTCCAAGTGAAGTGGGTTAGCTTAGTACAGTTATTTAGCTATTGTCGACGTTTTTCTGATGACGTAATGGTTTTTTGAAATGGGTTCATCTGATAAAAGAACATTGTTCTTTAACCTCGCGTGTCAGGTGATAATTTATTGCTTTTTTTGTACATATATTATGATAAAAATTGTAACTCAATTTCACTATTGAATATTTGGCAATGTCAAAATAATAGCAAATTATATCTATTTTTCGTTTACTATTGTTTTCTGCAAGTTTTGTGTTTCTTCAATATTTACAAAGTTGATGATTGTTGGTCACCCTAGTAATAGCTATGTTACAATGTAATTTAAATATCCCTTGTTTTCCCTATCAGCTAAGGTAACTACTGTCAAGAAACAAGTTACTATAATTTGCTATTTTGCTATGGATGTCAGACCTAACTGTAACTAGTGTCATTGTTAGTTCGTTGATTGGCCGTTATGTCGCTATTTGCTACATGAAAATTGAATAAAATGACTTGACTTGATTTAATTTTGACGCTCATTATCATTTGTACCATATTTTGTTAGTCTAGATTTCTTCACAATTTCTTAAATTAAAAAAATCTGCTATTTTTCGTTTCTACTTTTATACTTAACTATAGAAAATTTAAATTTCGTAGGCGGACATGTAAAATTTAACCAGCCTGGAAAGAAATTTAAACTTTTCGGTGATCGTTAAAGAAGGACTTAGTAAACAGTTTCTCGGTTTAATTCTCTTTGTTCCTGGAGCTAGACTGGTGCCGCCATTTTCTCTACGTGTGTCAATCTCTATAGTGATGTGTTTGCAAGTATGGCTGATCTAGCGATGTCCCGTCGTACCGTAAGCATCATGTCGATGTTTAACGAGGACTACTGTCGTTGTCTCCCTCATATAATAGAAATATCTCATGTAATAAAATATGATAATTTAAGATGATTCACTCATTACTTATCTAATTAGTTTAAGTATAATTTTGCACGCCAGTTTAATGGCAGAATAATAGTACACTGTTATAAATTGTGAACATTTTACACCTTGTTCTTGCAAATAAACGAATTTGTATTTAATTTATTTTTAAGCGAAGTACGGTAGTACATTTACCTTAACTTTCAACCTAGCCTGACTCGGGAGTGAAAGGAGGGGGTCTCACCCAACCAGCCATTCTCGGGTAGCCGGTCCCAAGCCCGGATAAATAGGGAGGGTCTATCTATATAATAGAATGTAAGTCTATTCAAACATATTGAAATATTACCACTACCTTCTGTACTATCATATATATTCCCACCCAGCCATAACCAGTAGGTGGGCTATGGCATCATACATATATATCATATCTATATATATATACCACTATTGCTATCCCCTCTGTGCTTGGGCATGCACCAACTATAGTATAGCCCACATACTTAATTACGTATATATAATTATATTTATGTCTCCAAGCACCTACCTGCGCTAGGACCTGCGCAGTCGAACGCCGTACGCGGGGATGATGGGATCCTGGAGGGTTGAGCCAAACGACGCTGGCGGTAATGTGTTCGGGCGGCAACACGCCCTCTTTGGCCCGGATTTCAAGTCAAACGGTAGCTCCGGCCTCTAGCCAAGGTTGGGGAAACGGTCATAGTGTCCCGTCAGAGGGCCACTGGCGAGGTGTGGGGAGTCCGAAAGGTAGGTGAAGGTCATGCTGACGGTGCAAGTGACGGTTGATCAGTCGTCTGAAGAGGCCTGCTACTTCAGATGCCAACCCGATCGAGTGCCCGATGTCGCACTGTAAGCCAGCTCCACACACCTATATCCCTCTGGTAATCCTAACGTTGTACTCTTTTTGTAGTACACGTTCCCAGGTGCGGGCTCCGAGGAGGGTGGGAAGCCAGAGGGATGAAACAAAACTCTTAAAACAAATGGATCACGAAAGGCCAAATATTACCCCGAAAGGGACGGAGTCGGGTAAAACCGACGAAGTCTCACACACGGCCCGAACCGGTAGCTCAGCCACCTCGGCTGCGGGCACCGGCAAGGCCAACACAAAACAGCGCCCCCTAGGCGCTAACACTACCCGACCTGGTAGCTCAGACATCTCGTCTGCGGGCACCAGCAAGGGACACAAACAACACCATAACACACACGCACGCGACACCTCCCACTCCCACCACACCCAAGCGGCATGCTCAGCGACCTCGGTTGCTGCGGGCGCCAGCAAGGGTAAAAACTACCCCAAAACCCAGTCCTCTCGAACTGGTAGCTCAGCCACCTCGGCTGCGGGCACTAGAGCGGGACCCCACCCCTCCCAAACTGGTAGCTCAGCCACCTCGGCTGCGGGCACCAGAGAAGACTCCCATCCCACCCGCACTGGTAGCTCAGTCACTCTGGCTGCGGGCACCAGGACGGGTTCCTACCACACCCAAACCGGTAGCTCAGCCACCTCGGCTGCGGGCACTGGCTCCCACCACACCAACAACCCACGCGCTCCTAAGCCCAAACCCATCCTACCACAGGAGGCTGTCATGGATACTGACATGACAGAGACGGCCTGCGTCGTGGACGACGTGTTTTCGGACGCGTGGACCATACACCACAGAAAGAAGAAGGCTCCGCGGGTAACCAGCGAGCCCGACTCTTCCTGCCCCAAACCATCTAGGGCCCCTGAACCCACACGTAGACGTGTAAGCTTCAGGAGAACTAAACGAGAGAGAAGACTGGCGCGTAGGCAGGCGATACAGTCGCAACCCAAAGCCGCATCCTCTCGTCCAAACCAGCCAAACTTTAGCGCCGCCCGGCGGCAGCAGGCACAGGCCGGCGACAGCCGCCCTGTGGAAGATGCACCGCCACCAGGGAGTAGTGGACAAACATCCAGGCGCCCACACCATCACCCGCAACACCAGCCCACACAGCGACCCACTGAGGATGGCTCGAGCTCGGCTAAACGTGCCCTCAACGAGACGATCTCGCCTCGGGGAGAGCACAAAAAGCCACGGCTGGAGAATCCCAGAAGGGCCACGCGAACATACGCCCAAGCGGCTACCTCACCCCTGTGCGTCGCAATAACTTGCGAGCGCACGGGACACCTGGGGAAAAACGTAGCCGAGCAAGTGATGGCGGCTATCCAGAAGAGGATAGTTCTTGATGCCCGCAAACAAACCACCGACACCAAAGCACCCGCCTTCCACGCGAAGCCACACTATGCGGAAGGAGCACTAAAGCTGTGGTGTGCAGACAACCACACACGGGAGTGGCTAAACAAGCTGATACCCGAGCTGGCCATGCCCTCCAGTATCTCACTGGTGGTCAAGAACCAGTCGGACATCCCTCAGCGTGCAAGATGCGGCATCATCATTCCAGACCCGCAAGACGTCCTGGAGAACCCGCAGGATGTCGGCCGCACGCTTGCATACCAGAACGGCTGGGTGAACATCAAGAAATGGGCACTCCTCAAAGCCGTAAAACAACGCTCGACTTGGTATGTAGTGGTAGCAATCCCTGAGGACCAAATCCCCACAATAATGGGAGCGGAACGCCGCCTGTCCATAGGCATAGGGGCGGTGTACGTAAGGTTCCAGGATGGGCTTGGCAACTACGTCAACGTTCCTCAGGGTTGGGACCCTACAACCAACACCATACGCGATGAGCTAAAGACCCGGCCATCGCCAACACCACAAATAACAGGCGCGACAAACCAAGGCACACCAGACCCGGCAAACAGCGAGGGCACGACGACTGCAATAGCAGTCGACGAAGCCCCCATCGCCGCCGACTCGATAAGCCTCGCCTCGGACGACGAAGGGCCAGAAGAAACTCTGACCCTGGTGTCGGACCCCGACGGCGAGGACTTCGGGACAGGCGATCTTTTCGCCGGGCTACAGCTGGGAGCTGACGAGGAGGGATCGACCGACTATGGCGTCCCCTTCGCAGACTCTTAGCCTTATACAGGCAAACCTCCACCACAGCCAAACTGCGACGGTTCAACTACGCAAGTGGTTGGAGGTTCAACACACAGCCGTTGCCCTGATCCAAGAGCCGTGGATAAGGGCGGGCCATATACAAGGATTGAACAATTTAGACGGTAAGCTTTCAGTAAATAACAATAACGACAACCCAAGATCGTGTATTTATACTACAAAAAACATTAGTGCACACCTACTAACAGATTTCTGTTGTAGAGACGTCTCTGCTATTAAAGTAGATCTGCATGGCAGAGACGCCAACATGGCGTTGGTCCTTGCTTCGGTCTACATGCCGGAGGGCGAGGACCCACCACCGCACAACCTGACCAAACTCACACAACACTGCGAGAGAACCGGGATGGAAATCATCATCGGGGCAGACTCGAACGCACACCACCCCCTATGGGGCATGAACACACACAACAATCGAGGTAAGGTCCTAGTTGACTTTCTTTTCACTACAAACCTATCCATACTAAACACAGGTTCGGAACCTACTTTTGTCACACGACGAAGTCGCACAATTATCGATCTGACAATAGCCTCGGAGGGTGCAGCGAAAATCACAACCGGATGGCACGTATCAAACGAAGCCTCCTGTTCTGATCACAGATGGCTTCGCTGCGACCTCCTAGCCATTATACCACCTGTCCCACCAAGGCGCAACCCGCGCAACACAGACAGGACAAAGTATAGACAAACAATCGAAGCGAAACTTAAACAAACAGGGGCACCACATACACCATCGGACCCCGCAGATATAGACAAACAAGTCAATGGATTCACCAAATCCGTAATTGACAGTTACCACACAGCCTGTAAAGAGACTACACCACTCCGCACACCTGGCAAACAACCATGGTGGGGGGCGGAACTGGAGCGTAAGCGCAAACAGGTAAGGAAATGTCTCAACAGAGCCATGAACACAAGCAAAGACGAAGACTGGGATGAATACTACTCAGCCAAATCAAAATACAAGAAATGTATTAGATTCAGACGAACCATGGGATGGAGAAACTTCTGTGGAAACGTCGAATCTTGTCAACAAGCAAACAGGGTACGTAAAATCTTGTGCCACCAAAACTCATCAAATGATACAAGCATTCGTCGGCCCGATGGCAGCCTAACGACCTCCCCCGAAGAGGCCAAACGCATCCTAACAGAAACTCACTTCCCGGATTGCGTCTTTACTAGGTCTCCAAGTTGGGCGGACGATACCATCATACCATCCGAGGACGATTGGAATTACGCAAACAAGGTAGTAACCATGGAGAAACTGCGATGGGCCATACAATGTTTCCACCCATTCAAAGCGGCTGGCCCGGACGGGATTTTCCCCGCACTACTTCAGTGGGGTGAGAGATCCGTCATTCCCAGACTGACTCCGCTAATGAGAGAGTGCCTCGCCTTCAGATACATACCGAAAGGATGGAGGGAAGTGAAAGTAATATACATACCAAAACCAGGTAAGGGAGACTACACAAACCCTAAATCACATCGACCAATCAGCCTAACCTCCTTCCTGCTAAAGTCATTGGAAAGGCTATGCGAGAGGGAGCTGAGAGATGGAGCACTAAAAAGCATACCACTACATACGAATCAACATGCCTACAGTTCAGGTAAGTCAACAGACTCGGCTCTTCATCTGGTAGTCAGCAGAATCGAGGAGGCACTAGAACAAAAAGGCAGTTGTCTCGGCACCTTCATAGACATTGAAGGAGCTTTCGACAAAACACACTTTGCAAGTATACAAGCTGCGCTCCACCGACACGGAGTAAAGGCGGTACTTTTTTTTTTTTTTTTTTTTTTTTTATATATTAGCCTACCAAAGTGACTCCACTTTGCCTGATGGTAAGCAGTAAGTGGAATCCAGAAGTGGCGGACACCATTCCAAAAGCCAAACTACTGGTATGGTGGCCTCCACTATGGCGGCTTAGTGAGATGCTTTTTCACGCCCCGCTTAAAAGACCCAGGATCAAAATTAGATGGGAACACATGCGCTGGCAAAGAGTTCCAGGCTTTAATTGAGCGACAAAAGTATGAAGTGCTGAACCGTTTGGTTCGAGACCCTTTAGATTCCACTGTGAAAGGGTGGCACTTTAGTCCCGCACGTGTCGTTCTGGATAAAAAGGGAGAGGGTGGGATTAATTCAAAGAGCTCTTCAGAACACTCTCCATGGTAAAGGCGATAGAAGACGGCCATTGAGGCGATGTCTCTTCGCAGCTGTAAAGGCTCAAGGGTCTTAGTAGCCTCCGGGCTTCCGATGATACGGACTGCTCGCCGCTGCAACCTATCGAGTGCATCCAGTAAGTACTGTGCGGAGCCATCCCAAAGATGAGAGCAGTACTCCACGCAGGAACGAACCTGTGTCTTATAAAGAAGACAGAGCTGCTCGGGCGTGAAGTACCGCCTCACCCTGTTCAGGACACCGAGTTTACAGGAGGCGGTTTTAATGACGCACTCGATGTAGTTCTTGGGGTTGAGATCTCGGCTGATGTCCATACCCAGGATACTTAGGCTATCCTGTAGTGGTAACACTGTGTTCTGAAGAGAGGGAAGGGGAAGGAACGGAGATTTTTTTGCAGAGAACGCGCACACCTGTGTTTTCTTGGCATTGAACTCGACCAAATTCTCACAACCCCATTTAGAAATGCGGTATAATACTTGGTCGAGCTCAGCGACAAGTTCTAGGCGTTTTGCCTCGATGTCAGTCTGTTTAGCCGCAGGATGTCCAAGATATCGCCCATGCACTGTACTATCATCTGCATAGCAATGAATGTTGCCAAGGGACAACATGTCATTGACATGCAGAAGATACAGGGTGGGCGACAGGACGGACCCCTGAGGCACCCCAGCGTTGACCTGCAAATAATCGGAGGCCGATCCGTCACAAAGGACTCTAATGCGGCGCTCACGCAGGAATGCGGCAATCCAGTTGCACAGCTGGGGTGGCAGACCATATGCTGGAAGCTTGGACAGAAGCGAACGGTGCCAGACTCTATCGAAGGCTTTGGTTATGTCAAGGCTGATGGCCAAGGACTCTCCATGCCTGTCCATAGCTTCACCCCATTGGTGCGTGATATATGCTAGAAGGTCACCCGTAGACCGTTTTGACCTGAAGCCATATTGTCGGTCACTAATTAACGAGTGACCCTCTAGGTAGCGGACTAGTTGGGCGTTTATTATCCGCTCAAGCACCTTGCAGAGAACTGAGGTGACAGCTATGGGTCGATAGTTGCCTGGCTCGGACCTATCCCCTTTTTTGGGAATCGGTTGAACATTCGCCTCTCTCCAAGCCTCCGGCACAATTCCCGAGGAATAAGATAGGCGGTATAGGCGCGTCAATGCAGGAGACAACTCCGCTGCGCATTTCTTGAGAACCACCGCTGGAATACCATCCGGTCCGCTGGCTTTCCGAACATCGAGCGACCTTAGTTCCGCACGGACATCACGATGCCTAATACGGATATTAGGCATAACGGAGTCGCAGCCAGATATAGTCGGCGGGTGCAAGTCACGGTCGTCGATTCGGGAGTTAGCCGCAAAGAGTTCTACAAGCAAGTTTGCTTTCTCTTGCGGCTCGTGGGCCAGCGATCCATCAGGACATTTCAAGGGGGGCAGCGAAGGCTTGCAGAAGTTGGATTGCACGGCCTTGGCTAGTCGCCAGTAGCTACGGCTACCCGTAGGATGCGAAATCAGTTCTTGCCCAATCCGTGCAATGCGCTGGGCATCCGCTCTGATGTAAGCCCTCTTGCATTCCCTAGTGGCTTTATTGTACGCTGCTTTTAGGCGATCCAAGCTAGGGTCGCGCCGTGCTCGGGCCCTGATCCAAGCGCGGTACGCCGATTCCTTTTGTTTAACAGTATCGGCGCACTTACGGTTGAACCAGGGACGCGTTTTGCCGGCACTGGTGACATCTGAGGATGGAATGTAATATTCCATACCTAACAAGATTTCACCAGCGACAGCAGTAGCACTTTGCGACGGATCCCTGTTTTTAAAGCAGCGTAATGCCCATGGGACGGAAGCAAAGTACTCCCGCATACCATCCCAGTCTGCTGACGAGTAGTGCCATAGTCGTCGCTTTACCTCCGCACGTCGTGGGGGAGCAACAAGAGGCACTGAGGCGCAGACCAAACAGTGGTCGGAATTACCCAGTGGGGCGTGGACCGAAACACTGTATTGGTCTGGGTGACTCGTCAGCAGTAGGTCTAGCAAAGAGGGCGCTTGACCTGGAATATCTGGTATCCTGGTGGGATGGATTACCAGTTGCGTCAGGTCATGCGTGAGAGCGAATGCATGGGCGGCTCGTCCCGCATGGTCTGTTCTGAGAGAAACCAACCAGGTCTCGTGGTGGGCGTTAAAGTCTCCCAGAAACACCAGTTCCGCGTTCGGAAACCGCTCCTGCGCTAAGTCTGCCGCCTGACTCAGATGGTCAAAGAGTCGAGTTGTCTCCAAATCTCCGGAGTGGGAACGGTAACTTGTGGAGTGGATCACAAACTCACTGAGCAAACGGATAGTACGACTTGGAGATGATGAGAACTCAGCAATGCTAGCTAGAGGCTGCCCTCAGGGAGGTGTCCTGTCCCCCCTTTTGTGGAATCTGGTAATAAATGACCTCATCACCAAACTAAACAACCACCATGACTACACAATAGGTTACGCCGATGACCTTGCCATTCTCACACCAGGTAAGGTAACAGGAACCATTTGCAACCTCACGCAACAAGCGCTATATATAGTTGAAAAATGGTGCAAGGAGTATGACCTCTCGGTAAACCCCAACAAGACGCAGCTTGTTTTGTTCACCAAGAAGCGCAGCCTGGGTCACTTTACTTTACCCAGGATTTTCAACACCGAACTAAAACTGTCAAACGATGTCAAGTACCTTGGCGTCACCCTTGACAGTAAACTAACATGGAGCAACCATGTAGACAACACAATAAACAAGGCAACGATTATATTCTACCAATGCAAGAAGATGATTGGTAAGACGTGGGGACTACAACCCAAAATAATACTATGGCTCTACAACACCGTCATCAAACCCATACTCTCTTATGGGGCAGTAGTCTGGTGGCCGAGAACTAAACTGGACACTATGGCAAACAAACTTCAACGGATACAAAGGTTAGCATGCATGGCTATTACAGGCTGCTTCAGGACCACACCGACGGCGGCTTTAGAGGCTATGTTGGGCCTCCCACCACTCCCCCTCTACATCCAACAGGAGGCAGCAATGACGGCCCTACGCCTCAAAACACTAAACTTGTGGTACAAAGGTAAAACAAAACATATGTCTCTACTTGAGGGACTGACAAATAAATTTCCTATAATCAATGCGGTAAACGACCGCATACCGAAACAATTTGTCTTTGACAAGAAATACAAAATACAACTGCATGAGGACCAGAGTTGCGAGGGATTGCGACTAGGGGAACTCAGGATATTTACAGACGGATCAAAAACAGGCACAGGGACCGGAACCGGGATCTTCTCCGAGGATTTAAACATGCACATATCAGCACCGTTGGGGGCCGAAAACACTGTCTTCCAAGCTGAGTGTATGGGTATCTCCCTGGCAGCCTCGGCTATCCTAGCAAGAGAGGTCAGGGATCATTCCATCCGCATACTCTCGGACAGCATGTCTGTTCTTCAAGCGCTAGGAAGCCATACAATAAATTCCAAACTAATATATGACTGCCACCAAAAACTATGTAAGGTAGGTAACAATAACAACATCACTATACAATGGATCAAAGGGCATAGCGGCTCCCGAGGTAACGACGCAGCCGACGTGCTTGCAAGGGAAGGCTCAGCTATGAATGCCGTGGGACCAGAACCCACGGTTGCCATCCCCTTTGGTCACCTACGCACCCTGGTAAGAAATCACACCATAGATCAACACAAAAACACATGGAAGAACCATACCGAGTGCAGGCAGGCTAAGCAAGCACTGCCAGAGCTGAATGCTCGCATCACAAAACAGGTGCTCCGACTGTCAAAACAACAACTTCGCACAGTCACAGCCGCCATCACCGGTCATGGCTCTTTCAATAAACACCTATTTGTCATGAGAATTACAGACAGCCCGCTTTGCAGAGCCTGCATGCGGGCAGACGAAACAACAGCACACATACTGCTACACTGCCCTGAGGTCGCCACATACAGGGCAAAATACTTTGGCGACCCGAATTCACTCCAAGAGATTGTCGGGGACATCAAAAGTCTGCTGGCCTTCCTCGAGGAGCTGGGATGGATCGAGTGATCGCCCCCCACCCACACGCAAAATACGCGCACAGTCGTGGAGTTGCGGAAAACAGCCCGTTAATACCAATACCAATACCAATACCTTAACTTTCGTCAGCCAGTCACATCTGCTTTATATTCTTATCATCATGTCCATATGCCATAGACTTCATAGTTAGCCTTGATAGGAGGGTGACTTCAGTGAGATACATGAGTACCTGCTGCAGTAAGTTACTTATGTATATCTTTCCTTCTATGGTGTGTTTCTATGCAGCGTGGACAACGGCAGCCGACAACGGTGTAGGGCAACCGATTGATGAGGGCGTCTTATCGGAAGGCGGTGGCGAAATCGGCGAAAAGTGGCCAAGGTGGCGAAAATTTGGGGAGCCCTATGTCCAGCAGTGAGCGTCTTTCGACTGATAAGTTGATGGTGATAATGACCTGGTTTGAATCTTGTAATTACTGCGAGTCAAACTAAAAGTCAACTTTAATATTTAACAACGTTGAAAGATACTCGTCATGACAACGTAATTTTCTCCTCATGTGCGATTTAATTTAGCATTTAAATGGCTTCAAGGTTATTTTAACACCAATTTGTTACGTAGTTGGTTATATTAAGCTTAATTTGTGTTATTATATTATGACTAATTTTCACGTAGCAGAGTAAGGTGTGGTTCTAAAATTAATGTGCAAATACTATGCTTTAAGTAGGTATTTTTTCGAAAAAATTATGTTGAAGTGCAGACACAGCATGGCGGGCAAACGATGGATGAGGGCGCCTCGTACCTTGCCAAGGTCGTGAAAATTGGGGAAAGCCTTTGTCCATGTTTCGATTGAGCATGACACTTAAAGCTACTTAATGTAGGACAAAAAATGTTCTTTAGTACAATTTATGGGAGAAATCTCTTCGATAGGTACCTACGTGACGTAGAAGATTCACTAACCCTCTACTACCTACTTCCCAATACATGAATACTAATAATAGCCAATATTATGTAAAACTAAGAAGTATGTATGTTATGGAAAGTATAGTGCTTGATACCTTTACACGAGATTGTAGGGTTGACAAGCAATGTGATCCTTTCAAATTGTTATGTGCTTTGTAAGTTGACCTTTACAGAGACGGTGATAACATCGTTTCATAATGTGAAGTTTAAAAAAAAAAATTTAGAACTATCAATTCGACATCAGCAAGAGTGAACATGCTGTCTTCTTTTTGTGCCTTTACCCTGCACTAGAATAATAATATTAGTATTAATTAAGTGGGGTACGTATAAAATGGGATAACAATACGTACACACCTAAAGTATTTAGTCAATAGTCTACTAAAATTTAAGAAAACTCGTACTTATTCCTTTATACTTAGACCTAGCAACAAAGATGTACGTAGCATGTCACCTTCTAAGGTCGCGGGGGTGAACAGTAAGGTTCACATTGACGAGACAGCAAGGGCACGGCCGCTCCAATGACCTCCGTGTGTTTTTTCAACCCTTAGTCGAGTACGCAGACCTTTGGGAATAGGGCTTTCAACGCACGCGGATACTTTTGTAAAAACTAATTTCGTATTAAAATAAAAAATCATCTCTTAAGTACTAAAGCAAAGTCGCTGTTTTCTTATTCTGTCTGTTTCATTTTTAGTCCGACTGCCGAAATCAAGGCGACTAATGTTTTTCGAGCGTATGTATGTATGGACATATCTTTCGCACGCTTTACAGCCTAAATGTCCAAATAGATTTCAACTTAAAAAGTGTCATTACATTCGTATTAATTTTGGGAGCGACAACGAGTATATAATTATAATATTGCAATGTAGCGTCAGCACGAAAATAAATTTTAATTATATATTTTGCTGAAATATTTTAAACTCACACGATTTGTACACACATATATTTTGCTTGTTTTTAAATATTTTTTTACACATTTTCTACTTCTAAACTACACACTGGATTTTGATACTTGTGGATTTTGGTATTTGTGCTTATGGCTAACATAAGCACAAATAAAAATTAAGAAATCTAAGAAATTTGTGTGTCTGTTTGTCTGTGTCAAATAAATGTATTTTATTTCTTTCTTCATATTTTTACTAAAAGTTTTTAGCTAGTATTTGCCACAGAGAATTGGCTGTATGCAAATTGACAAAGTATTGAATTCAAATTGTATACCTACTTACACTATAAACCATGTTGGAAACAACCCTAGCTTTATTTGATAATTTTATTGTAGTTGAATAATAAACGACTCTATTGTCTTCGTGAATTATCTGTGTTTATTTGGCAGGTGTACAATTTTGTTAAAAGGGTGTCATACGCCCTCTAAATCCCTACAAGGTGCGTGACTAGCATAGTGTTTCTAAATTGTACAATTATACAGAAAGACCTGAGTCTCCTATTTGTTACTATGGTGAATGTTTTAAAAAACTCTTTGAATTTATCTCCTCTACCGTCCCATATCATGTACCTACCTTACATCATTGGGACGGAACCGAAGCATCTGTCACCGTTCAGAACGACACGTTCATGACTAAAATGCTTGTACACTTTTCACAGTGAAATCTAATGGATCTCAAACTAAGCAGTTTAATACTTCATATACCACTCACTTTTCTAAGAGTCTACCAGTGGATGTGGTTCAATTTTGATCCTTGGTCTTATAAGCCGAGCGTAAACAAGCAATATATACTATTAAAAACGAAAAGCCCGCCTGCCTAAAACAAAGCGAAAAGAAAGAAACTTTTCCTCATGCTGACGTTACATTGAAATTGTATATACCCTATGCCACTCCCACAATCATTACGAATCTAATGTCACCTCATACGTTTAAATCCATCAAGCCATTTAAGTTGTAGAGCGTGCCAAAGAAATAGACATAAATACCCACATACATAATTATATACATACGTAAGCTCGAAAAATATTACTACATTACCCTCCTTGACTTCGGCAGTCGGGCAAAAAGCATTTTATAAAGCCGCCACCGTTTCGGTAATTTGAAAAGATGGTATCTGCCAATGACTGCCTACTACCAGGCAAAGTGCAATCTTTTCGGTACGCTAACAAAAATAGACTGCTATTGACGCGACGGTGACGCCTCTACGCAATAGTAAAGGCACAAGGATCTTAGTGGCCTCTAGACTTCCGTTAATACGGACTGTCGGATTCCACCGATCAAGTGCGTCAATTAATTGAAATATAGATATACAAGATTTGGAAATCTTATTATTTAATTAGGAAATAAAACGCAAGTGTGGGTGTAACATTAAATGTTGCTTGATAAAAATCGTTGTTAGCGATAAGGTCGGCCATTGTACCTACATTCTAATATTTATATGTACCTACTTATTAAGTTTTGTTTAGTGACCAGTAAATAGTGAACGTACTACTACAGTGTGGTATAGTTCAAAATATGAAATAACCGCTGCCGTGTGGAACGGATGGCTAAGCTAGCCTTGTGTGGTTCCTATGGCAAACTCTTTCCATTTGGCTTTTGTCCGATACGCCATAACAGGTAAATAATTATTACCCGTTCTATATTTTCATCTACTAATGCTGGAAAACCCATTTGTAATTTTATTAACCCCCAGTTTCTGAAAGGTAATCACCCTTCAAATAAATTAATCGGAAACCACAAGTAAATTATTACTTTAAGAACAACACAGACGCCAGTAAAGGCTAGATCACGGATTTCGATTGGATATCTATGGGCTAGATAAATAGGCTTAGGCTTATGAACTTTTATCAAAAAATTTTGGCCATCATCTTAACCACAATACTACTCGTGCAATCAACAAATAAAAACACTAATTGGTCATTAAATAATAACTAGATAGATATACAGGGACATTAGCATATTATTTTTCATTCAAAAGATTCTTACCTGACATCAAATGTTCTCATTCAAAAAACATTCACACCTTTGTTTGAAGAGTAAGCAGAGGTATACAACAACCACGTTGCGATAGCTACGTTGGATCCCATAGTATCATGCAATAGACATATCTCTGATAGCTGTAAAACTCATCCTTGAAGAATTTATGCGTCGCCGGTCGTTGCGAAAGAAATACCACTCGCCTTTAGGAGGGCTTCATTTTCGTCTGTCACTGTAGCAAATAACCGACAGAGAAAGTATCAAATTAGGTTTCTTATTAAGTTCACCCTTTCAATACTAATATAGATATTTAACATGTATTTTTATGACGCTAGCAAAGAGTTATAAATTATTAATAAACTGCATGTTAAAACTAGCAGAGACTATAAATTTTAAACGCTAGAAAGTAAGTAGGTTCATAGCCGCCGACTTTCCAAGTCTTTTTAAATCAATCAACACCTTTATTGTTAATTGTATATGTGGAAATTACGAACCGTATAATAAAGTTTATAAGTGAAGATATAATCTCTTACGCTGCATTCGATAACAGTTGCACGATAAGACATTTTTAGCGAGACAAACATTTGAAATTCGGCAATAAACTTTACTGTTGTACGTACTGATAAAAATACGAATACTACGGCACTCTTATCAATATTCGCGGGCGGTTAGACCTTGTAATACACGTCAAATGTTAACCATTTTTCTTTTCACTTACAC
The DNA here is from genome assembly GCA_963082885.1 of Parascotia fuliginaria. Taxonomy (NCBI): domain Eukaryota; kingdom Metazoa; phylum Arthropoda; class Insecta; order Lepidoptera; family Erebidae; genus Parascotia; species Parascotia fuliginaria. The sequence continues at coordinate 17,620,750 of OY720177.1, forward strand.
ACTCTTTTTGGATTATGTGGTAGGATAACGGGTACTAATTTATCACTTATTCTGTGCATATAGTGAATATAGACAGCTATCAGTAAAATTACCGAAATACGAAGTGTCACTGATATTTCTTAGAAAATTCGACAAAAAATGATAAATCATGTTATTGTCCTTTAAGCTACACGTGTCGAGTAATATTAGGTACCTATCATTATTCTGGTTTTTTGAGTTTGTAGAAAACTTTAAGATTGTGGAATGAGCTCGCCGTCGAGGTTTTCCCGAGAGACTAACAACATGGAGTTCTTCAAGAGTGGGTCGGCAACACGCTAGAAATACTCCTGGTGTTGCAAGCGTCTATAGGCTACGGCTTACCATCGAGCGGGCCGTGTGCTTGTTTTTCACTTTATTAGTTGTATATAAAAAAGACTAAGTACTAACGTGACTAAAACGCAAACTACCGAGCTGTTTGAGCGTAATACGACATGGCTGGAAGTTGGTTTTAGGTTTAGCAGACCTAACAGACAGCTTTACTGACGAAATAACCGCTAATTGTGGACTTCAGCAGCATCAAGAGTAACTCCGACTGACACAGAAATTTCTCGTGTGCAGTGTCAAGTCAGTGCAAGTACCTATAATTACGAAATTTATAGCAGAAACAACACAGATTTAGTCACTAAAGAAAGTGTGAATAATGAGTTTATTTTAAACTATACAAGGTCGGTATAACTACGTATTATATAAATTTAGGCGTATGTAAATAAAGAGTGGTACACAAGCGAAGACCTTGAGGCGGGCAGGTCGTTGCCATTCGTATAGGCAATTAAAGAGATAATATGAAGTACATTCATAGTTAATGAGCATTGCTATAGTGTAGGTATACCTATGACACGAGCGAACGCCACACATATTTTGATAATGTTTTATTACGATATTAGTATGGGTATCGCAGTAGTTTATTTATATACAGCTTGGGTAGCAAATAGCATTTTATCTCAAATGATCACCGTAACCTATGGAGTTATTATCGTCTAAAACCAATAGTTATCATGCCTATTGGGTTTTTTGTCTAGAAATTCTTAGTATTAGCCTAAGTCCGGATTCATGCATAGTCCGGATTCGTAGGTAAGTAGGCAGATGACAATAGACTCACCTCATGCTACATACGACCTAACGTATCTAGCGAGAGATGGGTGAGTGGTAGGTACAACATTAATATGATTACCTCTTCAGAAAAAAAGAAGAAAGGTGTGACATTATATGTCATGCTTATGAAGTAAAGTTCAATATAACAATACAAATTTAAATTCCAAAATATAAAAATAAGGAAACAGCACGCGTATCTACTATGTACCTACTTATAATTATTGTCATTTTTAGATACTTACGGGCCACGGTCCGTTGCGCTTAGACGACCGGTGTGACGTATGCAGACCTACCACAGCGCGTGGTGGCATTACGTCACTTTACTTAGATAATATTTAGTTCATTTTCTTTTTATTACTAATTAATTATTATATAAAAATATTTATTATTATTTATAGGTGTCACTAGTATTAAATACAAAACTAATGTAGTATGGTAAGAAAGGAAAATAAAAAAAGTTAGTACAGACAAAAGACACACATACGATAAACAACAACACAACGGATAAACAGACTGTCATCAAAGCAAACGCCTAGAACTTGTCGCTGAGTTCGACCAGGTCATAAATCACGTTTATAAATGGGGTTGTGAGAACTTGGTCGAGGTCAATGCCAAACCCCCCCAACGGAGTTCTCGCCTTGTCGCGGCGGGGGGGCTTAGTAGCCGTGGTTACCAAGGACCACGGTGAACCAAGAGGAACCCCAAAGAGGCGCCGCTCCTCTGGGCTTTGCCAGTAAGCCCACGATGGAGCGGCTCTGGTGGGTTGCGGTGCTGTTTGGGCGGCACCGCAACTGGGTCGGGCTGCAGTGTTGCTTCGGCGACACTGCGGCTGAGGAGTGGCGGGGCCGCGGCGGGAGAGGAGTGCCGGTATAACGGTGCGCCGCTCTCCCTACCTTCCGCGGCCTCGGCGGGTCCGTAACCGCCAGATTGCGGACGCAGTGGGGCCGCAGGGGAAGAGGAGTGTCGGTATTGCGATGTGCCGTTCTCCCTATCCTCTGCGGCCGAGTTGGCCTGCGGGCGGCGATCGGGCAGTCGCCGTCCGAACAGCACGAGCCCGAGACGGCAGTGCGCGTGTTCCGCACGCGCCTCTCGAAGGAGGGGGGGCTAGGCCCCTAAATCGGACGGGGCCCGCTCGCGGTGAGCGGGCCATGGCCCGTCGGGGTCGCGGATGAATGCGCAAGCGACTCCCGTGACCCCGACACTCTGGCCGTCTGGAGGAACACCGTGGGAAAAAAAAAAGGTCAATGCCAAAACAACACAGGTGTGCGCGTTTTCTTTCAAACAATCTCCGTTACTTCCTCCTTCCTCTCTTCAGAACAAAGCATTACCACTACAGAATAGCCCTTAGTATCCTGGGTATGCCGAGATCTTAAGCCCAAGAATTACATCGAGTGCGTCAATAAACCGCCTCCTACAAACTTGGTATCATGAACAGGGTGAGGCGATACTTAACGCCCGAGCAACTCTGTCTTCTTTATACGACACAGATTCGTTCCTGCGCTGAGTACTGCTTTCATCTTTGGGATGGTTCCGCACAGTACCTACTTACAGGATGCACTCGATAGGTTGCAGCGCCGAGCAGTCCGTATCATCGGAAGCCCAGAGGCCACTAAGACCCTTGAGCCTTTACAGCTGCGTGCTTTAATGGCTGACTTCTATCGCCTTTACCACGGCGCGTGTTCTGAAGAGCTCTTTAAATTAATCTCACCCTCTTTATTTTTATCCAGAACGACACGTGCTGGACTGAAGTGCCACCCTTTCACATTAGAATCTAAAGGGACCAAACGGTTCAGCACTCCATACTTTTGCCGCTCAATTAAAGCCTGGAACTCTTTACCAGCGTATGTGTCCCGATCTAATTATGACCTTTGAGTCTTTTAAGTGGAGCGTAAAAAAGCATCTTACTAAGCCGCCATAGTGGCGGTCCCATTTCAGTAGCTTGGCTTTCGGAATGGTGTCCACTACTTCTGGATTCCACTGACTGCCTACAATCAGGCAGAATGGAGTCACTTTTAAAAGGAGGACTTTTGCCTTCTGCGGGAATCAATTCATGACACCCTGCGTCGCTGTCTTACTTACTTTAATTTTAAAAGCAAAACTGTGTGCATAAAGTGCCGCGTCAAAAACGGCACAACCGAATGGATGCTCAAGTTTTATACTTTATATTGTAATCTACCTATAGTTCGCAAACTCCATTAAGATTAGGTTGGTTCTCATTAGTTCGACCGTTGAACTACCGATATTGAGAACAAACGTATAGGTACTTACACTTATACAATCATAGAAATCCAGACCTTTAAGGCTGTAACTATAAGGGTACCTACCTTTTTCCTTTATTGATCAGTTTACCTAGCTCACTCTCCACATTTCTTCTCATAGGTACCGTAAAAAGCCCCTTTGTGTCAGTAGTACCATTGATCAGTACCATTATGATACTACTGACACACTTTTTACTTCACTAGTACCATCAATGGTACTGACCAATGGTACTACTGGCACAAAGGATAAAAAACGACTAAGAGAAAACTAGGTATTAAGTCAGCAGAGTTACCGACCTGCGTACTACATTTAGTGTGCAGGTTAGTAACGCTATATTATGACATGTATACTTTATTAGGACGCAGGTACACACACACATACATAACTTCACGCTTGTTTTCCATTAATGGGGTAAGTAGAGACTATAGAACGCCATTTGCTGCGATATAAACATACCTCCTATACGCAGATACTTTATTTATTACCTTACGGTCACCAACTCGACTGCCAAGCGGTGACTTAAAACACCATACGTTGTAAGGGTTTTCAATTTGTTTACCACCATTATTTAAACTGCCGCTTTATTTGTGAACTAGCTGCCCGCGATGCGATTGCATCCGCGTATTTGCTTACTACTCTGCACCCGTCGCCAGTAGCGTGATGTTACATAGCCTATAACCTTCCTCAAGAACTGGGCTGTCATGCGCAGAAATAATCATTCAAATCCGACTGGTAGTTTCAAAGATGAGCGCAATCAAACAAACAAAAAAACCCTTCCACTTTATATAAATATACATTATATTATGGTTAAAGAAAACAACTCTAATACATAAACATTCATTATTTTATTCTATTCCATTCCATTTGTTATTATTTAATAAATACAATTAAAAAATTCTAATTATTTTTTTTCAACAGATTACATTCATTTATTTACATAATACAGCAATGATAAAAATAGACAGAAATTATCGATCCCATAATTCACAACTTTCTATATTTGACAACCAGGTCAATAACCTGGTCACAGATAACCAGGTCACTAGTCACTGGAGGTCAGATTCAGAAATTTATCGAAATTAATTATTATAATATAATCTAATTTTTACATAATAATTTTGATTTATTTGTCAAAATATGGTAAATATAGAACATACCTTTTTATTATATTAAATACTTATTTTTTTTTACATCTTATATTAAATTATGTGCTGACATTAAGGTTCATTTCCACAAGTAACTTGAACCTTTATACATAAAACTGCAGTGTTTTAACTACGTCAATTTGAATGCTATTTTCATTTATAACTATATGTTGTGTTAGTTAATATCACGGCTCTATAGGATTAACAAACTAGCTTTAGGTTTAACATTTTCTTTTAGTTAATGAAAATTATACACAAAATTCGAAACTGTTCTCATTTGTACAAGCAACTAAAATTCATTACTACAACAATTTTGTATGCCCAGATTTCGTTTTTTATAAGTTAAAGATGTTTTGGCATTGTATGCAGTGTTGTTTATAAATAACTTACCTGCATACGATGTCCTTGCGCATGGCTAAGTTCAATTCTACTAAGAGATAATAACTCCGTGATCTCGATACCTCTTTATACGTAATATTTTAGCCAATATTACTTTTAAAACATTAAATTTTTAAATATTATTTTCTATTTTTTCATTTGTTTCGCAATATACAATTGGCGTAAAAGATGGATGAGGGCGGCTCACGACCGTCTAAGGTGGCGACAATTTGGGAGGCCTATGTCCAGCAGTGGACGTCTTATGGCTGATATTATTATGTATGTTTGCTATTTTCATATTGTCATAAGTTTAAAATAGTCTAGCAAGTTCAAGCCTAAAACTTTGAATTAAAATTTCTTGTACTAATCTTTATATTTTACTTATCACTAATAATTTTATTCTTAAAGATTACGAATTAACATAATTATCTTCAATCGACAAGTGCCTGTCAAAAATGTACATCTTATAATCTAATTTAAAAAAGTAATTATAATATGCGAGAAATATTGCGCTACCCTTTTTTCATTTGAGTAAAAAGTAACAACGTTTGACAACCTTCGTGGTATCTTTGCTTTATAACATGGAACCATTTCATCTCTTCCCGGTTTCCTAAAATTTAACTAATAAAACGCCAGATAGCAGCATTAGCAGCGTTTTAAATATCACTTTGTTTTTATTTATTTTTTTATTGCAGACAGTCAGTGGTAGATGAGCAAACAGCCTGTGTGATAGTAAGTGGTCTGTTGCTTAAGGACGAAACAGTCTCTGACACTGCACATTACTCCTGCAATGCAAGGACTCCGCGAAGCCGCTAAGTACGCACCGTGATGTGATTGAGGGAAGTTAATAAAAAGAAAAGGGAGGAAATTAATGAGGTGGCTATGATAAACCCTTTGAGTGAGATTTACGTTAAGCACTGAACGTCATCAGGCTGATAAAATACGCCAGCATGACACTGTATGAAGCTATTAGTTTATAATACCTGAATATTGTACAAATATGTACAGTGTCGCCATCTACTGATTACTTATTGAAAACTAACAAAAACTTATTACTATTGTAAGTACGAGTACAAACAAAGTACACACGTCACGTCATATCATTGATTAAGCTTGTCATTAATAAATCTATATATTAATTAATATGTAATTATTGTATTATTATTAAATTAAAATTATTATTTGCCGACTAAATAAATTTTAGCATAATGCTTAGTTACCTTATATGACAACGGTAATATTAATCTAACTTTAAAGTATCCCAGTTTAAAAATCAAAATACATGACAAGAGATAGGTAGTTAAAAATGGATAATTTTAGTAATTAGGATTAATAAAATGAACAATAATGTTTTTATATTGTATTATGGAAAATAATAACAAATAGACAATTTAATTATATAAATCTTAATAAAATGTTGCACATAATTATTATAATATTGATTTCTAACAACATAGTACCTACTTACATAGAAGGTAGTCTTACATAGTTATAATAAAATTCAGAAATTTAAATTATAATTAATAACAGATAAATATAAAATGTCAATTATATTATAAAAATGTCAAATAAAATATACATACAATTTCAATAACTGCCTCTGTGACGCAGTGGGAGCGCAAGCGACTGCTGTTCACGAAGTTGTGGGTTTCCCACACGGGACAAAACTTAATGTAATTTATAAATATTTGTTCCGAGTCTGGGTGTACTTTGAGTCCGTTAATTATAATGTAGGTATAATTATAATAGTAGATATTATGTTTAAATATCTTCTGGGCTTCGGTTGTACGAAGATAAAGTGTATTTCTACTTATAGTTTGCTCAGGCGCATGACACTAAGCGCGTTACTGATTTTAGAACGATGTACTAAAACTTGATTATGTTTTAGATTTTTAAATCCTAATATCAAACTTTACGTTGTCTGTCATTGAATAAAATCAAATAAATATAGATTAATAAATTATCATTGTTTTATCGTAATTTAAAGCCATATTCACAACAAAGCCGACGGCTCAACCCGGCGGGCTTGTGCCAACAGTAATAATTTTTTGAGAAAAAGAGGTAGCCGGCTTTCCTCGGCAAGTTAAGCCACCGAGTCGGCGGCTTTGGTGTGTAGACATCTTATGGATTTACTAGTTTTAGAAGCGTTGTACAAATAATTCTAAGGACACAATCGAGCATTTGTCGACTGTGATGAAAAAGGAATAAGGGACGACAAAAGAACACCAGACTTAATGAGGTGACACAGAATGAGGGGGTAATTGAGTCAGCCCTTTAAAAAGTAATAGCATGGAAATAATCATTTTACATGCATATTTGGTAGACACTCTAGCCCATTTACTCTACAAACAGCAAGGATATACTATCGTAATAGTGTTGCGCATTCTACATCCAAACACTCCAAATTGTTTAAAAATATCGTCACCATACATTTCGTTATTCTAAATTACATAAATACATTTAATACAATCACTTACTTACTAAATTAATAATCAACACGGAATAAGATTTATTTTAAATAGCCAACGTCACTATATTCTTAATTTAAAAAATTCAAACTTATTTATACAAATACCGTCACTATACACATCACAGTAAAATTCAGAATTCGGAAACACGAACCTGTCAGTCGGGCACAGGCACATTTAACCCCCTAATAGATGCCGCATATAGACCACAACTTATGCTGGCATTAGCTAATATAAGAACTCACTGTAGACTCTACGATTGGTGCATTTTGTGTAGTCTAATGCTTGACCTCGAAATAGCCAATCACAGCGCAGCTTTTACGTTTGCGCGCATTTTGCTATTGCGCCTTAGTGCGTCTCGAGTGACGGCGCACCGCGTACGGCGGATCGCGGATCGTAAATATACGCCACTTGCACTTCAGACACGTTCAAACGTTTTGAAAATTAGTTTAATGCGACGCCTATTCCGCGTATGCAGTACGCCATCACACAAGATGCACACTTATCGTCGTGCGCTCGAGTCACTAATTAAATGTAAATGCGGTGCGTATTAGGGGTGCCGCGTGCGCCTACAGCAGGGCCCTGGCGGCGCTGCTGGAGGGGCGCGCGTGGCGGCGCGGCTGGTGCGGCGCGGGGGCGCGGCGTCAGCGCGCCGGCGCCCCCGCGCCCCACCAGCGCAGGCACAGCGGGTCCACGCAGCGCGCCCGCGCCGCGCGCCGAGACACTTCTTCCAACACGTCCTGTCGCCAAACAACAGGGCCGTCAAAACCTCTTACCTTTTCTATCCTTATACTCTAAGCTTGACTATTAAAACTGACTGAAATCGACTGGACTGGTTCGATAAAGTAGAAGTTTCTAAACAGCCAAAACCGTCATCTCTCAAAAACGACGAACAAAGATTATATAATTAGAGCGCCAGTTCAGCACTTCATATTTTTGTCGCTCAATCAAAGCCTGGAACTCTACCAGCGCATGTGTACCCATCGTACCCATCTAACTTTGATTCTGGGTCTTTGAAGCAGGGCGTGAAAAAAATTTCACTAAGCCGTCATAGTTGAGGCTACCATACCAGCAATTTCAGACTTCAGGCCACCACTTCTGGATTCCACTGACTGCTTACCATCAGGCAGATTGGAATCATAGTGATTCCTCTCTGATAGGCTAATATAAAAAAAATTACAGAAGCCTCCAGCAACCAAATCCATCATAAGTCGACAGACGAGACGACAAAAACTGTCTACTTTTAACGCAAATAGATGACACTAATATAAAACCTATAGATCAGAAAGTACTGGCAAAAAAAAAAATTAAATCAAATCCAAAACATACCTGTTTCTTAAGTACAATGTGCTTTCCTTTCCAATATTTCATCAGCCCTCTCTCTTGCAGCGTGGACACTATATCCGAAGATGCTATGGCCAAGTCTTTGCTTAGATCTCTAATACACAATGTAGGTCCTGGAGCTGAACATAACCTCTTAAGTAATGCTTCCTTCCAATAAGAGCGGTATGATATGAGACCAAGATCTGATAGTGGAGTTTCTGGAGAACCAACTTTGCCTTCTTCTTTGGTTAGGAGATAACCTAGGGGAAAAGTGTAAGTTAAGTTCTTTTCGAAGTATTAACACGCCTAATTTGTCTAATAGTGCTGACGTCGTTCAATCTGTCTGAATTGTAACTATCTATACTGTTATATAAAATTAAATACTTAAGAACAAGTTTGACAAAGTATATAATTTGTTATGTCACTAACGCATCTCCGTCAATCCCCCAGAAGCTAACAGTTAAATTAAAGATAATAGGTACTCTTTCCATATTTTACGCTCGCGTTTACTAATCTTACGTATACTCGTATATCCATGGAATATAATAATAATATAAACCATCGCATATATGTAACTTCAAAACACGTCTCTTCATTTACAATAGACAATATTCATTAAGGTATCATGTGAACAAAACAATAGGACTCTAAAATAGACCTTTGAGGTACACCCATCCATACTAATTTATACAAATATTATAAATGCAAAAGTAACTCTGTCTGCCTGTCTGTTACGCTTTCACGCCTAAACCACTGAATCAATTTTAATGAAATTTGGTATAGAGATAGAATAGACCTTGGGGTAGAACATAGGCTATCTTTTATCGCGAAAAATTGCTTGAAGGGTTTGAAATAGGGGATGAAAGTTTGTATCGAATATGCGATATAACCGACATTCACGCAGGAGGCGCTGCGGGCAATAGCTAGTAGTTAATAAACCTGCAATATATCCGCGGGGTTTCCTCTAGAGCCTATTGTAGCTGTACACTTAAATAAAACTATAATATTTTATGTAGAATAATATTTAATGATACGCTTAATTTGATATGAAACGTTGATTTACTATGCAATAACTGTAAAAACCTATTAGTTATTACAAAAGTTACAGCAATGTACAATGAACGACCTAAACATTAATATTCTGGTACTAATTGCTAGTTACAAAATTTAAATTGAGAAGAGCAAATTTGAAGTTGACGGTTGAATTTCATGAATAAAATATCAACAGAGTCAATTTATTCGACTTGTTTGTTTAACAATATTACACGTAAAACAATAAATAGATTATTTATCACGACCCGTGTGCGAGGGTCAAAGAGACAAGGTCGGGGAATTAATTCGCAATAAAACGCGTAATTGTTCAAACGTTTACGATCGTCAGTAATGATTTTCAGACAATTCGATTTTTGTATCGAGTTTAATCGTTTAATAAGATTCGATGTTATATCAAAATTTTATAAAGTAGTCGATGTCTTTTTATGTTTGTTTTGCTTTCTTATTTCTTCTTCATTCTATATCGGTTTTCACTATAGTTTAAAACATTTCTTTCGGAAGATTTATGAGTATAATATATGCATATGAATAGCCGCGGACTTTAATGTTTTGTAATCATACTAATCATGTAAAAACATATTAGTGCCCACTTGCAAAGCAGCGGGTCGATAGTGTAATATTTCCAGTAGATAAATATGCCTCATACTTTGTACTTTGACGTCTGGACGATGCGGCTGTAGTACTCATTTCGACACAACAACAATTTGTAGGCAGTACAAATAGACAAGAACACATAAAAACAATTATTTCATTTATTAATGACAGGTGTGAAATAGCATACGGAAATACAATATGCATAGAAAAAAATTATACAAAAAATAAAACAATGGAAACAATTGAAGTCTAACTGAACTTCATACCACGCAATTCTCATAACTGATTTAAAGGCATTAAAATATTTAGAAGTGATTGTGAATCTCTTTGGCTTTAACTCAGCTACGTCATGATTGACTGTCCTCCTGTCCCGTCTTTAAAGGTTTATGGTCCATAAAATGCAATGATAAATATGCCAGCCATACTTAAAATACCTTCGAAGTTTATTAGTCAGCGAATGGGTCCTCATCTCAAGTCTGTTTCATAACAATTGTTCATATCATCTAATTTAATGAGTTTTATAGTGCATCTCTATTAAATAAATTCTTATTTCGACAATAAAATAAGAGGATCAATTCAAACAATAGCAAAACTTAAGCGACAATGTGTTCAATTACGAAAATCCATTTACTGCCCACCGATGATTCCCATTCCATTGGCGAACCCCACAAAACAAATTGCACACACACGCACTGACTTATCCTAGGTTAGTTATATCGCAGCAGCCCTATTTACGTCTCACGGCGCGTCCGCCAACCCCCCACAACTGAGGGGGGAGTCTAGACGGCAGACCGATCTATACTGCACTGCATCGATCGAGGTCGGGTCGTCGGCCTCAACGGCCCCGACGCGACGACCCTCGCCTCTCGGGGGGACAAAACAAACCGGCACGAGGGTTAACGCGTTGACCGTACAGGTGTTAGGGTATAATTTGTATTGAATAACAATTGACAAAGTTGTCAATAAGTTACACTACATACATGTAACTAATTTATTACTACATTTACAAATAAGACTATTCATAATCGTTACAGATTTCAACAATATTTTTGTAATATTTCAAAGAAATATCCAAAACTTTACTACCTAGCAAACGGGGCAACAGCAACATAATTACAAATAGTAACTGGCATTAATTCGTGTCTGCGATTTTGGGCACATTTCAACCGCTGCCATTGCATCTTCTAAGGTTTACTTAGAGAATTTTTTTCATATTAATTTAATATATCATTCTAAACTACCTAAAAACACACACGCATAAAAACTGTTTTCACTTTTGAAGGTTTCGCAATAGATTTTCCTCAACATTACTAGTGACTCATAGTAACATATAAAAGCTTTCTCGTATCAGTTGACATTGTGATCTTATTCGTAATCGTAAGGGCGTTGTCCGTTGTCTTATTGCGGTGACATTGGAATACGCACAACTATTTCTCAAGTTCATCGAACAAATTGCTAGAGGTTAAACTTAATAGGGGGTGCGAAATAAGATAGATATATGTATTTTTTGTTTTATGGGTATAATTATGTTGGTTTTACTGGGTAATTTGCGAACGTAATAAATTGTTATTTGTTATATTTATTTGATAAAGCGTACTTATAGGTACGGTCTAAGTACCTAGGGACAAAGAAGCCCATCAAAAAGTTAATTTTACAATCTCATTTAAATAATTATTATTCGGCACTGAAAGTTAAGCACTTAGGCCCGTTTGTGCTGAAACTAGTAATAATATACTAATATACAAAAATACTTACTGAAGTCGATGAGCAGTCTTCCATACCCTTGCCTCTGATAAGGGGGCAGCGTCAGTATACAGGACACGTTGTAATTCAGGAACGAGTTCTTTTCCTATGGACAATAAGACGAGTTGAGGAAATTGTATCAATTTTTCTATGAATTTCGTTAGTGATAAAGATATTGGTTTTTATGTCGAAATGGAAGTATGAATCTATACCATTATATAAAGCGGAAGAGTTTGTTTGTTTGTACGCGCTAATCTCTTGAACTACCAGTCGAATTTAATAATACTTTTTGCGTATGATAGCCCAGCTCTTGAGGAAGGTTTATAGGCTACTAGCTTTCCGAGGCGCGTTTTTAGTCGCGTCTTTGCTCACTGCTCTGCTCCCGTCGCCAGTAGCGTGATGTTACATAACCTTTCTCGAGAACGAGCAGTAACTAAAGACGCGGGTACTGGGTACCCGCGCTGCGGAAAGCTAGTATACTATATTCGGTTAAAAATGTAAATACTATGTTAGTTTTAAACCACTAAACTGTTTTTAATCAGGCTGAACATGTCCATGCTGAATAGAAACCTCATAGCGGGGAGTTTGATGTCTCGATGTGATATCGTATGAGAAAATCAGACTAATATTTGTCTCGTATACACGTCACTCGGCGTAACAGCGAGAACGCCACATCGCTTCAGTTACGCCCTGTCGTATACATTCAATGCTAAAACCACACGTGCAGTAGATATTAGTGCCTACATACATACATAACTTTACGCCTGTCTCCGCATTCTTGGGGTAAGCAGAGACTATGGAATACCATTTGCTGCGATCGAAACATACCTCCTTTGCCTCTTCAACATTTATTAATCTTTTTATACACACACGTCGGTTACGGGTGCATGTAATTGTTCCCTTTGTCAATTTAGTGCCTAATTTGAATAAATACGTTTTTAGATTTTGAATCTTGATTGCGTTCGGTTTGATGACGTCATGATTGACGTAAGTATAAACTTAACAAATACCATACTTGCAGTGAAAAAAAACATAAAAGCAATATCTTTATCGTGTTCATGTTAAACGAGTACTTACGTGACTTTAAATTAAAAGCTTTATGACCTTTTATTTTAAGGATTCCGATTCCAAGTAATAAATAGGAAGGTCAGGCGAGAGAGGCATTCTTTTTTTAAGGTTTTTTACAATAAACAAAAATTTTCAAAATTTACATTACTAAACTCAAATACTTAGTACCGTTGTATGGTAATCCAAAAAACAAAGTTTCACTTTTAACAACGGGCAAAGGCAACTGCGTCATTCAGCCTAAGTACACGTGCAAGTATCGGATGGCAGTTTAAAATAAATGCGTATGACGTGGATGCTGACGCACAATCAACACGCATGCCGATTTGTTTATTGTTACACGTCAATAAAGGCTCATTTACATTGATACAGCAGGCGCCATCATTTCGGTTCTGGATAATTATGTACCTACTGGATCAATGTAAATGTTTGGGTACTGGATGCTGGAATGAATTGAAAACGTTTATATTGATATGCAATGCATTTACTTTTTAAATTTTAATTAAAATACGAAGTCAAATTACCATACTAGATAAAACTAAATAATTGAAATCCTCTATTTACTTTTTTTTAAATCTTAGTTATTAAATTAATTGGTTGTTTTGTAATAATTACTTTGTATGGTTCCTTGGTTGCGTTGGTGTGTTAAAATTGTAACTCATACAAAAAACTGTAATTATTTGGCGATTGAAAAGAGTGGCGTGAGTTTCTTGCCAGTTCTTCTCACAACTCTACCTCGTCAGCGAACTGGCTGTAGGTTAATTAGCTGACTTCATGTAATTTTGACTTTTCATAAGCATCATACTTTATGATTAAAATGAAATAAATGCTTTGAGTTTGAGTTTGATACAGTGCTGATCCAGTGCCGGAATCCAGTGGTGCTGGCGTCAGCTACTGTATCAATGTAAATAAGCCTTAATGAGTGTCGGAAATGTTAGGAATGGCAAATTAATGAATGAACTAGCTGCCTCGCGCTTTATCCGCGCGTAAAATATTGTGTGTAATTAATGTAATTTGGGCCAGTCTGTTGAGTTTTTGGGATATTAAAATATTTTTTAACAAAAAGAAAACCGACTTCAATCAGGAAGGAAACTAAAAAGTAAAAAATAAATTTACATAGCAGAAAGTATTTCGTATTTTGATTTAATTAATCAGAAATAATTAAATAAGTATTTTATAATTTTGAAGTTAAAAAATACGAAATACTTTGTGCTATGTAAATTTATTTTTTACTTTTTAGTTTCCTTCCTGATTGAAGCCGGTTTTCTTTTTGTTAAAAAATATTTTATTTTAGAATTTTTAGTGATGGGTAGACCTAAATTTAACTTAGGTTTTATTTTTGTACACACTAAACATTTTACCATATTGAACCGTATGAAGTAAGCCCGACAAGACTGCTGTTGAGGAATTTCCTCGACTGTCTATGGTCACTTGTAATGGCACTTATAACCCTTAAAGGAGCAAAGTTCTCATCATTAGAAATGAATTAAGTCCAAAAACCAAGTAATTGCTGTAAATCGTTGAGAAATTCCCTCGACTGTCTTTGTGCTCCTTCATCAGATCGATTCCAAATCTTCACTAAATAGTAATGCCTTAAAGTACTTAACGAAAAACAAAACAAATGTACTAGTCGTCAGTACGATTTTCGAAAGTTCCCTTCGATTTCCCTGGGATGCCATCATCAGATCCTGGTTTCCTTATCATGGTACCACCCTTGAGATATCTCCTTTCCAACAAAAAAAGAAACATCAAAATCGGTTCATAAACGACAGAGTTATCCGCGAACACATATAAAAAAATATATATATACGGTCGAATTGAGAAACCTCCTTCTTTTTTTGAAATCGGTTAAAAAGTATCCTATGTCCTTCTCCGGCACCGAATCTATGTACATACCAATCATCGAAATCAGTGCAGCTGTTTAGGCACATAATATTAATAGGATTAGTAGGCAGTAGTATTCAATTTGTGTAGTATTTTCTATTGCCTCAATGCTGTACACGGCTAGGAGGAGATATTGGGCTATCAAAAATTCATAGTATTAGTTCGGAGTTTAAAATTGTGCAAAGTAATTGGTAATAGAGCCGACCGCTGTTAAATGGGACTCGATTAGCAGGCGAGTCTTTTTTTTAAATTTCTTAGTATTAAAAAGGTTTGATGCTAAGTTAGTATTTCTATTAGTCTGATAGTATAGAAAGTTAAAGTATATGAAGTTCAAAATACTCTTATTAAATAGCCAATAGACCACGGACAGACCAAATGCCGTAATAGGTACTCTGAGCTATTACGAACAACCTTAATCTTTCAACCAAACAAAGATTATAAGTACGTTCATCATCTAATAAATTTCAAATCAAAACCCAGTCAAAGGCACTTATAACTAATGCACATTTTAAGTAAAACTTTTAAGTTAGCAAACACCTTAAATCCAGGCGAGCCGTACTCCTGTCTACAGCATCAGGTCGACGAACCGAGAGGGGGGTGAGACGTCGCGACTGCAAGAGGGGAGGTTCACCGAAACATTAAAAATAAAGCCTGACCCTCGTGTAAAATTTTGTAAGCTTCTTAGTGTATAAGATTGCAATTTTATTAGTTAATAGCCTTCAGCGGCGCCGTTGCACTCGCGTTAATCTTTGGTTACTGCTCTGTTTCCGTCGCCAATAGCGTGATGTAAGCCTATAACCTTCCTCGAGAACTAAACTATCAAACACAAGAAGAATTATTCAAACTTGATTGTTGGTGCCGGAGATTAGCGCGTTCAAACAAACTCATCCGCTTTATAATAACAGAGGCCTTAGACAAGTGTCAAAGATTTCTATTCTATTCATAGAATAGATTAAAAAATGTATGAGATTGACATAAGCTAACGCCAACGCTTATGTCAATCTCATACATTTTTGTATCTATTCTATGAATAGAATAGAAATCTTTGACACTTGTCTAGGGCCTCTGTATAGATTGTATTTTAGTAAATAGCTTTTGCAAACAAAGAATATGTGCATTGTTCAGCATTAAACGTTTTTAATCTGATGATGATATTACTTGTGCGGTTCAATGAAACTATCTATTTGTGTTAGTTTTTCTTTATCTAAAGTAATATTATAAAGAAAAAAGGTTTGATTTTTTGAATGTTTGTTTGCAATGTTTTAACTCAAAATCTACGTTCAATTCTTTTACTAAATAATTAATAAATGAAGTGGATAACAGGCTATATTTTATTATATTTAACAAATTTGCTACTCATTTTCAGAATTTAAATATTTTAAGCGCCTTTGAAAATCTGAATGATGAAATACGATACTATTGCAATGATATTTTCTGTGGACGTTTGTGGAGAAAACGAATGAAACTTTTGATATCTTTGAGGGCGGACTCGGTTATAATTTAAACACCACAAATATTATCCTAAATTACACGTATAACTTGAAATAAATCCAATTACCCACGTACTAACTTTACATTGATATTAATTAGTTGTGCACACAGTTGGTACGGGAGATGGTGGTTAACAAAATTTGGGACTAACAAAAAGCCCCTGTTGCACGTGTCTAGAGTGGTGCGTAATGAATTCCCGCAATAATGTTAGATATAACGTCTAGACGTCTACACTCCGTCGGTGTTTACGCCGGTAAATTGTCACCCCACAGGGCTGCCAGAATATAAGTAAGATTTATTTAAGTATTACTAACATATTATGAGTCATGTTACTTGTAATAAGAATTTTTATTATTATTATTATATTACATATTTAACTACTAATTATGACCAATTATAAAAATGATTCCTAAACACTAGTCAACGAAATTCGACATTGATCCAATTTCGACAAGGTTGAACTACCTGAGAGAGAAATCATCATCAACATTGCAAGTTTAGAAAAAAATATAAATATGGCCGACGCGATGGACCACAAAAATTATTAAATAAAAAGCAATAATTTTTATCGAATATATAGTTTATTGGATAATGTAGATGGTCACTACTACCTTTACACCGAGGGTTGGATTCCCATCAAAATATAATTATGTAAGTCATCCATAAGTAAATTTTGAGAATCTGAAGACCAAATATTTAAACACCAGCACATTTAAAATCGACATCAAAGTTTACTGTCACCAAAATTCATATTAAACGACAAGATAGTGATGTAAGTGCCAGTTAAAATATAAGATTAGGAGGCATCCCTATAAACTTAACGTTGGCGGCAACATTAGAGTAAAATATCAACTCATTCGGGAATATCAAGCGGACCAAAACCTATACAATAAGTTAGAGGCATGACGCGACAATGTGATAGAACGAACCCATTGTTCGTACGGGAATCACTGAAACATAAACTTGCAACCGCTAGTAAATTCGTGGTACATCACTAAACACTCCCCTTAAACTTATTGTTCCGTAATACTTCTGAGTACATACGCTTCCGAATTTATAATTTTTTTTTGTCTCAAATATAGCAACAAAAATAAATGGCTTCGTTACAGATCACTATAATTAAAGATCACCAATGAAATAGTTTCTTGTCGAAAAAATATTAATTAAAAGTTCGTCAACAAAACATCAAAATTGGTACTTATCTTTAATTTAGGCAACATGTCATTAGTGCATCTATGTTATTGACAATAGGCAAGACAAAATAATGTAGTATAATACATTTTGTCATCGCATCTCAAGAAAGTGTAAAAAGTGTAAAAATTTCTCCGGTCATATCATACTCATAATATTCCAAATAAGCCAACCCTACTAAACAACAAGTCCTTTGTCTCAACACTAGACAAACAAACAATTAACATTCATAGTTACATTTCTCTCAAGAATTAAACCAAAACATCACAATACTAGCTGCCGCAGCACGGTTTCACCCGCGTCTTTGCTTACTGCTCTGCTCCCGTCGCCAGTAGCGTGATGTTACATAGCCTATAACCTTCCTCAAGAAATGGGCTATCATACGTAAAAAGAATTTATCAAATCCGACTGGTAGTTCCAGAGATTAGCGCGTTCAAACAAACAAACAAACACACAAACAAACAAACAAACAAACAAACTTCTGCTTTATATTATGTGTAGTATAGATATAAGTCTCACACACAAACTGCAAATTCATATCAAATTAACCCTCGAATCACAAAATTCAACCCTATAATACTCAAAAAAGTACACAAACAGTCTAGACAACAATATACAATAAATTGCGGGTACCCGGATATGTCCGGATGGGGAGGTGAACGACCTCTCCTCCGAACGTCTTATGTATATAAGATGCGAAATTTTACAGACAGGGCGGGGGTGAGGGGGGTATTGATCAGTCTATGTAACGTCTGCAGCTTTTTGTGTAAGGTATATTAATTGATGAAGTGTTTTCGTATGGGTGTGTCTGGTTGGTAATGTATTGTTTTGGATGTTTATTTAATTACGTTAAGTGAAGTAATTAGTCAAAGTAGGTAACTAAAAAGTTTAATATTTTAATATTAAACTTGAAAATGCCAATGCTAGAGGAGAGCCTTGCCGGAAGAGCGGAGTTTTCCAGGTGTTACCTTATATCATAGGTAATTCTGCTGACTGTCACATATTTGGTTTAAAACCAAGTTATGATTAAAAAAAATACATTTTTTAACCCAAAACCGACTTCAGCTAGACTTAATGCAAACTCTATGTTAATAATAAACATAACTGAGTTATGACAGAAAAATTCTCTTACTCGCAACAAAAAAGTTCCAAAACGAACCGTAAAAGCAACCTAAAACATTCATATAACTCAATAAGCACCTCTCAACTCTACTACGCCGTAGACCGTCTACGAGCTACGTCACGTAGTCTACGTCGGCGTCGGCTACGACGCTACAACTGCCGTAGACAGCTGGTAATCTAAAGCTTTGCACAATTTTATTCAAATTTCAACTCTTGTCTAAGCCAAATAAGATTGATATTAAATTGCTCTGTATATGTACACAAGTTTTTCTATACCGCGCATTCGATAATGAACCTTCATACTGTAAACACAGGGTGGATATTAATTTTGTCGGTGATAAAACACAGTGTGGTAAAGAAAATAGCTATCGTATGAAAATTAACCGTATAACTATATAAATAATGTTAGTATTAGGTTGTACGTTGTTTCGCATACATAATGAATTAATGATATACGATCTATATAACGATAACGACTGAGTTAATGAAAATATTTATACGTTGTTATCGTGTCGTGTCGTGGTCTGGTAAAATTATGAATTATTTGAGTAAATGCAGTTATGATTTATATACATATATAATATGTATACATAGGAGAGGTGGGAGGGAGGGAAAAATCAGGGATCCCACTATAAGTACCCCTATCTAGTTGGAGAGTGGCAATTTCATTGCAAAAATTTAAAATTTGAACTAAAATGTTTTACTCCTTATTCTTAGACAGTAATAAGGTAACTTGGAAAAATATAAAAAAAATATAATTTCCTATCAGCGACATGCGTTGTGACAACAAATCAGTATTTATTTACGCATTTGGAATTATTGGGCAAATACGAATGCTTTGAACACAAATTTACACAGCTTTCAAATAAAAAAAATCAAGATGAAGTAGGAGTACATTTTATCGTAAAGCGGATTAGTTTGTTTGTTTGAACGTGCTAATCTCCGGCACTAACAGTCAGTTATTTTTTTTTTGCCTATGATACCCCAGTTCATGAGGAAGGTATGTAACATCAGCCTTCCATGTGCTATGTAGCATCTTACAATCAGTGCAAATATTTGTGTGCATGAACATAAATATTTGCATTTTATGTATAAGTAGCTGACCTGGTGAACTTTGTACCGCCTAACAGTCGATGCTTAAATTAAAAAAAAAAAATTCCGTAAGAACCATCGTCGTACTTCAAGGAATAAGCGTAGGAATAAAGAATTAGCGAAATCGGTTCAGCTGTTCTCGAGATTTGCGCTTAGCAACACATTCAGCGATTCATTTTTATATTATAGAAGATATATATGTATTTATTGACAAAAAAAAGTATTTAAGTATGTATATGGCCGCATTCTAGAAATTATAACACAAGCTATTAATGTATTCTTACTTTGGATCTAGATGGCGTTGTGTGTAGTTGTTGCGTTATTATACCAAAAGCACACCTCGAAGGGTTAGAGTCGATCATCGCATGTAAGTGTAACGCAATATATCGTCTGGTGGATTGGTTCTTTAATATTCGCCCCTCCGAGCCTTCGACTATAGCTCAACATAGAGCTGTCTGTCTGAAACGTTTGTAAGGGATATTTTTGATTCCAAGTGGAATTTATTGAGTTTACGTCTGATTGGTTGATGCTATTTTTGTGTGTTATACGAGTACTTTATGATAATGATTTAGAAATTGTAGATTTAGTGCTGTTTTTTTATAAATTGCGGTTTTTTTTCTCATATATTAGCCTACCGAAGTGATTCCACCCCGCCTGATGGTAAGCAATCAGTGGAATCCAGAAGTGGTGGCCACCATACCATTGTCTTAAACTGCTGGTATGGTGGCCTCCATTATGGCGGCTGGGATGGGGTTAGGGGAAGGGAATGAGGGAGGTGAGGAAAGAGGCAAGGGAGGAAATTGGGCCTCCGACGCTCTCACTCACCGAACGAAACGCAGTAGTTCGGATACTACTACTCTTACGTCGATCTTCTATGAGAGGGTAGTACTTCCCCGTTCCTTTTATGAGAATAAAAAGCCAATAAGTTGTTAGAAGCCGTTGTTATATTGTCATAGTGTTGACAAAATTAGCAAATTTATTGCTATGGATGTTGAAAAATAGCCAAGTCTGCTAAGTTTCTGACCTACCGTCATTTAATGAGTTTATGCATTTTATTGTATCTGAACAATTGAAACGGCTGAACCGTCGTCGGGCGTGTATGTATTTAAAACGAAGGCTACAAACCACAGCGATAGCCGTTATGTCTTTTAAATTTCATTGATATGCATTGAAAAACCGTTTTAATATGTAGATATTTATATATAGTAACCGTAGAGTTACTATATTCGCAGATGTAATATCATTCTAGTTTAAGAAAAAGTTTTAATTAGATACTTAGTAACTTAGCTGAAAATTAGCTCCAACTGCATTTTCTTTATTTATTTTAAACATAAATACTTTATTTTTATTTTATTAAAATGAAGAAGAAACTACGAAACAAAATTGTGTCAAGGGATAATTTAAAACAATTAAGGAACACAAAGTACCTACATCTAGACTCGGATGAAATATTAATGTTATTCATAAATATTTCACCAGTTTAGATATTAAAAGTTTTGTTTCGTGTGGAAATCGAAGTCACATATTCTTGCACAGCAGTTGCATTATTAGCTCCCACTGCGCCGCTGTGACAGTCGAATTTTCAAAGCCATGTCTAACCGTTGACGTGTTTTTTGCTAGAAAGCTTACTATAAGAAAAATATGTCACAAAAGATCAGGTGTCAAAACATCTCGTCATAATAGAGAACAGCTAAATAAAAACAATCAACTTATATGATCAAAAACAGCAAACCTCCCGGAACATGTCTCAAATTATTAATAATCAACTCTAATTTTCATGTATCACCCATACCCGTATTAAACAGGGTGCATTTTAGGAGGGTAGTGGGCGTGTCGTACCCCATCCCCCAGGCGCCCATTTACACCCCCGGGTCATCGACCTCACAGCTGACGCGACGCGTTGAATGGCGGGATAGTACGAGCCCACTCAATACTATTATAGTACGCTCATTCTACTATAATTATGCTTAACCGACAGATGAAAAAGAGTTCTGTATGTTCATTGTAGTGAACAGGGATACGATGTCAAAGTATTGTAACTCATACTAAAAATTATTATCAATTGGAAAGAGTGGCGTAAATTTCTTGCTAGATACTTAGCTGACATTTTTTTTCGTAATTCAGGCGTTTATAAATATCATGTAATGTGATCTATATGAGTACATACATACATATGCTCGAAACATTACCCTCCTTGACTGCGGCAGTCGCGCAAAAACACAATAAGCAAGTTATTAACTGCGAGACAAAGAAGGAAGAAAAGGTACAGAACTCAGGACAGCCCTAACCTTAAGATGAACAATCGTCTATCTCCACAGGTAATAAAATCAATAACTATTTTAAGACATTAAACAAAGAGTATATAACTTAGTTGTATATAACAGACACTGCAGACGATCTATTCTTAACTGTCTGGGTAATAAATTATACATACTGTTCTAGAATATTGTATTGTCTGGCTCTTCTATGTTTGAATGTACCTCAAGAGGGTTTACGCGTCATGAGTAGCAACGTCGCAATGTAGTGTCATATTTCGTGATTTTGAATCTGTATCATTTAATCCCATATATATTTCAAAAATATGTTTTGTTAAAACATATTTTGACACTAAATTGCGACGTTGC
Source organism: Parascotia fuliginaria (assembly GCA_963082885.1). Lineage (NCBI taxonomy): Eukaryota > Metazoa > Arthropoda > Insecta > Lepidoptera > Erebidae > Parascotia > Parascotia fuliginaria. The sequence goes on from OY720177.1 coordinate 17,643,313, forward strand.
AACTTTTGATGCGTAAACACTCTTAACTGAAATGAAATGAAATATATATGTTTATTCATATAGGTTAATTAAATTAACACTTATGAACGTCAAAGTTTACAAAATGTCAGCAAATTAACCTACAGCCAGTTCGCTGACGAAGTAGAGCCGTGAGAAGAACTGGCAAGAAACTCAGGCCACTATTTTTAATCGCCAGGTTATTACAATTTTTGTAAGTTACAGTTTCAAGTAGCATGCAAAGTGACGCAGGCAATACACTTAACTGAAATTATCCCCTTTTCCCTTTCTTCCAAAAGGCTTGGTTGGGCTTGGTTTTCTAAGCATTGTTTCTGTGATGCTTTGAAGGCACAACCATGTTTATAGGTTAATAAAACCATCAGGTCGACCTAAGTTGTTTTTAAAAACAAGCAAAATATATTATAAAAAAAACCTACCTAAGACCGGTATTACATTATCATATAAATATGATTTCATATCTGTCAAATTCTATGATCATAGTTCTACGACTCTCAAACTATGATCATAGATAATCACATGTAGTTATTATACCGTCATATGTTCTTTATTTAAAAATGACTTACACATCTTTGATCATATTTCTATGATAGTCTAAATAGCGGCCTAAAACTAATTAAAAATAAAAAATACTCATTTTTTTCATGTGCTGAAACTACATTGAAATATTATATAATTATCCTATGTCACTCCTACAATCAATACGAATCTAATAACACCTCATTAAGTTAAAATCCATCAAGTCATTAAGGCTATTGAACGTGCAAAGAAATAGACGTACAATGTTTTTCGAGCGTATGTATGTGGATACATAAATACATACGCTCGAAAAAGATTACCCTTCTTGATATCAGCAGTCGGGGAAAAATAACGTGCACTTGTGTTACCGGTAATAGCGTAATGCAGTACGTCAAAGTTGGTTTTAAGAATAAATGCCGAAGTAATTCGTTAAAGGAAAAGGATTGTAGAGGGAATAAACGCAAGTAACGTTACCTACTACTTTGTCGCTTCTTAAGAGAGAGCTCATAAGGCCTACAGTTATTTTACTATAAAAATAACGCAATGGGAATTTCCTATTATTTGCATATAAATAGACCTGTGAGCATTATGGTTACTAACTTTTTAAACAGCTTTCACGTAATTTTAAATTGTTCTAAAAACATTTTTAAAATATAGCTCGCATTAAATAATAAATATTGAAAACCACGAAAATATGACACTCTTTTATGTGAACGCTCTTAAACGACTAGAAAGAAAAGTGGTGAAATAAAATTTAAAAAATGAAATGCTCAAAATATTCGTCACTAAATTGACACCTGTGACACTAATTATTAGCCTGTGCAGTATAAATGTTGAAACGCGTATATTTTATTGTATATTTAAGTCACAAGACACAATAAAATCTTTGTTGATTAAAACTTTTAACAGATATAAATAACAAAATTATTTGATTAAATTTTTTGACTTCAAAATATTAGTGGACACGATCTCGTCTAGCACGGTTCGTTTTCAGCGTTAATTTCTCCCACGTACGTGCAGGCTGTGGAACGAACTACCAGCTGCGGTGTTTCCCGAGCGCTGTGACATGTCCTTCTTCAAACGAGGTTTAAAGAGAGCATAGATATCACGGTAGGCAGCGGCTTCGCGGAGCCCCTGGCATTGCAGAAGTCTATGAGCGACAGTTACCACTTACCATCAGGTGGGCTGTTGGCTCGTCTGCCACTGTAGGCAATAAAAAAAATAAAAAAAAAAAAAAAAAAGTTAACTAGATGTCCGAATGTCACTTTGTGTGTTGTCTTTTTCTTTTGTACAATTAAAAACAAGAATAGAGCCAAAATAAGGTTATAATAAGATTGCTTTTTTCTTTGATATTAATTCAAGTTTTTACTTTGATATTAATTCAAGTTACACTTTTTAAGCGTGGTGACCGATAAGAAAACATTTTTTTCTTTTATTGAATAAATGAGAAGGTCAAATCGTTTAAAATATTTTTATTACCTTACAATACATGTAGGTTATTCAGGAATTTTTATCATCCTACTAAGTATTTTTACTCCGAAAAAGAATAAAACTGGGACATTACATTACATTGATGCATTATTACACGTTATTAAAATCTTAGTTTAATTTCTATAGTTCTACCAGATAAAATTTATCGCAAATGTGACAAAATATTTGGTTTATGTGTGGTAAAAATTATTTCGTTACGGAATTTCTTGATTCGATTGCCGCGCTCAAAGCCCGCGATAAAAGCTATACAATAGCTTAAAAAATTACAACCAAGCTTTTTTCGGCATCTTATCCCATATTTGTTGTCATATAGATTGAAAATATTTAACTCAAACTTACCTTACTAAAATATCCGACAACATGACAGCCCTCGTGATCGGCACTCGTCATCACATAGAACAAAAACGGCTCCACATCATAGTACAATGTCTTGTGGTCGAGGAAGAACTTGGCTAGAAGGCACAATTGTTGGCAATACTGCTTGTGCTTGCGACCGTCTACTTGCCACACTGATAAATTGTCTTTTCTGTATACCTATGGACAATTGGAAGATGTATTAGATTATAATTTAGACCTGTAATTAGGTAATTGGTTTCTTTAGTTTGTGAATATCGTATAAGACAATTATGAGCGTTTACGCGTTATGAGTGACAAACGTCACAATTTAGTGTCATATTTTTAACCGACTTCAAAAAAAGGAGGAGGTTTCACAATTCGACCGTATATATTTTTTTGTGGTCTTCAATTTTTTATCATCTCGGAGCTATATTTTAAAAATATTAGTAGAACACGTTTTAGAATTACGTGAAATCTGTATTTAAAGTAAGTAAACATAATGTTTACTGTTCTATTTATATGTAAACTAGCTGTTGCCTGCAGCTTCGCCCGCGTGAATTTCGGTTATATCGCATTTTCCATAAAGACTTTCATCCCCTATTTTAACCCCTTCAAGCCATTTTTTCGCGATAAAATATAGCCTATGTTCTTTTCCAAACTATATTCTATCCCTATATCAAATTTCATCAAAATCAGTTTAGTGGTTTAGGCGTAAAAGCGTAACAGACAGACAGCAGACAGAGTTACTTTCGCATTTATAATATTAGTATGATGTACAATACATTGAAAATTGCATGACGGTAAGGTTTAATCAGTTTTTTTACTGAATAGCTAAAAATAATATCACATATCACACTAACCTCATCACCCGGCGGATGTTTCCAAACACACTTGGCCTTGTGTCTATTAGCGCCCGTGGCCGACTTGTGGTGGTTGAGGCAGAACTCGCACACGAACAGTCGCGGGACCCGAGCCGCGTCCCCCGGGTAAGGCGACTGATACCACACCTCCATCATGTATTTACCCATTATTACGTATCTGCAAGGATAAACTATATAAAAAAAAACTACTTTTTAATTATAAGCTTAAACATTAAACTAAGAAGAGGCTTCCCTTGTATTATTATTTATATTATATTTCCCTTGTATGTATGACGAGAATATCACTAAACCAAAACTATCTCACACGCGAGTTCTGAATCGCGCGACCGATTGTCTAGCGATGCTAGAAGGTTAAACTTACGCGCGAACGACTAAAACGCGCTTTTGCATCTGTGTCTATTCGAATTTTGCATCTGTGTCTATTCGAGTTTTGCATCTGTGTCTATTCGAGTTTTGCATCTATGTCTATTCGACTTTTGAATCTGTGTCTATTCGGCTTTTGCATCTGTGTCTATTCGGCTTTTGCATCTGTGTCTATTTGGCTTTTGCATTTGTCTCTATTCGCATGTAATTCGCGCCATCTAGACAATTTCTAATGTTCTAAGAGTTTAAACTACGTTTCAGGCTAAGGGCTGGGTATGGCTACGTTCAGGCTGGGTATAATCCATCCTTAAGTGTTGTAGCGTTCAGTCATTTTAGCCACGCTTGGCAGTTGCAGTGATGGCAGTATCAATACGGGACGCTTTTACCCATACTAATTCCGACTTCTCGTATAATTTTTGACCACCAAAATTCGGTTCTAAAGTCACATTATTACTACACATTATCACGTTTTCGACAACAACGACAAAATATTACATCTATAATATTATATAAAGCGGAAGAGTTTGTTTGTTTGAACGCGCTAATCTCTAGAACGGATAGATACGGATAACGGATTTAAATAATTCTTTTTGCGAATGATAACCCAGTTCTTGATAAAGAGGCTATGTAATATCGCGCTACTGGTGACGGGAGCAGAGTAGTAACCAAAGACGCTGGTGAAAGCTAGTAATATTAAATAACAAATTCTTTTTATACCTAGTGCCTTTATCTGTCGGTAAATCTCCTATCTCCTCTTCGATCTTGATAGCGGCTAAAGCTTGAGCTTCTCTGAACAATCGAAGATCATAGTCCGGCGCGAATCCTTCTAAAATAGGCTCTCTATCATCACTGAACTCTTCGTTACCCGACGCTGCTAGTTTCTCACGTAATTCCTGACTGCCTTTCCATTTTGAACGCATGTCCTACGGAATAAGGTTCATTTTTGAGTAATAATTATATTTGACTTTGGTTTGGGGTTATTGGGGTCAAAATTCAAATAACTAAAACTTTAAAACGGCATAATATAAAAATATGTTTAATATTATTGTAAAGCGCATGGTAGAAAACAAAAAATAAGATTAAAGATGAAAAGATAAAAGTAAAGCTTTTTTGTTTTGGAAGATAAGATTTTTTTTTATATGGCTTAGGTGACAAACAAGCATACAGCTCGCCTGATGGTAAGCAGTTACCGTAGTCTATGGATGCTCGAAAAACAAACAACAGAAACAATTGCTGAATTCTCCCAAGTATTGATAAGTTTTTGGCATAATTTCTGTTGGTAAATCAGTGATCCATCAGGATATTATTACGCCCTCTTGCATTTCCTGGTGGCTCAGTTATACGCTGCTTTAAGACGATCTAAACTACGTCACGGTAATGTTTGAGCGCAATCCAAGCGTTGCACATCGACCCCATCAGTATCGGCGCTCTCACTGTTGAATCAAAGACAGATTATGTTGAATGCTTGCGACATCATTGGCAATGGCACTAACAATGAGCAAATCCCTGTAATGTCGAGTGATTACCTTAACTTTGAGCTGGTACGCGCGCTGCTCGATGGTGGGCTGGTGGCGCGGGCGCGCCTGCAGCACGCGCAGCGCGTGGCGCCGCGCGTCCGCCGCCGCCGCGCGCTCCTCGCCCGCCGCCACGCACCACGCCGCCGTCACGTTGTGGTACAGCGGGCACGCGTCCCACGTCACGTGGCGGGAGAATAGACCGCCTGCCAGTATATACATACACTTAACAGATTGCAGGGTTACAGTCCCAGCCTAGCGACAGGTATCCACACGTACAATAATACTCTAAACTGACTACGGGGTGACGGTTCGACAAGACGTTTAGCAACAGATAAACCCTTCGAAGTAACGGTCCGATAAACCACCTGGCCATGGACGCTACAGTTAACACGCTGAAAAGACTTGACTTCGGGGTGAGAGTAAAAGAAGCCTTCTAGGGTCAAACAGATTTCGGGGTGATGGTCTAACAGACCTCTTGGGAAAGGATGGCACACAAATTAACAAGCTAAACACAAGGTGTTATCACTCCAAAATCTTAATAGCGTGTTAACCTAGCCGGTCAATCACACCAATAATGACAACATAGCGTTCATTATTGATAGGACTATTGGTTGATATTACTTGGTTTTCACTTATTCTATAAAAATAACAGAAAAACGACAGTAAAAGGGATAAAAAAGAATAAATTCACCATGATTTACATCGCCATCATTCACTTCTAAACATAAAAAACAAGGTATATAATTGTGAATGGCTTGCATCCATTATGTCGGCTGCCCATTTAGTGAATCCTACACCATATTATTCAAAACATGGTGTCCAGAAAGTTTGAATTCAAAAATGAGAAGATCCGCCTCATATCTGAACCAAAAACTTCTCTTTCGTAAATAGAGCACAAAGGCATCGACCTAATTAATGACATCCTACAAAATGAATCGAAAAGCTACAGCATATGCTAGCAAATAACAAATTATATTTGAGTTTTACAATAAACTAAAACATTACGTACCGAGATGTCCAGACGAATCGCATCCCCTAACAGGACACCTTCGTTCAGCCGGTTCAGACTGTGTTGCCAAAGCGACCGGCGACCAAGCAGGTGGCGCGCGACCTTTTATATTCTTCTTCGAGTCTTTTACGCTACTGCAAAATATTCTCTTCAATTTTCTTGAGGAAAATGAAGTTTTAATTATGAGAGAATCATTCTACTTTGTGAAGATTTTATTAGTCTGTTAGTTTTTATGGTGGTTTCCACTAAAGAGGTTTAAACTCTAGTTAGCCGACAGAACCATATAAAATAGCAAGAAACTCAGTTCATTCCTTCTTGACAATAGTTCGTAAATATTTAGTATGAGTTAAAATTGTTGCTAATATAAAAAATTATGCAAGCAAAACACATAAAATATGTATTAAAATAATAGATCTTGTCATGACAATAAATTTAATTAGACAAGAGCTATTCTGGCCATAAGACATATACACATACAGATTTAATTACTGCAAGACAACACGAAATACGTCCATAGGCTGTGCTTAAAACCTGTAATAAAATCAGGTAAACCAAAAGACTAGAGCAAGAAGATAATATAAAGATGTACAAAACAAATATATAAGACAAAGTGAAGTATATAGCTAAACTGAGGCCTAGATAAATAATATAAATTTTTAGATAAAAAACAAAAACCGACTTCAAAACTATCTTGTCGCAAAAGACAAACTTGTTGTTTTACAACTCTTTATCCCTTGTATATGTATAAAAAAAACATAGGCCCAATTTCAAAATATAACCATACAAATAAAAAAATAATTTTTCAAATCGGTTTTAAATGACCGAGTTATGAAATAACAAACATACAAAAAAAAAGGTCCGTATAGAGAACCTAGTCCTTTTTGAAGTCGGTTAAAAATATGTGTTCAGTCCGCAGTTATTGGATTAATTTTAAATTTCTCGTGATATCTAAAAATAGGCATTCATCCATCAAGTTACAGGGTTACTGGGTCATTCATATCTACTTTAAATTTTGCCTTCTTTAGTGGAAATCAACTCTTTATTGGGTTAATAAAAAATTGTAAGTGTTAATAACATTTGAAGTACACATTATTGACGAGTTACTTATGTAATTTGAAAACTATAAATGTTTAATACTGTATGAAATAGCATGGAATAATAAGACTAAAGCGAAACCTAACTTAAACTTAAGCATATACATATTAACATTATATCAGCTTGAACACAAGATAGTTTTAAGTAATACTAGCTGTTGCCCGAGCACCGGACGCGTGAATGTCGATTATCGCATTTTTAATACAAACTTTCATCCCCAATTTCAACCCTTTCAAGTTATTTTTTCGCAAGGTCTATTCTATTTCTATACCAAATTTCATCAAAATCGGTTTAGTGGTTTAGGCGTGAAAGCGTAACCAACAAACAGACAGACAGAGTTACTTTCGCATTTATAATATTAGTATGATATTATTGATTACAATTCACAAACAAAAGTATGTCAGATAAGTCAAAATTGCTATAATCTCTACTTTTGATATAAGAAGACAAGTGCTATCATGTTATGGTCTTTATACCCTTATAAGACAGTGGTTATATTTCCATTCCATTAATAACTCTAAGGACCTTGTTTGTAATAGAGTTTAAAAGAAATTTGTTAGCAATATTATACAAACTGCCAAAAAAAAATTTTGAAATCATTTATCTGCATACAATCAATGCTCATGAACTTTCTTTTTATGAGAAGAGACCTTTCTCTGCAGTCGGATAATAAATGAGTTGGTATGATGACGAGGACACTGCCTTATAAAAGGATACATAATATACACATGTAGAAAGGTGATGTTTAGGCCACTGAATTGGTTTGGACATGAGGAAAGGATGGTTAGAAGAAGGATAACGAAAGAGATTTATGAAGCGGAAATGCTTGGAAAAGTTGATAGGGGTCGCCCTAGATGGACACATGGGCCAAATACAAGGTGTGTTGACAAAGGGCACAATTACAAGTAGCCGACGCCTGTGTATGAAAAGATTAATGAATGTTGAAAAGGTAGGAGGTATGTTTAAATCACAGCAAATGGCGTTCTATAGTCTCTGCTGACCCCATTATGGCAGAAAGGCATGAAGTTATGTGTGTGAACAAATATAAAAGCAAATTGCTAAGACACTTACTTTTTATTTTCATTGCTACTTTTCTCATCGACTTCAGAATCTGTGTCAGTGTTTGCCGGTCGGGACACAGTGGCCATTCTAGACACTCTGGCTGATAAAGATCTGGTCAGTTTCCTTGGCATAGTTGCTACTGCTGAATCGCCCGAATCACCACTCTTTGTCGTACTATCTTGCTGTAAAAGTGGAAATGATTTCTTGTATATTCAAGAAAGGTGTAATAAGTGACAACTCTTTTATAAAAACTTTTTGGGATTTTGGACAGCTTCTGCGATGCTACATAGCTGTCATGCGTCACAGGCATGTAGCAGGGTACTTGATTCACTTATTTTTATTAATTTATACTTAAATTTCGCTCTGGTTTCAATTTACATTAATGGAACACATACCAATTGCCGCGCGGGCGAAGCCGGTGTGAGCAGCTAGTTAGTCACTATTTCTTCCAAAACTGTAAAGAAATTAACATTTTATGTCAACAAACCTTTGGTGTGGAGGCAGCTGGCTTGGTCTTGCCCGTTTTAACCTGATCTTTCTTAGGTGTTGGTTCACTATCGCTATCTGATGAAACAGATTCAACGGAGGACTGACTTGACGAACATGATGTCGCACTTTTCTCTTCAATAGCTTTTTTTGGTGGAGGCCCACTAGGCCTATTCCCATTTTTACGCTTAACATTATCTTTGGAATCTTTCGAATCATCATCAGCAGTAGGCGGTGAATTGTTTTTCTGACTCTCTTCACTAGACTTTCTAGATGTTCTTTTAGCTTTTGGTGACGTTTTAGGACTTTTGTTATTCGAAGATTTACTTTCTGATTCTGATTCTGAACTATTGTCAGGTGAAAATATGCTTTTCTTTTTTAATGTGCCAGAATCTGTTTTTGGGATAGGTTTTAAAGCGGTTTTTACTACCGGTTTAGGAGTTTTACCTCCAGTAGAAACTTTTTGAGAGGTTTTACCTCTAGCGAGCACAGCTGCGGCGGATTTTGGTTTAGCAGAACAACGCCTTCTCGGTAAAGGTTTTGGACTGGCAGTTTTTGGTGTTTCGTCATCACTTGACGATGAAACTTTTACTTTTGAGGGTCTACGTTTGGGTTCTTCTTTCTTTTTCGTTTCTTCGGGTTTTGTGGGGGATTTAGGTGCAGGTGCGGCCGCTGTGGTTGCTGGGGTGTCTGAGGTAGAGGATTCTGAGTCAGAACTGCTGGAACCTGATCCTGAACTGGTAGAGGAACTGCCACTGCTGCTGGAATCAGAACTTGATCCTGAACTACTCTCTGTGCTACTGCTGTTGCTGACCTGGAAGTGTGATGACATGCAAGTAAGTATTTATACCTACGTACTAAAATAAAATCTAACGTTGACTATTTTATATCAATTTCACTCTACTTATTTGAAGTACACCCACTTGGCTTTGGCTGGCTACGACAGGAGAATATATTTAATTACTTAACAGCTTATTATTTGCAACTTAGTTACATAATTATGTATGTCAATGTTAATTAAAAGTCTGTAAGCTCCCCTAAAAAATAAATTAAAAAAAAAAACATTATCAAACTCCTATCAACCTAATTTGATTTACATACTTTCTTTGAAAAAAAAAACATCAAGTTATAACCAAAAATACATAGCCCAACTGTGAATAACAGTTACCTTTGGCGGTAAAGTATGTTTCTAAGTAATAAAAATGCTAAATTTATTACAAGAAGAGATAAAAAACACAATTTGCAATACTTACATCAAGGTTTGTCATTTTGTATTTAACCGGTTGTAACTGCCTAATATTGCTTATGTTTTAGAACTTTATTATAAAATACAATTGATCTGTACAATTAGTATTTCATTATTCAATTATTATTAATAGTTATTTAATAAAAAGGAAAATAAGTGACGAAACGAAAGTGGCGATCGAAGCTGTTGTTGAGCTGCTGACAGGCTGACACTTGACAGTTGACATTTGACAAGATATCCAACATGAACGACGAAAAATTTGTGAAACGGAATGGAATCTTCATATTTGGAGAAAATAATAAACTGACTGACTACAAGAGATTCCATCTTTTGTTTACACGGAAGATGGATGTCATTTAATTTCATCCACATTTTTTTTCTATTTTATCATTTTAATGTACCATTATTATCATCAACAAGAATATTATTCTACACTTGACGCTGGCAGAAATAGCTGACACAAATCGTCGGCTCTGTTGTTCTATTTTATCATTTTAATGTACCATTATTATCATCAACAAGAATATTATTCTACACTTGACGCTGGCAGAAATAGCTGACACAAATCGTCGGCTCTGTTGCCAAAAAAAAAAGGAGAAGAAGAAGAAGAAGACTAATTATAAAACAATATAAGATATTGAGGTCAATTACGCTAGCACTGTTTCAGAATTGAACCAAATTTACGGAGCTCAAATTACGCTAGCACTTTTTCAGAATTGAACCAAATCTATAACTTTTATTCACACTTCTCATTTTTTTTACTACTTGTTACGATTTCAGGTCTATTGATACCTAAAACCGATAGATGATTGATTGCACATAACCTCACAAAATAATTCACACGGACGACTGTCCTACCCCCTACCATCTATCAACTAATCTAAACTAATATTATAAAGAGAAAAGATTAGATTTTTGTAGATATTCTTTAAAATTATATTTGTTTGTTCATTTAACTCAAGATCTACTTACGTAAGTAGGAAACCGATATAATTTAGAAAGCTACAAATAGGACGGGTAACGGGTAACATCCATACCATATTAATATTTTAAATGCGAGAGTAACTCTGTCTGTCTGTCTGTCTGTTACGCTTTCACGCCTAAAGCACTGAACAGATTTTGATGAAATTTGGTATAGAGATAGAATATACCTTGGGAATACTAAATTAGGAATATTTTATACAAGATAGAACGCAAAATACGATATAACCGACATTCAAGCGGATGAAGCTGCGGGCAACAGCTATCCACTTCCATATTAATATTAGATATAAATGCGAAAGTAACTCTGTCTGTCGGTCCGTCTGTCTACATCCCTATCTTACAGAAAGTACCTACCTAACTTTAGTATCTTATTTTTAACTAAGGTAAGTTATTGCGATATTTTTATTTATAGATCATTAATTTTATAACGCTTATAATATAACATAGGTAATTTATTACGTTACTAGCTTCCTGCAGCGCGATGTAACCCGCTTCTTTGCTTACTGTGCTCTGCTACCGTCGCCACTAGTCGCCAGTAGCGTGATGTTACGCGGTACATAGCCTAAAACTTTCCTCAAGCACTGGGTTGATACGCAAAGAGAATTATTCAAAACCGCCTGATAGTTAGATAGACTGATAATAGATTAGCGCGTTCAAACAAACAAACTATTTCTCTATAAGTACTCAATAGTATAGATTGTTATTATTATTAATACAATTTGGCAACAAATCTAAAAAGAAATGTTTTTTAACGATATTAACTTATATAACGTGCAAATTGAACTTAATAACACAGCATCACGTCTATTTCTTCGAAAGGGTAGACTAGGCACAGGTTTATACAGCCACATTTTCGGCTTTATTGGGTTCCATGTGACACGTGGATCGAACCTGAGACCTCTGCTGTGTGGCAATACTTATACACAGCCGAACCACTAGCAACACACAGAAAGAACACGCAGTCCCGCCTCCCGCACCACGCTGCGTCATTCGGGGCTGTGTGCGAATTAGTGCGAATGGCATAACCAACATTGTAAGCTTACTTACCTACTTTACGTCTAGATGGCGTTGTGTGGTTACATGACAGCCTAGATAGTGTAAGGCATACTATAAAGCAGTAGCGAAGAGTCACTTTTCCGAGGAGGGAAGCCACTGGGACTAAAATACTTTGAGTTTCGGAGGGCCAGTTAGTCTTTGAGTAGACACTCAAGCAGTGATAGGTATAAGGAGGTCAGGGTATATTTTAAAAGGGAAGCCGGCAGGAATCGTGTTATATAGACGCTTCGCCACTGCTATAAAGCCTCCTAGTAGTCGTGGGTTCGAGGCTCGTTAGAGGTCATTATTACCTACTTTTTTTGTAAATGCATAGGTTCATAATTATTAAACATAGAAACACCCAGAACATGACATTAAATTTTATAATTTTTCTTTTTAGCAGATGCTGTACCTATTGTTTTGTTTTGTAACGTATTTATGTATCTATTTTATTATGTATGAATTTACAAAAAAAAAAGTATATAAGTACATAAATGTATATCCGCATTCTAGAACCCCATAACACAAGCATATAATATGCTTACTTTGGGTCTAGATGGCGTTGTGTGTAGTTGTTGAAATATTATATTATTATATTATTGTATGCAAACTTCTATTTTTTGTGTCGTGATTCAGTATGATAAAGAATATTATAGGTAGGTATCTGTTTAATTATTTACTTATTTAAATTACCTGCAAAAAATTGCTCTTTTAAAAATAACTCAACAAGAATGCTAACAACATATAAATTATTTTTAGAATTTATTACTTTTAAGGTATTAATCAGGAAATTTAAATTTATTTAGGATATTTTAAAATATTTTGTGGTTAGTTTTCAGTTGACGTAGGTAAGCGAAGATATTTTAGGATATTTTAAAATATTTTGTGGTTAGTTTTCAGTTGAAATAGGTAAGCGAAGATACCTACCATTAACTAGCTTTCACCCGCGTCTTTGCTTTCTGCTCTGCTCCCGTCGCCAGTAGCGTGATGGCCTATAACCTTCCTCTAGAACTGAGCTATCATACGCAAAAAGAATTATTCAAATCCAACTGATGGTTCCAGAGATTAGCGCTTAAAAAAATAGTAGGTATAAATTGACTACATAGCAAACTTTTAATAACAAAAGTTATGTACCTAGGTATTAATTCAACATTTATTAGGTACTGTGCGAAATTCATTATGCTCTAGGAATACCTACTAGGTATAGATTATACCTTATCTTATAAAATACAACACAAAACAAATGTTATAACAACACAACAATAGGTAAGTAATGACAATGGGCGGTCTTATCACTAAAAGCGATCTCTTCCAAACATATTTACTTATTAAAAACGAAAAATACACATTTAAAAATATTAAAAATAAATTACACTAGCGCTACGCGTCGAGACTAGAATCCTAGCTACCGGTGGTTAGGCAGAGAGAGAGGAACCTCCTCACAATACGTGTCGTGTCTAATAGCTCTGTCTTCCGGATCTGGCTCTTGACCCATCCACCTAATACGAGCCTCTTTAGGTGTTGGTCTTTATATTATTATTATGTTTATAGAATTTAGGTTTACGTTATTGGTATGAAATTAAAGAATAAGTAATATTTATAGTAATATTATATTATATTATAGTACACTTCATTTATTCTTACAAACAACTTTTTTCTACTCTGAGGTTCATTTGATAACTCATTTATAAATTAGTTCTGTGAGCTATTGTCCCATCACTTCAGTGAAGCAACTCTGCGAGCTATCAGCCACTATACTTCCCGTGATTCTTTAATCGCGCAGTGCGCAGGGAGTGAGATAAAACTGACGCACAGAACCATACTTAATGGTTATCAAAAATGTAAGTGGCACTAGCACTAACACTATGCTGAAAAACCAAAAAACCATCTGATCCATGGCGTGATTAAATTATTGTGAAGGTCATGTCATACCTACTTTAAACTGACCATTAGTAAGACCCGTTTTGAACTCGTCTTTTCTGTATAATTTCAATAAGGATGCTCTTCAGTTGCTTAACATTACCTACTGTGGACACACGGTCACAGTGGACATTGTTTTTCGTTTTAAAAGGTCATTGTGTTTTTTTAAGTTGTTGCGTATTAAATAAAGTACTAATAAAGTAAGAGACAATAGTATTGTTGAAAAATAACGCAAAAAAAATTCTCATGAAGTTATTTCGGGTGTAAATAAAATTAGGTTAGGTAAGTACCTACTTACTTCACTACAATTTATTTTAGGCTGTCAATTATTTGAATATTTTGAGCATTCAGTATTTTTAATTACGCACATACATACGAGTAGGTACAATTTATTTTCAATTTATTTTAACTTTTTTTATTTTTTTGCATTAAGTTCCAATTTAAATTGAGTTTTACCCAGACAGGATGAGAAAAGCGTGTCCGGGCAGTGTAATTGATTATGTAAGTGATCGGAATTATGAGGGCTATAAAATCTCCCTGCTGCTCGAAAAATAACAGAAGTAAGTGGAGACGTCTTAGGACTACTTAAATATTTTTTCGGCCCACTTGGCTCGGTTTTCAGGACATTACTAAAGTATATCTAAAATTAATTTAGTAAAACAACTAAATAACGAACTAATTTTCTGTTTTTCTTTTCAAGAAAACAGTACCTACCTACGCACGGTTTGTAAGTACTTATATTATATTTAAAAATAAATTAATGTAATTTTCTTTTCGTTGTTTCAAGAATATGAGTTAAAAGGCGTAGTAGGTTTTTTTCTGTTTTTGTACTTGTTTACTGTGACAATTGTTCTACTTTTCGGCCCAATGATGGTGTTACCGATAATTTTCGCTCTCAATTGGCGCCACTTTGGCAAAAGGTTTTCCATTTTGACAGCGCTGTCAAAACAAATATTTTTTAGTGCTCATTTCGGAAATTTTAATGTTTAATTTACAAAATGGGTAATTCACGTGCTTAATGACAAAAGAAAATTGATGAGAGGGTTTTTACAGTTGTCACTTTCGGTGGCTTGGTATACCTACATAAACCAGTTACAGTTGACTTCTATGACTTTATTTTATCTATATCATAATTATAGCTAAGTAATAAGAACGAGCTGCGCCTCGCGGTTACGCCCGCGCGTAAAATGAGCTTTTTCTCCCTCGGGAACCAGACTGATTTTTAGGATAAATATTTCCTGTGTCCATTTCCGGCACTAAATCTATAATATTTACCAATTTTAATCGAAATCAGCATTAACAAACACACACACCACACAAACTTTCGCATTTATATATTATATGATATATTTTGTTATTGTAGGTATTATATAATTTATTCTATTAGGTACCTACTAGAATTTTTTGAATTTGAATTAGGTATATAGGTTTAGGTAGGTAAAGGGGTTATTTTTATTGTTACAAATTCGAGTCAGTTTAAAAAATAACTGAGATTACACATTATAAGTAGGTACTTAAGTAATTACCTACCAATTTTTTATTCCAATGGTACAGGTTTCTGTGTTTTCGGTGGCCTTCTGGGAAAACCAGAAACAATTCATTAAGCGAATTTAGCTTTGTTTACTGTTTAATATTAATTTATAAGTAATTAGCTCTCTGAGCTAAGTCCGTCTGCTGTTTAGGATTTTTTTTTAATTTCATCCAAGACAATAAATTACTAATAACTACTTACTAGGTACGTACTACCTATAAAATTAAACTCATATTTATTTACTGCTCAGAAACAGAAAAATAGTTTTCTAATGACGGACATTGTTTAGGTGTAGGTTTTATTAGTGGCTATTATAGATTATTAATAAACTTTTTAACATTCTTAATGACATTAAATTAATAATAAACCTTCATAAACTTGAACTATTATAAAACAAATACCTTTTTTCCTCGACAAGGCATTCTAAGGCAGCGTTTACACTAATCCGCTATAATCGTAGCACGTAGCGTGACTTGACTTTGGCGTTATTTATTAACTACCAAGCGAAATCAAGGAAACCAAATCTTTCAATATATTTAAAAGTAAACTAAAAGAATATATAACAAGTAACGATCATTTGCTACTATAGATTTTGAGTAGGTACTTGTATGATTTATTTATTATAGTTTATTTGGTTTTGTTTGGAGTTGGTAGCGTATAGAAGGTTGGATTTACTGGTGAAATTGTTTAATTTAAAAATGTATGAAATAACTATTACAATTTTTCTTTGTATAAGAGCAGCACACATTGGACAATAACTATTATTTTTATTATTACCTTTGTATCTCATGCAGTGAACAATGTTCTTTTGAGAAATAAAGTATCTTTGAACCTAATTTCGCTGCGTTCTTTTTGGCCGTCTGCCGAAGTCAAGGAAACTCTTTTGCTTTATCTATACCTATACAAATTAAACCGTATAGGTAGAAAGGGATGAGGGAGGTAAAGGAAAAGGACCAAGGGGATAATTGGACATTCAGCAATTTCTTTTATGTCTCGGTTATGTAACATCTTCTACATTGGCTACTCAGTACATTACTAGTACTTTAGGTATGTGAAGTGACGCACTTCACGTCGCGTCTCCGTCCAGCCTGTCTCGCTACGATGTCTATTCCGACCTCAACATTGCTAAGATGCTCAAAATCAAATCAAACATTGTTCGTGTGGCGACGGACACAATGATTACAAGAATCACCAGTTCATCTCATCCATGGGTGTAGTAAGCGGCCTCAAAGGTAATACAGTAAAGATATAGCTACCCCAATGCTTAAAGAAGGAAAACAAAATCTAACCCTACATCAACCCATCTGGGCAGAGTGGTAAAGTAGGTCGAAACCTCTCAAAATGATAGGTAGAATATACCACAGAATTGTTGCACCAAATCTATAACTATTATTTAAAGCGGCAGAGTTTGTTAAAATAATTCAGTTTGCGACGTAGAACATGACAGTGTAAAATCATCTTAATGAACGTGATTAAATAAAAGATGATCACATGAATCACGATATAGATAACTTATTACTATTATACAATAGTGCGTAATGCGTTTATTGGAATTTCCTACCAGCCATAAAACAAGTTAAAATTACCATAACTTTGATTATTATGATAAAATATCTAAAATGTTAATAGAAAACACGAATTTTGAGCACATCACGACTCAATTTAAATGAGGTTCATGGGCAGTGTATAATAGGCAACCGATTCGTAAACACTAGGTTGTGGATTCGAATCCGGGCAAGTACCAATCTGGTTTTTCAAATCATAAAATATATTATGTACTTTCTATGTTTATCTTGGAAATTTCTGACTGACGGGGAAGGAAAACATCGTGAGGAAACCTGGACTTAAACTACTGAAATTGCCAATCCGCCTTGAGCTAGCGTGGTGATTATTGCTCATGCCGTCTCTGTATGATAATAGGTCTTTGCCCTGCAGTGGGACATTAAACAGGCTTGTATTAATATAGGGCAATATAGTTGTCAAGACGAAGTCTATGTTAATTATTGCATTA
Source organism: Parascotia fuliginaria (assembly GCA_963082885.1). Classification (NCBI taxonomy): domain Eukaryota; kingdom Metazoa; phylum Arthropoda; class Insecta; order Lepidoptera; family Erebidae; genus Parascotia; species Parascotia fuliginaria. The sequence goes on from OY720177.1 coordinate 17,660,814, forward strand.
GATTATATCAAGAAAATAGTCCTGATGGCCCAGTTGTTAAGGCAGCCACTTTCCTCTATGCGAGTTTGAAATAGTGCACTACCAGAGTAGTAATGTGTTTTCAAAGTATGTACTTTCTAAGTTAACCTTGAAAAATGGTCTGTTCATCGTAACGTAACTTGCACTTAGGTAAAAGAAACTACCTACCTTGAGAAAGCGTGATCGATGCTCTACCTTCTCTGCATAAGAAAAGCCTTCATTTCTTAGTAGGAAAACAATATGTTTAAAAAACTCATCGATTACGGGTGCTTGTTTTGACCCTTTTGTCAGGACATCACATATGTGGTCGCAGTCTAGAATAACATTTAAACCGTTTTGACTTTTATTATCGCTAGATTAAATCACAGTTACCTATATGACCCAAAGTAAACATTATGTTAAAACTTATGCTAAGGGTTCTAGGACCAAGGCAATAATACACTAAGCGAATGCTACTTGAAATTGTTACTTACAAAAAGTTGTAATAACCTGGCGATTAAAAAGAGTGACCTGAGTTACTTATTGCCAGTTCTTCTCATGGCCCTACTCGTCAGCGAACTGGCTGTAGGTTAATTGGTTGACATTTTGTAATTTTAACGTTCCTGATTCGGGTCGTTAGCCAGTTGAGAGGATAAGTATTAATTCAATTAGGTACTTAACCCAAATGAACAAAAAAAACCATGACTTTGACTTTAAAATAAGTTGTATGTTTCTTTCCAGGATGAATGTTCTAACACAATTGTTGTCAGCCATTAATGTAAGAACTCTGCCAACAATTGTGCGTCTACTGCAACTACTTTTATACTCCATAGATGTGCTTGAACTTGACGCCAACGATTTTCCACCACAAGCACATGTTACTGGTTCGTATATTTGTTATATTGTTATTATCAATTATCACTAATGACCTGTGATAACAGTTCTATTATTATTTTTTAGATTAAGAAACATCCATCTCTTTTCTAGATAGGTAACTGATTTATAGTAAAAAACAAGGATGGAGGTGCTAACTGAGCATTCGGTAGTAAGTAATAAGCAAAATTACGTATATCTAATAGGTATAATATTAAAACGTTAATTCTATGAGAGGGTAGATACTTCTCTAGTCGAATAAGCCCAATTCATGCTTTTCCAACCAGTATCTACTACAATAAAAATAGTTCAAACGATTCAGTAGCTATTCAGCCACCATGAGGCGCTCATATCTCGTTGCGCTCACTGATCAGTAAATGACTAGCGGGTTAAGCAACAGTGTGCGGCTGACCCATGGATGGACGACCGTAGAGTGGTATTTGATCTGAGCGTCTCCGTGTTTCGGAGGGCACGTTAAAAGACCCGGATGTTACCATGTTGATAACAGTCACTAGGTTAATATACCTAGTAGGTAGTTAATAAATTATAGGCGACCTGAACAAAGCCTGACATTAGGTTGACCACTAACCACTCTATATTTGACTATAAGTAGCTATTAAATTTATTGTTTTAGTTCACACATTTCTTTACTACCTATTTCTATAATTCCAGATGGCCAAGTATTCGACTTTATTGTGGTGGGAGCAGGTTCAGCGGGATGTGTACTCGCCAACAGACTGACTGAGATCTCAGGATGGAGTGTACTGCTTATAGAAGCTGGTGGGAATCCACCCACTAGTGCAAAGGTTAGAAAATAGCAATTAGAAAGTTTTTTTCTGTAATGTAATATTGTAGAAGTAGTACGTGGTGCCATGTCAAATAAATTAACATCTCATCTCTTTTTGAGAGGTTTGATACGTTCAAAAACACATCATTAATAGTGTTACCACTGTTTTGTTGTAACTAAAATTAAAAATGATCTGCTTAATTTCATTACCGTTGTCATCATAATTTACTATTTTAAAATAAGATATTTTATGCTTTTCCTTTTTTTTTTTTAATTGTCTTTTATTTTCTATGTACGTCGTGTTTTTACACAAATAATGCTTTTCTTTCTTTCTTTCAAAAAGTTAGATACAGTTTGACTGCTGTTATTGTTTGTGCTTTTAAAAAGATTAGAGTCAGGTTTACCTTCTTTTTCTTTAAAAGTACCTAAGACCACTGTGAACACCAATACATCTACCGATCATGAAGATTATGCAAAGTGCAAAGTGATATGCTAAATTCTTTTAAGTGTAATGTTGGAAGGTAACCTTTGTCCAGCAGTGGACATCTTTCTTAGTAGGTAAATAAAAAAACTTACTAAATGTTTTAATGTTTTTCAGTACCCTGGTTTATTTCCATTCGTCGATTATTCTTCATCAGACTGGAATTATTATACGGTCGACGACAAATACTCTAGTCAAGGGCTTGTAAAGAAAAGCGTGCACCTTACAAGAGGCAAAATGCTTGGCGGGTCCAGTGGAGCTAACTACATGTTTTACGTCAGAGGAAACCAAAAAGACTACAATAACTGGGTGGAACAAGGGAATCCAGGATGGGACTGGGACACAGTCCGGTATTACTTCAAGAAAAGCGAACGCCTAAATGATGAAGCAACCATCAAACGTGACTTAGGTTGTTACCATAATACTGAAGGTTACTTAGGAGTTACCAGACCTCTTTGGAAGAAGCGGACTGAGAAATACTTACAAGCCTTTCAAGAAAACGGGCGTGATTTAATCACTGACTGCAATGGCGATGATCAATTGGGATATGTCGTACCTCCATACACAGTAGACAACAGTGTACGACAACACACTGCCGTAGCTTTTCTCGAACCAATCAAAGACCGCAAGAATCTTTACGTTCTTAAAAAAACATTAGCTAGAAAAATTCTATTGGATAATTATATGAAAGCTGTAGGATTAGAAATTAAACTGCCAAATAATAAAATAATAAATGTATTCGCTAGAAGAGAAGTTATTATATCTGCTGGTGCTATTAACAGCCCGCAATTACTGATGTTGTCAGGGATAGGGCCTAAAAATCACTTACAGCAAGTCGGTATAGACGTACTAGTAAATTCTCCGCATGTTGGTGGCAATCTACAAGATCATCCTATTGTTACAGTTCCTATAGGTGTCGAAAAAGATCCTAAATCAATTATCGATAATATTGAGATTTTAACTAACTTAGATAAGTTTCCCACTCCATGTATAATGGGTCATGTAACTATGAACAAAACACAAACAGTGCCAGACTACCAGACTTCTGTTTTTCCATTTCCAGTTTACTCACCATTATCTGTTATAATGTGTACGCACGTTTTCAGACAAGAACATCAAATTTGTAATGCTTTATATGAAGCTAATAAAAATAGAAAAGTATTGTACACAATTGTTACGTTACTGCATCCAAAATCTAAAGGAAAGGTTAGATTAAAAAGTAGTAATCCCGAAATGGAACCTTTGATTCAGAATGGTTATTATTCTGACAACAGGGATATTGAGGAGCATGCTCGGTATGTTGAAGATTTTATTAGTGTTATAGATACACCATATTTTAAAAGTATAGAGGCTGCGGTTATCGATATGCAGATACCTCAATGTAAGTCTTTGAAGTTTGGTAGTCATGGTTACTGGAAATGTTTTGTGTTGAACTTGGCAACGACTCAGTGGCATCCTTCAGGGACCTGTTCTATGGGTCCAGAAGGCGTGGTAGATGAAAGATTGAGGGTGAGAGGTGTGACCGGTCTTCGTGTAGTAGACGCGAGTATTATGCCTACTATAGTAAGTGGAAATTTAAATGCTCCGACTATAATGATAGCGGAAAAAGCGTCTGACATGATCAAGGATGATAATAGTTAATGGAATAAATTAAATACATGATCTTGATTGCTTTGTTTTACTTCAACCTATTAGCTCCCTTCAAATATAAAATTCAAAAGTCACTTATTAGAAAAACAGGAAAAAGTCACTTCTATTTCTTTTTTTTTATTGCCGACAGTGGCAGACGAGCAAACAGCCCCCGTGGTGTAATGTGGTAAATGTCGCCAGTGTTTTGGCATGATGTGACTGGCCACCACCATCATAGGCTACGGTAACTGCTTACCATCAGGCGGGCCGTATGCTTCTTCTTCTTCTTTTTTTTTGGCAACACAGCCAACGATTGTGTCAGCTATTTCTGCCAGCGTCATGTGTAGTATTCTACACTTGACGCTAACTATTAATATTATTATATTCTTGTTTATGATATTATTGGTATATTTCAATGATAAAATAGAAAAATGTGGATGAAATTAAATGACAACCATCCTCCGTGAAAACAAAAGATCGTTCACTGGCCGTATGATTGCTTGTCACCTTAGCCATAGTAAAAAAAAGGAGGCGTGACACTAACTGCCTGTCATCCAGCCATTCTTATATTTTGGTAAAGTGCTCACTTTTTGTGGGGGCTTGTAATAAAAATTGTTATGCCGACTAATTTCGTTTCATCGTCCAATCGTTTTCTTTTTTTTCTATTTACGTTTTCCAAAGTACCTATTATTACTTTACTGAATTCAGATGATCGTCGACATGATTATGTCGAATGATATTAGATAAAAATAGAACTTGATAGAAGTCCTTGAACCCTGAACAAAGATGATCGATTCTGACTACAAGATATACGTAGATTTGCTTTATTAATTTGTATAGGCGTCAATTTATGCTTTCAACCATTCAACGGTCTAATTAATAATTAGTGAGATTTCCTTACTACAACAATTTTATTCGGCTCATTTAGGCTGAAAATCGAAACAATTGTCACAGTAAGCAAGTACAAAAACAGAAAAAACCTACTGCGCATTTTTACTTACATTGTTGAAACGACGAAAAGGAAATTAGGTACATTAATTTTTTTAACTAGGTAATAGGTACAAATTGTACATCGTACTGAAAAAAAATATTGTGATAGTTGTTTTAAGTACTTAATTTTTATTAAATTTTTAAATAATACAAATAGTGCGTCGCACTGTTTTTTTAAACAAAAAATTTTTTTTTTTCGATATTTTTAATTGTACTTTAGTAATACCCTGAAAACCAAGACAATTGGGCCGAGGCTTAAAACCTAATATTTTTTCGGCCCAATTGTCTCCGTTTCGTCATCCCTACTTGCTTCTGTTATTTTTCGAGCAGTAGATATTTTAGCCTCCATAATAAAATTCCTTCTACTTCTGGCAGTCTTCGTCCTTTTCGGCTAGATTGTTTAAGCATTATTTACACAGCTTAGAGAATTTGTCTTGTTTTATACTACGCTAACAGCTTACCATTAAGTAGGTCGAAAGCTTAAAATAAATTGACTATTGACTTTTGCTTCTTTGATGCCGAGTACCATTAATGAAGACAGTAAGTGCGATGATAGTCGGACAAAAAGATATCATTTACAAGGATTTCGAAGGATAATATTGGTTAGGTAGTTCTTCTTCTTCTCCTTTTTTTTCGGCAACAGAGCCGACGATTGTGTCAGCTATTTCTGCCAGCGTCAAGTGTAGAATAATATTCTTGTTGATGATATTAATGGTATATTACAATGATAAAATAGAAAAAATGTGGATGAAATTGAATGACAACCATCTTCCGTGAAAACAAAAGATATTATTAATTGATTTTATCTGTCATTCTGACCTGAGACCCTAGACAAGCGGCATAGATATCTATTCTTTAAATAGAATAGATAAAAAATTTACAGGATTGACATATGCTAACGCTAACATTGTCGTAAGCTTATGTCAATCCCATACATTTTTTATCTATTCTATATAAAATATTCTATATAGAATAGAAATCTATGCCGCTTGTCTAGGGCCTCAGGTAAGTAAAAAAAACGTAATTTATTAATAATGAATTTATAATGACAATAATGTAGTACTTTGAATTCTTTGGTATTAACAAGAATAATAATCTATTAGCATTATACAACTTATTATATCGCAACCGCAATAGAAAAGGACCCAAGTTAGGAAATAGCAATAGACAATATTCAACCAATAAAATGTAAGGTAAACAATACAAGATGAAAATTACTAAAGAGATGGACCTCGTCATACGTTGTTATTTATTAAAGATGCGATACTCAATACGGTGGTATTGAGTATCGCATCTCACACATAATAACAAACAGAATATAATATGTGACAGTCCGCGGGTAAAGGTATCTTGTGGTCGATATGGAGTTATGCATACTCTAGTAAGTAATCTGCGATTAATACGCTGTCGATATCAAAAAAAATCAACCTCCTACGATGTTTTATTACGGAGATATTAATATTTTTAAATTATATGCGAAATTGTGCAATTTCGAGAAACAGACATTTTAAGTTCAGTCACCTCGAACACTATGTTGCCGTTGTAAGTTACATAGTGGCCAACGAGAAATTATTCCCAGGACTCCTGTCTTTTAAAGAATGTTGCGACAACTTCTGTATTACTAATCAGAACCTTGTTATGGACTAATCAATGTGTCTATTGACCAATTTCTAAAAAATAATGTTTTGTTTAATTTTGTCAATTTCGTGTGATGAGACCTACAGATTTATAACTGATCTATTAGAACACAATTTCGAAAAAAAATCTTGACAAAATAAAAACAAGAATTAGGGGTAAAAATCAGTTTTAATAATGTTCATGCAAAATCACAAAACTTGACAAATTTCAGTCATAATTCAACAAACAATATAATTTTTCATACATAAATCAACGAAAATCTTTCATTAACTTGAAATAAAACTGACAATATCGCCATTACTGGCTAATTTTTAGCTTTTTAAGTCACTTAAACTTACATTAGAATAGCAATCTTTGTTCCATACATTTGAGAAAAGGTACCTTATGGAAATAATGTAACAAATTATAATCAGTCACTACAATAAAATTAAGATTATACATTGATGATAATGGTTTTTCTAAGTGGCTAATTTTTAATTAATCGTTACAAATATAATCAGTTCTTTTTTACAGTCTCTTTAAAAATTATAATTATTTTTTTATGTAAAGAAAAGGGTCCTTATGGCCGTGTTACATGATATTATAGGTTTGCTTGTTGTGAACGCCTTTTTTTACAAAAATAGACACCACCGCGAACTTGGTTTCTGTGACCAACCTCACCACAATAGGTGCATGTAGGCTTTTTACGTTTTGTGGTTGGCAAAGATTGAACACCACTACAACTTGGCTGTGACTGAGTAGGAAGCACTTCGGGAAGATTTTCTAAAGGATCTTCAGATGCGCGCAGATAAGGTTTGGGGCAAAGTATGTCTTGGGATTCAGGTGGTACAAATTGTCTAATTTTTTCAAATAGATATTTTTGTCTGTCGTAGGAGAGGCCTTGTGATTGGATAACTTCAGGCATCTCGTCGATACCAAATTTATCTTTAAATATAACGTGCTGGACGCAAGATTCGCCAGTGGCAGACTTTTTGCAAGCAATTTGACCAGCTAAAGATAACTCTGTTTTAAAATGTCTGTACGAGAGTAAATTTGGAACAGTAGCCGGTTTCTTGGTTTGTGTTTGCATCTAGCGTTTTATAACACGCGGCCATAAGGTCCCTTTTCTACTAAACTTTGAGACCACATTATGGACTTATTATTTACATTAAATAAAAAATAATAATAGGTAAATAAATTTCAGATCTTATGCTTTGCGAAACAGTAATAAAAAAAATTCTATATTTCTTGCAAAATTTACAAAACATTCAATATCTTCGAAACTATAAACGTCCCTTTTCTCGCGAACAGTCACATATTATTAAAAAAAAAAAAAAAGCTTATTTGCCTAAAACAAACTTAAGAAACCCTTTTTTTCTCATGCTGATGCTACACTAAAATATTAATTACCTTAGTCACTCCTACAATCGAAACGAATCTAATGACACCTCATATGTTCAAATCTATAAGCCATTTAGGCTGTAGAGCGTGCCAAAGAAGTAGACATACATACATATATACAAACATACATACATACATACGCTCTAAAAACATTACCCTCCTTGACTTGTTGGGCAAAAAGCCAAAATAAATTTGTCTTAATACAAAATATCAATGTATGGGTTCTATATTTACACCATGATCAAGTTTAATCATATCAGCAGCTTTCTCAGCAATCATAATAGTTGGGGCATTGGTATTACCTCGAGGTATAGTAGGTATTACACTAGCGTCTACCACTCGAAGTCCTTTCACTCCTCGAAGTCGAAGTCTCTCATCCACAACACCTTTACCCTCCGGCCCCATCGCACATGTCCCAACTGGATGCCATAAAGAAGCAGCACAATTTCTTACATGGCATTTCCAATAGCTATGCCTATTTGTAGCATAATCGTTACATTCTGTTCCTTTAATATGATATACATCTCCTTTAACACTTTTGAAATAAGTAGAATTGAGTATATTAAGAAAATTTTCAATATAATTTGCGTGATCTTCTAAGTCTCTAGAATCTGAGTAATATCCAGCATAAATTAAAGGCTTCGTTAAAGGGTTTTTATTTTTAAGTCTGATTTTTCCTCTAGATTTTGGATGTAAAAGTACTATGGTTGCGGCTAACACTTCTCTATTATATGTCTCCATAGCTACTTGTTCACAGATCTCATCACGAAAGTTTAGAGTGTAACTACAGATAGCTAAAATTGGTAAAGACGAAGCTGGTTGAGCTAATACAATAGATTGATAATCAGGATACGTCTGCGTTTTATTGAGAGCTACATTACCATTTAGAATAGGGATAGGAAATTGATATATGTTTTGAAAATATTCAATATTTTGATTAATCGTTGTGATATCTTTTTTTCCCTTTATTAGTACAAATACTGTTGAATGGTCATGGTAGTTATTGCCAACATTTGGTGAATTTAGCAGTACTGGTATGTTTTTTTCTTTCAAATGCTTTTCTGGACCTATACCAGACAACATTAAGAGCTGTGGACTGCCAATAGCCCCAGTCGACACAATTACCTCCTTACTGGCATAAACTTTCACATTTTCATCATTAGGTAGCTGAATTTTCACTCCAATTGCCTTTTTGCTGTCATCAAAAAGAATTTTTTTTGCAAATGTATTTTTTAAAACGTGTAAATTTCGTCGATTTCTCACAGGACTAAGGAAAGCGTTGGCAGTGCTTTGTCTCAATTTATTATCAATAGTATACGTTGGTGTTGAATAACCGAGCTGCTGAGGGCCATTCATATCCACTAATAATTCATGTCCAATTTCTTTGAAGGCTGTGAAGTATTTATCAGTTCGTGGTTCCTTCCACTTTGGTTTAGTGACACCGAGATAGCCGTTAGTACCATGTAAATAAGCTGAAGGACTGTTGAGAATACTTTCATCGTTGAGACGTTCACTCTTCTTGAAGTATGCTGTAACGTTTTCCCAGTCCCAACCTTCGTTACCTTGGTCAACCCAACCCTCGTAGTCAACTTTATTCCCTCTGACATAAAACATGTAGTTGGCGCCACTGCTGCCACCCAACATTTTGCCTCTAGTTTGATGAATGGTTTTGGTTCTCATAAATTGACTTGTATAGCCATCATTTACTGTGGAATAGTTCCAGTCGGCTGAAGAGTAGTCAATCAAAGGGAAGAGGCCTGGAATCTGAAAAATAATCATGATAAATGTTATAATAATAATTTACTTTTAGTAAGCTATGTTTATGTCTAGCAGTGGAAGTCTTGTGGCTGATATGATAATGATGATGAAGATTAGATTAAAAATACTAACGTTTGACGTAATAGGTGGATCTCCACCAGCCTCTATGAGTAGTACGGACCAATCAGAGATTTCAGTGAGTCTGTTGGCAAGCACGCAACCTGCTGAACCGGCTCCTACGATTATAAAATCGAAGCTTTGTCCATCTGAAACATTAAACAGGCAGAATATTAAATAAGTAACGCACTAGCAGAACGTAAGTGACTCTGTTTTAAACTTGAAAAATTGTGAAATAAGAGATTTTGATAGAAAATGTCTTCTTATGAACTCGAGAATTTCAATGCACACTATCGACCATCATTAGCAAGAATGTGGAAAATTAATAAAAAAACATTAGCCTTCTGCTGTTTGTGTCTTAAAAATATTTATAAATGAATTTACTTGAAATTTCACTTGTTAAATTACAAGAAGGTGCCGAATATCTATAGAAAATTGTCTAATATTATGTGGAATCTATACCTAATGTTTATTTATTTATTTATTTATAGGAAACTCAACAGCTTATTTTACAGCGTACATGATATGGTTGTAATATGACATGTGATTCTTAAGCCAATAACAGAGTTCCACAGCATGCATTATATAAAACTAGAAAGTGGAGAAAAAGATAAAAAAAATATATAACAAGAAAACTAAAGTAAAACAAAAAGAAGTGACTTACAAAATATTATTATTTACTTATTGGTGAGCATTTTCACTATTCGGTTGCGATAAGATACCTTAGACAGATGGAATATATCCAGGGTTTCAAATTTGTCTATGTAGGTGCGAGGTAGCATTTTGACCATAATTGCAGCGGTGTGAGGGTGTACTAAACAGTTGCGTGTGTCTTGTGCGAGATCTTTGTGTGCAAAATTCTATGCACGACAAAAGATCACTGCTATCAATCTCACCACGTACAATATCAAACAGAAGAATCGCATCCAACATCTTCCGTCTATCCTCGAGTGACAGCAAATGATAGTGTCTACAATCTGCTAAATAAGAAGTATGACGTCTGTTGCTTTTAAAGTTTAAAAATTTTATAAATCTTTTTTGTAGGCTTTCGACTCTTGAGATATATATATTATATTGAGGTGATCAGATCGGACTACAGTACTCTAGAATGCTTCGGACATAGGCATAGTATACAATCTTAAGACTATGGAGGTTTCTGAATGGTTTACAAGTGCGCATTACAAAGCCAAGATTGCGAGAGGCTTTATTAACTATGGTATCGATATGTTGAGAGAACAATAATTTTGAATCGAGCATTACACCAAGATCTTTGACTACATCGACTCTTTCAATATTTTTATTATCAAATGTATATCTATATTTGATTGGATTTTTGCAACGACTAAAACTAATACATTGGCATTTTGAACTATTAACGTTGATATTATTTTGTGAGTAGTATTGGTATAATGAATTAAGATCACGTTGAATAAGTTCACAATCGAGTCTCGATCTTACACGCAGATATATCTTCATATCGTCCGCATATAGGAGGTGTTTAGCATATTTAAAACATGATTGGACATCGTATAAATAGGCACAGTAAAACAAAGGTCCCAGTAAGGATCCCTGAGGAACACCAGACGGTATATTCACAAAATCAGACCTAAAACCTCCTACAACAACGGCCTGAGATCTCTTGGACAAATAAGAACTGATCCATCTGAGTAGGTCACCATGGATGCCTAGGTTTTGAAGTTTTGAGAGCAGGATGACATGGTCCACACGATCGAACGCTTTTTCGAAGTCTGTGTAAACCACATCAACCTGCCCACAAGTTTCCATATTGCAGATAACATAGTTACTAAAGGTAGCCAGGTTAGATGTGGTTGAACGTCGCTTAATAAATCCATGCTGATACGGGCCTATACCATTAGCTATAATCGAGTAAATGTTGTTATGAACAATTTTCTCAAATACTTTGCTGAGCGCATTAAGAATTGATATTGGACGATAATTTTTAATATCAGATTTTGAACCTTTCTTATGTACAGGGACAATAAGTGCAGCCTTCCACAAAGTAGGGAATACACTCTCGGCCAGTGATCTTTTAAACAACAGCGATAAAGGACGTGCCAGACTATCAGCACAACCACGCAGAAATACAGCAGGTAAACAATCAGTCCCGGGACCTTTAGTTTTGTCCAACGTGCGTAAGATGTCAAACACTGAATCCTTGGTAATATTAAATCTAGATATTACATTATGTGAACTCTGCACTAGGTCACTAGGGGTACATGTAGGCCACACACCTGTGGCAAGGTGCACAGAAGATTTAGCGAAAACACTGTAGAAATATTTACTGAATGCAGTACAAATACTATTACCATCTAAATGTTTTATATAAATAAAATAAATTATAATAAATAGGTATACTAACCGTAAATTTCTGCTTGTTTCGGATACTGCATTCCATCCGGCATAAAAAGACTGGTTACTATTGTCTGCAGCAGTTTCACAAGAGGTACTATAGCTGCTATTTCTAATACGAAACCTTTTCTAAGATACATTTTTCTAAGTGAAATAATATACCTAGTTGAATTTAAAATCTAAGTTTTAAACTTATAATACACATTATACACAACATACGTTTACACGTATAATGTGTACCTACTGAACAACGTTTTATCACGTCGAAAAATAATTATAGCTATAAAAGTTGGCTTCAACCTTAAGGTCAACTTTTTCAATTGACGTCAGCTAATTAAATAATAAAATTTGGACTAAAAAGCCTGACTGTAATATAACCTTTATTTACTATGGAATAAGGTGCATGCTTGAAGTGAATGTTTTGCATAATTGAGGAAGGTTATATTCACACTTACTGAACACATCAACAATTACATCTGTAGATTGTTATCTTTTATAAAATACTTAATAGAATATTTTTTGTAACATAATTTATACGGTAGTAGATCCACGCTGATTTTAGCATGAATGGGCCGGATCGTCCGGGGAAGTACTACCCTCTCATAGAAGATCGACTTAAGAGTAGTAGTATCCGTACAACTGCGTTTCGTTCGGTGAGTGAGAGCGCCGGAGGCCCAATTTCCCCCCTTTCCTCTTTCCTCACCTCCCTCACTCCCTTCCCCTAACCCCATTCCCAGCCGCCATAGTGAAGACCACCATACCAGCAGTTTAAGACGATGGCTTTTAGTATAGTGGCCGCCACTTCTGGATTCCACTGACTGCTTACCATCAGGCGGAGTGGAGTCACTTTGGTAGGCTATAACATAAAAAAAAAAAAAAAAAAAAAAAAAAGAAAATCAAAAGAATTTAAAATTTGAAATATCATTCAATCTTCAAATTCTTTATTCTTTATCTTCAGTCTATAGACTAATATATCAATAGCTTTTTATATCCACTCTTTTCTATATAATTCCAACAAGTTTTCTCTGTCCTGAAATAATACAGAGAAGAAATTTAACACAAATTTAAGCGATTTATGCCTTTTTGTCTAGTATTCTTGACTATTGACTGGCCTGTTGGTCTAGTGGTTAGTGACCCTGACTGCTAAGCCGGAGGTCGTGGGTTCGATTCCCACCCAGGACAAACCTTTGTGTGATGAGCATGATTGTTTGTTTTGTGTCTGGGTGTAATTTATCTATAATATGTATGTATTTACAAAAAAAAAATGTATATAAGTAGTATATCAGTTGTTTAGTACCCATAACACAAGCAAATATAATTGCTTAATTTGGGACTAGATGGCGCTGTGTGAATGTGGTAGAATATTATTATTATTATTATTATTATTCTAAAACTCTTATTCTCATTGCCAAAGTTACATAGAGTCCAGTTAACGATTGGTTAGTCAAAGTCAAAGTCAAAGTATTTATTTCATTTTGATCACAGAACTTATGAAAGGTCAAATTACATGAAGTCAGCTAATTAACCTACAGCCAGTTCGCTGACGAGGTAGAGCTGTGAGAAGAATTGGCAAGAAACTCACGCCACTCTTTTCAATCGCCAGATAATTACAATTTTTTGTATGAGTTAACAATTTTAACATATCAACGCAACCAAAGAACCATACAAAGTAATTATTACAAAACAACTAATTATTTAATAACATTTTTGAAAAAAGAAAAGAAACGAAAATAGAGGATTTCAATTATTTAGTTTCATCTAGTATGGTAATTTGACTACGTATTTTAATTAAAATTAAAAAATAGTAAATGCATTTCCCAGTCATATTGAACTACAAGGTAATATTGAATTAAGTATTAAATGTATGCCATGCCAAGATTGACCAGTCACCCCAGGTAGCACCCGTTCACGAGCATGACGCACAGACCAGCCATCATCACCTTCGCCATATTAGAGGGAAGGTGATGACCCGGCCAATACGACACAACAAGTCATGACATTTTAGTGAGCATGACAATGCAAGGCATGGGTGGTAAAAAGAACCATAATAAAATGTTATGTCTTACGAGTTCATAATGATCATGATATGCATTCACTTCACACCTAACTTTTACTGCAATAGTCAATAATTTTTTTTTAAATTTTCCTATAATAATATAACTATAATCAAATGTTAATCAAAGTCAATATAACTACAATAATAATAATTAATCAATATAACATTAATCTTGCATTAAACGAGCAACTATACCCATGCTATTTTATGATTTAAATAATCAAATAATCATTAATATTATATTAACCCTTTTGAATAAGATGGTTTTTAACAGTTTGTTTGAATTTCTCTAAGGGTAGATTCATCAATGGGTAGTTTATTATAAAAGCGTACACCAAGACCCGCAAATGTGTTGTTTACTTTATGTAAACAAATTACTTTATATAAATAAATAAATAAATAAATAAATAAATGTAGGCGATGGTATGTACCAATTAACTTATGTTTACCTCGAGTATTTACAGAATGCATGTCACAGTTTCTTGAATACAAGTGAATATTTTTCTTGATAAACATAATGTTAGCAAAGATATATTGAGACGCCACTGTCAAAATACCTATCTCTTTAAACTTATCTCTTAATGAAACTCTAGGGCCCAAATTGTAAATAGATCGCACCGCTCGCTTTTGAAGTATAAAAATTGACTCAATATCCGCAGCCCTGCCCCAGAGCAGTATACCGTATGACATCACGCTATGAAAATAGCTAAAATAAACAAATCTGGCTGTTTCAATGTCGGTAAACTGTCTTACTTTTCGTATTGCAAAGGCCGCTGAACTAAGTTTACCAGCAAGACACGATATTTGGGTACCCCACTGAAGCTTGTTATCTAAAGTTAAACCCAAAAAAACTGTAGATTGAACAAAGCTTAAAGTTTCATTATTTAAACTTATGCTTATAGCTAGACATTTAGTATTGGGCATAGTAAACTTAACGCATTTAGTTTTTTTGGAATTAAGCAATAGGTAATTCGCACTAAACCAGTCCAGAACCTTCACTAGTGAATTATTCACGTTTGTAACGGTGAAGGGCCGCCTCGTTTGTAGAACGTGGCGGCCAGTAGGGAATTTAGTTCAGAGAGGAATAAAAATACAAATCTACCAAAATTTACATGAATGTTATATTCAGTATAATTTACATCGAAGTATAAACACTAAAAAGGGTTTGCCGCGGCTTATACAGAGCAAAGGAACATTTACAGGGCGTGGGTGCAACGTGTGAGATTTCGTAGGTGTCTGGCCAGGAACAAACAGGCAGACACTTAGCTTGGTTTGCAGGCTGGAGCGTAAGAGGCGGCTGCGACTGTTGCCGGCGTTTATATACCCCGGCGCCGCGCGGCGGTGGTAGGTTGGTGGTAGGGTTCGGAGCGGCGGAGGCGAGTGGGGTCAGCATCGCCACACACTCCCCTCGTTTGGGGAGAATTTTTGCTGGGCGAAAATTCTCTGCTCCTGGGCCCTCCCGGCGAGATGTCTGATACCCTGAAACAGTTTTATAGGGGAGTATCAGGTTCGAAGTAAATGTAGATATATTTAAAAAAAAAAGATAATGTCAAAGAGTAACGAACGAAATGCTCGACGGAAAGGAAATACTAAATTATCAATCAAGCTACTAGGCAACAATATATCTATAGCTAAGTATTTGCAAACGCCGAGTGAATGACTTTTGTCGCAGGTGGCTTACGCATTCCAATGCACAAAAGAGTGTTAATAGAAAGAAATGATTTCTAAGTTCTTAAACATAAAATATAATTTAGAGTGTACAATGAAATTTGTTCAGAATAGTTTAGTTATTTTTTTTTTTTTTTTTTTTTTTTTCAATTATGTTTGGTTTTACATTTTAATAATGTATGTATTTGTTTAATAAAATGGCTGGTTGAAACAAATAGTAATTAGTACACCATCCGGAAAGACTTTAGAGAAGGGATATGCCCTTGGAGAAGAAAACAAAGATAGACGAGAAATCGAACCTTGTGTACATGGTTTGGTAGTGACCTTTTAACCACTGGACCATTCAGTGAAAAAAAACGATTATTTTAGAGTATGGTTAAAAATTCATAAAGCAATATTTCTTATAGAAATTGGTAAAACAGGAACGCTGTATTTTAGAATTTAAGTTTGTTTATGAGTAGTAACACGAAAACCAAACTACCCACGACGCAGAAAGGTGTTGTCTAATCGTATTAGACTGTGAGCGTTATTGTTGTGATTGTTTAACTTTATGAATTATAGAATTTTAGTTTAGGTATTTAGATTATTATTCCTTATAATTAATTAGTTTTAAATCTTTTATGTGCCATTCACCTAGTGGCTTGCCAGACATATCGGCTAGTTTGTAAACTAGAGGAGATTTTTTAGCAATGATTTTACATTTTATGTATTTAGGAGCTAGTTTTTTACTAAAGTATTTATCTTTGTCGCTGAGATAGAATGTACGCTTCCATACTATGTCACCCACATTGAAATCTGCGGGTTTACGACGAAGATTATAAGACTGACAATTGCGGCGATGTGCCGTTAGGAGGGCTAACTGTACCTTCTCAAATATAGAGGATAAGTAGCCTAACGACTCAGCATAACTGTCTCGTGGCTCGTGCACTATATTTGGATCAGAGTCGTTAACAATATAGTGGGATCCGCACATTATTAATTCGCGACCGTAGACGAGAAAATTAGGAGAAAAACCTGTTGTTTCGTTAACAGCACAGTTGAGAGCAAATTGAATTTTATTTATTAAAACATCCCAAGTTCGATGATCGGATGTTACAAAAGTAGAAATAGATGTCATTATTGTTTTATTGTATCTTTCTACCATGTTTACGTGAGGCGTGTACAGAGGTGTATAATGTAAATTTGGAACTTTGTATTTAGATAACAAGTTTTTGAAAGTTGCACTAATGAATTGTTTACCATTGTCTAGAACAATGGTTGATGGAATACCATGTACCAAGAATACGTTTTCCTCTAGAATTTTTGTTATAGTTTCTGCGGTAGCCCGTTTAATGGGAAAAAGTAAACAGTATTTAGAAAAACAACAACTAACGACAAAAATGAAAGTGTTTTGTTTCCTGCTAGGAGGTAGTGGACCGATCAAATCGATACTTATCATTTGAAAAGGCTTCTGACAGGATTTAGGCCTTCCCATATGACCTAAGGAGGAATGATTTTGATGTTTGTGAGCAATACAAGCGTCACACGAATTTATGTACTTGACGACGTCTGAGTACATACCAGGCCAAAAGTAATTTAATGCCAGCCGGTTATATGTTTTAAAAATGCCGAAATGGCCAGCAGTGGGAGAGGAGTGATTCTCGGCCATGATATTTGACCTATGTTCAAATGGGATTACCTCTTTCCATTGGAATTCTCTCGTGAGAGGATTTAAACTTTTTTTTAAACGAAATAGTTTGTTGTTTATTACTTGATAATCAATAAAGGAAGTCGGGGAGCTTTTACACCCGTTGTATATATTCAAATACCACGAATCATTAGTAGAAGCTGGTCGGTTTGAACTAGAATTAACATTATTATTACTATCGTCGTTTGTAATGGACGAGACAGATACAGAACGAATATTTGCGTACCAAGAATCATTAGTAGAAACTGGTACATTCGAATTAGAATTAGTATTATTATCGACGTCTCTTGTAATAGCAGATACGGATATAGAACGAATATTTGCGTACCGAGCATCATTAGTAGAAGCTGGTACATTCGGACTAGAATTAATATGAGACTTACGATAACAACGCTGACGAATATTTGAGCTACCAACTGTATCGATTGAGTGAGGAACGATAGATTTACCATTTGTTTTAAAAGGAATATATGGAGAGCGTTCGACGCTAATATTTCGGATTGAGGAGAGGTGGTGACATTTAAAAAATTTTGATATGTAAGATAACCAATTTGTCCATTCGGTTTTATTAGTTTTAGAGAAATTATTATCTCCGCAATCCTTGTTATTTAGTTTTTTGTATGTGTAGTATTTGGGTTAGATTTGCAATTAGGGCAATCGGAGACACGAAAACCTTTCGTCCCGCATTTAAAACAAATTAAATATCTCGGCCGACGACAGTCAGCAAGCGAGTGTGAGGTAGATCTACAGCGAGGACAAAATCGATTATTATTGTTGTTGTTAGAATTTGACGGAGATGAGTTGTTATAGGTTTTATTATTGGAATTTGAATATTTATTGTCTAGGTTTTTATTGTTGAAGTTTGAATATTTATTAACAAAGTTTTTATTATTGGAGTTGCCTTTAGAAGGGCTAGAAGAATTAGAAGAAGGGTAGTTGTATGCCAGATCTGGAGCTAAGGTGTTAGAAGACACCTTGGGAGGCTCCTGGAAGTCCCTTCTGCGACTATCGAACCTTTCGAAATTTCTGCACACATTGATCAGACTAGGGATGTCGACTATGTTTGCAGTTAGAAGAGAATTTGTATAACAAGGCCTAATATTATTTAAAAGTATTTCTAGTTTGTCCGATTCGCCTATAGGGGCGTCGAGACGGGAAAATAGACCTTGCATTTTTGCAACGTATAAGGTTATGTTTTCGTTTTCGCCTTGTGAGCGCAATCTTATCTCAGACATTAGTTTATAATCGTAGTTATGAGGGCTGAAATCTCTTTTTAATAACTGACATAGCTGAAGCCATGAAGAAACACTATCTTTGACGCTACGGAACCAAGTCAAAGCATCTTCTGAGAAAATTTCAAAAGCAAAAGGGAGTATTTTTTTATCGGGGATGCCCCTACTCGACATAAACTCGTTCACTCTTTGTATGAAAGCGCGGACACAAGATTTACCATTATATTTGAATTTAGACACGTCAGAGAATAGTTTCCGCTCGTAAATAAATGAATTGATCGAAGGGTCTAACGTTCCGTCCGTTAAGCAGTCCGTCTGTAATACACGCTCAGGTGGTGGAGAGTTTAAAAAGCTAAATTGCGCGTATAAGGAATGAAATTCGTTCCAGGCGACTTCGCCTTGACTCCTATCTGATAGGGCGTCTAGGTCTAGGCGGTTCAACCTATGATAAATATGGTGTAAAAGAGTCTCTGTTCTTAACAAAAAATTTTTGTCTAGTTTTGCCTTTAACATTTTAATATTGTTATTCGCTTTAAACATTGAACTTTCGATAGCTTCGATATCTTCTTCGGGAGGTAAATAAGACGTTGAGATGTCCTCGGAAGGAGAGGTTGGCGCAAGCTTCGAAATTTGTTTTCGCAACTCGTCGACGGTGTTAGATTTTAAACCGCCTCTTAAGCAAACTTCATATTCTAGTTCCGCTTTATGTAAGCACGTAAATTTGATCTCGTAAGCCATTTTAGCCAAACGAAGTTTAAAAGGAAGGACCGAAACGAAATCTAAGTAGGTATTTAAGTATACCTAGGCAATTCACAGACACAGGCTAATATTAAATTAGAACAAACATGAGATATTGCGCGATTTAGAAAGAAAAAAAAGTTACAGTAGAAAATCGGCTAAGAATGTGTAATGCAAATAGTGATTAGTTAATAATTATGCGTGAGGGCGTTGTCCGTCTCGCTCACTCTCACGAGTAGAGGACGGCTAAAGGTTACCGGGCGACCGCGTGGTTGCAAATACCAGAAGGATTTATTACCTGCGATAATATTTCTGTTAGTGAGAAAATTTAAGGGCACGTGGTCTGTATATCGATATGGTCACCACTAAAATATATAATTAATTCACGTGTAAAGAGAAAAAAAAAAACTTTCTTTGCCGAATTTCACACAACACAATATAAAAAAGACACAGAACACGCTACGAAATCTCCACAGCCTGTTTTATTGGGCGCCAGATGTAACGGTGAAGGGCCGCCTCGTTTGTAGAACGTGGCGGCCAGTAGGGAATTTAGTTCAGAGAGGAATAAAAATACAAATCTACCAAAATTTACATGAATGTTATATTCAGTATAATTTACATCGAAGTATAAACACTAAAAAGGGTTTGCCGCGGCTTATACAGAGCAAAGGAACATTTACAGGGCGTGGGTGCAACGTGTGAGATTTCGTAGGTGTCTGGCCAGGAACAAACAGGCAGACACTTAGCTTGGTTTGCAGGCTGGAGCGTAAGAGGCGGCTGCGACTGTTGCCGGCGTTTATATACCCCGGCGCCGCGCGGCGGTGGTAGGTTGGTGGTAGGGTTCGGAGCGGCGGAGGCGAGTGGGGTCAGCATCGCCACACGTTGTCAATATTCGGCTTCTTACGATCAACTTTAAATAAAAGTGACGTATCATCAGCAAATAGTACAATATCGCAAAAATTCTGAACATTAATATAAACCAGAAAAAGAAAAGGGCCTAAAATGGAACCTTGTGGCACGCCTATAGCTACAGGTAATCCGGTAGACCTACTTCCGTTTATATCAACATATTGTACTCTATCGCTTAAGTAAGAGACAACTAGATTGAGTGCAGCATCCCTGATACCATAATGACTGAGTTTTCGTAGAAGCGTATTGTGTTCGACGCAGTCAAAAGCTTTTGAGAGGTCGCAGAAGACACCAATAGCATCCATCGAATTTTCCCAGGCACTATGAATATGCCTAATTAGTGTAACACCTGCATCTATTGTAGAACGACCTTTCGTAAAGCCATATTGCTCATTGTGTAATAAGTTATTTGAGATAAAGTGACTTTCTAATTGTTGCAATATTATTTTCTCAAACACTTTGCTTATAGCTGGCAATATGGAAATAGGCCTAAAGTTACTTGTGTCACTTTTTGATCCATTTTTAAATAAAGGTATCACTTTACTGTGTTTTATCAGATCAGGAAACACGCCTGTATCCACACATCTATTAAATATGGTAGCAAGATGTGGAGCTAAATTAAATATATTATTGATTAGCTTGACTGAAATACCCCATAAGTTAGCAGTGTTTTTTGAGTTAAGTGACTTAAAGACTTTTATAATATCATTGGGGTTAATATACTGGAAACAAAAGTAAACACTGCACTCTCCCACGCTGCCCCTAGCTAAGGTTTCGGCTTTGACTGGGCATGAATCTAAGGACTTAGTTGCATTAACCGGTATTTTTATAAAGAAATCGTTAAACGTTTGTGCTACATCTAAATTATTTGCAACAATTTTATTACTTACTTTTAGTTCAA
This sequence comes from Parascotia fuliginaria, assembly GCA_963082885.1. Taxonomy (NCBI): domain Eukaryota; kingdom Metazoa; phylum Arthropoda; class Insecta; order Lepidoptera; family Erebidae; genus Parascotia; species Parascotia fuliginaria. The sequence goes on from OY720177.1 coordinate 17,682,025, forward strand.
AATTGGTATCGCGCAATTTGGTACGACGAGTTTCACTATTAATAGTTATAGTTGCTTTTATTTTATTGTTCGATTGTTTTATTTTATTGCTCAAATATAAGGATTTGGCTGTGCTACAAGCCTTTTTTAAAAATTTTGAATAATTTCTAACATAATCTACAAAGTTCGGATTTGTATTATATTTTTTCATACCATATAGTTCATACAATTTAGCCCTACTTTTATAGATGCCTGTTGTTGCCCAGTCACAAACTTTAATTTTAATATTTTTATTAAAAGTCTTGGGTTTGAAGATATTTTCATATTCTAATTTAATTATGTTAAACAAAGATAGGTAGAGGCTATCAGGATCGGCGCAACTAAGGTCTACATTGGTGACTTTGGTAGTAATGTTCTCGCTAAAGTGTTTCAGGCGTTCAGAGGTCACTGGCCTACATGTGATCTTATAATTTACTTTAGGTACTCTACTTACAGACAATACAATTTTTTGCCCACAGTGATCAGATGTTAAGTCACTCAATATAGAACTATCTAAAAAGTTACAATTGCAGAAGATATTATCTAGGCATGTAGCAGAATGAGCAGTGATTCTGGTTGATCATAGAATACATAATATAAGTCAAATGACACGAATAAACTAATTAATCTATTACAAATGGCTGACTGTTCGAGTAAGTTCACGTTAAAATCACCACACACTACCACATGCCTGTTACCAATGCTTAAGCGCTTCAGTACATCCTCCATAACAGTTTCAAATAAGGTAAAGTCACTCTGTGGTGGTCTGTATACACACACAATAACATGTTGCTCAAGTTCCACACAAGATATTTCAATAGTTTGCTCAATAGAAAGCTTAACTATATCCTTACGCTCCTTAAATTTTATACTATTACAAACATATACCAGGGAGCCACCATGAATAGCTTTCTTCCTTGCAAAAGCACTACCAATACTGTAGTATTTCTTATCAAATATAAATTGGTCACTTTTAAGCCAATGTTCAGTGACACAAAAAATATGAATGTTATAGTTTTTTAAAAATAATTCTACTTCTAATTCCTTGCCGGATAAGCCCTGAATATTTTGGTGAACTAAGTTTAAATTAAATGTCTGCTTATCCTTTGTCTCGTCTACTAGTTTAAACTAATAGACGAAGAAATGTTAGTAGTTACACTACTTTGTCCTACCAAATTCTTCAATACCCTACAGGTACCTGTGTCATTAAATAAATTATATGCTAATAACTTAGCAAGATGTCGCTTATAAAATAATGATAGACACATAGTATCTTTTGACAATATATAAATATAATTACTATAAATATAAATACTATAATATATTATTACTAATAAATATATTACTGTCAAAGAATTTAATGTAGTCACTATTACTACATGTACTATTGTATAGAAGTAAATTTAACTTTCCTATGTGCCTATTTTGTTGTTCAGTCAGAGCATATGAATAAGGAAAGGCACAGATAATAAACTTACAACCTACCCTACTATGAAGCAATTCCATAACTTCAGTTAGTTCTAATATATCATGTTTTGTGACTGATAAGCAGTCACCATACATTAAGATTACTGTAGACTGAGAGTCTAAGTTAGTATTTTTTAAATTGCTAACGAAGGTGCTGAATTTTATTCCTGGTGAACAATTATTCATAATAGGCCACTCAGTGTGGGTAGAGATGGGTAATGGGTTATTAGTTATTACCCATTCCACCCATTTGGGTTATAACTGGGTGTTTTGGGTTTTAACCCGGTTTTAACCCATTATCACCCGTTTTGATGGGTGAAAATGAATAGTAGGTAAAAATGAAAAACATTTTTATAAATTTTAAGGTAAGTAGTTAAGTACCTATTAACATGAAATGAAAGTCCAAACACAAACCAAGTATAAATCTAGTCATTTATTTCATAATTTACAAAAATAAATGTGTAAATATAAACATCTTGGTAGTTTAATCATCGTAATCACTTGAGTTAGATAGGTAGCCGATCGCAATCCAAAAAATCTAAATTATTTGCGCGCGATGTGGATGGTTCAAGACAAGCAGTATGTAGTGCCATGGTATCTTCTGGCATTTGAATTAGTGGTGATGAATCAAAATCCTCAAAACTATACGTCTGATTTGTAGTCTTATTTATTTAATCAATTCCAGTTATAAGTCATAAATGCCAGTTTAGCTGCCCTTTCTGTTGAGAGCATATTTCTTTTTATGCTGTAGACATTGCTGAGCACTAAAAGAACGCTTCACAGCAGCAGAAGTGCAAGGTGCAGTTAAAATTCGGATCGCGGCTTTGCTTAATGCAGTGGAACCACAAACAAGTACCATTCCACCGTGTTGTTGCACATATATCGCTTATATTTGCCTACAAAAATCTACGACTCCAAAAAACTACCTTGCCCGATATCTTGCTAAGTTGGTCATAACGCTTACTCCCATACTTTTGTCTACTTTATAAATGAATTGTATGGCGTCGACTTCCTGATCTTTGTCAAGTTCACTTCCTTGAATTGGGTCTAATAAATATGCCGCCAAGTGAATGGTTTTTAAACACATTTTAATTCTCTCAGCAATATTTCTCATAAGTGGTTCTTTTTTATTATTTTCCATTAAAGTTAAATCTGGTAAAATAAACAGTAATATCTTGCGAATACCTTGTGAATACTATTTTCATTTGTTTCTAATTTAAATATTGCTTTAATATTGTTATTGGTTTAAGAAATAATTTGCCTTGTCGCACCATCTCCAAAAAAACTGACCTAGAAACGCCGATTTTTCCTCTGCAGGTAATAACTGTGGCATTTTCATGCACTGCCAAAATCTTTAAGGCAACCTTTGTGTTTTCTACGCTTTTAAAACTTACGTAACTACTTCCCTTCGTGTATCACACGGTAACTTTAAGCTTTTACCAGTGTTATTTTCCTTTGCAATTTTTGCAAGCTAAGATGTTAAAACTTATCTTACAAGCATAAATTACTTCTATTTTAATTATGTCTTTGCATAGCAAATGGAAAGTATGTGCCGCACAATTAAGGCAATTTACATTTGGATATACCTCAATTAATAGTCGAAAAGCTCTTTGTAGGTACGTTACTTTCATTGTCTCCAGAAATCGTCGCAAGCTTGTTTGAACCATGTTCCGACAAAGTATTAAAAATTTGACCTGAGTGTCGATTTTCTGGCGTTTAGGGTTTTTGAAATTATTCCTATTAATTTTATACCTACCATGCGAAACCGTGTGTGTATGTGTGTGTGTATTTGTTACCACACAACGCCAATGTCAATAAAAATTAGTATCTAGATAGATTGGGTACTGGAGAACGGACATAGGCTACTTTTTATTCAGAAAATCGGTCTTGTTACCGAGGTAGACAAAACATATTTTACGCGCGGGCGAAGCCATAGGGCGCAGCTAGTGTAGTATAGTTGTTAGTTTTAAATCGAATTATCAAATAGAGACCTTGCTAGGCACAGCATACAAGCATACTAGGGGAAAGGTTTTATTTAAAATATAATTCTGGCTTTGTTTTGTGTACCTACACATTCAATTTAATTTATTACCAGATTAATAATATTATACTTACTTATTATTAAAATAAGTAAAAATAACCTATAAATTTCATTATTTTTCATTAATGTATTTTTTCTTAGTATAGTAAAGTAAAGTTAGTATAAAAATGCTAACTTTATTTTACTTTACTAACAGGTTCAGGTAGTTTAATTATTATATTATGGTATTTATAATTTAAAATTACACAAAGTTTTTAACGTTTAAATTAGTTTTGTTCATGTGCATCTGAAAGATACTAAATAATAAATATAGTAGGTACATAATACTTAGTACATTTGTGAATAGAGGAACCTAACCTATATCATTTTCTTTTCCAGGTATGGGAATCCTGTCAAGGGAGTGCGAAGATACCGCCGACCCAAAAATTAGAATGGCCATATATTTAATTTTTTCACTATCTAATTACAATAAGAGGGAAAAGTAAAGGCTTCTACAATTTTAACATAGATATTGTTTTACTTTATGGTACCCTCATCAATACTTTCATCTGCGTTACTCGGTTTTTGATTCACAGGGTCAAGTAATGGTTAAAATCGTTCACATCTTTAACAAATTGTATTATTGGCATTAACCATTTGGCCTGCGAATCAAAACCGGGTAGGTATTAGGTACTAGTAGTCAACTTGTGTTACTGTGTGTGTATGTTATGTATGTACCTCTCAATACGCTACAAAGTTGTATTCTTTTAACACCAGGCGGCGCGCTCCGCATATATTTGAGTGACGTCTTTATCTCAGTATGTAAAATGTACTCTGTGACCACGACTGGACACCATCCCGATTGCGTATACGGCGAATTGCGCCTTATAAGCAATCGGGATGGTGTCCAGTCCACTACTGGTAAGTACGAGGTACAGTGGCGCAATTTTGTAGGTTTGCATAAAAAAGCATTAGCTCGAAACCATTATTTTATTAAATACTTACTCGTAAATATATATATTTAAAATTTAGTACCTATGACCTAGTCCCAGTAGGTACCTTATCATTGGCTTCTTGATGAAAGTCAAGTATCGCCTAATCACTTCTTAACATAACTATTTTATTTGCTGCTCGTTGCTGCCGATAGCCTATGAGCAGATAGTAACAGCTCGCTTAGTAGGTATTTAAGTAGGTACTTGTTCGTGACCCAGTGGTGAAGGCTTCGTAAACACGAGGTTTGGGGTTAGAATTCGGGCATGAAAGTACCAATTTGGCTTTTTCGAGTCATATGTACCTACTTTTTATTAACCGACTTCAAAAAGGAGGAGGTTATCAATTCGGGTCGTATGTTTTTTTTTTTTTTTTGTATGTTTGTTACCTCATATCTCGGTCATTTATGAACCGATTTGAAAAATTTTTTTTTTATTTGAGAGGGTATACTCTGAAATTGGTCCCATTTTTTTATTATAAGAAATGGTTCAGTGGTTGTATGTTTGTTACAACTTAACTCCGTCATTTATAAACCAATTTGGAAAATTCTTCTTTTATTTGAAAGGGTATACTCCGAAATGGGGTCCCATATTTTTTTTATAAAGAATAGTTTAATATTTTGTAACAAATCGTTTGCAAGAAGTGAAGACGTGTAAAGCAACACGTCGATGTCTTTTGCGACGAATTATCTGACATTGACATGTCCATGCTACAAGTGCGAAGTGATTTTCAAAATTCATTTTTTGTTAGAAACGAAGTAGCCCTGGATGAGTGACCATATGCATTTTTTGTATATCTGAGCGATTGCTCGGTCAGTTAAATTATGATTTTTGATGATTCTTTATTGTTGGTAGATCATCACTTTTTTGTTTTGATTTGTGGTTTCTGGGATTCAGGGTTTAGCGATCGAGAAAGTGTTGACAAGGACCTTATATTTCTATTTACAATCTTACCTCTCGTCTCTACTTTCTTTCAAACGGCGCGGCGCTGTCTCATTTGCGCAGCACGTTTAGTAGGTCTACCCATATTGAATATATTTATACACAATTAATTCCCACTAAAGTTTAAAAATAAAATTATTTTTAGAAAAAAAATGAAAACCGACTTCAAACAACACCTACATGTTCAATCCTTAACTAAAAAGTAGAAAATAATATTTTAATTACTTCATAGCAAAGAACATTAAAGGGGAATCAACGCAATCCTTGATACCTATAATACTTTACTATTTATAGTTTTTAATCAGTTATTTTGGAGTCGGTGCCAGCCAAGAAGGTTCATAATGACCTTCATAAAAATAACCTACCTACTAGCAAAAAAAACCTTCTTGATTAATCTATTAATACATGAATGAAAAATATAGATTTAATACAAGAAATCGAACGGAATCTGATAAGTGCGCGTCAAATTTTTTATGTATATCTGAACACAACTATCAATGACGTCTGCGTTCACGAGTATGACCGCGTTCGGGTAGTGCACTCAGGCATATCCCCCACGCGTGCAATTACCGCCCCGTGCACTACAAAAGTTGGTTGCAAAGACAGAATTAAAGAACCTTCTTGGCTGGCACCGACTCCAAAATAACTGATTAAAAACTATAAATAGTAAAGTATTATAGGTATCAAGGATTGCGTTGATTCCCCTTTAATGTTCTTTGCTATGAAGTAATTAAAATATTATTTTCTACTTTTTAGTTAAGGATTGAACATGTAGGTGTTGTTTGAAGTCGGTTTTCATTTTTTTTCTAAAAATAATTTTATTAAGTTATCTGAACATTAGGTATTAACTGACAGTAAAGGAAAACATCGTGGGGAAAAATGGACATATAAAATTAAAGACTGAAATCGCCAATTCGCATTGAGTGCACGTGGCGAACAATGCTTATACCTTCTCTGTATGAGGAGAGGCCTTTCCCTGCAGTGCAGTGGGATAATGACGGGCTGATATGGGTACCTACTAAGGAACTTGCATTCTTAATAGCTTGTTAGTGACGCAAAGTTTGTTGAGCTTTTTTCTAAAGTTAATGATAATAAAATAAAACAATAGATAAACAATAATACAATATAATTTCAATCACATATATATTGATAATTACAACATACATAATATTATGACTTTTATCTAAGAATCAAGGCACGTTCGCGCAAAGTACTCGGAGCGCATTTTGCTACAAAATACTTGTGTTATTCTAAATTATACCAAATGGTCCACGGATGGGGGTCCACGGAGACTCACTATTCCACTTGAACCCTCTGGTCATTGGAATAATGTCTATAGGGATACTCACTATTCTACTTGTACACCCCAGAAAACATTCAAGAAACACCGTTCGTCCCATGTTATTTGCGTAAACCTATACCTACTTGGTACCGTGAAGGTGGTAGTAACCGCAAACAGAATATTAAATTTTAAGAAATTATAAAATGTTTATATGTTTTATTTTTTATGTGTTTCTTGAATGTTGTTATGTCCATGGTGTTCAAGTGGAATGAGTGTCCATGAGGGTCCATGGGTCCAAGTGGAATACTGAGTCTCCGTTTACCCCCCAGGGGAACCCGATAGGGTCCAAGTGGAATACTGAGTCTCCGTGGACCCCCCAGGGGAACCCAATAGGGGTTCAAGTAGAATGTACCTTGTCAAAATAGGTACTTACCTACTATTCTTTTCTTCTCTCTTAGGTACTTAATGTTATTAATATTTATAGTGTTACTACACGGTTTACAACGCCACGACCCAAAGTTAATCTCTCTAATTATCATAATTTTGAAACAACTTAGGTATTAATAAACAAAGTAGTGACGAAAAACTACGTGTTTTGTTCCTTTTCATAAAGTACAAAAACGACAGAACCAAAAAGGGACAAAACACAGGATAGCAACGCAATACTTTTTTTGAGTTTATTGGTAACTAGTAAGATTTCCCATTTCACACCGTTTTTACTCTGTGCGAGTCCTTCCTTGATCACAAACCTCATTATACTACTTCATAAGATACCTATTGATACCTTTTACAAATATATCTATATACTCATCCCAGTTCATTTTGGAGGGGTCGCAGTAGAATGTTTTCCTGTCTGCGTTTGATAGAGAAGCTTGAAGAGACTTCACGTTGTCAGATCGCATCTCCCAAGAGTTACTTGTGAAGAATTTAAGAACGTCTCTGCCGGAAACTATTCTCGATTGGAGTTTTAGGTATCTGTGAAAAATAAATAACATGGAATCATTATCTTTTATATATAGAGTATTTGTCCCTGAAGGAGTAGGCAGACGCGTATAACATCCAGGTTTTGCCTGCTATGCTACTCACGTAATAAAGGGCAAATCTGTTGCCATTTACCAGGCACAATCGGACTCAACAATACGTTACTCGACTCGGAGATCAATCCCAAAACCTCTGTAAACTTCTTACTGACTTGCTCAATCGAATAGTTCCAGAAAATGATCATCGGATAGTTTTTGAAATATAATCGGTAGTACTCGTAAAGCTGTACCTAACTATTATAAGAAATAAAACATTTTAAAACACTGGTTTTACAAATTTTTTTTTGGTTAAACAAAAATCAGAATAAATCTAAATTTTCATCATGTCTACAATCTATATTACGAGTGTATAGCGGAAGAGTTTGTGTGAAGTCCAGTGCGATGGAACTCTGTTTTTTATTTTTTTGTCAGTGTTATGTTTTTGTTTTTTTGTCTGTGGCTGAATGTTTATTTTTACATATTCTTGTGTGTGTCACCTACATGTGAAAAATAAACTGTTTTTCTTTCTTTCTTTTCTTCTATTTGTTTGAACGCGCTGATCTCAGGAACTACCGGTCAGATTTAATTAATTCTTTCTTTAAATTTTTTGGGATTTAGCTCAGTTTTTGAGGAAGATAGTAGGCTATATAACATCACGCTATTGGCAAAGGGAGCGGAACAGTAACCAAAGACGCGGGTGAAACTGTGCCGCGGCAAGCTAGTAAAATATATCGATTTGGTATAAATTACCTTGGTTGTTTGCCGGTTGCTTTTACGATGAGATCGGCTATAAACGCAGGAATAGTTTGTAGGAAGAACGTAACTATTCTCAGCAACCATTCTCTTGTAGTAAATATCAAGGTTGGATAACAATAATCATCTGAAAAGAGTTAGAAGAATGAGTATATGGCCATAATTGGTTGACCATTTATGTTTATGTTGTTATCGGCATATTAAATAACATCCAAACCAACTTAATATTCATGATCGGGCCGCATCAACCGGGGAAATACTACCCTCTTATAGAAAATCGACGTAACAGTAGTAGTATCCGTACTACTGCGTTTTTCGTTTGGTGAGCGAGAGTGCCGGAGGCCCAATTTCTCCCCTTTCTTTTTCCTCACCTTCCTCAATACCACTCCCTTCACGGGAGGCAAGCTTCGCAGAGTCCCTGGCATTGCAGCAATGTTAGGGCCTCTGAGTCGTCCATGAACGACAGCTACCACTTACCATCACGAGGGCTTTTTACTCGTCTGCCACTGTCGGCAAAAAACTACTCCTAGAAATACTCATAGCCAATATTCACCATTGTTAATTATCTAAGGGTTACACCTTGTCGTGGCGTCTCTGTAAGAGGACCCCTGTTAACCTGTTAGGGACACGTTTAGTCCTCGAGCAGTGTCCATTACTTTAATGGTTTTACTTACTTACTATAAATACCTAAATGGAAATTGATAAACTTACGAAATCCAATTTTAATAGCGGCATTTCTGAAGATATTATAAACATTTCTAATTGATATTGGATTGCAGGAACTTGTACAGCAGTTATACACCGTCAAAGAGTTTCTTCTGAAATCATAATTAATAAATTAGTTATGATCACATTTATTTTTGTTCTTGTGTCAGACTTGTGATAGGTATCTAAGATAACTAAAGAATATTTCTGCCCCTGGCAGTCATAAGCGACGACTTTTGAAAGGTACTCTAAAAGTTGTCTCTACATGACATACGCAATGACGGATTTTAATCACATATACAAAAAACATCAAGCACCAGGTTTTTTTTACCGAAGGTGCTAGACAGATTATGTTTTGTCATGTAACAAGAGGTAAGCCTGTTGATTAAATATGTCGTGATAAATAAGGCACCCATATTTTCAAATTCGGAATTATTTACTTTCTATGTTTACATTTTATGTTAAGTAGATACTTATAATCGGCCAAAAAAACAATCATATGGAAATCTGGACATATGTACATAATTTAAACTCTACATTAACTACCTGATTAAGAAGGCTGTCATAAATAATATTAAACTTACTTAGAACATTTCGCAGCCGCTACAATTGTGGTATTAGACACGCAATCCACTGGTATGATATCCAGGATGTGGTTGCCGTCGCCTAATATGACTCTATTGGCGCCTTTGACCGTCGCTGTCAGTATACCGGCAGCACCGAACCAGTTGTCCGTCCAGCCAGGTAGAGGCTCTCTGAATGAAGGTGACACTGAAACAAAAAAAAGTAAATTAAATATTTGTTTTGCTCCGATCTTGACCAGATACCAATGTTATAACCCATAGGTACTTTTCTTGCGTCTCTGAATAGACCCAACATTGAAATTGAAATGAAACACAGCGATAATTGGTAACTCTGTCCGGGCTTCAAACAACGAGAACCAATTCTGCTGAATTTTAATATAAACTTAATGTACATAAGTATATACAACAGCAAGAATTGACTCTGCTGTATTACGATAAAATAACAATCAGGCGTTTTTCAAATGTTGATCTCTTATAACGTAGCACTTTTAATGAAAAACTGATGTAAAATTTATAATGCAATTTTGCGAAAATTAGGTAAGTAGGTAGGTACAGCGCATTGCCGAAAACCCATATTTCGTCATATGCCTCTCTTCCCCAAAATATATTATTCAAGCACAAAAATTATGTAACATCTTAATGGTAACTACAATTAGTAATGTTTAAAGCAATGAAGAACAAAATTTAAAAATCCATAGTAGGTACTGATACTTAATAAAAATTGTCGAGCATCAACCGCCACTGTAATCACCATCATCATCATATCAGCCAAAAGATGTTCACTGCCGGACTTAGGCCTTCCCCAATTTTGACCACGTTGGCCGGTCATTCGCCGCCCTCATCCAACGGTTGCCCGTGTGGTTGCCCGCCACCCATAAAAGGTCGTCGGTGCACCTTGTGAGGGGTTTGCCCACGCTGCGTCTTCCGGTTCGCCACTGTAATGTTATTATGATAACCCATACCCAAGGATACTGACATAATAATTACCTATCGAAGGCCTGATGATTACCGTCGGTATATTGCCTCTGTGGTCTGCTACGAAGTTTTCTGCCAAGCCTTTAGTAAATGTATAGATGTTTGGTAGACCTTCTGCAATGAAAAAGAATCGATTTTTTATAACCGGTAACAAACTGATTGATTTATGTTAAGCAGATTTTGTAAACATAAATTTTATGTTTAAATATTGCTAATAGAAAATGTGAACATTTTATAGCCAAAGGCATATTGGTCGCTGCTGCATATATTTAGACATGGCTTTGATGCTCTATTGTTACTACACCGCCATTTAATTTGACAATACAATTTTCTACAATATTCAAGTTACACCTTAGTCCAGCTACTTTAATTTTAATATTATCGGATCTCTATTATAATATTCTGGGATCAACAATGAAGATTTTGATTATGACTCTTATCCATTGCCATGAACTACGTGCACATTTGATGAAATGAATTGATCTGTTCACGACACCTAAAGCTTGATGTTCAGAATCTGACTGATACATTATAGTTTAAGTAGGTACATATTATCATAATTTTTCATTAGTACAAATCATTTGCAACTTAGGTAACAAGAAGTATAAAGACTTACCAGCTTGTGAACATACCAAAATTATTTAATAATTATTGATGATCGTGAAGCAGATGGAATGAGTGGTTTAAGCGCAATATGCACAATTCTCAAAATGGCAGCAGTGGCGCAAAAAGACTAACTCTTCTCAGAATAGCTAATTTACAAAACGCCTAATTTAATATCTAATCGATAAATAGAATATGCTATTGCCGTGCTATCGCGGACCTTTTTAAAAATGTTTTTAATCTACACAATTCTTTAACGATATAAACATGAAATATTTTTAAGAAATATTTTACTTATTTCTAAGACAACTCTCTAAAAAAATGCATATACTTACGTAAAAATCGTTTCCTAATTTGTTCATCATCGAGATGGGTCTGTTCTATATATTTGAGTACCTCGCTAAGGTTGGCCTTGGGAGGGTACACCTTTTCGTATAAAATTTTATGGTCTGTGTTGCAGTATGCTGTTGATACGTGAACAAACGCCTGTTAATTGAAAATATATTTATTTACTAAGTAATTGGTTTTTCAAGTTCCAAGTAATGGTTCAACGGTAGTAGATCATCACTGGTTTCAGCATGAATGGGTCGGATCGACCTGGGCAGTACTACCCTTCTCATAGAAGATCGACGTAAGACTAGTAGTATCCATACTACTGCGTTTCGTTCGGTGAGTGAGAGCGCCGAACGCCCAATTTTCCCCCTTTGCTTTTTCTCACCTCCCTCAATTCTTTTACCTACCCCACTCCCTTCACGGTAGGCAACAGCTTTTGCATTAAGCTCCTGCAACAGTTACCACTTACCGTCAGGTGGGCTGTTTGCCCGTCTGCCACGCGGCAATAAAAATAAAGTTAAAAGTCCCGTGGTTGGATAAACCTAAAATTGTTTTTTCTTATGTCGAGAAGTTGTTATAGTAGCCCAAAGTTCTTACTTATGCGTGATATTTATAAGTTCATAGATTTCATTTTCGCTTGCTAACCATTGCATAGGACTTCAGAGGCCATTTATAAAAAAGTAATTAAACGTTATTACGTTTGATCTACTATGCGGAACATACAGTCACCTCATCTTTTTCCGTGGATGTCCAGAGTAGGCGACTAAGCGACGATGTAGGTAGTAATGTGTAAGTGTGTACTGTACTCGTATAGTAAAGTACTAGTATAGTAAAGTTTCTCCTATTATTTGAGGAGATTTTCATACAAAAGTGATCTAAACTGGCTAACAATGTGTTTCTATAGATTTCCAAATAGTTCCTAGGGGTTAAATCAAAGAAGTTCTTTACCTTTATGTTCTTTATCCGATGACAAAGATTGAGTACAGATTGAGTTCCTTTAACGTTAGTGTTGACGGCCGTATCTAATCTTTCGTTGAACTTGACTGTAGCTGCCACATGAAATACTACTGATACCTGGAATTTATTAATAATAACGTTAGACTAATAACTAAGTAACGTTAGACCAAAACGAGTGATAATAGATCCTTCCTGTTTTAAGCAAAAATAGGATCGACCAAGGACGTATTACCCTCTCGCAAAATATTAGCGTTGTGTTTCCTTCAGTGAGGTGCAGTGACAGATAAGAGCTCAATTCAGATAGATTCAATCAATTATAGAGAGCCTATGGGCATAGCATTGATCTTTAATCTTAATAAAAAGTAATTATACCTTAAGAGTGAAAGAATGAGGGAATATATGAAAGGAGGCCCGTAGATGTCTTAGCGACTTTATCCACTAGCTGTGCTTTCACATTCTTACCTACTTTATGGTTATTAAGCTATTGCATAGCTTATAACGCGGTGGGCCTTTAGCGCGGCGACCGAATCAAGAAATTCCGTAACGAAAATAAAACCTAACACCTCCCACTCCGCCTATCATAAAATTTATTTCTCAGGACAAACACTAGTGGCGCTAATTTTTACCACACATAAACCAAATATTTTGTCACATTTGCGATAAATTTTATCTGGTAGAACTAAAGAAATGTAAATAAGATTTTAATAACGTGTAATAATGCATCAATGTAATGTAATGTCCTAGTTTTATTCTTTTTCGGAGTAAAAATACTTAGTAGGATGATAAAAAATCCTGAATAACCTACATGTAGGTATTGTAAGATAAAAAAAATATTTTGAACGATATCAACTTCTCATTAAATTTATTCAATAAAAGAAAAAAAATTTTTTCTTATGGTTCACCACGCTCAAAAAGTGTAACTTGTATCAATATCAAAGAAAAACTTGAATTAATATCAAAGAAAAAAAACTACTGCATAAATAAAAAATAGATAAATAATTATAATTGCATAAGTTGATAAAAAATGCTATGCAATAGCTTACCGCGGCAGTCCCCGAGTGCCACAGGTTTTTTTTTTATTTTAGGTCGTTTATGAGTACACTCTGTACCTACTTCCCGATTTCGACCAATTCACACAAAAACCATCGAGGTTATTCCTATCGTTGTAACATTAAATGCATTACGTATGCAATTGTACCTACATATTAAGTTAAATAATGTGTTAAGTTGACCATGCATAAAAATGTTTATTTAATCACACCAAATTGTAACCAGTTAATCAAAAGATCTTACCGTGTCTGCGAGCTTTTCCTCATCAGCTATTGACAGACCAAGGCCAGGTTGACTAATATCGCCGTTAATAGGTATTATTTTTTTAAGATCTTCAGGTCTTTCATTTCTTATCCTGCTGAATAGCTGAAATTATAAATGCATTTTTTACATCTGGTCAAAGGTCTAAATTCTAAACAAAACTATAGGAAACAAATTTTTTGCGTAAGCATCATTCATGCTACCGTTCGTCATAGGATGAACGATTTTCGCGCCGTTAGGCAGACGTTACTGAAATAATGTTAGAAGTTCTAAATCCTGTCTCCACCCACTAAATAACAAAGCAAGTACATGGCATGGTAGACTCGACTATGACTTTTAATTCTCGTACTTAAATAAATACATTGATATCTTGGTGTCCCTAAATAAGTTTTTTTTTATATAAATACTACGCCATCTAGTCCCAAAGTAAGCATATATTATAAGCTTGTGTTAAGAATGCGGGTATACATGCTTAAATACTTTTTTTTTGTATATACATAAATATTATACATAGAAATACCCAGACCAATGCAAACAGACATGTTCATGCACACAAATATTTGCACTGGGGTCGGTAGGAAAGTGACTAGAACGCAAAATGACCACTTGTGATAAACGACGACATCGCAAATGCACACAGTTTGATTTGTAAAATGCCGAGGTCGTTATAAGCCTAAATCACAAAATGACTACATCGCGATTGTACTATTTCACTTGCATGTCGTCAAAAGCCTTACTCGCAAAATGACTACATCGCGAAAATGCCATGATTAATATATTTGCATACAGGTTTTCTTAGTTTTCGTCTGCTTTTTTAAGTTGGAAGTTGTTTTAAAGAATATTTCGAGAATGAAAGACTATTTGTATGAAGCGACATTTTCGGCGTTATGGAGTTCTATACCTATTCGGATTCAGCGATTTTTTACGTCAAATGAGGCGAGTTTCGTACAATTCTGAGCACTTATTTGGTTCTTAAGACAATGCAATTTTAGTACAAATTCGATGTATGATCCGACATCAAAATTGTCGCATTTTTTTAAACTTCATTTAAGCTGTGCACAAAAACAGTAAATCGGAGCATAAGCTGTTATTTTAGTCCTAATATTTCAGTAGTTTAGCAGATAAAGCGTTTGCCGATATAACAAACTTTCGATGTAATATCATTTAATACATTTTGCTTGCCACTACTAACGCTATGAAATGTCTTTTCAACCAATTTGCCGTCAATCAACCAACTGTATTTATTGCACTGTTGGAAGTTGAATCATTTTTCTTTACTCTGAAAATAAGACGATACAGATCATTTTATATTGAGCGACATTTATTTTGAAACTTAGAACTGTTTATTTGGAAAATAATACCAAAACATTAAGCATTTCTTTTGCAATAAAGATCCCTGATTCCCATTCAAGTAAGAGAAACAATTTTTTCCAAATTATGAATCTTTTAATTGGCTCTCCTGTAAAGTTTGTAAAATGCAGCTTCTAATACCTTTTACCCATCGATATGTAACAAATGGCGTCACAGCATAATTTCTAAGCGGGGAAGGCATAGCAACTTGCTAAGCGGACACCAACATTTCACCATGGCGATGCGCTCATCACCTATCAAGTTGGTCAAAACAGTAATAAGCTCGTCGTACGGTAGTAGATCCACGCTGATTTCAGCATGAATGGGCCGGATCGTCCGGGGAAGTACTACCCTCTCATAGAAGATCGACTTAAGAGTAGTAGTATCCGTACTACTGCGTTTCGTTCGGTGAGTGAGAGCGCCGGAGGCCCAATTTCCCCCCTATCCTTTTTCCTCACTTCCCTCATTCCCTTCCCCTAACCCTATTCCCAGCCGCCATAGTGGAGGCCACTATACCAGCAGTTTAAGACGATGGCTTTTGGTATAGTGGCCGCCACTTCTGGATTTCACTGACTGCTTACCATCAGGCGGGGTGGAGTCACTTTGGTAGGCTATAATATAAAAAAAAAAAAAAAAAAAAAAAAGCTATAATGGGATGTAGTCATTTTGCGTCTAAGGTGTTCTTAGACGTAGACAATAAGAGACGATGAAATTATACGAGTTAGTCGTTTTGCGTGTGAAGACATTTTGCGATTAAGGCATTTTGAAATCAAGACTTTTGGCGATATTGACATTCTGCGATGTCGTCGTTTATGATAAGTGGACATTTTGCGTTCTAGTCACTTTTCTACCGACCCGCCAAATGTATCCACTTTGCGCCAGTTACTTCTCTACATGCCAAGCATGCCCGCTACTGTTTTGTTTTACAGGCAATGTATTTTCATCTATATAGATGACGCTAAGCGAGAAGTAAATATTTTATATTTATTTTATTTATTAAGCTTTACCAACGTGTTTAATAATAATAAATAATAATAATAAATAATAATAAATCGTTTATTTCAGATAATGTCCATATTAATGTTAGTAATACAATAACTTACAAACTAGTGTTAGTGAATACATAAAACTAAATTAATCCTAAGGTGCGACCACCTTCAGTGTGTAGTCGCATCCAGTGCATCAACAACGGGGAGTCCCAGCGCTGAGCAAACATGCTTAGGATGCCATTCGAGCTGGCCCGCAAACGGGTAAGTAGAGAGGCACAACGCTTTCTGATTACAGCGTGGAAACCGTCCACGTTTCTCTCGGCAAACATCGGGGAAGCCCTACAAAAGCGAGGCAGTCGGAATAGCACCCTAAACTCGTTGTTATATTGTATGTGTAGGGTGCTGTAAGCACGCTGCGTGTACTTTGTCCACAGGCTGCAGGTGTAGAAAGACTGGCAGTATGCTGTAAACAGCGTTGTCTTAACGTTATCTGTACACCTAGCAAACCTGCGAGCAAGCATGTTGCAGCGAACTGACAGCGCCCTACGCTCTCTCTATATGTCCAGATTGTCACTTAAATCTTCAGAGACCCAGTGACCTAGATACTTATAGCGATTCACTATGCTAAGGCAGGCACCATTTAGATACAAAGGTGGCACAGTAGTGTAGGATTTATTACCTGCCTTAAACACCATTACTTCGCTCTTTTTTGTATTGTATCTAAAATATTAATACTAATAACCAAAATTTAAGAATTACTTATAATCACTGCATGTTCAAATTCTACATGTAGATATTAGATAAGTATTAACTGTATAATCTAAGTTAACTAAGTACAAAACAATTTTACATTTTTTGACATGTAAGTACCTTTATATGTACTTCACGCAGGGTTAATGTAATTGACAACAGATAACAAAGCTAAATATAGGTAGTAACGTTGTGTTCTAGTTATATTGAACTTTAACCACTCAATAAAATAAAAACTAAAGTACTTATTAGCTAATTGCGGCTACTTACCGGTTTGCTAATCAACTGTTGAACTCTGTCGTGAATGCTGGCATCGTTCTTATCTCGTATCAAAATGAATATTGTGTCAATGTCCTTACAACTATACAGCAACTTTTCGATGAACACCTGAAATTAACCGATATTAGGAGTACATTACAAGTCTTGATATTTGATTGCCTTGGTAGTACTGTGAGAGTGCGTGTGACTGCTCTGTAGGAGAGTCGTGGGTTCTATTCCCACATTGAACAAAACTTTGAGCAATTTTTAAATATTTCTTGCGAATTTGGGAATCCTGTTTAGGTTAATTGTCAGTTTGCAAACTTTGCTGCAATAGGAAAGGTTAGGTTCTTGTTCTTACGGGGATACCTTAGCCTTTTGAAAAAAAAAACATACTAACAATTTTTTTGTTTTGAACATCAAATAAAAATAATGTATAGGCCTATTGATCAATAGGTCATTAGTCAGTATAGTTATGACTGTTAATTATTATCACATGCCTCATTCAAAATGGTTATTTGCTAAAAGTAATCTAGTCGCAAATATTTTAACATACCTAATATTATTATTCGCGATTGGTTTAATTTTTTTCAAGTTATATTTTTTATATTTTTTATTAACTACCAAACAATTAGGTCATCGTATAACCTGGTATTTTTATATTATGCTAATGAGACTAGATGTATTAAGGTCCCTGCATACGTAATACGTAACGAGATAATTCCTCGAACGGCACGTGAACGGGATAGAAACGTTGTATTGTCACTTCTCAAGCCAAGTTCTCGTCCGACCCCTTTTTAATAATAACGGGTGGCGCAAAAGTAAAGACCCTATTTGGTTCAGCTATAACATTTTTTCTAAATTAGAAAACTAGATTTAGATTTTTTTAAATGTATATTTGTGCCATTAAATTTCGTACCATTAGGATTTAAAGATGATGTCTTTTAAATGGTGACCTCCAGAGTTGATACACATTTGAGCCCTATTTATGACATTTTGCATAACTTGCCGTAACACTTCCTGCGATATGTTCGTTATTTCTTGTCGAATGTTTTCTTTTAGAGCTGCGAGAGTCTGTGGCTTGGTAGAGGTGTTTCTTGAATAATGCGCGGATTATCAGTGCCCCAGAACCGAGTATTCTGCTTATTGACATGCCCTGAGAGATGGAAATGCGCTTCGTCACTCATAACCAATTTTGAAGGAAAATCATCCTCTTCAAGGTTGAGGTTTATGACGCGCTGGCAGTAATCTAGACGAGCTCGGTGGTCAGCAGGCAGCAGCTGATGAGTCATTTGAGTTTTATACGGGAACATCTTTAAGTCTTTCACCAAAATACTGCAGGGTCCGTCTGGAAATGCCCAATTGCGTGGCACGTCGCCTCGTTGATGTTTCTGGACACTCTTCCACATCTTCGCGCACAGCATCGATATTTTCAGCTGAACGGCCTGTTCTTGGTCTCCCAGACTTAGGTCTATCCAATGTTGAGCCAGTTGCTTCAAGGCGTGTGGCAAAGCGTCGAATTGTGCGACCAATCGGTGCCGGACGGTGGGGAAATCGTCGACGAAATTCACGTTGTGTTCTTATCACTGATGAATTATTCCGTAAGAACATTGACACAATTATTCCACGTTCTTGGGGAGTAAAACGGTCCATGTTTATTTTCAGTGTATTTTACATTTGTTCTCTACACAATTTTCAACAACAGAATGACAGAAAATGTCATATATAAAAAAAAAAAGTATTTTCTTTAGTGCCAGTACTTTTGCGCCACCCAGTATAATGAACACCTAAACTAATATTATAAAGAGAAAAGATTTGGTTTTTGTATGTTTTGTAGGTTTTGCAATAATTTAACTAAAATCTACGTTAAGTACCAATTTAAAAAATTCTTTTACCTTTACAAATCAATTAATTTAGTGGGTAACATAGACTATATTTTATTATGTTAAACATATTATATTCAGTCATTTTCAAAATTTTTATATTTTAAGCGCCTTTGTAAATCTAAAAAATGCTATAGGTACAACACTTGCTATGATATTTTCTGTAGAAGTTTGTTGTGCCAAGGAATAAAACTATGCTATCGAAGCGAAGCTAGCGCGGACCTTTAGATTTGTTTAAAATTATATTTCCAAAATTTCCGTTTAAAACCCGTCACGTACCTATGCAGCGGCCTTTGCAATGTAGATCCAATTATGTCAAATAATTAAACCATGATCAAGGTCAAATAACTATAACCGTAACAAATGAGTCATTTTTGAATAAATTATTTTTTATTGCCTTCTTTTAAAAGATAAGGTACGAATATTTTATTATTGCAGCTTCGGTTTATTCATTACTCTGTGCCGTTTTGTAGTAGGACTACCTACTTTGTGTTAGTCTTTTTCTTTTGTACCATTAAAAACAAGAATAGAGACAAAGTAAGCTTATAATAAGATAGCTATAAGAGGTTGTTGTAGGGCCCCTGGCCGCTTGGAATTTAGTATGTTAAACAACATCCTAAATGCCAAGCAGACCTCCGCCTCGGTTACTCTTGAACCTCACTGACTGCTTGATGGTAGGTAAGCAGGTGAAGTCATTTTGATACTCTAATATTAAAAAAAAACTTCATCATCATATCAGTTGGTAAATATCGACTGCTGAACATTGGCTTTACCCAAGTTATGCCACCTAAACCAGTTGTGAGACGCCCACATACATCGGTTGCCACGCAACCCTTATCAGTTGTCTGTCCTACTCCGTCCTCCAGTTCGTGGTAGCCACCCTATAACTTTTCTGCGTTGGGGCAGAAAGGTTTTAGGGATCAGTTCTGCGAGCTACCCAGTAGCAGAAACATTGCATTCGCAGAGGTATCGAATGATCAAGACTTCTCATTACACCACAGACCATTACACCCTAGGTGACTAAATCTCTCTGGATATAACGCTCTGCAATGTTTGGGAAACACAGCCATGTTCATAAAGTAGCTACGGTTACCACTTACCATCAGGGACGTATGTTTATTTGCCAACAAATTTGCTTATAATCTTTGGTTAGCAACCCCAGCGTTTACTGATCGGTAAGCGATGACCGGGTTAAGCAACAAAGACCGTGAAGATGCGGTTGGCCCATGGATGGGTAACCGCATAGTAGAATTTCATCTGAGCGTCTCCGTGCTTTGTAGGGCACATTAAAAGTCCGTTCCAGGTGTTAAGTACCACGTAAATAACAGACGTTAGGTCAAATTGAATGGATAAAATAAATTATGGAGATTTTATGGTCAACTGAGCCCAGAACGTTTAGCCCTCGCGCTCAGTAGACCACTTTCTGTATTTTATGGGTGACAGGCGACTTGAACAAATCCTGACACTAGATCGACCACTAACCACTCGATATTAAAAAGATAACAGTGCTTACCTTGCCAAGAAAACCGGTGCCACCCGTGATAAATACTGACTTGCCGGAGTAGAAATCAGCTACCGGCTCGTACGGCTCTGTAGACTGTTCAACAGCCCTCATCTCCTTAATTATAATGTGCTTCTTCAATTAATTCTGAAACAGAAACATTATTTGGTTATAGAGATTATATGGAGCGCGTTCCCTAGCTTTGAAAAGTGTGACACTGAATATCACGTTCCCGCTAGTTTACATACAACGAATGCACACTGCTATTAAAACACTTATCGCTGATATTACGTTAGGCCTCACTTAACCAAACCTCGGGCTCGAATGAAAATCATGTAGGTACAATAAAGAGTTTTCCGTGTCGAAAGTCGTGTTTTACGACAAAAATTCGATGGTCAAATATATTGTGTGAATACTTCGAAATTATTTATATGTTTACATAATGTAACTAATTCGTTTTTAACTTTATATAAATCAACAAAAAAAAACGATAATTATCATATTCGTAAACAATAATACAAAAATTTAATGAAATGAAATGAAATATGTTTATTCATATAGGTTAAATAAATTAAATTAACACGTATGAACGTATACTAAAATTAGTCGTTTTAGTAAGTAGGTAAATAGCAACTAAATAATAGATAATATGTATTTCCATACTTTGATATATCAACACGGATGTTTATCCCATTTAAATATTGCCACTGAAAATAGACGCAAGTATGTAATTATAAAAATAATAAATATATATCTATATATTATTATATATATAAAAATGAATCCCTATTTCCCTTGGTCATGGCATCACGCGTGAACGGCTCGATCAATTTCGTTAATTCTTTTTTTGTTGTGTTTGTTATTGTCAGGAGAAGGTTCTTATGAAAGAAAAACTAGAAACAATTCTTGACCACCATATTAAATTTAAACCGCTAAACCGATTTCAGTGAAAATTGGTATGTAGATAGATTTGGTTTCGGGACATAGGCTACTTTTTATCCCGAAAATCGGTCTGATTCCCGAGTTACATTAATTAAACACATAGCAATTTTCGCGCGGGCGAAGCCGCAGGGCGCAGCTAGTGTTATATAAAAATGAATCCCTATTTCCCTTGGTCATGGCATCACGCGTAAACGGCTAGGTAAATTTCGTTAATAATTTTTTTGTTGTGTTTTTTATTGTCAGGAGAAGGTTCTTATGTAAGAAAAACTAAGAAAATTGCGCGGTAATTTAGAAAGTTTAAGATTCTTAACCATCATAACATAACTACATAGTGTAGAAGAAAATCGGTTCTCGCTATCTGTCCCTATGTATGCTTAGATCTTTAAAACTACGCAACGGATTTTGATGCGGGTTTTTTTAGTAGATAGAGTGATTCAAGAGGAAGGTTTATATGTTTAAAACATGCATAATATAGTAGAGGAACATTGATAAATTTAGATGTTTTTAATATGATGTCGTAAATAAACAAATTTTTTGCGCTTACATTGCAACGCTGGCTAAGCCCTACAAGATAGATCAAAATAATGTACTACAGTATTGTACACCTTAAAAAGTTCTACAAAAGAGTTCGCGATAGTATATGTCTATCTCTAAGGGATAACTCACAATAACCATTTTTATCCTTTACATTTTATGAGAAATAATGGCTTATTTTCGAAGCGATTTTAAGCAATACAGCATTTATCCTTATCAAATTAAGTAACTTAAATACATTGTGCATTTAATATAAATCAATAATGCCCTTTGGAGCATGTATTTTAAATAAACATTTTCAAAGATATTACCGTGCGAAGCCGGGGCGGGTCGCTAGTAATAAATAAAATAGAGTAAAACACTCTTATATGTCTAGATTTTTTTAGTTTCTTAGGCCCTTATTTGTACAGCAAAATCAACACAATTTTGTCAATATCCACTCCAAGAACTGCTGAGTGCAAAAATGTTATAAAGCCTTATTTGCAAAAATTTTACTTTGAAGAAACGGAAGCAATAATTGTTTTAAGCTGACTAGTGTTATGTATTACATGTATTATTATTTTTAAGCTAGAATATAATTAATATTAGATTATTTAGTTATTCACTTTAGAATAAGTATTTATTTTAAGTAATAAGCATTTGAAAATATTGTTATATATATGCAATGTTCACACCTGAAATACAGGTTTATCCTAGTTCAGGTAATACACATAAGGGACTACTCACACTTATTCAGCTCTATTCATCTTAAGCCCAAATAAAACAACGATTTTGTATCGAGACGCGTACGCATGCGGCAAGCTGAACGGACGCGTACGAGTCTCCATACAAAATCGTTGTTCTCTATGGGCTTAAGCTGAATAGAGCTGAATAAGTGTGAGTAGTTCCTAAATGTTAGATTTAGCCTATATTGTAAAAACTATGTGAAATTATTATTTGAATAAATGAATTTGAATTTGAATTGTTTATTTAAAATTTACTATAAATTACCATAATAACATCATATTTCGACAGTGGACTTCCAACATTTTATATTTAAAAATACATACGTGCGCTTACATAAACCTTATCACAATTATAGCACTCCTTTTGCGTAATTATATAATTCACATAATATACACTTTAAAACTGATAAATGATAAACCTATTCAAGGACGATTTGATTAGCATTTAAAACTCAGTGTCACTTCAACACTGGTAATGCATGTCGGCAATTTTACTAGGTACCTACTAGGTACAGTTACACTCAGCATCAAATAGTTAAACAATAAGGCTACTTTGTTTGTACGGATATTAATCACTTTTAAAGTTGCGTCTATTTTTTTGAATACCCTGAGTGCCACTATATGACGCCGACTGTACCTACCCACTCATTAGCTAGCTAGTGAACCTCTATGTTAAAGGGGTAATAAAAAACTTTATAGTTAATCGATTAGACAACTTCTTCATGCACGTGTTAAATTAATATGTAATCAGAATACATAAATTAAATAAAGTTCATTAATCTTCAAATACTACGTAGGTAGGTAAGTAGATAAGGTAAAAACCATTTTTCTAAACTATTTCTATTTCCCCATTAATTCGATTCTCCATTTCACCTACCTAAAGATATTCGCGTTCAAAAATATACAGTGCCCAAATGCAAATTATATAATATTTCATCCTCCAAGACCCACCCATATAAAACATTAAAAACGTCATATTACGTAAGTATCCCAGAAGTGCTAATTTGCACGACGATAACTTCAAAAACAACGATATTACCATAAAACTTTTCATCCCTAATTTCACCCTACTCAGGGAACCCTGTTAAAAATATTGATGAAAATATTTTCTACTTTGATAGTAACTAGTGTCCCAAAACCAATAGTGCCTTAAAATACATAATGAAAAAAATAACAAATGCACTAGTTGTCAGTATGAAGTTCAAAATTTCCCCTCGATTTCTCTGGGATGCCATTATCAGATCCTGGTTTCCTTATCATGGTACCACCTTTAGAATAACTCCTTTCCATGAAAAAAAGAATCATCAAAATCGGTTTCTAGACGTCAAAGTTATACGCGAACACACATAAAAAAAAATATATACCTACATATACATATACGGTCGAATTGAGTAACCTCTTCCTTTTTTTTGAAGTCCGTTAAATAATATCAATCGGCTCAGATCTAACATTCTCAGATTTCGGTTCCGAGTTTATCTATTAAAGTGACCCGCCTCGGCTTCGCACAGGTATTATGCTGATACTAAATATACTAAAAAATGTCTTTTTAAACAACGTTCACAGCTTTTTTGTCATTAGACAATGCAAACATGTTTTCTTTAGAGGCTCCCATCTGGTATATACCGCCGCAACCGCTATGTCCCTGTATTACATTAGA
Source organism: Parascotia fuliginaria (assembly GCA_963082885.1). Taxonomy (NCBI): domain Eukaryota; kingdom Metazoa; phylum Arthropoda; class Insecta; order Lepidoptera; family Erebidae; genus Parascotia; species Parascotia fuliginaria. The sequence continues at coordinate 17,706,572 of OY720177.1, forward strand.
AACCTCTAAAATTACCAGTGTTTCTCTACTATATTTTGCACGTATTATACATATAACGACCGGCTACGATGGCGAAAATTGGGGGAGGCCTATGTCCAGCAGTGGACGTCTTTTGACTGATATGATGATGATGATGATACATATAAACCTTCCTCTTGAATAACTCTATCTATTAAAAAAAAACTGCTTCAAAATCCGTTGCGTAGTTTTAAAGATCTAAGCATACATAGGGACAGACAGCGAGAAGCGACTTTATTTTATACTATGTAGTGACTAGACGTCCGCCACCCCCACCCTCGCTTCGCTTCGGTATCAAAGTTGGATTCGATGTCACAACAAACGCCTACGAAAAATATCACAGCAATATTGACGTATTGCATCATTCTGATTTACAAAGGCGCTTAAAATATTTAAATTTTTAAAAAGGCTGAAGAAATATGTTAATCGTAACAAATTATACCTAATGTTACCCATCCTATTTGTAGCTTTCTAATGATTTTTTTTTTTAAATCAGAACAAACTTTTATTTTTAATATTAGTTTAGATTAATTAAGTTGTAATGGCCCAGTGCTGAAGGCACCCGCTTCGTAAACACGAGGTTGGGTACCAATGTTGTTTTTGAAATCATATGTCGGTACTTTCTAAGTTTATCTAGACATTACTGACAGACCGTGAAGGAAAACATCGTGAGGAAACCTGGACTTATAAGGAAATCTAAAATTGCCAATCCGTCTTGGGCGAGCGTGACCTTCTCTATATGAGAAGAGATCTTTCCCTGCAGTGGGATAATATGGGCCATTATGAGGTTATTATGTAAAAATTTCAACGATTTGTAATCATGGCGTAAAACATAATATAATATAATAATATAATATTTTAATATAATATAATATTTCAACAACTACACACAACGCCATCTAGACCCAAAGTAAGCATATTATATGCTTGTGTTATGGGTTCTAGAATGCGGATATACTTACATACTTATATACTTTTTTTTTGTAAATACATACATATTATACATAGAAACACCCAGACCAATGCAAATAGACATGTTCATGCACACAAATATTTGCACTGAGCGGGAATCGAACCCGCGACCTCTGCGTGGCAGTCCATACACAGTACCACCAAACCACAGAAGCAGTCAACATACATAATTATTATGTCGTAAAAAATTATTATTAGTAGCACCCGCTATAATAATAATATGCATAAGTAAAATAATATACTAGCTGACCCGGCGAACTTCGTTCCGCCTAACAGTCGATCAACATTACTTTATTTTTCGAAAATAAAAGATTTTTTTTAAAATAAACGTAGCCTAAGTTACTCCTTATTACATCAGCTACCTGCCAATAAAAGTCTCGTCAAAATCGGTTCAGCCATTTCAGAGATTAGCTGGAACAAACAGACAGACAGACAGACAGACAGACAAAAATTTAAAAATGTTATTTTGGTGTATATATATTCATATACATGTAGTAAAAACGGTTATTTCAATATTATAAACAGACACTCCAATTTTATTTCATGTACCTATAGATCTTACTTATCAATTTTTTTTTTAATTCACACTATAGTCTCAGTATTAATCACTGCATAGTGTATAACAAACTCGCTTCTCGCTGTCTGTCCCTATGATGCTTAAATCTTTAAAACTACGCAACGGATTTTGATGCGTTTTTTTTATAGATAAAGTGAATCAAGAGGAAGGTTTATATGTATAATACGTGCAAAATATAGTAGAGAAACACTTACACACTACATAGCGGTTGCGGCAGTACCGGCCGGGGGCCTCCCCAAACGGGGTTCTCGCCTTGTCGCGGCGGGGGAGGCTTAGTAACCGTGGTTACCAATAACCACGGTGAACCAAGAAGAACCCCAAGGAGGCGCCGCTCCTCTGGGCTTTGGTGGTAAGCCCACGATGGAGCGGCTCAGGAGGGTTGCGGTGCTGTATGGGCGGCACCGCAACTGGGTCGGGCTGCGGTGTTGCTTCGGCGACACTGCGGCTGAGGAGTGGCGAGGCCGCGGCGGGAGAGGAGTGCCGGTATAACGGTGCGCCGCTCCCCCCTTCCGTGGTCTCGGCGGGGCCGCAACCGCCAGATTGAGTACGCGATGGGGCCGCAGGGGAAGAGGAGTGTCGGTATTGCGATGCGCCGTTCTCCCTATCCACTGCGGCCGAGTTAGGAGGTGGCCCGCGGGCGGCGATCGGGCAGTCACCGCTCGAACAGCACGGGCCCGAGACGGCAGTTCGCGTGTTCCGCACACGCCTCTCGAGGGAGGGGTGTCTAGGTCCCCCAAATCGGACGGGGCTCGCTCGCGTGTGGTGAGCGGGTCGTGGCCCGTCGGGGTCAAGGATGAATGCGCGAGCGTCTCCCGTGACCCCGACACTCTGGCCGTCTGGAGGAACACCGTGGGTTTTAGTCGGTATGCCGGCCGAACTTTGAGTGCGGTCGGAGAGTCCGCCATAACCCTCGCCTTGCCCGAGCGGGCGCGTATGCGTAGTGCATTTCCCACGATAAAAAAAAAAATAAGTACCAGCCGGGGGCCGTCGGCCACTAAAGAAAACAATGACCATATTTGTATTGTCTAATGATAATGACGAAAGCAGTGAACGTTGTTTAAAAAGACATTCTGTAGTATATTTACTATCAGCATAATACCTGTGCGAAGCCGGGGCGGATCGCTAGTAAATAATAAGACTGTGCTATAGGTATAGGTAAGTACCGGTAAACCTATTATGTGATGCAGAGTTGAAACACAGTAGGTGCATGACAAATTACGTTGAGATCAAAATTTAGCTTTATAATGTACCTACTTATATTAATACTTAAATACTGATTTACTTATAATAAACTAGCAGCGATCACGGCTTCTCCTGCGGCTAAAATATTTTGTTTGCTTGGGAACCAGACCGATTTTCGGGATAAAAAGTAGGCTTTTTCTGTCTCCGGCACTAATACCAATACCAAAGTTTGTGTGTATGTATGAGCTAGTTTTCAATATTAATTTATTATTAATACAATAATAATAATAATATACTACCACATTCACACAGCGCCATTTAGCCCCAAAGTAAGCAATTATATTTGCTTGTGTTATGGGTACTAAACAACTGATATACTACTTTTTTATCTTCAAATATAACGTTTAATTATGTACAAGTTTAAAAGTAACAAAGAATAAAAACTAAAACAAGGATTAAATCGCGTCGAAGTACTCCTCCGCATCGCTGTCATCTGGCAACGTGCCCAGAAGACTGGCAGCATTGCCACGCTGAATGGCAATGCTGATTCTTTGGCCAAAGAATAAGCCAGCCCTCTGGTCACGTGAAGCCTCGACAAGGCGCTTGGCAATTTCCTGGTAAACAGCTCGTGCTCTCGGACCCCATGGTCCAAGCGTTTCAACCCCAAACGGCTCAAACAAGTAACACCCTATTAGGTTACTATATTTACGCCGCTTGAGGCTTTCCGCAGCTGCAGCGGCAGCACCAGCACAGCCCGCAGAGCCTGGAAGGTGAGATGGCGCAAGGGTATCGACGCAGGTTGCGTCCCATACCAAAGGCCTACCCATCTTCCATGGCAGCAAAGACATACCATATGGTCTCTTGCCATCGTCTCGTGCTAAACCATTAGGTTCTAAAACAGCTGGCACGCCGGCGGTAGCAAGAGCACGACGGATAATATCATTTAACTGTGCATGTCGTGCTATTCGTCCCGCACTTCTGCAGCACGACAGACCATGGTGTCCGAGGCTGTCGACGGCTTCACCACAACGACAACGATGCGGGGCGCCGCAAGGAGCACCAAGACGGAGACATGTCGCTATCCGAAACGTATTGTCGTCCAACAAGGTCCCAATGTTGAACGACGGAAGTGCCTGAATCCAAAGGCCCGACTCCCATTCACCCACAGCCAACAAATACTACTTATATACATTTTTTTTTGTAAATAGATACATATTATAGATAAATTACACCCAGACACAGAACAAACAATCATGCTCATCACACAAAGGTTTGTCCTGAGTGGGAATCGAACCCACGACCTCCGGCTTTGCAGTCAGGAGTCAGGGTCTCTAACCAATAGACCAACAGGCCAGTCAAAAGTTTAACTCTACAAAGATTTAATGTCAACTTAAAAAAATAAGTATATTATGTGCTATTATTAATGCATGTCGGATTATAATAGGTATAACATAAATTGTTATTGTAGAGTTTACAATACGTAATAAAAAAATATTGAATACTAGCTTTCCGCGGCCCGGTTTCACCCGCGCGTAATATATTTTGTTGTATCCCTCGGCAACCAGACTGATTTTCGGGATGAAAAGTAGATTATGTCCGTCTCCGGTACCGAATCTATCTACATACCAAATTTCATAATACACATACGTTCCTCACTTATTAGCTCATAGTTCTTTGCGCTCACTGTCGGTCCCGGCTGTTAGCATGTTGTTAACAGTCGTTAGGTCAAGTCGGATGTCTCTACAATAAATTATGAGCGACCTGTACAAATCCTGACACTAGATTTACCACTAACCACTCGATAAGAAGAGTATTTTAAACAAAAAAAAGAAGAGTATTTGAATAAGTGGTCAAAACGCCACGAAAATTTTACGAACGGTGGAGGATAAGATTGCTGAAATGCCGAAATAAAGACATGACACTGTGGTATCCGTATGTTTTCAAAAAATAAGTCAAAGTTCATTTTGATTAATTATATTAGCACTTAAAAACGTTGAAATTACAAAACGTCAGCCAACCTTACGCCTAAAATATTTTGCATGTAAGCTTAGGTTATTTTGATTAATTGTTGCGTCCGTTACGTACCTATTTCAACCATATTATTTACATCATACAGGTATGTAACGTATCTGTGTATACGTGCTAAAAACTGGCCTGTATTGATTTTAAAATAAATGGGCCGAATCGGCCGGGGTAGTTCTACCCTCATAAAGAAAATCATCAAAAAGTATAAGTTTCCATACTAATGCGTTCCGTATCGAAATTTTAATAAATCTAATAAATATAAATATTTTTACTTACATAGTTTAGTCTACATATAATTCCGAAACGATAATGCCTGCCGATTTATAATTTATCGATAACTAACTAACCTAACAGTCTGTCTTACATTAAAGATAAGATAAGATTAATTTTAATTTTTATTATTTGTGAAAACGTGAAACATGACTACCTCTGTGGTTCGGAGGTACTGTGTTCGGATTACCACGCAGAGGTCTCGGGTTCGATCCCCGGGTCGGGTAAAGTAATGGGTTTTCTCCTGAAAAATTCTCAGTATTAGCCCGGAGTCTGATATTGTGCCCGATATATAGCAATAGGCTCGCTTCCGCTTGGCGACAGACTCGCTCTCTGTTACATGTTCATTACCTACAATAAAAAAAATGGCGAGAAGTGGGTGGTTGAACACCTCTGCCTACCCCTTCGGGGATAAAAAGCGAGAAGATATGTAAGTATGTAATGAAACATAAAAAATTGTTAATTAGAATCACGGAACAAAAAACAAATTAGAATAGAGATTTTTGTCAATTGAGTAAAATTTTGCGGCTTTAATTTGTACATATCGCACTTTTATCGTATGGTTCCTTGTAGTGCAACCGCCACTGCACGATAAATAAAACATGTAAAATGTAGATATGCTAGACGGGCATTGATTGTAGGAGTTTAGTGTGAAACAATTGCGAAAATTGGCTTACGTCCTGAAGTGGGCTTCTTTCGGCTGATATGATAAGTATGGAATTATCAAACTGTTTTTTAATAAGCTTATTTAACAGTTTCATTCAAGTATTTTACAAAAAGACCAATTCAAAACTTGCAAATTCCCTTTACGTTCGATTCCCACACGGGTCAAAACATCGTACTCCATAAAATATTGTTTTGATTGGGTGTACATTGTGTCTGTTAATTGTTTTAAAGTGTTTATAAAATATTATGACTAATATCTAGAATGTGAACACAATACGGTTTTTGTTAATTGTTTACCATTTAGTATTCGATCATCATCTATCAGCCGAATGATGTCCACTGCTGGACATAGACCTTCCTTAAATTTTCACCATCTTGGCCGGTCATGAGCCGCCATCCTTACAAGGCCGTTGTTTGTGCCTACGCTGCGTCTGCCGGTTTGTGGTCACCACTCTAGAACCTTTCTGCCCCAACGGCCGTGAGTTTTGCGAGCTATGTGTCCGTCCCATTCCCATTTCAGAGAAGCAACTCTGCGAGCCAGTTCAGATACCTTTTCGCCTGCAGATTACTTAGTTTCTTAAACGATCGCGCAGGGAGACGCCTAACATAGCTCGCTTCATCGCCCGCTGAGCGACTTTAAGCTTTTTGATAAGACCCAAAGTGAGCGACCACGTCATTAGTGATGACATACACAGCAAAGACGTGGTCGCTTACTATGGGTGATATCAGATATCATGCCTACCAGTGAGTGTTGGCAGTGATGCTATCACTGGTAGGCATGCGATACACAAAGTTTATTTACTTATAGGTAACTAGCTGTTGCCCGCAGCTCCGCTGAATGTCGGTTACATCTCTGATTAAACATTGTCGATTTTTTATACAAACTTTTATGCGTTCGTTCGTTTAGGTTCAGTGGTTAAGGCGTGAAAGCGTAACAGACAGACAGACCTACTTTCGCATTTATAATATTATTATGGATAATATGGATGATGACATTGAAACCACATTGGTACTCCTTTACCATTAAGTAGACTCTACATCTCGACTTCTATTTCATATTCATTTTTATTACTAACTGTCGTGATGGTCTGAATCAGGGCTGTCCAGACCGGACATGATCCTGGGCTAAAATCAAATTACTAAATAGATTGGAGAGCATTTTCATAAAGGAAAGATTTCATACGATAGCGTTTTTTTTAGCCTGTAGGGGTTTATTAGGTGCCAAAAAATTTGAAAAAATGAAGCATTTATTCTTTCACTATATTATTAAAAACACTGCGGGCCGCACAAAGATGATCGTCATCTATGTGCGGCTTTGGGCTTTGTTTTGGACAGCCCTGGTCTAAATAACTATAATATCAGCACCATAGACACGAGGTCCTTTACGTTCGGAACCCGGCAAGTACAAAGGTGACTTTTTAATTACATTTTGTACCTTGAATACTACGTATGTTAAAGAAAAAGTTGTGAAAAATATTAGAATATGTCAGAAATATAGTACAGAAAACTCAGGAGTCGAAACCAACCAAAGTTAAAACAAATAGTGTAGCAAAATAAGTTTAATTATTTTTTTTTGTAAAGATAAATAGGTAGGTAAACCAAGGATATAAATTATAAATTAAATTCGTAACTGTACTTACTTATCACAGCAAAGAGAAAATCCTTTTTCAGACAAACTGGACACACTCTTTGAACATACGTTCACACACTATGAAATATTCAGTCACTATGCAAAATGTATGCGACATCTTTCTTTTATATAAGTATTATTGCCATTAATCATTATTATAATAATGTCTTTTTACATATTTTTTTATTACAGACAATGAATAATATTTTAGTATTTTTGTAACTTGCAATAATAAGTGTTATCTCTATTCAAATGCCGCGTGATAATCTGTTGAAAGCAATTTGGTTTGTGTAATCCTCAGATAGATTGGTAGATTGGGTGTTTTAGGGTTCCGTAAATCAAGAGGCAACACGGAACCTGTAGATCATTTTGCTGTTTCGTTTTTCTCGGTAACGCGTGGATGTGTCAATCTGAAATTTATATCAAACATTCTCGTCTACAGCATCTTGAAGCTGTGAAAAGTTCTATGTCAACGCAATCAAATTAAATTTGGTCGTTTGTACGGAACTTTCGGTGCGCGAGTTTTGTCGTCGACTTTACAAACAAACTATTCACGAGTAGGTACCTACTAAAAAGGTTAAAGTTTTAAAGTCGACGACACCGATTTTTTTTTGGCCGACAATAGATTAGTGTAATGTAATTAGTGAGACGGTTCAGTATCTGCTTTTCGCATTTATTTTTCGTTTCTTATGTCGTAGATATTTTTTGAGTTATTTGACATTAAAACGGAGTAGGTAGGTATGTACCTATCCTCTTAAACCTGCTTTCTTCTTCCTTCAGAAAACACAGGTCAATCTCTTAAAATACAGCACCAAAAGCAATACACTATAATGCAAAAAAATACGCTTACGCATTTTTTTATTTATCTTCATTTTAATTTGAAACTCTTTTTTACTTCAGATTAAATTCGTTGCGGGACAGTAGGTTTAGCAGTTCCCGGTACTCACTAGTGCCTGGCTAACAGGAGTTACAGTGATGAGTGGCATTTTCCCGATAGTCACGCACCCTCAAAATATTCTCTAATTCGTTTCATACGATACTTACCCGAACAAATCCATCTCACTTCTTCTATGCTCTAGACTAGAGATCACAACGAACAACTGACTATTATAAGTAACTAGCTGCGCCCACGGCGTACATACATAATAGCAATTTTATCGAAATCGGTTCAACCGTGTAGGCGCTGAGTGGTAACAAACACACGTAGCTACAACCTGTGTAACCTGGTCGAAACGTCAAGCAAAATAAGTTATGTAAATACCTAATGCCTGATCTCAAATGATCGATCACGAAAGTTTAAAAACATACACACATAATATATTCGTACACACAAACAGGATGAATAGACATTTTAATGATAAATCGTCTTAAACCTAGTTGATTGTTTGATGCCGGAACTACTAGTAATTAGCGAGTAAGAGCGGTTTCGCACTAAGTCCGATTCGAATCCGATTCGAACCTTTGAAAATAGCTGTGTATAAAAAGTGAATGGAGATTCACGGATGATGAAAAGAAATTGGATGAATGTAGTACGTTAACTACCAAAGCAATCGTTCTAAGACTACTCTTCACGGGGTCGGATCGGATTCGGATCGGATGCAGTTAAACGTAAACTATGTATCGTTTGTCACATTTTATTTAACACGGCACGTTATTATTTGAAATATTTTTTGTACAGCTCACGTGTTGTTTTTGTTTTTACGTTATAAATGTAAATTTAGACAGCCTGTAAGATATACCTACTCGTACATATTTTGCCATTTTTTAATAACTTTATGTTGTGATGACCTTGTGATTATAGGACACGAGATCATGGGTTCAAAATCATTCAAATACTTTCTAAGCTTGCCTTGGATATTACTGAATTACGGTGACGGAAAAATCGTGAGCAAAACCTGCCAATCCGCCTTGAGCAAGCGTGGCGATTAATGCTCATGCCTTTATATAAGAAGTATAAGAATTTTTAATTTGTATAAGAAGATGCTTATATTTTTTTTATATATTACCCTACCAAAGTGAGTCCACTCTGCCTGATTATAAGCAGTCAGTGGAATCCAGAAGCGGCGGACACCATTCCAACATCGAAGCTACTGGCACAGTAGCCTCCACTATTGCGGCTTAGTGAGATGCTTTTTCAAGACCCAGGATCAAAGTTAGATGGTAAATTCGGTATTGGCGCAGGTATAGGTTTTAATTTATTAACAAATATAACTGGCGTTTATATTAGTAAGTAAGTATGTAAAGTTATATAAAGTAATTTTTTTGTTTACTTTATTAATAATCATAAAATCCAAACTATTTAGGTACAGACCTAGTTAAAGTTTTTTATCAGTATATTGTAATCTACTGATAAACAATTAAGTACATTCATTCATGTATTTCTGTAGGTATTGATCTATGTATTGGTTTGATATTTAAGTGTCTATTATTTTTAAAAGTGGGTTCATAGTCTAGTCAAAAATAACTGAGGCCCTAGACACTAGACAAGTGTCAAAGATTTATATTCCATTCTTAAAAAGATTAAAAAATGTATGGGAATGACATATGAGCGTTCACACAAAAGTGTGGAAACGTCGCAAGTTAGTGTCATACTCTCATGGTTTTTAATTTTTATCATTTATTCGGAGCTATATTTTATAAATGTTTTCAGAACACTTTTTAGAATTACGTGACAGCTGTGTATAAGTGTAACTGATATAAGTAAGTAACCATTGCTTACAGTTCTACTTATATGCAAATAATACATTGGAAACTTCCATTGCGTTATTTTCATAGTAAAATAACGCTATGGAAGTGTAAAACTGTATAAAAAGTAAGCAATATAATCCTTACAGTTGATTATATTGCTTACTTTTTATACAGTTTTCACGTAATTCAAAAAAGTGTTCTGAAAACATTTTAAAAATATAGCTCCAAATAAATGATAAAAATTAAAAACCGCGAAAATATGACACAAAATTGCGACGTTGTCACTCTTTTGTGTGAACGCCTGTGGTGAACGCTCGTAGGCTAACGCCAAAGCTTATGTCAATCCTATAGTTTTTTTAATTAGATTATACTAGAAATCTTTGACACTTGTCTAGGGCCTCAGATTTTAATTGGCAACATTAACTTCTCTACCGCAATTATTCAAGACGAGATCTCCGCAACTTTAGTTTTGAAAAATCTAGTACCTATAGATAGGATTTATGAATTCTACTTTCATTCTATTAGTGAATTGGCTCGGTGACTCTGTAAAGCGGAAGAAAAGTAATTTATTTTTTTCAATTTCTGAAGCCTCCTACAGAACCAACGCAGTCTTTCTATCTATATCTATACATATAATAAAAATGTAACCGATCGCTGTCTGTACATGGAAGATATACTTATGAGAAAAAATACTATTGGGACCTATATCAACGCAAATAGAACCCAAAACAATGATTATTAAAATTTTTGTCTGTTTGTCTGTTTGTCTGTGCGTTTGTGCACGCTAATCTCAGAAACGGCTTATCTGATTTAAATATGGTTTTCACTAATATATTGTGGTAAGCTTCACTTAACATTTAGTGTTTGTTTCATGTCAATCGGTTCATAAATAAAAAAGTTATGCCAATTTAAAGAATCACATCGAACATTCGTTAATTTACTACGAAATCTTATAGAAGCAGATATTATAACAGGTTGCGGAATAGCTGATAGTGTTTTTATTCCTCGGATTCCTGTCATTCTAAACAGTCTTTCATTTAGTTTTAAACGAGTCCAGTTTCCAGTGAGCCTATGTTTTGCGATGACTAATTAAAGTAATTAATTAATTAAGTAATTAAAGTAAAGGTAAGACACTAAAAGTTGTGGATGTGGATCTAAGTATTAGCTGTTTTTCGGTCAGCTTTATGTGGCTCTATCACGTGTTAGCATTACTAGCAGCCTGTATGCTTTGATCCCTGATGGCTATACGTCTAATCCATACATCCATACATATTATAAAAGGCTTTGTCCTGACTGACTGACTGACTGACAGACAACGTAAAGCCTAAACCGCTGGTCGTAGCGACTTGAAATTTGGAGAGTGTGTTTGTCTTAATGTCTAGAAGTGTACAAAGAAAGGGTTATTAAAAATTCAACCCTTAAGTGTATGAAAAGGGATGAAATTGATTCATTTTTTAAGTTACAGCTTTGAAATTTTTGTTCTGGAATACTTTTATTTAAATAAAAAATACGCTCATATTTTTTTTTTACTGGGGTGGATTTATAGGATTGAAATAAGGGATGAAATATTGTATGGAAAGATCTTTGCTTTTGAAGTTGGCGACTTGAAATTTGGAGGGAGGGGGAAGGGAGGGGGAGGAAGAGGAAAGGAAGGGAGAAGTGAGGGGAAAGTGCGGGGGTAGTGAGGGAGAAGTCAGGGAAAGGGAGGGGAAAGTCAGGGAGAAATCGACTGCCTCTGTATTTCGGTGGTACTGTGTATGGACTGTGAGGTCGCGGGTTCGATTCCTGCACAGTGCAAATATTTGTAGCATGAACATGTCTATTTGCATTGGTCTGGGTGTTTATATGTATAATATGTATCTATTTACAATAATAAAAGTATTTAAGTACTTAATAAAGTTATTGTAGTGAAAATTTGCCTTTGTGTATTGTATGTTGTTTTACGGGGGATATCTTTAGGTAGGTGAAAGAGAGTTTGTACGAATGGTGATGATGATGAGATTAGAAATAGAATTCAAAACAGTATTTAAACAATATAAAAATGTCTATTGAAAAACGATATTCATGCGAGTGAAGCCGCGGGCAAAAGCTATACATATATAAAAACGAAAGGTCACTCACTCACTCACTCATCTCATCACGAAATCTCAAAAACTACAAGTGTTAGGAGATTCAAATTTTGGAAATAGGTGCTCTCTAAGACGGGATTTTGCGAAATTTATTTCCCTGGAATATAAAGGGGAACAAAATTTGTATGGAGCTTCTATAGTTTTCGAAAATAGGAGTGCCAAGTTTCGTTAAATATCGCAAAATTTCGTCTGTTTTAGGGGTAGCGGGTGAATAGATTTAAATCGGATTCGCCTTAGAGACGGATTATACTGATATTTATTACTAATATACAATGTACGATTGCCGTAAGATTAGGTAAGAAATATTCTCATACAGGCACACATCTGAATTTTCACGCGAACGAAGTCGCGGGCAACAGCTATATATAATAAAACTGTAACCGGTCGCTGTCTGTACATGGAAGATATATGAGAAAAATATTATTGGGACCTTTATCAACGCAAATAGAACCCAAAACAATGATTGTTACAATTTTTGTCTGTTTGTCTGTTTGCCTGTGCGTTTGTTCACGCTAATCTCAAAAACGGCTTATCAGATTTAAATATGGTTTTCGCTGATACATTGTGGTCAGCATCACTTAACATTAAGTGTTTGTTTCATGTCAATCAGTTTATAAATAAAAAAGTTATGCTAATTTAAATAATCACGTCATAAATGTGGTATGTATTTAGCTTAGCTTAGTTTGTTTTTAAGTTAGGTTAACACGTCTTATTTCTTTATTAAAACTTTATTAGTTAAAATGTAAATACAAGTTAGATTTATATTTTCTGGATTTATTTTATTTTTTATTTTTTGTGATAAAAACATGTTTGTTAACACGTTTTATTACAGAATAGGTGGAATTGAAGAGAATTACGAAATAGTAGTAGTCGATTTACGCTGGTTTCAACATGAATGGGTCGGATCGACCAGGGATGTACTACCCTCTCATAGTTTTCGACGTAAGAGTAATAGTATCCATATTATTGCGTTTCGTTCGGTAAGCGCGAGAGCCGGAGGCCCAACTGATGCAGAGATGACAAACCTCGCAGCATGTGTGGGACCAGCTGAGTATCCGCGGAGTCATTGTGTGGGTGGTGTGGGTGAACCCGCCGGCCAGGGAGACCCGCATAAACGGTGGTGCCGCTGGCCGCCCGCGGCATTGTACAAGGGCCCAATTAGACCTAACCAAAAAAAAAGAGACTGCCCCACCAGGTTGCGCATAATCTCGGACTGGTTTGTCGTGCAGGTTGGTGACCGGATAGTGGGACCCGGCGACCATTTTCGAGACGGTACGGGGGCCTTTTGCGAGCAGTCCGTATCATGGAAGGCCGGAGGCCTAAGACCCTTGAGCCTTTACAGCTGCGAAGAGACATCGCCTCCTCAACGGCCGTCTTCTATCGCCTTTACCACGGAGAGTCTTCTCAACAGCTTTTTAAATTAATTCTACCCTCTCCCTTTTTATCCAGAACGACACGTGCGGGACTGAAGTGCTACCCTTTCACAGTGCAATCTAAAGGGTCTCGAACCAAACGGTTCAGCACTTTATACTTTTGTCGCTCAATTAAAGCCTGGAACTCTTTACCAGCGCATGTGTTCCCACCTAACTTTCATCCTGGGACTTTTAAGCGAGGCGTGAAGAAGCATCTCACTAAGCCGCCATAGTGGAGGCCACCATACCAGTAGTTTGGCTTTTGGAATAGTGTCCACTACTTCTGAATTCCACTGACTGCTTACCATCAGCCAGAGTAGAGGCACTTTGGCAAGCTAATATAAAAAAAAAACTTATAGCGTTTTTATTTCTCGGATTCCTTTCATTCCAAACAAGTTCAGTTGCCAGTGAGCCTATGTTTCGCGATGACAATTAATGAGTGTGGATCTAAATATTAACTGTTTTTCGCATGGTCAGCTTTATGTGGATTTGCCACGTGTAAGTAATCCTAGCAGCCTATATGGCTTTGATCCGCGATGGCTATACGTCTAATATCATAGATAGAGAAGCATTTACTGTAAAGATTTTTCTTATTCACCTAAACGAAGATGTTTATAATTCAAAACAAACCAAAAGATATATCCAAAAAATGCTGCCCAAAATCACTATTCCACGCGGACGAAGTCGCGGGCACAGCTAGTGTATAAATATTACTAATGACGATATTGACGACTAGTTCCTAGACAGTAGATAGGTCCTAGCAGTTCAATCAACCTCTCTTTATTAAAATGATGGCAATAAAATGTTCCACTAGTTCAGTTAATTGATCTGATAATTGAACGTCTGGGAATGTATGTTAATTTTTATTTTATTGGAAACTAGCTTTCTATGGCGCGGTTTGACCCGCGTCTTTGCTTACTGCTCTGCTCCCGTCACTAGTAGCGTGGTGTTTTATAGTCTATAACCTTTTTTGGGAACTGGGCTATATTAGGTAATTATGCGCAAAAAGAAAAAAAAGAAAATGCGACTAGTACCTACTTAGATCCAGAGATTAGCGCTTTCAAAAAACAAACAAACTTACGCTTTATATACTAGTATAGAATAAGTGGTAAATGTTAAGTGGTTATCGTAGCCATAAACTGTCTGTATTCTTTATATGTTACGACCATAGAGATAACTAAAAAAATTTTTAAAACCAGAAATTATGCATAAAATAACCGCCGTTGTCGTCTGTGAAGGAGAACGGAATGAGGGCAGAGAAAGATAAGGCAGAGGACTGAACATGCCTCCGTCGCCTTCTCACATTGAATCACCATCATCATATCAACCGAAAAGCGTCCACTGGTGGTCATAGGCCTCCGCCAATTTTCGCCATCTTAGCCTGTGGTGTGGCCGCCGTCATCCATCGGTTGCCCGCGGTATGAGAGTTCTTGACCTTGACCTTGTAACTCTAACTACAAATAAAGGCAACCTCTATCTATATATTTAGTAGAAATTGGTTTTGACAGAAGTAATTAGGTACATAAATTGAAAGCTGCTTTAGCATTATGTAAAAAACTTCTTCTCATTCGTTTCGCTCTTGGCAGAGCGGTCGTGGTCCGTTATAGTAGTGTTTGGTAAGAAAATATTATGCTTTACGATGTTTCGCCAGTTCTCTCTTTTGGATGTCATCTTGCTGCACTAATTCACCGAACTACCCACTGCAGCTTTAATTTGGTCGGTTTATCGCTTATGTGACCTCCCGCGCAGTCTAGTGCCCTACACCTTTCCCTGGTAAAAAGCCGCTCTGTGGACTGATTCTCGCGCTACGTAGATACTTATGTATCCGAAGAGAGCGAGATAGTACTGTAGCAAACAGACGCTGCTTGATACCGAGTTCTTGGAGTATTGAAACATTTGTTCAGAACTCAGTCCACCATACTCCAAGCATTCTCCTCCAGCACCACATCTCTAGAGCGTCTTTTTTCTTCGTTTCCACCTCTCGCTACGTTTATGTTTCTGCAGCGTAAAGAATTTTAAAAAGTTATAACTTACTAATTATTTCGTTATTATTTTTTCATTGATGAGCTGTTTGGTTTTTTATTGTGTTTTATTTTTACTATTGTTTTATTAGATATAAGTTGATGATGAGTTTCGGAACATCGGAACATTTGCAGCATAAAATGTTTTGTGATTTTAAGGTTAAGTAAGTAATTAGTAGGACAGCTGGAGGAGACAATAAAAAAAAAAAATTGGGTATGGTTATGTGTGTTGCAGGATTCCATAAATAAATGAATTCATGATAAATTCATACTATAATTTCCTGGTACCAGATTAATACATTAAATAAATGACTGCGGGGAGACGACTGGCGAGCCCTGCGATTGTGTTAACGTCAAGCACAGGCGGATCGCCACCAAGCCGCTACAGTGAACCATCTGACTAACCCATTTCCCACAAGACTAGAAACTTTTTAAATGATGTTTTAGTATCAGCCGGTTAGGAAAAAACTGTTCTGGCAGGCATCTCGCGGTTGCGTCTGCATCCCTTAAACCTTTGAAAATGCATTTTTTTTAAACCTTCCACCGTAACTTACGTACGGTAATAGGTACTTACCTACTATTATTTTTATTAGAAAACTAGCTTTCCACTGCGCGGATTCACTCGCGTCTGTAGCGTGATATTACATTGCCTATAACATTCTAAACATTCCTCAAAAACTAGGCTATCATACGCAAAAATAATGATTCAAATGCGACTGGTAGGTAGTTCCAGAGATCAGCGCTTTCAAACAAACAAACAACATTTTCCGCTTTATAATTTTTAATAGTCCAGGTTTCGTCTATTCATGTTTTTTACATTTTGTAGGTGTTTACTAGTAGGTACATTTTTGACGATAATGTACATAATCCTGTGTCAGACTACATTTGTATATATAAACCGTGCCATTTTTGTAAATAAACATTGTACAGTCGTCTCACGAGTATTATTCAACACTACCTATTAAGTCTACGATACGAAGGTGGAAACACTGGGCCGGTCTAATAAGTAGCTCTACAGCACAGTACCAAGTAAATCAGCTGATACAGTTCATAGGGAAAGTACCTCGGCCGTTGACCCTCTTCATCACTAGTACAGTACAGTACAGTACAGTAAATCAGATGATACACGTCATAACCTGTGCGTAATCGTAAATAGAATATTTTAACAAACTATAAAGTTAAATGTTTTATTTTATACGTGTTTCTTGAATGTTGTTATGTCCAGGATGTTCAAGTGGAATGAGTATAAATAAGTAATAATAGGTATATAACTCTAATAACATTTATACTAGAAAAAAGTAATAAACGTCTAAACAATAAAAATATTCTGCGTGTATTGAAACGTTTTGACAGCTCAGTGCTGCAACACTGTGTCGATGAAAGTTACCCAATATTGGGGAAATATATTAATACATGATATTTATAATTTTATACACTTAATAACATGTAATTATTAACTTAATTTTTTTCTTTCCTAAAGGTAATAGGGTTTTGCTCATTTGATTTCTAGAATAAAGTTGTTCTTTATCTTTTTTATTGACATTAGCTTCTTCTTCAGTGTCAACCCGGCTGAGTTAGATCTGTGTGTACTAGTATGCTGCCACGAACAGTGCGTAGTTTACAGGTGTCAGGGCAAGCAGGTCAGGATAATAAATGTGCCATGGTCTGCGGAGAGACACACAAACAAGCAGTTTCCAAGCAGGGCTCCATCTGTTCATGTTCTCCTTACTTCGGCCGACTTGAATTCGGAGCCCTTTCAATCAAGCTATTTAAAAAAGAACAGTATATAAATGTAATAAAATACTTGATTATTATGATTACAGCCTTGTTGGCACAGTGCTATTATTTTAGTTTAGTAGTAGGTAATTAAGTCGATCCATTTCACTCATTTTTTTCGGTCGAGTAGCATCTTCAACCAACCGTCCATGCTCATTGGTTCATCGGCTAAACAAGTCCTAACCTGTAGAATTAGCAATTAATGAACTCGACTGAGAGACATCAGGAAACGTTTCTGTAGACGTAGTCGTGGATAGGGCGAAGTGGAAGATAAACGTTAGGAAGGTGCCAAACAAGCAATTTGCCACCGCGCATCACGATTTATGTTTAATTAATTTGCTTGTTTAGAGCCGACTCAAAATTACTTAGGCATACTTACATTAATTAACGACAAACAGTATATTAAGGTTAATAATAATAATAATATTTTTTTATTTCAGACTAAGTCTATATAAAAGGGTGAAAGATATTAACAGTATTACAATATGGTGTTTACACATAAAAACATATACAAGTTACATTATCGTTTCTGAGCACGAATATATGCATTTAGGATATCGGAATCCTGCTTATCCGCAATGACTTTCAGGATGCTATTAGTGCTGCCTCGCACCCTGGTAATCATTGACGCTAACCTCTTTCGTATGATGGCATGAAATCCGTCAACTCTTGCTTCAGCAAACATACTAGAGGCACTACAAAAACGAGGCAGCCCTAATAACATCCTGAACCCATTATCATATTGGACACGCAGAGCACGATCTCTGAGTATAATTGAACCACAGGCTGCACGTGTAGAACATAAGTTTGACTTGAGAACTACAACGTTTAAACCTGCGGGCCAACATGTTACTCCTGATCGCCAATGCCCTGCGTTCCCTCTCTATATCAACTTGATCATCAAGGCCTTCGACAACGTAGTGCCCCAGGTACCTGAACTTCTTTACCCGTTTTAGTTCTATACCATTCAATTTAATGGCAGGTATACTCATGGGACACTTATCGTGGGCCCCGAAAACCATGTCACGGTAATACTATCTATCAGTAATCCATCTTCATAGAAACGGACGAAGCGCGAGCCATGCCTACGCGCCTCGAACTCGACATGCGCTCGGCATGTAGACAGTCGCGACTGTGCCGCAGTGACGAACGGACGGTGTGTTGTTTTTTTAACAATAAGCGCGCGATTTTTTGGTTGCATGAATTTGTCAATAACGCATCCAGAGATAACTTTTTTAGATTACCTGGAAACTCTGAAAGGTAAGACTATAAAATAATTTTACTTACTAGTAGGTAGGTACATAATGTGTGTCTTTTTAATGGATAAGTATTTCCTTTTATCTTCTGAAAAAAAAAGATGTCTGGATTAATAAATAAAGTGAGTAGAGTAAAGGAAAGTGATTCGCACGAGTGAAATAGGTAGTTATAGGCGGTTCATGAATGATGATACGGTAGGTACGCTTGTGTACCTCGAAGCATGTTTATTTTTTTTTTGTTAGTTTGTATAATTAAAAGTAAAGACGTGGTATTTTATTATTAATAATAGTTCTTTATTGTACTGTGTGTATGAATAATACAAGAAAATATAAATTTCCAATCAAAAAACAACACGCATTTTTATTGAACACTTTCTGTTAAATTCACAAAGTATTTTATTTGTTTATATAAAAACAGTAAATTTACAATAACAAAACTAAATGGAAACACAAAGTATGCAAATGTAATTAAAGTGCTGGAGGCGAGCAGCCCTATCGCATGTTTACGTACCGCGCGGCTGTAGGCATTTATTTATAAAATACATCCGAGTCATAATACTGTAGATAGTATTACCGTGACCATGTACTCGCTTTTCACACAATTGTACATGAGCCCATGTGTGTTACTATATTTTTCGCAAATAGATAAAACAAGGGTTCAATATTTTTTGCTTTTCAATTTTTTCGAAGGTTGAATTTTTTGTTATAAAGTTTTTGTATTTATTGCATAATAGCAATCAAAATAGATCAATCAAATCAATCAACATTGTTCCTTGCTTGCTTCAGGTTTACACCGAGTGTTTATGAAATAAATTGGTAATTTAAGATTTCAGGCTGGCAACATTCAGTCGTTCATTCAATTTGTCTAAAACTCGAGTGTGTTTATTTATTAGGGAAATCCGTAAGAAATATGGCGTAAATTTAATATTAAACTTATTTTTTGTTTTAATTCAGAGCGTATTTTTAATATTTAGGTGTCTTGTGTACCCAAAATGTCAGAATCAAGTTCTGTGGAGGATATTCCGGAGCAGTGCAAAGTAAGTAATATTGTTTATTCTTTGTCTGCCGTACATAGTAACCTTCATTAAATTATTATTTACGATGTAGGTATGTGCCATTTTTTTTATTATTTTGTAAACAACAAAGTTATTATGTTTTTCAAGGACAAATACAGCGTCACAGCCGCTAAGAGTAAATCGTAATCGTAGCTTAAATTACGAGAGTACAAGTGCGCTTGTAAACTCATTGAAATATAAGGCGCAAAAGGCGCGTTCCAGCGACATGCTCCTTTTATAAATTGATACAGTCATCATGTGTTTGGTGGACTGTTAGTAGGTATTCATGCATAATTGCTGTTTAATATATGTTCTATAGAAGTTCAATTATTTTTTATTAAGAAAGGGTAAAACTAGGCAATGACATTTCCTCAAACAGGCTACTTTGTAAACAAAGTACCTACGTAAAAAAATCCACTATTGTAGTTTATATTAGTGTTTACCATACTTGCCATTATATCAGTTCTTACCACAGAGCAGTTCTTACACTACAAATAATTAACATTATTATTGAACATTTAACTATTAACTTGGCCTAGGGCTATTAGAATCACTGACCTTCTGTGCACTAGGTTGAGGATTTAAAGCCGATCAAGTACTACTCTCATGTTTTCAGTCATATGTAGATACGCTACAAAGTTTACTTCAGACATTAGGTATGATTGGTATGAAGGAAAACAAAATATTATAATGTTTGTAATTATTTATCCGGCTTGGGCAAGTGTAGTGATCAGTGCTCATACCTGCTCTGTATGAGAAAATAAACATCCAATAGTAGCAACTAGTATAAGTAGTCCTATTTTACAGTATCACTGAAACTTCTATATAGCCTACATACCTACAAACCTGACCTTGCATTATAATATGTACAGTAGAGCATCCTTACTGGGGCTCTACCACAACCTCTTGTAGCCTTATTAAAACCTTCTTTGTCTCTATCCTTTTTTTTTAATGGTACAAAAGAAAAAGACAACACAGTAACATTAAAAGTGGTACATCCACAGATCCTCTCATAGAATACTGAAATAGAATAATGGTATCCATACTATTGAATTTTTATAAAGATCAAAGTTCTGTTTTGTAAATAGTATGTTAATATAATAAAAAAGCATGATGAATTTAAAACAATAGCGTAACCTTGTTGCTATGTAAAGTAAAACAAGTGTTTCATATCAATACAAGCCGTGGCCTTGAAAAGTAGATACTGTGTTGATAAGCCAGCAGTTTAATCAACTGCTCTTTATTGAACTGATTGGAATAAAAAGTTCCACTAGTTCAGATAGTTGAACCTCTGGGAATGAAGGAGCATATCAATGATGGTATGTGCCAAAAAAATTATTCAAAAATATACTTTATTACATTATTATGGTAGTAGATCCACTCTGGTTTCATCATGAAAGGGCCGGATCAACCGTGGAAGTACTACCCTCTCATAGAAGATAGGTGACTTCGCCGAGACGCTTAGTACCCTCGGAATTTTTTTGTTCTGTGTTATAAGACACACATTGGATTACCTATGGAGTCATTAAAAGATATTTTGTTATGAAATACAATATCGACGTAGGGCATGTTACTAGTTATGTAATGTGATTAGGTACTTATTAACTGAGTGCTTTAACACCAGTTTTTCAATTGTATGCCTTTACCGCTAGGCGGACTGGATAAGGCTTCGTTCACATGACCGCGAACTACATAATACAATATTGTCTTCCCTAACCATTTGTACTCGATCTATGCTTCGTCTGCCCGTGTTAAATCGGGCGGATCATCAGATTGATGCTGCAAAGTCTCTGGGTTGATGTTGATGGGGTGCAAATTCCACGTTGCATGCTGGTAAGCAGTTATCATAGCTTACAGACTTTGACTTTTAGTACCAGAAATATGACTTGCGGACATTATAAATGAGACAAAAACTACCGTCTTACGACTAGTACAAAGCTTTTTTTAAGAAACCTGGCAACCTAACTGATTACAAGAAACGCAACAGTAGGTAGCTGCAGTCTCATATTCTGTGAGATTATGAGCCCTCGCCCACGGCGACTATTTGTAACGATGCTGGCAACTGTCGCGCGTCAGTCGCGTTAGAATTCTGATACAGAATCTGGGCGAAGGTACACAGCCAGCGACAGCATCGCGACTGTATCAATGCGGACGAGGGACAGCATCGCTAAAAAAAGTCGCTGTGGGCGAGCGCCCTAAGATTAAGATCTTTTCTGACCTGGTAAGTTAAACAGAATTATTCCGAAAATGCGGCAAATCTTGCATATGCTGCAGAAAATAAAGGAAAATTTCTTAAAAATAACACCTAGAGTCTGACATCATATAAGTTTTTCTATTCTTTTCAGGATCTATTTACCCAAGATGGCGTTCTCCTCAAGGCCTGCCTTGGTAGACCAGTCACGGACCTCAACAGCATTGGTATGCTGTGCATTGTGCAGAACCAAGGCGCCACCAAGAGCATCGAGTGGAGACCCAACGACCTAATAACCATCGACTCGGATACCCAGGACCAGGAGTGGGCGGTCGTCAACACTATTGGTATATCCATGTCTTTCGCTAAAGGTATATAATGATGATTTTTAAGCTTGGGGTTGCAGGATCCGGCCTTGGAAGATTGGATGCTTTTGTGTATTTTAGAAGTTGTACATTTCTTCTGTGCTGTTAGTTTTATAATAATATTAATTTATATTATATATAGATGTATATGGCGCAGGTACGCGAGCCTACGAGCTGTAACGGTGAGTGGTAACGCCGGAATTTCTGCACGTCAGCTCTTCAGTGCCGTGGTCTAAAAAGACTCCCAACTTGTCAAATAGTCTAAAATACAATTACACTTATGCCATATCAGATATTTCTCCTGCTGATAGGCTTCATTTAGCGTACCTAAAGCAAACCGTGAAAATCTCTCTACTTCGAATCAGAATTTCAATGTCAAGGTTATTTATTTGTAGATAAGATATTTTATTACTAGACGAATCCATACGCAATATTACCTAAAATTTATTTGATTTTATTCTAACAAAGCTATATCTAATAATAATATCCTTGTTGAACATGCTTTAAAATCTCTACGCTATTTTTTTGTTTCGATCCAGTTCACAAATTTAGTGGATGGTTTTTGTTGCGAAGTAAATATCGTATCACCATTACTGTTATTAGCAATCTGCCTGCTTGCAGTCGTTCTTCAGATAATGTCCTGAGTCCTGAGCGTCATTTCATAGAAGCATTTCCTAACCAGGTCGTCGTCAACGAACACTAAGCGGCAACATCACATCAGATTACGCGACAGCACGCGCTCGCATCATCAAAATACCAATCGAGGAGCTGAAAACTTTCAGGGTAACCCGCAACAACCAGCAAATGCAGTTCTCAACTAAACCAGGGGTTTGGCAGACAACCTTCTACTTCCAACACGGAAACGCTGAAATATTTGTCGCGTATTTAAAGAATCACGTCAAAACAGCTAAAACTCGCCACGATAGAAACACATACGTGATTGTCGAACCTAATATAGAGTCTCAAGCCCTGAACAGGTCGTTTGCAGAATTGGATATCTTTACAGAAAATACTACAGATGTGGTTTGGAATCTGGTGTCAAATTTTAAACAGAGGCCTTATGAAACTACTATGGAAGCGTTTTCAAAACTAACTGATATTGGTAAGAACATTTTTATACTAGTAATTAGCATCATGTCCGTGTAGATTCATTTCAGTCCTGTCGCTAAATCCGTTCAAAACTAACGTTTTCTACCTAAAATCTGTCAAATTTGCAGTAAAAGATTGCCGAACGTTAGTTTTAAATTTTGATATATGTTTCGTGCTGCAAGTTACGCCCTGTATTCAATAGTTCTCTAATAAGTAGCAGCTATGATAGATCGAAGATCTTACAGGCATCAAAGTATAACATACATTTGCTCCAAATATCTTAAAATGTTAACTGAATAATTTAAGTACTTAATAGTGTCGAAGTTCACCAATATTTTATTTATTTTATATTAGCCTACCAAAGTGATTCCAGTCTGCCTGGCGGTAAGCAGTCAGTCTTAAATATATTATTTCACAATTAAATTTATGCACATATACTCGAAACAGTAGATAACTTTGACTTATAAGTCATTCTGTCGCTAAGGGCTACTTAAAATTGAGTGACCTTTCTTTGTTTGGGGGGTTTAAATCCACAGTTATTTAATTCCAGGTTTCTGTCTTTCCTAATCGCGTTGTTTTATATTAATCTACCAAAGTTACTCCACTGTACCTGATGGTAAGCAGTCAGTGGAATCCAGAAGTGGTGGCCAATATTCCAAAAGCCATCGACTGAAACTGCTGATATGGTGGCCTTCACTATGGCGGCTTTGTGATAAGCTTTTTCGTGCGTTTTTACAATTTGAGCGAAAGATCTCGCTAAACTACTTTCTATGACAAATTCCCTTGATGCCTCTGTTTATATATTTCAGTATACTACAGTAACGAAGGTATGAACGGTAAACGCGACGTATCTGAAGAAGTAGCAGATCTTTTGACCAAAAGTATGAGCGCGATGGAAGAAGCAACAACTGTTACTAAGAATGATGAATACGAAGTTATTACCGTGAAGCCTACATTGCCACCGAGGCCCAGTATACCTAGGTAAGGCTATTACCTTCTTGGTCCAATTCCTTTTCCCTTTTTCTTCCTCATTTCCTTCCTACATGGTCGGCAAAGTCTTGATTGTGTATTCTTAAAGCCTAGTTTACACTATGCTAGTATTTTAGTTTAGTAGCGTAGCGAGTAATTTTGTAGCTAAACGTGTCTGAACACCAAACATTTAGTCGAGTAGGTTAGTAAGTAATTAAGTCGAGTCGATCCATTTTATTCTATTTTTTGCGATCGAGTAGACCCTCCCTCGACGCGTCAGTGCCCACTGGTTCATCGGCTAAGCAAATCCAAACCTGTAGAATTAGTCCAGTTCATTAGTTGCAGCCAAAATTTCGTTTGAGTTGTAAACTGTTAATCTTGCAAAATACCACTCATTTATGAAAGAACTGTACTCAGGCAAAGTGCGAACGATTTTATTTTATTACTAAATTACTTGCTACTAAACTAAAATACTAGCATGGTGTGACCTAGACTTTAGTATTTTAACTACCATGCTTAGCTATAGCAATGTTAATAGGTAGACTCATACAGTTATGACTTACCATGAGGTGGTATTCCTGTTTGCTACCAACATTGTTTAAAAATAGCTGAGGGTTAAGAGGGTAATTTAGGCCACCGCCCTCTCACTTAACTTTACGTTGATATTACATGCAAATATAGTAGTTTCCTGGTCGATTGGACCTATTCATTGCGAAATCAGCAAGAATCTCCGTAAACTTCTATAATAATAATAATAATTAATATAATTTTTATTTATTCAAGTATGTTCAATCCCTGTTAATAATATTTTATGTAATACATAGATTTAATTAATTAATAATTGTTACCAATATTTGCATGATGTGGTCTAATTGAATACATTGAAATAAGTTTGTGTTCTATTTACTCTTAAGTTACAATTGTGTACATCCTTTGTTAGAGATCCTTAAATATAAATAAATAAATAAATAATACTTCAAAAGGAAGACATCTATGAAATATTTCTATTTATCATATTTAGATAATAATGTATAAATATTTTGATTACACAGCTTTAATTCTATAGAAATGATATAATCTAATCAGTTAAACAATTATCTACTACATATCATGAGTCATGACCTATGGTCATATGGTGTGATATGCATTCATTCAAGCTTCTTTGTTCACTATCGGTTTAAAATAATACTTAGAATTGTAGACATTATCTATCGTATGTCTGTATTTATAGACTAGGTACTTAGATAACATAAAACCTATTTTAGTAGCAAGTAGAACAATACTATTTTATAAAAAAATATGAGTTTGTTTGAAAGTGCTAATCTCTGGCACTACCAGGATTTGAATAATTCTTTTTGCGTTTGATAGCCAAGTTCTTGTAACATCACGCTATTGTCGACGGGAGTAGAGCAGTAACCAGAGATGTAACTTAACTCGAAGCTAGTAATACTATAAAGTACATTATTATGCCAAAGGGTTAGGCCTCTTCTCATACAGAGAAGGCATGAGCATTAAACACAATGTTTGCTTAAGGCGAATAATAATTGGCAAACTTTTTTTATATTATCAGGATTCCTCACGATGTTTTTCTTTATATATATCTTTTTTTGGTAGGTAGTAGATATTTATGACAATACAGCTCATTATTACCTCACATACACCCCTAGGCTATGATTAAACCCTGTTCAATCGCCCTTAAAATACATACATAACATTATAATAGCTTGATCTTTAAAAGTAATAATAATAATAATATCACAACAACTAGTCAACGCTGTCTAGACCCAAATTAAGCATATATTATATTATAGCTTGTGATATGGGTTCTAGAATGTGGATAAACATACTTACTATACTTTTTTATTGTAAATACATACATATTATACATAGAAACACCCAGACTCACAGACTGTCACCAGAATGCAAATAACCATGTTCATACACAAATATATTTTGTAAAAAAAAGTAAAGGATTTTGGTTTTGATTGTTACAGAAGTACTCCCCTGTCTACAGAAAAATGGGATGGTCTTCAAGACACAGAGGGCAGAGTTATGGAAGTGGAAGGCGTGAGACAACTTATATTTAGAGGAGTAAGTACTAAATACTTTGTTTCCTAGAATATTATGACTAGTTCTAGCTTCCTCGAATAGTATGTAAATTAGGCATAAATAAAAATTATGATTAGGAATAGCACAATAATATCTTTATTTTTAACAAATTATTTGTTATATCCTTATTAATTTTTAATAATTATTTCGCAATTATGAAAAAATAATGACAAAAAGAATCTCTCCGGCGGGGAATCGAACCCCGGTCTCCCGCGTGACAGGCGGGGATACTGACCACTATACTACCGAAGACTTGTGGATGTTGTCGAAATTACAGTTCTTAAGCCTGATGGATAATAACTCTGATAAAACTTCATTTTGTTTTTTACTACTAATGAACTTGCAATGTAGATAGGAACGTACAAACAGAGTTTAATAAAATTGTAATCAATAAATCATAGCGTTTACAGTTATATTTATATGCAAATAATACATTTGTAACATAAGTTGCGTTATTTTCATAGTAAAATAACTGTAAGCAAAGGTTACTTACTTATAAAAAGTCAGTACGATTGCTTTCTAAGTGTTTTGCCTGTGTCACTTTGCGTGCTACCTGAAATTGTAATAACCTGGTGATTAAAAAGAGTGGCTTGAGTTTCTTGCTGGCTGTAGGTTAATTGGCCGACATTTTGTAATTTTTAACGTTCATAAGTGTTAATTGATTTAAGAGCGTGAACACTCATACATTTTCATTTTTCATTTTCTCCACGTTGGCCTATCGTGAGCTGCCCTTATTATGGTTGCTTGCCACCCATAACAGGTTATTGGTTAACCTTGTCAGCATCAGAATTTCTCCTGCCTATTTCTAGGGAGTAGCCCACTCAATAAGACAATCAGTATGGAAGTATCTCCTCGACTATTATCCTTGGCACATGACACACGCAGAACTAAGAGTGTTGCAGAAGAAAAGAACGGAGGAATACTTCTCTATGAAGCTGCAGTGGAGGTCTATGACTGAGGGGCAGGAGGCCAGGTATGTTTATATATATACTAGCTACAGCTCACGGCTTCGCCCGCGCGTAAAATATGTTTTGTTGTATCCCTCTGGAACGAGACCGATTTTCGGGATAAAAAGCCTATGTCCGTCTCCGGCATCGAATCTATCTACATACTAATATTCATCAAAATTGGTTCAGCTGTTTAGGCGCTGAGTAACAAGCATATGGCCCACCTGATGGTAAGTGACAACCGTAGCCTATAGATGGTTGTTTTCCAAGCATTACGAAAGTAATAAAGCTTAGAAAACACAACCAAATCGTTGCCAACCACGGAGTATGGGGTGAGGAAGGAAAAGGGAAAAGGATCAGGACCGAGAGGGTATTTCATTCCATATTTTTTTAATCTATTCAATACAAAATTTATGTCACTTGTCTAGGGCCTCTTACATGGTGGCCTTAGATGATTTTAATTCTATTCTAATATTTTAATTACAGGTTTTCGGAATATCGAGATAGAAAAAGCTTAGTAGAAAAAGACGTGAATCGTACAGACAGGACCCATCCATTTTTCGCCGGAGACAACAATCCTAACCTCCTAGTTTTACAGGATATATTGATGACATATGTTATGTATAACTTTGATTTAGGCTATGTACAAGGCATGAGCGATATATTAGCACCATTGTTATTATTGTTGAGAAATGAAGTGGATAGTTTCTGGTGTTTTGTTGGATTTATGGATAAAATTGTGAGTATTTTAATTTTTTATTATTTTATTTATATTGTAGGATATACAGAGTGTATACCACGGTATGATATTAAATGCAATTACGTATAGTATGTGACATTATACAGGGTGATTTTGAATTCATTAGCATCCTTTTAACCTGTTATTCTATACATAGTACCAAGTACTTATGCACTATAAAATTCAGTATTAAGCACATAAAAAAAAAAAAAAAAAATTTGGTCGAAAACATCATGTCTAAGTAAATTAAGTAAATTATTAACAAATAAAATCGAAAAAAACCAATAATTCCAAAATAAAAAGAAAATCGAATAAAAAATACAATAAATAAAGGAAAGTATCGAGACGTTTACGCGCTAAAATTATTACCTACGCATTTTACTATCAAGGGCGGCCGAAGTGACTCGGAGCTACAGCTGACTGCCATGTAGAGGCGCTGTACGGTCAACGGCCGCGGCCGTCTTACCTATCCGTACAATGTCTACAATCGAACGAACCAGCTGAATCAAGACCCATTTTGATGATATTAAAATTCGTTTAAAACTGTCAAACTAGTAAGATCTATCGTTTTTAATGCACTTAGGACTTTTTAAATACTAGGGCCTAAGGTAACAACAGTGTACTCAGTAAAATTTCAGTGTCTAATAAAATGTTATCAAGTACGTTGCAAAAGAAATCTGTCATCAGGCGAATTTCGACCTACTTTGACAGTACCTACGGTACGCACATCACCATTCAAATACACCCGCAATATTATTTATACCAATAACCTATTTACCAAATGTAATTCGTATCTACGCACTTTTCTTAAATTGTTACACAGCAAGTCATGCAGTCTAAATAAATTAGTTAAAATAATCTCTCTTGACGTAGGCACATAATAAAGGCAATTTTAACAGCAGATGCACCAAATAGTATTTTAAATGTTTTTTTATGATAAAATGGTAATAAAAATGTACACAATTTTTGGAATTTTTTAATAGACATCCAAAAAGAGATTTGTGCCCAACGTGGGCTCGAACCTACGACTCCGAGAACAAAAGTCTCATGCTCTACCGACTGAGCCGTGTCGTGTCTCAATAAATTAGGTTAAAAATAATGTAATACTCTTGACGTAGGCACATAATAAAGGCAATTTTAACAGCAGATGCACCAAATAGTATTTCAAATGTTTTTTTATGATAAAATGGTAATAAAAATGTAAATTTTTTTGGAATTTTTAATCCACATCCAAAAAGAGATTTGTGTCCAACGTGGGCTCGAACCCACGACTCCGAGAATAAGAGTCTCATGCTCTACCGACTGAGCCGTGTCGTGCCATGGGTTCAATCAATATCTTTACACAGAACGCACGTGTATACCTACAGTTGTGCAACGTGAACAACTGTTTTTCCAGTAAGAATTAATCACGGACTAAGTAATGTGATAAGCAGCCGTCCTGACATTGCCCTGACAATTTCGGTACCTACCTATCTACTTCCATTAAGTTAGTGTTATTGATGACTAGGCGACCGAGGTAGCAGGCAGGAAGGACGTATTACTCACATTAATAGCTTATTTTATTGTACCTACTTACCTACATGCAATTCCGTTCATGATAGATTCTTTGTGCTAATAATTTCTTGTACACATAATACTTATTACGGGCATGTAGGTAGGTTCTTACTGCCCGTATTAGGTATAATGAATTTGATGTATTATTAAATTTATTACTTTCTCAGTGCTTGTGCAATAATGGGTGTACTGAGTTTACCTGAGTTTTGTGCGCAAATATGTAGGGTATTTAGTTGCAGGTTAGACAATGTAGTAATAATTTTTTTAGTTGTAAACATAACTACATAAGTAAGACAACGAACAATTCGATAGCAATGTTAATCAAGTAAGCATGTAGGTAGGTATTGTGTTGTTAGGTAGGTCATATCTAGGTGTTCTTGAGAAGATATTTAAAATTAGCTACCCAATTACTTAAGGTGGTTCCGACGAAATTTCGCCGAAATCTGCGACTTTCATCTTGTTATTTAGTAGATTTTAATGCTATTTATTCATTTTGTTTTTTGCCTACAATATACTTTGATTCATGAACTTTTGAATAGTAGAAGAATTATATACAATAATTGATTACATAACTTATACTAACGATATTAAAACAACGTGATTTTACTTATATCGAAATATTACTTTGTAATTACTATAGTTATAAATATAAAAGTTATATTGAATCAACCGGAATAAACCAAATGTCAACTCTATAGATTTATTTCATTTATTAGGATAATGTTTCAATAGTTATTGATAATTTGGCTGAATCAGCGTCGCAGGGGCTCTGCGCGGGCGACGGGAGGCAGAGCGGCAGAGCGGCGCAAGCCCTTCTGACGGACGGACGTATGCGGTTTTTTTAAAAATTATTTACGTAATTCAATAATTGCAAATAAATAATATCAAAAAAAAAATATTGTGTGGATAGATTTAGTTAGGATTTAGTGTTGCAAATAAATTAGATTAGTTATTTAGATTTTTTTAGTGTATTAAATACATAGGTATTTACCTACATTTATTATTATTTTTCATCAAAATGACTAAAATTTCACGACTGAAACAAATACAAATGCAAAAGATTCAACACATGAATATCCTGTAAGTAGGTGTATACCTACCTTCATATTTTTAGTAAAATACTTCTTTGAGATACTTACCTAGGATATCCTTTAATTATGTTTAGTTCCACGTAAACTAGGTAGCAGGTGGTGAGCCTATTGTCGCTCATGATAAGATCAAGGCAACACCGGGCCTCAAGAATCAGTAAATTTCTGCTGTTATATACCCTAGGGATATGAATATGAGCTTGCTACAATATTGTCTATGTCTACTATCATTCCGAACTAGGTGTGTGGTAGGTGGGCACATGAGTAAAATATCTAACTTGGATATTTACTCATGTGGCAAGGGCGCTTTCCGATTCCGACCGACGCGACGACGGCAACGCCGGCGCCGGCGTAGAGTACGAGGTGCTTCGGTCGGAACACGAACGTCGACGTCGGTCGTACAACTAGCATAGAACTCAAATTACAATGATTATACGTGACATGCGTCGGTTTGCGACCTAGTTAGGTACCTACACAAAACAACCATACACGCTGCTGTTAGGTACCTAACTATCTACGTTATCTTGCACGAGCATAAATACCTATACATCCTATACATTCTATATATACATACGGTGTGTACTTGAATATTCTATCGGTAAGTAATACCGATAAAATATTCAAGTATTTACCTCGTTAGATTTTTTTTCATGAGCTGATAAAATCAGTGATAAGATACTAGGCTAAAGTAAATATCTACCCTTCTACTTACAATGCATCTTATTTTGTTTTATTTATTTGATTGCAAGAAAGGAAGAAAAAAAAGGCTTTACAAAACGTCTTAGTCTCTAACCAAACTAAAATATTTGAAGACTGTGAAATTATCACAATTAGGTAAATTAAAAATCTTACTCTCTGTTCCTTTATTATCGTAATATATGAATTTTTAATCCTAAAATTAAATAATATATTGTTGAGTGCCTACTGGACATAACAAAACTAATACCGTATTTTTCGAGTGATAGGTGTATGTAGAAAGTAATAGACCCGGCACGGTGGCACAGTATAAAGAATTCTACTCTTTTTTGTACAGTCTTTACCTAACTAGGTAAAGGCAAAAGAATTATGTTTTAGCACTCTATGTATGTATGTATGTATCTTTATTATATTATATTATATATAAATTTATTGTAAAATGTTTGTATGCCTTGTATGTAGGCAAAACATAGCGCACTATTTTTATGATCTCAAGACCTTTGTTATGTACCTATGTTAACAAATAAAATTTCTGATTTCTGATTTCTGATTTCTGATTATAAGTGTATGTACTGTAAAACTACCCCGTGACGTCGTCCGCATGGATCCGTTACTTAGCGATAATATTACATTAGTTCTACTTTACCGATTTTGCATTATATTATACATTTACAATACTGCAATATGTACGTACATACATATATATGTATGTACACATATATTTATAATGTATATCTATACTTATAATGAATCTCTAGCGAGGTAATTTTCACGGTACATCCAAATCACTCAAACTGTGGGTACAATGCGTCTACTTTGGAAATTGTTCGTGTTACTTATTTTGCTAAGGGTACATGATATTGTGTACCTTACGTACGGGCACTTACTAGAAGATAATCAACATAGGAATGATGACGCTTTGTTTAAAGCATGTGTAACTGAAAATCCTTATCAGCTCCATCATTTGAGTTCAGTTTTGCTGGTGTATGGTGCTGTTTCAAATTCAGTGCAGTGGTGGCCATACAGAGTAAAGATACTGTGGGAGAAAAAAGGAAATAAAGAGGACCGAGGAGGTAACTTTGCCTTCGGACCACTGATTTTCAGACAAAACTTACATTTTACGTCGTTATGTACATGTTAAATGCTCATCTCCAGCCAAACCGTCCCGCTTATTCTAAAAGATCTACTTCCGTAAAATGTTTGCTGGCTATACAATATACAGAACGATTTACTGAAGTTATATCCAGATGAACCGAAAATAAATAAGGAAAATGAAAATATGTTAATTCATATAGGTTAATTAAATTAACACTTATAAACGTCAAAATTTACAAAATGTCAGCAAATTAACCTACAACCAGTTCGCTGACAAACTAAAGAACAATTTTAAAAGAATTTTAAGAAGAAGAATTGAAGAACTGGCAAGAAACTCAGGCCACTCTTTTTAATCGCCAGGTTATTACAATTTTTGTAAGTTACAGTTTCAAGTAGCATGCAAAGTGACACAGGCAATACACTTAACTCTATAGGTAATTAAATACTTACAGCTTTCTATGTTGCAAAGAAAAAATAAAAAGTAAAATGTGTGCTTTACAGGCTGCCTCAATTTGCATATTGCTACAAAAGGTAAAGGCAACATGTGAACTGTAATAAATGTTTCTATGTAAGTATTATATAAACTGTTAATATTCGATATAAGTATAAAGTAAGATGAACTTAATTTACCACAGGAGTTCACAATGTACATTGTGAACACCTCTATTTCACAAATCACAATGTATAATTTTAATAATACTAAGTATACAATTTTAACAAAACAATACAAAATGTGTACTTAACTGTACAATTATGGCTCGGGCATTATGTCATATATAATTAATACAAAAAAAAATCATTTTATGTCAAAATGTATCAATAAGCGAGATTACAGGATGGAAATAAATTATGAATCATTTAGTATAATATTCTGTATACATCTTTGCTCGAGACAGAACAGCGTTTTGTTTCGATTAGATTCGTGTTCGTAGAGTAGATAATCCTTCTACTGATTTGGCTGCGCGATAGAAGCCTTATTATAAAGGATGAATTTACTATGGCAAACTGTAAAGCGCTAAAAGCAGTGGATCAGATATCAGACAACACCAACTCACGAGTGGCTATCACAGTCCTACTATTTTGTGTTCATTTTCGGCAGACTGTGCCTGTTATTCCTACCTCGTGGACTAAGGCTGATGAAATTAAATAGTGTTTAGGAGGTCCACAGTCTGTAGCACTTCAAAATTGTTTTGCATTTAATAGGCTCCAAGCCTATACACTCCGCAAGATTTGCCATTTAATACAATATACAAGTACAATGTATAGTAGACAATGCCTTGTGCATTGTCAACTATACATTGTAGTCTGATTTGTTACTCGAGTTTGGTAGCGCTACGTATCTACAGAACCAAGAAAAAGTTGTCTTGCACAAAACCTTACTTTACATACATCAATATAACCTCGCCGTACAATTGCCTATCGAAGTGACTTCACTCTGCCTTATGATACAGTCAGTGGGATCCAAAAGACTAAGTTGTAGCCACCATTCCAAAGGTTATTGTTTCAAACTTCTGGCTAGGTGGTCTTTATGAGATGCTTTTTTATTATTGATGCAGGACATCATATCATCAGTCCATGAAGACTCAGTGGAGTTAGAAAGTTATGAAAACTCTTGGCTTTTGTAAGAGCTAATTTTGAACACTTAACAATCAGACGGGCATAAATAAAGATTGAATTTTTTAGTATTGTTTTAAAAAGTCATGTACTAGTACTATTGATACAGTTATTTTATTCATACTGGTCTACCAACGTGACTCTGCCTGGATAATTTAAAGAAAATACATTTTGCTGGGGTAAAGTTTCAAACGTTACCCCAGCAAAATCTGTTTTTTTCCGAATAACTTTAAAACTATAATGCAAACAAATTTTGCTATAGGCAAACAAATTACTCCTTACGACGCACTAATTACCTGTTATACTCTCACCTCTTATAAGCACATTTTTATCAACATTTTGCTGGGATAACGCACTCCTCTGCTATTTTAATAGAAATTGTCTCAAACTGCTAGCATAGCGGCTTCATGATACTAGCGACACTATTGCAAATAGTAAAAATATAAATGAAGATGAGGTACGCATACGTTTCATACGTGCACACACACAAACTTTCGCATTTATAATATTAATAGGATGTTAATACATTTTTTAAGTCAAAATGTTTTAGTTTGTTCATGTACAAAAAACCTATATATATATATATATATATATATATATAACTATAACTAAATAAGTATAAACTCGGCAGGGTTACTAAACTAAAGTGTACTAGTATTAGTTGAAGAATACATATCATGTCAATTATAGGAATTTATCACAATGGTGTATTGTCATTGGGACTTAATTTTTAAGCGACTTCAAAAAATATTAATATTATATATATTATTAAATATTTTTTTGTATTTAATAATTCATAAAAATCGTTTTAAACGGCTTTTTTGATCAGGTAATACATTTCACAGCAGCTGGGTTTTGAGTTTATTGTTTTAACCCACAGTAGTTATTTTTATTTCCACTACATATTTAACAAACGTCATGATTCTAAACACTTATCTTTGCTTTCGCTACTATATAAATAATAAATATATAAATAATATATACTAAAAAATATACATACTTACTAAACGAAATAATAAAAGATACTAAAAAAATAATTCATTATTGGCGCGTCTATCAGATTTTAGCTCTGCGGTTTCGGACAAGTAAGGTCATTGTCTTATAGTTGTGCTACTGCTACTTGCCGCTAGAGGGCGAACTCGCACGCAATGTTTTTTTCGGGTGAGGCGCGGGGTGGTGAGGAAGCGAAACGCTCAAGGTCATATGTGACGGAACGCCCTTAACTTTCTGTCGCCATGGTAACTGTGTTTTGCAACCAACATGTTTGTCATTTCCTTTCATAACGATGTAGGTATTAGATAAAAATTATGTAATTATTTGTGTTGTTAGAACATTTAGCTCATTTCGAGTGTTAAACCCGTAACTAACTAGGAGATACTTTTATCAGTAATAATAAGAGCGTAGCTGTTTAGATTAAATAGGTACCTACCTACCTATTATTGAAATTTTACACACTTACTTATTTACTAGTTCGACGTTAAGGGAGTGCTTATTATTAATACTGAAATAAAGTTTTATGTTATGAATTTGTTGCGTTAGTTTGTTGCTCTAATAATTGTTTTTTTTTCTTGAACTGTCTTGAACAGAAATAATAACTTAGATTAGATTAGATTTAATTTAGTTGTAAGCTAGACAGGTAGGTACGTACCTACTAGACGTATTAGACAGTAACAGAATAAAGATAGCGCGCGTAAGGATTATTCGATAACGTTGGTACTTACCTACCTAATGAAAGTAAGAAATAATTTGTATCCAAGTACCTACTTTATGTTGTTATGTGCTTACCTAGATGTACTTGAGAAGATGTTCAAAGTGATCACCTCCTCTTTGCACGCAGAGTTCAGCACGGCGTTGGTGATTATGTTTTACACGCTGTAAGACAAATCGTTGTGCTCTTACTGTGTTAAATGCAGCAACAATTTTTTGTTGAAGCTCCTCTCTTGTTTCACTCTCATGTTCATAAACGAGTCTTTTGATTTCTCCCCATAAAAAGAAATCTAAAGGAGTCAAATCAGGCGAGCGCGGTGGCCACGCCACGGGCCCGCCACGCCCTATCCATCGTGCTCCGAACCTGCGGTCTAGGTAGCCACGAACGTCGCGCTGGAAATGGGCCGGAGCACCATCGTGCTGATAATACAGCTCATTGAGGAACCGTATGGGTACTTCTTCTAATTGTTCCTCTACGACGTGCTCCAACATTCGTAAGTAGTTTGCCCCGTTTAACCTGCCTTCAATAAAATATGGACCAATAATGGTCGTGTTTAATATGCCAGCCCACACGTTTATTGAGAAACGATTTTGAAAGGCGTGTCTTCGTATAACGTGTGGGTTATCACCGCGCAGAGACCACCAATGCTCATTGTGTATGTTAAACATACCAAGGCGTGTAAATGTCGCCTCATCGGTCCACAAGATGTTGGCATTTAAATTTTGTAACAACCAATTACAAAACTGCACCCTGGGCCTGTAGTCTGCTAACGCCAATTCTTGCACCTTTTCAAAATGGTATGGATGCATTTCAGACGCATTCAACACATTCCACACGAAGTGTTGGCTAACATGAAACCGCCTTGCCGCCTGTCGTGTGCTAGCTTGTGGATTTCTCTGAAAATACATCCTTATCCGTCGGTGCAGGTTTATTGGATAGACTGGTCTTCTACCACGCCCTTGAGCATGCGCAGGCACGTGGAACGACGCAAAATCTAATAAATTTTGCGTGCATCGTAGGATTCGATCTCGCGTAGGTATCGGCACATTCGGATAGCGTCGGTGAAACATTTGCCGAGCTCGCACAAGGTTATGACCGGCGCGGTCATAAAACAACACCATGTCCAAATATTGTTGATTGGTGTACATAATTATTAAACTTCACAACACAACACACATACACACACACAAAGTCACTGAATCCAACCACGAGCGTCACGGTTTGAAAATCTACGAAGAGATGAATTTTACGTCACACTTGAAAGTAGTGAAATTCGTAACTGATAGAAAATAAAAAATTGCACTCTGAACTTGCTCCCGCACACACACACCTAATGCACACGCACACCGCGCCTTGGGTCGCCGAGTCGCCGGCGCAACCTATCAGGAAGCAGGAGCGCGCCTGGCGGTATTTATTTCATTTCAATAGAACTGCGAAGTAGCCTACATCTGAGGTGCCGCGCGCCGCCACACGGCTTGCGCGGTGCATTTATTCAATAATAGGTTTATCAATGAATGCCGCGCGTAGGTAATACTATCGTCTTGATGGTATACAGCGGCCAAACGTTGTTGATTTGCGCGCAATATTAATTAACACTTATTAAAATGTAGGTAATATTTTTTTAGTATGTTTTAATTTTTTATTTGTTTGTTTGAGACTTTATTTACGTAGATATAATGTTTTAAAGCGTTTTTAAAAAAATAATTTTGATAACATTAATTTTCAATTTTATGGTCCATAAGTACTTGGTACTATGTATAGAATCTCAGGTTAAAAGGATGCTAATGAATTCTAAAGCGAGACAAAAAAAAATCAACTAAATATTTTCAATAGTTTAGACACAGGACTACTTTTTTAATTTCTTTAATAATCGTAATAAACAATCTGTAAGTATGTACGTCAAACGGTCACTGACTTAAGTCATAATCCACGTCGAAGGATAAACGTTACCGCTCATTACAGGTCAGTGAACTTGTCATAATAAGTGGTGTATTACTTTGTTACCCCTACTACTAAAATATTATTCATTTTGTTAGAAAATTTTATTTTTTTGTTTTTCTCCATATCATTTTTGTAATTAATTTGAAATCATTATACGGACTAGTAACAGCTGCCTTTTCATTTAATATCAAACCGTCGTATACACTCTGTATACTTCTTTTAAAAGAAGAAATTAATCATACCCCTTCAGATTTAACAGGTGATCAGTTAATTAGTAGTAGTAAGGTGATATTTCGTACCCAGTTAACGCTATTGTCCGTACGTAGGTAACGGTATAATTTACTCACTCAGCGGCTAAACGGCTGAACTGATTTCGATGAAAATTGGTATGTAGGTAGAGTCGGTGCCGGAGACGGACATAGGCTACTTTTTATCCCGAACATCGGTCTGGTTCCCGAAAGTGACTAAACTCATTTTACGCGCAGGCCAAGCCGTGGGGCGCAGTTAGTCTAAAATAAAGTTGTCTCTTTGAAACATTCATAAATACTAATAATTTCACTCCCCAGGCATCAAACTTCGACATGGACCAAGCCGGTATGAAGCACCAATTACTACAGTTACAACAATTATTATTATTCGCGAGCCCTGAACTAGCCAACCATTTATCTCAAAAGGAATCGGGAAATATGTACTTTTGTTTCCGATGGCTACTCGTTTGGTTTAAAAGGGAGTTCTCACACACTGATATTATGAGGTAAGTCTTAATTACTCCTTCGGTCCTCTTCCTTCCCTTTTCCTTCCTCATCCCCTTCTCCCGTTGTATTTTACAAACATTATTTTTATAATGCTTATATTACACAGCCACAGGTAACGGTTACCTTTACAATCAACATGTTTGTAACCAAAGTTGTGTAAAAAAATATGTTGCCATGTTGCTATATAGGTTAAACAAGTAACATTGCCTAACTTTTAAAAATAGACAATTTATGTTATATGTCGGCAGTATGGACGCGATGAACAAATTATAGATAGTTGTCTAATAATTATTGTGTTACTCTAAAAAATAAACAGTGTTGTGGATGCAGTTTTAGATTTATTTTGGTTGGATATACTATTATTATTATAAATGCGAAAGTTTGTGTTTGTTACCACTCAGCGTCTAAACGGCTGAACCGATTTCGATGAAAATTGGAAATGTAGATAGATTCGGTGCCGGAGACGGACATAGGCTACTTTTATCCCGAAATCGGTCTGGTTTCTGAGGTAGACAAAACACATTTTAGGAGCGGTCGAAGCGTAAAACAAGAAATTAAAGGAATAAATAATTTTCCTCAACAGGCTATGGGAAGTATTGTGGACAGGGTTGCCGTGTGCAAATTTCCATTTACTAATATGTGTTGCCATACTCGACGCCGAGAAAGATGTTCTGATCAGTAAAGATTATGGTTTTACTGAAATACTGAAAGTTAGTATAATCACCATCTTTTTTTTTTATGAAAGTAATTACAAATTTATTATTTGTGTCCCGTGAAATGTTGTTGTGTATGAAATTAAACATCAAGCGGAACTATATTTATATTTGAACTAGCGATTCGCCCGCGCTTTTCATGGACCATTTACCTATTTCAGTTACTTACGAATACACTTTTTTATGAATTACATAGATTTTTCATGTAAAAAAGATCTTCCTGTATTATCGAGTCAATCAAATAACCTACACATGTATTTTTATCCGACTTCAAAAAAGGAGGTTTCTCAATTCGACCGTATATATTATTTCAGCATGTAAACGACCTATCAATGTGCTTAGACGTCGACAAAATACTTAGCACAGCCGAAGGAATTTATCACCAAATCGTCTCCGCCCCCCACCTCACCGACCAAATCCGGATTATTTTGGGTCTCGCCCCCCTCAATTCGGCCTCCACCCACTCTACAGACGACGGGGACCTAGATGAAGACCTAGACGAAGGCCCAGCTACGAGTGAGAATGGTACGAGTGAACGGGTAAACATGTTCGGACAAGACACTGAAGAAGTTATGTATCAAATAGGCTTAGACATGAATTTCTGAGGTGGTGATTATCTGTTTTATTTGTTAGTTAGTAGTAGCAATTTCACTAGCCCAAAAGGCTAGTGAAATTGCTTTTGTAGATAGATACCTATAAAGATATACATACAAGTCGTACAAAGCAGTAGACTAATTCAACAATCTTAAATTTAAATAATTGGTAGTGTACTGGTACGTTCGCCCTATCTTTTTTATTTGATAAACATAAATTATTCTAAAATTTTAAAATACAGTTTGATAATAAAATTGACATTTGCCAACTTGAATGACAGTTAATAATTATATAAAATGTTTCCTGCAATTTCTTTAGATAACAATAGCATCTAAATTACAATTGTAGCCTTAAAATAAGTTACTATCAAGTCTATAGATTTCCTTACCCTACAAATATTTAATAGTATAATAATTGTTAACTGGCCTGTTGGTCTAGTGGTTAGTGACCCTGACTGCTAAGCCGGAGGTCGTGGGTTCGATTCCCACCCAGGACAAATCTTTGTGTGATGAGCATGATTGTTTGTTCTGTGTCTGGGTGTAATTTATCTATAATATGTATGTATTTACAAAAAAAAAAAAAGAAGTATTTAAGTATGTATATCCGTATTCTACAACCCATAATACAAGCATATAATATGCTTACTTTGGGTCTAGATGGCGTTGTGTGTAGTTGTTGAAATATTATTATTATTATTATTATTAATAATAATAATATGTGGACACTATCACACAATGTAATCTAGTCCCAAGCTAAGCAGAGCTTGTGTTATGGGTACTAGATAACTGAAATATAATACATATACATACTTTTTTTTTTTGTAAATACATACTTAAAATACATAGGAAACACCCAGACTGAAGACAAATACAAATGTTCATCACACAAATATTTGCCTTCCGCGGGAATCGAAACCACGACACTCGGCGTCGCAGTCAGTTACACTAACTACTAGACCAACGGTGCAGTCTGTCAATTTATTTTCTAAGACCAAAGTGAACCTTATTAAATACCTTAGAATGACCGAAGTATTTAAGAATGAAGACACTTTGATAGTAGATATCACCGTTATTAGCGTATAATAACAATTTAATACATAGCAAGGCGCTTTTGTAAGCAAGGCTAATCAATAACCTATTGATTAACTACAGCACATCAAGTATTTTATTTTCAACCTTATATCAAAGTTTATAAGAGTCATGCAACATGTTTGTGATTCGCAATAATCTTTCCCAATTGTGAACCAATCTGTTTTAACTTTTTTTTTGTCGAACCTAAATGGTAATTTAAAGTATATTTTTTACATGGTAATTTAAAGTATACTTTTTTTAATTTAAAGTATATTTTTAATTTAAAGTATATTTATTTGAAATTCTAAATATATTTTATAGTATTTTAAGTATATTTTTTATTAGATTAAAGTATATTTTTACTTTAAAAAAAAGAGGACGTTACTCAATTCGTCCGTGTATGTAATAATATATTTTTGTTAAATTATAAATATACTTTGAATTCCATAGTTGTTTTTTTTTATGATCAATGCCTGATGTATTTCTTATTGATTTTGGCCTGAAGTAGCATTTATACATAACAAAGGTATACTATCGCTATACCTATAATAATGCTTTTTAGCTAGTGAAATTTAAATACATTTTTGTAGATTACAGGCATGTCCATAAGTTGATAACCTTAACATCAAGTGAGTTGTAAGTTTGTTTGCTACTCAAATTGTATAAACTCCTTATTTTAAATTATCTTATCCTATTTTGTTTTTAATCACTTTTATTGCACTTGGTCATATAATTTGTGGCTGTTAACCCTTTTATGGACAGTGATGTAGACATAAATGTTTTATTGTCATCAAGGCCATATCGGTTTACTCTCCTGGAAAGTGATAATTTTGAAAAGGCTTTTGCTAAAATTGCACTGAAATACGGCACGAAGTTGCACTGCTAAAAGCATATTAATATATTTAGTAATAATATCTCTATATTGTGCTAGGGTTTTTAGCAAACAGATAATATTTTTGCATGATCTGAAAGACAGAAGAATCGATCAATATCTTACTTTTTCAAAGCTGAAACATACCTTAATTCATTTTTTTTTAAAATTCTCGCACTATGGTACAAACTCTTGTCGAGAAAAACTTTGCAGATAAATTGCTTTAAATTTTCTTTTTATTATTACTAAAATGATAAAAGGCAATGAGTGATGAGTGTTAGAGTAGTGCCTTTTAAGTGATCAATTCTTTTGACTTATTAACAATAATTATATTATTAATATATTTGATTTCCGGAATTCTCGCCTAGTTTACAATGCCGAGACATAAACGGATTTGAATCTAGACGGGAATGCCGAATATCAAATGTAAGTAATAACTATATCTACACTATTATATAAAGCGAAAGAATTTGTTTGTTTGTTTGAACACGCTAATCTCTGGAACTACCACTCGGATTTGAAAAAATCTTTTTACGTATTATAGCCCAGGTCTCGAGGAAGGTTATAGGCTATGTAACATCACGCTATTGGCGATGGGAGCAGAGTAGTAAGCAAAGACGCAAGTGAAACCGCGCCGCAGAAAGCTAGTATACAAATAAAATTAAAAAATATAACTTAAAGGCGTTTATGCGAAGAGGGCTGGCAACGTCGCATTTTTACCAATTTTTTTTATTGTTTGAAAGTGAAATATTTTCTTCACTAACTTTAGGCGTAATACTTATTTCAATATGCGCAATGTAATATATGGTACATGTAATAGTTTTTAAAATGTCCAATAATGTCCATATTGTAAGTCTTACAACTTTCCGCAAAACCGCAAAGGTACTAATCCTATGTATAATATTACTTTTTTTATATATTATAATGATTATTATTAGGCTTTTTTATATATTATAATTATTATTAGGCTTTTTTATATATTATAATTATTATTAGGCTTTTTTATATATTATAATTATTATCAGGCTTTTTTATATATTAAAATTATTATATAGATTATTATTATTATAGACGAAATATTACATTTAAAAACACATATTTATGATGGTAAAAATGCGACGCTGCCAACCCACTGCGTAAACGTTCTTATAATAATAACTATAATAATGTATATAAAATTAACAAATATATTAAAATATTATTTTTTTTCTACTTACAGGATACACTCGAATATAAAGGATTACAAATAAAAATAGTAACGAAAACCGTATGGGCGCTACTAGCGTAGCAATGTACATAAATATAATATGTCGGTAACAGACTGGATGATATAGTGATATTTTTTGTATTTTTATAAAATACCACTTTATATATACTATTAATTTAACTACTAATGTGATTCTTAGACAATCCACACACTGCCCCGCACTACTCTGCGAGGTGCGTGGCGAAGGAACATTTACACAGAGCCTGAATACGTTGTCAGTGTGTTGCACCACGCGTGATTTGTATACAAAGAGAGATTCTTACAAACAACCCAAGAACGCGCGCCTGCGCTACGCTGCGTGATGCAAGGCAGTGTGTGGATCGCCTTACATATATTGCAAAAAATAGCAGTGTGTTTTTTGGGTCGGTTAATATATTTTAATATATAGCGCACATATAAATCTACAGTTCCTAACGGCCAGATTACCCCACCAAAATTCAAAAAAATATACTAGCCGATCTAAAATATGTTTTAAGATGTTGCTATCACATATAACTGAACTAATTTTAATCTCACAAAATCTGGTAGAGAGTGCCGTTGGCATTAAGGGCAAGATTCACAGACCGCACTTTGACTTTACTTTGATGCAAAGATCTACTTTGTACCAAAAATATGTTTGAATATGAAGTTGAAAGTAATCTTCGGCAATACAAAGCTTACTTTGGGAAGGTGCCTTTGCTGTAAAGTAAAGTCACGATTGTGAATCT
Source organism: Parascotia fuliginaria (assembly GCA_963082885.1). Taxonomy (NCBI): domain Eukaryota; kingdom Metazoa; phylum Arthropoda; class Insecta; order Lepidoptera; family Erebidae; genus Parascotia; species Parascotia fuliginaria. Next base: position 17,750,331 of record OY720177.1, read on the forward strand.
GGGCCTAAGAAACATATTTTTGGTACAAAGTAGATCTTTGCATCAAAGTAAAGTCAAAGTGCGGTCTGTGAATCTTGCCCTAAGTCCGCCGTTATAAATTCTTTGTGTACGAAGCTTAAAAAAAATCGCCTTGCAGTTCAATGTTGAACTACATAATAACACTCAGTTCCTTATTCGGTAACTCTCAAGAACCTTCTTCAGGTCTTCTGATGACCACGTTTGGTGATTGCCGGTTTTTACTTAAGTATTTGTCTGCTAAGCTCATCAAGAAATCGGAATGAAAATTATGACATACGTAACCACATTTCAGAGCTCAGTTTTTAGTACTTTTACATAAAATTACATGAAAACTATGATGTGCCAGGACATCCTAAATGTCTGGATTATACTTTTGAATTAAACAAATTTAGGCGAGATTAAAATAAGTTTAGCATGACAAAAGAAACTCAATAACTATCATTTACACAAAAATGGTAGTAAAATTCAATTTTATGAAGAAAACGTAACTTGTCGATTTTACTTCATTAAAAATTTAATTAATTAACTTAAAATAACTTAGATTTGTTTTGCTTTTAAAAGGCTTCATCTATTAAAAAGTAATGTTTCCATTCTGTTTTAATATTGGACGTCAAATATATAATTATATAAATTTAAAATTGTTTTGATTGCAATTTTTAAGTCTTTCCAAAAAATGTGACCATGCATTTTAAAAATTATTCTGTTGCTATTATGGTTTATATTTGCTTAAATCATAGTAAATTATTAATTTTTGTAATTACAAAGAAGAATAATTTAAAGTTTATTCAATACTCAATCTTATTTTCATGCGCAATAGAAGTAATATTGCGTTTTATTGGATTGCATGTACTATTGTTGATTATATAAAATTCTTAAATATGCACTTAATGAGACTTCACTTCTCAAAGAAAATTCAACCTAATAGTTTTGGTCATAAAATTCACTGTCTTTTAAATTAAATTTGTAATATATTCCGCAGGGTTTACAGGTAGACAAGTACCAACAATACCTAAATTTATGGACAGAACACTAATAGCTATGGTAAACATATTCTTAATGTAAACTTTCTATTAAGTGCGGATTTAGACTATATTACAAAACCATTGTCTTGTCTTAGTCATTCGTAGATGATAAATGTCCCGAAATACTGAAACGTCATTCAATTTTAGGGTTGAATTCATGGAATTGCACTTTGCTCTGCTTCTATCCTGTTCTATCACCTAGCATCGTCATTTACTAGAGCGAGAAAGGGAGCGGCTGTGCGGCCGCTGCGTGCTAGTGTCGCGTTCCCGCTCTCTCGCTCTAGTAAATGACGATGCTGAGTGACAGAAAAGGATAGAAGCAGAGCAAAGTGTTCACGTAGTTTAACCCTCAAGTTACATTTTATGCTATAAAACGATACGTTTATCTATCGACGGGTCCTTTAAATACTTTTAAAGAAAAACGATAAAATACTAAATATCGTCGATATTGTGACATGTGGTAAAACTGTTGGATTTTAGATTAATAAGTACTAGCTTCTGCGTTTCGTTAGTACTTTGAGTATCTATATAAAGTTATTAATTAAAATCTATTCAGTAGTTTTTGCGTGAAAGAGAAACAAACATCTATACAATCTTTCACATTAATAAAATTAAATTAACTGGCGTTTGAGTATTTGGGCATTACATTTTCGCATTTCGTTGACTGCCACTCCACAAACACTGTCGAATGCTTACGTTAAAATTCTTGCTGGTGCTTTTCAATAGGAGTGAAAATATTTATAAATTTACTGTTACTTATGTATCTATGTCAATTTTATTATATCGATTGGTATATTATTCCTGTATTGTATAAATTTCGTTCTATTCAAATTGTTTATGTAAGTTAGATAAGTGTCTGTTTGCCATTGTTTCGAATGTAATTATTTCCCTAATTATGGTGAAATTAGGTATTCATTATTTTATTAAAATTTCTGTACCTGCACAGAGATGTTTTTAATTGATTTGTTTTTGTTTATTCCTGTTTGAAAACTTAAACCTTAACTCATCTTAACCCTTTCATGAAAACTATTGTAGACACAATAGATGTTTTATAGTCATCACTGCTATATGTTTACTGTCTCGGAAAGAGTTAAATATACGTGTTAAATATAAGATCTGTCACCTTAAAATGGGGGTAAATAAACCGTCATTCATGTTAACGATTCTGTGATAAATAAAAGATAGTTCTGTAGTTCTTCCAAAACTATATTCTACAAACTAATTCCTTAATATTAAATGAGATCAATTAGCTTCTTTGAACTTTAATTTACAAATTTAAAACATTCATATTTATTTGCGAATGCGATTTCAAATGTACATTCAGACCGTACCTAGTTTGGTAAGATTTATCACACATATGGCAATGAAAATTCTTTACTCCTGTATGAGTTAGTGAATGTCTTTGCAACTCTGATTTTGAAAAAAACCGTTTCCCACAACTGTCACATCCATATTTTTTTTCCTTCAAATGATTCTTTCTTATATGAGAACTTCTTGAACTAGACGATATGAACGTAGCATTGCAAACTTCACATTTATGATTTCTCGTCCGTTTATGATTCCAAAGGACATGTGAATGTAGTCCTCCAGGAACTTTAAATTTTTTTGGACAAAATTTACAACTGTATGGCCGGTCGTTGCTGTGAGTCAACATATGTATACGTATGTAACCTGGAGGATATGATTTCCCACATTGATCACATTGCCTTAACACTCGTTCTGATTTATTTTTATCTTTATCTATATTTGGTCTGCAAGAGTGTGAATTCAGCTCGTCTGCACTATAAAATCCTTCCCAGCAATTTTCACATAAATATGGTTTTAAATGTAATTTTCTATGTAGAACTAAAGAACGAAAATCCTCAAATTTTTCATTACAATACTCACAATCTCTGCCTACTACAGATTTTGTGGTATGATGATTTGCGCAATGTTCATTAAGAGATCTAACAGAATGAAACTCTGCTTTACATTCAACGCAAAACAGCAACCTCATTTCATCTTCAATATGTTCCATTTTCTTTATTTTTCTTTTTTTAACTTTAATACAATTTGTTTTTTCATCAGAATCATAGTTACAATCATAATTATCGCTAGTCGCCTCCAAGAGGTTAAGGCTGTCCATGATGGTTTTTGAGCTGGAGTCTATGAGTACTTTAAAGGAATATGTTATAGTTAGCTGATGAACACAATTGATGCAGATATTCTCTGGATATGTTGGGTCTGGGGTTACCTGTGGAATGAGGCAAAATATTCATTCATAACGTAGTTGCATATAAATAAATTCATAATGTGTTACTTTTAGGACTACAAGGCTTGTTTAATGATTTTAAATGCTACTTTCCAATGTTATGCCCAGTTTTGTGGGTTTGATCCCAACCAGACACAAATTTATTTCAATTCTAGGTGCACTATTTGTCCTTTACTTATGTCTGTCAAAGCACAAAACAGGATTTCTGCCATTAGAAAGGCCACAATTGACTGCAGTAAATTAAGAATTTAAATTACATAAGTTTATAATCGAAATGGTAAGTAACATAATGCAAATTCGTTTTTAATATATTGACTAGACCCAGGAATGATAAATTATAAAATATATTTAACTACAGTTAATCTGATTAAATTATATTATTTATTAAGAGTTTAAAGACAGCGTGTCATACTTATATGCTCATTACCACTATAGTGCTTTTATAAGACCAAAACAAAAGACAAAAACAGGTAACTATGAGACGAAAGTTTTCCATTTTTTTGAAGCTGTTACTGCACCTACGCTTAGGCACACATAGCTTTAGCCTATTAAAACCATTAGAATATTCAAATTACGAATGTTTACCTTATAATTATAAAAATTCTGTAAGATATCCGAGAGATGAACATCTTCGCCGGCTATTCTTACGCTTGAGTGTATGTGGCGCATTTCTTTCTCACTACCTAGACACGTACGGCAACGAGATTTATAATCCATTTCTTTGTTTTTTCGTAGATTTCGTGTTTGTTTTTAATATTTATGCTGCATCGCTAGAATGAATTTGTAAATAAATGTCAGTAGTGTCAAACTATTAATTTTTTTTTTTTTTTTTGCCCAAAGGGCAGGCTATAGTCTTTCGACCATACTGCCTAGTCTTCCCTGTAGTCAATCTGTTAATCAATCAAGGTTTTATTTTTTTTAATCTATGCTTGTCCTACGTTCCGTTCAATAAATTTTACTACTTAATACTACGTATTAAATTTTCAATTCAATTAATTTATTTAGGAAAAAATTTAGGAAAATAACAGCCACAAAAAATACAATTAAAGCAGTAATGTTAAGTTCACCTTGTGTGACTATGTTGAGTCTACCAGTTCGTTGTCGTTATAGTTAACTCGGCACTCCAAGTCCTTTTTGCTTCAAATGCCATCTTATAATTTAAAACGTTATAACATTTAAAATGCTGTCCAGTCAAGTAGAATTTGACAAAGGGATTTCTTTCTCGAAATTGGACTATTCTAACTGGACTGTTTGCACCAGGCATAATAAATATGAATTATTCTAAAAGAAAAGGCGGCATAACTACTAGTCAGTGACAAGTGTGGCAAAACTTGGAAAATGCCTAGCTTTCTTAACCGTCTTCGTCTAAAACTATCAATTCGACACTGTTCAAGCGCTTGTGTAAGTTAATTACAGAAAAGTTAAACATAAAAAAATTAAACCTGACTTTAGCGGAATATCTAGTTTATTTGAAGTCAACAACAGCAACGTGCACAATATTTTTTAAGTAGATTACAATTTAAAAAGAAATAGTAAAAGTACAGTAGGTACAGCCTTACGATACGCAATGATAATTTAATAAGCGCCATCTAGGAACACTTTTTTACAAAATAATGCAAGAATGTTCATTGTCAAGAGAACAAAAGCGTCAAACTGTCAAGTTTCATTTTGACAATGTTTTCGCAACCACCTGAAGATGAACAAAATCAACAAAACAAAACATTACAAAGTCACCCTCGTCGTCCAGTAAAATCATTTAAAAACAAAAACAAACGCAAGGGTAAAAAGAAAAACGGCATCAAAAAGAAACAACAGAAACATCCAAATTTTACAATAAGTACCATGTCTTCCTGGGCCGAGAACTTTACTCACGCTGCTACTTGGCAAATGAAGCATCAAATAGCATATTGGAAATCTAAAGCCACAGCTTTGGAGTATGAAAACCGAATATTACACGACATAATTCGTAAAAACTACCTAAACGTTCCACAAACTGAAGTTAATGCTCAAAGTGATTCGGCCAATGAAAATATAACGGAACATGTTGAATCGGAAAGTTCTGAGAGCGAAGAAGGTGATGAAGAATTTGAAGTAAGTGAGGAGTATATACAGTTTTTAATGAGCAATGCTAAGTATAAAGAAGAGGCTAAACTTGAAAGAGAACGGCTGCGAGCATCACAGAACACGGAAAAGGCTGAATTAGAACAAATGGAATCTATGCCAACGAAGAGTAAAGAAGACAAAGAGGCGGCACTTAAAGAGTTATATGGAGAGAGCTGGCAAAGGATAGCTGCATTAGAAATGTCTGTACAATCACAGTTTTTGAATGTGTGTGATGTGGAAAAAGCTGAGTATTGGCCAAACATACCTCTGAACTTTAATTTTTAATTCTTAGTTATACATTTTCTATAAGTTTGTAAATGTATATAAGTTAGATAAAATTTTAATAAAATATGATATAAGTCATCAGCTGCAGTATTAGTGATCTATACATTATTTTTCAAGTTTATTGTCAATTTTTCTGATGTACATGTTCACACAAATATGATTCTAAACAACACTTCTGTCTTTTGTAATGGGTAGGCAGAATGTTTAATACTTATCTTTTAGCTATTTGACAGATAGAGACCCGACTCTCATGTAAGGGCGATGAGCTAGACGCCATTTACTGAGCAAAATTCTAAAGACCGAAGCCTATATTACATAATTAGAATAATATCTAATTGACATAGCATAAGAATAATCAAAGGTTACATTTCTTGTGCTGACTTTAGTGTTCACATTCAGAACAGCCCAAACAACAAGAACAAAATTTAAGTGAACTATAGAACAAAGAAAAACTGTAAGTGAGTCAACAATGATCTTAGAGGATCAAAACACCTATTTATATACAACTTCAGTGGCATTAAGCTTACCCCCACCTGTTGCAACTCAGAAACAACCAAACCATTGTCAATGGTGTAACCAAGCCTTTATTCCCATCTGCCACCTTCGAGCTTGCCATTGGGGTGGTGGTTGGGAATAATTAGTGCGTTTCCCACCCCGGTGGTCAATTTAGTTTCATCTGACCCCTTCATTATAGTACAGGGGTTTATTATTGTCTTTCATACACTTATACTATAATGAATTCTCATAGAAGATCGACTTAAGAGTAGTAGTATCCTTACTACTGCGTTTCGTTCAGAGTGAGAGTGCCGGAACCCAATTTCCCCCCTTTATATATTAGCATAACAAAGTGACTCCACCCCGCCTGATGGTAAGCAGTCAGTGGAATCCAGAAATGGCGGCCACTATACCAAAAGCCATCGTCTTAAACTGCTGGTATGGTGGCCTCCACTATGGCGGCTGGGAATGGGGTTAGGGGAAGGGAATGAGGGAGGTGAGGAAAGAGGAAAGGGGGGAAATCGGGCCTCCGGCGCTCTCACTCACCGAACGAAACGCAGTAGTACGGATACTACTACTCTTAAGTCGATCTTCTATGAGAGGGTAGTACTTCCCCGGACGATCCGACCCATTCATGCTGAAATCAGCGTGGATCTACTACCGTAACAACGGTATTATAACTTTTGTGACTTAATGAGTGGTAGTCAGTAATCTGTAATTTTAAATTTAAACAATACACTCTTAGAACAATAGTCTCAGTATGTAAAATGTACTCTGTGAACAATAGTGGGAAGTGTGAAGCTATCCACCATAATTGCGATGTGTACAAGTGAGTACAATTTTATTTTTGTTCCTATTAAATATTTGTCACATTTGAAGACAATAAAATTTAGTTTTTAACTCTTATCTAATTAGCAATTGAGGTAAGTTTTCATTATTAGTCTTTTGGCTTTTAAAATTTTACAGTTAAGTATTAAGAAGTACCTACCTACTGCTTTCACATAATTCTAGCCAGAACATATTTAAAATATTGACCGTTAGTGATAAAAATCGAAAACCACGAAATATGACACTAAATTGCGTCGTTGCCACTCATCACGCGTAAACCCTCTCGCACTAGTCACTACTACTACTTGTAGTAGTGTAGTAGTAGTGGTAGTATTATTTTAACTGTGATCGCCTAGTTACGAAGAGTAGTAGCGAGATAGAATAATAGAGGTATAAAAGTTTTTTGTTTATTTTTTATTTTTTTAGTTGAATATTTGTTAAAATGAGCGGCATGTCAAAGGGCGCGTACCGATACTGACTAAGGGTATTATTTATTCCGAACTTCTAAGTTATTAATGAGCATTACTCGACAGAAAACTCATTACTTCTTTTCACCTAAGTAGGGTCTAATGAAGAAAATTATGAGATAAACAGAGTTAGTGCTTTTTGGTACATTTCATGAGATTACAAAACTTGTCTTGGTGGAAATAGGCCTGTTACAGAGGAAAAGGCTCTCATAATCACCGGGTGACGCATTAGTAGGTAAGTACGATAAGGAATACCTACCTACCTACGTTACGTCGATATTCTATGATTTACTACAGTTAAATAGGTGTCATGATCATAAAATAATACGAGGTAGTGATCAGCAGCGCTACTTGCATGGGTATTTAAAAATAGAAGAGGTACATCGGCGCCGGCGCGGCCGGGATCACTTTTAGGGGGGGTGCATCTGACTTTTATGGAGGGTGCAACTGAACAAATTTGGACAGTAACCTATAGACATTCAAATAAGAGATTAAGGCTTCGTTTAACTAGTTGCTAATAAACTATTTGAAACATAACTAAGTAGTACTCAAAAATCTGTTTCACGAAATGCCTGATAACCTTATCTGACAAATAAAAAAATTATAAGACAGATTTAACTAGAAGATGTTTAAGCAGCTAGTGGTGAAACAGGGGCTAAGTAAGTTAATAAAAAAATTGTAGCCTACTTATTACAATTTGACTGGCCTGTTGGCCTAGTGGTTAGTGACCCTGACTGCTAAGCCGGAGGTCGTGGGTTCGATTCCCACCCAGGACAAATCTTTGTGTGATGAGCATGATTGTTTGTTCTGTGTCTGGGTGTAATTTATCTATAATATGTATGTATTTCCAAAAAAAAAAAGTTTATAAGTAGTATATCAGTTGTTTAGTACCCATAACACAAGCAAGTATAATTGCTTAATTTGGGACTAGATGGCGCTGTGTGAATGTAGTAGAATATTATATTATTATAAGTATTTTTCTCGTCAGGGGCAAGCGCACCTCCTTGCACCATGCTGCTGGCGCCCATGGAGGCATTATTATATTCAGCAATGGACGTTTAAGTCTTATGATGTGAAGAAGAAGTTCTACCCTATTTAACCTACATCATTTCAGCGAAAAATGTCCATTGTTGCAGACCACCTCATCCTTAACCGGTTCTTACTGCCTAGATCACAATGTGATACACAATCCTTAACAATATAAAAATCGTAAAGCAAATTAGATTTACAATATGCCTCGAGCAAGCTTCTTGCTATAACATTGATAACATAGTTTATTACTAAGCTTTACTAACAGAGCTAATATAACTATCGGCCATTAAAACGTCGTATTAATACTTGTTGTTAATGGTCCGTATTATTTACTAGACATTAAAGATGGTTTAGTTGTATCACTCGACTATTATTACTTAATTACTAAGTACACTTTTAAGCTGTAAACGGTCTAGAAATCTATAGGTACTATTATATAAAGTGGAAGAGTTTGTTTGTTTGTTAATCTTCGCTAATCTCTGGAACTACCATTCTGATTTGAATATTTCTTAAAAACAGTATATCTAAAAATATACCTACTTACCCTGTATTATACATTTATGTGCAACATCCTTGAATTTCAGTGGGGTACATTGATAATTATCAACTACTGTATAAGTTGTGATTCTATTCAATGGTTGACCCTTACTTCCCCGGTCGATTCGTTCATTCATGCTAAAACCATTATATTTTAGTAAAAGAAAGATTTGTGATTATTTTTATATTTGCCTACCGAAGTGATTGTTATGTCTGATGGTGTAGCTAAGGAAACTAAACCCTTCGTGACATTAAGCATAATATATTATGTAAAACCATACCACACGCGTAGTTAATTATATTAAAAACGCATCATACAAACGTTAATAAAGTTTTAATCTCTTAGATCTTATCGTTATTAAAAATACGGCACTAACTTGAAAATGTGTGAAAATAACTCGACTGGACTATTATGGAATCCTAGATGTTATTTCGATAAGTTATGTCCAATTATGGAACAGTTCATTAAATAGTACTTCAGATCATTTTTAAATGGCGCAGTGGTCGTATGCGCTATTGCGAGAGGTGTGAGTTCGATTTCCAAGTAAAAAAAATTACAACTATATTTTTTTTGGAGTTACGTGTATGAAAATGCATATTTGTAAAACTTTTATAGTATGGTACAGTGCTAGTTTTGGCTATGCGGGATGTGAAAAACTGAATTAGTTAAAACGCTGAAACGAACTGTACGTTTCAACGTTTTAGGGCGTTATATTATTTGTTGTACATAAATAAAAATTATACATAAATAAAAAACAAAACTTAATAAAATTTACGTTTAAGTTCTGCGAATTGTTATCCCTATAATAACTAATAGTAAAAGAGTAAATAAAAAAACACTTTTGAATATACCTGTGCGAGTAATTAGGTGCAATAATTTCATTGCGATAGTTATGTAGAAATAATAGGGACACAAAATCCAACTGGCTTTAATGATGATAATAATGATCGAATAGGACTCCGTATCACAGTTGCGACAAATATTAGGACGACAGTACGTTATGACACAGCTTTTGCTCGACAAACTAAATATTTTACACAATAAGGAGACATTAATTTGTTGCGCTTTAGTTTGTCAAGCGAAAGTTGTGTCGCATTATCGTTTGTCGATCAAAAGTTCTGTTGCCCTATCGTTTCTCGCGAAAACAATCTGTCGCACTAACGTTTGTCGAACTCTGATGTGCTGTCGCACCAATAGTTGTCGACATTATGTCGCCCTAACATTTGTCGCGTTGTATAGCAACTGTGATACGAAGTCAAATAATAGTTCTAAAATACAGAAAAATTAGTAGAACTTCTGCCACTCTCGACAATAAAAAAAGTTTCTTTTCGTAGCGCGTTCCTTAGCACGGTAGGTATTATTTAACTCTTTTTTGATACGAAAAGAGTTGACATGGTTCTATAGACCAACGACCACACTTCTAAATAACGTACTGTCTAATAAGTATCGATACAAAAACTAACTTTATGTTAAGTGTTAAAACAACATCTCTATTTAACAAAGTACGCACGTCGCACGCGATCATATCGAAATATTCATAATTACATGATAGAAGCTACTCTTTACATTATTCAATTAATTATTACTATTAAATTTCAATGGAAAAAAAATTTGGTCACTATTGTTGTTTATTCTGTTAAATATCTCATGATAGAATCTATGGGCTATGAAACTACATAATAGCATAAAAGAAGCAGGTGTGAAAAAACATCGCATTAAGCCGCCATAGTGCCTTCTATGGCGGCTTAATGCGATGTTTTTTCACACCTGCTTCTACTTCTTCCACTATTCCAGCAGTTTGAGATGATGGTTTTGGAAATGGTGACCACCACTTCTGGATCCCACTGACTGCTTACCATCAGGCAGATTGGAGTCACATTAATAATGCTTTTATAAAAAAAAATAAGCTGTGGAACTACGTAATACAGAAAAAAGGTAGTAGCGTTAGTTTCAAATATATCATCTTACTAGCCTTTCGCGGCGCGGTTTCATTCGTGTTAAGTTTCACCTTTGGTTATTGTTCAGCTCCCGTCGCTCCTAGCGTGATGTTATATAGCCTCTATCTTGCTTCAATAACTGACTAGTATACGCAAAAAAAATTTTTTGAACTTACCTGATAAATTATTCTCTTACGGCCGCTTTCTATATTCGATCAATAATCTAAGATTTTTAAAAATAATCCTTTCATAATTATAATGGCGCTAGGTCATTATTAAGGATGATTTTCTTATGAGCGGGCAGCATGAGCATACGGTATTAAACGGTAGTAGGTCCACGCTGGTTTCAGCATGAATGGGTCGGATCGTCCAGGGAAGTGCTACCCTCTCATAGAAGATCGACGTATAAATAATAGTACTCGAACTATTGCGTTTCATTTGGTGAGTGGTAGTGCTGGAGGCCTAACCCTTTTCTTCTTCCTCACCTTCCTCAATCTTTCACCTATACCATTGCACTATGCTGCCGGCATGCTCACGGCTGTATACTGTATGGTTTGATAAGTTTTAGTATATGTGGTGATCGTGTAACAAAGGTGAAATAATTATTGAAACTGTGCCTAGACATATCATATGTCAGCCATGTGACATAAAAATAAAATCTAATATGTAGTACACGAAAAGTAAGTGTTACACTCCTTCTAGAAAAACGGCGTGATTTACTTGTTTTTTTGACTACGTCTGTGGTTCGGTGGTATCTACGGAATGCTACGCAGAGGTCGCGGATTCGGTGTCCGCGCAGTACGAATATTTGTTTGCATGAACATGACTATTCGCATTGGTCTGGGTGTTTCTATGTATAACTAGCTGACCCGGCGAACTTCGTTCCGCCTAACAGTCGATCAACATTACTTTATATTTCTAAAATAAAAGAATTATTCTAAAACAACCAAGCAACCATAAATGGCTTTACACAAAACTAAAATATTACTCTACCCAACACGTAAATCGAACCTATGACTTTAGCATGACACTCGTACATTACCACTGCGCTTAAATTTTCATTTTCATAAAAAAACTTGTCTCTACCAGCTCTACCTCATCTATCAACATTTAAAGTATCAATCGTTGAAACTAAAGAACGTAGAAATTGGCGCTCAAAACGGTTGAGCCCAACCTGTTTCTGAGACACCCCCTTCCCCTTCCTCTCGGCGTTCCTCGCCAGTGCCATCCGAGCCTTCGTAGAGCTCACCTGCGCGCGCGCAACCTACCACACAAAAAAAAACCACGTTAGTGAAAACAAAAATTGTGTGTAATCCGGATTGCAGTGCTGTGTGTTTGAATATTGTGTGCCAAACAGTGTAATAATAATATATTAATGAATTATCAGTGATATCTGTGTCTTAGATTTTGGAGGTAAATGAAACTCTACATATTCTCTACATACTATAATAGAGCTTTAAAAGTTCTATCATTTATAGCAATTATTACAAGCTTACCGTTATGTCGCGTAGTAAAGTACTACTAGAGTCCCTATTCAGACATATGCGCTCTATCAAAATGGTAAAACTTAAATTTCATACTACAAGTTTTCTTCATTACTAATGTTATAAAGATTTCTACCAGGCTTAGTATAAGACTCTACAATAATAGAGCTTTATAGGAGACATTTATTTGTAAAACTTGATAAATTTCTTGAGGGCTATGCTTACAAAACTAAATAAACGTAGGCTATGCTGACTCTACGTTGTAGTAGAGTCTAATAACTATATTTAGCCCGAAGCTTTGCTTGCGTTTCACAAGTCATCCCATTTATTAGAAACCTTTGATATATAATGATATAGAGTCATTTTATAATCATTACTTGCTCTACGTACTATAACAAAGATAGAGTAATGCGAAAGTTTGTGCATGTGAGTGTGTTTGTCCCAACTCAGCGCCTAAACGGCTAAACCAATTTTTATGAAAATTGTTATGTAGATAGATTCGGTGCCGGAGACGGACATAGGCTATTTTTTATCCCGAAAATCGGTCTCTGGTTCCCGAGGGATACAACAAACCATATTTTACACGCGGGCGAAGCCGTAGGGCGCAGCTAGTTTAATATAATATATATTATACACCATTAAATAGATGTAATAAAAATAACGATGGTAGAGTAACTCATATGTAGAGCTTATATCTTGTATTATCATTATAATTAATATTGATTACTAAAGCTTCACCTGCCGTTAATGAATGAAAAAGCTAAAGAAATAATTATAGAAAAGCAAATGTGTACTTAGACTACATACTTAAAACAGATAAAATATTTATCAATATAATTATCCTAGTTAATAAACAAAACAGGCGGCAATAAATAGGTAGGCAATAAAAATATATTAAAGTAGTAAAAAAGTACAGAAGATAGACAAAATTTACTTACATAGCTTCACCCTTTTTATCCACGTAGGGATAGGCAGAGGTGTTAAACCACCTACGTTTCGCTATTTTATTTTAGATGCCATGTAACAGAGGAGAAGCTTGTAGCCATATATCGGGCACTATTCCAGACTCCAGGCTAATACTGAGAATTTATCGACAGAATAACTCGACTCGGGGATCGAACCCGAGACCCCTGCGTGGTAATCCGTACATAGTACCACCGAACCACAGAGGCAGACAAATTTAATATTACACAAATCATAATTTCAGTCGATAACACTTTTGGATAATATCCTTTCTCAAACATTTCTGAATACTACATATTTTCAGCAAATCAATTCTTACAATACATGTTGCTTGTAAAAGTAGAAATGGCCCAATGGACAAGGCGCCCGCTTCGTAAACAGATGGTCGTAGATTCGTATCCGAGCAATGTGACTTTTCAAATCATATGTACTTTATAAATTTATCCAGACATTTCTGACTACCAGTGAAGGAAAATATCGTGAGTAAAACCTGGACTTAATAATAATAATAATAATAATACCAGCCTGTTCTACTGTCCCACTGCAGGGCAAAGGCCTCTTCTCATATAGAGAAGGCATGAGCATTAATCACCACGCTTGCTCAAGGCGGATTGGCAATTTCAGACTTTTAAGTCCAGGTTTCCTCACGATGTTTTTCCTTCACCGTCGGTCAGAAATGTCCAAGATAAACTTAGAAAGTACATATGATTTGAAATATCACATTGGTACTTGCCCGGATTCGAACCCACTACCTCGTGTTTACGAAGCGAGTGCCTTATCCACTGGACCATTTCGACAAAACCTGGACTTAAAAGTCTGAAATTGCCAATCCGCCTTGAGCAAGCGTGGCGGTCAATGCTCATACCTTCTCTATATGAAAATAGACCTTTTTCTGCAGTGGAGATTTGAAAAACTTATAAAAATAGTTACAAAAGGTACTGTGTCCACAAATGTTACTTTAAGTATAAAAACTGTGTAGTTATACCATAAGATTAGATTCAGCTCTTACACACCAATACACTGCTAAAAGTTTAAAACCGTTAAACCAATGTAATTTTTTTCAAAGTGATTATAACTTAGAGATTGTGACTAGAAAAATAAGGGGAATTTATTGATAGTAAAATGTGACAAAAATACATACCTACATACGTAACTTCACGGTTAACTCTCAGTAATGGTGTAAGCAGAGACTATAGGCAGCCATTACTATTCAAAGGTACCTCATATCTACTAAATCTAAAGGGTTAATCAAAATTCTATAGTAAAAACGGAACCAAGTGAACTGGAACAAAAGTGAGTTTATACCAAGGGAAAAACATTACTTTTAAACGGCGTTCCGTACTTTATAAGCTTGATATAATGAAATACCTTCCCTCTAATATTTTAGTACTAGCTAGCCGCAGCACAGTTTCACCCACGTCTTTGCTGACTGCTCTGCTCTAGTCGCCAGTAGCGTGATGTTACACAACCTATAACCTTCCTCAAGAACTGGACTATCATACGCAAAAATAATTATTTAAACCCGACCTGTAGTTTTAGAGATAAAAGCGTTCAAACAAACGCTTTATATAATTGTATAGATAAACTTAGTACCTATATATATTTATAAACACTGCCTTAAAATCTAAACCTATTAACTCAGGAAACGTAAATAGTCTACTTGTTGATGTAATTGTTTTTGGCGGGCTGTAATTCCTTTTATATCCAGTGGCGTAGCGTGGGTATCGGCTGCCCGGGGCGGAAGACAATTTTGCCGCCCTCTTAATTAGGTATTTCACTTTAATGTACCTATACTATACATTTTAAATACATTAATTCTAGAGAACTTTTTGGCAAGAACAGTCATCATTATTTAGCATTATACAGGTTAGATTTTAAATAAAAAAGTTTATTTGTTTTACGATCACGTTTATTAATACAAAGTTCTTACTTCAACCATTGATATAACAGGTACATAAGTATTATCATGTCGATCGTCGTAATTTTAAGTAGGTAATTGTACCTTCTACTTAAAATTAGGGTTCACCTCGACGATTGACATGATTAAGTAATTAGCGAATAGAAGAAAATCAATCTTTAATTAGAATTAGGATGATACTATTAAGTAATATTTATATCTTTATTGAAAAATATTATGAATAGATACTTTTTAGAGTTAAAAAAATGTAGAATCCGACGTCTCAAAACAACACTTTTCACATATTTAAGTAAAGCCCCTTCACTTGCTCTAATATTTTCCAAATTAGTTTTTCTCTAATTACGGTAAGCAGTCCCACTTTCTTTATTACTCTTTTCATTTTTGATACTAAAATAAATAAATATTGTATGATAAAAGTTAGAGTTACAAAATAAACTATCGAACAATTCAAAGACTAGGTATATTTTATAGCACATCTATCTATGATAGGCAAAAATCTGAAAACCGAAAACTGAAAAATATTTGTTCGGAATCCTGGGTATGCGAGTGTAAAACTCGGACATGGCCGGATTTTCATAACATAAAGCTTGAACAACATATCAGACTGTCCAACATGCAATTAAATAAATAAAATATTTAATACTCACACAGTTGAACACACGTAGCGGAAAATTTCAAATTTCCACAAAGTTATCCAATAATTTCATTATTCATTCATTTAACATTCATTCACTACACGTACTTATTTGCACAAAAATCACAGTTACGAATCAGTGTGAACTAAACAACTGAAGATCCATGACTAAAATTTCTTGGAATTGTCAAAGCATCACGTACTTTCTTAGAGGGACGTAATAAACAATATTGAACCTAGTACTTATTTATTATGATGTAATAAAATATAAGTCATTCCTGCCGATTTTAAGCCATAAATAATCAAGCACGAAATCAAATACGAGAAATCCCCGCAAGTCAGTATAGGCGGTGTTGCCATTCGCTACAAAATATCATTCACAGAAAGCGGATTCCCCGAATTCGTCACAGAATAAGTAATAAAAATTTCGTGCACTTTTCTATCGGTCCGAATTTATAGTTACGTTAAAAATATGAAATGGTTTAAATATTTACTAAATATATTTTATTATCTAATGTGAAATTTTGCCGCCCCCTAAAAAGTGCCGCCCGGGGCGGGCCGCCCCCCCCGCCCCCACTACACTACGCCACTGTTTATATCATAATAAATGATAATAAAATAATAATTATTAATTTCATTTAATGCCGTTCAAGACGTTTAGTATATCGTTATTTATCCGTTTGAAGTTTTTAATGCAAATATCTTGTTTAAAAGTTTTGTTTTTATTTATATCTTAAATAACTATATGTTTTATACTTTGACTTTGCTTGAAGGAGAGTTACGTACCTAAGGTTACGTAGGTTAGGTAGATTATCCTGATATTAAATTATCTATTATATTCTCTAATTTTATGTTTATAATACTTATAAAGAATAAAAAAGCATTAGATCTTAAAATAATTCATGAGTTCCTTATAAATTATACATTATTACTGAAGATAATTTTTTCTTGCAAAAAGATTAATTACCACTATACTTCGTACTTTAGGTAGGAATATCGGTCAAACAACAAACGCCGGCCGTTTCATTACTAAAGCTTATAACAATACAAAAGGAGGTATTTTTACTAAACCAATACATAAAGAAATTATTTAATTCATTAAATAATTTCTTTATGTAACTAAATGGAGTATAACAGAAAGAATTGTTCTCTCACGGGTATGCAGCTTTGATAATCTATTGCTTAATATTCCGGTCTAATATTCAGTAAATTTCTCGATATTTTAATAGATCTAGGTTCAAATCTGAATGGTAGTTATCTACTTACATATAAAAAATCAGTAGATTAAATTTCTATTTAAAGTTATTTTTATCATTTAAGATTGAATTGAATGATTATAACTGTTTAAATGTAGTTACTTTCAAATAGTTTTAATCATTAAAGTTTATATTTAGATTTAGAGATATTTTAATAAAGTTATATTTAAATATAACACAATTATTAAAATAAATAAAATATAAAATTAAAGATAATTAAAATTTTTATAAATAATCAAATTCTGGGCGTTATACTACGTGATGATAAGAATCACAATGCATACAAAAATAATATGTGTAGGTAGTAGTATCGACATTGTTTAGAGTCATGAGCTGGTAAGTATTCAGTTGAGCTGTGACAGCTTTTAATGTCTTTGAAAATATTAAGATTTAGATAAAAAATAACCAAAATGTTAAATATTGGACTCACAAATTCAACAACACTGATTACAAAGATTTCATAATATGATTTTTAAACTTAATAACTATATAATTTTGATCCTAATTTTAAATTAACCGATAGATTTGATATTAAATGGTACTTTTGAAACACATGAATACATGATACATTATGGAATACTTTTCATATCAGGCATAATTTTGCTAGAAACACGTGATATAAGCTTATAACTATTCACGCAGCGTAACTTATAAAAGATAATTATTTAAAAAACGTTATTGTAATTTTAGTTAATGTAATTTTAGTAATTTAGAACTTATAATATAAATATTTATTTGTGTAATTTTAGTAATTTAGAACTTATAATATAAATATTTATTTGCCAAAGTGTCGATCTAATTACACAATGATATCATAAATATAAAAATATAACAACAGTTAACATTTTTTTCACATCGAAGGTGTTTCGGTTTAAAGGGTGCTTTAAAAAGCGCATAGCTGAAATGTTCGCGTCCCTTTCCTTGGTGATATAACTCATTCTCGCATAGTCTGTGTTGGGGCACGAAAATCGGAATTTTTTGATGTCCGCCGCCGCGCAGCCAGCGCGTACGCAGCATTCCTTAGTTCCTTACGCTAATTCGTTTAGAAATTATTTGCCGTTGTTATCATTATCAGATTTTATTATTTTTAATAACTTTCAAGAATAGTAAAATAACTGATATTTTTAATAATACTTTTTGTCCACCTCAGTAGATTGATAATACTGCGTACGGTTTGCCACGCACTCGGATCGGGTAGTGATATTGTATTATAAATTCTAAGTGTTGTCTGGAATCGTGACCGGTAAATGTCAATGGGCTCGTTCTCTATTCACTGGAACTGAGCATCACAGGCGAAACCTGGGTGTTATACATATTCTGCAAAGCAAAAGAAGGCGTAATTTCAATTTACAAATAACAAGTTTTAAAAATCTTTATCGTTTTCTAAAATTTTACAGCATCAAATATCTGCAACATATTTAAGAAGAAGAAAGACAAAATTTATTACACACAACTAAAGTTTGATAAAATGCAAAAGCACTTAACTCATTCGAACCTACATGCAAACACATTAATGTCACTAATAACAATATACTCGTACTAATCTAGTACCCACATGCAAAACATTTGCAAGAAAATCAAAAAAAGGTCTAATACAAGATATGTGCAGTTCATCTATATTTTGAGGCTTCGACGCCTTTAAAACTTAGGTTTTACGAGCCGTCGGCCGGCTATGCGAGCTGCAATGCAATACATGTATATAGGGTTTCTTATGCCTACTTGTGAGCGTTGAATTGTAGACGCAAATCCGTTTTGAACGGATTAAAGCATGATGCACTTGAATAACGAACTAAACGTTTAATTTGCTTATTTAAAAATACATTAAAAATATGACAAAAGTATTACGTGCAAAAAAATGAAGCCTAAATTCATTATTTATTTATTTATACAAATTTAAATGAAATATAAAATATTAATTTGTTTTATATAAATTAACTATAATTATTTTATTACGTTAATATTAATTAAACCCGTAGAATTTTAATAAAATAAATTTAGATACTTTTGCTTAGAAAATATCCTTTCCGCCGTCAAAGAACAGTAGCTTTAAGTAGACTTTTGGATATAGCTTAGTTAAAGATATTATTGTTACATATAAAAATACTTAATTCAGTTGGCATTACTGTTAAAAATATAACGCAATAAGCTTATGCTCGTTGACAGTTTTATTATAAAAATAACTTTCATAAAATAAACTTCTTCAAAAGGTGTTTAACGTATACACCTCGCTTGGCAAGCAAATAAGTGACTGCTTTAAGATAATATTTATAACTTAGGTACTGCTTCCCGTTATTTGTTTTAAGAATTTTAATGCGGAGCAATTTGTTAACTTTATTTTTAGTTGATAACTTGTTTTATAACTTATCTGGTTTGTTATGTACGAATAAGTAAGAAATTATTGGTTAGAGTTTATAAGCAGTTGTTTATACAAGAGCTAGACATATAAATCCTATAACCTATAAATATTATAAATGCGAAAGTTTGTGTGTGTGTGTGTGGTTCCCGAGGGTTAAACAACATATTACTTATTAGAAATAGCTAGTTATTATAAAATATTATTAATAAAAGTTTTCAGTCTTTTGCTTGAGATTCAGTGGGTGTTACTACAAATGTGTTCGATATAATAGAAATGATTTCATAATATAAAATGAAATGCCTCTACCTTGTGATTATGACGTCAACTAAAACGCCAGTTATCTTTAAGTTAAACTTTTCTATCAATTTCGAACTTACAATCTCGTAAGAAAACTATTTAGTAATATTTTAATATTTATTTAATTGTGTAATTAAAATGTAAAAAATTATGACAATCAAAACATTTAACACAACAAAATTAATTATAAATTCAAAACAAAAACTTATATTTTTATTTTTCTATAGTATATTAAGTAGACACCTATCATTCCAAAGGTGTAAAATAATAAATTTAAAACTCAGATACTAACAAAAAAATAATTATTTGTTTTTTATATCGACCTCTGCGGTCTACCTAGATCTTTTAGAATTTTAGATTAATGTACTATCGATTATGTAAATTTCACATTTTTATTTTGTACATAACATCCATGTGCAGCGACGCAATCATTACTTGCTCGCTAACAGTTAAATTATAATTTAATATATCAATTACATTTTAAAGCTAGTTAAGCCTCTCGCATCGCGGTTTTATCCGCGTTAAGTTCGCATCTTTGATTACTGCTCTGCTCCCGTCGCTAGTAGCATGATGTTACATAGTCTATAACCTTCTTTAAGAACTGGGCTTATTCAAATTTCAGTTTCCGAGATTAGCGCGTTCAAACAAACAAACAAACTATACTACTTTATATATTAGGTAGATTATAATTATAGATTCCTTTTGAATAAGAAAGTGTAATAAAGAGACAAAAGACATGCAATACAAGGATAGTTATACAAGAAGTGGAGGATAGGTAGAATAGAAGTTGTAATAATTGTCAGTAGATTCAAAGAGATGCCTGAGTTCCTTACCAGGGGCCTAGCACCATCTCTAAAAGTGGACACACGCGTGTCCTGTCTCTCGTGTCGAGTTCCAACTCATTTCTTTTAGCAGTATTATTTTAATCTTACTTTGTATTTTGTCTTTTTCTTTTGTGCCAATCAAAACAAGAATAGAGATAAAGTAAGGTTATAACAAGATTGTTATGATTGCCTCTGTGGTTCGGTGGTACTGTGTATGGTCACGGGTTCGATTCCCGCTCAGTGCAAATATTTGTGTGCATAAACATGTCTATTTGCATTGGTCTGGGTGTTTCTATGTATAAAATGAATGTATTTACATAAAAAAGTATATAAGTATGTATATCCGCATTCTACTAGAACCCATAACACAAGCATAGAATATGCTTACTTTGGGTCTAGATGGCGTTGTTATAAGAGTTTGTGGTAGGGCCCCAGACCTTCTCACGGCTTTAAATTTGGATGTAACATATATATACCTATATTTGTTCAATATAATATTGCTAGCAGTTGTCCGCAGTCCCGACCGCGTAAATCGCATTTGTATACAAACTACAACCCTTTAAAGCAATTTTCCGGTTATAAAAGATAGCCTATGTTGTTTACCAAGATCTATTCTATTTCTGAACAAAATTTCATCAAAATCGGTTTAGTGGTTTAGGCGTGAAAGCGTTACAGACAAACAGACAGACATACTGAGTTGCTTTTGCATTTATAGTATTAGTATTATACTTTAAAGTATGTTAGGTATGTCGAGATAAACATAGCAAATTTAAATGTACGTACTATGCTATATTTTTTGATCCACAAACTTTCTTTAATTAAATGTTGTTTCCACTACAAAAATTTAGTTAACATAAAATATTTAAATAATTATGACGTGAAAACGCATCCAAAATAGATAATAATATTATTAATATATAAAAATATATTTAAATATGAATTCAGACCATAATTATGGCTCAGCATATAATTTTGTCATTGCCATTATAAAAACCTGTTACTTTTAATCCGGCGACGGCTCGGTATTTTATTATTTAAGCTTGGATTACACTTGTAAAGTGTAGTTTTAATCTTTATAGTTACTTCTTTCAAATCTTAAGAGTTATTTAAAGTTAAATTTAAACTCATTTAGTCATTGAGATTACATAACTTATGAACGTGAAATATAACAAGAACAAAAATCAGGTAATAATGCTTACAGCCACAGAAAACACAACTTGTGTCGATACAAGTAGTAAAAGTACTAAAAAGAATAATTTTATTAAACAGAATTTCTGAAGAATGTTGTCAAAATGAAAGACCTTTTACCAAAGTGGCGCCGACTGGTGGCGAAAATTTTTCTGAACACCCTCATTAGATTGACTTAGGTTGTTCTTTCACTAAATTGCTACAATGTCCAATTTAAAAGCACGCGTGGTAGTAGATTTAAATAGATTAGGTATGTATAAAACTGGAATAAAAATGAATGAACAAAAGAGTAACTCGGTAGCCTACAGATGGGATTATCATGTTTAATAATGGTTATACCTAAATTGTGTGAGACAAAATGAATTTAATTTGCACGTTATAGATGTACCTAATAAATATATGTGGATTAAGCTTTGTCTATAACATTGTCTGTGCCTGACTGATGCACCAATTCTGTGCTACTGTGTACGGATTGCTATGCAGAGGTCTCGGGTTCGAACCCCGAGTCAGGTATAGTGATACCTATTTATAAAAACAACAACTGTACTAGTTAAAACAGACTCGGCCTCAGATAGGCCCCTGTTGCATAAAATCTAAAATAACTAAGTCTACGCCATTGTTATACACCTCTACTTACTTCGTTCGAAAAAAGTTGTAATGCTGATCTTGAAAGTTTTCTTGTCAAATAACGATATTAATCTACAAATTATTTAAACAAAAAATTAAAGAACACAAGTCTAGTGCGAAACATATTAATTGTATCAATATTATTATTAGTAATCTATATGTTATGCAAATTAATTAAAATGTTGTATAATAATGAAATTTTGTTACAAATATTTTGAGTTCGGCATATAAATTACGACAATTTTAATCTTTTTGTATTTAATTTTTGATTATTAATTAGTTATGCAAATCAAACACCACAAATAATAAGAAAATAATATGCTTTTTAAATTAAATAGCGATTTAAAGTCGTCTTAACGCTTTGAACATCAAAATCTTGTTTAGGTACTCGGTAACCATTTTAATTTCGTCTACCTGTACCTTTACCTGGTCCCTTAGTAAATGTTGGACTTAACAAAGACAACACTTATGTATAATAATATTATTATGAAGCAAAACTATTTGGTTTGTTTCTTTGAAAAGTAAATTTAAAGTTCAAATCCCAAAACCATCTGCTAGCATTTTTTTTTTTTTTTTTTTTATATGACTAAGGTGACAAACAAGCATACCGCCCGCCTGATGGTAAGCAGTTACCGTAGCCTATGGACGCTTGCAACACCAGGAGCATCACTAGCGCGTTGCCGACCCTGTTAAAAACCTTTTAACTCCTTTCTTGAAGAACTCTTGAAACTATCTTAACTATGTATTGTTTTAATAAAAATGCTTTCATGTTATTTTAATTTCGTCTAAGTCCAGTACCTATTTAAATTGACCTGTCGGGGGCGTATATATACTCTACATAGTAATAATAGGAGCTCAGCTATTTCGGCGGAAATAATAATATTAAATTTATAACTACATAATGTCACATTTGGTTAAAACAATTATAAGTTTTTAATAGAAGCAATCACATAATTTGATCAATAAACTTAAATAAAAATGCCAACAAAATTTATGTAAATAATAAATAGCAAGCTAGCTATAAACTAAGGTAATAATGGCAAAAATAAACAAGTTAATTAAATTAGAAATTTATTATCTTAAAAATTAATAAGTCTATTTTCAAAATAAGGAATGAGACATTTATGTTTATGTTATATTGCAAAATAAGTAATAATATTATATTTATAGAGAGAGAATACTGGAACCTATTTCTGTACGTCGGCGTCGCGTTGTATCGTGAAATGCTACTATAGAATTTAGACATAAGAGTAGTATATAAGAATTACTTACTTTATGTCAATACTCACTTAATCACAAATGCGAAAGTTTGTGTATGTATTGCGTTTGTTACCACTCAGCGATTAGATTTGGTGCCAAAGACGAACACAGGCAAATTTTATCTCGAAAATCGAAAAACACATTTTAGGCACGGGGTAAGCTGTGGGGCGCTGCTAGTAAAATTATAACACTAAGTAGGTTTAAATCTTAGCATCCTTAATACATTCATAAACGTTAATAATGATAGAATGTTATGTAAAAGCAACATTTAGCATTAATATAGTAATCGCTATGCATCTTTTATCATTACTAAATATTAATATTACGAACGGCTTCTATCTCTGTCTATTAATATGTATTAGAAAAGGATAGAGGTTGAGAACTATTAGTTTTTACTGTTGTACTTTTGTGAGTAATATTCTAATCTATAAACATTTTTATAAACTCAGGGTGTCTTAATTTCCCATTCATTATCCCAGCCCGTTATGATCACCACGCTTACTCATTCCCTATTGCAGCGATATTAAAAAAAAAGACTTTTACAGAATAACACATACTTAATTATATAAATAAGTGACAGAATGTGCAATTTACAAGTTTGTCGTTGAGGGAAGCGCTAGACAGACTATATAAATATTTATTGCAGTTTCATAGAACATGCTTGTAACGTGAAGCAAAAAGCTTCGATTTGTAACTTGGCTATGAAAAAGGAAACTTGATAGAACATGGTTTATTATAATTATAGTATAAATGCATCATACATTTATACCTTTATTGGTAATGAATTAAAACATAGTAATGTATATGTTAAAATTTTTCTGGTTTTGAGAACCCGGTAGAAACTGTAGGTGGTTTGTATTCTCTGCATTTAGCACAGGATTAAGCAGGTTATACTAAGACTTGCAGCGTGACTGTAGCGACGCAGTTGCAACGCAGCAGCGGTAAAAATGCCAATAGTCTATATGTATGCGTTTTAAGTATCGATTCATCACGATGCAGTAATCTCTAGGTTAATTATATTACTATTTCTTAAACTCAACCTAAGCCGGTCTAAAATGTACAGATTCTGCCAAGATTCTGAGGAGACTGCAATGCATGTCCTCTGCTCTTGTGGACCACTCAGGCACAAGAGAAGCATCCATTTAGGACAGCACCAGACGCAACCAGATGAGATACAGTCTCTCTCTGCTAAGACAATCTGGAAGTCTCTAGACTCTATAGGACTAAGCAGAGAACTATAAATAACAAGAGCGCTACAAAAGATCAATTCTGGTTGATGCATCAAAGAGGCCGCTGACGGCTTCTAGCCCAACTATAATAATAAAAAGAGTGTGTGTACTCATGTACGCACGTAAGAAGTTATACTTCTTTAGCGTAACAATCCAAAAATACCAAATAATAACACAACGCTTAGGTACATACATAACAGTTAACCTCAAATCTATAAATGCACTTAAAACAGTATATTAAAACCATTTTTACCACTAATATTCAAAATAAATATTTTTACTGATAAATGATCAATAAAAAATATCTATCACCGTCAAAGTCAAAGTCAAAGTCAAAGTCAAGTCAAAGTCAAAGCATTTATTTCATTTAGATCATAAAGTATGATGCTTATGAAAAGTCAACATTACATTTTGTCAGCCAATTGACCTACAGCCAGTTCGCTGACGAGGTAGAGCTGTGAGAAGAACTGGCAAGAAACTCACGCCACTCATCTTTTCAATCGCCAGATAATTACAGTCATTTGAATGAGTTACAATTTAAACACTTAACGCAACCAAAGAACCATACAAAGTAATTATTACAAATTAACTAATTAATATAATACTAAGATTAAAGAAAGAAAACGAGGATTTCAATTATTTAGTTTCAACTAGTATGGTAATTTGACTACGTATTTTAATTAAACTGGTAAATGCACCCCCTGGTCACATTGAACGACAAGGTAATACTGGATTGAATATTAAATGTAAGCCATGCCAAGATTGACCAGTCATCCCAAGTAGCACCCGTTCACGAGCATGACGCACGGGCCAGCCATCATCACCCTCGCCATATTAGAGGGAAGGTGATGACCCGGCCAATACGACACCACAAGCAATGACATTTTAGTGAGCATGACAATGCAGGGCATGGGTGGTAAAAGAACCCTAATAAAATGTATTATGCATTATGCCTTACGAACTCGTCATAAATATAATTGAATTGTTATAAACGCCAATATATTTTTTATTTATTCACCCTGATTATTTGTACTGATACGATACACAAAGGTTCGCAACTAACTTCAGGATATAAAAGGTTCGCAACTAACTTCAGGGTGTTGCTTTATTCTGTCGGTGTGCGCGCGCATCGTAAAAATTCACTCTCATCATTTTGCCCAATCGCGCCAAAAGAAGTATAACTTCAATAATAATACTATTTGCTCGTACGTGTAGGTATCTCGATATGAATCTTCATACAAATTTTACCAAATTTACTGTACCTAATTTCTAACCCTCCAAATTAAACATTCCATTCATTTGTTAGAGACGGTGTCTTAGAAGTTTATAATTGTGCTTGGTTTTTATCAATACATTCACTTCTTATATAAATTACTAGTGTGATGATCATTGTTCGCGAATTACTAATGTGCCAGTATACACAGTTTCTTATTCTCGTGTGAACAGATCCATAATAGAATACTTTGTATACTTTTTTACTTTCTCTCGACGCAACATCATATAAAGCACTTTTAAGTTTGACATTGACGCTGAAACTTCGTACAATAGGTATTATTACTTGTCGCCTTGAAGATTTCGTGGATGCGGTACCATAATATAATACACAGAGGTGTCGAGTTTGATCCCGGGTCGCGTGATACTGGGATTTTTGTTACGAAATTTTAATTAATTGTCCAAAGTTTGAAATTTTTCGGTACCTAAATAGTAACAGGATCCACTCTGTTAAGGGACTCAATATAGCGAGCCAATTTAATTTGCTTAAATATGACGACTTATTTTCATACAAATAATTAGTTTTTAATGCACACGATTTTGTATTAAATTGAAAATATATATTTCAGGTGTGAGTGACAATGAGTGTACGGTGAATAAGAAGAGCGCGCGATGTTGCGCGTGATCACCTGCTTGTTGGTCGCGACCGCGGCGGCGCAGCACGTGCGAGAGTTCGCCGTAAGAGAGAACGCGCGCGCCGGCACCCTCGTCGGTCACCTCGGCGACGAGCTCCCCGACGCCGCGCCGCCCTACACCATCGTCCCCGTCCCCGGCAGCGCCGTCAACGACGACCTCCGCATCGACCCACACACAGGCGAAATCAGGACTCGAGTACCCCTAGACAGAGAAAACAGAGACCACTATGCTCTCGTCGCCATCCCCGCCAGCGGAGACAACATACGTGTCGTTGTTCGCGTACTTGACGAAAACGATAACGCCCCCACTTTCCCCACACCAATCATGAATGTTGAGTTCTCAGAGAACACTCCCAGAGACGTTAAAAGAAAACTAAACCCCGCTAAAGATCAAGATTTAGGTGTGTTCAATACACAACGATACAATATAGTATCTGGTAATACTGATAATGCGTTTAGATTGTCTTCTCACAGAGAAAGAGATGGGGTCCTTTACTTAGACCTACAAATTAATGGCTTTCTCGATAGGGAGACGACTGACCATTATCAATTAGTTATAGAAGCGTTAGATGGTGGTACGCCGCCACTTAGAGGTACTATGACAGTGAATATTACAATTTTAGACGTGAATGATAATCCTCCAGTGTTTGTTGAAAGTGTTTACTCTGCAACTATACCGGAAAACGCCACGGTCGGCACTCCGGTCTTAAAAGTGTCGGCGACTGATTCTGACACTGGTGAAAACGGTGTAATAGAGTATTCAATAAATAGAAGGCAAAGTGATAAAGAGAATATGTTTAAAATAGACCCAGAAACTGGTGAAATCACTGTAAATAAAGCCTTAGATTTTGAAACTAAGGAGTTACATGAATTAGTTGTTGTCGCAAGAGATAAGGGTGCTCAGCCTTTAGAAACTACAGCTTTTGTGTCAATTAGAGTGACGGATGTAAATGACAATCAGCCAACAATAGACGTTATATTTCTAAGTGACGATGCTACACCAAAAATATCAGAATCAGCGCAGCTAGACGAGTTCGTTGCTCGGATATCGGTCCATGATCCAGATTCTAAAACGGAATATGCGAATGTAAACGTTACATTGAGCGGCGGGGACGGGCATTTCGATCTGAGAACTCACGACAACATTATTTATTTGGTAGTTGTCGCGCTACCACTAGATCGTGAGGCTCGTTCGTCTTACACGTTGAACGTAGTAGCTACTGATAAGGGTTCTCCGCCTCTACACGCGTCTAGGATCATCAGTCTTCGAGTGACTGACATAAATGATAACGCTCCGGTTTTCGTTGAGTCGGAGTATAAAGCGAGTGTTCCCGAAGCTGCGGCGCCCGGTACGCCAGTAGTTCAAGTATCTGCACACGATGCTGATGAAGGAGAGAATTCAGAGATACGTTATTCTTTGCTACCAACACCACAGTCGGATTGGTTTACGATTGATGAGCGGTCAGGGTTGGTGACGACTAAGTCTAGGGTTGATTGTGAGACGAACCCAATGCCTCGTTTGACGGTAGTAGCGCAGGATAGGGGCAACCCTCCAATGTCCTCGACATCGACGTTAGTAGTGACAGTGTTAGATGTGAATGACAACGAGCCGATCTTCGACCAGTCTTTCTACAACGTCACCGTGTCGGAGAGTGAAGCTGTTGGTTCCTGCATTTTAAAGGTGAGTGCTTAAATCCTATAAGGCTATCTGTACACATATTTTAGCTTTTTAATTTGAATGAGAAAAATTCATATCGCTCCAAACTGAATCGGTGACAACAGGCTTCAACGAAGTATGTTTGAGATACAGAAAAACAACAGTTTAGTTTCTTTTTATTGTAGTACAGAATTTTAAAATATTTACATTTAAAATAGAATTTACATATTATGTTTATAAAAAGAATACAATAAAAAATAGATAATAAAATCATCAGCCAGTATCTAATTCCAACATGCATAGTACTTCTTGTTCGACAATATCTATTTGAATTGCCACATATCTATTCGTAATTTAAATAATACAATTTTTGATCGGATCTACTTGTTATTTGATACTATAAAGCAAACAAGTTATGGCTAAGTGCTCGTCTAGGCGTAGTCGTCATTTATCTTTACGGAAAATGCCTGCTCATAATAGCTGCTCTCACATACTTGTAGTGACAGACCATAAATTAACTTGCATAAATTTTGCCATACATACGAACACCCAAATACATTATACATCTTTTGTTTAACAGTCTGTTTAAATAGCGTATTGGCAATCTAGCAAAGTGTATTAAATTAGCTCTACAGTTCCATTAAAATTTTAGGTATACCACATTTAATTATAAAATTAGCATATAGCTTAAATAAAATAGCAAGTGCATTAGTCGAGGTATATGGTCACAATAAAAAGAAAACGAAATAAAACTCGTCGTTTACAAGAAGATCAGAAAGGAATAAAATATAATAATTCGTTGAAAATAGAGCCAATTAATGTCTATTAAAAGAGGTAAAGTTGCAGTTTTAAGATAACTGTCATAGGCAACTACGCCACAGAAGCACTACGAAATTAAGAGTAACTAAACTTACATATAGGTATTATTAATTTACTTAATATTATTTATAATAATATAGTTTGACGATGGCTTTTGGAATGGTGTCCTGACTGCTTACGAACACTCAGAGTTGAGTCACTTTGATAAACTATTAACAAATATACTTACATAACATATTTATTTTAATTTAATAATATATTCGATATTTGAAACCATTAAATCTAAATTGTGATCTTGAAAAAAAGAAGTTACTGCAATTAGAAATTGTCTACGATTATTATTTAAACTTTTTTTGGCTGCTTTTTATCTATAACATTAAAGTTTTAACCTATGAATATAAATTATGAAGAATTGATGGTTCAATGATATAATCTAAAGAGCTTATATTTAATATTTTTTTTGATAATCGTAACGTTACCTGCGTTATAAATACCTACCACTATAAAAAGCATATGTATCTACTGCAGAGGACATTTTAGGCTGATGATTTGGTGAAGTTCCAAATTTTCTCTGAATGTTTTGCTTCACCGTAAGTCAGTAATGGCCAAGATAGAAGTACATTCTTGTCTCTCATTATTCTTGTTGTTTCCTTTCTATAAAATGTTTAACACTTTCGTTGACAGCTGTCAATCTCAAGCGTCATCCGTAGGGCCAGCTCTATAAATTTACGTATACATTTTGGACTCCTGTGGCGAGTTCTTGGCCTCTCGTAAGCCATTATACTAAACTTGCGAGTCCTTGCCAACGAAAGAGTTTATTAACTTACTAAGTTATGTTTAATGTTTTGTCTCTTTCATTTTCCTTACATATTATTATGACTTTCAAAGAAAAAGTCACATTAGCATTGATTTCGAACCCACGACAACGTGTACCAAACTACCTTCACTAAATATGATTGCCTTCAACATTTCTAACCATTATGAGCTTACAAATCACAAACATATCATAAAGTGAAAGTCAAATTGACGTACCAATTTGCCAGAAGTAAACTACGGTACTGGAATTATGGTAGTGAAATGCCAAATGCCAGATGATGATTCCGTATG
This sequence comes from Parascotia fuliginaria, assembly GCA_963082885.1. Taxonomy (NCBI): domain Eukaryota; kingdom Metazoa; phylum Arthropoda; class Insecta; order Lepidoptera; family Erebidae; genus Parascotia; species Parascotia fuliginaria. The sequence continues at coordinate 17,780,833 of OY720177.1, forward strand.
ATTTGCCATTTACTAGCCGTATACGATATGTTGGACATGTGAGTACATATTACTGCCTATTTGGGAGCTAGTTATTGTTTGATTGTGCTATAGTAATGTATTTGTAGGTCGAATGCTAGTCTCGATTTAATTTGAAAGTTTAAGAGTAGAGTAAGTTATGTACTAGGCTACGATTTTGCACCTATAATAACATTAAAATTTTATCAACTAGACAATTATATTCACTAGTTGACGTATAAAGTAAAAAAGGAATAAAATAATCCTATACTTAAACAAAATAAGGTTTAAGTTGTGATATAACAGGCAGTTGAAAAGCCAACGCATATTAAAAACATGGACGTTGATTAATTTAAAATTAAACGATTTAAACGCAGTTGAGACTCATTCTTTTCACTCATAATATAGTGACGACGGGCTTATGTTACTAAATCAGTGTTAACATGCCATTTAGAGTCATAAGTGACTATAAAATACTAGTATTGCAATATTATGTTTCTGGCACAGAGTATCGCGTTACTGTACGACTTCTTACTTCAGTCATTTTCTTGTAATATTAGGTATATTATTAAAATATAGTCAGTGATTCAGTATAGTAGGCTTCGAACTTACCTCGGTCGAAGTAAAGAGAACATGAACCGATGGGGCTATAGCTCGAAAACTGCTTGCTTGTGTTGCGTTTCTCACTAGACCATTGCACATTTATTGTCCTGCCCTGCTTGCTCTAGGGCAGCTGTCACCTGTACACGCATGGACCTGTACAACGCTACAGACAAAGCACTGTTAGTGGCAGTGTATTGGTCCTTACAGATTTAACTCACTTGTGTCGATACGCTAAGAAGTTTGAAGATATTATTAAACGTTAAAAAACTCGAACAATAAACCAGGGTCCGCAAACTCGATAGCAATTAGTTACAATGGACAGATCAATTTCGCTTATCTCAGTCGGCCACACCCGCGCTTGACGAATTTGTCGACTAAAAAAAAACTCCATTTTCATTAATTCTTATCTTGAAAAAGGCTTGCTCGTAACTTACACGAGTTAATTTCTTTTAATATATTCCGCGTATATTTATAAGTGGTTGTACATAAATCTATCTCGTCGAGTGATGTGAGTTTGGGCGTGCGTCCGCCGACGATCGCGAATTGCGATCTAAATTGAAAATTAAACAGTGCTGAGCTTCGCGATCACCGCTCCCGGGACTACAGAATCATTTTCAAGGGGCATCCGCATGTATGCCTTTACCTATCCAAAAATAAGACGTATATTGTTTATGGTTAAGAATAAAGATTTTGCAAAGCTTTTATTATGAAAGCATTTCAATTAAATTAAAATTAAAGGACAATTATTGTTATGCATAGGCGTTGAATTTAAATTAGGTAATAACGTAAGTATTTGGTTACAAACAAGTTTTTGTTTCAAAATACTAACACTAACTTAGGAATCTTGATAGGGGTTAAAATGTCAACAAAAAATACCGGTTTAGTTGGACTACATAAAGTTTTATCTCAAATAGTTCCTAAATAAATGCTTCAGCCTCAATGAAATAGCCAAATGAATAATATATTTTAGCCTCTAAACATTTAAATTAAATACCAGATAAATCAGTACAATACAAATTACCAAATGAATTGTAAGATTTTTCGTCACCTGCAATACTGTCACGATCTCATGACTCGATTGTTTTGGTTATTTAAACTACTGCGTTTCGCTTTTACAAGAAGTTAGGTACCGATAGAGACAAATGAACTTTAACTTGATACCTTTGCATTGCTACAAAATTAATGTAAAGTACTTGTCAGCATTGTTTTTCCCAGATAAATATTAGGTAGAGTACTAAGATTCTCGGACTGTATACACCTATTCCTTTTTTTCTCGGAAAAACAGATAGAGACGGTAAGCCATAAAACAATGGTCATCCCTGGATATCCCTTCGAAGAAAAAGACGTGATAATACGTGTTTTGTGACTATATTTAACAATGCAGATGCTGTAACTAACATTAAAATCACAGCTAATTCATCATATCTTTAAATATCTTTATAACTATTTATCTAAGATTATTTAAGTCCTTGTGTATGAATAAATTTAATTCTATACTGATTATTAATATGCTTCATTAATCTAAATGTGTGAGCTACGAGCCATTTTGTCTATAACAAATCATAGATAAGAGGCGAGAAAGGAAGAGTTTGTTTGTTTGTATGTTTGAACGCGCTAATCTCTAGAACTACCAAACGGATTTGAGTAGTTCTTTTTGCGTATGATAGCCTAGTTCCTGTGGAACGTTATAGGCTATGTAGCATTACGCTACTGGTGATGAGAGCAGAGCAGTAAGTGTGTAGCTATTTACGGATATCCTAGTAATAAGAACCTAATTATCATACTTCTGAATTGGTTTTGTAATTAATTAGTGGTCGTACGGTCGCCGGTTTACAGTATTAGAGTACCATCTCATCTGGTACTGTCGGTATTCTATAAGGCGACTAAGATATGTAACTATTAGATAGCGTTTATTTACTAAAAATCTCCTTCTGCAGTCATCAATCCGCCTGCTAAACAAGCACCTTTCTTTGAGAGAAGCGTATGTCCTGCAGTACATGTCTATATATGAATAACTGTAGCTAAAACAAAAAAGACAAAATTAATTCTAAGAAAAGTGGGATGTGTTAATCATTAAAAGTCAATAAACCGTTAGATTTCAAGTTAATTGATCCGGACCACAGTTTTTTTAACATTTCAACACTGCATATTAACAGTAGCGGGACTGGCCGAATCTCAACCTGATAAGAGCGGCCATCTTGGAATCCGGTACCCGTTGTCATGGTTACCGCTTCATTGCGTGCGTAGGCTCTCCACCATCGCCGTTTTTACTTCTTCTCCTTTTACTAATGTAATATTATAATAAGAATATTAATATGCAATATTTATCGGCCTTTTTACTTAGTCCTTTTTTAAGTACCCGTATATTTTTTAATAATTCAACTTTTATAAGCTGTAGATAGGTATGATATAAGTTTTGTTTGTTTTGTTTTTTAGCTGATTGAGCATTATATTAATAGTAATATTTATATTAATTGACATTTGAAATACCTATTTATGATTATAAAAAATATTTATTGTTGCTTTTTGTATAATTATGTGGAATAATAGCCATAATTGTTTATGTATATATATCGTAAAAATATTTATAATAGTTTTGCGTTTAATTTTTTTTTATTTACTTTATTCAGCCTTTCAATAAATTCGATGGAGCAAATATAAATAGTTGCTAAATAGTGTAGGACAAGTTCTCTTATGGTTCATAGTCACGCGAGACCACTAATTATGTAACAGAACTAATTTATTACACCAAACTTATAAATGAAAGACTTCCAGACGAGTTTGGAAGTCAATGCCTTTTGGCAGAATGGTGAATACCTTTATTCAAAATGAAAGTTATAAAAAGGCGCGTATTAACGACAGTTTTGACAGTTTTATTTTTTGGCTATGACATTGCAAAAAAGCTCGGAATATTAACTGAAGAAAATATAATTATATTAATTGTGATTATTTGACTAGAATATATTATGTTTAATTACTAATTCATACAAACCGTTTCCTGCCTGTAACTAATTTTGGATTTAATGATACGTGTAAATGCTTCAGTAATTAGTAAGAGTAAGTATTTAATTTTCTCTTTCGATATCAGCGTCCATAATGCGCTTTGCGTGTAAACGTAAACGCAGCGAAACGTAACGTTATGCAATGACCGTTAAAAAAAAGCATGCGTATTTATGTTTTGCTAAATGTTTCGTTTTTTTTATTAATTAACACGAATTTATCAATGAAATGTGATGCTTTATTATACATATACGCTACGTGATCTCATGAGAGAATTTGTGTGAATAGAAAATTTAGTTTGAAAACTTTTATTTTCGCTCGGAGAATTTTTAAAGGTAACAATTTGTGATCACGTCATGCGTGATGATGACAATTATATAATTGCAATTAACATTTACGTGGTACATTTGACATTTTTATTATCTATTGAACGAAATAGTGTTGCGCATGGATGAAAAACGCAAATCGATAAAAAAAACTGTTACATAACGCAGACGCATCTAAAATCGTTTCTACTGCGAGAAACGATTATTAAGTAGGTGAAATCAGATAAAATTGGTCTAAAATGTATAGTCTCGGTATTAGTAAGTATATTTAAGTTGAACACTTCATTGTTTAAGAATAATAGTTGTGAACTAACATAGAAATTACTCTCCGAAGAAAAGGCAAAGATGTAAAATACCTACCTAATACTTGCTTTGGGTCTATATGGCGTTATGTGAAGTTGTTGTGATATATATTATATCTACGTTTCGCTAGATATTAGCAGTTACGAGGCACAATGTCAAACTCCAGGCTGAGAAATTCTCGATAGTATCATTTTACCTGATTCTGGAATAGCTTTTAAGTTGTCTAGCAGTCCGTATACCACGGAGCCAAAGAGGCAGTCTAATTAAATAATAAATTATCTTAGTAAAGCGGTTAACTATAAAGTTATTATTTAATAAGTGTTAACGTCGCTCATGTTGGCACCCAACCTTTACATCGTAAAATGATACATTAAACCGTTCTCGGTGTCTCCCGTCGATCTTAATGAAAATACTATTTAAATGTTCTATAAATTATGTAAAAAATGTAATGGAGAACATGTCGCTGGGTTCTTGTTGTGCGCTTTTTTATAATTCTACGTTTAAAAATCCAATTGATTTTTTAAGAATGTTGCCTAGTTACAGAATAATGTATAATTTAAATTCTTTGATGTTCTACGTATACTGCATTTTGTAAAAGTCATTATTGCAATTTAAGCGATGTCTTTCATTATTAAATTGCAAAAATATGAACAGGTTACAAATTAATCCTTTAATAAGTCTTACACAGGCCATAAAATAATTAGAGTTTTACGACAAGCACATTAAAAATTGAAAATAAATACTTGTGAACAATAAAGTTCTATTTTATTTAGATTATATATAATTATATATAAATATTAAACCACCTATTTATTATTTCAAATAATTGTAATTAGTCCTAAAACAATAATATTGATTTAATGTTTTTAAATCTCTCTCTTTGTTTCGTTTTGAAACCCATCAAAGGCAATAACGTTTATCAGATTACAATACATTTTAAATAATGAATAAATATACCTACCTTATACCATTATGTCAGTATTTGCAGTTTCACCAATCTTAAACTGCAAATACTGACATAATGGTAAAGCAGGCAAAGGCACGCTAGTATACAGCTTAGTCGATGATGATGATAATAAGGTCCACCATCAGACCGTAGATTATTACCGTATGTTCTCTATGGTCAAAAGCATCGACTAAAAGACTATCGTTTTAAAACAAGATAGTTATTTTAGCTAGACTATATGAAATATATAATAAAAAGACATAGAAGTCCGTTCAACATGTCTGTACTGTACGGAGTATCTCATTATAATTCTTAAAGTGTATAATCTTCGCATAGTAATTTTTTAACTTGTCAATTGAGTAGGTACAATATAAGTAATTACTTCTGACCTTTATTATAACATGAATATTTCTTATTATTAATCGTATAAGTTTATGAAAATAATACTCTGCATTTTTTAAAGAATATAGTGACTGATATTGTTTAATAAGAATAACGTAGTACTAGTACTAGGTAGATAGATATTTTAAAATAACACGATAGACCAGTTATTGACATTATAAGGATTTTTACTCTTTATCAGAAATCATAATAATATGCTGAGGTACTAACCTAAGTAATATTGGGCTGGTAAAAATACTACGAGTTTTGTAATAGTAAAAAAAATATTAATAGAGTTTGTCACTATCCGTTTTCCTTCTTTTTAAAAAATAAGTAGAAAGTACTGTTTCTTGAAGGAACGGTGCTTAAACATATCAGACCGTTTTTATTATCCCAATACCAGGTAAAGAACTCTTTTCATATACCTAGAGAATGCATGAACATTGATCGCTCGCTTGCTCAACGCAGATTGACGATTTCAGACTTTTTTTTTAATACTTAAAAGTTCAGGTTTCCTTACAATATTTTCTTTAACCGTAAGTCAGTAATGTTCAAGATAAACTTAGAAAGTGCATAAATTAGGAATTTAAAAAATCACAGTAATACTTGTTATTGTTCAAATTCATATTATTGTCAATGAAACAATAATGTTCTTGTGTCACATCAAATTTTTCCATTTGATTGCATTACATTTGTATAAATTACAATAATGTCAATGTGAAAGCCATTTTGTAGCAATTAAACGCAGTTCTACATTAATGAATATTCAACGCCATATTGGAGTTAATAAAAGGATTTTCTACTTGTTTTTTTACAAAACACCGAGACCTGTATGTCGTTGATCGATGTTGCGTGGATTGACTCATTAATTTATTTACTTAGTTATTTTATATTATCCAACGCCGCTTTCAAGGTTTTAATTGAGCCTTGAGTATTATCAAAACGCAATTTATTAAAATAATATCAATCTACAAAACTGATAACATCTAAAATGAGCCTACAATTTAAAACAGACTAAAAAATTGATTTATTTTTAAGAAACTAGTCACTAAACGGACATGGGTAACTGTTTTTTTTTTCATTATACAGTGGCCGAAGAATTATTTAAATAACATGTGCGATTACTAAGTATAAAGTGGGCTGAATGTTGTCGCTTACCCGTGCATTCTTGTTTATAAAAAAAATCAAGTTCTCGATTTAAAATTCAAAATCTTGCTATTCCAGCGATCACGACTTGTAGCCACATTTGAAAAGAAACCTTATTTTACATGTCTTATAGTATTATATTGTATGTGACTATATAGTTTATTTATATGTTCGACAAGTACATAATAATAGATGTTCTTGGGATAGTAGCCTGTCACTACTTCTTGCCTTTTGCGGTAGAAACCTCAATACGCTTAAATTTTACTAGTTACCTACTTTAAATGAGGCTGACATCTGTTATCTACATAATTAAAGTCTATCAACAGGTCTCTAATGTAGATAACAGAATAAGGATAAAAAAGGATTTAAGTAAGACTAGTCTAGAAAGGTATTTATTTATTTGTTGTGGTGTGGTGTGTAGGTACTTAAAACATGGTCAAATATATAGAAAAAGTATGCATTACGAGTCGTATTCCCACAGTACGGCATAGATAGGCTTTTTGCCAATAGTGTAGAACTGTGAGAAACGGTATTTACTCAAGTGCGTAATTGAGATAGTTAATTGCGTATTCATTTGATTCTGTTAATTAAAGTTAAATTACACCTTTTAATGATAGTGTATGAATGAAGGAAACTGTATTTTGTGTTACTTAAGCCAAACCTGACCTAAGTTCAGCAGTGGAAGTCTTTCGACTGATAATAATAATAATAATAATAATATTCTACCACATGCACACAGCGCCATTTAGCCCCAAATTAAGCAATTATATTTGCTTGTGTTATGGGTACTAAACAACTGATATACTACGTATATACATTTTTTTTTGTAAATACATACATATTATAGATAAATTACACCCAGACACAGAACAAACAATCATGCTCATCACACAAAGGTTTGTCCTGGGTGGGAATCGAACCCACGACCTCCAGTTTAGCAGTCAGGGTCACTAACCACTAGACCAACAGGCCAGTCAGTGATATGATAATGATGATAAGAACTTTAGATTTAGAAACCGTTTTTTTCTTCTACAAATGACAAACTTCTTCTATAAACAAATCTAATATCTTTGTGAACAAAGTATATAAGTCTTAATAAAATTAGGGATTACTTAGTACTTTGATGTACCTAATATACCTATTTCAGAAAAAAAAGGTTTGTGTAGGTATGCCTCGATAAAATGCTACTCAAAATCTGTAGATTTCTAGCGGTTGACTTCGTAGAAAAGCAAAACACGTGCCGGTTAGCAATAATTGGAATGTCTTGTATACAATTTTACTTTTCTATCGGCTCTTTTCACATAGAAGAATGCAATTATACCTACACTACTTGGCAGCTATATTAAGTCTTTGTATTACGGAGCCTACTTACGTATTCCTGTCACAACGCCCAAGGATTGATGTATTTCCAAACATAATTATTCTTAGTCGCCGTTTATAATAGAAAAATCTTCTACAATAACAAAGACTCAGAAAACCATTGCCAACCGTAAAATTTGTACTCTATTTTAACCTCATTTAAAAAAGGATACCTTCGTTTGTAATTTTGATACTTCAAAATTAAAAAGGTAGGTATTCTAGATAGGATACGATGGCTTTAATTATGGTGGCCACCACTTCTGGATTTCATTGACTACTTACCATCAGGCGGGGTGGTCACTTTAGTAGACTAATATAAAAAAAAAATATTTTTATACATTAATTCTTAACTATTTTTGATATACGTACAGGATATATATTACATTTTAACCAAACCTGTATGAACTAACTTAACATGATATGATGTAGGTATTCTACAGAGAAAGATTATAATTTTTGCATTTAGTATGTGGATTATTTGATCGGTTACATGTAATGTATGCTAGCAAATGTGGAACGCAGCTGATCTTAGCCTTAATATATCTACGGAAGTCCTTTATAATAAATCAGTGCTACGTTATGTTCAGTAATTTATCTTCTAACTTTGCATATAAGGTTTTACGAGAATGTGTTTCTGTTGAATTCAAGTATGGCCGTTACGTGTTATTAATATTCTTATGGGTAGTAAAGTCGGTTACTTTCTTTTAATTTGTCGATTTGAGTAATTGATATTAAGATTTACAAGCTTTTTAAATTGTAGTGATGGACTAGTGGTTATATATTCGACTTCTAAAGTAGTAATGCGGCTTTTTAATTTGAAAGATTTTTAGAAAGGTTTTTTTATCTATTTAAAGTCATTCTTCACTATAAGAAATCAATCGAAATTTTTATAAGGTTGAATCAACACAAAATCAGGGCAATGCCTAAACCAATTGAACTTTCTGATCTATCATCTATCTCAAGAAATAAGTACTCTTCCGGAGAACAATACAGCTCTACAGATATAATGATAGCTAATCAACGATATCGAATTTATTATTTTTAACCGACTTCAAAAAGGAGGAGGTTATCAATTCGGGTCGTATGTTTTTTTTTTTTTTTTTTTTTTTGTATGTTTGTTACCTCATATCTCGGTCATTTATGAACCGATTTGAAATTTTTTTTTTTTATTTGAGAGGGTATACTCTGAAATTGGTCCCATTTTTTTATTATAAGAAATGGTTCAGTGGTTGTATGTTTGTTACAACTTAACTCCGTCATTTATAAACCAATTTGGAAAATTCTTCTTTTATTTGAAAGGGTATACTCCGAAATGGGGTTCCATGTTTTTTTTATAAAGAATAATTTAATATTTTGTAACAAATCGTTTGCAAGAAGTGAAGACGTGTAAATCAACACTTCGATGTCTTTTGCGACGAATTATCTGACATTGACATGTCCATGCTACAAGTGCGAAGTGATTTTCAAAATTCATTTTTTGTTAGAAACGAAGTAGCCCTGGATGAGTGACCATATGCATTTTTTGTATATCTGAGCGATTGCTCGGTCAGTTAAATTATGATTTTTGATGATTCTTTATTGTTGGTAGATCATCACTTTTTTGTTTTGATTTGTGGTTTCTGGGATTCAGTGTTTAGCGATCGAGAAAGTGTTGACAAGGATCTTATATTTCTATTTACAATCTTACCTCTCGTCTCTACTTTCTTTCAAACGGCGCGGCGCTGTCTCATTTGCGCAGCACGTTTAGTAGGTCTACCCATATTGAATATATTTATACACAATTAATTCCCACTAAAAGTTTAAAAATAAAATTATTTTTAGAAAAAAAATGAAAACCGACTTCAAACAACACCTACATGTTCAATCCTTAACTAAAAAGTAGAAAATAATATTTTAATTACTTCATAGCAAAGAACATTAAAGGGGAATCAACGCAATCCTTGATACCTATAATACTTTACTATTTATAGTTTTTAATCAGTTATTTTGGAGTCGGTGCCAGCCAAGAAGGTTCATAATGACCTTCATAAAAATAACCTACCTACTAGCAAAAAAAACCTTCTTGATTAGTCTATTAATACATGAATGAAAAATATAGATTTAATACAAGAAATCGAACGGAATCTGATAAGTGCGCGTCAAATTTTTTATGTATATCTGAACACAACTATCAATGACGTCTGCGTTCACGAGTATGACCGCGTTCGGGTAGTGCACTCAGGCATATCCCCCACGCGTGCAATTACCGCCCCGTGCACTACAAAAGTTGGTTGCAAAGACAGAATTAAAGATCCTTCTTGGCTGGCACCGACTCCAAAATAACTGATTAAAAACTATAAATAGTAAAGTATTATAGGTATCAAGGATTGCGTTGATTCCCCTTTAATGTTCTTTGCTATGAAGTAATTAAAATATTATTTTCTACTTTTTAGTTAAGGATTGAACATGTAGGTGTTGTTTGAAGTCGGTTTTCATTTTTTTTCTAAAAATAATTTTATTAAATAACAATGGCATATTTCAATGATATTATCGCGTTCATAAGGCGTTGTACGATGAATAAACTCGCATTGCCCGGTAGCATGAATTGAACAATGAATTGAAATGATGGAACATCCCTATAAATCCCGAGTCCCAACACATCATTTACTCGAGTTCGCACGTGGCCGGCCGTGTCCAATGTTGTCAGCGTCTGCAGGGCGGGAAAGTCAGCGGCCATCTTGAAAAAAGTTGTTCTACTAGTGTCTAGTCAATAGTCGCTCGCGGACCCACAGTCGCATGTGGCCTGTACTTTTTTATATTTTTTAATTGCGTTCCATTTCTGATAAATTTATGTTTTCATAAATTTTTATTTGTTATATTACTTATGGAAAATATGAATTTATTATATTTATTGATTGGAAATTGTTATTATGGAGATTGATGTTTTAAGTAATATAAAATTTCTTAGTGTGAACCTGTTTTATTTATGACGAGACACTTGTCAGATGATTAGAAAGTATCAGTGAGTACGACAGTAGAAATCACAACCGATGTTTTTCGTTTTATACATAATTACAAAAACACAAGAATAACTATTTGAAAATATAAGTTGCATTAACTTACTTAAAAGGATGTCAAGTATTACAATGAAGTAATATTATTATAGTTGCTAAGCTAAACATCTACTAGGTATTTTTTTTAAGTGCATTAGCTCATTCCTTTATGCTAAAAAATGGAACAAAACGTCCGTCTGTCATCGGTCGCATTTAGTAATGTGGTCGAATAAAGTATCGATTATTAAACAAATATTACGCGACATCAATCTGCGGGGCGCCCGATTACTCGATTACCCACTGCTCGAGGGCTGTAAGGTAGCGCGATTAGTGAAGCGATCAGCGATTTTTTGTTTTTAGTGTTTATATTTTTAATAACTTGTTCATTATTTTATATTGATTATGGAGAATGAGTTTTCCTAAAAAATATATTATTAATACGTGCCGTATTGTTATGTCAGCAAATATACAATTGTGTGATATGTTAGCAATGTTATGTATGGCTTAACTATTTGAATATCATATTTCAGAAAATCGTTTAGATGCATCTCTTTGTAAGTAAATATTTTTGGAATTCGATAAAATGCTGATAAGAGGACTCTGTTTAGTAAGTAAGTCCACCCACTCCGTCCGCTGCGCTTGTCGCACGGTAGCGATCACTTATTCCGAATTCATGTATATTACAATGTAAAGTTTATTCTCAAGATACAATAACCGATCTTTTTTAAGACAATCGATGACGATGTTAAATGCTAATATTCGAAGAATTTAAACTAATTCGAATATCGACTCATTTTGCGGGTCTTTTATTAGGTACAGGATTATTATTGACAATAAAAAATAAAATGGGTATCTATTAATGTTATGCCGCGTACAGACTTACGAAATGCAACATGCAATGTAACACGTAATGAAAGAATTTTCATAAGTGTACAGACGCCTTGCGCTACACGCACAACACTACGCGCATGAACAGACTATTTCAAATCGTGCTTGCCGCGATCTGCAATTTGTCGGTTTTTTCGCCGAACACAAAAGAGTGCGCAGTGTGCAAGGAGCGCCAGTGTGGACGGGTTGTGTGTTTGTACGGTGGAACGCGCCCGAACCGCGCCCGAACCATGGTCATAAAAGAAAACACAGCTACGGTAGAAGCTACTCTTGACGCTCGTTTCATGTTCGCTCGCAAGCCGCAAACAGATGCGAGGTTTGTGTGCACCCTGTGTCCACACTTGAAATGCTCATTCCATGTTACATTGCATGTTGCATTTCTTAAGTCTGTACGCGCCATTAGGACAATTTAGAATTTAAAGATTCCTACCTAAAGCAATATTTTTGTATTAATAATAAGAACAACATTTAAAAATCGTATCATTTTAAAGTTAATGATTTTTTTAAAAAGTATAGCAATGAATATTTCTATTTAATTTCATCATTAAATTGGAGCTCTCTTTAAATAAGTACTGATTATTATATTACTTAGACGTGGTGGCTTACTATGGGTCTAATCTGAAGACTCAAAGTTGCTCTGAGGGCGATGGAGCGGGCCATATTAGGCATCTTGCTGCGCGATCGTTTAAGAAACGAGGAAACCCGCAGGCTAACCAAAATTACCTGTGGCTCGCAGAGTTGCTTCTTTGAAGTGGCAATAGGCAGGACACACAGCTCGCAGAACTGACGGCCGTTGAGGCAGAAAGGTTCTAGAGTGGCGTCCACAAACCGAAAGACGCAGCGTGGGCAGAACCCTAACAAGATGGACCGACGACCTTGTAATTGCCAAGATGGCAAAAATTGGAGGAGGCCTATGTCCAGCTGTTGACGTCTTTTGGATGATATGATGATGATGATATTACTTTTCTTATAAAGTAAATACAGATGTTGGTTTTCTATAGCTTCTAACTTGCATATAGTGATTATATCATTTTGGATTACTTATTTGGTTTTTAAGAGAAGATTGTAGTTAGTAATGAATATGTATCCGGATTTACCTGCAAAGATCACGAGATAACGCGAGCAGGACCCTTATTAGGTTGACCGACAACCTGTTAAACGATGGCTAAGGGTTGCTCAGGACCAGTTAAAGTAGAGATGTATGAGAAAGGCCTTAGTTAGATGACTACAAGTGAACGTTTTTGAAATGAAATAATGATTAACAATGATTATAAGGTTATTTAAAACTAGATTAGATCGTCAATATTTATGTATCTAGTAAGAGTTCAACTTAGAATATGTTTCAATATTCTTATATTAAATGACATCTTCAGTAGAAAACAGACACAAGTCAACATTATGTGTCTTAGCAATATTTATCTTGCGTAGATTGTCCTAAGGTTTATAATTGTCTACCCAAATGTCTCTTTATAAATCGCTTTTCCCCTGAGGCTGCGAAATATTCCACGACAAATAAAATGATATCTTTTTAACTTTATAGTAGAGTCGACAAGTTGGGACATTATTATCTTAAAAGTTGTACGGCGAGCTAATTACTTATGAAATTCAACGATATTTTGGGACATTAAACGTAATGTTTATGACAGTGGGTTTAAATTAGCATTAATACCGGTAAACGGCACTCTTTTGTGTACTGTTAGGATTAAGAGATAGGAAGACCATTTTGTTTCTTAAGTTGCCTTTTTTCACTCGCACTGACAGTATGTTGCTAGGCAGAAACGCCCTAAGCTTTTAATCATCTGCTGAAGGGCTCCCAGTGATTCGTGTAGATCGGGACTCTCAGGTTTTTTGCAAATATACCTATAAATCTCAGTATCTAGATAACGTAAATTAAAAGCAATAGAATTACATATTAGATAGGAAATTCAATATGGCTTCCATCTGTGTTAATTTTAAACAATTCAGCAATGTTCCAAATGGATTTCTCGAACTTCTTCTATTGATGTTAAACAGACATTTCTAACAAAACCAACAAAATCTATAACAAAGAATACATTTACAAAGTTAAATGAATAAAGTAGCGTACAATAACTTTTTTCTAATAAGTATAATAATTATTAGACCGATTTTCGATCAATAATTTGTGAATCGAGACGTCAAGTGTGAAATTAACACTCATTCAGTTGCGATACATCGTATTGTGTATCGATGCCACGTTGATTTAAATATCGATTCTTTGATCTCGATTGACGTTGTGTTGTTTATTTATTTTTCGTTTGTAATACTTTGTGTGTAACCAGTATTCCCGTTACTTTATAATGAAGTATACAACAGTGTATAGACTTGCCTTTTTGTATAGGCATACGAATATTTTCTGTGTCTGGATTATATACAGTAGTATATATTTAAATAGCGCAGAAAAGTGCGACCTTGCAAAATAATAATGTAGGACGTGTTGTGAGTTCGCTACCCACATTAATGTGATATTTTTTTGAATATAAGACTAGTGTAGCGGTTAACATAGTACCTAACAATGCTGCAATTGTTATAACTACAGTGTAGTGGATTTGTTTCCTTTTTCACGATACATAGCCGGTATTGGAGAGTGTCTATAAATCAAAAGTTTAATTCGATCTCACAAACTCCTAGGAAAAATATCATAGCAATAGTGTCGTATTGCATAATTTAGATTTACGAAGGCGCTTTAAATATTGAATTTCTGAAAATGACTAAAAAATTGTAAAAATTATAAAATTTACCCTATGTTACTCAAATTATTGACTTCAAGGTGAAAAGAGTTCGAGTCTCTATTTGGTAGAGTGAGTATTATTTTCCAAATTCCTTTTCATGTTTAATAATAAAACGTGTAGATTTGAGTTTTGTTAAGTGCCAAGCAGCAGTCCGATACTTTGATTATCGCCACAGACGACGACGGTAACGGCAAAAGTAATGTAGTTGGTTGCTAATATTAAAATCGTTGACCTTTCTTTTGATTGCAATTATGTAGAACATTCCGCCATTCTCGCATATTGTGTGTTCTTCATATCCACATTACAATTAATAATATCGACAAAGTTGTCTTATCGATTTTTACATCGATACAACATAAAGCTTTGTGACGTCGAATGATCCGCTCATTGCTGGTTTTTAATTGAGGTGGAATCAATCGATTTACATATCGGGAATCGATATTATGTTAAGTAGATGCTACATATCGATGTACTTAAGTTCTTTTTTCCCCAAGTGCGGTTGGTAAATAGGTTTTTAAATTAAGTTTGTACTGTTAAGGTAGTTAATTGTGATAATCTAGGAATGTTAATTAATGCGTAGTATAAGGGTCTAAATTAAATGTTGAACAAAGAAAACTCTTATAGTTCTCACAGTATAGATACTCCCTCCATATATAGGAAGCAATATATAAAACTTGCTTTGAACTAAAGCGAGGTTCGCGTCTGGATATCGTTGAAACCTATTCTATTACCATGGCTGAAAGTTTAAAATATGTACAAATTTGAAACATCTTGAAGAAATCTGGGCTATAGAAAAATATAGCACGAAATATAAATAAAAAAGAAAAATCTTTCTTTATTTTAAGGTAACCGAGATATGGTAAATGGAAATTTAAATTGGTTTACCAAATTGCGGTAATCGATTGAATATCTGATCTCCATAAAGATGGCACAATCTTAACACAACGAGGTTTTTGAGTATAAAAAAACTTGCTAATTTAAATAAAGAACAAACCGGCTTAAACAGTTATCCACGTGCCAAATGGCGATTGGCGAAACAATTAATTTGAACAATGTCGTGTAAATGGGTCTTTATAGTTAAATACGACGTACCGCTGCGAATTCAAATTATATGATATTCAGAACGGTTCAGAACCTTTGTGCAAATGCTGCTGATATCTGTTCTTTCTCAATAAAGTTACTTGTACAGGTTGTTGAAGAAATGCATTTCGATATTGCACAATTGAGTATTTTCAGATATAGTTTTTTGTCTATTTTAGTAACAAAAATTTTATTTTTTGTTAAAAGTAAAAATGGGACAACCGCAAAATTCTTATAAAATTATTATTTCATTAAAAATAATTAAAACTAAAGTGAAATGTGAAAGGATTTTTTTAATAGATATTTTTTATTAAAATACTTATTAACATATAAAACCGTTCCAATTTAATACTCTCTATACCCATCAATCACAGTAAATTCGTATGTAGGTACAGCCAGCGTCACAATAATTAAGAGAAGCAATTAGAAACGGCCTGTATACCCGTCATGTGATAATACGAACTGTGACGTTTTTACGCGTCATGGTTCTAGTAAATGTTGTGTCAATCTGTAAAGTTAGTGTGATCTGGAGGGACTTTTTCGTTTTGTATAATTTCAAAAATCATGATGTGATAGAAACAACGTGTTTAGTAGTTCTTGTACATATTAATTTATGTAAATAATGGTACACAAGAAACGTACGCACAGAAATATTACTATTTTAGTTACTAAGTTTTAGTTTAAATTGAAGCGATCCGACTGAATAAGTAGCAGCCTACACAAAACTACAGGTAGTAGATTCTTACTAGTTTCAGCATGAATGGGTTTGATCAATTGAGGAAGCGTTCACCTTCTCAAAGAATATCGATGTAAAGTGTCTATCACCATTTGTTCGGTGAGTAAGAGCGTTAAAGGTTTATTCCTTCTGCTCTCATTCAACGAATGGATACTTGTCATTCTTGCTTATTTACTTACTAATTCTATTGGCCTTCACGAACGGCAATTGCAAAGACAGCTGCACCTATAAATCGGGTAATTAAAATAAAGAACGCTTTACCATTGCATGTGCTACTTGTCAACTTTTATCTTTGCTCTAGCCATTCTTTTTTTACGATGCGAACAATTGGAGTTCTAGATTTTACACCTTAACATATTGACGTTGTTCAAATAATTATTAAGAGAGAATTGCAAGATAAAGACTGTAATATTTAAGAGCAGAGTGGATGCTAATGATAGGTTACAGGCCCATCACCTTCAGTACCGATATCCATTGCCATAATGCCTGCTTAATCAGGATAAACAAGTCTTTGTTTTGTTTCTCATGAGATTGTTCTTAGCTTCGATTATATATAATTTATTCATTGAATACACTGAATCATACTATCCTTTATTAAAAGGACAAAAATACACGTTTTTTTACCTTTATATTATTATATATTCACGTCACAATAAGATTGGTATTGATGTCGTAAAATTAATTCTGCATCGACGTGAATAGACGTTAAATTTTTTTGGCATTATTTACTCCAAAGCTTAGAGAATTCAATGATCTTGTGAAGATATTTTTCGTGAATCGCTTTGTGATTTTTGTATCTGCTCAAGATGAGACTGTAACGAATGAATAATAATAATATCACAACAACTACACACTTTCTAGACCCAAAATAAGCCTATATTATAGCTTGTGTTATGGGTTCTAGAAAGCGGATATACATACTTCAATACCTTTTTTTTGTAAATACATTATACATAAAAACACCCAGATCAATTCAAATAGACATGTTCATGCACACAAATATTTGCACTGGGGAATCGAATTTTAATACGTACTTTTGAAGTTTATATTTTTCTATTTTAGATTTCCAAAGTGTAGTAGTAAACATTACTAAGTTTCATAAAAATGATATTTCTGTATCTAAAAGAAAATTTCTACGAAGCAACTTTAATATTTTAATGAAATTGAAGCGATGCGCGGGAGCACACAAGAGGAAGGTGTGCGGAGGGATGAAATTATAGGATTGTACGCGTTCGCCGGCTCGTAATGATGGATTCAGAGCGTCCCCGGCCGGTGCACTTAATGAGAATGGCAGCACTGCGATGAGGCGGTTTAATTTTAGAACTATTTTATTTTTTACCTAATTATGCCTCTGGTTTTATGATCTGACGTGAGGTTATGTCGAAAAAAGGAGAGGATTTTTTATATAATTCTGTTATATTTATCTTCTTTCTACTATGTAGTAGTAATCAGTAGTAGTATATGGAATAGGAGGTAAATTTAGGTGTAGTTACTACAGGCTAAAAATGGGGTTTTTTATTGCTAATAGCACAGAAACATATACATGCTGTCTTTTGTAGTCAATGATAACTGAAAGGAGAAGAGTAAATCATAATCTTGACGCCTGTGTCTCTCGTCTGTGTATCTCTCGCGACATTTAAAAAGAAAGAAAATATACTTGCGGCGTACGACAAAAATGTCACCACTGTCTATAAATGACTTTCCTCTCATATACTCGTAACAACACTGTTTTCTATGAAAACTCAACACTACCGTATTTTTTAAGATTAATAATTTACGCAATAACCAACATTCACGCGGGTGGAGCTGCGGGCAACAGCTAGTTTAAAAATAAATATATAATATACTAGCCCCGGCTTCGCATAGGCATTATGCTGATTTAGTATCATAAACTACAGAATGTCTTTTTAAACAACGTTCACAGCTTTTTCGTCATTAGACAATACAAACATGGTCATTGTTTTCTTTAGAGGCCGGCGGCCCCAGGCCGGTACTGCCGCAACCGCTATGTCCCTGCATTACATTAGAAACCTCTAAAATTACCAGTGTTTCTCTACTATATTTTGCACATATTATACATATATATAAACCTTCCTCTTGAATCACTCTATCTATTAAAAAAAACCGCATCAAAATCCGTTGCCTAGTTTTAAATATCTAAGCATACATAGGGACAGAGAGCGAGAAGCGACTTTGTTTTATACTATGTAGTGATATTAAAGTAAAATAAAATACATTATTGTACTAAGAATACTTCGTTAAACCACGTTTAATCAACACTGCCAATAAACATACGAAACGTTAGGTCTAAACTTTATCGTGCCGTGAGTGCACAGTACATTATCAGGTTTGATAGCTGTGCAACATAACTAAGGGCTCGGTTTCTATTCCGGTGATAAAACTTAGCGAAACAATATCGAAGCGATACAGAATATCGGCTAAGTTACGACTAGTAATAGCGATAAATTTTAGAATGCGTAGTTTACTTTAAAAATTCTTGAGTTTTCTGCTGTGTACTTTTCGAGATGTTGCTAGTTGTTTTAGTTATTTATTTTTGTTTATATACAATGTTGTTCATTATTTTGTTGTTTGATGTATAGTTATTTAAATGCAAAACCTTTTCAAAGTCAATGTTATGGTAGAATAAATCGAATCCTATTATAAACAAAAACTATTTGGTTAAAAACAACTGCGTTAGTACGAAGCTTTTACGACCTATGCCACGTAGTAGAGGACGTGATGATGATAAATATTCATAAATTTTCCCGTAATAAATTTTATACAAGAAATCTTTATATTTGTGGCTATACTCTATTCTGGTACTATTCCAGTTCCTTAACATCAGAACTAATAAACACTACACCCTTGGTATTCATGAATTGCTCTATGAATTGTTTGATTTGATTTTTCAAATCATATACACATAATTTCTAAGTTTATCCATATATTACTGACTGACTTTGAAGGAAAACATTGTGAGGAAACCTGGACTTCTGAGGTAGTCTGAAATTGCCAATCCGCATTGAGCAAGCGTGGCGATCAATGCTCATACCATCTATTTAAGAGAAGAGGCCTTTCCTTGCAGTTGGATAATAAGCTTTTCTATAAGTTAAATCAAATTTCTATGAATATTAGCGACGCATTATCACACAAAAAAGGTTTATTTCTGAAATGAATAGTATCATAAACGTCGATAAATGTCTCTTACATTGCTATATCCTGATTCAATATGTTTTAGAATGTCCTCGTCTTGTAGCCATGGTCTAATTGTTAGCGGGAAGCGGCATATTTTACTATAATTTAATATTATTAAAGATTAAGAGACGGAAAACGACTTTTAGCCAGTTATTGTCAGTTCTTATGAGATACTTCGAACAAAAAATATTTAAGTATCATACAAATCTTATTATAATTATAATAATTTATTTAACGCTTCCCGCTCCGCTTAACGTTTCCGCTTGCATATGCGCCCCAGCATAACTCCCTCAGTCCTTTCTGCATGTATTTACGATGCAAGCTTTACGTCTGTCATTTGAGATGTGTTCTAGGAAATATAATCTTAGAAACATAAAGGCGAGCAGTTTTCTTCCCACACTAAATCCATTTAAATAATAAAAATCATAATAGATTTGTTTATTATAATACTTTTATTGACTACATCGAATGATTGAAAATCCTTTCACGATTTTATTTTTTTGTCTAAAATGCAATTTGGTTTATAATTTTGTTTAGATCAATCTAAGTGTCGATACATTTTATTTCGATGGTACTAACGTGAGCTCTGAGTTGCTTAAGGTAACCTTGGCTCGAAGCTATATTGGACAAATTCCATTTTTAATTTTATAATAACTATTTCGTAGTTTCAAGATTTCGTGTGAAGAGTAGTTTAAAAATATTCGTCATATTATAATCCAACTATTATGATTACAAAACATTCAGAGTTCCTTGAACCCTTAAAAACTGGCAACAGGCAATTAAATCATAAATTTCGCATCGATTCGACGCAACCAACAATCACAAAAGATATCAATACAAAATGAATCGTTTAAAAAATAAGATCTGAAAAAATCAAGTACGCAATGTTGCATGCAAACGATTTTGTCTTTTGAAATTAGCTGGTATTATTTTTAGTACAACACTAACGGTAGGCGTTCTACAAATAAAAATTTGAATTATTGATTTATTCGAATCGGAAAGCGATTCGGATTCGATTTAAATAAATTGTGGTAATTATAGGTTGGATTTAATTAAACTGAAATACGATGAAGGCTTGTTGTTTTTTACCTTAAAATAAATGACCTAATATGACAGTGTTATTACTTAGTATCTCATAGAAAAGACATCAACGCGCAAAAAAGCTTTGTGAATAAGTGTTACATGTTAAAAAAAATAATCCTGTATGTCATCTTACCTCGAATCGATGCAAAAAGTTTCGTTGGGGTACCTTTAGTTAAAATGTCTAAATAAATTCACTTAGTCCTTTATATAATTACTATACAAAAGCGTCCGATCTGAACGTTTAGCATTGTGCAAACATTTTTCGTAACCGATAGCATCTATGGGTCGACATACTTTAACATTTCATCGGTGAATATTTCACTGGATTGTTGCCCTACCTTCTTAGATTCTAGAACTGATAATATGCAAATGAACAACTCGACGATTTAAAAATAAAAGGATTAACGTTGGGATCGATGCCCCATAAGTGACCCAAATAAGATCATTTCGAAATTTAGAACGACATTGGCCGGTGTGGTTGTCAATAAGAATTAAGGATAATGTTGCTAGTGTAAAAAAGTATTCTTTAAGTTTGCAAGAGTAAAAAAATAATTTGTTGTCGTTGGCGTTAGGTTGCGTCTGTTTGGATAAATGATGAAGATTTCGACTTTAATTTTAAGTTATGCTTACAGACGGGTTTACATTTTATTTATTCTTGGCAGGACAGGTCGCATATTTCTGGTTTACTTCTCTTTTTTTTTTAATACGGACGCTTGTAAAATCAGCTGTGTTTTGAGGTCATAGCTCTTTTATCTATGGATCTTACTTTTATTTCTTACTACTGGCACAGGCGTTGGTATATCAGATATTTTTGTGGATAGGTATGTGAAATATTTTGTTGATGTCAGGGTACGTAGAAAAATTATTAAATATGTAAGAATAGGCGTAGCATAAAATGTGCGTATATGACAGTATTCAATCTTGTTTTAAATTAGCATAGCTCATAACACAGGTCCGTGGATTTATTCTTGTTATATATTTCTATAGAATTTTATTTCTTTTCTTATCTTTGGCTAAAAATTATAATCCGTACAAATTTACTATTCACACCTATCGATACCACAGAGAAAATCGACCGATTATACAGACAGTAAAACCGATGGAACCTTTAATGAACGTGTACTAAACATTACAAAGCTACTCAATACTTATATGAGCATAATTAGCAAGTGAAGCTACCGATGACAGTTATATGCACACAAGTTAGTATTGAATAAACACCAGCAATTAGCTAAATACATTCAAATTTCACACCTTCATTATCAAACAAAAATACTTAGCATGATAGAGAGGGACAGCAGTCTCGATTTCAGCATATTCTTTGAGGCGCACCAACTCTCAAGCGCACCAAAAGTATTCTCCGAAAAGCACGAGTTAGAACTGACAAAATTATTTAAGTCAAAGTCATTTATTTATTTGGATTAATTGAATTAACACTTTATGAATGTTAAAATTACAAAATGTCAGTCAATAAACCTACAGCTAGTTCGCTGAGGTAGGGTAGGGCCATGAGAAGAACTGGCAAGAAACTCAGGCCACTCTTTTTAATCACCAGGTTATTACGATTTTTGTTAAGTTACAATTTCAAGAAGCATGCTAAATGACTCAGGCAATACACTAACTACTAACTGGTGTGTTTCGAGGAATATTTTTGGTGCGTTTCAAAGGTTCGGTTCGAGGATTAATCATTGATTTTGACCCTTGACTCGGATAAAGTGTTTCTAAAGGAATTAACGGTGTAAAGCCTTCGCGACAGTCCGCGAAGGTTGTAAAAGCCATCAGAGGCTAAAATACACAACACACAAAAAAAATGGAGAAATTCTCTGTACTAACCCAGATTCTAAAACTGTGACTGGTAAAATGTTACAATAAACCTAACATAGTTGGTTAAATGTTGGTGTTATACATATATTTCTGCTTATACCTAAAAAAAGGGAAAGAAAAGGAAAAAGGAAAAGAGGTACATGTTATTTATAAAACCAAATTTGTAATCCATAGTTAAACAACTTGAATCAGCAATTATGTTTAAAGCTAGACAATACGAGATAAAACATAAAAAAAAACCAATTTCTTTCTAAAAAAGGTTCGCTTGTTGCTAATAGACATTGAGTTTTACTCATAAATATACATTATCTGAGGCTGTAAAAGGGTAACCATCGACAAAAAGCGTTTGAAGGGCGACTTCACGAGTTCACAACAGGGGACTTACAACCAGACCACAGACAACACAGACCAGTTTTTACTTCACGTTCCAGGTTTTATTTTTTATCTATGATAAACTTTTTAATCTATTTTCTATATATAATTATGATTTATTAGATTGGATATATTTTAAAGTAGAGTATTATTGTATAAATTAGAGTGTTAAAATCGCATAAAACAAAATAATGGTGTTTAAATAATTTTCATTACTTTTATATTTTTGTGATGACAAAGTGTTATCTAAGACATTAATGATATCGTAGGTGTAGGTAACGATCAATAGTATAAATGCGAAAGAAACTCTGTCTGTCTGTCAGTCACTGAACCAATTTTAATGAAATTTGATATAGAGATAGATTAGACCTCAAAGAACAACAGGCATAAGTTTTATGTGAAAAAAAATCTAACAGGGGTTGAAAGTTTGTATGCAAAATAGTCAATGTAAACAGATATAACCAACGTTCACGCGAGGGGAGCTGCGAGCAACAGCTAGTATTTTATAATCGAAACATAATATAATTTGAAAAATAAAAATATTTGTAAAATTTGTAAGTTTCCGTAAAATACTGAGCTTGGTTCCTAAAGCAATCTTTTAAAAATAAATGATGCTTCGTCTTGATGGTTAATTTTCTTTTTAAACCTTGCAGTCTCGCAGTAATCCCAATTGAAATTAATACAGCTTTTAAGATTCTTTAATATCTGTAACATAATAATTTATAAACATTGATTTAAAACCTAACAGTAGATACAGTTCATCATTAAAATCGGTACATCAGTTTCGGAGATACGTTGCCACACATAGACGAAATCCCGCTAAAAGCAGTAGTGATTTGGTAATAGCCAATTACTTTTTATCAGTCTTTAAAACTTAGGCCTATTAATTCTAAATGTTCTGTTATCGACAAATGGTAGCGTCAATATTTTATTACTGTACGGTACAATTCAGGTTTTTGATAGCCAAAATGGAGGAATATCATTAGTATGCAAAAGTTTTAACACCAACATAACTTGAGCTTCAATAGATCGACTCTATTTTAATGGATTAAGGTTTATTTTTCCATGAAGTGTATTTTAATAATATGAGAAAATTTATTTTTGTTAAATTTTAAAACCAACTTATTTTTATCGTCAGTTGATTGATTTGTAAGATTCTATTTTTATACGTGCAAGGTTGAATTTAGCTTGTGTATTATAAATTATTAGTTTGAAGTATATCACTTTGGCGTTTTAGAAGGCGGTTACTTTCGCTGAATTATTAATATGGATATTATCAATTGATGTTATAAATTATGAATTTTATGATTCATCGAGTTTGAGATTATTTGATGTATGCCGTGTAACAAGTTTAAATTTTAGGCTGTTATTTTGTATCATCACTTTGTAGCCGCTTCAATTCCCCAAAACAATTTATGACCCAAAAAGGAAAGTAGGTAGGTATCTAATATAAAATAATTCCCACGCTAAGGAAAATATAGATTTTTGGAACTTTATTGATCCACTATATGAGAAAAGACTTTTCCATGTATTTCCTTCACCCAACTTATAATAATACTAGCTTTCCCCGGCCCTTTTCTTACTGCTCTGCTCCCGTCGCCAGTAGCATAATCTTACATAGCCTATAACCTTCCTCAAGAACTGGGCTATCATACGCACAAAGAACTACTCAAATCCGTTTGGTAGTTCTAGAGATTAGCGCGTTCAAACATACAAACAAACTCTTCCCCTTTATATAATAGTACTATTTTTCCGAGGCGCGGTTTTACCCGTGTCCTTACTTACTGATCTGCTCCCGTCACCAGTAGCGTGTTGTTACATAGCCTATAACCTTCTTCAACAACTGGGCTATCATACGCAAAAAGAATTATTGAAATCCTTTTCTTGGTTCCAGAGATTAGCGCGTTTAAACAAACAAACTCTTCCGCTTTATAAAATAGTGTAGATATGTTTTTCTAAGCTTTGAGAAAATCTCGTCACTTTTTGAACTCTTGTAAAATGCAATATAGGAATAAGTATTTAAATGTTTTGAAAACATATATATTAAAATATGTAGTACCTAGTAGTAGTACTTCCCTTGTCGATCCACATTTGATCCTTGATGGCATCACTTCAAGTTACACCAACCAGTCCCTCCCCACTACTTATAATACCAGCCTGTTCACTGTCCCACTGTAGGGCAAAGGTCTCTTCTCATATAGAGAAAGCATGAGCATTGATAACCACTCTTGTTCAAGGCGGATTGGCAATTTCAGTCTTTTAAGTCCAGGTTTCCTCACGATGTTATCCTTCACCGTCAGTCAGAAATGTCTTAAACAAATATAAATATAATTAACGATATATTTCCTCTAATCAATGTTATATACAATCCGCAATTAATTACCCAACACATTAACATCATAGTAACATGTCTGAGTACAAATAAACCTATATATATCAGTTCTAGCTATTTAATTTCCATAATAAAATTAAATATTTATGTATATAATACCTGTTCCATTCACCGTACCAATAACTTGAATTTATTGATTGTTTCCTTTACCATTGCTCTGTAAAACAACATAACTACACGAGGAAAAATTATTAAACGCTCTTAATCTTAAAGTCGATTTTCTATGATAGCTCGCAACCTAGAAACGCACAATATTTGTTATTTATTTATTTGATAGTTTGATTTCTCTATTACAAATATTTTGCCAAAAGTATTAGTGCTTTCTTTTAACAGCTTAACGAGCACAGTTTACCACTAAGTTTACATGTTAGAACGGGATCTTCCCAAAATCTCATTATTTTGTTCTAAAAAGATCTCATATTCCCAAGTTACTCCACTGAATCATTAGTATTCAAATATGCTTATTGTTTTGATCGCATTCTGTTCTTGCATGGAGTAGTTTGAGAACTCTTCTTGGAGTACTTTAGGAATAACGTGTTAGAACATACATGGTACCAGGATTCCTACTGCAGAATAAATGCCGCTGCCTATACAAAAAAGTATGAGCTTTGATCACTACGTTCACTCAAGGTGGATAGTCAATTTTAGAGTATTTTTCAAAAGTAAGGTGTCCTCACGATGTTTTCCGTCAGTCCATCAATAATCGAAAAAGTTACATTGGTACTGGTCGGTTTGATGGCCAATAACTATGAAAGACAATGGCTGGCCATCACGACTTACATAAAGCATTTTATTTTCTCTTTCTCATGTCTCACTAAGATGAGTCTAATTTACGGTTACTGCTGCAGCTATAATTACATGAATTCTCTCGCGAATTCGGGTTAAACCAGATAACGATCTCCAATTTGTCGAAAACTGTTAATTACCTAGTTAATGTTCGTCAAACTTAATGTTTTGAAGTTAAACTGGGGATTGGGGTCAATTATCTACTGGTGGTTTTGCCAGACGAGTGTTTTATTGCCTCTCATGGTGTGTTGTGACTCCCTTTTTATTTAATTAGGTATTTTAATTATCGGTGATTAACATGGAGTTGGTTTCCGGCTATGAATAAAGCTGCCTCATCTAACATACGATTCTAAAGAATTATTAATGAAATTTGAAAGATACAACTACATCTTCAAGAAAACATAATTACCTATATATTTTGTATAAGAACGTAGAGTAGCACGTTAGTTGAAGTTAGGTTGGATATCTATTGCATAGAGCAGTATTATTTTAATCTTACTTTGTGTTTTGTCTTTTACTTTTGTACCATTAAAAACAAGGATAGGGACAAAGAAAGGTTATAACACGATTGCTATTAAAGGTTGTGGTAGGGTCAGATCTAGTGTAACCGTAAGGTATGCAGCAAATTTCACTTCTAAATATGTATAAAATATAGCAAAAGGTTTGCCTAAATATGTTTAGAGCTTTTACATCTTTTTAGTGTACGAGTGCTTCTATATCTATCCCACTTACCTATTTCATTGATAAAAAGAGAATAACCTCTTCAGCTACATATTTAATTTAGTAAAATTTTTCATAACACCAAACATTACCTACATATTTCGATTTAGAGCCTCTCACGAACGATCCACATTCCATGTTACACCGGTCGAATAATTTTTTAGAAAGCTTATTACGGGCGGAGACACAAATCGAACCAATGCCGACTTTATTCTTTAAACATAAAGTGCTTTTTTGATTAAGTTTAAATCTCCGGGTGTGTAATTAAGGGGCATGTTGGCCCGGGCCTGTGATATTGTTTTTATGAACGGATAGTGGATCCCATAGATTATAAGGCTCTTGATGCGCTCCTATACAATGAGTGCTGTCGTCTATTAGGTGGTAAAGTAAGTAGTACGTGAGATTTTTAAAAACTAAATAATAAGAAGCAAATTCTTTGTTGCCTGTCTGTATCTCTGCTAACTTTTTCTTAATTGTGTTACGGATGTCGATACGGTTTTAGTAATGTTTAGAGTTTTTTTTGGATAGGTTTTTAAGTATATTTATACTTTTTTTTCTTCCTAAAACTAAAAACTAAAAGGATAGTACCACCGTGAAATTAGTAAATTGGTACTGCAATAAGGTCGTATTTAGTAATAGGTTACATTGCGTAGTTGAAACACACGTAGTTGGCTAAGTACTTATTTATTTAGAAACTCCATCAATGTACAATTATGAATTGTTATAGACGTCATTTAAATATATTACACACTGCTTTTTGCTTACCTATTTATTACACAGTATTAATCTATTCGCCTTTTACGATACTACGAGATGGGGCGATTATGTTCTGTAATAAAACTTCGCCTGTTTATAAACAAATGACAGTATTGAGAATTTAAGTAATTCGCTGAGAATTGCCAATATTGTCTCAGTAGCGATATTATGGGTTAGAATTAATTATGACGATCGATAAGTTACCTCCTGTGGGTAGATGCCTATCGGTATGACCTCTGAGTTCAATTGTAAACGACGGACACTGGATCTCAAACTGTTCATTCAATGTAAAGTATGATTAAATATGTAGTTAATACATTGCAGATGTGACTGCAGGTAATTAATTATTAGGTAATTATGTATATATGTATATACGACTATAGAACGCTACTATTCAAACTTATATCTTCTGTTTCTCTTCATACTCTCTCAAGGTGTTCGTCATTTGTTTACGGGAGCTTATATTTTGGACTTTCACTATTACGTCACCTATCTAGTCGATGTATGGGACAATCGCTAGAGGTCGCCCTAGACTGATATCTAAGACAAATTTCTTCAGGTGTTTTGATAATTATATTAATAAAGACAGAATAACCAATCCAAGCCTTAAAAGAAATTAATATATCGATAAAAGTGATCTAGTTTTTGAATTGTAAGTCATAAATCAAGCAAAATATTTTTTGTATTCTTGTGGTATATAAATCATTTTCAGTTAAAGTTATTAAACTAGTATAGTTATGATAGATAGATGAACTATTGTACCATTCATCAAATTAAAAATGTTATCATGTAGGCCAGTAATTGCTATCATAGGCGTTGAGGAGAGATGATCTGCGCAAGAAATTGTGGGTTGATTTCCACACAGAAAAATATTGTGTGATCCATACAATACAAATATTGTGTGATTTTTTCTAGTATGAGAGTTGTTTTTAAAGCTATAAAATAATAAATTAGTGCTTGGAAAATATGTAACTAATACATTTTTTAAAGTTCTGTTAAGGCCATAACCGTCACCTATATTCTTAATTATTTGTAAAATCAAATGATATCTTATAGTAAAGTTTGACATCCACTGTCTGACTATATAGGCCACTGATAGTAAGACCATCGTTATCTACCATCTCGATTATTCAGCCGTTAGCCAACACGAACAGCCTCCTGAGCGAGGCTTCTTTTTGTACAGGTAGTGAAAGTTTATTGAAATGTTTCTCGATTTTAAGAGCATGCTGCAAATAACTTTTGTTTTTATTCAAATCAAATATCGAGTGGTTAGTGGTCAACCTAGTGCCAGGGTTAATTCAGGTCGCTCATAGAGGCATCCGACTTGACGTAACGACTGTTATCAACTTGGTAACAAACAGAACCGACTTTAAACGTGCCATCTGAAGATCAAATTCCACTATGCGGTCACCCATTAATGGACCAGCCGCACTCTAACTTGCTTAACCCATTGCAAAAAGATTTATTCCTTGTTGAAATCGAATGCAAAACCTCTCTGTACAGCAGATGTATGCAGTCGTCACTGAGCCAGTCAAAATACTACGATTACTGCTATGGGTGTAGTCTTCTGTATGTCAAAGATACTAGGGTAATATTTTCCTCCAATATAACTCTCCATTTTCGCTCTTAAGTCTTTGGCTAAAGGTCTATAATTGCTAGACCCAGATACTGACATATTGCATTTGAGATTTAAATAACTTCCTATGAAATAAGTACCTTAAATCGCCTATTATAGTGACTTGAATTCTTGACATTTCCCACGAGTAAGTAATTCTATTATAACTGATATAAGTTAGTGTTTATTTAAATTGGAGCCGATAACAAAGCCTGACTGTATTGCTAATAAGTTTAAGTTTAACTTAAATCAGGTTGTTATTAAATAATTATAGAGGTTTGCAAGTCCTACTTGACATGTGATACATAAAACATTTGTTTAGAGAAAAATCAAATCAAAAAATAGTCTTTTTAGCCAGAGAGCCTAGACAAGTGGCATAAATGCTAATAATGGATTATAGAAGATTAAAAAATGTATGGGATTGACATAAACTAACGACAATGTTGGTGTAAGCTTATGTCTATCTCATATATTGACTAATCTATTTTATTCTATTAGCGTTTATGCCACTTGTTTAGGCCCTCAGGTATATTTTAAAATGAGGGATCTGGCCCCTAAAGATTAAAAAGAAGTACTGATATTTTTTAATTTATTTATTACGATAATTTGACCAAACATAGATCCGGTGTGTGACCAAAGGTTTTAGAACTTTAGGTTCATACTTTTAAGTCCAGGTTTCTTCGCAATGATTTCCTTCACCGTCAGGCAGAAATTACCAAAATAAACTTAGAAAGTACATAATATATGATTTCAAAAATCACATTGGTACTTGCCCGGATTCGAACTCACTACCTCGTGTTTGCACGAAGCTGGTGCCTTATCCACTAGGCCATTTTGACGTTTAAGAACTATTATATTTACAGTTAACAGCAAAACAACATAAACTTTAGTAATAATATGATGAGATATCACGAACATATAAGCCATTGTACATTTTTTATCTGCCATCTGTTTTGCATACAATTTCAAGCATAACTGTGAATACCATTACATAGGTACCTTACAAAGGTATATGAACAGTAATGCTAATAAAATAAGGTTGAAAATTAACTGTGTCAGTGAATTTCTGACAAGGACGAAGTAATAAATAGCAGTAAATATTACAAATTCAACAATTGTTAGTACATACCGATTAATGATTATAATATTCCATTAATTCTATAGAATTATATTGGGTTGGTAAATGTTGTAACATTGCAGTAAGTAGGTTTATTAGTTGCCATTATCTTGTAAACAAGTAACTGGTAACATTATCCTTGCAGGTTTAATGATTGAGCTGGATAGATCGGAAAACACAAACAAGTCGTTGCCGATCAAGAGCATTGAAGGGATAATTGGGCATAATTATTTTAGAATTTATAATCTTTATATAAGCCAAAAAATTTCTACTGCTGGACATAGGCCTTGCCCAATTTTTTTTCGAGAAATAAATTAAATAAATAAATTTAATTTAAGTATTTTCTATTTATCTTTACTAATATATAAAGCGGAAGAGTTTGTTTGTTTGTTTGAACGCGCTAATCTCTAGAACTACCAGTCGGATTTGAAAAATTCGTTTAGCGTATGATAACCCAGTTTTCGAGGAAGGTTATATGCTATGTAGCAGCACGCTACTGTCGACAGGAGCAGAACAGTAAGCAAAAACGCGGATAAAACCGCGCCGCGGCAAGCTAGTATTATATGAAAGGTTTTAATCACTTCGGCTCATTTATGTTAAAACCTATACTATCGTAAACAAATGAATGTTCAAATTTA
Organism: Parascotia fuliginaria; assembly: GCA_963082885.1. Taxonomy (NCBI): domain Eukaryota; kingdom Metazoa; phylum Arthropoda; class Insecta; order Lepidoptera; family Erebidae; genus Parascotia; species Parascotia fuliginaria. Next base: position 17,811,878 of record OY720177.1, read on the forward strand.
ACAAGAAACTTGGCAGATGCAGTCAGTTAACCCATTGATACTGTTACTCACGTTTTATTGTTCTCTAGTGTGTGTTCAGTTTAATCGAACATAGGCAGAATAATGAGACTTTTTATTGTTTATTAATTGTGATAACAGTTAGTGTTCTTGTTAACTATATTACTTGGTTAAGATTAGTTCTACGTAGATAAATAATGTTATAGCTCGGTAATGTTTCGATTTATTAATTGATTTTCAATCTGCAGTATTCATAAAATATTTAATATGATACTTGCGAAGTAGTTTAACTGTTTGAAGTACGAGTCCGGACCCGTTTATTGAATGGTCTTTGGTATTTAGACTTAAGAACTTACTTGAACTAGTCACTTTGCACAAGTTTACATTAAACTTTTCAGAATATTTTCTGTAATGGTCTAATAAGGTCAAAAAAACTTAAGCTTTTTTTATTCAATCTGTTTTCGATAAGTAAAGAATACTCTATTCCTGCGCTGTTTGTAAAACTCAAATAGTATTCAAAGTAGCATGTTTTAGTGCATTGTTTTCGCTATAACACTAGATTGCAAACCATCAAGGGCTAGAACATCAACCTTGGCCCGTCAAATTATATGCACAGCCTACGAATATTATTGACAAATTAAATTTATGTTCAACTTGCACAATATATTATTATAAGCAATTGTTATTAAACATTCTTGTATAAAGGTTGAAGTATTTGACTTAACTATATGCTGAGGCGTTCATAGCTCGTTGCACTCACTGATCGGTAATCGATCTGCGGGTTAAGCAACTAAGAGTGCGGCTGGCCTATGGATGGGTGACCACATAGTGGAATTTGATCAGAGCGTCTCCGTGCTTCGGAGGGCACGTTAAAAGTCGGTCCCGGTTGTTACCAAGTTGATAACAGTCGTTAGGTCAAGTCGGATGCCTGTATAATAAATTACGGGCACTAGGTTGACTATATGCTGTTAGTTGTGAACTTCATTAAAACTATAAAATTATAGAAATAAAATAATATATCACAACAACTACAGACAATGCTATCTAGACCCAAAGTAAGCACATAGTAAGCTTCAGTTATGGGTTCTACAATACGGATATACTTACTATTTTTTTTTTTGTGAATACATACATAGAAACACCCAGAGCAATGCAATATATAATCATGTATAATCATGTACACATAAATTTGCACCACCCGCATTGCACGACCTCTGGCGTGGTGTCTGTACACAATACTACCAAAGCACAGAAGCAGACAGAAATTTAAATTCTGAATTTTTTTATTATTTTACGGTAGTAGAGTCTTGCTGGATTTAAGGATGATTGAAGCAGCTTGTATCGACAGCTTAAGCTGCGACTGCATAGTAAATTACAGTCTTCTATGTACACACATATACGAAACCACTCAAGCAGATATGATTGCTTGAGGGCGGTTGGCAGCGCGCTGTAATTTAATCGTGCGGTCAAGCAGTCGCCAGGCCATACACTAACTGTTCGAGCTGTCGTGTATGTTGATAACAGGCTAACTGCTTGAGCAGTCCGTGTATGGACGTCTTTAGCATTGATTCTGCAATGCTTTGAGAATACAGCCATGTTGATAGGTTACGGTTACCACTAACCACTAACCGTCAGTTGAACCGTTGTTTGTATTTTTACACAGCATCAGCCAAGTAGTGCTGCCAGTCTTTTACAATCTTCCTTATTAAATACATTCACAAAATCCTGTCAAATAGTCAATCTAAATTGTTATACAGCTATTAATATACATAGGTAGGCAATATTTTTGCACCTAAAGTTGTGTACAGTCTATTAATGTAATTTCGCTTTCATTAATTTAAACATAGATAACCTATTTGTACGCTGTCATACCACAGATAATTAATTGAGTAGTTGTCAATATTCATAATTCAATGTATCATTATGACTCCACAAAATGGAGACCTCAATGGATGTAATTTTGTAATGTATGTCATTCAATCAATTTTATAATGTTTACGCCACTGTAGAACCTAATTACTTTGTTATATTCCAAATAAATTTACCATACCATCGGCCGTCGTCGAAGATGGACTGACGACCGGTTGAAAAATAGGTACTATGGAGATGCTTATACATAACACAGTTGACGATTTTCGATTGATGTTTACGAAGATCGTTAGCGAATTTTTAAAAACTTGTAGATCAAAATTCACAGTGGTCAAAATTAAAATCTAAAAATTATGAATCAGCTGACAGGCAGGCTTTTAGAGCGACAGTTACTACTTAGCATCACGTTGGCTATTTGCTCGTCTGTCCTTGTCGGCAATAAAAAAAAACCAGTTTGCTTCAATTATCATCTTGTATCTTTTAAACAGGGTAATAATAAACATCTCACTAAGCCCTCTTGTTGTGGAACCCAAGTCAGCGGTTGGGATGGTATTTACCACTTTGTACCCAGTTGACCACTTACCAAAAGACAGAGTACAGTCATTTTCGAAGTCCAATATAAAACAAATCACATAGCCATATTTAAAAGTACAGTTTGTATAACAAACCTTAATTGTTTATAGTTATACCGCAAATCAATGGTAGTTAAATTCGTAATTCTTATTGCGTTTTGATTGCTATTGAGTATGCAAATGAATGTTCAACATGTAAACAGAATGGTCTGCGATAAATCAATATTAATCAAAATAAATTCCTTCAAAATTGTAGCCATGCCAGTCAAGAATGACTGGTTTTTAATTATATCTACGACTTAGGACATCCTGAGCGTAGATGACTTTCACATTGATAAATACTGCTTTAAATAGCATCACACTTGTTACCGGAGGGGTAGGCACAAGTGTATATAATTATAAATAATAATATCAGCCTGTTACATGTCCCACTGCAGGGCAAAGGCCTCTTCTCATATAATATAGAGAAGCCATTAGCGTTAATCACCACGATTGCTCAAGGCGGATTGGCAATTTTAGACTTTTAAGTCCAGGATTCCTGATGTTTTTCTTCACCGTCAGTTAGAAATGTCCAAGATAAACTTAGAAAGTGCATATGATTTCAAAAATCACATTGGCATTTGCCTGGATTCGAATCCACTACCTCGTGTATTCCGGGTTCGAATCCTGGCAAGTAAGTACCACAAGTGTATAACAGCCATGTTTTACAAACTCATATAAAAAGGAGCGAGCCTGTTGGTATTTATCAGGCACAGTTTCGGATTCTGGATTATACTGAGAAGTAAAATCCGATGTATTTGTTTAGATATGATTACTATATATGTTTTTTTAAATATCGAAATTTTGGAAATATCGTTTCATACAAAATGTATTTGAAAGAGCATAATAATATATAAGGAGACACTGACGAGACAGGAACGTGTCACCTTGTTCGCTCACGGGATCGAGCGAACGAGGTGACGTGTGACAGTTTGTTCACGTTCCGTTCGAAGAATGATTTCATTACGTAGGTATAGGCAATTGTATGCAGCGACCTTGACATAGCCCTACGATCGTATGTTGTTTTTGCAGAAAAACAAGAGCTTGACTAATTGTACGTTTTGGTAGCATTTCAATGCAAGTAGTGCCGAGCTAAATTATTACTTCATAATAGAGTTATTAAACTAGTTTATTAGTAAAACATGAACTAGAAACCTTTTAGCCAGGTGTTGTTATACATATTCATAATTATTCAGTTGCTAAAGTTCAATGAATAATCGATTGGAGTGAACGAAACGCCCTGCAGTCTGAGCTTCGAGGCAACTTAGATATTTGTGTACTGATATTTGATTTGTAGGTATTTGACAACAACGACAAAGATTTAGATATCGATTGATTCAAAGTATAAATATATAATAAATTGTTATTCTTCAAAACGCAGCGTGGACAGATCCCTCACAAGGTGGACTAACGACTATATAAGGGTAAACCGGGCGGCGGGCAACCGATAGATGAGGGCGGCTCACGTCAGGCCAAGGTTGCAAAAATTGGGAGAGGCCACGTTCAGCAGTGGACGTCTATCGGTTGATATAATAATGTTTCTTCAAAATGCAAACATAGTGGCATAGCATCTATGTTTTTTATTGCTATTGCGGTTGCAAACATACGGACGATAAACCTAAATGAAAAAAAAAACCTGATGGTTAAGTGGTAACCATGACATTTTAAAACAATGTTAAAAAAACATAACCGAGTGACCTTGTACAGAGAAAGACGACAGACCGTAAGGGGATGGAGAAAAAGAGTGGCCTGAGTTTCTTGTCAGTTCTTCTCATGACTCTACCCTACATCAGTGAACTGGCTGTAGGATAATTGCCTGAAATTTTGTCATTTTAACGATCTTTCTTAATTTAATTAACTCAAATAAATAAATGTTATTGACTTTCAGGAAGGAAAACGAAGATGACGAAAGGTCATTAAGCCTGATGATGTTCCTTTTAATAGCCTACGAAAGATCAGCAATACAATTTAACAGTAACAAAAATCTTCTATCTCTATCTTATTATCTATGTTAGAAAGAAACAAACTGAATACACGATGTAGAGCAAAATAAAACAAAATATCATCCATGAGGGTGGTCACAATTGTATTGTACAGTCAATATTCTTTTTGTCGAACTATTTACACCATTTTAATCTTTGCATGTTACATTGTAATCGATATATGTTTGTATTTGTGTGCGTGTTGCGGTTAAAGTGCGAAATAGTAATGTTTAAAGAGTTTAAAGTTGTTGCAACTGGCGGCTGCATACTATTGGACTGTATGTTTAACTGTCACCTTAGTTGTGTAAAACTTTTTGAACAACGTTTCAATAATTTTATTACTAAAGTAGATAAAATTAGAATTTATCACAGCAAAAATATCAAAAATATCAGTGTTATGATTCTATACTACTATATAAAGGAGAAATTTGTTTCTTAAGCGCGCTAATCTCTGGAACTACTAGTTGGATTTGAATATTTATTTTTGCGTATGATAGCCCAGTTCTTGGGAAAGCTTAAAGGCTATGTAACATCACGCTACTGGCGACGGGAGTAAAGCAGTAGCCAAACACGCAGAAAAAACTACGCCGCGGGAAGCTAGTATGAGCTAAAAGACTTACTTCTAAACTTTGACAGACATATTATGGAAAAGGATCTTTCTTCCCGACATTCCTACTTTTTTTGGATAAATACATTACTAGGTCAAAGCTTATTAATTGCTATATTTCAACACAGTGTAAAATAATCGGTACTTATTTAAAAATCCTAAATATTTTATTCAACTACAACATCTATCTACGTATACTAGCAGATCGCGCTGCCCCGCTCGTGCCTACGCTGACTATGCTAATACAACCACAGAGTAATACAAAATGGATGCGCTGTGCATTGTTTGTGAAATTGAAAGTTATTTATTAAGAGTGATTTACGATTCAATTGATATACAATGTATAAAAAAAATATAGTGGAGTCTGTTCAAAAAGAGAACCGTCGTGGCCAAATTGTAAACTAACGGTCCGATTATTACCTCAGTAAATTATTAATTATTATTATTATATTAATTATTAATTAAGGAAATTATTGAGGTAATAATAATTAGTAACAGAGCAGACGCACTATAGTATTGTCCACTAAACGAAATAGGTAATGAGGCACCAGTTGCGCCCTCAAATCCAACGACGATGGTTCTCTTTCTGAACAGACTTTATCAGGTGTTAAAATAAATATTGTATAATACAATTAAGGTGGATTTGGTCTATTTGATGGTAAATAGTTATGGAAACCTCTAAGCATTTGGAGAGTGCATTTGGAGAATGGAATGTCACCATGGAGAAGTAGGAGAAAGACAGTAATTTTTAAGTCAACCTCTGTGGCTTGGTGGTACTGTGTATGGACTGCCACGCAGAGGTCGCGGGTTCAATTCCCACTCAGTTCAAGTATTTGTGTGCATGAACATGTCTATTTGCATTGGTCTGGGTGTTTTTATGTATAATATGTATGTATTTATATAAAAAAGTATTTAATTATGTATATCCGTATCTAGAACCCATAACACAAGCTATAATGCTTACTTTGGGTCTAGATGGCGTTGAGTGTAGTTGTTGTGATATTATTATTATTTTAATACAGCACTTTTATATTTTAGTTTAAAGGATACTGAAAGAGTTTACTTAGTTAGGTAAGACGTGCACTTTGTTGTCTAAGCATTGTTATCAAAGCTAGAAAATACATCCAAATCGTTGTCAACTATGAAAGAAAAAAATAATGATCCCTTTTTCCTACACGCTCGGCCTTGTTCTGCAATCCCTGTAAAATAGCTACCTCTATAGGTGTCGTTTACCACTTACCATCAGATCAGGGACGTATGCTTGTTTGGCACCAAAAGTTCTTTAAAAAAGAACAAAGGTTAAAGTTCCCATGAATTGATGTGCTAGCATTAACCATTCATCATAAGATTACTCTAGCCACATATTGCATTCGTCTTTTTCGTGCCAGTTTCGAGAACCGTCAACACTATCGCCGGTATTCAAGAGAAATTTAGGATATATAATTCGATTACGAGAACCTATTTCAATTCAATTGATCACATTTACATAATTATTTAACAATATTCAATATGCCTTGGCCTACTAGACCTGAGTTTAAAACTTACCATATATTTATAGCAAAGTCACTGTTTTTTTTTCTGTCTTCTTAAACACGCAACGATATTAAATATCGTTTTTATTATTGCTCATTTCTTTTTAAATGTTTATTATAATAATACTAGCTTTCCGTGGTGCTGTTTTACCCGCGTCTTTGCTTACTGCTCTGCTCCCGTCACCAGTAGCGTGATATTACATAGCCTATAATCGTCCTCAGGAACTGGACTATTATACACAAAAATAATTTTTCAAATCTGATTGGTAGTTTTGGAGATTAGCGCGTTCAAACAAACAAACTCTTCCGCTTTATATAATAGTATAGATGTATGATACATGCAATTATAGTACTAAAAAGCCGATAAATAGTACCAATATTAGTACCTACGTATGAAGCTAGGTAAAAACGCTAGTTTAAAATATTATGTTACAACTTGTGGACTACACATACTTTCGTGTGGATTTATTTTACTCCTATTTTTAGTTCTGAATAAATTCGTTACACAGTCCAAGGCTGTTTAGCAGTCTTCAGGATTCTGAAGCATTATAGTGATGTTATTCATTCTTAATTCTCGCTTACAGAAGTCACAGCGATAGCTTTGAAGGTGTCTCGCCAATACCTACTTACATTTAAAATAAATTCCATTTACCGTGTCTAACAATTGGAACGTGCATTTTAACCAATCATTTGAGCTATTTTTTGCATACCTGTCGAACAATCATTGACCTTTCCAAGTTGTTATTTTTATATAACTTAGGTAGATAAGAATTACTGTGAGTGGCGTGAGTTTCTTGCCAGTTCTTCTCACAGCTCTACCTCGTCAGCGAACTGGCTGTAAGTCAATTGGCTGACTTTATGTAATGTTAACTTTTCATAAGCATCATACTTTATGATCAAAATGAAATAAATGATTTGAGTTTGAGTTACTCGCCTGTTGATAAGAAAGTAGTTTTAGACATGTTTGTGTTCTCGATGCAGCAAAATCGAACTTACTAAAGACACCTTAACTAAGCTGTTGCCATGAAAGAGAAGTGAAGAAGCTATTGACTGCTGGATATGTTTCTTCCCCAAGTATCTCCAGATCGACAGTCTAGAGCCGCTCACGCTTCACGTTTTAACGCTGCGTTTTATTTACTACAGAATTTAATCATAATATATGTTAATAAAATTTTGTTGACCATGAGAAGAACTTTTCATAAGTTGTAATTCTCACGTAAAAGTATTAATATCAACATAAAGATATAAACATCCACGTAAAACTATAAATAAGTATCTACGTAAAACTTTAATAAGCATATACAATTTGAATTAAATTCCAACAAACAGCCGTGTCCAGTGGTTCGTACAAATCTCGGCAACTAGCGATGACGGGTCGAGATACCGTGGAATCATAAATATAGCCCTGCAGTACACCGCTTTGTCTCCTCTGTCTTTTTGCTGTGTTTGTTAAGCGAAGCGGCCGCGAGTGCCAAATGGCAAAGCTACATACATATTCTGACACGTATTTTTATATAAAGCGGAAGAGTTTGTTTGTTAGTTTGAACGTGCTCATCTCTGGCACTACCAGTTGGATTAGAATTATTTTTGCATATGATAGGCCAGTTCTCAAGGAAGGTAACATCACGCTACTGGCGACAGGAGCAGAGCAGTAAGCAAAGACGCGGGTGAAACCGCGCCGCGGAAAGCTAATTTTGATATACCTACACTTGCGGGACTAAAGTGCCACCCTTTCACAGTGGAATCTAAAGGGTCTCGAACCAAACGGTTCAGCACTTCATACTTTTGTCGCTCAATTAAAGCCTGGAACTCTTTGCCAGCGCATGTGTTCCTATCTAATTTTGATCCTGGGTCTTTTAAGCGGGGCGTGAAAAAGCATCTCACTAAGCCGCCATAGTGGAGGCCACCATACCAGTAGTTTGGCTTTTGGAATGGTGTCCGCCACTTCTGGATTCCACTTACTGCTTACCATCAGGCAGAGTGGAGTCACTTTGGTAGGCTAATATAAAAAAAAAAAAAAAAATACCGATTAAAAACGTAGACTATTAGTGTTGTGCTGTGGTTTCAGACTAACCTAAAAAGTGTGTCTATTATTATTTCCCAGGTTTATTATTACTTTCGATGTTTTTATTTGTTGCTAATTGTATTGAGATTGAACCAATGGTAGTTTAATAATAAAGGAGCGATATTTACTTTTATGGGATACTTGGACTACACTAAATACTTTAGTAAAGTCATTACAGTAGCAGGTGGTAATATAAAAAATACTATTGAGATCAACTGTTAGAATATTCAAATTAAAAATGACAGAATAGCATGAAAATTAAGGGTTACTTAAATATGAGTAACGTTACTAAAATTGCTAAGATTATGTTATTGATTAAAGTAAAAAGTAAAAATTAACTTTTGAGTAATTTTTAAATTCATTTTTTGATACTACAAAAATTTGTTAAGAGATTCCATAGCTTTTTCAATATAGTTCACGGTCATTGTTTGTGGGGAGCATACGTAATTGATCAGCTGATTTGAACTCAGAGCGAGTGCCTCTGAGGGCAAGATTCACAGACCGCACTTTGACTTTACTTTGATACAAAGATCTACTTTGTACCAAAAATATGTTTCTTAGGCCCAGATTCACAATCGTGACTTTACTTTACAGCAAAGGCACCTTCGCAAAGTAAGCTTTGTATTGCCGAAGATTACTTTCAACTTCATATTCAAACATATTTTTGGTACAGACTAGATCTTTGCATCAAAGTAAAGTCAAAGTGCGGTCTGTGAATCTTGCCCTTATAGTCGCAGGCCAATGCTACCGATCTAAATACGTACATTAAGTAGCTACGGTCAGGAATTTTGGTAAGATAAATTATTTAAAATTGAATACAATGAGTAATCTGGTTTTTTATAATACACACTTTCGGAAAAAATCGTGAAGAAATCTTAACTATAATCAAAATGCAGCATAAGATTCTCAGGGTCAACATTTTAAAAATTGACTAAACTAAGAATGAAGATAAAAAGCTATAATAAATTAGTTTTGAATGTTATCACAACAGAAACACCAACTTACTGAACTTAGTTAGGTACCAAAATGAGGAAGACCAAACTTTATCATGACAGAATAGAATGTTAATTCCAATTCATCAATTTAGCTTTTGCTACGACATTTCTACGCCATTTTAATTAACACACCTACTACACACTAAATTTCAAATAAATAAATGCTAATTAAATTAATGTGGGATGGTGATACATCGTAATAATGGGACATCAGTAAATCTATAAATATGTGTAAATATAAAAAGTCTGTAAATGCAGAATGCCCAAATACCCCCTCGTTCCTCGTCCCTTCTTTCTACATGGCAACGGCTTGGTTGTGTTATCTAAGCATTATTTCTGCTTATAAAACGCTGCTATGTCCTTATGATATCACTTACCCACAAGCACTACACAGGCCGTATAAGCATTCGGTTTGCCACCAAAGTGGAGATGAAAGTGGTGAAAAAAAATCTCTTATGCATTAAAACGCAGTAATTTTTGAGAACATTTTAACAAATGTAATATCAACGGGATGCTTCTATAACATACGGCTTACAGAACTTAAATAAGCCTTTCACAATTTATAATGAGGAAACTGAGCAATTAATTACAAAATCTCTTCCGGACCACCATGTAAAGCTTTCGATAATAAAAATATATAAACTCACAAATATATGTAAGTACTCGTTAAGGGTACGTCTGTATACTACGTCTTTTTTGTCGCATTGATGGCTCTCAATCACGCGCGCCCACAAGCCTGCTAATTAAAATATATTACTACGTCGCCGGACGATCGATGACAGCGTCGTGATTAGAATCCACCTTAAACTTGTATCAAGTAAACCTACTATTGAAATAGAGGTTTTACTTACTATGATTATAATGTCAGTGTTTTAGTTGCTGTTTACTTTTAAGTTTTACATCTAAAACCAGTGCCAATCAAATATTTTTTCAACTTACATTTTACTCTACCTAATAATGAGTAATCGATATAGTAAAGAAGCGATATAGACTAATATTATTGCTGTCATAGCACATAATTTACATGTGTTTTTTCGAGATAATTTTTGACCATTCCCTAGACCAAAGATCAACATGAGAAGGCAACATTTATCCGTATTTAAGAATTACAGTCAAAAATATATATACGGTCGAATTGAGAAATTTTCTTCTTTTTTTGAAGTCGGTTAAAAAGAACGAGACGACGAATAAATATATTAGTAAAGTCCGATACAATATTGAACAGACTTTGTAACATAGATAGATATTATATCTATTACTTAAACGACACGGAAGGTAATTTTCATAATATACACATTTAGCATGACGCGAGAATTGAATCGAAGACCTTGCATTTACCCTTATGACTTAAGATAGCTCTTACGCCTACTGAAGTCAACAATGTTACCAGATCTCTAACAAAGTAATCGTTATAGATAATAATTTAGTTCTTATCTCCTTACTAAGCTACATTTGGCAACACCAAATTACTTTGAACAATACTATTGACATTATAATTTAGGTTATCAAATTTGAAAACAAGTTTAGATAAATCTGCACCTTGCTGTTCGTAGGATAAAGTTGATAATTGATTAGTAGTAGGTGATAACAAATTTGCAAATGGTAAAGCTTTTTAGAGTTAGGGTTACAAAGTTGTCTTTAGTGAACGTTTAGATCATTTGGAACTTGTTTGAAAATATTAATAGAGATGGTATATTATAGGTATTTAAAGCAGTCACTTTATTGTTAATTATTATGTACATTATAAACATAGAATCGTAGATTTGTAGAAGTATCAAAGTTACTGGTAAAAACAATTTTTTTAAGTAACATGATGGGCGGTCAAAATTTTTGTTCTAAAATAGTATCCTATAAAGCGTTTGATCCCGCTTTGAGTCTAAAATTTATATACATTTATTTATTTAAAGCAAGGTTAATTCCTATAATTAATAACTCAATGTATATATTTGATCCTGTGCTTTTATTTCATGATTATCATCATTCTAACTGCGACACGTCTATTGCAAGATATAGGTTTCCTTCAAGGTTCTCCACTGTGACCAATCATGGGTTACCCGCAACCTTTACCAATACTATAAAACTGTATACATTAAGATAATTGCTATTTAACTAATCACTACAATGGTACTCTTGTTCTAATTTCGAACAGAGGTTCTATTGTGCACCGGATGTAGCAACTTAACACTAATATTGACATCCGGTGTAACATTCCCGTAGGGATTTTTGAGATCATCCAAATGCTATTTAAGATTTTTAATGAGAAGGAAGTATAATATAGTACTTTATTGCGTGAATGTCAGTCATATCCGTGTTTATACATTGACAATTTTTTATACAAACGTTCATCCCTTATTTCAACCACTATAATCCGCAATAATATATAGCTTATATTGTTTCGTGAGGTCTAATCTATATCTACCAAATTTCATCAAAATCAGTTCAGTGGTTTAAGCGTGAAGCGTAACAGACAGACAGACAGACAGAGATACTTTCGCATTTATAATATTAGTATGGATAGAAAAAAAATCTTTAGAAATATTTTAGACGTTAAAATAAATAGCTTAATACTAATTGTTCATTGCTGAAAATATTCTTTGAATCTAAATATTATAAGTACGTCTTTATATAAATAAAAGAGTACTACTTTTCTTCCATCAATTTTGCAATACATTTAGGCTATACGTAAACGTACTTCGTTTAGTATTTCTTTTAACGTAGTCTGGCTGATCAACGAAAAATTAACTAATCATCTGTTAAATCTCATGTGAAGTACCAATTAGGTTGCTAAAAGCATGCATAATTAGCTTAATTTGATTTAGTTAGTAACTATTTAGATCAAATTAAACTTCACGCTTTTAGCATGCGTTTAGGTACTGCACATGATATTTAACAGGTGATTAGTTAATTTGTCGTTGATCAGCCTTTCAAAAGGTGTGAGTCTTCTAATGTACATTGAATCAAATTATTGCGATTGCATTTTCAACTCTATGGCCTCTACAACCTCAGCGTGGCGACCCTAGCTTGACAGTAGCAGTGGGTGTAAAGCTAAGACCGTGTTGGATTAAGATAAGCCAAGTAAACAATAATCTATATGTAGAGTTGGGTACAGCCTTCATTGTTTCACGCCAATTAAAGTGGTTGTCCTTGCTTGATTCAGATCGGCTTTATGAATGAGATAGAGAAGGCTGATTTTCGAATGATAAGGGACGGGCAGGAGAATTGAAGAAACTGCAAAAGCAACTCATCTTATTAGGACTGTAGTATTGGTGGTCAGATTAGTAGGTAGAAGTATATGAAGTCTGACTACTTGAATTATTGAAATATACGTTTGAGTTGTGGATATCAAATCTAATACTGTAACGTCACCCCTATTAATATGAAGTATAGAAACAAAAAGATTAATAAGTCTGTCTTAAACTGAACCGACTTTTAATTTGTCCGTAAAAAATGTATGGAATTGACATAAGCTAATGACAATGTCTGCGTTAGCTTATGTCAATCCCATATATTGATTAATCTATTCTATTTTATTAGCGTTTATGCCACTTGTCTAGACATTCAAAATAGCATAGAGAATAGTGATGATTAACATTCAGGCTAATCGCGCATATACTCGTTTCTCAACATTGCCGATAAAATCCGAAGCTTAATTTAAAACTAACTATATCTCAATGTCAATATGTACGATCTTTAATGACAATACACACCCGCACATATCAAATTAACACGTATACATACGTAATTACGGCTACTGGACATAAACCAGTTTAATGAGAGCCCTGAGGGGAATTATTTCGCAACAAGTGTGCGGCAAAAACAGGTCACGTTAGATTGGTAATGTAATGAAGTTGTATATCAGATTGACAAGCGAGGTTATATAGCTTTAGAATATATCACAGTAATGAGAGCTTTGTTTTAATACATATATTAATAGCTTTAGCCACTCCTTCGATAAGTAATAAATTATTTTATGGATATATTTAAGGCTTAATATCAATGTTGCCTTTCCGTTTATAAATCATCGTGAAGAAATTCTCGAGATCTAAAAAAAATTCTAAAATTGGTAATATTCCTTCAAATACAAACAAACAATTTGTTTCAAAAACTAATTCCAACTGCAGATGTCTGATTTGTAGGGGTCTTAGTTCAAATGCTTCCTTTATACGCTCACAAAAGATTGTAATTATCACGCGATTATGAGAGTTGCCTAAGACTGAGTTTCCTGACAGTTCTTTCCAAACTTACTTCGTTATAATAACGAGCTTATGTTTGAACCCAGTATTAGGTAGGACAGAAATTGTACCGAAAACATACATGCTAGGAGACACTCTCCACTCTGTCTGATGGTAAGCAATCAGTGGAATGTAGAAGTGGTGGCTAGCGGCCACCATTTTAAAAGCGATCGTCTCAAACTGCTAGGTATACACGCTTCGATACTTGCGAAGTGTTGAACATGTTAATCGTGACGATATGTCGAAATGCTTTTATATTTCTCCATGTTACTACTGTCACATCTAACTAATGAAGGCTACCCTTTTAATCGACAGTTAGTTACAACTCACAATGATATATGTTCCAATCAGCTTTAAATTTCATAATAACAAGACATAAATAAAAAAAACATAAGTCGGGGCATTCTTATTATTTCTATGCATCTGTGTGATGAACATTTAATATCTTAAAAAATATTTTCTAACGGCTAAGTGTAAAATAATAGACGCATTTTTGATAATTTCTTTTATACGTCCAAACGCTATGAGATCATTAATCACGGCTCTTTATGTTCAGGGTTGTCAGAAATAGATGTTGAATTTTCATACGAGTTTTTTCGTCCTGACTTTTTTTTTAAGTTTTTTGGTAGTTGTTTTTGTAATATTATGTTAGAGATTTTAAATGTAAATCGTTATTTTCTATTTTTAAGCGCGTTTTCATTCATTGGTGCTAAATTATATGTTAACTTTATCGTTATTTTATTAGTAAATTTAGTAAAAAATTTAATTCAATTTAATTATATTCGCATTTTTATAATATTCCTCGCGGTGATTTTGATTAGAGGTTTTCGCGGTCGTATATTTCTTTAATTGTATGATCTTTCAAACTCTCGATCTCTGTGACAACAATATCTAGGATATACAATGGTGGGCAAATTATAGTACATACCTCCTTGTGAGATGAAAGGCCAGCAGGTTGTACGTGGCATCGTAGAGCCTCAGGATTTTATGTTATTAATGAAAACGCTGATACTGTAAGGACTTTAGAAATATGTTGGACAAAAGATTGGTTGGAAGATGGATTCTTAAAGGAATGAAACGCTGATGTTGTTATGCATGAGGTATTTTTGTCATAGGTTGAGAGAGTTAGCAGACATAATTTATAACACGAAAAAATATATTGGAGATTCTTCAAAGCCAAATTCAAGGCTACTTAATTAGTAGGTAGGTATGGTAATTCAATAATAGTAGATTTTAAAGCGGGATTTGAATTACCGTTACTAACTATGTTATTCAAATCCCGAGTACTTCACGTACTAGTAATTCACGGGCACTGTTTATCGCAAGATATAAAACTTGATCTCGAAGCAAGATCTGAAAATCATGCTTCGATTCTAAGTTGCTGGTGCAAATTTTCATCTTCGTGACTACAATCCCAGCAGGAGTGTCTGTAAAGTAGGTACGTGACTGCCTTTGTCCGTAAAACTTGATGCCACAAACGACACCATATTCAAAAGACCAAATGAAAACTCAACACATTGCCATGGTCGTAAACTTTTACCTTTAATATTACCCTATAGGTAAATGTAGAGGGCAAACCTGTCATTACGAGCAGTAACTTAGTGATGTTATTCCGTTTCATGTTCAAGTTACACTTTTAGGGTTATTTTTAACCCATTTATGTTTTTAGCATTTTATGTTATATTTTAATGCTTATTATAATGTGTAGGTTTGGCTGTAGGCTGACTTGATTGATTGAAATTGAAGTAGGCCTTGGAGGCAGTATTACCGGATAAGTTTGTACCTATATTATTGAAATATTTCTAGTATTTATCTATTCAACTGATGGTCAATCCAAATTCAACTGTGGTTCATTATTTTTAAGTTTGAATGTTGTTTAAGTTCTTTGTATATCTTTATTATCATTGCACAATATCATCATTATCTGATGATCAAGTTTATGGCAAGACTACTTCCAAAGAGATATCACCGCATACGATACTGACGAAAAGTGATGGAATGTCCTTATTTTATTATTATTATATTTTTTTAGTGTCATTATAATTTTGTCGTCTCTTTCCATATAAGCTTGAAGTATGTGAATTATTACTTTATTGTTTATTTAATAATCTGTTTCGTTTATTTCAGGTATGTTCTATTTAAAGTCTGTTTGGTTTAATCAAAATTGGTAAGTTTTAAAACGTAGCTCTATTGTAAATGAGTATTATATTTTCTTATGTGTGCTCTTCCCTTCTTCCTCTGCTTCTTAGATTTTCATTTCAATGCTGATATTTAAAAGTTGTGTTGTATATGTAGTACCTCATGATACATTATTATATTAGTCTACTTTTGTATAATTTACATTCAAAACATATTTGAACAGTGTCATATTACCGTCTAAACTTCCTTTGACATCCCGAACGAATCTAACAATAATAATAACTTGGGAGCCAAGCCAAGTAACAATGGTCGTCTACCTGCCAGTAATAATGGCAATTATTGTGCCACAATTTGGGTAACTGAATTGTACAGGTAGGGCAGTTAGGTCCTATGGTTCTCAAAATTTTGTTGTAAAATAAATAAAAACGTGTTTGATACATTATTTTTTGGTTTAGTTCAAGGATGTTAAATTGATGTTTTGTGATCGATTGATGTTAATAATAATATTACTGTCAACTTTATCATTTTCTTTAGCATATAAAAGTGTTACACATGCAACACACACAATTACAATTTTGATGAGAACAGTGGATAAATTAACAATTTGAATTTAATAGACCAACTAAAACTAGGTTTAAATTAATTTTTTAAATATAATCGCTTTTTGTATTTTGTTTAATTATTTAAAATTCATTCATTCAATAGAAGCAAAATCAATGACGTCATTTTTAAATTAAAAAGTTTGAGAGCCAATGCCCATCAACAGGTACATAAAAGACATTGGCGCCAGCCTGTCATAGTTTTTTTTTTTATATTTTATTCCAAAGTGTATCATTGACTGAGTGTTACCTGTATGGTATCTATCGCCATTGTGACCTTGCTGCACTTAAAAAAAGGTTTTATAACAGTTCACCCATATTTTTTGTTATAGTATGTTCTATTTATTGCGTATAATAATTAAGTTTGATAATAGTTGTGCTTAGAATTCATTGCAGCTGCTTTTTTAGGTACTATTTACGATTCAGGGTCAGTTTGTTCAGAATCAGTTCAATGGTAGCAAAATAGAAAAAAAAAATGGAAAAACAATTTTTCCCTTTCGTTTTTCCTCACCATCCTCAATCTTTTCACCTACCCTACTCCCTTCACGCTAGGCAGCTACTTCGCAGAGTCCCTAGCATTGCTCCTCCTAGCATTGCAGGAGCAATGCTAGGGACTCTGATTCGTCTATGAGCGACAGTTACCACTTACCATCACGTGAACTGTTTGCTCGTCTGACACTGTCGGCAATTAAAAAAAAGTTAGGCTCATACTACTCAAAATTGATCTTTGCTCTTGAAGGATCCATCTCTAAACATAGTCTGTTCAGCAGTGAACGTCTTTGTACAGTAAATAGCGGGCTCAAAAAACTTTTTTTCTCTGCATATGCTATATTTTAAATAAAAAGTATACAAATAAAAATATCAGGCATGTATTGCCATCGCAAATATCATAAGTTACTACACAATTTTAAAGAAATACTGTCTCACACACCAAAGTTTACGGTGTCTAAATACCATAAACACCACATTTAAATGCTTGCATGTATAAATCGATATACATTACATCACCTATGGTTGCCATAGCTTAGAACACGAACCGCTAATAATTTAAAACTGCGTGCCATAACCAGTAGCTAACTTTTTGACCCCACCTTCCTCATACTCCATATTCATGGGAACCAACTGTTCTCAAAGTTTTCAAAAAACAGTTCATCATTACTTTTGTTTTGTCATTACAATATACTGATTGCATTAAGAGATCGCAATACCATTACGTATTAAGTAGGTTGGATTAAAAAAAAAAGTTGTGATGTATAATTATTTGTTTAAATACCATGGATAACTTTGTGCCACTTCTTGTAAAGTCATAAAATACTGAGCTTTCTTTAATATAAGGGTTTAATTTATAAGTAAGACAAAATTAAATTACGATTAGACAGATCACTTACCAACTATTTAACTATTTTATGCTACTGTCAGTAACGCTCGTACTTTAGAAACACCTACTAGCCGAAATACAATATATGAAGAGGATTATTCAAATTAGAATTTCTTTTAAGAAAGCTCTGTCTTACTTTTCTTTAGTTAATACCGCTAAACATGACAACAAGTTTGAGAACCATAGTAATAATCGATGATATGATATGCGTGGATTGCATGCGTATGCGCACTAAGGTGGTGCAACTCGCGTTTCATCTGTAAACTGTTATGACGCGTCATATTTACTAGTAAAACTTAAATAAATGGCTGATCGTTTCACTTAGCTTAATTAATAGGTTGATTAACATGGTTTATGTGATATTTTTATGTAAGTAGCACAAGGGTATATAAAGATGTAAAGAAATATATTAGATGTGAGATTGTGTTTTAAGTTAATGAAAATAGTGTTGACAATTGCTATATAGGTGCATGTGGTTTACAGGCCCTTCCCTAGCCGGTATGGTTTTAATTACACTTTGTTTTGTTTGGGTCTGTATCAGGGTAACCTAAAAGCAAAACGCCATGTGAATAAGACGTCCTAAAAGCAAAACTACCTAAGAGCAAAACGACCTAGTAGCGATAGGTCTTAGTCTCAAGAAGACATGTTGGCAAAATTTATTTTACAGTAGTGTACAGTCCCACTCATAAGCAAATGACAAAAAAAGAATAATTAAGAGAAAGTAAGGAATTATATTTATATTTAATATTTATAATATTTATTTACTTTCGTTCTTGTTAAATATACCTACTTTTGTCTAGTAAAGCTACACATGAAGTGTTTTCCACTGATAAATTTATTTAAAACGAAAATGAAATTAATACCTAATTTAGTAGTAGGTAAGTAGAAAATAAACTAGAGGTAACTAGATAAACAAACAATTGCTATTTCTCATCTTAAAACTGTAAACAAAGTGCAAAGTGTGCATTGATTTATTATAACAGCATTTTAAATATACTCAAAAACGAGTACCTACTAGCAAATTATTTATTAAAATTTAGACATGGATAGGACAACGTCTGACGGGTGAGCTATTATCTTTTTTTTTGTTATTAAGTGTACCTCAATCTGTGACGTTTTGCCGACTTGTCTTTTTGACCTTTTGCTACTAGGTCGTTTTGCTATTAGGAAGTTTTGCTCATAGGTCATTTCACTTTTCCATCGCTGTTTTTGTTTTACTGATGGTAATTTCCTAGTGAATATTCGACACAGTTGATACCACTCGCTTGTTATCGTTATTAAATTCGTCAGATTCGGAATATTATTAATATCTATTTCATAGTCTTCCTTGTATCTTTATTCCTTTAGTAACTTATTGACGAAGTTTTGATCAAGTGACTTACCATTAACCGTGAAATCATCAACAATTTCAAAATAAAATGTAATTCCATCAAAATTAATTAAAGTATACCGCAAATGGCTTATAATGACACTAAAAATTCCTTCCATATTGATTATATGTAAAAGGATACAATGGGCGATTTTGAATAACAATTTCTGAGAAATAATCTGTAGGATACTTTGAATCTTCGGAGATGCAAGGTTTACTATCAAATGATGCTGTTAAGTGCCTGTTTATAGACCTAGCTTGGTTCTGTATGAAATAAGTTCGTTATTTTTAGTTGTAATATTGTATGAGGTTGCGAATAATTTGTAAAAGGATATTCTGATAATTTAATATTTTTGTTCAATTCATACTCTTAGGCGCATTAGTCACTTATGTAAAATAAAAATGAAAAAAAGCTTTGTAACATGATGATATGTTTATATTAAAAACGATAACAAACTTTAAATAAACAAAAAAAAACATTTGCAACCTTTTTGGTTCAGGAAAAAGGTTTTTACTCAATAACTAAAAGATTACGAATAACGTAGATACTTAGTGTAATAAAATCCAGACCTATAACAAGCATTTAAGTCAATTGGATTCCGTTTTCCGCTTTAAACACTTTCTTGAGAAATAAACTACATTAAAATCGAGTCCACGGCCATAGATGGTGAGAATACTTACCTAGTGTCTACGGAATCCTAAAAAAACGTACGGCCGCTCTATAAAAGTAATTAACTCAGACTGAAGATAATTGATGAAGCTCAAAGATTACTACCTCAGTATTCCAACAACCTCTACAATCCAAAATATACTTTATATGTAAAGAATAAGGTTGGTTTTACAACATTGGCGGTACGGTAGACCGTAATAAAAGTACTTAGATGGGCGTAGGGCCAGACGAATAGAGAAATAGAGTTTTTTTGTAGTTATGGCGTAGATTCTCGTTCGGTATTATTATAAAATCGTCAAGTTGGACCGTTTTTGTTTTGGGTGTGTGACGGATGGTGTTAAGGGTGAAGATGTGTGCGTGTTTGTAATTTTGGGTCAGGATTTTATGCTGCAGGGCTAAATATGATTAGTTCTTTGTAGCTCTATATAGATATGTTCAAGATTTTGTTTTATTGTATAGTGAAGCAGTATTTGAAATCTTTAAATACTCGTAGTATATCGCAAAATCGCTGTTTCTTCTTAACCACGCCACCTATTTTGATAGGATTTTTAGAGATTTTCTTCCAGTAGATTTATGCGTATAAGAAGAATATTCATTATAGTCGTGTTTATTACTATTTATTACCTTGAAGTTGGCGTTTAGAAGTGAAGATCGCACCCATTAGGAAAGTCCTAAGTAGCAATCAGTCAACCAAATAATGGTATTTAGACCATCCATATGAAAACAGCAGCGCCTAGTGCTATTACTGTCACCACTGTAGTCGCCAATCTAACTGTCAAGTGAAGCGATTATGGTAAATATGTCCATGTGTTATTTAGACTGGCTTTTATATAGTCTAAACTAATATTATAAAGATAAAATTTTTTTTTTTGGTCGTTTGTTTGCAACGATTTAACTAAAAATCTACGTTACCGATTTGAAAAATTCTCTTACCTATAGAAATGAATAAATTAAGCGGATAGATAACATATGCTACAATTTATTATATATAACATATTTTTTGAGACATTTTCAGAAATACAATATTTTAAGCGCCTTTATAAATTTTAATGATGCTATACGACACTACTGCAATGATATTTTTTGTAGGCATTGTGAGACCGAATGAAATCTTTCGCAAATTTTCGAAATGTCAATGATTCTTGAAGAAATAGCGATCTTTATAAAATAAACTGTAGATTTAATGAAGATAATGAACAACTGAACTGAACAAGCTGCCATAGCGGAGGATACATACCAGCAGTTTCAGACGATGGCTTTTGGAATGGTGGCCACTACTTCTGGATTCCACAGACTACTTATCATCAGGTAATAAGAGAGTCCCTTTAGTAGGCTAATATAAAAAAACGGATGGATACACTGCCAAGGATCGCTCTTTAAGAAAGTCTTCTTTCGCTATGCGTCCTTAGGCTAAGCAAAATATTATATAACACATGCTTTATCGTCATGAGCTTGAGTTCAATCATACAGAATATACGTTGAAAAGATAAAATCGACCTTAAACGGTAACGATACACTTCATTTTCATCTGAATGAACTCTAGTCAATCAATTAAATTTTTCTTTCTTTCTTTGAAAGTCAATTCCATTTTTAAAGTGTACATTATTATTCTAGTATTTAAAACTCGAATCTACAAAATCTACATAATTTTTCACAGGCTGATTGCAAGTGGGTCAAAGTGAGTGGCCAAACGTGTAATTTGTAATCTATTGCAATCAATTCTGTCAAAGCATTACCCTAAATATATTAGTTAGATCGACCATTTATTTACACTGTCTGTGAAATAGAGTGTTCTTGTTCAATAAGCTTGAACCATTTAAATGGCCGAAATATTCAATTCTAAAACGACTGCATCATGAATTCAATTTCGCGCGCATTCAAAGATGTCTGCTGTTTTTTTCTTAATTAGAATTTCAATATGGGGCATTGAGTATCGTTATACAGTCTGCCCACAGAGTCTACCTGTGTGTTTTTGTTATGTCTTACCCTCGGGCTTTTGTCTAGGAATGTACGACCACAGAAATTAAAAATTTGACTAATAGAAGTTGTTAACATAATTTTATTTTATGCTACAAGCAAAGTTAACAGCAACAACATATTATAAGTAAAATGTACGTTTACAAAAATTATTATTATAATTTTGTTTTCATTTTTCGCTTAAGTTTTCTGGGCTTATTACTTTTTATTTAAAACTAAACTTAGACACTCATTTTAAAAAAATATTCAAACCACAAAATCGAACTAAATATTTTTCTTAAAAAAAAAAGCAATACAGGCGTGCGTGTTAATGCGCGGTCTGGCCACAAAGGGGTAGCGTTTTTGTGACTTTAGGTAAGAAACTAATTTTTTATGCATTTATGATGGTCGATTGTAAAACAGAAATATACCATTAGCGGGGATTCTTCGACATATTTCTGGTAACTTCACTAACTAAAACGGTGTCAAATATTTTAAAGGATTTGGATATTATAAATTTAATAAAAGCTAGATTGCTCACTATTTCCTCTACATGTAGGATATTTGCACGGATATTTATCATGGATACGTTTATGATAAGTTATATTTTTAAATTTCGTTCCTTACATAGCTTCGGTAATATATTGCTGCTATACTAATAGCACCAGTAGTGGCAATAGTAACTGGCCTATGTAGTATAGAGTAAGTTTGTCGCCATTTCCGTTCAAAATTATACTGGAAATATAGAAACAAAACCTCGATACCACTTTATCTTGGAATCGAATCCGAGACCGCTGCCTGGCTTCTAAACCATCGAGGCTGTCGAAGTGAACCAGTAGCAATATAATATATAATAATTATACTAAAAGAACTCCTAAGTTTATTGTGCAATGTCAAACTAAGCTATCTAGCATGGTCTTAAAAGGCATTCTAAGTAATTTGCCATCACTAGACGTACGTATTGACATGTCAATCTTGCCGCAGGCAACCGACTGTTTTTATCGATTAATGAGGTTGTTTTGAAAAGGTTTTACAGAAGTATATTTTTTAAAGACAGGTGGTTTAGTGTTTAGAACAGGATAAAGGAATGTAATGAAAGGAGTTTGATTGTCTTTACAAGAGTAGGTTTCTCAATAAGGATAAATAAAGTGTTCATGAAGGTATAAAGACCGTATCCTTCACAAGAGGGATGGGATTGTGGGTTCGAAACTGAGCAAGCACTAATGACACTCAGAGTTACACATAATGTGCTGTCTAATTTTACCTTGGTAATTTCACGGGGAAGAACTACATCATAAGGAAACTTGAACTTAAACAAACCGCTTTTAATCGCTAAGATGTTTATGCTTTCTCTGTATGAGACGAAATAGTTATATTCCTTCTCGTTCATCTTCCTTTAACTTCTCTTTCTTTATTCCTTTCTACTCACAGTCGTACAGCTTGTGGTATTTTTATTCCTGCAACACTTTTTTACCATCAGACTCATACCAATGCTTGTTTTCCACCGAAGTAAAAAAAAAAAAAAGAGTGTGTGAACTCATGTACGCACGTAAGAAGTTATACTTCTTTAGCGTAACCATCCAAAAATACCAAATAATAACACAACGCGTACATACATAACAGTAAACCTCAAATCTATAAATGCACTTAAAACAGTATATTAAAACCACTCTTACCACTAATATTAAATATAATTGAATTGATATAAACGCCAATATATTTTTTATTTATTTACACTGATTATTTGTACTGATACGACACACAAAGGTTCGCAACTAACTTCAGGGTGTAAAAGGTTCGCAACTAACTTCAGGGTGTTGCTTTGTTCTGTCGGTGTGCGCGCGCATCGTAAAAATTCACTCTCATCATTTTTCCCAATCGCGCCAAAAGAAGTATAACTTTAAAAACTATTACTTATATCAGACAAAGACTAAATACAATGAATTATATGTGTCAGTAGATCTGCCGACGTCTGATGAACAGAAATGTGTTTTTGCGGAGCACATACTAGGTTTAGTTTCTACCATCAAGCTACGAGTAGGTGGTAAAATGGATGAGGTAGTTATGTGAACGAATTTGTAATTTGTTTAATGGGTGAAAGTATACAACCACTAAAAAGTAAAAGCAAGACTATAAAATACCACTCTCTCCTACATATGTTTTGTGTTATTTAACCATGATGATACACTAAATGTTAAAGAATAACACGATGAGATCTGATTTATGAACTGGCAATACTGATATTGAATTTTAATAATTAGTAAAACTTAACATTACTGAAAATTCGAAAAACATAAAACTCAACGTTTCCACTAGTTAATAAAAAGACTAACAGCTTTTACGTAACATTCCTAAAATACTAATACAGAACAAACTCCGAACGACAAGTAAAATTCAAAGTTCAGACTACATCAAACAAATTTAGATCACGTGAATGATATGAACATCGTAATAACCAAAATAAGAGTAAATACACGGATGATTAAATCATAAACTTATACGTGACAAAAAAAAAAAAGAGTGTGTGTACTCATGTACGCACGTAAGAAATTATACTTCTTTAGTGTAACAATCCAAAAATACCAAATAATAACACAACGCATACATACATACATATTTGAATTGATATAAACGCCAATATATTTTTTATTTATTCACACTGATTATTTGTACTGAGACGACACACAAAGATTCGCAACTAACTTCAAGGTGTAAAAGGTTCGCAACTAACTTCAGGGTGTTGCTTTTTTCTGTCGGTGTGCGCGCGCATCGTAAAAATTCACTATCATCATTTTTTCCAATCGCGCCAAAAGAAGTATAACTTCAAAATCTAAAGGCTCACTCTATTATTTTTAACTAACTTCATTGCTTTATTTTTCGCAGCTTTTATTCTACATAGCGCATCCATCTCTTCAGTGACTCGATGAACAACTGACTTTTCCTCAACCATTTGCGGAACTGTAGATGTTATTAAGTTTTCTCGACAATTAAACTTTGCATTCTTCAAGTAGCTGACTTAGAAAGCTTCCTTTAATATGGGGAATAGGTTTTTGTCCTAGTGTCTCGTTAGCACGGTTTTCTTGGCACTTATTTGTGTGATTACTAAGAATTACGATGTTGATTATCGTTTCCTTTCCTATGATGGGTTTTCATCGCTTGTTTGTTTGCTATTTGTGGTTTCCGTTGGGTCAATTGGAATATAACACTTTTTGTTTATTTACTTGTTTGGTAGGTTCATGTTCGATGTTATGAGTGTCAGATAATTTATTAGAACAGATGGCCTATAGATTTGCAGTTAAACGGCGTTTAATGCTAGACCTACATTCTCAGCATTTTGATTAAACCTGTAGGGCGACCATTAGTTAACGTGTATTTGTCTGGTGAAAAATAAAAATAACCAGAGGCTCTAGACAAGTGTCAAACATTTCTATTCTATTCATAGAATAGATTAAAAATTTTGGATTGACATAAGCTAACGCCAACGCTTATGTCAATCTCATACATTTTTTTATATATTTTACGTTTCTACTGCAATCACCGAATCAAAGACTGAAAGACTTTGAATAATTGTCTATAATGTCTATTTACCACATACGAACATCGATATTATATCGGCAGTATTAGCATTGAAATCATCATATTTTAATTTAAAACAATATTCAGTCGGAATCAACACTGCTGCCTTTAGTGAGAGAAATGGACACTACTCCATATAGCCATGCTTACTAGTTGTGTCAAACAGTCATAAATTCTCCTTTCTCACTGTCCATATTTGACATAGGCGCACGAGGCGATATAGAGCAATAAATTATTGCGTCTACATCAAATCTATCACATAATTTTTTGCTTAGAAATGCGAAAGCACTTATAATGAGACAATAACTCGTTTTTACTGGCTTTTACCGGCTTCAATCTCCTTTCCTATTGGTCGAGACGTTTGTTTGTACTTAGAGAAGAAATGAATTGACGTGATTATTTGATTATGTCGTATTAAGTAATTTATTTGAAGGAGTTTTATAATAAAGGTGATTTATCTGTAAGCTCTGTTTAGATGTTTATTTGTTTGTTTGGTTATAAACTAGAAAATATTGTATTTGATGGCGGTTGGATTTAAATTCAATCAATATATTTAAAGGCTTACAGAAACAGTACTTCGACATTTTACTCTTTCACACATTTTGTCTTAGAGACAAAGTTGTACCGCAAGTCCTCCTCTTTGCTCTGCTAGTATAAAGTATACTCGGAGTAATTTAAAATGGCCTTACCAATTATTTGTTTACATCTAAAACATCGAAATAATTTAGAAGTACGTAATTTCTGTAAATGGATTTTTTTATACGACTTTGGTAGCAAGCAAGCATTCGGTCCACCTGATGGTAAGTGGTAACCGTAACCTATAGAGATGGCTGTGTTTTCCAAGCATTACGAAAAAAGTCATGCTTAGAAAACACAACCAAATCTTTGCCGATCACGGAGAAGGGGATGAGGAAGGAAAAGGGAAAATGATCAGGACAGAGGGGGTATTTGGGCTGCCGGCGCCGGCGCTCTCACTAACCGAGCGAAACACATTAGCATGAAAACTAATGTTCTTACGTCGATCTTCTATGAGAAGGTAGTACTGCTGCGGTCGATCCGGCCCATTCATGCTTAAACCAGCGTGGATCTACTACCGTAAAAAAAATTGACGTAGATCAGTAGGTAATTGAGACTGTCAATTGTAATAAATCAATCAATCATTTTTGGTTAATAAATTTTAATAATAGAATTGTTGTCAACAAACTTTAAATACTTTAGTGCGGTCAACAACCCAAAAATGTATTAATATCCTAGTGCAAAGCAGGGTTTTTAGAGCTATTTAAATACCAAGATCAAAATTAATGGTACCGTTAATTCCTTTTTCCACGCTAGGTCAGTTTATATGAACGGTTCCTATTTGAAAATCATTACACGTATACTTGTTCAATCGGTTTAATTGCTATTTCACGATGTTATACTAGTTTATAGAAAATTGATTATAAGGAAGCAATCAGTGTTCTCCAACTTATGTTAAACTGTTAAGTGATTCACGGAGTTAATCTATACTAATAAATAAAGCTCAAGGTTTTGTTTGTTTGTTTGAACGCACTAATCTCTAAAACTACCAGTAGTATCTGAATAATTCTTTTTGCGGGTTATAGCCCAGCTTCTTCGGTGGTCATAGGTTATGTAACATCACGCTACTGGCAACTGGAGCAGAGCAGAAATCAAAGACGCAGTTAAAACCACACTGTTGGAAGCTAGTGTTAAACATAGTTAGCTTCTTTACATGAAATGAGAACACTGTTTGGTATATAAAAGACATACCCATCTCTGTTTTACCCATTGATACGGCTGCTACGGGTGATTGGAACCTCAAGCAATTGGACTATTGCTGGGACTAAAAAGACGACGAAGAGAATGATTGAAGAAATCTGTACCAGACGTGCAGATCTTATTTGAGGTCCAATTTGACATAAATCTCTTTGAGAACTTATACTTATTACTATTTGAAGTTGATTGAAATTGAGTACTTATAATTGGTTACCCCGTAGAACATGTAAGTTAATATAGTTGAAAAATCTTTTATCTCACCTCTGTAAATCGTGTTAATACACATTAATTAAGGTAACTATGCCAACATTGTAAGGTTATATTTTCATGCAGTATCACAGTTTTTTTAGTTCCCAAGCGGTAGTGTTATAGAAAAATGAATGGGTGATTAATAATAAAATGTTCACATAAAATTGAATGCCTTGTGGGAACTAAGAGAACTTGTCGAAATTTCTTTTTGCGTAGATGAGTTACAGTATGGGGTCAAGAGTGTCATTAGAATTTTTTGGTATGAACCAAGCGATGTCATATTGATACCATTTTTAAGCACTTTGTCTTCAGAGAGAACCGAGAATAAAAACACGAGTTATTGGTAGTTTCGCCCGCCATTTGTTTAATTTTGTTTAAACATTAAACTGTCTACTGGCGTTGCTTGGTGTCTAGATTGTAATAAAAAATCTATCGGACGAAACGCCCAATCAAATATTACAAATATTGTGACTTGGTCGTTTGGCCCGTTGAGGTGACGAATGGCGGGCGAAACAACCAATGCCTTAAAAACACGGCCAAAACAATAATTTTCAAAAATCAGGCGAAACCTGTTGGTTAAAACAATAACATTTTATTTTATTGTTGATACGCAGAAGAAAATAACGATGAATTAAAAAGTGCATGTTAACAAAAGAACTTTAATAACATTAAAACTATAAAAAATCACATTTTGCGGATAATTTTATCAATCAGGAAGACATAGGTACTCAAAGATAATAAAGTAAGATACCTCCAAACACCTAGCTTATTACTATAGCTCAACAGCGCTAGCTATAATATTTAACCGTAAAAGGAAAACTTCGATACAGCCTTTACATTATCACATAACATTGTAGACATCGATAGTCAATTAGTAAGAAACACACACTATTTATAACTATCTAATATCAAAGGTAGAATATATGACGAAGATTACTATCTGGATGATCTGATAAAAGGGTTTAAAGCTAATGATACACTGACTTAGTAAAATGTTGACATTTAGTAAAATGGCTGTAAAATAGAATATTGTAATTATTGTACCTCAAACGAAGTCCCATTTTACTAACACCTACAAGCAAGAGGACTTGATAGACTTTATGTTTCTGATAATGCAGTCATTGTGGCAGCGTTCTGGCATAGCAAAATATAAATTTGACAACCTCTGTGGTTTGGTGGTAATGTGTACGAACTGCCACGGAGAGTCGTGGGTTCGATTCCAGCTCAGCGCAAATACTTGTGTGTATGAACATGGCTTTTTGCATAGGCATGGCTGTTGCTATATAATAATAATAACCATTTTTTTTTTATTTATTTTTTTATGTTTATATATCTTTATTATCTATGTATAATATAGAAAATCATAAGTGATTACCCGGATTTGAAATACCGGATATTAAGCTAGACTATTATGGCTTCATAATTATAAACATACAAGACTTTAATTACTTAGTATTTGTTTTATTGCCTGCTATAAAGTCATTAACATTACATTGTGCGTTTTTCATTATTTAATAACTTTTCATATGTTAATTTCAATTGATCTGAGTTCACCGCATCTGGCATGCGGTGAACTCAGATCAATTGAAAATCGCAATAGATTTTAGATGGTGTAGATACAGCTTTAGGCCATGTTTCACTAGAGTACGTAAATGAGATCTACATATAGAAAGCTAAACTTTCTTTAACGATAGTAATTCTGATGTAGAACTTAAAGTAGGTGGTTTATAAAAAGAGTTCGACACGAAATGATAGCTCGATCCTGTTTGGACAACATCTCGTTTAGTAACCCAGTTTTGCAAAGAAAAAACTTTAATAGTTTACCAAACGCGACTCTATATAGGGTACTAGATTTCCACGGCGTGGTTTCATCCACGTCTTTGCTTCCGTCGCCAGTAGCATGATGTTACACAGTCTATAACCTTCCTTCTTGACTTTATATAGGTACTAACTTTCCGCGGCGCGGATATACCCGCGTCTTTGCGTACTGCTCTGCTCCTGTCGCCAGTAGCGTAATGTCATATGGCCTATAACTTCTTTCAAGAACTGTGCAAAAATAATCATTCAATTCTGACGGGTAGTTCCAGAGATAAGCTCGTTCAAAGAAACAAACAAACGCTTTATATAATAGTGTGGATTTTATTTGGGTTACGAAACGAGATGTAGTCCAAACGGGATGTAAGCGAAATTATAACATGCCATTAAGGAAGCAGGAGTAATTATTTTTATATTGTGAGGATGTGAAAAGATTTATGTAAACATAACTACATTAAAGTTATATATTTCTAATATGCTAACGTGTATTTAGTAAATGTTCATTAGCGTGATTTATTTGGTATTTAAGAAGGCGTTCGTTTAGAAACTGCTGTAATATGCAAATTAGTTTTAATTTAGTTGTAAGTAACTTATAACGCGTTGGGATTATGTTGACTCTTAAAATAAAGAGAGTACCCTATATTATCTCAATCCTAAAATGGCTACTTTATTTTGGAGCGATATTTTTAAACATATTTTCATTTATTACATTGTCAGTAGATATATATTTATTATAAGCATACAAAATTTAAATAATTGTAATTTAATAATCTAAAACTTAGCTTTTAATTAACGATCTGTAAACGAATTAAACCATCTCATAAATATAACTATTCAGTTCAATACTGTCCTATTTGAAATAATTGATAATCTAGATGGTTCGTCAAATTTAAACTGTATTTTACAATGCTAAGAGTAGGAAATTGCATGCTAGTTTTATTAAGAATCTGGGTCCAATATATATGCGACCAACATTTCATGATTATAAGTATTATATACATCGGTAATTCATTGATCATATCTGCGAATCAGATTGCACGAGTCTTTAGAATAACATTATAAGTAGGATATATATAAAATTACCTGAAGTGAAAATATAAATTATGGATAATGTAGTTTATAGAAACTTATTGTTTTATAATTTCTAATTTCAATAGAAAGAAATGAAGAAAATACCTAGTCTTCATCGTAATATCCCCTTCAAAGATTTAAATTGTCAAATATGTATTGCTCTGCTCCCGTTGCCAATAGCATGATGTTACATAACCTTTAACCTTCCTCTTTCAAATCTGACAGGTAGTTTCAGAGATCAGCGCGTTCAAACAAACAAACAAACTCGTCGGCTTTATATAATAGTATAGATTATGTTAATTTGCCAAAATATGCGCCAAATCCTAATTTAACGAGAACGAAGTCGCGAGAAGAAGCAAGTAAAAGAATTATTTATTTTGTGTTATGCTTATTAATTTTCACTAAGATGCTAGGAGTCTAAACGCATTATAATATTTTTATATCAAAGTAACTGGCATAATGTGCTCATTTCTATATTTTTACTACATAATAATATTTAGTTTTAAGACTTTTAAATTATTTCAAGGTACTGCAACCCTTTGGTTACAAATAATATTGCCGTCAAACCATGCCTTGTAAGGCGGTTCCTTTGCCGTTGAGCACCGGTATATTTTTAAGGGGAATAAGTTTTACTATTAAACATCTAAAACTTAGTGAGTAATTGTTATATGTCTTACATACTAAATTAACTTCTTCTAATAAAGATTTTTTTATATAATAATATTCTACCACATTCACACAGCGCCATCTAGGCCCAAATTAAGCAATTATATTTACTTGTGTTATGGGTACTAATAAAACAACTGATATACTACTTATAAACATTTTTTTTTGTAAATACATACTTATTATAGATAAATTACACCCAAATACAGAACAAACAATCATGCACCTTACACAAAGATTTGTCCTAGGTGGGAATCATGACCTCCTTAGCAGTCAGGGTCACAGCCTTAATTTAAAGTTGTCAATTTTTGTTCGATGGCATCCCTTGTGCATAAGACCATCTTACACATTTAATTCTAGATGTGATATACTTTACATAAAAAATAAGTAAACATAAGCTATGAAACCGCAATTGAGAATTAGTCATAACTGTCAATTTTAGTTCCAATATAGGCCGCAATGTCGCTGTCTTCACTATACACGTTGACAGCTTACGTATACAGCCGTGGAGCTATAATACGTATTAAATTACCATAGTATTATCATTATTAAAAATTCTATGTAGTATTTTTCAATATTAGGCCAAGTACACACGATCTGAATACCACGGAAGTTGACATCACGTAGGCTGGGCCTTATTTACCGTTCCATTGAGAACCTCCTTAATTATTTACCCCTGCTTTATAGTTCGGCTTAAGATAAATTGTGCTGATAGTATTATGGGTTAGATAGACGGGTTTTAGCTGATCGATAGTGGTTTCGATATGTTAATGTTTTAAGATTTCGTTCCATGAATAAAGTCTTTATAGCACGTTTATTAAGGGCAGTATAGCGACAGGTAGACAGTGACAATTCACACACGTCTTTTTATATTTGTTCAATGGGCTTACCACCTCTTATTAGCAGTATTATTTTAATGTTACTTTGTGTTTTGTCTTTTTCTTTTGTATCATTAAAAACAAGGATAGAGAAAGTAAGGTTTTAATAAGATTGCTATAAGAGGTTGTAGTACATATACTTTTAAAGTCCAATGTATTACTTTTCTTTTACATATGTGCCCACCTCACGGTAAATGATTACCAAATCATGAATGAAAATTAATAAAAGCGCTTTTTAAAAATAGGTTTAAAATCAATTAGACTTAATCGAGAGCTTTCTACCATTTTATAAATAATAAATACTTACATGAGTATCTATAACTTAAACCAGTTCTTTAGAACTTAATATCGCAATAAGTGTCGTAAGTAGAAACGGAATGATTTACTCCTACGTGTTATATACTTTCAATCCACAAGACTTTTCGCTTGTATAAAAGTATCGCCTGTACCATAAAATTTAATGACATTGCTTTTGTTTTAAAATTATTAACATTATTGACATTTGACTGGCCTGTTGGTCTAGTGGTTAGTGACCCTAACTGCTAAGCCGGAGGTTGTGGGTTCGATTCCCACCCAGGACAAACCTTTGTGTTATGAGCATGATTGTTTGTTCTGTGTCTGGGTGTAATTTATCTATAATATGTATGTATTTACAAAAAAGAAATGTATTTAAGTAGTATATCAGTTGTTTAGTACCCATAACACAAGCAAATATAATTGCTTAATTTGGGACTAGATGGCGCTGTGTGAATGTGGTAGAATATTATTATTATTATTATCAAAAAGTATATATACAACAAATTTTTTTCGTTATTATTTTTAATATATTTGTCAAATTCTTAAGATACAGGGTAAGTACTGCAATTTTTATATGTCGGCCTGAAAACATTTACTTCTCGACACAAGTGTCTCGACAAAAATGTTAATCTGACGGCTGTAGAGATCCTCATGAAAATAGTGTATTGACAAAATGTATAAACAATAATAAATAATCTTCTACTGCACTTGTGAGCTAGAAAACTCTATACCAGACCGTGTGTAAACTGTTATATAACACGTGTTAAATATTTCAGGTTTTAAACATAATTTTCTTTATCACATAAGCTAAGTCTAGTTAACTAATAATATAGATACAATTAACTGTAAAGTTTGGACTCGATTAGTATCGCAGGTATGCGGCGTGCATCGCGCGGATGACCGCTAAATACCCGCGCACATACGTTAGGTGTTCACATACTAGAGGTATTGTTTATACCGTTTATTTCAGTTTGTAATAAGCTTTCAGAATAAATGTGATGGGTTTTTGACTATATTATATACTAGACCACCACCCTCGCTTCGCTTAAGTATCAAAAGTTTCATTCGGTCTCATAACAAACGCCCACGAAAAATATTATTTTAATAGTGTCGTATTGCGTCATTCAGATTTACAAAGCAGCTTAAACTATTAAATTTTTTAAATTGACTGAAAATTATGTTGAACATTATAAAATATAGCCTATGGTCCTAATTGTAGCTTTGTAATGGCGAAAGAATTTAAATCGGAGCAAACAAACTGAGTTAAATCGGAGCAAACAAACAAACATACAAAAAATCTAATCTTTTCCCTTTATAATATTATTTTAAATTAGGTAATTATATTTTGCTAATTGTAATATCATTTCAACACTTGTTTTTTTTTGTATCTAAATGTATTTTCATATTTTCTTTAGTAATTAATGACATGGAGTATTTAAGAATTATAGTTAGATCGAATAAGGTTCGCTTGCAGCGTCCTTTGCTACTACGTATGAGAAAGTGTAAAGTCTGGGGTTGTTCATTTGCTATGTTGTTAGCATGTTTATCTACAAATAAGGTTTAAATCCGTAGTTGTACTTGTAGTAACGCTGCAACATTGCCTTTTACGACATCCAAGAGAAAGCGATTAGTTTTATATTTCAGACCGGTATAAATGGTAATAACAATTCAATTAATATTCAAATTTATAACCGTTAATGTTGCAAATATCCTGATACAAATATGATTTAACATTGTTTAATTGCAATATATTAAATAGGAGCAAGTTATACAGTTACATAGCCAACGGGCAACGCGCATAAGTGCGCAACTGAACGGACATGCAGCTATTGTGTGTGTCCGATGCAAGATACGGCCGAGTTCCAAGGTTTACAGTTACTCTCTTCTGCAGTGCGTGTGTGGTTTTCTTCCTGTTCATACAGCTATATATTACTCTCACAATAACATTCATAACTTTATATTTACTAGTAAAGGTACTAAAGTGGCGAAGGTTGAATGATGTAGATTTATGTCCTGTGCGTAAAACTCGTGTCTCTGGTTGTGGCACTGTCCTTCTAAAGATTATATATAACTAGCTGCGCCCCGCGGCTTAGCCCGCGCGTATAATATTTTTTGTTGTATCCCTCGAGAACCAGTCTGATTTTCGGTGTAAAAAGTACATATAGGTCCGTCTCTCGTACCAAATCTATCTACGTTTCAATTTTCATCGAAATCGGTTCAGCCGTTTAGGCGCTGAGTGGTAACAACACACATACATACACACATACAAATTTTTGCATTTATAATATTAATAAGATAGAAATATAGTTTTAAATGGATTTGAACCACTAGAATCTTAAAAAAAAGGTCTATCTTTTTAAAACCTATCTCAAACAAGGAAAACAACAGGGTCTATATTCAGTAATGTAATTAAATAATAATAAATTAATAATTAAAATTAATTTCGGTAGCAAATTATTAGCATAATGAATTATGTAAAATAAAATATCTAAGCTAGAAATGAAACCCACAACGCTAGGAAGTAAACGAAATAATAAAGCGACCACCTTATCCATTAGACCACACGTGAAGTTCCTTGAATCAGCAATAATAACGTTTGTCAACCATTGTACGTTGTCGCGAAGCTGTTGACCGCTGTCCGATATTTCAGTGAATAGCTACAATCCAGCAGTTTAAGGGTTTGTAACGCAAATACATACAAAAACCAGCTATCATGACAATACGGCCGATAAATTAACCAGATCTAGCTCAAGAGTAATTCTTAGTGCATTCATAAAGTTTGAATGTACTACAGTAACTATTGTCGAACAGTTTTCAACAGACGTGATACAGATAGCAAATTCAATGTAAAATACAGTTGACTAGCTATAAAGAGTATAACTATATGTGAGGCGTTTTAGTTAAGTTGGTGCTTGCTAATAATGCGGTGTGAGTTAGGGGGATCATTTTTTTAAATGTTATTTTTTTCTTAAATATTATCTTACATCTAAATTTGTGTAGGTAACACGCAGTTTCTTAAAGGCTGATCAACGAAAAAGTAACTAATCACCTGTTAAATCTTATGTGAAGTACCAATTCGGTTGCTAAAAGCATGAATAAATAGTTTAATTTGATCTAGTTAGTAACAAATTAGTAACTAATTAGATCAAATTAAACTAAATCCATGCTTTTAGCATGCTTTTAGGTACTTCACATGAGATTTAACGTTAATCAGCCTTTCAGAAACTGGATGTTAATGTATCACATACGTACAGCATGTCTTGTAAGGTCGTTAAAGATTTTGCGTCATGACATTATGTCAACTAAATTGTCGACTATATTATGTCAATTTTGTCCTATTTTGAGATTCTTAAATGTCTTAAAATTTTGTCAAGCAATACTTTGTAAGTGACACCATTTTGTGGTTAATTTATTGTCGTAATGTTATTCTACTAAACTTAAACTAAAATTCAATAACGTTTCGGCCGGTTACTGTCAAGGGAGTGTACTAAATGCCGGGCTAACGACATAGTTATTATTGAATGCAATTTTACATCATACTTTGTGGTATGCTAGTGTTGGTTACATTATTTATTGATAGGACAGATGTTATTGCATATTCTGTTAATGGCGAGCGATTGTTGAGCTCTGAATTGTGTTAAGGTTTATTTATACTGTGCAGTTTTTGCTGTGTTTTGGCATATTTTAATTTATTATAGGGGACTAAACGATGTAAGTATAGATTTATTTGACACGGTCTGTAATCTAATGTGAATAGGAAGTACATCCGAAATGAATATTTATGTAATCCTTTGTAATCATTAAATTATTAAACAGTAAAGACATATTTTTTTTGTAGTCATAGTGGGTTTGCACTGATTTTTAAAAGTCTAATAAGCAGATTAA
Organism: Parascotia fuliginaria; assembly: GCA_963082885.1. Taxonomy (NCBI): domain Eukaryota; kingdom Metazoa; phylum Arthropoda; class Insecta; order Lepidoptera; family Erebidae; genus Parascotia; species Parascotia fuliginaria. The sequence continues at coordinate 17,848,089 of OY720177.1, forward strand.
TTTATAGACTTATATATATTAATAAAAGCGAAAGAGCTTGTTTGTTTGTTTGAAGGCGCTAATCTCTGGAACTACCAGTCGGGTTTGAATAATTATTTTTTCGTTTAATGGCCCAGTTCTTAAGGGAGGTAATAGGCTATAGAACATCACGCTACAAGCGACGGGAAAATCTATAAATAAGCACCTATCTACCTAGATACCTAGGTACCTATTTATACCATGATGATCTTTTAAAAATATAAATTTACTTAAAACCTTACATAAAAACGGAACAGGTAATACCTAAGTTGAATTTGTACAAAATACACATCAATCGGATAATTAATACTAGCTGCGTCTCGCTGCTTCGTCTACGCGTAAAACGAGTTTTATCTCCATCGGGAACCAGACCGAATTTCGGGATAAAAAGGAGCCTATGTCCGCCTGGCACCGAATCTATCTACATACCAATTTTCATCAAAATCGTTTCAGCCGATTAGGCGTTGAGTGGTAACAAACCCACACTCACACACACACACAAACTTTCGCATTTATAAAATTCATAGGATTAACAAATTATATGACTATAGGTATGTTAGGTGTAAAATTGTCTTGAAAGTTGCTACGTAGGCTTTCTAGCTCAATTGCAGCCTCGCTCACGCACGAGCACTTATAACTTCCATTACTCATTAAAATCATAATTTACCGTACATGTAGTTAGATGAACTTTATATACTAAACCTGTATTTTTATTTAGAAACGGATATTGTATTGTAAAATACAGTAAACATTCTTGGGAAAATCGGTAAGTGGGCACTCAAGACGAACATAAAATGAAAATAAATAAATAAATAAACATAACTTACCTCATCTACCTGTTAATGTCTATGTATAAGATACCTTAAGTCTACGATATAATACAAAATTCTAGTTAACCGTCTAAAAAAATGGCGGCCCTTGTTTAAAAAATTGTTCTAAGAGCAAACACTAGGAGCGTTGTTCATTTCTCAAACAAAATTATTTAAACTATGCTGTCACAGACGCTAACTCACAGTTACATGATGTCCAATAATCGTGATGCTTTCTAGGTTAGACTGTGTTGACTGTGTTGACTAGTATATTGTACTATAATTTTATTAAGTAACTTACTAAGGTTTTGAGCTTAAGCTTCAAGCTACGACAAAAACGCCCGTAGTTGTCTTGGTTTCCCAAACTTGTATTATGCAATTAAGTTCTTGTTAACCAGGATATTATTAGGAATAGAAAAACCAAAAATAAGGTTTTTTAACTTCCCAATAGGAGTAGGAAGATTGCATTTGCTTGTCGTAAAAGCGAATCGGATTTCCTAGAAAACAGGAATTTTATGTCAAACAGGTTCTTGTCAAGTCGCAAACAACTCTAGTAGTTATATGTTTTAACAGTTCATATTAAAATTAGATCGTTACGCGATATCGTTTCAGGTTTTTTTGCCTAAGGGCTTGCAGTCCACACCCCCACGTTTTATTAGTTTCCATGTATTACGTAGAGCTGCCATTTACTAGACACATTGCCTACTACAGACCCAAATATCAGTATTTCTTTGCAGGAAATTCAATATCAGTTTGTGTTTATCCTGTGTTTAGATAAGATAGGAACATTATGCATCTAAATAAGGTTTTGTCAATTAGGTATTTAATCATCATCATTAGGAACAGCTTGAGAATTGATTGCTCGCAAAGACTTCTGCGAAGACCAATTTGGAATGGTGGGACATAAAATATTGCAGAAATCTAGTCCTAATGCAAAAACCAAGTCCTAATGAAAGAAAGAAAGAAAAAGCATTTATTTTTTGCCCAGGGCCGACAATAATGAAATACGAATATGAATAAACCTACCGTTGCACTTGCAGTGGAGAGGCGAAATTCTGAGGCGCAAAATTAAAAGTTTCTTTCAAGTCATACATAGCTGTATATTTAACGTTGACTACATGATCAGATCCCGTGAGGTCACAGCCTTCATTTATTATACACTAGCACGACACTAAGGTTCATAATGCACTCCAACGAAGCCTAATATTATACAGAAACTACAACTACAGTTGCTTTTATAAACCATTGTGCGTTTGCGCCGATTACCTACGTTGACAGACACACACCACAAATCGTTGGATACATTATTAACTTAGCCGTAACAGTAACACAATATTCAAAGGCTTTACTTTGAAATTTTCGGGCCGATTTTGTTTCATTTTTTTAAGTATAATCTTATCGTGCGCGTTGTTTAGTAAATTTACAGTTGAACGGATTGGGCTAGTAGGGTTTCTTGTGACCACGCTTTAGGATTTTTAGTGTTCTTTTTAGGCGACCCTTTAGTATTTGGTTGCGAATGCCGAACGGACCACCTAATAAGGTTTATTTTAGTCCTCGTTGGTTTACAGAGTTGTAAATTGCAATGTTGTTAGGTTGTTAATTTCCTTTAGCAAGTGCTTTTTTCTTTATCAGTTTTCAGAGTCAGATTTACGAAGTAATTTATGTAAATATAGCTCGCTTTAACAGCAGTGTTATTACAAGATGTTGCTGCGAATCTTGTATTGACGTAGTCCACCCAGAGCACCCGTTCAAAGAGCACCTACGCGATGAGCACCTAGCCTAGTCCACGTTGAGCACCTATCAATATTTTCACCATGAAGAGCATCTACTAAAACCTACTGCTCAACTTGGATTAGAATAGGTGCTCAAAGCGAAGGTGCTCTGAGTAGACTACGTCCTTGTATTATATGACTTTTCTAATACTGTGTTATATGATTTTTGACCGCTAGATTGAGAGTTATCACCGGTGTAAATACACCAACATTGTGTATATTTACTCATTGGTGGGTATCTGGTCTTGTCAGCCCTGTTAAATCTAGTATATAGGAAGTAGGTATTGAATGCCTCACTGATTCCTCATCACCATGCATAGCATCACTCGTTAAAATATATGTTAGAGTATGAATAGACGTCTTACTTGTGGTGGTAGTAAACAAGTCGATATCGCGAACTTTCCATGCCACAACACATAAATAATTTCAAAGTTGGAAAGCTAAAGACATTCAATAACAAATTCTTAAACACGATTGTCAAGCGAGCCTGTATAACTCACTGGTAGGCGTAGGCGGACTCATTTCACCCATTCCTACTAGTATCTAACATTCGCTAGGAATAGGTATTTGCATGAACCGCAGTAAGTGGTTCGGTAGGGATGTCGTCGGCTACTTTCCCAGCTATTTAACGAACGACGAACTACGCGCATGTGTATTTAAAAGGTTGTTAAAGACGATGATTTATAACGTCAGTAAAGATGCCTTTAAGTTTTGACGTGCAGTGTAATGTAAGCATTACATAAATTACATACAACATGTAAATAGTTATAAAAGTTTACAGGTATAATATTTATTTCTTACAACTTTTGATAAAATGACATACAGTCTACCTGAAGTAAATTATTTGATGTTTCTGAATAGACTATTGTTAAAATTGAACACCGTATTTCGATATTATTTTAAAAAAATAGATTTTATACCGTTAGAGATATAAAACCGAGTTTTATTTAATAGTCGGTATCTGACGTCACACTGATGGTTAATATTAAAGATCGATCAAAGCGCTTGTCGTAATTAACTGCATTTTTCAACACCATATCTTAACTTTACGAGTGTTGGCGTACGATTCCTTCCTTCTTCAATAAAGGGTTCCGCAATTACAAAGTAACGGTAAAATTTTCCAAGTCCCTATAACTTTACTAAAATTGCTCTTAGTAAACTAACAAAACGTTATTCCGAATACGTTATAACTAAGCTATTTTGTAGCAATAAAGATCGAATGCGTGAAGAAGCTTACCATGCTGTATGTATGGTCAAAGATCTAAATAATTTATCTGCTGGCTCTAGACGTAGGCATAATAACCATTTGCAATAAGTTAACTATTGATGTTTTCTTCAAGTTTTGCAGTGTTATGAACAATTTTGTATTTAAACCCTGTTATTTTGAAGAGTTTAAGATCCTGTGTTTTTATATTAGAATTTTAATTTGGTAGATTTTAGCTCAATAGTAACTTATTGATAAGTTCATTATCTGCAGCTAAACGCTGTGGTCCTATGTGCGTCTAGTATCGTTGGATTATTGTATTCAGTTCAACTTCACTTAAAAGCATAGAATAGTTTTCTCAGCTTTTGTAGGTGGCGAAAAGTGATTCTGGTGTGTCGTGACTTTTTCCCATCGTGGATTCATATTCGCATTCCAAGATCTGCACTTGTTTGAAGGCTTTATTATACTTTTTACTTGTTTTATCGTAAACAGCTCTCAATCATCACACGTCTGCAAACACAATTCATTTGAGATATGACAATATCCAGTTAACGATATGTCTTTTAATAGATGTCTATTCATATGTCATTTAAAAGATTAAATCTGCCTGTTATTTCATATAGTACAATAATTTTCATATAGAATTTAGGTAATATTCGAAACCATTGCTCATATAGATAAAAAGGTACATCGAAAGATATAAATAGCGTGGAGGTAGTCATTATATAGTCTACTATTTAAACTAGTCTAGTTTGCAATCTAGATGTTTACATATGATTTTTATTTCAGGTCTGAATAATATTTCATATAGCTTACTTAAAGGTAGTGCATCTTTAATAGTGCCTATCTCAATTCTATTTTTAAATACTTAACAAAAACTTTAGTCTACTTTGCAATCTATATGCTTACATATGATTTTTATTTCAGGTCTGAATAATATTTCATATAGGTTACTTAAAGGTAGTGCATCTTTAATAGTGCCTATCTCAATTCTATTTTTAAATACTTAACAAAAACTTTAGTCTACTTTGCAATCTATATGCTTACATATGATTTTTATTTCAGGTCTGAATAATATTTCATATAGGTTACTTAAAGGTAGTGCATCTTTAATAGTGCCTATCTCAATTCTATTTTTAAATACTTAACAAAAACTTTAGTCTACTTTGCAATCTATATGCTTACATATGATTTTTATTTCAGGTCTGAATAATATTTCATATAGGTTACTTAAAGGTAGTGCATCTTTAATAGTACCTATCTCAATTCTATTTTTAAATACTTAACAAAAACTTTAGTCTACTTTGCAATCTATATGCTTACATATGATTTTTATTTCAGGTCTGAATAATATTTCATATAGGTTACTTAAAGGTAGTGCATCTTTAATAGTACCTATCTCAATTCTATTTTTAAATATTTAACAAAAACTTCAAGTTAGATTTAAAAGTCTATCATAAACGAGTGTATCCTAAAAAGTTAACGAAGTACGTTATAAAAGCCTTTCAAAAATATTTTGGAATTTAGATATTGACTCATCACAGTGCTTCAAATCTCTACTCCACATCAGTGGAAATGCTGTTATTGGCCAATTCATGGTCCGCTCCACTCCATCCTGCCCAGCTCTGCGTCAGTGAAAACGCATCCTAAAAAGCAAAACTATATATACCTAATCAAATGGCTACAAAGTTTGACTAATTTATGTAGCTTAGACTATGCGGTTTTTGCGTTATGACATGTCCTTCTTTAAATTATCTCTAAAGAGAGAGCAGACGTTATGAAATCTCTGGTATTAGTTCTATGTTATTAGGTCTAATACTAATACATCTCTATTTACCGTCAAATGGGTCATCATGAGTTAGTTTGCCATGGGTTAGTTTGCCAATGTATGCAACCAAAACATCATTTGTATTTTGTGTTTTATCTGTAAAAACATGCTAAGTTTATCTAATGCTAGGATTATATTACAATCTCTAGTCAAGTCGTTGTTGAATCCTTAATGCACCTCATTTTCAATTTAAATGTTATTGAAGATAACGTTTAAACGGGCTGTAAACACGTCAACATTCGTATACCAAGCTATTTATTATTGCAAAGTTTCATATCAATAAATACAGACTATAAAAGCCTATCGTCTGTTTGTGTATTTACTTTGACTGCAATAAACTACTGAATCAATCTTCATAAAAAATATTAATTTATTTTTAACAATTAAAACTATTATTCGGCTAGTGTTTAATTTAATTATATTTCAAGAAATATTCGAGGTTGTAAAGCTTGTTATTTCATTATTAATAATATAGTATATCTTAATGCTTTAAAAGCCTGTTTGTTCTTCAAAAGAGGGCGAATGATCGGTAGGTAGTAGCTTTGCGTGCGTTTGTCTCAACGATGACAGAAGGAATTTGAGGAATGTTTGGTTCTCCGAGTAGATACTAGAGGCGCTGTTAATTTTTTCATTAAAAAGTTTAAGTTGCAATTGGTAATAAGGCAAATCCATATTTACTCATGGTTGACCTACAAAATTAATAACATAATGACACATTGTGATATAAAAAGTGATAAAAGCTACCTATACCTACCTACGTGTTAAACTTAGGTCATTCTTCCACATAATATTTTTTGTTCAATCTTTGTCTAAAATCCTGAAAGATCATTATCTAACAGTAGCTATTTTATTCTAAGTTCAAGCAAAGTGCTAAGTAAATCTAGTGTGTAGTAATAGATACTTTTGACAAATGTAAGCGTCGAAAGGCAGGACGGTAAGTGCGTCCACGTTGCCTACTGAATTGATGGCGCTCTCCGTAGGTTTTAGATAGCCCTGGTTATTTATGCAGTTAAGCGACTACTGAGTTAAAAGACGATTTGTATTCAATTTATAAAATACTAGCTCCTTAAATAATAAAAGTATCCTACTTGTAATGTATAGCAAGTTAAAGGATTTTAAAATTATACTTGCGATTCTTATAATATCAGCAATCTACAAATGTTAACTGCTGGACATAGACATCTTCCAAAAGAAGTTTGATATTGCAATCACGCTTAGCAAATCGATTGGTGACAGGTAACGCTACTTCGTTTTATAAAACCCACAATAACTGATCATTATCATCATATCGACCAGAAGGTATGAGCACTGATCGCCATGCTTGCTCAAGGCGGATTGGCGATTTTAGACTTCCTCAGAAGTCCAGGTTTCCTCACAAATGAAATAAAATGAAATGAAATGAAATGAAATATATGTTTATTCATATAGGTTAATTAAATTAACACTTATGAACGTCAAAGTTTACAAAATGTCAGCAAATTAACCTGCAGCCAGTTTGCTGACGAAGTAGAGCCATGAGAGGAACTGGCAAGAAACTCAGGCCACTCTTTTTAATCGCCAGGTTATTACAATTTTTGTAAGTTACAGTTTCAAGTAGCATGCAAAGTGACGCAGGCAATACACTTAACTCTATAGATACTTAATTACTTACAGCTTTCTATGTTGTAAAGAAAAATTCAAAAGTAAAATGTGTGCTTTACAGGCTGCCTCAATTTGCATATTGCTACAAAAAAGTAAAGGCAACTTGTGAACTGTGATAAATGTTTCTATGTAGGTATTATATGATTTCCTTCATCGTCAGTCAATAACGTCCAGGTATACTTAGAGAGTACAGATTTGAAAAATCACATTGATACTTGCTCGAATTCGAAATCCCGACCTCGTGTTTAAGAAGCTTCACCACTGGGCCATTAAAACTTTTTATAGTAAGTGATGTCTCTCAATAATTCTAAATATGACATAATATCCTTTAAAGTACAACTGAAAAGGTTACTATCGATTCATTTACTTTTATTAATCCTACAACATCGTCAAACACCATTTATTAAAATTACCAAACGTCGGAAAGACAGAATTTGTAACTTGCCCCGAGTTCATACCTCCTTTATTAAAAAATTCGCCATGTATCTCGGTCCTTCAATTTATAACAAGATAAACGCTATACTACCTATATATGGATCATCTCACTATCATTGCAAAAAGACGGTCACCAATTTCCTTCGTGAATTAAGCTATGAAGATACAGAAACATTTATATCTAAATGACTAAACTCGCAGACATAAAGGCAGACACACACGCGCACACTCGCACACTCACACATACACTCACTCTCACACACTCACTCACACGCCTACACACTAACACACACACACACACACACAAATATAAATACATACATACTTACACACACACGCTCGCACGCCCACCCACACGCACACATATACAAAATCGTACCTCAGTTTCATTTCATTATCTATTTCAGTTAATTTTGTTATGATTAATTTTCTTTTTTATATCTATAATGTTAATATTTATTCTTATTATTGTTAGCATAATAAAACGCGCAATAATTTTATAGCATACCAACAGGGGATCGGCACTGTAACTCCTAAACACAGGCTACCCAGTAGCCTCTCTAGGAAAACAGCAATCCATCCACGTTTATTGTAGACTACGCGCATTGATGTTATTAACTATTGTAAACTGTATACAAAATGTAACCTACAATCTCATATATGAATAAATATATTATTATTATTATTATTATTATTATTATTATTAATGTAATTATAATTCTTCATCAAAGTATATCAGATTACAAAGTACAACTTCGACTTCCTTGTAACCTACTGACACGTTGGAATCAGTTTACTTCTAGGCGACGAATCATTTACCTACCGACCGCAGTGTCGGATTACGCTTAGAGCGCGCACACACGATCCGACTCCACTGTCGGGCTTTTTAGTAAAGTTCGTTTTTTTGCCGATGGTCATATTGTTTTGGAGGGGAAGTTGGAGTTGTTTTATTTTGAAACTTTTAGATTTAAAATTATTTTTGTGAAATCATAATGTTGTACGAATTTTGTTTTAGCTTAAAACTGTTTTAGAAAGATTTATTTTTAGTCATTTACATCCTTCATTGGATTTGCTTTTAAAAGTTTCAAAAACGGTTTGACTATTTTTGTTGAAATTAATTTCTCTATGATAGGTACAACCAAAAATGTGCAAAACAGCATAGGTAGGTACTACTTACCCCAAATGTGTCCAGATGCCCAAACAAAATATTAACCATTTAAAGTCAGTAGACACTTCCAACTCTGTAGGTACAACTAAAACAACCGTGTTCTTAAGCACTAATATCTCATATCTTAAACTTAGAACTAAACTTATGTTCAAGTTTACTTAAATTATTGCTAATCATCTGTTTTGTTCACTATCCATTAAGGTAGGCCTTATGACTTACGGCCATTTTTATCCGTGCTACAACTGGATATTGTGAATAATTTTATGACGGGACTGGATGTGTGGTCTAGCTTTGATTTCCAACGGTGACAAATATTATTGTGTGTTTATGTATTACTAGTGATTTTTAAGTCTTTTTTCTAACTTATTCCTTATAAGTACATTATGTACATTAATGTTAATGCATATCAGGTGAGCCGTATGTTTGCTACGTAGAAAAATATAGTTCTTTTTTTATCGTAATGCGAGACATTTATTTTTATAAATAGTGTTTTGTTTTTATTTTGTACTGATTTAAATCTTTATCTATTTTGTAAGGCTGTTGCCCTGGTAACTTACTGTAAACTAACGCATAATCAGCCGCATCCTGAGATTGTAGTATATCTTCAACACGACGAGAAAGGATTAGGACAATGTGGGTCGAACCTTCCAAAATGAAGAATGTTACAGTAGCAAGTTATACTTACACGTTTTTTTTTTGTAGTTTCCGGTCGAGATAAGCCTTTACTTATCTAAACCGTTTTACAACTAAGCTTTATGAAGATAATTTTAGTTAAATATACTTTTTATTCAATATTTTTAATAATGTGCACACTTTAAGTGTAAATTATACCAGATTTAAAAAATGTAATTTATATTGGTTTTGTTTGTACGTTTGCAAAAATATGGCAGTTAAAGTTAAAACGAATGTGGCTTAGTGTTTAAGATGCATGTATTACTGCTACTTTTGAGTCGTGTATCGTAGGTCTAATACCTATCTGAGACAAATATTTCGCAGAGAATTTTTTCTTTTCTTTTAAAATTTGAAGTTTTGAGTTTGATTTCCGTTAGGTTAAATGAAAAGTGAGAAAATACTGTGTCACGGACAATTCACAAACATACAATTAAACAGTCAAAAAGTATACCAAATGCCGGCAATTTCGTGTTTTATGGACAATAATTTAAACAAAAATACCGCTGACATAAGCCCTTCTGGCAACACATATTATTCCAAAACCTAGAATTTATCCCATATATAAACTGTATAATGGTTCTTATAGGTACAGCTATGAGATATCGGTGCAACTGCGTTTAGATCTCGGCGAGTGACAGGTTTCTAGCCATCGCTCACTGCGTCATAATAACGGTATTGGAACTCATACCTCGTAGACTTGACTATAACCTGTGATAAATGTTGATAGTGACCGATTTCTTTAGTTTTTAAAGTTTTATTATATTTAATCTAGGTTGTAGTTAGAATTTGGCGTATTTATTTACAAGAAAATATCTTTTAAAATGTGAAATGGTACCCAGTTCAAAAGTACATAACTTCACGCCTTTTATCCCGGAAGGGGTGGGCAGTAGTGTTAAATCACCCACGTTTCGCTATTTTATTTTTGGGTTCCTTATAACAGGAAGCGAGCTTGTTACCATATAAAAGAAAACCTAATATAACTTTACTCGACCCGGGGATCGAACTCGAGACCTTCCGTACAGAGTACCACCAAACCACAGGGGGTCTGAAGTGAGGAAATGTGCGTTGGGCAATATTTATCTTATGGTAATTGTTGATTAGCTAGAAGAAAACCAACCACAACAATATTATGTATTCAACAATCATTAGAACAATGCTTTGTACTTCACAGCATTTCTTTCATACAAAATCTTTTATAATTTTGCACGTTTTTGGGTTAATTAGTGATGTAACCTTGTTGGTTTGGTTACTTAACCCAAATCCTAAAGGGGTAACGCATGTCAAGGCCGGGATCCAATCAAAAATTGGACCATATTGCCGGCCAAAGTACTCGCTCGAGTCAAGTGTCTTCCAGCAGAGCGCGTTCGCTTCGTAACCTGCCTTCTCAGGTTTTTTACCTTTTAAAGCACCCTTTGAACAAAAAACTACCCTACTATGATAAGGATAAAGCCTAAATTCTAATGGAATGTGCGGAGTAACCACGCTCACTCTTATTTAAATAAGGTAGTCAGTGTGCGAGAAAGATAGAAAATGTTAGGGATGGGTTAAAAAGGGATGCAGGATTACGATGTTGCCGCGCTTTTATTAGTGTTGTTATTGTGTCGATATGTTTTTTAGGCTTGGAAATATATATGAATTTATTATTATCGTTTTAAAGGCGAATTGGTTAAAATTTATTTAAATTTATTGCTGGTATATAATTACTACTTCTTTTATGGGTGCACTATGACATCATTGCAAAGTTTTTTTTATTTGATAAATGTAAATTAAGTTATAAATTAAAAATACTCAATCTTTATTTTGTCATATGAAATTTACTGGAATGTAAGAATTGAATTCTTTCCACAATAAAACCATGTTTATGAACACGGAATATATTTTATCGATTAAAATTAATATTCACGTAATTTATATAAATCAGAGGACGGATATTATTACGATATTATTACAAGGAGTATTTAAAAAGTCACTCATGCTAATGTTCGGTGATTCATTGTTAGCGGTGATAATAAATGCTAAAGTTTAAACGATTTTTATTTGTAACCTCGTTTGAATTAATTTTAGTTTTTTGCACAAAAGACTAGTTTTAAATATTACGTTTTGAGATATGGAGTGTTGAAATATTTGCATTTCGAGGTGTCGTGAATAGACTTGGCATATGCTAAAAAAATGTAGTGAACTATTATGCTAAGTATTTATTTCAATTTATATTATTTTAAATAATAGTTAGTTAACTACAAGGTTATCATTCATCTGAATAATGCAATCTTTTAGCTATTATAATTTATATAGAGATTATAAATCAGTGCCAATTATACAAGCAATATACTATTTAATAGTTCAAGTGGTCCAGCAGCGATTAATTAATAGACATTTATAATGATAAGTAAAATATTTAGCTCTTTTGTGATTTAAATAGTATTTTTTAATGGCGAATAAATAAAATTAAACTAAGGACATATTGTATCGATAACTGTTGCGTATCCCTAGGAGCCAGATGGCGTCGACAGGCGCTGCGAGCCGACAACTCGAATTCGGCTCGTTCGGAATTCCTCGCGTCGCCTCCGCCCTGTGATGCATGCACGAGTTTCGGGGTTTTAGAACGACCGCCACATTCGTTTTTTAAAAGTTATTTTTTTAAGAAGGGATGGCGAAATGCCTTGGAATCTTGACTTTTAAGTTTGCTGATGGCCGAATCCGTTTTGTTATTGCTCTTAAAGTTCCTCCTTTAGTAACTACGTATTACAAGTTTGTGTTTATGCTACTTAACTGCATAAGTACTTTTATTGATATTGTTGTTAGAGTTTTTATTTCAGACTTATAAAATATTAATTGATTTATATCATAAGTGTTAAATGTACTAGATGCGAATACTGCACTTTTCTTTGCCTTTTGGTTTCTCAATGATACTTTAACTTATTAATCTAAGAATAAACATTCAACGACAATTATAGGTATATTAAGTTTGTTTCACAAAATGTAAAGATAGATACAAGGTATTGTAAATAATAAAGTCGGTACAACACAAAGATAAACAGGTATTTGTTCTAAAGTCATTATTTATCTAGTACACAATGATATCTTTGTTGGCGTAAAGTCTAGTCTACACAAGAACTATCTGAAACATTTATCGCAACAGAATGTTTTTAGATCATGTACACAGCCTTTACTGATATTTAGCTACTTGTTACGCAGGGACGACTTCTATTTGTTCAATTTAAAGTTTTATAGCTCTAATTAAAAAACTACGATTATTTGAACATGTTTACTTATTAAAAAAGTCGTGTAGACCCATTTAAAAAAATAGTCACTTTGTATACCTACTTAATATACGAGGTGCCGTGTATGAAACTGGGCAAGCACCAATGTCACTTTGAAGAGAAACATTGTGAGGAAACCCGGACTTAAATTTGAAGTTTAGTTTATCTGACCGTAGACTGACAAACAATACTGTAATCTCCTATGTACTCTGCCTTATATGTACTGCAAAAATCCCACAATATTTTCCCGCTATAACCTAAGCACGTTAGTGTGTCCTCCACTCAAGTTTACTTATAAATATTTAACACTTCGACGTCACGATGAAGGCTGTGAGTCTAAACGCTGGTGTAAATAAGCTCGCTAGTACTTGTCCGTACAATAGGCTGTACACTATATTAAAATACTCTGTTGCAGTAACTTGCAAGGTTTATCTGTGTGCTTTGAAATAAGTTCAGTTCACTAGGTATAAATTGTCTCGTTCTTGAGTGTTGTAGGGCGAACTGAAAGAGATCTGTTTATCAGTAGACTTCATTAGATTGAAAGATTGAGGAATCTCATTTCCGAAGACAAAGTCAAAGTCAATTTTGCTCTGAATGTTTTTTTTGTTAAAATAAGATATTTTGGTCACTAGACAACAGAAACATCAAAACTCTGTATTGAGACTTTATGACTGACATAAAGTAAATTTTGCTCCGAATGTTTTTTTTGTCAAAATAAGGTAAAATGGTCACTAGAAAACAGAAACAGAAACATCAAATCTCTGTATTGTGGGTGACTTTACGGACACAAATTATCTATACCCAGATTTGTGACAATTTTAAGGATCACACAAGATTTTGTCCCGTGTGAGAATCGAATCTTTTGAATCTCTTGCACAATAGTATGTACTTATATGCAGGCAGGCAGTGCTATCATCTTTATACAATTATTATAAACATGTATCACATTAACGTAGATAAAACGATTTAGAAGTGTTACAAATTTTACATTGTAAATAGTATTCGCGCTGTACTTTCGTTATGATGGATGGTGTTTTCTACGACGTCATTGTAACTCATGTCCTGTTGTTGTGCAAGTAGGTACATAGAACATACAAATGTTTGAACTTTATACTTACGTAAGCTTATTAAACCTGCAATTCATTATGTAGTACTTCTCGCAACGCAATTTCACCCGCGTCTTTGGTTACTGTTCTGTTCCCGTCGCCAGTAGCGTGTTACATAACCTATAACCTTCTTCGAGAACTAGGCTATTTTACGCAAAAATAATTTTCGTATCAGACTGGTAGTTCCAGAGATTAGCGCGTTTAAACAAACAGACAAACTCTTCCGCTTTATATAATAGTAAAGATAAAGATTTAGTTTATCCTATACTGCTATGATGGTTTAGTGATACTATTGTGTAGGTACGGTCTGTCACGTAGAGATCTCGATTCGATTCTCGGATTGTAATATTTTATTGAGAACTTGTCATAATTATAGCCCCCATTAGCCCATTAGTCTTAAAATTTTGTCTAATTAATAGCAATGTAGGCGATTTAGAAGCTAAGGTGCTAAGGTACTTATGTTCAGACGTCACTAATGAAGGACATTTTCCGCGTACAAAACTATGATAGGCTTCATAATCATAAATTTTGCCACCTTAGCCGGATTCATAATACTTCAATATATTTATAGGTATATTCAAATATTACTTTAAATGCCACGTGTTAATTGTTTCTGTATGAGTGTGCGCATGTATGCGCCTGCGCATGTAGGTACTCGTACTAATACTAGTCGGGGGCGCGGGATTGTCCAACTAATTCACACTGTTAAAAACGTTGAGATTATAATAGGTACGAGATTTTAGTTGAGCCTAGTATTGTCTTTAAAACATTATTTTTTTGAAAATGTAACAATGTTCTTAGTTAGTTTAAATTTTGCATTTGAGAAGCATTTGTCATAATCGTCACAGTTGGCCGGGCTGTATTAACACAGGTAGCTTCTGTCCGTCCCGAGTTGGGTCATTTTCTGTGTGTGAGTCATTAAATTCTGAATGAGGTATTTAGCGATCCGATATTTCCATAAATGTTATAAGTACCTTGTACATAGTGTAACGCCGCCGCCGCTGCGACGTTGTCTCGAAAGAAATGAGCAGGTGTGTTATATCTACATTATGCTGTTATAAAAGAAGAATTTATACAAAATTATAAAGAACTTCCTGGGTGTGAAACTAAAAAAAAATCTAATTAAAATCATTACTAATCGCTCTATATATCTGCTATATGTAGTTTATATTGTACTTGCACTGACGATTGAATATTTTTATTCGAAGCTTCATAAAAAGCAGTGCTATCTACCTTACGTCCTTTCCTATTTCATAAGCTAAAAAACCGTGAGTCCAAACAGTAGCAACCAATATTTACCCACCCATTAACACTCAAAGGGTTAAGAGGTTCTAAACGCGATATACGAGTCGTAATAAAAACTGTTTTAACGTATCCCACTAGTGAGTATTGTCTTGGCTTTTACGTTAATTAAAACTAGTTTAATTTGTGAAGAATGCGTTGTGATTTCATGTAGAGTATAACACGATTGCTTTAATTTTCTATATATTTGAAATATTTACTTTATTTCTGACTTAGTGGTAAATTTACCAAGGAGAGGACTTCGATTCTCGGGTCAATTAAAGTGATATTTAAACTGAAATATTTCAATTATTACATCAGATTACAAGATCTCTCCTAAAGGTCCGTGATTGCCATCGTCATTAGTTGACAGACGGTGACGACAGTGAGGTGATTTTTTACGCAATTAACGCTACTACTAGAGACAATGCGAAGGTGTGGTTCCGTTATTATTATTTTTTTTTATATTAGCCTACCGAAGTGACTTCGCCCCGCCTGATGGTAAACAGTCAGTGGAATCGAGAAGCCATCGTCTTAAACTGCTGGTATGGGAGCCTCCACTATGTACGGCTGAGAATAAGGGAGGTGGGGAAAGAGAAAAGGAGAAAATTGGACCTCCGGCACACTTATACACCGAAAAAAACGCAATAGTACGGATACTACTACTCTTAAGCCGATCTTCTATGAGAGGGTAGTACTTCCCCGGTTGATCCGGCCCATTCCTTCTAAAACCAGCATGGATCTACTAACGTCGTACCTATGGTTTCATAGATTCTCAACAGAACTTTAAAACTTAGAAAGTCTAACTTAATCATTATACCTACTTAGACATAACCTCCCACGTCCTACGTCCACGTCCGTGAGTAATTCACGAGAGACGCCTGCGCGTCGTGTCGTGCCTCCCAAATATTTTTGTTAAAACAAAGCTTTTTGGTGCTGCTAAGTTATGGGAGGTAGCGGGAGCGGTTTGTATTTGGTAAAATTGGTACAGCGAATTTAGCTCGGTTAGTGGCAAACCTTTTTGCGTGGTCTATATTTATTCCAAGTCTTAGTGCAATTTGTGTTTGTTAAATGTATTTAACTAAGTACCTAAATACCTAGTAAAAGTGAAAAATAAATGGAATTTAAAATTGTATTCTTAATATACGCATAAACTCCTAGTACAGTTTTATATCACAACAAAATGTCTTGAAAGTAATAATACAATATGTAGGTGTAATTATTGCAACATCTCTATTTATAATAATAATAATAATAATACCAGCCTGTTCACTGTCCCACTGCAAGGCAAAGGCCTCTTCTCATATAGAGAAAGTATGAGCATTAATCACCACGCTTGCTCAAGGCGGATTGGCAATTTCAGACTTTTAAGTCCAGGTTTCCTCACGATGTTTTCCTTCACCGTCAGTCAGAAATGTCCAAGATAAACTTAGAAAGTACATATGATTTGAAAAATCACATTGGTACTTGTCCGGGGTGCGGGTGCCGGAGAAAATTCGAAATGGTCAGCGGGTCAGTGGGTACTGGACCATTTCGACTTTTCTCTATTTATATAGTTTTTTAATTTGTTTGCTATAGCAAATATAATAAAAAGCTATATAAACAGCGCTTGAATCATGCAAACTTATTCTCGCTACCGCTACATCAGCTAACTTATACCACTCTCTCTCACCACAGTTCCCAGTAAGTAATATCTTTTTATTTATCACCCACGTTCATCTTAGTTCGTGTATTCACCACTGTCTATGAGAATTCCGACATGTTGATATGATGACATAAAGGTCGCTTTTCGACAGATTTCGTGCAACTAAATTTCATGTCATATAGACTCATATGACCTGTAATATACAATAATATATACGGTCTATACAATGTGGAGGGTATATTAAAAAAAAAAAGGTTTGTATTATTGAAAAAATATTAAATACTAGCTTTCCTCTGCGCGGTTACATCCAAGTCTTTGCTTACTGCTCTGTTCCCGTCGCCAGTAGCGTGATTTTGCATACTATAACCTTCCTCGAGAACTGGGCTATCATACGCATTAAGAAATTTTTAATGCCGACTGTTAGTTCCAGAGATTAGCGCGTTCAAACAAACAAACAACTCTTTCGCTTTATATGATAGTATAGATTAATAATAATAATAATTATAATAATATTCTACCACATTCACACAGCGCCATCTAGCCCCAAATTAAGCAATTATATTTGCTTGTGTTATGGGTACTAACAACTGATATACTACTTAAATACATTTTTTTTTTGTAAATACCTACATACATATTATAGATAAATTACACCCAGACACAGAACAAACAATCATGCTCATCACACAAAGATTTGTCCTGGGTGGGAATCGAACCCATGACCTCCGGCTTAGCAGTCAGGGTCACTAACCACTAGACCAACAAGCCAGCCGATTATATAATAAAGAGAGAGAGATTGTGGTCTACTTGGTCTGTGAGAGCGTTGGAGGCACAATTATTATGTTCTATTTCTCTTTACCTCTTTGTTCTAAAATGATTAAAAGAGACTTATCCAGCAGTGAGTTGATAGGTCAATGGGCAACTAAATATCTTTTTTAGTTCAGTTATCCATACTAATATTATAAATGCGAAAGTAACTCTGTCTGTCGGTCTGTCTGTCTGTCATCTGCGTTCACGCCTAAACTACTGAACCGATTTTGATGAAATTTGTTATAGAAATAAATTAGACTTCAGTGAACAGCATATGGGTTTAAATAGGAGATGAAAGTTTGTATAAAAACTCAATAACCGACATTCAAGCGGGCGGAACTGCTGGCAACAGCTAGTAAATAATGATTATGTATATTGCTCAGAATCCTGGCTACTTAACATTGTTACACATATTAATGTCACATCCTTTTAAATTTAGTGTTTTTGTTATTTTATCACTATATAAAATATACAATTATAAATACACCTGTATACATAAATTATTATTATTAGAATCTATCTATTTAAAACCTGAATAAAGTTGTAACGTTCAAATATTAATAGAAACAATGTTTTTTTTGCAGGTAAGCTCCTGATTTATGTTACTTCTTAAGAATTATGGAAAGGACATCGAAAAAAAGGGTTTGTGAATATTCTATTCTATGCACGTTTGTT
Organism: Parascotia fuliginaria; assembly: GCA_963082885.1. Classification (NCBI taxonomy): domain Eukaryota; kingdom Metazoa; phylum Arthropoda; class Insecta; order Lepidoptera; family Erebidae; genus Parascotia; species Parascotia fuliginaria. Next base: position 17,866,413 of record OY720177.1, read on the forward strand.
TAAGCATTGTTTAATTTTTATATCACGTATTTATCATTAATATTTTGCCTCTATTAAATTTTATTGTCATGTATTAAAGGTGTGTGTTTTGACAATGTCGACTTTATATCGACTAATACAAGATAGAAATTGTCAAACAGCTGTTACTACATAAGCTGTTTTTAATAAGTGTACTAGCTGCAGATTGTCAGGGTTTCTTCGTCGGGTCAGGTAAATTGATATTGAGTTTTAATTTCTAGGAATTCTTAGTATTAGCCCGGAGTCCGGTATAATAATAAGGTATTAGGCTCGTCCCTTTAACCTACATGATATCCAACATAGCTAACGTGGTGTTATACACTTTGCTTACCCCTTAGGGGAAAAAGCGTAATGCTATGTCGTGCGTAATATACGTGTACAAGCTTTCCGCGGCGTATTTTCACCCGCATCTTCGAGTACTGCTGCTCCCGTCGCCAGTAGCGTGATGTTACATAGTCTATAACCTTCCTCAGGAACTGGGCTATCATATGCAAAACGAATTATTGAAATCCGATCGAATCTGGTAGTTTCAGAGATTAGCGCGTTCAAACAAATAAACAAACAAACTCTTCCGATTTTTATGATAGTAGAGATTACGCTTTGCTACAGACAATATAAAACTTATCCAACCATATGGCATTTTTTAATCATGCATAAATACAGTTAAACAAAAATGTATCTTATTTGCATTGAAATCAAACACAATTTTGCTTGATAGGTCATTATTTTTATAACTAGATACCCACACAAAAAATAGCTTATGGCAACAATTTTGAATAAATAAGTAAACGATTTTTGATATCATAAATCGTTTATCGATCTCTATGATCTGCTAAATGACTCGAGAAAACGCTTCTTCTAAGGCTTGCTGCATACTATGCGACAAAGTGTTGTGACCTTAAAAATATATTTATAGCTATAGGAATAAATGTTTAGATCGTACATAGATCTATAATATTAAAATTAATCGCTGTATTTGTTGCTAAATCCCTGAATGTGTTGCTAAGCGCAAATCTCGAGAGCACCTGAACCGATTTCGCTAATTCTTTTTTTATAATTTTCCTTGAAGTACGAGGATGGTTTTTACGGAGAGAAAAATTTTAAAAATTGTCTGGAAGAAAGAAAAACACCTTCTGTTCCATGTAAGAGTATCTTTATTTATCCCAAAATGTTTAAAAAAATTTCCACCCGTGCAAAGCCGGGGCGGGCCGCTAGTTAATTAAATATATTTCAGGTTAGGACGGCTCACGACAACGCAGACATTAAAATAGGGATACCAATGTCTAGCACTGTGTCTTTCGAGTGAAATAATTATGACTGTATTATATCCAATCTAGTAGTAAATATACATATAGAATTATCTTTAAATATATAAAAATACAGGCAGTCATTTAGAAACAAAAAACCGGTCAAGTGCGAGTCGGACTCGCGCACGAATGGTTCCGTACTATAATCTATTAAAACAGCAAAAATATCATGTATGTTGTTGGGGGAGTCTCCATAAATATATATTTTAATAAGTATTTGTTGTTATAGCGGCAACAGAAATACATCACCTGTAAAAATTTCCACTGAGTAACTATCACGGTGCATGAGATACAGCCTGGTAACAGACGGATGGTAACGGACAGCGGAGTCTTAGTATTATGGTCCTGTTTTATTTTTTGGGTACATAATCCTAAAAATAAAAAGCTTATTTTAAAAATCATTAAATTATAGGTATACTGTGAGTAACAACAAATTTGCTAGAATATTTGCTAAGTGCGCAGATGGTCTTATCTTATCAACAAATTATAATAAATATAAAAGAAACGAAGACGTCAATGCCTTTACTTAATAGGAGCTTCGGTAATTTCGCGACTTATTTGCAAAGTTATAACATTAAAAACTATTTATATTATGTTACTAAAGCGCGTCTAGTCTTGGCGAAATTAGGAATCAAATCTATGTTTTACTATTTTAAACCTTAATGCCGTTGCCTACGTTTGATATTCTATTGCAACGTGTTTTAATTCAAGATATTTTTGACTTTAAATAAATTAACCAGTTTCTTCACTGTGAATGAAGTATATACAAACCAAAAGTTATTTAAAATACTTTATTTACAAAGACAATGACATAGACACTTGAACAAGCAGTATTATATTAGCTTTATATTAATACGTAACAACCATTTTTGAAGACCTCCTGGATGATCTAACATTTGATACTTTTGTAAAGAAATATCTCGAAATGGGGTTCAAGTTACATTGGTTCTGTATTTTTGTGCTCTAATACGCCGAAAGACGAAACAAAAAGTGTATATCGCTCCTTTTAGGGACTTATACGTGTGGAGAATAATAAAATCGGTGATACACTTAGGTTATGTTACGAGATGTATTTTACATCTATCGTAAATAATACTTGCAAATATTAATATTGCCAAATAACATTCATAATACAACTTCACCAGTAAGTCCAAAGATATAAAAAAAACAATATCGTATTTTTATTCTATAATATTTAATTTTATGAAAGTACTAGCTTCTTGCAGCGCGGTTTTGCCCGAGTTTTTAATTACTGCTCTGCCCCCGTCGTCAGTAGCGTGATGTTACATAGCCTATAACCTTTCTCAAAAACTGGGCTATCATACGCCAAAAGAATTGTTCCAATCTGACAGGTAGTTCTAGAGATTAGCGCATTTAAAAAAACAAACATACTCTTCCACTTTATATAATAGTATGCATTTGTATAATTTTTTTTAAATAACAGTTTCCGTGGATGACGCAAAACCCAACAATGCAACGTATACGTTCTTTAATTCACCATACATATTATAAAATACCGTTCTTAAACCGCAGACGTCCAGGATTGTTTTCGACTGGATTTATTCAACGTCCCATCCTCCCGCATTCCAAAGCAATGATAGCTAGCCTCTTTGTACCATTCGCATCGAACTCTTGTATTTGTCATAACGTATGCTAAATATGTTACGGCCTATAGAAATATTTGTCTGTTTGTTTGTTTGCACTGTACTGTTGAAGTGTTAATGTCAGTCTTAACACGTTCTTTCGAATTATGAATTATTGAATAGACAATACTGTAAACAGTGTGGAATGCTAGTGTAGGGATGGTATTGGGCGTTTTATCGATAAATAAAAAATGAAATGCATTGGTGGTTCAGACATAATGTCATGTAGAAGTCTTAGGTTTGATCCCTGGATCGGTTAATATGAGATTTCTTTTAAAAAATTCTAAATATTAGCCCAAGATAAAGTCATGAAGTTATGTTATGGTTATTTTTTAATTCTTTCTTTTCTCTTTGGTTCTCGGTTTTTTTCCTGTATGTGTGCAGAACTTGGTCACTTATAAACCGATTTGACTAATTCCTTTTTTATTTGAAAGGGTATGTCTACTCTGAAATTGGTCTCATATTTTTTTTGTATAAAAATGGTTTAGTAGCAGTATTTTGTAAAAAAGTATATCTACAAGGAATTAAGAGATGTAAAACAACGAGTTGATGTATTTTGTGACGAGATAGTTTTGAAGTCGGTTTTTGTTTTTTGTCCAGAAACTAATTATCTTATACTTACCTTATTTTTAACTGACGATATATAAACAATTTCTTTGGGGATTTCGTTTTTCATTAATAATAGAGAAAATTAGCATGTTAGAAGAAAAATTTGCTTGATATAATGATGTAGCAGTTTCGCATCTTGGAAGTAATCGTTACACCACAACTAATTAACCATGACAGATAGCAAAACGACGAGCATATTACTGAAACCGCTATTTTCTATATTTCATACGCTGTGACTATGTATATTTTACAGTTTCTTTTTAAAGACTTGACCAGGGTTTGCACGCAAATTTATTATTATAAATAAACCGGAATATATTCTTTGAATGATACTAAAAACCGTATAAAATCCATTGCACAGTTTGAAAGAATATATTATTAAAAAAACATTTTTACTATAAAATATCACAAATAATATATCATAAGCATATAAAAACAAGTCGAATTGCATGCAGAACATTCAACTTATTAAAACAAAAAAAAATCGCATCCTCAAAAATAAAGTCGCATAATGAGAAACATCAATATACAATATTCAACCGTAGCGCATTGTAATAAGATAAAAATTGCTGTCACACATATTATTCATACGACTCTTTTTGACAAAAGACGCGGCGTTTATATCAGAAAACCCCACACATTGTTATTGCGTAGGTGCGACAATTAACCTTTGTCAAAATTACGAAATCTAGATCTATCAATCACTTTGAATCTAGATTTTAGATATCACATTTTAAAATAACCCATTAATGCAAAATTTATTTGAAAAACACATATTATATATTAAAGTTTTGACCAGTGTATCATTATGTTTTAATGGAATTTTTTGTTTTATTAATAAATTGAAAAATTTTGCATATTAACGCATTTTTGGATATTATTTAGGATGATAATTGCTATATTGTGTTTTAATTTAATATCATTCCGTTCGTTTAGTTTCGTAAATTGTATATTTTATTCTAATTATATCAAAGTTTAATGTGTTACCATTCCTATTATTGTCTAAATATATGTTAGAATATGCAAAATGACATAATTTGTAGTAAACTGCATAATATTTCTAACCAAAAGTAGTGTTGTGCAATATCTTTGACGTCGATAGTTTCATTCACGCTGTTTAATCGGTACTAGATCTTGTCAAGTGTCAAATCACAAACATTTCGGTGTTATAAAATGTGTTATTTATTACGTAATTCATATTTAAATGCAGATCCATTTTTGACCTACAGAAATGTTATATTTTTCATTATTATGAGCTGCTATAAGTACTGATAAATATTCATAAAATAAACTTTATATGATAGATACTTATAATAGAATGATTCTATTTGTTACTTAAATGAGTACAATTATATAAACACGTATTTTATATTAATACAGGTTGTAACTTCTCATGTTAATTCAACAAATTAATTTATACCACTGTCTGACATACAAACTGTGTGGTCTGTAAGTAAGTTATTTAATTTATTAATGTAAGACGTTGGAAACGTCGTAAAATCTACACTCAAAATTGATTAAAGTATAATAAAATTGTCGAAACACGCGAAATGGTGACGAATATCAGTAATTTCTAAAAAAAGATTTTATTACCTCATGAGGTTTACTAAATCAAGAACTGTAAAATAAAATAGTAAATAGATATTGTAAATATCATGTAAAGTTTTAGTTCGATGTATCTAAAATACATTTATGCAAATAAGTATTCAATAAAATTATGTTAAGGAGATCACAAATCACATTAAACTATTACTATCTGAATGGATGCGGATCGGCCTCTTGTGCATCAAATAAATTATAATTCTGACATAGTTGTTGATTGAGTTGAAACTTTTACGATCAATCGAATGTCTGCTCTGGTAAAATGCTTACATTTAAGCTAATTCGTTACATCTGTTTTGACAATTTATGGAACACCTATATTTTAGTTTATTTAACCACGTTTTTAATTTTGGTGCGTTCAATAAGTTGAAATACTTTTTTTTTTATTGATTGCTAATTTGGGTTGGTAGTTCACGTTATCACCTTGCCGTTGGTTTGTCTTGTGTAAATCTGAGCCTGTAATACATACTTCTTTCATAAGAAAATTTAATAAAAAGCAACAAAAACAGTTAAAATATTTATTACGGTTAAGTCAAAATATAAATGGTTATGTTTTTTATTTTTATTTTATGTTAAACAAAGTGGAGGATTTTTGATATTATTAATAAACTCTTAAAATTATTTAAAATGAGTACTTTAATATGTTACAATTAAAATAATGTTTCTGCTCATTACAGTTTGGTAACTCGATCCTAAAATGATTATTTCAACCTTAAACAAAACGTTCAAACTAAACAGACGAAGTGCAAACCTCTTGAAAAACATCTCGCTAAAGAATTATATTAATTCATTTATTTATATGTAAATTGTTTTCGTTAATCGAATCGAGGGAGATAATTGCATTACTTTCTATATTAATAAAAAAGGAACTACAACAAAACACGCCGTATTAACACAAAACTGACCAGTGCTGATCATAAAAATAAAACAATTATTGCCTCTATCAAAACGTCTGTCGGACTCATTTGACTATTTAAGTTCACACATAATTGCGCCGGCTTTTAGCATCAGCTTGATATAATCCTGGGAGGCATTCTTTTATCCAGTTTTGCAACGTATACAGTAATTGCTAATCTGAAAGTTCTTTTGCCAGACCGGTAACCGAACACCGTAGGATGCCGCTTAAAAGGGAAACTTAGTAATGCGTTTACGCCAGTCGCCTCGTGTTATATCAGAATGAGAGCTGTATATTTTTTATCGTTATCATTCGCACAACACTATTTTAATTTAGTTGGCGTTAGTGGCTGACAAGTGATGAAGGTTTTTTAAGTAGTAAGTTACTTTATTCCAGACCATGTTAAATTTTAGTGGGGTGTTAAACGTTTAATTGGCTAGGTACTTGAAAGCTAAAAATAATTTCATTGTGAGATAGTATATAGTATAAATGTAATTGTAAATAGTTATAGATATTTTTCGTGTATTGATATTAAAAAATATTTAAAATCAAAGGATAATGTATAATATTGCGTTTGTTTGTTAAAAATTAATATCGGCTAAAGATTTGAAGTTATTGTTTAATTTTAGTACATTTATGATTTTCAACAGTAATGTTTATATTAAAAACATTCGTCTTATTTTGAAACAGATCATCACAACCCTAACATAATTCTATAAATTACAGCAGCCGGTTAGGATAAGCATACTCTAATATGATTTGGTTGCAATGCATGTGGGGATATTAAGATGGTCCGCGTATGGGCTTAATGCGATTAAGTCGAGTACGTAGCAGCCGCGTAAACTTATCAGAGTTAATAATAGTTTATCGATATGCTAAGTAATTGTGATGCGCAACACTAAAATTTACGCATCGTGAATTAATTTTATCGAAATTTAAAATGCCTGAACGGGTGCATATATTATAGTATATTTGATTTTAGTTCATGAAGATGCTTCCTTTTCTGTAGTACGTTTACATTAGACCAAAGAGGATTCATACTGAGAAATAGATTTTAATTTAGATATGTAAAACTTTAAGATATCCGACCCGCCTACAAGATGATATGAATAAGAAGGTTTCGCAAGTAATGTTTTACGTTGAGTGCCTTTATACCAGGTGCTCAAGGAACATTCAGTCCCATATTATTATAGAATAACAAAAAAAGAGTGTGTGTACTGATGTACGCACGTAAGAAGTTATACTTCTTTGGCGTAACAATCCAAAAATACCAAATAATAACACAACGCATACATACATAAATATTTGAATTGATAAAAACGCCAATATATTTTTATTTATTCACACTGATTATTTGTACTGATACGACACACAAAGATTCGCAACTAACTTCAGGATGTAAAAGGTTCGCAACTAACTTCAGGGTGTTGCTTTTTTCTGTCGGTGTTCGCGCGCATCGTAAAAATTCACTTTCATCATTTTTTCCAATCGCACCAAAAGAAGTATAACTTTAATAATAGTAATGTTATATTTAGTGCATGTGTTGTCTAGTGATCGTTTACTATTCGTTACATATGTTATGATATTAATAAGATATAAGTCGCGTCACGAGTTATGAGCGGTGCCCTTAACCCGTTACACGTTTCTTTGCAGTGTTTACACATGTGTAGATCCACACCACTAAAACAGAGCGCTCATAAATCGTGACGTGACCTATAGATGTATTAAAGGCTGGCAATCAGTTCTGCAAATTATCTTCTCCTAATATCAACCTACTAACTAGAATTTGCTATTATTTTTTAATTGTCTACGGCGTCAGATAAACCAACGGCCTACCTGATGATCCTATTAATATTTTAAGTGTGAAAGTTTGTATGTGTGTGTGTGTTTGTTACCACTCAGTGCCTGTATTATGTAGATTGATTTGGTGCCAGACACAGACATAGGCTACGTTTTATCCCAAAAAATCCCGAAGGATTTAACAAAAGATATTTTATGCGCAGACGAAGCCATGGGGTGCAGCTAGTATGTAATAATAATAACCATCGATCATAGATTTTTGCGACGTCAGGAGCTTCGCAAAGCAGCTGTCTAACTTCTCAATCTTTAAGAGTAAATCTGAGATATGTACATAAATTTTGTCCATCCAATACACATAACTCAATATTATATTTGGTTTAAAATAATTTAGGTAATAATTTGCGGTACGATAACACGGGTTACGACTGTGAGTATAATTCTCAGAGCGAGTCGGTCTCTATGGTCCTGTACAATTGCAGACGCACCGCAAATTACCCAAATTGTTTCAGACCGAACTTTTAATACAATGTTGCCTTAATTTAAATTGTACGGTCTGTATCTGTGGTTTGGTTAGTCCAAGTTGAAAAGTGCAGCGATTTGTTTATAAATTGAAGTATGTATGTATATTGTTTGTGCTGGTTTGTTAGAACAAATATTTCAAAGATTCTTAGGCTCTTTTGTAATAAAAAAATCATTTACTCGACTATATATTTAAGTACATGTAAAATTGTAACCAAATGAAGTCCATGAAAAACTGTTACAGTTACTTTTGGCTCGGCCACAGGTTTATTATTATTTTTTTTTATATATATTAGCCTACCAAAGTGACTCCACCCTGCCTGATGGTAAGCAGTCAGTGGAATCCAGAAGTGGTGGCCACCATACCAGAAGCTATCGTCTTAAACTGCTGGTATGGCGGCCTCCACTATGGCGGCTGGGAATGGGGTTAGGAAAAAGGAATGAGGGAGGTGAGGAAAGAGGAAAGGGGGGATATTGGACTTCCTGTACTCTCACTTACCGAACGAAACGCGGTAGTATGGATACTACTACTCTTAAGTCGATCTTCTATGAGAAGGTAGTACTTCTCCGGACGATCCGGCCCATTCATGCTGAAACCAGCGTGGATCTACTACCGTCAAATAATAAAAAGGTCATACAATGCATGCAGTTAAAGTCTACATAAAGGTTATCTGTGAGACTTGAGGGCCTAAACAAGTGGCATAGATTTCTATTCTATTTATAGAATAGATTAAAAAAATGTATGGGATTGACATAAGCTAACGACAACGATGGCGTTAGCTTATGTCAATCCCATACATTTTTAGAGTGTTATATTCAACACACTACAATCAATAATTATTTCATACTGATCATTTTTACAGTAAATATTAGAAAACTGCTTTTTTAATACTTTTCTCACAGTTTTTAAATCTTATTTAATATAGGTATTTATATCCTTCCTAACAGAAACATCAGTTATTATTATCTTACATATCACTACATAGTATAAAACAAAGTCGCTTCTCGCTGTCTGTCCCTATGTATACTTAGATCTTTAAAACTACGCAACGGATTTTGATGCGGTTTTTTTTAATATTTAGAGTGATTCAAGAGGAAGGTTTATATATATAATAAGTGCAAAATATCGTAGAGAAATACTGGTAATTTTAGAGGTTTCTAATGTAATGCAGGGACGTAGCGGTTGCGGCAGTACCGGCCAGAGGCCGCCGGCTTCTAAAGAAAACAATGACCATGTTTGTATTGTCTAATGACGAAAAAGCTGTAAACATTGTTTAAAAAGACATTCTGTAGTATATTTAGTATCAGCATAATACCTGTGCGAAGCCGGGGCGGGTCGTTAGTTTTATATAATTGCTAACAGTAACAGTAACATCCTAAAACGCAAAACTCCAAAATAAAAACCTTTTCAAAAGAGCTAATTATAATTAATTAGGTTAGCAGAACCTTAAACATAATTATATATTCGAAAACAGTTAATTTTAAATGTTATTATTTTGTAGAATGCCTATGCATTTTAGTGTATAATTAAATGCATCCAACGTTGTATATTCGGATTTGAAAACTGGTTTAATTGTGATCCAGTTTTGTAGCTATTTCTTAAGTGCGAGATGTATTTACAAGTATAAAATAAATAACTGAATTAAGGCCTAGATTAAGAATTTAGAAGCGTATGCTTGTTGTGAAGTAGTAGATTCTAGTTTGTTAAGGACATTTAGTTGACCTATTTACATACATACATATCTTCACGCCTGTCTCCCATCAATGGGGTAAGCAGAGACTGTAGAACGCTATTCGCTGCGATCCAAACAAACCTTCTCCAATTTCAACACTCATTAATCCTTTCATAAACACACGTCTGTTACGTTGACCTATTTATTTTCTGCTATGCAGATATATACGTTCAAGAATATTTAGATCTTACAAAATTCCGTTGACCATGTGAATTTAGAACACCCATTTCTTGCCATGAATGAAGTAAGATTATTATTACGAGACTGGCCTGTTGGTCTAGTGGTTAGTAACCCTGACTGCTAAGCCGGAGGTCGTGGGTTCGATTCCCACCCAGGCCAAATCTTTGTGTGATGAGCATGATTCTGTGTCTGGGTGTAATTTATCTATAATATGTATGTATTTACAAAAAAAAAATGTATATAAGTAGTATATCAGTTGTTTAATCATAACACAAGCAAATATAATTGCTTAATTTGGGGCTAGATGGCGCTGTGTGAATGTGGTAGAATACTATTATTATTATTATTATATTTATACTGAATCACGGTGTAACCGCACATTGTCATATTTGCACTCAAAATCAAATAAAAAATATTATGTATCCACTTTGTTTCCCATTGCATTGAATTCAGTTCACACAAGATCGCGTCGTATACACATCATTCATTAATCATATAACTTAAGCGGTAAACTCAATAAACAGTGTTCTAATCAAGTGAATAGTTTTAATACATTTTTATATTCCAATAACATAATCAGTAAAAAGTCATGTGGACACACCTTATCTGTTCATTGTTGTTTCTCTTTGCTTGCAAACATTTTTTTTTTATTATATTTCCTTCATATCTTTTGTTGCTACCTTAACAGTTCAGACGTTTATATACATTATTATGATATTTCTTATTAACTACATATCCTTAGACAGTGTGTAGTCATTTTACTAGAATAAATAGTTAAAATGCAATTTTGTTACATAAACACTAGACAAAACTACAAAACATTCATAGCATATTAAAACATTAATATAAAACACAGGAAATTTGTATTCACACCTTAAGGCAATGAATAGGCCTTTACTATTTCTTGTTTTTATCATTACACGTATCAAACAGGTACTGTAACGGTATGCGAAACATTGCAGAAATCCTAATAAACGCTTGGAAAGATTTAAGATGAAACAGTCTATCATGGCTTTCTATAAACGATCTTTTAAAACCCATTTTATACAAAGGAGCGTTCAGCGCTGAATCGCTTTTACATTAGTTCAGTTACTATTATTGATAGCGCTTCAGAACCGAACGAAAAATCGGAATTTTAGAGAATCTTGGATTAAAGTTCGTAAGGTATATGCATAACTAGCTGCGTGTCACGGCTTCGCCCGCGCTTAAAATGTGTTTTGTTTCCCTCGGGAAGCAGGGATATAAAATTAGCCTATTTTCATCAGAATCGGATCAGACGTCTAGGCGCTGAGTGGTAACAAACACACATACCCACAAACTTTCGCATTTATAATATTAATAGAATTGGCAAACTTACTGTTGAACGACAATAGGCTTTATTGTAAATATCTTTATTTGAGGTTGTAGTGTAATTAATGTTGGTTTTCAATAGTGTTTAATTATTAAGAAAACAAACCAGTATTTTAATTTTATATCCGTTCGATATATAAAAATACGCGTGCCACCTAAAATCTAATCATAGGTGGGCTATGTATATATATTGTATAGTAAAATCTAATATTTTATGTACCTATATTAGATTGATTGGACAGAAGGCTGTTCAATTTAATTGCGCATAGAGATTCGAGTGAACGTACGAAAACTACTGATTGGCACTAGCCAATTAAAGCTGAATATTTTCAATAATTTTCCTTTTATTAATCATTAGAACGGACATAAGCTCGACATACAAAACTTTTCACAGATTTATCCTTCAGTTAAAATCTGTTAACAGTATCGAACCTATGGCTATTAAATACGATGTGGAAATTTTACGAACGGTTGAGGAAGCAACTCAGCGCACCAGTCTGCTGATACGTACAAGTATAGCCTCACTAATAAAGACAACACTTCTGTATATCACTTAAAACTTTAATTATCTCCTAACATTCTTCGTTTATGCCGCATTAGAAGCCTCCGGCATCACAATCGTTGATTACCACTCAACCCTTACAATGGTCGTTTACGTTTAACACGTACTTCATGCTTGCACATGCACAGTCGGACTTCGAACACCGATCAATTAGCACAGTCGCTCGGTGATATCGACTCATAAATCCATAGGACCGTTATTGTGGGGCCACGAGATGTGAGAACGAAGATGCGCATTTGCTAGTGGTTATAAGAAATATGGCATTTCAAAATATAACAATTTTGAACAAAAGTAATTTAAATAAATGTGGCCTAGTTTAATTATTCTTTTAGTCAATGAACAGTTTCATATTAATTATACTTCATAACTAAATAAAGGTCATGTTTAAATAATAAAAGGAAATGAAAAAGTGTCATGATTATCGTAAAACCATACATAATAATAATTGCTAATAAAACAACAATTATAAAAAAGTAAACGAAAATATTACAATAGGAAAAAATTACCAAGATAATTTACATATATCATTATAATTATTAATATTTTTATATATTAAGATATTTATTAATATAGTTGAATAATTTAATCAAATTGATATCCTAAGAAACTTAATACATTTTCCTACGGTTTAATTTCGTTGTTTTTGTGACCTCAAACTCTTAGAACCCCTGTAGCTTCGGGAATCTTTGCTGATACCCGATCGGAGATGCGCCCGCGCAACTTTTACAAATTCCATGTATTCAACGTAAATTATCATAGTTTTATGCAACATTTAAATATGAGTTTAGACTAATGTCAAATTTAATAATGGAGGTTTCATGTTAATTTTCATTTCGTAGTTTAAAGGTCGGAACAGACAGCCGACGGCGACGCGACGCGACGTGACGTTTTCTTTTATACAATTTTGTTGGTTATTAAGCTTACGGTCTAACTGATGGTAAGTGGTAGCCGTAACCTATAAAAAAAAATAAAATAAAATAAATTAATAAAAATAATGCTTAGAAATCACAATATATAGTTACCAACCATGTAGGGGGAAGGGAATGAGGATGGAAAAGGAATAGGACCGAGGCGGTAATTGGGTTGTTAGCTCTCAGTTGTAAATGTACTAGCTAATATAGAAGACTAGCTTTCCGCGGCGTGGATTGTCATTGTCTTGGCTAACTGCTCTGCTCCCGTCGCCAGTAGCATTATGTTACATAGCCTATAACCTTCCTCGAGAACTGGGCTATCATCAAATCCGACTGGTAGTACTAGAGATTAGCGCGTTCAAACAAACAAACAAACATACAAACTTTTCCGCTTTATATAATAGTAGAGATGTCATGGCGCGCCGTTGCGTCGCGTTTGGCGTGACATCTTCTACATCAATCAGTAGTTTTACAACCGCTCACGCTACGTCGCGGCGCCGCGTCACTCGCTGTCTGTCCCGACCTTAATAACATACTTGTGTATTTGTTAAATAATACTGACTTTTATAGTTTATTTTTATGACTTATTTATATTAAATATATGTTATAAAAATATTCTCTTTACAAAGGTTATGTAGGGTCAAATGTTTAGAGAGGTTTTGTCGCTTCAACATCAGTAGAAAGACTAAGTCTATCAGTTAAAGTGATTGCTTGGTTACCATTTCAAAAGAGTAGTGGATTTGATGCCCATTCAAAACAAATACCATACATACGAGTAGTTTACTAACAATTTATACTTAAATTGCATGTTTGTTTCCACGAAACAGGTGACGCAACATTCGCATAATGTAAACAAAATATTGTAAACGCTCTATAGGGCAAGTTATGTATTACAACGAGTATGATATATATATATATATATATATATATTTGTAAGACTCTGTACGGTGCAACCATACATTGCGAAATTACATTATATATCTTGTCAGCATTTTCGCCACAACGCTTTGTAATTCATTACATTTATATATAAATCAGTTCACTACCGGTCATCAACCGCGTCGCGTTACTCACTATCATTTTATCATATATATCATTTTCTATCAATTTGCATTAGAACTTTAAAGTAATAAACAAACTCTCTAAACTATCTCCTCGTATCATTCAATATCATCATACCAAACTAAAGGAGTGTTCGGTAAAGTACCACACAGACTGAATAAACAAAATTATCTTTATTGACACTACAATTATAACAAGCGAAGCTGAAAATATACATAAGGGGCAGACATAGTCATTAAAATATAAATTAAAAACGCCATCATTCTTATTGTTAATGCTTAAATTAAATTGAAAACAAAATGGTACACGACATGTCTGGTAACAACTTAGTTGCAAACAGGTTGTCAAACAAAAAAAAAACATGTTGCTTCTGATTGAATGTGTCCGATGGTTTTCTGTTAAACAATCGCCAATTATGCCAAGATTATGTTCAATTAAAGATGATCTTAATATTGTATAAACTTTATAAATTATTAGCTGTTGCCCACAGCTTCGCCCGCGTGAATGCCGCGTGAATTTTCATACAAACTTTCATCCACTATTTCAGACCCTTTAAGCTATTTTTCGAGGTGTAATCTATCTCTATATATAACTAAAGAAATAAAAAAAAATAAGAAACAACAAAAATAGATTTTTGGGCTAAACAGGAGTATCATTTATTATCTACAGCAATGTAGGTACAAATTTTATTAAAATCGGTTCAGTGGTTCAGGCGTGAAAGCGTAACATACAGACAGAGTTACTTTCGCATTTATAATATTAAGGCCCTGTTTTAAAACTTGTTGATAAAGTGCGTGATAATGATAACCTATTCGAAACTTAATTAGAAGATAACACTCTAAAATCAGTTCTACAAGTGCCTGATAAACTTAACTGACAAATAAACTCAAAAATATAAGACAGATTTAACTAGAAAACGTTTTATCTGTTAGATATTTTAGCAGCTAGTGGTGAAAATGGCCCTAAGTATTAAGTATGGATAACTATTTTATCCGCGTAGATCCCAATTCCATAAAGATATCCGGGGCCGCTAATTTCTGGAGCTACCAGTAGGATTTAGGTAACAAACACACACATACATACACAGAAACTTTATCATTTATAATATAATATTAATAACATTAGTCAAATGGTAGTCAAATTAGCACACTAAAGTTAAGCAGCTTTTTAAAAATTTGTTCTGTGCTAAATAAATATATTTTATTTATTTTTTTACACGCGACAATGGTAAGAAAGTTAGAAAACATAAATGCTATCCTTAAAATGTTTTTGGCTTATTACTATTGATTATAGCAATATAGTTCTTATTATTTCTGTCAAACTCGTCTATTTATTAATTATAATTGTCGTTTAAAAAAAAGTTTTATAAATTAAATTACAGGCTAACAGATCTTTTAGAAGACTTCAGTGTAATTATTTATAAACTGTCTAAATTTGATTATTTCTTGTCATAAGTTCTAAACATTTTACCTTTAAGCTAGAATTATACTAGTAAATGTTTATTTTTAGTTAATGTCAATACATAAAAGCAGTACTTCCTTCGAAGCATCTTCATGTTTAGTCATTACGCTTAGGTATAACGCGACGCGACGCTTATATAAAAGGGCATTCATATGAAACGAAAATTTCTCTTGAAATTACGACTTATTTTGATTGATGGCTATTAAACTTGCAGATTTAAAATCTCGTCATTAAGCGCTGAATTTGCAAGACGTATTATCTATCCCGTTAGTAGACATGGTAAGGTTATGGTGTATAAGTCTTAAATTGATCGGTTAATAAAATATATAAATTTTATAGCCACTAATATTTCATCTGTACCATCACGGATGCTACTTTGGGGTAAGGTCAGATAAACCAACTGTCTAAAAAGTATCACGTTTTGAAAGAAAAACTATGAATATATAATAATAATTTACTACTACTTGACTATCTGTCTGTTACGCTTTCACGCCTAAACCACTGAACCGATTTTGATGAAATTTGGTATAGGTTAGACCTCAAAGAACAACATATTATCTTTTATCGTAAAAATGACAGGAGATTAAAGTTTGTATGAAAAATCATGAATGTAAACAGAGATATATCCGATATTCACGCGGAAGGAGCTGCGGGCAACAGCTAGCTAGTAGTCTATAACTGGGATAGTAGAGAGTTTCATAGATTCAAGTTTATCGTAATTTGCCTTGTATGACGGAGTTTGAGCAATTTTACCACCATACGTGATTTTTACTTCACTATTATTTAATTATTCCACATATTAATAAAATTTTATGCTGGTTTCAGCATGAATGGGCCGGATCGTCCGGGGAAGTACTAACCTCTCATAGAAGATTGACATAAGAGTAGTAGTATCCGTACTACTGCGTTTCGCTCAGTGAGTGAGAGCGCCGCAGGTCCAACTTTCCCCCTTTCCCCTTCTCTTACCTCCCACATTCCCTTCCCCTAACCCTATTCCCAGCCGCCATAGTGGAGGCCACCATACCAGCAGTTTAAAACTATGGCTTTTGGTATGGTAGCCACCATTTCTGGATTCCACTGATTGCTTACCATCAGGCTGGGTGGAGTCACTTTGGTAGGCTAATATATATAAAAAAGAAAAAATATATTAAATAAAATATCGATCTTTAAATAACATCTGTCAGGTCAGAGAATACTAAACAAATAATTGACCGGAACGTTTTACTATACTTTAAAAATGTTCAAAAATAACTAACTTTGAAAAGAAAAAGTGTCATAAATCAATCAAAAAACTAATTAAGATCAGTTGTAGGTACTACGGATTGCACTTAACCGTTTTACAATACAGAGGTTATTTTTATGCGAACATGTAATAACCGTGGCAATGATCACAATTCGATTCAAAATTGAACAATTTTCTATAGATTTTTTTTTGCTTGACACTTTGATAAGCGAATTCAATAAGCATTATCTAACAAGCTTTCATTGCGATTAAATGGTAGATTAAAATTTAATTAATTTTACAAAATTAAAACCTAAGTATTGCGTCAGTTTCCAACTGATGCAGAGAACTGAGAAGTTTTACTCGTGGTTTAAGTATTATTTAAAAAGAGGCTTCAAACTTTAATCAGAATATATTTAGCATCACTTAATTTTAAAGTGTATCCAATACTCAAAGACTTAATTATGAATTTTATAGTAAGGCGCGAGCATATTTCTATAAAACAGCATTTCTCCCGGTCATCGAACAGATTCACTAAAGCAAATAAAAGTTCTTTGGTTTGAAACACTTATATTTACAGTATATCAATAGATTAAAGGTTTTTCATTATCAAATTCTGGATTTTTATAAATTTAAACGGTACTAAGGTAACAACTTTATAAAATATGGAACATTTTTATTAAAATATATGTAGATACTAGGTATTCTGTTAAGTTATTCTGACAGTCATCTAATAATATGTGGTTACTATCGCTCAGCAATATACAATGCTAGGCAAAGTACAAGCACCCTAGGAATTTAATGTGTTGACCGAGGCTATACTCATTTAATGCAAGGATATCTCTGAGGAATTGCTTTAATCTAGATGAACAGTTTCAGTTCAACAAAGTTCAATAAAAGGCTTAAAAGAAAAACAGCAACTTGCCTATAAACGACGTAAAGTATGTAACCTTTTTTTATACTTTTCTCACTTCATTTGGCATTTCGTATTGAAGGTTTGTGAAAATGATAGTTGTATTAAAAAAAGTAGAGAATTTCAACGATATATAATCATGTTGCAAAAATATAAAAGTATCGACAAATTATTAGAAGTGACAAGTCGCTATTATCTTTTAACATAAAATAAGATTTGGTATGCCCGCTACTCTAATAAGGTCGTCGGTCCACCTAATAATAATAATAATAATATTAATAAAGTTTATTTCAGATAAATTATCCATAATATTCACAAATTTTTTTTAAATAATTAAATACAATAAAATTACACACAGATCACTTACAAATAAAAATAAAATTAAAATTACACATTGAACACTTACAAATTAAAATAAAATTAAAATTACACATGAAATAAAACAATTTAAAATAACAAAATAAATTGAAAATTAAAAATAATGGTCACCTATGTATATTTAAAATAAGTTCATCGGACTGCCAGTTGGGTATGCAAACCCATCCAATGGCGCAACAGTGGCATATCCCACCTGTCAACAAACACATTTAGCATACTGTTAGGGCTGGACCTAACACGATTTAACATTGACGCACCCTGTTTTCTAATAATGGCATGGAAGCCAGCTGTATGCGCTTCTGCAAACATATTGGATGCGCTGCAAAAACGGGGCAGCCCCAGCAGTACTCTAAATGCGTTATTGTATTGAACTCGTAGGGCATTGTATGCCGCTAGCGTATAGTTAACCCACAGGCTACACGTGTATAATGTTTGACAATAAGCCTTAAAAAGTGTAATTTTCACTTGTTTGTTGCAACGTGAAAACCTGCGGGCCAACATGTTACATCTGACAGACAACGCCCTACGAGCCCTTTCCACATCCATGTTGTCTTTAAGGTCCTCGGTGACCCAGTGACCCAGATACTTAAAATGTGCTACTCTCTTTAACGGGGTACCGGCTAAAGTAACAGTAGGTACTACTACGTATTTTTTCCCACGCGCCTTAAAAACCACCAGTTCACTTTTCTTAGCATTGTATCTGAGTCCGTGGGCTTCCGCGTATGACTCACACATCTCACTTTACGCAATGCTCCCATCGATGGGCTCAACAGTACCATATCGTCTGCGTAGCTGATATTATTGAGACAAACTCCGTCTATGTGACACCCGACATTAGCACTGCTGAGCTCATCCATAAGCCGGTTCATATACAGGCTGAAGAGCTTGGGCGAGGTCAGACCACCCTGTCTCACTCCACACTCCAACCTGTATACATCCGTCTACCTTATGAGGAACCCCTCATAAGGTAGACCAACGACCTTTATAGTGTGGCGTGTAACCGATGGATGAGGCCAGCTCACGACCGCCAAGGTGGCGTCAATTAAGAGAGGCCTATTTCCAGCAGTGGACGTCTTCGGTTGATATGATAATGATATTGAAGATTTTGATTTCATATTTTCTTAAATTTGATCTTAAGCCATTGTATGAAATCCAATCAAGGATGAATTCATGTAGTTTCAACAGCTTAGAGAAATTAATCTTCACTTGCCAATGTATATTCGATCAATAATAAATTCTGTATAATTTATTACAACATTTATAGAGGAACCTTTACGATGTATATCCGCGTATTTTTAATTGAATGCGTCTGTAATTTTATAGAAGAGAGCTAAATTTATTTATTTATTATTATTCATTTCTGTCCCACTCCTGAGCAAGGGCCTCCCTTTATCCCTTCTATAGCTACTTCTCAGGGTCTTGCGCTTCCTTCTTCCAATTATCCAAAAAACTGTTCAGATCGTCCCGCCACCTCTTTCTCGGTCTGCCGCGACCTCGCACTGTCTCAGGGCATGAACTTAAGCTAAATTTACTTACTTCAAATTACGGATTGTAGGTTAAGGCATAATAAAAACGTCAAAGTGGCGATATTTGAGTATCCCGGCATTCCACATTCGACATCCGGTAGCATTTATAACTTTATCTTTTCTATCAAACAAAGTTATATATTAAATCCGTCGTAAATATAAAATTAATTTAGCAATATCTATTAGTTCCCTGCGTGATATTGCTCAACTAAATCAATCACATTAGGTTTACACAACACAAATAATATGACAGTAGCGTTCGTCCTAGGCTGCGTATATCAAAACGCAACGCGTTGTGAATCAATCTTTGCGAAAACCAATCATAAACGTTGGGCTCGACGTATTTCGTTCTCGTATGTCCGCGATAAAGGACCTCCCATAAAAGCCGAGTTGATTTTATGATCATACTAATTGGCTATACCAAATAAACGTGGAAATATGAATGCATAAAACTGAGTTCGATTCTCAGTGCAGGAGTTCCTAATGGATTTAGCGACATTCGTGTTGTAAATGTTTTTCTTAATTCTCATTAGTTTTGTTATGTCGATGTGAATTTTAATACGTACGTAATGTTGATGTGTTTTCGCATTTTTATTGTTGTAACAATTTGAATTTATAGTTTCGTGAACTGTGCTCTTTATGTTGTTTAATAGAGATAGCGTATTGCTTTGGCTTTTGTGTAAAAATATGCGAAGTGTGAAACACGAGGCGAGAAGTTATAACAGCCAATCGTACTTGTAAGTTTTCTAGGAACATTTCTACTCATAAGAGCAGGGTTTAGGGTTTGTAATTTATCATTGGTAGTTTTACTTATATTAGTACGTAACGTCATTAACGCCATTAGTTTCTAAGTTTTCTTTAGTGGTTACAGGGCTTATTCGAGTACCTATAGTAAAGCTATTAAGTAGGTACTTTATATTATAAGACACATGCAAATCGCCTTTTAAACGTTTCAACTGAATATCTATTGATCATAGTTTAAGATTTACAGAACATATTAGATCCTTTAATAAATTAATTTCTCTTCAAATATTTTTGGTCACAAATTATTGTATGTTGTCTAATTTTAAACCTCTAATGAGCTGGTTATAGCCTGTACGACAAACATTAGAATCTGTTCTCTCTATATACGTACACACTTAGTAATAACATGATGTAATTTATTATATATAAGTAACGTATGTATTATGTGTTTGATACAATAGGACCGACATATTTTAAAAGAAAAAGAAAAAAATAAGTATTTATGTAACTATATTTGTGAAACGGGTCTACTCGTGTTAGAAATTATTATAAGGTGCCATATCTCTTTACCCGACGTTTCGGTCGAATTACACCGACCATGGTCACGGGCTGAAACGTCGGATATAGAGGTATGGCACCTTATAATAATTTTCTAACACGAGTAGACCCGTTTCACAAATATAGTTATGTGTACAAATCGTGTGAGTTTAAAATAAGTATTTATGATTCAAAGAAAAATTAGAATCAAAATAAACACAACATGAATAACAAAAAAATAGAATTAGACTTAAAAAACTTTGTGGCTGATCTTAATTGGCCAAAGCCCTTGATATTTTAACCTGTATTAAACACTTTAGTTACAGTTTATAGGTAAGTAAGGGTCAAAACATTCTAAGTTTTGCGGTGTCCAACTAGACAGAATATCAAAACGTCGCTCTCATACCCACATCAGTGCCGTTACATCGTAGGCGTAATGCCTGCCCATCATTGTCTGTTTTGTTTATCGATACTTATTTATGCGGTAATCGAGTTATTTATCGATAAACGCACAAGAATGTCGCATCACTGCCATAATAGTGATGCAACTGCATTATTTGAAGAGATGTTTTTTTGTCAATTTATGGCCGTAGATATGTTCGCTTGAATCTGATGTTTTAGGTAATGTAGGTGTACTTACCCGTTTGATATATCTACACATAAATATTTTCATTAAAATGACTTCTATTACTACGTCTCGATTTCGTTCTTCAAAGCAGGTAAATTAATATTACAGTTGAATTAGTAATTAGTTGAAAATTCAACTGTAAGGTAATGTTTTTTTCGTACCGTTTGGCTCGATTTTCAGCATTAAAATAACAGCGTTATTATTCCAAATTCAAAATAGTATTGTAATACTATTTTGAATTTGGAATGTTACATTACAAGCGAATGCTCGCGGTGAGGTAGCATTATTAGTTATTTTTTTAAATTCTCAGTATACGCCCGAAAATCAAAATTCTATCTGGGAAACATCTCACTCATTCCAGTTACATACGATCAAATTAACTACCGAAACTTCGGTGTTATATACTTCTGCTTACTCCTTCGAAAAAGAAGGCGTGATGCTATATTATGTTAACTACTATCATGTTATTAGTTCTGAATGTGAATGCAATTACTGACGGTGAGATTTCGAGTTTTATGATTGTCAGACATTATCTTAATTATTGGGAGCGCCGTAGGCTGAATTACCCCCGCAGTCCCCTTTATTTTTCTCCTCGGTAACGAGTTTATATTATTACTAGTTTCCTGCAAAGCGATTTCACCCACGTCTTTGGTTACTGCTCTGCTCCTGCCGGCAGTAGCGTGATGTTACATAGCCTATAGCCTTCCTCGAGAACAGGGCTATCATACACAAAAATAATTTTCAAATCCGTCCTGTAGTTCCGTTCAAAGCAACAAACTCTACCGCTTTATATTATAATAGTACTAGCTGTCTGCGGCGCGGATTCACCTGCGTCTTTGGTTACTGCTCTGCTCCTATCAGCAGTAGCGTGATGTTACATAGCCTATAACCTTCTTCAAGAACCGGGCTATCACACGCTTCAAGAATTATTCAAATTCGACGGGTGGTTTCAGAGATTAGCGCGTTCAAACAAAGAAACAAATTCTTCCACTTAATATTATAGTATAGATTATTTAAGCAATAAGTGAAAAACATAGATGTTCTTAAACTGGAGTAGTTTTAAAACGTGGTATCCTGTTTGATATAATCGTGTGATGTATTATGATGTAAATTATTGTCAGAGCTATAAAAAGTTTTCAAAAGCTTCGTCTATGATGATGATTAGAAAGAGAATTAAAAAGAAGTAATAAGAATTACTGCTTTTTTATTCATTTATATACGCTTATGACGTCATACTCAGCACTTACACCGTAGCACTACTGTCTACTGCCTGTGTCTAAGTCTGTTTGGATTATTAATAATAATAATAATACCAGCCTGTTTATTGTCCCACTGCAGAGGCCTCTTCTCATATAAGGAAGGATTAATCACCACGCTTGCTCAAGGCGGATTGGCAATTTCAGACTTTTAAGTCCAGGTAGAGAAGGCATGAGCATTAATCACCACTCTTGCTCAAGGCAGATCGGCAATTTCAGACTTTTTAAAATCAGATTTCCTCACGATGTTTTCCTTCACCGTCAGACAGAAATGTCCAAGATACATATAGAAAGTACATGATTTAAAAAATCACATTGGTACTTCACGGATTTGTCAGTCGAGTATCAACACAAAATATAATAATATAATATATTTCAACAACTAAACACAACGCCATCTAGACCCAAAGTAAGCATATTATATGCTTGTGTTATGGGGTTCTAGAATGCGGCTATACATACTTATATACTTTTTTTTTTTGTAAATACATACATATTATACATAGAAACACCCAGACCAATGCAAATAGACATATTCATGCACACAAATATTTGCAGTGAGCGGGAATCGAACCCGCGACCTCTGCGTGGCAGTCCATACACAGTACCACCGAACCACAGAGGCAGTCAAAAAAATCTAGAGCATTTGCCAATTACATGAGATCTAAGCTACTCTGCTTACACATTCAGGGCAAAAACGTGATGTTATTACAACCCTAACAACTCGTAAACAAAACAACAACTCTCCCATTCTTTGCCATGTAAGGAAAAAAATCGTGACCTTATCCTAAATTCAGTAGGCTAACTTATTGGCGAATTCAATAAGCCTCTAACAGGCGGTATAACATGCTGTATAATGCGTGAAAACATAAGTAAGGTACGACACCCTGTATAAGGTTGGGTATAACTAGCTTTGGCTTGTTAGTTGACTACAGTACAGTGTAATTCAAAACGTGTTGTTACTGTCAGTTGTGGGAGTCAAGAAAAATATAATGGTCTTTGTAACTGTAATCAGTAGTTACTTCTGACTATAGCAGGTTCGATTTCTGAATTTATGTAATCGATTGTGTTTTTAGTTGATGGTTTCATTGTAAAGAAAGATCGGAGGCGGTAATTAGATGCATATCATCACGTTGAACAGTTTGATGGAAAACAAATAAAATCGTTACTTATGTTTATAAGACATTTTACTATCTTACAAAAATGAACACACTTGGCAATAAGCCTTATGTCGCTTTTAAAATAATAACAGACACAAGATACTCTTAGATTATATAAAAATACTAGCTTTCCTTCACTTGCGTCTTATTGCACTGCTCCTATCGCCAGTAGCGTGATGCTACGCTTCCTCGGGAACTGGGCTATCATACGAATTTTAAAATCCTTTTTTGTAGTTCCAGAGATTAGCGCGTTAAAATAAACAAACTCTTTCGCTTTATATAATAGTATAGATATTTTGTATTACATTAAGGTTTGTCTCACATGGGCATCGAACCTATGCTTCTGCCGCAACAGTAGTGGCAAAGCAAACAGATTGACTTTTAGACCACACTTGTGGTGTACACAAAAGGCTATAAACCTAAATATGGCTATTTCTAACGTGGGCGCGTCTATGTTTACCAAGAAAATCATAATGTTATGTTTTAAGCAAGAAATGGTATTTAGATCAATGTGTTTTACATAACATAGATTCACGCCTTTTATCTCCAAAGAAATGGGTAGAAGTGTGTAACATCAGCGTTTTGACAGAGAGGTTCCATATATCCTCTATATACAAAGGATTGTTTTAGACTTCGGGTTAATACTCTTCCTCGACAGAAAACCCAATATCACCATAAATGAACCGGGGATTAAACCTGGGATCTCTGCGTGGCAGTCCTTACATAGTATCATTAAATCACCGATGTACTTTGATGTAATTTATTTTTTATTTTTAAGAAGACAACTTTCACTGTAGGGAGTCTAAGGGGACTTTAAAAATTTACAATTAACGGCCTCAAAGTACACACAGACTCGGAACTATCAGGTGTGGGGATCGAACCCACTATCTCGCTTGCGCTCCCGCTGCACCACAGCAATAAACAAAAATAATATCCCCTTTATGTTCCTGAGGCCATCGATTCATCGCTTGTCCGTCGTCTAATGTCTGACTTTTATCAGGTCATCGGTATATTGGGCTGGCTTTCTTAAGACAGAGTATAGACTTTTCGTGTATATGGCCGTTTTTTAAATACGATCTTTAATCTAGATTCATTTAAATTCCATTTTCATGGAATGGCGCGGCACTATCGCTATGTCATAGACATAATGAAAAGCGATTTAGCGCTGAACAATCCATTGCGTAAAATAGGAATCTAAAAAAATAGATTATAGATCGTTTAAAGAAAACGTTTGACCGTTATATATTTTGAATTTTTGACTTTGTATTACAATTATAGTATTAAGTATATACCTTTGGACGAGGGACATTAGAACAAATGCGTCGTTAAGGCGAGCTGTAGCATGTACCGGTGCCTTGTTACTTCGCACATGTTGCTGCGACTTATATCCAGGCGTGGATGTGACATACTGACGTATTACGTAGCTAGCAAGCTGGACAACATGTTAGGCGATATTGACAATTTATTTTGGGAGAATTTACGTTTTTTTTTAGGTTTCAAAAGCAATTAATGTGATTGACAATGAGGTGATTAGCAATATAAACTTATGATCATGTTGGTATTAGGTAGTTTAATTGCTAACATAAATTCACTACTATTTCGTGCAACTTTTTGAGTTAATAAATAAAATAAATAAAAATTTATTTTAGTTTTATAAATACACACCTATCTACAAACGATAGACATAATCTAGTATTGCATATTACGAGCACATTTACAGTAAAACTATCACATGAACAATATATCTTACAGCAGCATATTGATATAAGACCTTACTGCTAGTCAAATAATAATAAATAATACCTCAACAACCACACAACGCTATCTAGACCCAAAGTAAGCATATATTAAAAGCTTGTGATATGTGTTCTAGAATGCGGATAAACATACTTATATACTCTATAAATACATACATACATATTACACATAGAAACACCCAGACTAATGCAAATAGACATGTTTAAATATTTGCACTCGCGACCTCTGCATATTAGTTCATATACAGTACCATCGAACCACAGAGGTTGTCTATCTGCCAGCCAATAATAACTTGAACTAATAATGACAAACATCTAATAATGCTTGATAGAGACGTATGTCCTGCATATTCTTACCCAGCGACTAAATGATGATATAAAATTACTTGAAAATTGTGATAGTTATTCCTTCTACATTGTCCATTTTTAAAGTACGTGTGTCACCGTATCCACACACCCTGCGCAGATAATCCCAAGATCCAGAGACATTCAGATCCCATCGGATACCGCGATATACTTACAATAGTTGTCGTTTAAAGGACAAAATCTTGTTATTTGGACGCCTACGGTCACATTTTACATTGGCTCTAGTCTCTTAGTGCGCTGTTATGTAGAATTAACAATCACTAGATGTGAATTATTATGTACTAGGATTACACATTATTTGTGTATTATATCATTTGTATTGTATATGTATATGTATTATATTATTATCATTTGTACGTATTCTTACATTGGAACTTCATTTGATTTGAAAATTAGCCAAAACCGTTACAACTATCTGTCAATTACGAAGGTAAATTGAATGCGATATACATTGCAATTTTTAGAGTAATCATGATTTATTATAATTTATAGATTTATTCTAGTCACAAACATGATGGCATCATGCCTTGTTTTTGAATGGGTAAGAAGAATACACCAGTTGCGACGAGAATAATACATACTTTTGGGAGAATAGTGTATTTTTTTTTATGTTAGCCTACCAAAGTGACTCCACTCTGTCTAATGGTAAGCAGTCAGTGGAATCCAGAAATGGTGGACACTATTACAGTGTGATGCTAAGTAAATGTATTTACATTAATTTATTAGATATGTTTTCAATAGCCAAATTTTTCCAATTCCCTCTATTTTTGGTGTTCCAGCCAAGCTAAAATATTAATAAAACATCACAAATATACATACAGTATGTCTTCTCTACTCATTCCTCGCTCTTTATTTCTCACAATGTTTTCGCTATACTCTTCGTATATCACTTTATCTCTACCGCTCCTTCAAGAGGCCCATGCGCATAACTCAGCGTTAAGTGTTGCAATTAAATATTGGCCAGCTTTGTTCCTCGTGTTCTATTGCTGTTTTTGTATCGAGTATTTAAATATAACCTATAAATAAAACATCATCTTTTTAATCTGGCGAGCGATGAGAATGAAACCTTAATCTGGCGATTGAACAGAGTGGTCTGATTTTCTTGCCAGATGTTTTTATGGTTTTACTTGGTCAGCTGGTTGTACATTACTTAGTTTTCATTTTGGATTTTGATGTTTTAACGTTCATAAATGTCGATTATTTATCTAAATGAATAAATAAATTAAAATTAAATTGTAATTATAGAAATATGACCTCCTAAACACTGCATATCAAATTTTTTAACTATACATAATATAAATAATATCACAACAACTTCACACAACGCCATCTAGACCTAAAGTAAGCATATTATCGTCATACTTGAGTTGGTTAAAGAATGTTGTGAAACAGGGACGATTACGATTCTATACTAGTAACAGTATAAAAAGTATTATAAATATTATTGTTTATAATAATATAATAATATAATATTCTACCACATTCACACAGCGCCATCTAGCCCCAAATTAAGCAATTATATTTGCTTGTGTTATGGGTACTAAACAACTGATATACTACTTATCTACATTTTTTTTTTGTAAATACATACATATTATAGATAAATTACACCCAGACACAGAACAAACAATCATGCTCATCACACAAAGATTTGTCCTGGGTGGGAATCGAACCCACAACCTCCGGCTTAGCAGTCAGGGTCACTAACCACTAGACCAACAGGCCAGTCAAACACGCTACTGTTTATAGTCGAAGCACAAAATACAATAAAGGTACTAAAATGCTTTCAACAATCATTACTAGTCAAGTATAAATATATTAGTATAATGATACTAAGAACAGATATTGTGTACTAAGTCATAACCATAAGCAGAACGAGTAGCGAGTGATACTCGATCATCGATCTCTTATTGGTCTATTTTGACTGGCCTGTTCGTCTAGTGGTTAGTGACTCTTAACTGCTAAGCCGGAGGTCGTGGGTTCGATTCCCACCCAGGACAAACCTTTGTGTGACATGTCCTTCTTCAAACGAGGTTTAAAGAGAGCATTAATATCACGGTAGGCAGCGGCTAGAACCCCTGGCATTGCAGGAGTCTATGAGTGACAGTTACCACTTACCATCAGGTGGGCTGTTGGCTCGTCTGCCACTGTAGACAATAAAAAAAAAAAAAAGGTGAGCATGATTGTTTGTTCTGTGTCTGGGTGTAATTTATCTATAATATGTATGTATTTACAAAAAAAAATGTATATATATATGTAGTATATTAGTTGTTTAGTACCCATAACACAAGCAAATATAATTGCTTAATTTGGAACTAGATGGCGTTGTGTGAATGTGGTAGAATATTATTATTATTATTATTAGTTTCAACCAATAAGAGATCAATGATCGACCATTCTGACACTATTGTGATAGCAGACTTAAGCCCCTGGTGTTGTGAGCATTTATGGACTATGGCGACTATCCTAACTTACCAAATCAAATTCAAAATAATTTTATCTGAGGCACTTGACCCATAGTACACATAAATTATTGTAATTACAAAATTATAAATTAGGACACAAAAGACACATAAAACAAAATTAAATTTTAAAAACAAATAAAATGACATAAATTATCTAACATTAAAACATTAAATTTTACCATTTTGGCCGTATGATTACTGTATAAAAAGCGATTAACCCTTTGACAGTACCTAATTGTAATATTCTGTTTCAAATATTAGTTTCGCTTCATTTTTTTTTATTATTGTCATAATCTGCCAGTAGAGGGAAGGCGTCATGAAAACTTAGCAGACACAGTTTTATTTTGAAAGTTATATAACTTTTTTATGTCTTATTATCTAAATACGATTGCATATTTTATGCATTGCTAGATCTAAATTATTCTTAAGTTCAAATATTGCATTAATATTGCTTTAAAAACGCTAAATCTTTTACATTAGACCACTTAACATTTAAACTCCATTCAAAGCGCCTCATTTCAATAGGCGCCTTGGTCACCCATTATAACAAGACCTTCGAATTCTCGGTATAACCTCCAGCTCTCTCACAAAAAAGCATTCTTATAGCTCAGGTCACACTGGTCACTGATCAGTTGACACTCCAAAGGTCGCTTCGAATGACCTCCAACACTATGACCCAAGGGTACATGCTTTCACTCAGATAATTTCTGTCAAATTAACATATTTTAGATACTACATCTGTTATCTGTGGCTCGTCAAATAAAGTGTATTTTTAATGTGGAGTGTTTCAGCTCAAAGATGTTAACTGCTGTATTTTGAAGTTTTGACTACAATTCTACTATGTGTGTTAATTACCACTCAACGCCTAAACGGCCAAACTGATTTCGATGAAAATGAGAAGTATGTAGATAGATTCGGTGCCAGAGATGGACATAGGCTTTATAACACGAAAATCGGTCTGGTTCCCGAGGGAGACAAAACACATTTTATGCGCGGGTGAAGTCGTGGGACGTAGCTAGACTGCAGTGGCACCACGACGTTATTTAAGATGGTATTGTTCATTACTAGTTTTGATTCTCACTCTGACTTTACTTACTATCAAGAGTGAAATTATTTTGGTAGATTCGCAGGATTTATATATTTGTACTATTATAAGATATTATTAATAATAATATTTATTTGGCAACAACAAGAAAAATGCATGGCATGTATTGTTACACTTGGGTATTACATGTGCATTAGTGTCCCATTTGTGAATAATGGCCCCGATGCTAGGAAAATCCTGTGTTAAAGGGGCCATTTATTCGTCCGGTAAGGTTTTTTTTAAATAAAATTAAGATAACAATAAAACGTGTAGCAGCAGCTGTAGTGTTTAAGTAAGGGTGTGCGATGTATTGTATATTAATACTAGCTGAACCGGCGAACTTCGTTCCGCCTAACAGTCGATTAACATTACTTTATTTTTCTAAAATATACGTAGCCTAAGTTACTCCTTATTACATCAGCTACCTGCCAATAAAAGTCCCGTAAAAATCGGTCCAGCCATTCCAGAGATTAGCCAGAACAAACAGTCAGACAGACAAAAATTGTAAAAAATGTTATTTTGGTGTATGTACCGTACCGTATATATATTCATATACATATAGTAAAAAACGGTTATTTCAATATTACAAACAGACACTCCAATTTTATTATATGTATAGATGTGCTTGTAATGTGATGTGGTGTATGTGTAATGTGTATGATGTGTGTGATATGGGGAAGAGGGGGGAGCTAAAGGGGAAGAGTTTGTTTGTTTGAACGCACTAATCTTAGGAACTATCAGTTAGATTAGAAAAATTCTTTAATAGTCCTGTTCTTGAGGAGGGTACTGGCGACGGGAGAAGAGCAGTAACCATAGACGCGGGTAAAACCGGAAGGGAAGCTAGTTTATAATAATACATTGTTTTCTACAGACGACTGTGTTACAGAATAATCTCGACGTCGCGGGAGACTTTATAAGTATTAATGATAATAGATTATGTGGCCTTTGTCCAGCAGTGGGATTGTGTAGCAAAAATAGTAAATAATTTAATTAAAAATATCTAACATATATTTTTTTTTTTTTTATAGTATAGCCTACCAAAGTGACTCCACCCCGCCTGATGGTAAGCAGTCAGTGGAATCCAGAAGTGGCGGCCACTATACCAAAAGCTATCGTTTCAAACTGCTGGTATGGTGGCCTCCACTATGGCGGCTGGGAATGGGGTTAGGGGAAGGAAATGAGGGACGTGAGGAAAGAGGAAAGGGGGGAAATTGGGCCTCCGGCGCTCTCACTCACCGAACGAAACGCAGTAGTACGGATACTACTACTCTTAAGTCGATCTTCTATGAGAGGGTAGTACTTCCCCGGACGATCCGGCCCATTCATGCTGAAATCAGCGTGGATCTACTACCGTAAAAACAAAATATCTTAATATATATCTTTGATAAAATTAATACAGTACTATTAATACTTTTGTATTCCTCTATTATTTTCCAAGTATGAATCTTGTACTTACATTTCATATTCTCTTACACTACTACGTTTCTTATCAAAATTAACTAATAAAATAGTAAATAGTATAACTTAATTCAGTCTGAAGTTTTAGGAAATATGTATTGTAGTAAATAGACTTCTTTAAAGGAAAAAACATAACTCGTTGATGTCTTTTGAAGGCAACAATAAAATTAGAATACTTAATAAAACATTAACTACTTTCAAATCTCCCCTAAATAATATTAGGGGTTAATAATAATATATAATATTGGATGTGTTTTTTTAATACTTAATTATCTCCTGAAATAAGTCAAATTTATAAGTTTTAGGGTCAACACTATAACAACTAAACTTAAAGAACTGCAGCAATCATTTTAATCAAAATGAAATTACATAATTTTAATATTTATCTATTAAATAATATTAATATAATGGAAAGTATAAAATAAACATAATTATTAAAAGACCAAGTCTAATATAACCTACGGACATTAGACAATATTAGTGTTCCAAATTATTTTAAATTAAATTTAATATTATATTCTTATTCAAAAACGAACTGTAACCCAATTGTTATAAAACAAAAATTAAAATAAGAACAAGAACAAATTCGAAAAGCAATTTTTTAAAACAGTTATGTTTACTAACAAATATAAACACGACTTAGAAAATAATATAAATGAAACGCTAAATCAAATTATAGAATGGCTTAAATGTAATAATTTACTAATAAATTTGGACAAAACTAATATAATGACATTTAGAAATAAAATAAATAATTTAACAGACATTGAAGTAAAACACAGTGGGCAAAAAATCCATGAGGTAGAAACTGCAAAATTTTTAGGTCTTCATCTTGATAGCAGTTTAAATTGGAAACATCAAGTGGAGAGCATATGTTCCAAATTAAATCAATTCTCTTATGCATTATACATGCTTGGAAAGGTAGTGAATCAGACAGCGGTTATCACTGCATACCACGGTTATGTTGAGTCTGTGTTAAGATATGGCGTTATCTTCTGGGGAAACTCGATTGACAGGGATATAGTATTTAAGGCACAGAAGAAATGCGTGAGAGCAATTTGCAAACTTAATTATACTGAAAGCTGTAAACCTATGTTCATTGATTTAAAACTATTAACCTTACCCTGTATTTACATATATGAGACTGCTGTATTCGTTGCCTTAAATAAATATTTGTATAAATCACCTGTGAGTGAGCGTCACAAGAATAAGGTATGTTTTCCTGCAAACAAAACTGCACAATTCAGTAAAAGTATTTTCTGTATGGCTCCTCGGATTTACAACCATTTACCTAAAGATATATTAAATTGTAACAATGTAGATAAATTTAAATTTTTACTTAAACA